>OZ026514.1:26182109-27558289 GCA_964019695.1 Loripinus fragilis | reverse complement strand
GTGAAATTTTTTTGAACTTGGACCAGTGGTTAAGGAAGAGGTGTAGTTTAAAGTGATTTCTTTTCCACCACTCTGGTGTACCTTTATTTAGTGGATCAATATCATTTGTGAGATATTGGTAGAGAGCATTCTATGAAGCATTTCTATGAAATAATTTTGAATTTGGATCAGTGATTCAGGAGATGTTGTTAAAAAGATTTGTAATCTATAGCTATGGTGGCCATTATGTGCCACTGAGTAAAACCATTTGTGTAAGGTAGATAGAGGGCATTATGGGAAACATTCTTGTGAAATTATTTTAAATTTTAACCAGTGGTTCAGCAGCAGCTGTTGTTTGAAAAGTGAATGCAAGGCGCACAACAGACAGAAGACTGGTCACAATATGTATCTCCCACCTTGAGTCTTTTGCTCAGGTGAGCTCAAACAGTTGTATATTAGAATATTCATGTGTGCAATTTGACCATTGTTATTGTAGATGCATATGACTAAACACAATTTTATTTAAACCTACTTAATAAATAACCTGTACACACTATGGTGTATGTTCCCATTTTCTGATTATTTAAAGATCTAAAAAGCTACCATTGTACTAGTTGTTAACTAAAATGGTCCGATCTAGCAGTTATGTCTAATTTGTATTATTTTCTTTTATCATGATTTATCTCTTTCAAAATAGATGGGTTGGTATTACAGATTATTTAACACATATTTCTGCACCACAATTACCTGTCTGTTGGCATCCTTTCTACCTTTCTATATACTAATAGTCATATTTAATCTAAGTTTCAATTTATATGAACAGTTATTATCCAAAACAAATAATAATATATGGTATACCGTTTGTACTTTGACAATTTGTATATAACAGAGGGGATGCGAAATTTGGTGTAAACTCCATCAGAGTTGAGATCATAATTATTAGTTAGTTATTTTTTATGTCACATGCCAAATTCGTCAGTAAGTTTATAAAAAAAAGTATGAACTCTATTTAAATGTCATTTTAATTGACAAACATGTGCAAAATATATAGCCGGTATAGCACTACATACATAGTAATAAAGCAAATTTCTAAAAGATTAAAGTTAAAAAGTTTATTTTCATTGCTTTACATGCTATTTAAATAGATGACAGTATTTGTCTTGGTGTGGGCCTCACCATACTCCAAATAAGTTATTTACAAAAAAGGCACACACCAGCCATAGCATCTGATAACTCTCTAATCAGTCTGATCAGTGCCTGTATTATTTGCCCTTTGAAAAGACTCTTAGGTCAAATTGCCATAGGCAATGATTTTATATCACAGCTTATCTCAGAAGTATTACCTGAGCTCACAAGTAAATTGTATTACACATTTTTCCAGGCAGTTTTCACTGACTCAGCTGTGCCACTTGTAGTGACATGTATCAAGAACAAGCCCTGCACGATCCCTTTTCTACTGTCAGGCAATTATACAACACCAAATGTATTGTAAGTATGACATATAATACATTTTCTTTGCTTCCAAATGAGAACGCTTTAAATCAAATCACGGTTTATAGCCATGGTTTCCTCTTTAATTGCATGGCGTTGGGTCAGGCCTCACACTCTATGACAACCCTGACGTAAAGCTTTACTAGGTGGGTCGTTACCTGATGCTTATCTGTAGCTGGACCCACCGTGGCACAACTTGAGGTTTTCTTTAGCTCTGACTATCTGTGAGTCGTAAGCGCTTTTCTTTGGTTAAATTGATTAGAGTGTTTCTCCGTGATGATACATTGCAATAGTTAGAAAGCTTCCTTGCCAGCTGAACATTTCTTGCACTTCAACAACAGCAGAATCTAGGGAGAAGATTTGGTACCAGTAAAATGCATTTAAGCCCCCTGGTGGCTTAGGCTGCGTTCCATGCTTAGGCGATGGTTCAGTTGTTGTTGACTTATGTTTATTGTTGAATCCATTGTGAGAATCTGTAATTGTTGTATGTTTTGTTGTATGTTACTTAATGTCCATTCTAGTTTTTTTTTATTATATATTTTTTATTTCTGAAACATATACATTTTCAGCATAGATCAACATGAATGTATCATAAATGGTATATAACATATACATGTATAACGATATATAACTGTCTTAACATAGCTATTCAACACAAATATATGCTGTCTATATACTGGTACTTTACAATTTTATCTTCTACACAGTATCTTCAGAAATAATTTTGAATTAACAAAAAAAGGGAAATTTTGCTATTACCAAAGAAAAAGTAAAAGGTAACAAAAAAGGGAAAACAATGTGCAGGAAGCACACTGGAAATTTTCAAACATCTGTTTCTTCCTTATATAAATGATATGGTATAAGAGAGAGAGAGAGAGAGAGAGAGAGAGAGAGAGAGAGAGAGAGAACTGTCGCCTTTTTATGTTTAAGAGTGTTTTGGTGTATTGATTTTTCATTACTCTATCAAAGATCTGAGGTAACCCCATTTCTTGTTGAATTGGGCAAGTCTGTCCTTTATGAAATAAATTTGTTTTTCTATATTGATTCTTTGGCATAAATATGATTTAAAGCGTAGTAAATTTGGTTGTTGCTTCTGATATTTACTTTTGAAAATGAAATATTTCCAAAGCAAAATTATGTAGTTTTTTTAATTGAATTTCTGTTCGATTTTTACCCGTTATGCCCAACAATATATGAGCCGCGACACGCAGAAAGGGTCCTTAACGTGTTTTTTTTTTCGAAATTCAGTTTTCATCCAATTTCAAAAGAACTATTTATTCTTTACAACTTGTGAAAATATGGTGGCCGTACCCCTATTATAACCATTTCTAGAGCTCTTCAAAGTTATATACCCTAATAGACATTGGTACAAACTTATGACGTCACTCGACGACGTCAATAATTTGATATGCTATTTTGTGGATGCAATTGGCCTTTGGGCTTGACAAGAAACACGAAGGTCTTTAACAGCCCTGGTTTTTTTTTGTTTTTGTTTTTTTTCATCTCTGTTTTTTTTAATTCCGTTACAGTTTATCCTGATTTAGGTATCTAGGAATTCAGGGTTGCACAGAATGTCGGCCTTATGGAGCTATGGCATGGTTTGCGCGGGGGTTAGCGGACCAAAGCATTATGCAACTATATCCGGCACTTTCAGCATGAAACACCAGACAGGCCCACACACGTATCTATGCATTTACATATCTGCGTTATTTTGCATATCCCCAGAGAAACGAAGGCTCGGGCGTACGGTCTCAACTAGATTAGAAATAACTGTAAAGTCGCGAAATGCGATCAGCGATCTCTGTCTGACACAAGCTAGCACAATCACGCACTCTCGCTAGTACCTTTGCTCTTTTCACTCAATAGTATAAAGAAGATGGAGATCGACGTTTGCATTTCCATATTCATATGATTTTCAGGCGCGTTCCTGTGGCATTTCATAGAGTACGCACTCTCGAGGGGGTATGGGGGATCTTTATTCTAACACGGCCAGACATGGATTGCTCAAAGCGTAGGTGGCTGCGTGAAAACTGGGCCTAGCATGCACGCTCTATAGGCCTATGCCACAGGTGGACGCCGTCTTTCACTACTCATTTTATTTTATCACGGTCAGACGTGAATTACAAAAAACGTTCGTGCGTGCGTGCATGCGCACTCTATTGGCCTGTGTCATAGATGGTGGACTACACTACGCCGTCGTTCATCACATTATTATACTTTGATAATAGTGCAAAACCCAATCTGCCGACTTTGAACAATTTTAAACGAAATATATAAATATATGCCTTCAACGCGCGTGTGGTACTTCCGTACTGCACATGTATACATGTTTGTCAAATTAAGATAGCCCACTTTCATTATTGTAGTGCTTGATTAATTGAGACGGTTCTTTTGAGTACATCCAACATATATTTTAAAAAACGATCTTTTTTATGATTTATTCTCTGTGTGTGTGTGTGTGGGGTGGGGGGAGTATCTAAGTCAAGTGGCAAATAATCCCAAATATTTGGATTTCAGTGAAGATTGCATGTTTGGTCTCACGCTTGCGAACACGTATTTTCAGTTTGTCACAACCTTAAACTTTCCCTTTGATTAATGTTATCATGAAACTTTAAAAAGGTAAACGGCCATATAAACAGGTTCCCGTAGCGCAGTCGGTAGCGAGTCCCTTCAGATCCCGGGGTCGCTAGTAAGATGAACTGACACCGTCTCGACGTGACCATATCTGTTTACTGAGACATATTAAACACCACCACCACCCCCAACAAAGAAACGGCCATACGATATTAAGAGACGGTTGAGGGACCCAGGGCTGAGGAGCGCTAACCTCCAGTGGGGAGTGGGGGATACTCTGATGTTTTCATACATAAGTAGGCTCGGTTCATTTTTGGGGGCTTCAAAATTTTGCATTTCATATATTTTTTGGGTTTTGAGAGAAATGAATATTTTTGGGGGTATGAAGACTTTTTGGATATTTTTGGGGGTCATCACAAAATTGGTCTATATTTGGGGGTCATTTCTATGCATTCTAGGGTCTCTTCTTTAGGTCAAGGCACAGAATAGGGGATAATTTTTTGGATTGCTAAAATTTTCAAATATTTTTTGGGGTGCTTGAAATTCCTGGTATTTTTGGGTGAATGGTAGATGCTGGGCCCGAGTCTACGTATGAAAAAAAAGATGAGAGCCCCCCCCCTCCCCCGGGGCGCTAACCCTTTCCCTCAGGGCCGATATTTTGCATAAAAATGTGAAACAGGATTTGTTCAAATAGGCAACATTGGCATTTCCTTGCACCTAGAGGTTTTTGGCACGGTTTCCCCGCGTTTTCCAACCCTCGATAAAACAACTGGAATACCTTCAATGTACACTTAATCGGTTACATTTGAGTGACATTATACATCCATTTGTGGCGTCGTCTATATCTGACACTTAAGGCTACTTTTCCTTAAGTTATGTGTTGAATTTGGTACAAAAACGCAATGCATTAGTATAACTATAGCACAATGTAAATCTGTTTATTGCGTAAATTTTGTTCTATTTTCATGATTTTAGCCTCTATAGTTTTGTAAAATACATTGTTTTTAAAGTCGTCGGTCAAAAAACAAACGTGTCGGCTTTGTAATTGAGCGTTTGGTTAGCATGGAAAAACATTGAGGCGTCATTTTTTCGCTTTTTTTCGGCTCCGATAAGAGTTTGTTTATTCTTCATTTTTTACCAAACTTTGCACCTTTACATGGTTAAAACTAGCTTAAAACATTTGTTTGTGGCCGTGTTCCTTGGCTGTACCAGTACTGGGTTTATGGTTTTGTGGTTCTATGTCCAGGAACTCCCGAAGGCTCAACCGGCAGTGGTTCTGGTTTGCCTAGCAAAGATTCATATGAAGTTTATAAAGATTTCATTGCAAATAAACGACAAAGTTGCAAATCTAAATGAAAGTTTGCAATATAGGGTCCGTGCCTTATTTTGATACTTAGGCAACGTTCATAAACAATACATACATTTTACAAATACACGGCCGTCTCTGGAAACAAGAAAAAAAATAGTAAGATACGGAATTAAAAAAAAAAAAAGTAAAACTGACTCTCCGATTGAGTTATTTCCCTTGTAAGAAAAGAAAATAAAAAGAAAAGCTAATTGAATTTGACCAAAGAAGCTCAAGACCCGTGTATGTAATTGTAAGATTACTCAGTCTGAAAAACAAAACATATCTTAATGCTTATCAACTTTATTTAGATGATTGTAATTATTTATATTGTTTGATTTGTAAAATAAAAGTGAAGACTAAATAATTATGCGTTGTTTGAAAGCATATATTTTTTAATCTTTCTTCTGTATAAATATTTTCTTAATTTTTAACAACGGCTTGGGGATATCGCAATTACTTTTAGACGTCTGCTCAAAAACAAACAACTTTTTAAAAACGTTTCCTATATTTTAGGCCGAAATTAGCCGCACACTAGTGATAAAGCGCGGGTACAGTGCTTGACCCACTTTTAGACCACATAGGAAACGTACTAAATTGGACGTGCAGAGAGTGTTCAATTCTTAATTCAGTTATGAAGGCCCTGCACGTCCGTAAACGAACTGGAAATAATCGAATCGAACAACGGCTTCGAGCGAAAATGACTTGTGTCGTCGATCCCGCGTGGTTGGTGACATTTGTCAAAATTCTAACTAAAATTCTAACTACTAATGCCAACGCCTTTCTCAAACACGACGGGGCGTGGATAAGGGCTGGAAACAGCCAGGGAACCTTTCTCCAAACTTTAGTGGCTGCATAAAACTTGATGCAACGTGTGTGTTATATAGATATTTACATGTATTTGCAGAGGCCTCGGTAAACCGAACATCGAATCATCGGCTTTCAGTGCTTTGACTTAACCGGTAATTAAAGCCATTTGTATTATATTCTGTACATAGTTTTATTTGAACTGCTGGTGATGCCACTATGGTCATCGTGTATAAAATAGAAGGCAAAAACTAAGTTCGATTCAGGAGACAGAAAACGTTAAACTTGAAAAACAGAGAAAGCGCTGACGTCAATAATCGGCAACTAAAACGTCACGTAAACTTGTCGTCGCTTCTGACGCTAATATCTCGTAACGTCATTAATTACGTTTCGGACCCTTTCTGCGCGTCGAAGCTCATATATCTTAAGTTAAATTGGATATGTTCATTATATTCTTGCAAGAGTATGGATAAATTTGTCCAAAAATTTTGTACATGAATGCATTCCCAAAATAAGTGATTTATTGTTTCAATATCCATGGAGCGAAAATCACATAATGCTGTATGCCCAATATTACATTTTAATAGATATCTGTTTGTTGGAATAATGCGCATTAAGAATTTATAATTAAAAAATTGAAGTTTAATGTCCTTTGTTGCTTGTAAGGAGATAGTGTATATTAATTTCCAATCAAGATTTTCTTCATTAAATTGTTCCGTCCATTTTACTTCTGATTGCTTTTCTGGGCGTATTTTGTTTTTCCGTAGTAAGTTATATACATATTTATTAGTGTGTTTGGTTTTCATTAATTGATTAAGTATCGTTGTTGGCTTTGGCGTGTTTTATTTTCATTTTTAATGTTGGTTTTCCAAGAGTATGGTATATTGTGTATCAAAGTGTATAGTTTAAAAAATCGCCTTCAGGTAGATTTTTTATTTCCCATAATCTATTGTATGAATATACCTTTTTTGCTACGTCATCATATATGTCTTTAAAAAACTTAATTCCATTGTGGTACCAGTTTGCAAACATTATTGTATTTGCACCTGCCTTTATATGACTATTGTTCCACAAAATTTCATGTCTGTAACTTGATATAACTGCATTTGCTGTGCATTTGCACCACGCAGATAAAACATCTTTTAGAAATATATTTTGCTTAAGTTTACAAATGTCATTTTCAGAGATATTACATTCAAACAAAAGATTACCGCCAAATGCTCAAAAGTTGTAAATATATGTACTATTTAATATTGAATCATTATCAGCCTCTATCATCCGCTTTATTCAACATACTTTTAACGCTTTTATAAAATTGTCTATATCTATCATTTTCAAACCTCTGTTTTCATATCCCATCATGAGTATATCTCTCTTAATTTTTTCAGGTTTACCATCCCATATGAATTTGTACATACGTTTTTTCAATTCTTTTTACAGTTTCAATGGGTGGGTTAGGTAGAGACGAAAGGGCATATATCAATTTTGGAAGGACATAATTTTTTACAACTGTGATTTTACCCATAAGCGTTCGTTTTCTATGTTGCCATTGTTTTAAAGATTTTTCAAAGAGTACGATTTTGGGTTCTAAGTTTGCTTGGAATATATGAGATTTGTCAGTGCAAAAGGTAAATCCGAGTGCACGAGCTTCTTTTGAACTCCATCTAAATTTTCTTTTATTTAAGTATATAACTTCATTTTTGATCATGCTGCATATTCGCAAGACTTGGCATTTATTTGAATTTAACTTTAGTCTAGAAATGTAGCTAAATTAGCTAATATATCAACAAGTGTTTGGAAAGATTTTAGTGAACCGTCTAGGATAAAAGATGCGTCTTCGGCGAAAAGAGACTTTTTAAAATCGTAATTGGCATAAGTAATGCCGTTTATGTCTTCTGTAGTTGTTATCTTATTTGAAAGTAATTCAATACATATGATGAAGAGATAAGTGGAAAGGGGACAGCCCTGACGAACACCTCGCAGAACGGGGAAAAAGTCTGAAAAGTAACCATTGTTAGTGACACAGCTTTTAGAATCATTGTAAAATAACTTTACCCACTTTATAAAATCTTCACCGAAATTAAAAAGTTTTAAACAGATAATTATATATGTATGGTCAATACTATTGAATGCCTTTTCAAAATCGGAGAAAAAATTTAGCCTGGTTTATTTTCTTCTTCAGCGTTATCGATTATTTCAAAAAGCAATCTAATATTCTCGCCTATGTATCTCCCCTTTGTGAATCCTGTCTGTGAATTATGAATTATTTTTGTTATTACATGATTAACGCGGTTTGCAATAACTTTAGTTGCAATTTTGTAATCTGCATTTAACAAGCTAATTGGTCGCCAGTTATCTAGTATTGTAAGATCTTTGTTTTGTTTTGGGATAATTTTGATTATGCTTTGCTTTTGTAATTCTGTAAGCGATCCAGTTTCGAATGAGTAGTTTATAGAGTTAAAATAAAATTAATTTATATTGTTCCAAAAGATTTTATAAAATTCTACTGTTATGCCATCTGAGCCAGGGCTTTTTTGATTTTTCATACATTTTAGGGCATTTAAACATTCTGATTCTGTTTTAAGTCCTTCACATTTAGTTTGGTCGATATTACTTAATTTATTTATTGACTCATCAAAAAAGTTTAATTTTTTGAGTTATTCTGTTGTCTTTTGTTATAGGGATTTTTATAGGAAGATTGAATTTCTGTAATTATTCCCTTTGATTTGTGCTTATTGAGTTGTTAACGGATAATCTTGATATCAATTTCGTTTCAGATCGTTTTTTTATAGACTAGCAAAATATTTGCTATTTTTTTCGTCAAATTCGACTATGTTTGCTTTTGATCGCATGATTAACACAATTAACTTGGTTTCAGTAATGTTTTCAAGTGTGTTGCTTTTTTTATCAAGCTTATCTTTCAATAAATTAATTCTATTAGAATCAGATGAATCAACAAGCTCTTTTTGCAATTGTGTAATTTCATTTGTCAAGGTTTTTTTTCCTGTTTAATAGTCTCTTTCTTCTTGTATGTTGCATATTTTATTGTTTCGTTTCTAACAGAACCTTTTATAAGTTCCCATTTTGTGTTTGGATTTCCTTCTTTATTTATATCAGCTATTTCAATGATGCTATTCTTAATTATTTCCTGGTAATCTTCATTTAATAAAATACTATTGTTAAGTTTAAAATAACCAGGTCCTCGGGTAAGGTTTATTAGATCAATATTTAAGGAGACTGTTTTGTGGTCTGACTTATATCCAATGTTATGTCTGCTGGAAACAATAGAATTTCGCAAATTTTCTGAAATTAAAAAGTAGTCTAACCTACAAAATATAGGTGGTTTGTGGTGAGAATGCCATGTGTATTGCATTAAAAATAGTAAGTGAGTATGATCAGGAAATACCACAATCACAAACTGCAGACAACCCCGTGGCACCTCGAGGAAGAGCCGCTCAACCATCACAAGACACCAGGAAGACAAATTAAGCAAAGCAATCAGCTCTCTCTCCCCCATCAAGATGATTGCAATACTAGAATGGACATAAAGTAACGTACAACAAAACATAGAACAATTACAGACTCCCACAATGGGAGTAACAATAAACAAAAAGTCAACAACAACAGAACCACCGCCTTAGAACGGACAGCAGCCTAAGCCACCGGGGGGCTTAAATGCATTTTACTGGTACCAAATCTTCGCCCTAGATTCTGCTGTTGTTGAAGTACAAGAAATGTTCAGCTCGCATGGAGGCCATCTAACTAATGCAATGTATCATCATGGAAAACACTCTAATCAAATTAACACTCCATGATGAAATAAAGAAAAGGGCTCATGACTCACAGATAGTCAGAGGTAAAGAAAACCTCAAGTTGAGCCATGGTGGGTCCAGCTACAGATAAGCATCAGGCACCAACCCACCGATTAAAGCTTTACGCCAGAGCCGTCACAGAGTCTGAGGCCTGACCCACCGTCGTGCAATTAAAGAGGAAACCATAGCTATAAACTGTGATTGGGTTTAAAACTAGGCATGCAGACTGTTGCATGATATCCAAATTATATCCAACCCTTATAGAACGTTTTACTATCTTTTTGAATTGATCACTAAAATTAGGTTTTCCAACAATTCGTTTGAATTTATAGACTAAATCACCATAAAATATAGGTTCTGATATGCCTTGTTGCAGAAGAGTTTTTAACCCAATGTTGTATTTAACAATTAACTCTGAGTGTCTGTAGTAGAATTTAGAAAATGCTTTTCGAATTTTATGATATCTATAACCTTGTTTAAATAATTTAGCAGTTAAAAATAAGTTTCTGTTGTTGAAGTCATCAACATTAGAGCACACTCTAGCAAAACGAATAAGCTGAGAAATATATACACCATAGGAAGGAGAGCGAGGAACATCTCCATCAAGAAATGGGAAATTTACTATTTCAAAATTAAAATCATCCCGTTTATCATAAATTTTAGAAGAAACTATGCCATTTGTTATTGACAAGTTCAAGTCCAAAAACGGAGCTTCAGTATCAGAAGAATTCGCCTTATTTAACTGAAGTTCAGTAGGATATATCTGACCTACCATCTAGGTACATGAAAGATGTGAACAGGGCTGTCGTGTATAATGAGGTGCATATACCAACATCATATCCATCAAATATATTATATATACACAATATGTGGGCATACAAAAAGGCCATTGAATCTCACTAACTCGAGCTCCTTCAGGCTCACAAGATCTAACTCCTTATTACCAAGCCCTCAAGTCACTGTAAAGGCGCCATATCACGAATGAGTAACTGTATGCTCGAATCAAACAATTTATTAACCATGTTAAATCCATACCAAGTTATAAAATGTATCCTAATCTTCCCTCTTGAAATAGATACATGTGCGAGTCTTAAAGTTCCCACCCATACAGTGGCCCGATAGCTTAATAATACAAGAGTACTTCAAAAATACAGTCAGATAGATGCATATCAAATTTTTATTTGCCGATTGAGATCGAGTTATTAAGTTTCAACCATAGGTGCCCATGCTTGAAAATAAAATCTACTCTTGTGACACACACACACACACACACACACACGGTATTAATAGATTTTTGAGATTGTTTTACCCTTCTTCCGGCCCTTTTCGAAACGAAACAAAAGGGTATGGGGTACGGGAAACAACTCGTACTGTACCGATTTTCCTACCAGCACACAATTGAAATTTCTAACTAAATATTTATACTGAGCCAAAATGCGGAGCCTGTATAAATAAAAAAATGCCGGATATGTTAATTTTAGCGAGACAATTATTCAGTGTAGGACTGGTAACATAAATAGTTTGTAATACCTATGAGTTATCATTTTATGGCACCACCTTTAAGTATACCAAAGGAGATGACGCACACGCACGCACGCACGCAGCTTATCATCAACTGAGCGCAAATGATTTTTTTCCATGTCACCGACCAAGCGCAAAACCCTCCCACCGACCGAGCGCAGATTCTATATGACTTTTTTATGGGGCCCATCCGTAGGGTACAGGCAACATAAGCTTGCGTGCACAATAAAATACCAGGCTTAACAAGTAACGGTTTCTACTTAGTCAGTTTGTTGTCACTCCCATTCAGATTGGTAAAATTATTCGTACAACAACCGAGGGTGGGGAAAAAGTATTTTAATGACAGAACTAGAGAAGAACGAACAACGCTGCAGAGGCATTTCATAGCCAACCCAAGGCCCAGCCCTACGCTGCGCACCCGAATATCTACGCTCCTATTGACGTGCTCAACAAACTACAATCAAATACATATAGTATGTGAAACAACACTTAGGTTAGCTCAAGACCCATCAATATGCTTTTAATGAAACTTTTAACGGTTCCTCCACATGTAACTGCCAAAAATATTTGCGCTCAATCGACGAGCATGGTCTCTGACCTCTATATAGAAATCCTGCGCCGAATTGATGGCATCCTCCGCACCGAATTGATGAGCATTTGCGCTCAATTGATGAATCACCACACACGCACACACAACCACAAACGACCGCGCTCTTTTGTTTGATTGCACAGAAAGTTTTTCATAATCATCCCTTTCTTTCAAAAAGCTCCATCTAATATGAATAATTTTATATATTGACCTTCATGTTCGTATATCGATTTAGAATTTACTTATAAGGTTCACTTGTGTATGATCAGGCATTTCAATTCTCCGTAAACATAAAAGAGCAGATCCTGATCAGGCATCACACAGACCTTCCTGATCTTAATCTTCACTGTTTACAAAACCGTTTAAATGTGTCTTTATGAGGTAGAAGGTTTACTCCATGTCGACTTGTATCGTCTCAAAATAGTTTCACCCTTATAAAACGGGTTTCTTTTTTTATTTGCTTGCACAGAAAAAACTTTTCATAAATAGCATTTCCTTCAAAATTCCATTAACATATTAATAAAACCTTCATTTTCAAGGTCCATATGCCATATCTGGGTCTGCTTTGTTAACGAAAACGTTTAAAGCCGCCTCACGAGCATATAACACAAAGTCCTCTTGTGGTATGATCAGATATTTCATATCCCCATTAGCAAAAACAGAGCAGACCCCATTCTAGTTTTGCATTTATCTTGATTGGGAAGAGGAAGCTGGTTTCCTTGCTTAGTTTGTCTTTCTGGTGTCTCGTGATTGTTGTTTGGCTCTTCCTTGTGGTGTCATGGGTTTGTCTGCAGTTTGTGATTGTTGTATTTCCTGATACTCACTTACTATTCTAAAAACATTATTATACAGCACTAATTTATTGTAAGTGTGTGACAAACTATACTTTTTTTTGCATCCAAATGATAATTATTTTTGTTTTCTTACAACATATTGAATCTGGTAATATTCCATTAAATTTTGTTGTTTATAAACAAAAACATGCTTGGCTGATTTAACATAAATTTATAGCAAAAACACATATTGTGTATAACTCTTGTCAACTTTTCTTTTTATCTTCTAGCTTTTTTAAAAAGTACATTTCAAATATTTTCCTTATATTTCTCCTATCTTTAATAAAAATTTGTTGATAGCCCTGTAACATATTCAATTCTTTTTTAGACTTCTTTTATTTTCTCTAGCTCCATCTTTCTTCAATCATAAGTGAAGGTTGTATAACTTTATTATCATCCAGTTTGAGCATACATTAATATAAAATTTTCCACATATGTTTTTCAAGCTGAAGTCAAACATGATAACTTTCTTGGTTGAATCTGTTATTACCCTAAATAATAATAATTAACTGCATTTCTTTAGCAAAAGCAGGTCAATTAGTGGGTCCATCCATCCATCCATCCATCCCTCTGTCCATCCATCCGTCTGTCTGTCCATCCAAAACACTTTAGGGTGCCAAGTTTGTTTAATCTATAACTCCAAAAGTTTTCATTTTTTTATTTAAACTTTGCCTAATGATTGTTCACATATTGAAGATGTGCACCTCCTATTTTGTGCACGTTAAATATTTTTTTCTTATTTTTGAGGGGTGTTGAACTTAGACATTTTTTTTCCATCTGAAATGCTTACTGTAGATTAAATTGGGAAATTTCCTGTTTATTTGAACTTTGCATATCGACTGTTTACACATTGGCGATTTGCTCCCACGACGCAGATCCAGAGCAGAGTTTGGTCTTGTTTTTATGTATACTTTATTTTTCTATAACATTTACAGTGATACATTTCCTTCCTATTAAGTAAGATATCTTTTAGAATCTTCTTTTATTAAGGCTGATTAAGAACCTATATAAATACAAGTATGACCAGAAAATGCTGCATTCAAAGATTAACGATAGCACTATAATCAAGAGACACCATCACACAACATTTAAAACTTCACTTATCAAAATTTACATTTACTTCTATTTTGGTCATCAGTGTTTGTAAAACTCTTTGCTGATTGAGTACATATTATTTAAAATGTCCTTATAATGTTATATTATTTAGTGAATAGTCCAATAAATCTTTAGTTCTTTTTGAGGATTGTGTTCTTATATGACACCTGTTTCATTATTGTTGGAACTATCATAAATTTTGCGTATACTGTTGCATTGCAATTTTGATAAACACATACATTTTGGTTTCTTATAAGTTCACAATTTTAAGTTGCTGTGTTTGCTGTCACTTGCACTGTGGCTGGCAATTTTATTGGCAAAAGTGAGAGGGGAAGTGTCAAAACTAGTTCAATCTTCACTAAGCCTTAGCTAGTCATCTAGTCATTTGTGCATAGTAAAAGCTGATCCAACTGATGGGATGCCCCGGCTGATCTGAGTCGTCCCTGGACGCTCAGCTATATTGTTTGATTTGTGATACAGAGGGTTCGTATGAGCTGTGTCATGAGAAATTCAGCTTTATGCCTATATAAACAACCAAAATGCTGATCAGCCTGCACATCTGATCAGTGCATTCATTATTCGCTATCTTATTGGTACAATATCTCGGAAAAAAATGCAAAATGTCATATTACATCTTTTCCTATTACACTATCATATAAATTTTCATTTTATAAAGTCTTCCTAGGAAAAAAAACAAAATAATATTTTGGCATAATTTTATAGAAAAAGACAGTGTTCCCACTCAATTCTGGTTGGCTCAATAACTCCAGCCTAAGTTTGAGCTGACCCCAAAACTGTTCAACAGCACAAGTGAAAGTACAAGCGCAAGTGACAGCAGCAGTGGCGAATTAAAAAAGTCTAGTAATGGATTTGTCTATGTTCCACGAGACAGCAGCTGAATACTTGTAATCTGTACATTGTTTATAAAACAAATGACCATATATCTAATAATATTTTTAGCATAAACTTTAGTTGAAAACTATACAACTTGGTAATTAAGTTACATTAGTAAAGTTAATAACAAACTAAAATCTACCAGAAGACACTTCAATCACCTATGAAAGATTGATATGAGGTTACAGGCAAGAAATCATCTCTTCTAAAGAAAAAAATAGAAAAAAGAGTCAATTGATTGTATTAAACAGCATTTTGAAATAAATGAGACGTCTATCATTGATAGGCATCGATGCCATATGGCAGCTAAGTTTGGGGTGTTTGTTGATGAGGACCATAGCAAGCTTCCTACGTTATACAGGTTACCTAAACTTCATAAACGGCCCTATAAAAGTAAGAAAAGAGGCAAAGATCAGGAAAGATACAATCAAGTACCACACCTGGCCAATGATACCACATGGGAAAGTAACAAAACTACAATAAACATCACCAACAAGATCCAAGAGGCCATCCCTTTCCCAGCAGAGGACCACAAGACTATAAGTCACGTTTTATTGCTAATTCTAGTTCATGTACAACTACCGAGTTGTCTATTCTTTTGACTTCTTGCCTCGCTGCGATTAAAAAAACATGTTAATAAATATTGCACAACAGTTTATGAAAGGAACCGTAAAAACTTATTTTGGTCTATTAAAATTCAGGTGAAATTCTTAATAATCAAAGTCCTGAGGTGTTCTAGCATCTAGTTTGTCTACATACGATTTCCCTACTCCCTCTTACATTGCCTCATTATCAAACCAAAGAAAAACTAACAGAATTAATTGAGCAAATTTTTAACAGAGAGGGGTCACTTTATTTGGCTTGTAATGATAAAAATGCCTTTTTTAACTTCTGAACAACCTAAACGGTATAAAATGTGGTCATATCAGAAAATGTGTGATGCTCCCCATTATCTTTTGGACAATATATTTATAAGATTTGGCTCAAAATTATATAGACAAATTGTAGGTATTCCAATGGGCACTTATTGTTCTCCTCTTGTTGCTGATTTGTTTTTGCTTTGTTATGAGAGAGACTTCATGTTTTCTCTGTCAGACAATAATCTAACTCAAGCTTTTAACTCTACCCCCATATATTTAGATGACTTCTATGGTGACTTGGTAGATTGATGGCTCTAATAATTTTCTGCGCAGTTCATTAAAATAATTTCCTATTATGAAAAGATTGGCTATAACACTAAAAAGGCTGCATGCTTGGTAGTCAACCCAATCACGGTTGGCAACTTTGCTTTCCTCTTTAATTGCCTGCGGGTGGTCAGATTTCAGACTCTATAACGGTTCCGACTTAAAGACTTATCTATTGATGAGATGGTAGAGGCCTGATGCTTTGGGTGTTTGTCGGGCCCACCGGGGTTTACCTGTTGGATTTCTTTTGCTCTGGTATTCAGTTTTATTTACTGTTGAGTCTTTATCTCAGCTTTATCTCCTTGTTATATCTTGATTTATATGTTTTAGGAGATGATTCATTGATAAGTTGGGGGTCTTTCATGCAAACCAAATACCTATGTGTCTTGATCCACATCTGAATTTAGGGTGAGGCTGGGGCCGTTAAGCCAGTTTTAGCCCTCCAGTGAAATATTTAATGGCCGTTCCAAGGCGGTACTTCTTTTGTGGATCTTTTATGTTTTTTTTTGTCTTGTTTTTGCTATGCCTTTATGCGAGCTTGTTTATATGTGCCTTGTGGTCATTTTGCTGGGAAAGGCCTTACCTTTTGGCTTTCGTTTGTGGTGTCTAACTGTGAGAGTGTCACTTTCTCATTGGTATCCTGGGTCAGGTGTGGTACTTGATTATATCGATTCCTGATCTTTGCACCGTTACTTACTTTGCTTAATATTGATAATCCTTATATTGAACAAAATGGTAGGTCAGATATATCCTACTGAACGTTCCAAGGCGTTGCTTCTTTTGTGGATCACTTTTGCTATTTATATTTGTGTTTGGCATGCTTTTTTGTTTGATCATTGCAGCCTTGTGGTCACTTGCTAGAAAATGGCTGATTCTTGGCTCTCTTGTATGTGAAGCTTTCTTGTGTTTTTGTGACTTTCCCCTGTGTTTTTTTGGGTCATGTGTGAAAATTGATAGTATCGATTCCTGATTTTTGCCTTCTTACAATCAATCACTAGCAAGTCTGATTGTTGATTCAGGAGATGTGAGTTTGATATACATCAAATGTAAAGAATTTAAAAATCACAAATCTGATTAAAACTGCTTTAACACAATATATGTTTTGAAATGAAACCATATTTGGGAAATACATTGCAAGATAAATGTATATTTCTGTCCTGTAAAAGACCATTACTATAAATCACAGTAGAACTGAAAACTAAATACAAATAAATAAATACTTCGGTGTAAATCAAATTGCATAAGTTAGCTTTTGAATAGAACGATCATTTTGATAATATTCTGCTTGTTTGAAATATGGAACATGGCAAGAAGCATTTAGAGTATCCAAATATATGGCATGATTATCTGGAATAAAGAAGTGACCAACATGACATACATTTAATACATTGAATAGTAAGGTGCTTACATAAGCAATTAAATACCTGGTATCTGTAATGTTGATAATACAAGTATGGAATAGTTGCAAAAGAAGTTGACATTGAGTAACTGTACATAAAAAATGATAATCTGCTTCTAATCTTGTTTACTTTGTATTAGACTAGCACACATTACAAAGCAATATAGTATGTTGGTGGTAAGAACCTTCAAAACTGACAAGTATTCCTTGATTGGTAAAAAAAATTATTTTACAGACCTAGTCCCTGAGTTCTACGGCTGCAGAATATCAATTTATTCCATGTATCAGCAAGCCAATTTCATACAATGTGTAAAATATGGTAACACATTTATAGGCAAAACATTTGCTGACACACAGGGTATTGATGTAAATAAAGATATTGAATAAAATGCTTTTTGATTGCTATATTTCTAAATCTTTGGAATGTAAAAGGATTTGTTCACCAAATCACTTTATATCTTTGAAGCATTTAATGTAGAAAGTTAAGTCTACTGTCATAAAGTACTTAAGTCAGTGTAGCCTAATTTGAACAAGAGGACGGTTTATAAACTTTTAATTTTACTGTAAGGCATTTATCAAAAGAATGCGTCAAAATCCTTTCTATTATGTTATTTATACATGTAATATGCTCTCTTAGTAAATGAGAGACTAATGATTCATTCTTCAGTAACCCCTCACCATCCAATTTGCTGTTCTTTTGCTATATACCCTCAACAACCTGACTTGCTTAAATCGCCCTTATTATGCAAAATAGCAAAGGTTTATTTGAAAAGAAATGTAATATAGTATACGTTTTCTGGTAAATTAAAATATCTACATTAATTTGTCAAAGAACATTTAAATAAACTAGACAAAATTAAAAAGGGCATACTTCTTTTTGATCATTTTATACCTTTTTAGGTAAACTCCTACCATTTCAGGTAGTCTGAAAACTAAAATTCATCTCCATATTAGTTTGTATGTGATTATTTGATACTTTGGTGAGAACTAAGGACTTGAAAGATTAGACATTGATGCTTTGCTCATTTCACTCATACTTCTTGCACACACTTAGTGAATGCAAATAGTGGACATTCTGATGTGCAGGCTCATCTGGGCTTTCTTTTATCACCTTTACAGCTAGTACCACTCCATCATGAAATACAGAGCAGGCAAAATGCATGTACAAATTAATACTTATTTAAAATAAAAATATCTAAAAATATATGCTAAGAACTATTTATGCAAATCACTGCTTATTTATAAACACATATGTGCTAGTCATGTGTCTGAAGTATTTTATGCTCATTTATATGTATATTTTTATTGAAAAGTGCTATTGTATCCTATTTACGGGACCCTAGATAGGCTCTGCTCTATCAATTGGAACCCTGAATGTCATATTCCTTTGTTTAACTGTATCATGTTATACTTTCATTTTGCTTTAGGCCCCATGTCAAGCCAGGTTATGTTAGCCCATCAGTAACAATAGACAACATATCGGTTGATACCATTCAGGGAACTAATGGAGGATTTCAAGGGCATGTTCGCATTACAGCTGATAAACCAGGAATACGTCATGTTTGTCTTCAAACTACCAACAAGGCAGGGTATGTATGCGTTCTATTACCCACTATGCATTTTACCAACCTAAATTATGCATGCTTTTAACTTATTTTACACTCAATTCCTTTATTAAATTGTCCACCTTAGTAATATTTGATGCCTATATACAGAAAGTTCCCACTGGTTTATGCTGACCATCTTTTGTCATAATAACTACAGTTTTTGCACTTAAAATAAAATGTATGACATAAACTATCCACTAGAATATTTATTGTAATAATAAAAAAAGTGGCATGCTCTGAGGATTGGAGCATTATGAAGGTAAAGCATCAACAACATCAAAGATTATTTCACAAAATCTGTACTTCTTTCAAGCTATTATAAAACATATTGAATGCTTGAAATACAATAGAACCATTTACGTCCAACCTATTCCATTGTGGCAATTGTTACTATCAGTTTACGGCCAAATGCTCACTTATTGCTTGCTATTTTGTCTTTTGTTCTTCGTGCTTGTATGTGCTTTGGTCTGATTTCTAGTCTGGTGATCATCATTTGTAAGAAACGATATTTGGTTGCCTTTGCATGTTATGTCTCTTTTGCAAATGTGACTTGCCAGTTTAACAGTGCTCTTATTTTTCTTCCTCTTGGTGCAATTGTGACATATATTTTGTTTGTAAATAACGTTAAATGGAGTTCAGAGCATTATCAAGATAATGCAAATGTTCGTGAGCATCATCTTGACTCACAAACGGGTCTGACATATACTCAATATATACTATTATGTATTTTGATAATTGTGTGTAATTAATACACCAAAGCAAATCGACTGACGGTGCAAGTGTCATAGTTACATGTATGTATAATACTGTATATTTGCTTGTCTCAAAAGTTTACCAGTGGCAACAAAGTATACACGTCTATTTCTGAATATTGAATCTAGTGTTCCAGTTTATGTGTTTGTATTGTTCCAATCCAATTTACTCCAAATGCTGAGATGTGATAAATGCAAGAGCTTTTTTATAATTAAATATTTATTTCTGAAACATACACTTATATGGCATACAGTATTATATACGTGTTGATATGATAGCATTGTTTTTCTTTACAAAATTTATGCTGTCTCTTTCCTAATGCTTTCGTCTACAAAGTAGGTTCAGAAATATTTTTTAAATTGCTAAGAAAAAGAATAGAGAAAAAGTACAAGTAAATAGCAAGTGGCCAAAGTATTAAAAAATAATGATATCATTAAAAAGGCACAAATTGTGTCATAAACAATTTGAATTATTCGAGCATCTATGCTATCTCAAATGTGTAGTATTGTAAGAGACAGAGAGAGAGAGAGAGAGAGAGAGAGAGAGAGAGATTTTTTCGTAAGATAGCACTGGACTGTCGATCTTTATTCAAACATGTTATTAAACATGTAATCAGCGTGTTTTTTGTAAGCATTGGGAAAGTGCTGGTTTTCACTACACCAGTATACAGGAGAGAAAAGCTACTCATATAGTTGATAACAGTGATAAGTCGATTTTTAACTTTGCATGTATATTTCTATTGTAGAAAATAGTCACATAGGGGAAGCGCACTCAGCATTTCGAATATTGTAACATTATTTTTCAGGTTTACTTAAACAGACTGGTTTCCAAATTGAAACTTATTCATGAATCGTTTATCCATTCACACTATTAACAAATCAAGTTGCTATTCTGTGAGACGCAAAATGTTATCATTGTGTACCTCTAAATTTTATTTACTTACATTAAAGTGTGTCCATATTTGCAATTATATAAAAATCTTGTTATATTTTCTCTATTTAGAACCTGTAAAATGTAAATATTTTAACGCCACATGAATGCTACATACTCTATTTCATGTTTTACTGTTTTGGAGTATCTCCTATGAAATTTTAAATATAGTTTCATTAATGAATCTCCTATTCTTTTGCTATTGATAGTGCTAGAATAAAAGTTTTTAAAATAGGCAGATTCTTATAATTCTTATAAGCACAAATTATGTATGCCTAGAATAATATCTAGAAAAAGTAATCCTTCAGAAATAGAGAAAACCATCATAATATAAAACTGCAGAGTTTGTTTTATTTTGTCGCTTCATAAGGATTAATGGAATGTTCATCAACTCCCATGCTACCTTAGCGTACCAAACTTACAAATGCAAGTCTTACAAAAACATATAGCAAATAAAAAAATAAGAAAAGTAACATCACATACATATGTTTGGCTAAGACACGGTTATTGTTTGCCTAAGGGCTGCTCGAAGTGTTTGTCATTTACTTGTAACAGACAACAACCCTTCATGGTGTCAGTTACAAGCGAAAGTTTGTGCACAAAGTATTGGTTAACTGCTGGTTTTAAGCCTGCCCAGGAAAACTGACTATCCTGCCATGACCATTACTGTTGGCTTGGGACGTAAAGCAAAAAAAAAGAACAAACAAGCAAAGTTTGCCATTTACTTACATTAATATTATAATATTCTACGTTATGTTGCCTGAATACATTTAATGCATAAGTGTTGTCTGTGCTATCAAGAGTAGAAACTACTGCTTAAACGTAAGTGAGTAAGACCAGGAAATGACACAATTACATACTACAGACCAAACCAATGCGCCGTGTGTAAGGGTTAAAGAACATTAACAGTGATATGGCATTCAGATCATGCCAAAGGTACAGCAACCAGTTCTTTGATACCCAGCAAAATGATTGCAAAACTAGAAAGGACACAAAGTACTGCGAAAATCCAAGGACCAAACACAAACCCCCCACAACAATTGGAAGCAGCAACAAACAATGAATAAACAACAGCAGAACCAACACTTTAGAAAAGACACCCCCACCCCCAAATCTTACGTGAGGCTTAAATCAATCAAACTGGCCAAAGCATCAACCTAGAGCATGTCGTTGTACAACATCAAAATGAGTTTAGCTTGCATGGCAACTTCCTAGCTTAAGCAATTTATTATCACCGGAAAACAACCAAATCAATTGATAATCTGTAACAATCAACAAGCTGTGATGAAACAAAGGAAGGGGCTCTCAACAAATAGACTGTCAGAGCTAAAGAAAAAACCCAATCCAGCATTAGTAGACCAACATCAGGTACCGACCCAAGGATTAAAGACTTAAGTAGGAATCGTTATTGTGTCTGAGGCCCGACCCACCTGTCTGTGCTGCATCTGGTCTGTGGGCATGAGAGTATTTGCACTTTCCATAAATTCTCATTTACAGACCTAATGTTAGCAAGTGTCATGTTTCCTAATTGTGTATGTTCTCTATATTTCTAAAAGATACATTGTCCTTGATTAGAGGTGGCGACAGCTGTCGTTGGTCCAAGAGGATTTTGTAGAGCTTCTCATCAAACTATGAGAGTGTTAATATTTATTTATATTTTGGTCCTTTGGGAATATTGGGTCTGTGCAAAAAACAAAATACTGCTTATGTTTGTGCTAGAGAACTTGAGAGTTGTTGAAATTTTCATTGATTGTCAATGATGACATTAAAGTCAAGGGTCCAGGTCAAATATGCTTGAAATTTGTCTGTTTGGGTTGTAACATGGACGCCTTTTGCATTGTTTTGATGAAGGGTGTTCATAGTTGGCACAATAATTGTTAATGATATGTAGGTGACAATGAAGGTTTTGGATTGAAAACAAAGGTCAGTTCTAGATTTACTTAAAAACTGGTATGGCTTGTAGCGTGAACTCCTTTTGCATTTGTTGATGGTTTGGCGTATGATCAGCATATGGCTTGCAATTGATTAGGACGGTTTGAGAATGTTGATATGACTTTGGAGTCAATGGGCAATGTGAAATATTATTAGAAAGTGTCTGTTAAGCTCGTAGCACAAATTTATTTTACAGTTTTTGGCGAATGCTGTTTATAATTTGCCACAGTGATTGTTTGTGGTGTGTAGATGACACTGCAGGTTTCAGATTGACAATATAACCTTGGAGTTAATAGTTAAGGTCAAATATATTAGAGATATGTGACTTGAATATAGGACTTTAACATTTTATTGGTGCTCATAGTTATCACACTGTTTTCTTATGGTGGCAGATAATTATGAAGATTGCTAATTTGACTTATGGGTTGATGGCCAATGTCAAATATAATAAAAATCTGGCTAATTGCTCCTAGCTTGAGCCCAACTTACATTTAGTGATGGAAAGTGTTCAAATTTAGAACTCTGATAACATATTGAGTATTGATGACACATAGGGTTTTAATTGCGAAAATAACCTTGGAACCAGAGGTCAAGGTCAACTTAACAGTTGTCTGTATAGCTCAGCATGTAAACTACTCATACATTTTAATGGTGTTTATTCCTATTTGTCACATTGGTTATCTATGGAAAGTAGATGACAGCAAAAATGTAAGACCTAAATGGTGACCATGGATTCAAGATTAAGGTTAAAAACATTAAAAACAAGTATATGTATTAAATGTGCATGGAAACATACATAGTTTAATAACTGTATATATCGTATGCGCACCTACGTCCAGTTGTAGTTACTGCATAATTATGATTCTGCTGCAGAACCCAATTTTGAGATAGAGAGACTTATTCTGCAATAATATGACATGACTGCCACTAGTTTTGTCTTAAGCAATGACTCTTTGATGATTGCATTTGACTGTTGTTGTTATTTTAAAAATAACCAACTTAAAATGTTAATCTCATACAAAAAGGTGCGTTTACCAATGAAATACCACAATCAAAGAAATGATGAATATTTAAAAAGATAACTGAAACTGCATGCTGATTATATTGATAGTGCCTAATTTGCTTTTTTACAAGATGTGAGAGTATACTTTTTGTCGATAGACTTATAAATAACCAGTCAGGTTTTGATTAAATTACTTCCTACAGTCATATTGTAAATGTCGATGTATTTAATTACAGAACAAACAGGGATGAGCTCTGCTTTGCTGTGGATGTAAAAACAGGTTGGTGATCCAATGATACATCTTAAACTTTCTTTTTTATTTGGTGTGTAAATTTCATCATGCCTCATTTTTAATATATCGTTTAGTTTACATGTACAAAATAATGGTGTTATAAGTTCTACTGTCAAATGTGAATTGAAGGTGACATGTATATATATATATACCGACACAAGGATACTTTTTATTTAGTGCCAATGAATCAATGGGCTAAACTCAGATGCAAACGAAAGTAGAAAACAAAATAAAACGTAAAATTCAAAACTCCTCACTTGAATATTAAAATAATTCTTTAAAGTCAATGCAGGATTTCTGTTCAGAAATAAGAAATGAGTTTTGTTTTCCAGTGGATAATGTTGTGTGATCAAAAATGATATTACCACATATTTTTTTTTTATTTCAGACACATCGACTCTCTATGGGTTTAACGTAAGTAGAATTTGTACAAATTGTAATAATTAGTGAATATGACCACGAGTTTCAATTATCACCAATACTATTCTATAGTATCAAGCGGGAGAGACAATATAACAGACTAACATGCGTAAAAGCAAGAACAAAAAACAGTCATAAAAAACTATGTATCTCTTTCTAAGCAAGATTATTGCCAAACAAGTCAGAGTATATGAAACTGTCCCACAAAAAAGGGAATCATAATAAACACTCTCACACATACAAAAGAGCTAGAACAAACAATAACAGAATCATCGTTTAAAAATAAACAGTAGCTCTATATACCATGGTTGAAAAGTGGTGTGTCCCTAACATATTTTACAAGCCAAATCCTCACCCAAGATTCTTTTGTTGTTATTGCATACATTTTTTACATTTTAAAGAGGTATTCAATGTATCATTTCTGTGGAAATTCAAATCACACTTCAACAACAGCAGAATCTAGGGCAAAGATTTGGTACCCGTCAAATGCATTTAAGCCCCCATCCCCCAGTGGCTTAGGCTGCTGTCCATTCTAAGGCAGTGGTTCTTTAGTTGTTGATTAGTTCTTGGTTGTTACAACCGTTTGTGAGTCTTGGTTGTTGTATGTTTTGTTGTGCGTTACTTTATGTCCATTCTAGTTTTGCAATCATTTTGATGGGGAAGAGAGATCTGGTTGCATTGCTTGGTTTGTCTTTCTGGTGTCCTGTGATGGTTGTGTGGCTCTTCCTCATGGTGTCATGGGTTTATCCACATCAGAACTATGGGTGAGGTTTGCGCGCCGTTAAACCTGTTTAAGCCCTCCAGTAAAATATTTTTACTGACCATTTCAAGGCGGTGCTTCATTTTTGGATCATCTATGTTATTTCTGTTTTATTTGTGTTGTGCTTTCATATGCGTCTGTTTATTGATGCCTTGTCGTCACCTGCTGGGAAAGGACTGACCTCTTGGCTCTCGTTTGTGATGTCTAATTGTGTAGTTGTCACTTTCCAATTGGCATCCTGGGTCAGGTGTGGTGCTTGATTGTATCGATTCCTGATCGTTGCCCTCTTTCTTACTTTGTTTGCAGTTTGTGATTGTGGAATTATTGATCATACTCACTTACTGAGTAATGATACAATTAAGAAAAGTATCTCAACCTCCACACAATCATAGTTAAAGAAATCTATCAGCCAAAGTTAAGTTTTAATGCCAGGATTTTTACTCCCAAAGGTTTATTTGTTTATTTCAGTTGTTAAAATCACAAATGTTAGAATATGATGTCTCGATCTAAATAGGTATAAATATTAAGTTTGTAAAGTCAAAATTTAAGTATATTATTTAGATGCATTTAAGAATGTATTTAAACACGCCTGCGTTTATTATATTATCATAATCGTACTAAAACCTTCAAAATTTCCCTTAACGTTTTGCAGAAAGCGTATATCTGTTTAAGTATAAATCTATACTTTAGACGTTTCAACACATGTACTTCTTTACATAAAACAGACTATCATAGATTGAACAAAATACTTTTGAATATAGTCTGAAAGAAGAAAACTACTTAAGCAGTTGACAACTGAGTGAGTTGTTTAACTTTCCTTATCTCTTGTAAACAAACTGACTCAAACAAAGTCTGTTCAGACTGTTCAGACAGTTTTGCCGGTTCTATTTTCAAATGATGAAATTTTAATATTATTTGGAGATTTGTACAGCTATTGTTTATTGTATGAAGGCCACCAAACTCTTATTCCTACATAAAACTAATGTTGTTGTTGTTTTATATTCTGTTACTTTAGAAATACACAGATATTTATGCTTTGACACACTAATTTCATTTTCAATTAGTCATGCTATTTATACTTAAGTGAAGCAAGTCATGATAATTGTTGACTAAACTGTTTAAGCGACAACTTTTCCCTTCAACATTTTGTAAATATTCCAAATTCAATTCTAGGAGCTGCCCCATTTTATTGATCCTAGTATGCCAGCTAGCTCCATAGTTCGTTGTGGTGTAGGTGAGCCGTGTCATATAGTGTTTCATGTGACTCCAGGTGATAATCATACAGGTGAATGGTAAGTGACTTCTTTCATTATCTTTTAGTTTACTCTTTGTTTGATGACTGTTTTTCAAAATTAAGCTTTTAAAACATTGTCCAGATCAAGACGGATATTCTGTTGGTCCGGATCTAGTTCAAACTGTTTGCAAAGGCTATCTGTGGTCGAAAAATGCCCCCACTAGCATGTCAGGGGTTAAAAGTTATACAACCGCTAGAAATGTACAAGTTATAGATTTTGAACTCAGGTTGATCTGATCTTAGACAAGTTATTTTGTTTAATAGATCAGACCCTAAGGTTATAAAGATTTTTAATTTGGTCAAATAAACTGAGCATAACATTTCAACTGCCCATACAAATCAAGCTGCTAAAAATCCAATATTCCTTGCTTTTAATCTCTCAGAAGTTGTATTTGTCAAGGTAATACATGTTTAACTGCCAAGAATGGATGGTATTTTTGCATTTATGAGCATGATCAATTTTATGCTCAGTTGAGTTGAGCAAGATGAAAGTTTTATAATCTCAAGGCTAGGCATAAATAAGCACATTACTTTTGTAACTGTATATGTTTACTATAAATTAACACATTACGTTTTTAACTGTATATGTTTATTATTTAAGTGGAATATACTTCGCAAAAAGTTAAATATAAATTGATGAAAACATAATCCTAAGAAAAGTTCTCATCTATCATGTGTGTTTTATCGATTTTCTGCAAAGTAATAAGCAATATATCAATTTCAACTGCGTTTCCGAATTGGGCAGTATACCAGTAAACGTTAAAGCAAAAACGCTAAGCATAAGTTATTAAATCATATCAGTTAGACTTTGATGAATACAGGCACCCTCATTTTTTTTTAAAAATGCAAGAATTTACATTGTATCATGTGGCAAGTTTTTACACTTTGACTTACAGCAACGACCTCTATGCAGATTGATTGCTCATTTCAGCACTTAAGAGTTCAATATGAGCATGGCTTTAGTTTTCCTTGCGGTGCCATGTTGTTGTCTGCGGTTTGAGAAAATGGTTTTTCCTGATCATATCACTTACTTTTTTAGAAATGAAAACGTTTTGCGATTAAAAGGGTTATTTCAGAAAGCCATGTCTGACAAATTGTCACTAAATGCTAAGTTCTGCAAATTTTGAAAATGGGGGTACTTGTATTCAAATTGGCACTCTGCATGTTCTGTTGATCAGTTTGTCAATATCTTCACTATCTTGGGTAAATGACACGTACGCCTGGCTATCTCAGGGTGCAAAAAAGAGCAGTCAATTCAGTTAAAGTTTTGAAGATAACTGATAAAGTGACCGCCACACTACCAGATGAATTTAATTTCTCAAAAGAACATTTGTTTTTAGTACTAATCACATATGCATGGACTCGAGTGGTGCAAGAAATCTAGATTGTTGCCGGAGCCCTCATTTACTTCCATATTGTGTTTATGCTATTAACAAAGGCTCTGGTGATGCTGTCTCCGAATGTCTGTGTTTGTTTGTTTGTTTGTTTTGTTGCTTTACGTTTCAAGTCAACAGCTATGGCCATTGCGGGACCGTCAGTTCACCTAACCACACTTTTTCCTGGGCAGGCTTGAACAAGCAGTTAACCAGTAATTCGTGCACATACTTCCCCTTGTAACTGACAACAACCCTTCTTGAATGAATTAGCGTAAGGAGGAGAATGACCGTAGAAATCATTTAATGATCAATCTCCACGAAAGTATTGGGGCCGGACTGGGATCGAACTTGCAACCCCTGGATCTGCAGTCAGACACGCATCTGTAGGCAGACACGTTACCGACTGCGCTACGCGGCCCTGCCAGGATTGTCTGTGTGATAGATGCCCAATTCCAATCACACCAGGTAGGCAACAATCAAAAACGCTCTTAACAATCGACGAACACGCATCTAAAATGCTTAGAACCAGTGTTTTTGAATGCCATTTGTTGGCCGTCAGGCAACAAATGGCAATCAAAAACCCTGTTTCTAACGATTTTATCTACGTTCGTCGATAGTATTAACGTTTTCGATTGCCACCTACCCGGTGTGAACATGCTGGCCAAAATAGTATGTATAAGGGACATGAATGCCGTGATCAGACTAAGGTGAGTTATTATATTAAAAAAATGAAAACATAAAATGCAAAACAATTTCTTTTATTCTCAACAAGCCTATAAGTGTACATATAGTTGTAAATGTGAATACATAATTGATCTTTATCATATAGCGTAACTGTGGTTGAAACACAACAGAATTTTCAAGAGCAGCATGTTTTTTCATCATGTGATTGCACGGATGGTGAAGTGGGTACATGTACGCCATGCTCTAGTGGATCAGCAGGAAACAATAATTGTTCTATCGATGTCAGTCTCACACCAACCATTTTGGAATCAGGCTCGACATCTCTACTGTGCTTGCAGGCCAATTTAAAAATGTAAGTATCTAACCTCTTTCACTATAAGGAACTCTTTGCTAGAACTGCTGTCTTATGGGATTGAGGCCAGTATGGTCTCACATCATTTTACTCAGTTATAGAGACTAAATAAATCCTGAGATATTTGCATGTAGCAAATTAAGTAACTATACTTTCCAGAAAGGTGACAGCAAATATGATTATCAGACTGCATGGACGTGCAGATGGTCTGTCTGTGCAATAAACCAGCTTTTCTCACACCAAGGTACACATATAGATGACCTCGTTAGATGTTTGTTTATTTGATATGGGTAACATATATATTCAAACATGCATACACAGCTTTCTAGTAAAACTACATGCATTATCGTTCATATGACTCTCATCTACTACAGTACTCTGTACATGTACATGCAAGCAGCAAAGGATTAAGCAATACTGTTCAGCAGGCTAGTCTGAGGCTTTACAGTTTGCAACTGGAAGAAGTACAAAAATCATGTTTGCATAGATCATATACTCTCTGAGTAAAAATGAGGGTTTTTAAAAGTTGCATTGCCCAGAGTCAAAGTTCCAATAAAGATTTACAAAATGGCAACTAGGTAATCTACTTACAAAATACCTAAAACAAATTAATTCATTTCGAACATAGGAGACTGGAACTTAGAACAAATAATTAAATCTTCTCCCAAATTGTTGGAAGGACTAGGTAATTAAAGCCACTACCAAAATTTCGTTAATTTGAAATCCTACGGACAAGAGGTTTCGAAAATTTGATTATAGGGAAGTAGACATGAATATAGATAACCCCCAAAATGATTATTATTAGGGGTTTCTTTACTATCAAACATAAGTTTTGTGCATGTATAAGAAACGTTGCAAAGAGACGTTTCTTTTATGCACCCAAAACATATGTTATTATGTTATAATAGACAGTTACATGTATTAAAACTATATACTGAATAGGTCCTGTTCTCTGAATCTAGTGTGTCTCAAATTTATTTTGATTTAGCAAGTATTTCGAAAAATTAGAGTTTGAATGTTAGAGGGTTTACGTAGCTAAACATGATTTAATATGTTTAAAGATGTCATAACTGGGTATGTCAAGTTAATATGAATGGAACAAATCAAGTGAAATATCACAGAAACAAACTTTCAAAATTTAAATAAATTTTACTTTGATGGTTAGGAGTTTATATGACCACTATGAGACATGGTTTACTTTACTATGTAACTTTACAATATACTTCTATTCTGAAACCACCTGTTGGAATTAAATACTATGTAAAAAATAATGCGTTGTGATAATCTTACAAAATAGTTAAAGGCTGAAAATAATTATGTTTTATTCTAAAATGAATATCTGGTGCTAAATAATCATTTGTATGCTTCTATTATTTTAGTTGAAAATTTAGATTGAATATTAAAATATGTAATTGTGTAAATGATTATTTATAAAGGCGTGTATTGGCACCAAAATGAAAGGTTTGGCATAGATGCGTGTGTATGTTATCAATAAAAAGACTTTTGAACTCTATAGATAGTTATAATTAAGTCTAACCACATGAACTACCATATGATGAAATCATCAAAGTGGCATTTGTGTCAAGTGGAGACCAAACACAGTCTGGAAATTTATCTAGTCTGACCCAAGTCTTCCCTGTCTGCACAACGAGTAGGTAAGTGCTTCATATGTACAGGAACAGGACATATTGACAGTGTGGATGCCTTTCCTTATCTGAGTCTTTGTTAAGCTCACATCTAACTTTATCAGTATTGTCAAGTAGGGGGTATTTGAAACAGTTCATGAAGTAAATATGCTACATGTTACTTTTTAAGTTATTCTTTAAATCAAGATGTAGTATACTTTGTCTATTATATCTATTAGATGTTTTGTTTTATCGAGCTTTGCTTTAGCATATTAATAAAAATGATGTCTTACAGATCTGGACAAAATGGTGAGGAGAGGTGCATTAATGTCACTGTTGAAAATCTCATAGATCACAAAAGTAAGTGTTTGTCACAAAAGTGTTTAATGTGAAATAAGGGTGAGATTGGTGTCATCAAACATGTTTAAGCCCTCCAGTAAAAATCAATTACTTGACAGTTGCAAGGCGGCAATTCTTTTATGGATCCTTTTTGTTATTTGTGTATTTTCCTTGCAGCCTTGTGGTCACCCGCTGGAGAAGGGCTGGCTTCATGGTTGTCTTGTATGTGATGTTTTCTTGTGTTTCTGACACTTTTCCATGTAGTGTCCTAGGTCAGGTGTGGCATTTAATTGTATTGATTCCTGATATTTGCCTTCTTCCTTACTTTTAATATCAAACATGATACCTGAATTATGGATGTTCATACATGACATTTTGAATTTCTTTGGTTTAATATGCGCTTACATTAATCATAGGGTTGTTTTTCAATTTAAGGAAAATACTTGTTTTTCTTCGGCAATGCAATGCTTTTAAACATATACTTCAACATAAAAAGTCTTGATAGTTTTAAAAAAATATAAGATTTATCCGAAAGTGCTACAATGTAAGCCTTCAATTATCTACATTCAAGTTCAATTTTAAAAGGCTTGCCTCTAAGCACTCTTATATGTGATGTTTTCTTGTGTTTTGTCACTTTCCCATGTGGTGTCCTGGGTAAGGTGTGGTACTTGATAGTATCAATTTGCCTTCTTCCTTACTTTGTCTCTTAGACAGATGGTTTGTAAAAATACTAATCGATACACTTTTATAAGCATTTGGCCATTCTAAATATATATTTATTCCTTCCCTCTTATGCTGTAGATTTCTTTGTGTCCCTGTCTGTTTCTCCTTTCTTTATCTCTATCCCTATTTACCTCTTACAACCCTCTTTACCATACCCAAAGCGAATAAATTAAAGAATATTTGAAATTAAAATGGGCACTTTATCTTTAACATTTGAGCTATCCAGCATATTGCTGCAACATATAGTTATTCAACATACATTCAATGTTGTTTTGGTACCTTAGATGAAGTATGAAATTGAAATATATACTTACTCGAATTGTCAAGTCATTCATACCATATTAGCCAATGCATATTAAAAACAAAACAAAATGAGATGTCTTCCCAGCAGAGACTCAGACTAGCTTTGACTACAATCCACTCAGACAAGATAAACCAGTCTGCGCTCAATAAGGAGATAAGGATTCATGATTTAAGTGTACAGAGAGACTCATTAGAAAAGATACACACACTTCACTTAAAGTTGCTATAACTTAAAGTTTGTAATTTAGTTGTCTGAAGTTCAATATACTTTAATACATCACATTTTAAAGTTAAGATAAAATCATACAGAACCTGTTTTTAATAAGAAATTCTTAATAAAATTCTACGAAGTTTGAATTTCTCCCTGTTGGTGTCTATTAAGATTCAGATGTCTTATTTAATTCATTTTGACAGAAGGCACACAATACACGGGCTCAAAATTATTTGTTGAAAGCATACATATTACCATTCCTTTACTGAAGCAAATCAAATAATCTATCACAATGAAATACTTAAAATAACTTTTTAAAAACTTAAAAGAAAAAACATCTGCATCATAAAAAAGTATTTACTACATATAAAGATGGTTCAATTGTTTAAGCTTATAACTTTTTCTCTAATTTAAATTGTGGCCCTCAACTCATTGGTCAATAAATACTCTAAATACTTTAAAGTACAGTTACGTGATTTTTTAAGATAGTTCACTGAGAAAGGAGTTTACTCAGAGCTTCAGATAATAATGCAATATACATATATAATATTACATTAAATTTCAGAGAAAAGAGGCTGCCAGACTTTACATTGTAAAAATGGAGGATTCTGTGATGGACATTTGACGCCACCCTTGTGCTATTGTCCATTTGGCTTTACAGGCTTGGAATGTGAAACAGGTGAAATAAAAAGTATCTTGGGTTAAGTTTATAGTAATAAACCAAGGTACTACAAAATTACATTATTATTACACGTATTTAGTAGTCCATTGACTTACTTTGGACACAATATACAGTATAGACTTACATTGTATAAGAAGCAATACACTTAATACCTTTACAATATGTATGTAAAATAGGTCAGATCAGGGTGTGACTGGGCCCCGTAGCCCAGTAAGTGGTCATGCCAACTGCAGATCCAGGGTTTGCAAGTTTGATCCCGGGCCAGTCCCATACTTTTGTGGAGATTCATAATGAAATAATTTCTATAGTCATTCTCCTCCGTCTGCTGAGTCAAGAAGGTTTGATGTCAGTTACAGGTAAAAGTATATGCACAAAGTACTGCTTACCAGCTTAGTAAAGCTTGCACAGTATAAAGTATGATTAGGTGAATTGGGTCAACTCATGATACGACCATAGCTGTTGACTGAGATGTAAAGAATTAAAACAAAAAAAGACAGCGTGCATATTCACACAGTCTGTTTAAGATCGTTCCCTTTCAATATAATAAAGCATTTGTGAAACAAGGTGAACCCAAACACCAGGTATATCGGATATGTTATCCAATTTTAATCTTTGGCATTTATTTGTGACCACTATACCATACCATATTGCGTTATGAACATGCGTCTACACACTCTGCTTATATGGTCTGCGCATTGACAGTTAAAAATTAATAGGGTATATTGACTTATTCGCTAACACTAAGGACATTTTACAACATACCTGGCTTTTTAAGCCAGATATGAAAAGGATATCCTGTATTACCTAACTTCAGTCTAATAAAAGGACAAACATCTGATTTAGACAGCTCGAATGTACATGCTGATCTTTTGGTCTTTACAAACAGGACATATCATTTTCTGTTACGCAAGCCATACATGAAAACTAATGTGTTACCAGAAATTCAGAAAATTACTGATGATAAAGTCCCTTCAAAATCGAACAGACACTACTATTGGAGGATATGTGGTAAATCAAATACACTAAAACACAGACATGGATATTTTAGCTAATATCAGTGATAATTAGCAAATTATAATGAAACGCTTATGTAACGATATGTCTGATTATATAATATTAAACAAAATAATGCATCAGTTAATCTTGCAATGTATTGTTTGGAATTTTGATATCATGAATAACTTCTCTTTCAATTGAGATAACAACATATAAGCTCAGCGCTTACCATCAGATCCTAGAAATATTGTTTGTTTTGTTTGGCTTGAGGTTTTATTTCTCAGTCAACAGCTATGGTCATGTCGAGAGGGCCAGTTCACCTAACTAAACTTTTTTCTCTGACAAGCTTGTCTAAGCGGTTGGCCAGTTCTTCGTGCTCATACTTCGCTTGTAACTGACAACAGCCTGGAAATATAGTATGTATGCATATATCATGATGTGGTAAAGTAAAGTTACTGTGAATAGATATTTTTAAACCAACCTCACTTTTCTGTAGATGATGAGTCCTTTTTTATGGTTTTGAAACTATCTTCTTTGAGATGAAACAATACATTTGACAGCAGCGTGCTAGTACATAAGAATATGGTTAACAATATTATTGTCATCTTTTATAGTTATGATAATACTTAATAGCTCTGTTGATATTCTATGTAAAACAGAATTCGCCACTGTAAATCCGATGATATGTTCCAATAAAAATTAATTGGTAGATAAATGTATATCCAAACGTTTAGACATTTACACTGGCAGTCTTAAACTGTAATACATGTAACATTTAAACATTGCTCAAAGCTCAGACCCAGTATAAACGGACTGGTCACTGACGGATATACAAAGTTATGTTGTCGAGGCTTTATTTAAGCGTTGTTTAAAAGTACTACAGCAAATAAAATTGATTCTGAACATACTCGCGATTATGAGGGGTTACTCCCAGTATGCGACACTGAAACATTACGAGTAACAGTAAAAGGAATTGAAGTTTTCTCATCTTTTTATGTTGGTTTCTAACGGTTTTTGGCTAAAAGTACTGGAAATAGCTAAAAAGGGTACCTAGGTTTCTTGCTAATATTCATAAAGATGGATTAAGTTTCAATAAATATAACAATACAGTCTGAAAGATGGTATATTGAACCATGGTTTTATGAATAAAATTCAAAGATATGCAGAGAAATATTGGAGATTTGATTATTTAATCTTCAACATACATCAGCTTTAAAAGCTAAGACACCGTTGAGCCACGACAACGTATTTCCAATATATGCATTTACCTGTATGTCAGTGACCGGTCCGTGTTTATTTGCTTCGAGTTCAAAGGAAGAAGTATGTGTTGTTTTACAGCTCCTTGGTTTATTGGCTATTGATAAATCAAACAAAAAGTTAAATTTATTTAAACATAAAAAAGATTTGCCTGCAATCAGTATTTCTGAACACAAAATTCACTTCAACACCTACTAATCTCGCAATAAAGATATTAAAATGTTTGTAGAAGAAAACACAAAATTAAAATGTCTTTCAATGGTTAGTCATATATGATGCCGTGTTAGCCATTTGATATCACACATTATTTTAACGCACACTGACAGTTAAAACATTAAGTAATTACTCAAACATGCATTACTATTTGAGTGTATATTTTGCTTCAACAGGTATGTGTATATCAGTTCAAAGTTAAAAGCATAAAGAAAGGCTATAATAATTTTATTTTCAATTAGTACTGCCATAAAATTTATTTCTACCTTTTAGTGATTTCATTGGTATTTAAAATTACTTTCTTTTCAGATATAAGAGGAAACCCAGCAAACACAACCAGCCTTGTATGTAGTTTTAAAGATATTGTAGCCATACGTAATAAAGATTTTTTTACAAACAATAAAATTAACTTATATATAAACCGTTTTTGATTGTGTTGCACAGCCAATATATTGATTGATTTTATTCTTTACATCCCAGTCAACAATTTTTCAATTATGTAGGGATGGGTCTTTTGGGGTTGAACAAGTACTAAGCAAGGGAAAATGTGTCTTGCTCAAGGACACAATGCACTTATGCCGGTGAGGCTCCAATCCCCTACCCTCTGTCTCAAGTCAAACACTCTATCACTGAGCCACTGCGCTCCCTACATATTGGCCAATATATTGATTAATGGTGTTATTTACTATATAAACTGTTTATTTAATATAAATGACTCAAATATATGATTGTTTGGGTCCATTATAGTGCCATTGAGCAGTATATTATTACATAACATATTTTAAACAAACTATATTTAAAATGATAACTTAATGACGAAGTGGTCTGTGATTTAAAATAATTGAATACAGAAAATGATTGTTAGAAACATTAAGAATCTTCAAAATTAAAACAGTCAATCTGCTTTTTTAGTATGCTCATAAGAGTAAAATGAACGTAAAATAGCTTTCACACCCTTAGTAAACACTTAATGGTATTTGTTTATGCGCAAACAGTTCCAAATGATTAGACTATGAACAAATACCAAAACTGTATTAATGCATGTGGTGATTTTGAAGCCTCCACAGAGCACACTGGCAGATGCTATGATGAATCATCTAAATGCATTTATTCCTTGGGAAAACTGCATACCTACAAATATAGAAAACGGCAGATAAATAATTTAAGCGAAAATGTATTTTCAGCTTTAAAAATAGTTTGTGAGTATGATCAGGAAATACTACAATCACCCAATGCAGACAAGCCATGACAACGTGAGGTCACTGTTTTCCTCCAGTGACCAATAATTTCAGCGAAAATGTATTTTCAGCTTTGAAAAAGTCAATAAATGTGACAAGGAAAAACCACACTTACAGATCACAGACCAACCTATGTCACTGTGAGGATGAGAACAAGTACACAAACAATCAAAGATACATGCAGAAAAGAAAGAATAAAAATTCAACGTAATGTAGCCAGCTCTCTCTTTCTACCAAGCTAAAAAGGACCCGAAGAACTATAAAGCAAAAGAAGGACCATGCACACATCCATTTACACTACGTAATCGACATCAATTTATTATGTCTCTACAACAAAATCAACACCTTATAACAAATAGCAATCCTAGCACCATTGTAATGTACGTCTACAAACTATAAAGGACTAAAATTTTATCACAAAACAGGGTCCAAACACCAAACACAGACACATAATCGGATCAGCAACAAATAATTAGCTAACAACAAGATGTGAGACATAGGTATATTGCAATGTAGTTTAATATTATATTTAACATAATAGATGCAAATGTTCTACAGGAGCACACTTAATACAAGTTCATGATTAGTTTACACTATTTTAACTGCCGGTTTCCAGCCAGTGCAGTAGTGCAACTTTATTACTAATATTGATTAATCATGTGGACAAAATTGAGTGTGGAACCTGATCAGCTGACGTTAACAGAAGCTAGCTAATTTTGCCCTATACTGTTTTGAGGTTATATAATTTTTTGAAAAATATGCGCTAGGTACCCATATTAGGTTGAATATTGTTTTATCATCTAATGTACTTTTTTTTTATTTCAGCCAGCAATTTTAGATACAGGGCTTCCAGACCAAGTAATATGCTTCAAAAATGAAGTTTGCCGTATCCCTTTCCAAGTGGTTGGAGAGAATCACACCCTGTATGTCTATATTGTGTAGATAACAGAGCAAATTTTAAAGCACCAGGCCGCGTAGCACAGTTGGTAACGTGTCTGATTGTAAATAGTGTCTGCCTGCAGATCTAGGTATTGTGAGTTTGATCCCAGACTGGTCCCTCACTTTCGTGAAGACTGATCATCAATTAATTTATACGGCCATCTTCCTCACTTTTGCTGATTCAAGAAGGGTTATGGCCAGTTACAATTGTAAGTATGCGCACAAAGTACTTGTTAACTGCTTAGTCCAGCTTGTCCAGTAAAAAAGTGTGGTTAGGTGATCTGACCATCCCAACATGACCATACCTGTTGACTGGGACGTTAAGCATCAAACCCAACAAACAAAACAAATTTAAAAGCTTGTATTTAAACTGACATTTCTTCTATTCTAAACAAAAACAAATATGCATTGTACTCAACATAATCTGTATTATAAAACTAATTTTATTTAACATTCTATTTTATACAAGTATTTGAACTGTTGAAAAAATTATATATGATCCTAATTCATCAACTAGATTAAAAAATATTAAGAGACATGAAACTGAACTTAAATGGATTAAATTTTTGCAATCACCTTTTCCTTTAGGCTTTAATGATAATATATACTATGAAGGCAACATTTCTAAAATGCCAGATTTTGATGTTTTTTCTGTTTTGGAATGTAAAAAACGTAAAAGTAGATCTCATGGTAAACGTAAAAATGGCAACATTAAGCGCAAAATTTGTACTGAAAAACGCTTAAATACTTCTCTAAAGGATCTTTCTTTGGCTTTAACTAATCATGGTCGACATGGCTTATTTTCATTTTTAAGTTCCTTGCCTATCTCAGTTTTACGCAATTTAGAGTTAGAGGCTAATAAACTCTATGATAGAGCAAATAAATTATATAAAGCAGCACTCCTTACAAGGTGTTATGTTCAACATTTCCTTAGTCCTTATATCGATTCTGAGGTCAACCATAAACGACATTTTATCAAAATTCCATTCATTAACAAAGGTATTGAGTTTATTGATTTACATAGTATCTTCAAGGATAATTCAGTGATTTCATCTATTCCAAATTACTTTAATAATTCTGAAACTCCTATCATTTGTTATAAATATAACAAACCAATAAGGTCTACGATATTTAACTTTAATAAAATTGTAAATGATTTAGATATAGATTCCAATACTCCTGCCTCCTGAGATTGTAAAAATTCAAATTATTTATATCCCTCTGCAGGGCATGTTATTACAGGTAATCTAAATGTTATTCCTGACGCTAGAGTTCGCAATATTATTTCTAAAGGTCCTAAATATAGATCTCCCTCTAATATTGATTTCTCTAAATGTCGTAGAGAGATCGCTGCTTCTTTAAATGACTTCAGTAATCGATGGTGCAAACGAGAAAATGTTGAACCTGATGCTTTGAAGGAATGGAAGATTAACATTTTTAAAATTATTGATACTCGTATTTCATTTTACTCTCGTAATACACATCTTTTGCTCCCTAAACCTAAATCTTCTTTTCGTCATCTTAAACGAGGTATCCAGGATTTTCATATGAACTATGTTTTGGTTCCAGCAGATAAAGCTGCTAACAATGTTGTAGTTGTATGACAATTGTATTATATTAATACTCTTAAGCGTGAGCTTGTTGACACTAATGCCTATAAACTGCAGCCTTCTTTAAGTGAAAGGGTGATTGTTGATGGGCATGGTTGTCATACAGCCCTACATTTTGGTGTCAAAGCTAAAGAAAATCAAGACAAAGTTCCTACGTTGTACTGGTTACCTAAACTCCATAAAAAACCCTATAAAGCAAGATTTATTGCAAATTCTAGTTCTTGTACGACAACAGAACTTTCTAAATTGTTAACCTCATGTCTTACAGCTGTTAAAAAACATGTTATCAAATACTGTGAAAAAGTATATGAGAGATCCGGTAAAAACCTATTTTGGTCGATTAAAAATTCAGGTGAAATTTTAGATAAACTTAAAGCTAGAGATTTCAATGCGACCAGTTTGTCTACTTATGATTTTTCTACTCTTTACACTACTTTACCTCATAATTTAATTAAAGATAAACTTATTGATCTTATTGAAAGAACCTTCCAGAGAGAAGGCTCTCCTTACCTTGCATGTAGTGACAGAAATGCATTTTTTACTTCAGAAAAACCTAAAAAATATCATGCATGGTCGTGTCAAAATGTATGTGATGCGCTGACCTTTTTGTTGGACAACATTTTTATTCAATTTGGCACCAAGCTCTATAGACAAGTAGTTGGGATTCCTATGGGCACTAATTGTGCTCCCCTGGTTGCAGATTTATTCCTGTTTTGTTATGAAAGGGACTTTATGATGTCTCTTTCGGATGATAAGCAGGCTGATGTTATTGATGCGTTTAACACTACTTCCAGATATTTGGACGATATTTTAAATATTAATAATGTTTATTTTGAAAATATGGTTAGTCAAATATACCCTTCAGAGCTCCAACTTAATAAAGCCAATGCCTCTGATACCGAAGCCGCATTTTTAGACTTGCATTTGTCAATTTCTAATGATATTGTTTTTACCAAAATTTATGATAAACGTGACGACTTTGATTTTGAAATTGTCAATCTCCCATTTTTAGATGGTGATGTTCCTCATTCTACATCCTATGGAGTCTATATCTCTCAACTCATTCGTTTTGCTAGAGCATCTAGCTATGTTACTGACTTCAACACCCGCAATAAATTGTTAACTCAGAAACTTCTTAAACAGGGCTATCGGTATCATAAACTTCGCAAAACATTTTCAAAATTTTATAGACGATACTTTGATTTGATTTCTAAATTCCAAGTTGGACTTAAATCTCTCTTGCGCCAAGGACTTTCGGAACCTGATTTCTATGGTGACTTGGTGTATAAGTTGAAGAAGATTGTTGGCTCTAATAATTTTTCAGCGCAGTTCATTAAAATAATTTCCCATTATAAAAAGATTGACTATAACATTAATGTATTGCAACAGACTGCATGCTTGGTAGTCAACCCAATCACAGTTGGCAACTTTGCTTTCCTCTTTAATTGCTCGCCGGTGGGTCGGACTTCAGACTCTATGATGGTTCCGACTTAAAGACTTATCTATTGATGAGATGGTAGGGGCCTGATGCTTTGGCTGTTTGTCGGGCCCACCGGGGTTTACCTGTTGGATTTCTTTTGCTCCGGTATTTAGTTTAATTTACTGTTGAGTACTTATCCTTGCTTTATCTCCTTGTTATATCTTGATTTATATGTTTTAGGAAATGATGCATTGATAAGTTAGGGGTCTTTCATGCAAACCAAATATCTATTTGTCTTGATCCACATCTGAATTAAGGGTGAGGTTGGCGCCGTTAAACCGGTTTAAGCCCTCCAGTAAAATGTTTTACTGACCGTTCCAAGGTGGTACTTCTTTTGTGGATCTTTTATGTTTTTGTTCTGTCTTGTGTTTGCTATGTTTTGTGCGCGTCTGTTTATATGTGCTTCGTGGTCACCTGCTGGGAAAGGGCTGACCTCTTGGCTCTCGTTTGTGGTGTCTTCTGTGAGTTTGTCACTTTCCCATTGGTATCCTGGGTCAGGTGTGGTATTTGATTGTATCGATTCCTGATCTTTGCAACCTTACTTACTTTGCATATATTTAAGCTGAACATTCTAACAGCACAAAATCTGTATTGCAATATTTTCTAAAATCAAACAAGAAAATGCTCTAAGAAGCACCATAGTAGTATTGCTGTAATAGTTGCTCTCTATGTATTCTTACGACATGATAGTCACAATAAAGTAAAGCATAGCTGAAAAATTTCCCGTACCTTTGCTGGGAATTGAACTCCAGTCGCCCCTGTAAAAGACCAATGCTCTAACCACTGAGCCAAAGAGTCGACTCTCTGACGCAATTGTCAGAGATTGATTATATGCTAGAAGCTATGCGAAATCTACCTTATTTAGAATTATGGGTGAGAGTGCCTTGCCCGTAACACCCCCCTCTTCAATGGAGTCATCATTTAAGATGATGGAAAGCCTTTTTTGGCAAAACTGATGTCCAATTCCGGACGTGAGCCCCAATCTAAGGACATTAAAGCTGTAACGAAGTAAAGCATAGCTGAAAAAATCCTGTGCCTTTGCTGGGAATCAAACTTGGGTCGCCCCTGTAAAAAACCAATGCTCCAACCACTGAGCCAAAGAGTCGACTATCTGATGCAATTGTAAGAGATTGATTATATCCTAGAAGCTATGCGAAATCTACCTTTATTTAGATGTATAGGTGAAAGTGTCTCTCACATAGCAAAAAAGAGAATTAAGCTTAAATTTACCTATGCAACAAAACGAAAAAATCTAATATATGGTAAAATATAATGAGAGATTGATATGCCAACTATATATAGTTTGAAAGAAGGCAAAGATTGGGAATCTATACAATCAAGTACCACACCTGACCCAGGATACCAACGGGTAGGACACAAACTCACAATAGGACATCACAAACGAGAGCCAAGAGATCAGCCCTTTTCCAGCATTATCATTTGACTTATTACATTGCATTTGTTAGTTTCTACTTGTAGGCCAATGAACTATAATTAGTTAACCAGTATATTGAAAAACTACTTGGTTTGAAACTATTGCCAATTAAGTTTAATTTCATGTTTGACTCAAAAGGTAAAAGAGCTGCTTGAACATGATTTGTAAATTGTTTCCTGGTTACACAGGAAAACTTTGTGCTCAAATGGTTATTTAATTGCTGATTTGGAAAACACTGTGCGCTTAAATGACGTCAGACATTCAAACATTCGTACCATTTGGATGTGAAAGATCAAGCATTCAAAATAGACGTTAACTGTTTTACTACCATTTTGGATATGTATTTTGGATGGAAATCAGAAACAATTCAAGAATGGCGACCATCCCTATCTATATGGCGGCTTTTTGTTCAAAACGATTCTTTGGGACACTACAAGTGTAAATGTATAAAAAAACATGTATGATCAAACGACCTATTGCATTAAACTCATAAATATTTATTGGGTGCGTTGATAAAGCCTCAGAAAGCTAATAGAATTTGTCTGATTTCTGTAGATATATGATTGTGATTGTGGTATTTCCTAATCATACTCACTCACTATTTATGATCCTAAATTTTATGTCACAACCGTAACTAATCAGAGCTACTGTATTGCACTAAGGTGAAAATTCGAAAATACATTTAAAGAACCAAATCCCAAATACAAGCAAGAAAAATAAGCAGTGCAGCTAGCAATACTGTTGTCTATAATTTTAAATATTTATTGTTGTTCGTTGTTTTTATTTAGGCCTCTTCTCTCAACTGGGTACGTAGATCCTGCTTTGAAAGGTGTACAAATTGTGCAGAATGCATCTGTGTCTAGCTCATCAGAAATTCACAAGGGATCCATTATTATGACGACACCAATTATTGGAAGCCATAAAATATGCTTGCAAACACATGGTAATAGTAGGTACGTATTTACTACAAAAAGTTTTTAACGTTTTTATGTTCATATTCAATTCCACTTGTTACATTATATATGGAAAGCAATCACTAAATGCTACCAGGATGTCATATATGAATTTTGAGAAAACATATGGGAGCAAATGGGTTACATTAAAGATATATTACCTTATATTTAATCAAGAAGTTTCACCATTAAAGGTCTGGTCAAAAAGTTTTGAAAAATCAATTAAGGTCAGCATTACAGGAAAGTGAATTAGTTTGAGTTCTGGACCTGAACTGTCCTATAAGATGTCTGTCAGAATTAATTGTGGATGACATGTCTTCAGTTCAGTACATGTATTATAAAACAAATACACAAACTTGATTTTTCCACAAAAGGTTTTCTTGGGCCTTCCATATAAAAGAACTACATAAACAACCAACTTAAGACGAAACTATGTGTTTTTTACATTTTATTTTTTAACTTCAGACTGAACATTTAACTTAAATCCCAATCATACGCAAGTTGCGAACCATGTTATTAGCAGCAACTTTCTGTTTTACAAATCAAACTCTTAATAATGTGCCTCTTTGAAAATAAAATGTGTTTGTTGAAGATAACAAGTATGAAACAGTCCAAAAAAGAGAAGCTAGGTAACTTCTGTGGCCTGTCCAGTTGTTTCAAATCAGAATGCCTATAATTAATGAAAAGTTAAATCAGTATGTACTGATGTGCAAAGATACATCACTGTCTGATTTTGGAAGTATGCAAACTTGATAGACCATTTTTGTTTCAAAATAAATGTACTTCATCAGAATAAAATCTGGTGAATTAGTATCATAAAAAACGTATATGAAGGTATTTTCCCCAGAAGAGGAATTTTATAAGCATGTAGCTTTTCTATTGATAACACAACGTATGATAGTGAAGAAGATTTTGCTAATAACATTATCTAAATCAAGTAGAATGTAAGGTAATAATGTTATACGTTGCTGCTATGTGTGCATTGATGTAGGTATCTCTTGGAGGTATTGAATGACATAAAAAGGTAAAAATCATTTTTCGATGCATAAGAATACGCCTGTAAATTTACTATACCTTGGAATAGTGTTTTTCAGTTTTATTAACCGTAAGATCATAATCTCAACTGCAGCTTAGTGATTCATATTCTGCATCAATCACTATTTTGTCAGTATACATAGCAATAAAATATAATAAAACAATAAAAAACGCCTGTCTCAATTAATGTGTGATATGTGAAAGGTATTTCAGTAGAAAGTAATTCCAAATTAATAATATCTGTGTTTAAAATAGAGTTGCAAAATGTTATATAATGGCATCAAATCCAAATTGGTTCTGATTGCAAATTAAAACCTAAAATGCAAATCATTAGTTAGGTGTTTACACTTTAAATAAGCTGTCAATTAAACATATGAGCTACTTACATAAATAAATGCACACAAGTTGGTAACAGAGTGCAAGGTTTATTCCCATTTTCTACGTATATAGGGAGGAGTTGATAGCAAAACCATATCTTGATATAATCAAACATGTTGATAAGTATTTATGCCTAATTATTTGGTTATTACGTTGTAAAATATATGTTTAAATTTACTTTCAGTATTACAACTGATGAAAAATGCATAACAGTCAAAGTTGAAGGTATGTTTTTGCCGATTTATAAACTGTATTTTTTTTGTTTTCATTATATGGTAACACTATGTAAATAAGTGAACCAATACATGATACGTTGGTACTTTTCAAATACTTGCTGTATTGTTTATAGGGTATAAGTGGTAATTTGTATTGCATTTAGCCATACATATGTGTAACATATCTTAAGAAAGTGTTATTTGGTGCTTGACTGTGTTATATTATAATTATTTTACACTCATATAAACACAAAATATGTAATGATAATGGGTAATTATTATTGTAGTACTTATTTCAGAAAAACTCTCTTCAAAGTGCATTTGGTCATAAACTGTCATTAAAGCCATATGTTCTAAGGAAGCACTATCATCAAATATCAACAGAATGAGTAATAAACTAGATTATTTGATTAATGGACTTATAAACAAATGAGCAATAAGTAAGATATTCTCATTTGTTGCTGTATTTTTTATAAATTGTGTATACGAGGGCCCATCAATAATTTCCTGAACGTATTTAACTCTTTCACAACCATTTGACATAGAGAAATAAATTTTGCATGGTCAAAGACCAATCATTCTACAATCAATTCAGAGAGCAAACATCAATGACTCCATTATTTATGACATAATGTCAATATTCTGACCTCATAACAACAGCGTTTGTTGTAAAAATGGCGTCACAAAGTGTAAACAAGCAACTTTTTGTGATAAAGTTTGAAACATTATTCCGAAATTTGATCTCTGAAATTAGGGAAGATTTGCATGCTGTCTATAAAAACTCTTGTATATCCACTGGTGCTATTTTAAAATGGATAAATTTCTTTAAGAACGATAGAGAAACAACCAAAGATGGCAAGTATATAGGCCAACAAAAGCGTTGACTTTCATGTCTGCTGGTAAAGTAATGACCAATATTTTTTGTTATACACAATGTGTAATTTTAGATCACTTGGTTCCTCTAATAACTACTGTTACTGGAAACTATTATACAACTGTAATTAAATTTGAGCTGTCGTCAGCTATCAAAAGAAATTGGCCACAGCTTCAGAGATCTTAAATTCTGCTGCACCATGATAACGCGCCAAGCCATAGCCGTGGCGTTGTGTTTGACATAGTGAAGGAACTGGATATAGAGCTGATTCCACGCTAACCATATAGTCCAGATTTGGCAATTTGTGACTTCTGGCTATTTCCAAATCTCAAAAATAGGCTGCATGGTCAGAAATATAAGCCCCTAGAGAAGTTGAGGGGCGCCATAACCATACATTTGGGGGCAATGTAACGTGATGGCCTGCAGCACATACTCCAGTCAAGGGTTGTTGATGGAGTAAATGAAAACATTTTTAATGATATTGTTTTGACCAATATTTATGATAAACATGACAATTTTCAATTTGAAATTGTCAATTTCCCATTTTTAGTTGGTAATGTTTCTCGCTCTACATCCTATGGAGTCTATATCTCTCAACCCATCTGATTTGCTAAAGCATCTAGCCATGTTGCTGACTTCAACACTTGCAATAAATTGTCAACTCAGAAACTTCTTAAACAATACTATCAATATCATAAACTTTGCAAAACCTTATCTAAAATAGTTTGTTTGATATCTAAATTCCATGTTGGACTTAAATCCCTCTAGCGCCATGGACTTTCTGAACCAGAGTTCTATGATGACTTAGTGTATAACTTGAAGAAGATTGTTGGCTCCATATTTTTTCAGAGCAGTTTATTAAAATAATTTCTCATTTAAAAAGATTGGCTATTACATTAATGTATTTCAACAGACTGCATGCTTGGTGGTCAACCCAATCATACTTTGCAACTATGTTTTCCTCTTTAATAGCACTCTGTTGGGTCGGACTTCAGACTCTATGACCGTTCCGACTTAAAGACTTTTGTGGACTGTCTGTTTTTTTTTCTTGCGTTTGCTGTGTCTTTTTGTGCGTCTGTTTATATGTGCCTTGTGGTCACTTGCTGGGAAAGGGCTGACCTCTTGGCTCATGTTTGTGCTGTCTAACTGTGAGGTTTTCATTTTCCGTTGGTTTCCTGGGTCAGGTGTGGTACTTGATTGTTTCGATTCCTGAACTTTACACCCTTACTTACTTTTATCTATAGATTAGATGGTTGGGGTCTGATGCTTTGGATGTTATCAGGCCCATCGACTTTATCTGTTGGCTTTCTTTTGCTCCAGTATTCTGTTTCGTGTACTGTTAAGTCCTATCCTTTGCTGTGTCTCCTTTCAGTATCTTTAATAGTATGTTTTGGGAGTTGATTCATGGATAAGTTAGGGGGCCTTTATAAACAAAGGGTGGCGTTTGCACCGTGAAACTAAACTGACCCAAAATAAAAACTTTACATAGTATCCAAAAGTATATATTTTGATGATTAATTAAGTTTCGGGTTTAATTTTTTCGGTCATTGAATCTTCAATGCCTTATCGATGTCTCTGAAAAAATTATTGGATGAAAATCATTATTGCATAATTTTTATGAATAATTCAGTTCAGAGGGGCCAAAATAAAAATTTCTAAAAACAAATAAACCAGCCACACAGATTTTGGAAACAAGAAATTACTGACTGCGTGCTTTAAGTGATTTTAAAAAGATTATCAGTAACCAGTGTGACCTTCATTTTATTCGAATGCTTAGCAGAATACGTCATCTCATTGAATTTACGTAACGTTGTATGAGCACGTTAGGGATACCTATGTAATGCTAACAGAGGTGCATATTGGAGTCATTTAACGTATCCATTTGATGATTGGACCTGACCCTCATCCCAATTTATCCTTTACGTGTTCTATGGGGTTCATGACAGGTGATGAGGCAGGCCATGGCAAGAGGTTGACGTTATTTTTAGCATGGAATTGTGTGGTTATTTACGTGTTGTGTTAGGCCTTGCATTGTTATGCTGGAAAATGCCAGGTCCGTTATGATGCACGAAATGACTAATTATCTTTTGTGCATGAACCCCGTAAAGACTAGCAATAATGGTTGTCGTTTAAAACGATTACGTGGGTGAGTTAACGTGCTAACGCGATAAGGACGTAACGTCGTTACACTTGCGCGACCAGGTCTTGCACGAACTCTGACATACCCAGTTCTATTGTACGGGTTCATTAGATAATGAATAGTCTGTCTAGAGCACCCAAATTGATGCGCAATATCATTTACAGTAGACCCCACCTTGAGCTCGCAAATAACGTTGTTTCTTTGATCTTTTGAAAGACGTGTCGTCACTAAATGGAAGCGTTTTGTAACAATAAGTTATTTTTTATAACCAGGAATCAGTTGCAAATGTTTTCTTGTCGGTTTTAAAGCTGTTAATGAACCACCTGTTCCTCAGGACGTGCAACGTAAGGAACACGCTTTTCATGCGTTGACACTTGAATAGACCAAGGATTTAAACAAACATTGCATAATCGTTATCTGCGACGAAGCCTCGATAAGCATGCGTAAATCTTACAACGACATTTATACTAACAAAACAGTTATTCAAAGAAATAAAGCGTCAAGTTTTTATTTTGGGTCTGTGTAGTTTACGCCCTCCAGTAAAAGCATTTTTACTGACCGTTACAAGGTCATGCTTCTTTTGCGGATACTTTTTGCTATTTATGTTCCGTGTTTGTCATGCTTTCTTGTCTGTTCATTGCAGCCTTGGGGTCACATGTTGTGAAAGGGCTAACCTCTTGGCTCTCTTGTATGTGATGTTTTATTGTGTCTTTATAACTTTCCCATGTGGTGTCCTTGGTCATGTGTGGGGCTTGATTGTATCAATTCCTGATATTTGCCTTCTTTCTTACTTTGCCAGGGACGTTACTTTGAAAAGTAGTTGAGGTCAAAGGTATGTTGAATTAGTTGTACTAGTATCGCAGAATCACGAAATTGTTGATGAGCACTCGTATCTGTGATATTTGATAACATGCAAAATCAACATTTGAGCCTGCTCTTGTAATATTTGTACTTTATATTGCATATGCAAGCAGCGAATGCTCAAACAAGCCAACGTATACATCATCTAAGCCTTCACTGCTAACGCACACAATATATTGTGGTAAATAATGGCTCAGATAAAAGAAGATAAACATCTAATCTCACTTTAATCTTGTTTTAAGAGTAACCTTACAAAATATGTGATAATGAATAAAATTGTACAAGCTTGCTTATTTGTTTTAATCCAATACATTTGATATATCAATAATTTGCTTTTCTCTTTGTACCATTTCAGGTACAAGTCGTCCGCCAGTGGATGCTGTAAGTTGTTGTTATTTCCAGTAATAAGAGAGGGACATCTTGTTTTTGGATCCACTAAGTTGGCCTTGGCATCAGCGTCACTGTGACCACACACCTTCTCAAGAACTGGTCAATTCATTTAGCTCGTTTAGGCTGAATGAAATTTGCCACTGTTATCAATTGGACTAGTCCATATTCCATTTTAAGGGTTGTTTGGTGGTATTTTTTTTTATTTTTCTTCAAAGTGTAATAGAACTATTCTGTAAGCAAAGGATCAGATGCCGCGTTGTGAGCATCTGAATTTGGACTACACCATTTGCCTATGTCCCACAAAAAGGATGCTAGGCTCATTTTGGTTAACTATATTTGCTTAGATTATAAGGACACCTACTCAATTTTATAGGCCACTGTTGCACAAAAACTGCCTAATTTATGCATAATCTTATTTGTATGTCTCATTCCCCAACCAAATGGAGTGAGATATGTTTTAATGCAGATTATATTTGCATTGGAGTGATGTCAGTGCAACTGCACCAGCTATCACAAGAACCTGATGGTAAATTTTAACCAAATTGGCATGGTTCTAATTTTGGTTCAGTAAATATTTAGAACGTTTGGACGACCTTAAACCAGTTTACAATGCCACTGTTGCGCATTATCTGACAATTATTTGTCAAATGCTGCTACCGTAAAATGGAATATTTTCCTGTTGCCAATTTTTTGCGTTTTTTGTCTCAAAAACATGAAGCTTAATATTGGTGGTTTTTAATTTTCGTGGTTGTTAAGACCGGAACCGCGAAATTTATATCTGCAAATTAAATGTCCTGCAAAATGTCTGAAATATGCGTTCTGTTGGTCATTTCCATGGGTTGAAACTAGAGGTTTTCTGTAATTCATAGTCTATCATCTGGTTGACGATTTGAAGTTTCCTATTGGTCTCACACAGAATAGCCTTACATTTCGTGTGCCAACTTTATTGGCAATGCAATGGCTTAGTCTTTTTTCTCTCCAAAACCAGTCACTTTTTAGTACCATTTATTTAATAATTATGTAAACACGCGCCGACAGAAATATGTGAACACATACCAACAATCACTGGTCCAAATCTGAATAAAAAATCAGGTGTATTTGAGCATAATTGATCCATTATCTTTCAAGCATGACCAAACCGTCTATAGTGTAACAGCTGAAGGCTCATGAGATTGACCTACAGACAAGCCATGCATTTCACTAGACAATAAGGTAAAAACCAAGTTTCTTTCGCTATCTTTGCAAAAAGAGACAAAGTATTGGATCAAAAAAAGTTTGTAACAAAACAATCGCTGCTCAAGTTCATGGCTCAAATTTTGTAATTTTTAATTTTCTTGAAATGACGACTTTTTCTGGAACTCTGTAGAATCTTCGAAAAATGTTTAATAGCGTAATCTAATGTTTTCTGCAGCATTAAAAGGCTTTTGAATGCACAGAAATGACGGTGTTGTGGCGTTTGATTGAAATAATCGCCTTAAAATTGCGTTTTGAAAAAAGGGGTATTTTTAACAAAATTACATTTTTACATAAAGCGTTCCATGGAGATTTCTGGAAAAGGCTTACTTCAATTTGATCAAGAAACATCGTCCTTGATCGGTAACCAAACTTATCAACCCAACTCTTGCTATGAGTCGGACTATGAGTGCATTTGCATAATGATCAATGGCAAAACATGCAGTGTACCTTTAAATATTTTGAGCAGTGTAATTAACCCTACCCCCTAAACTGAAAAATAATGAACTGAACAACATTTTCTTATTTCTTATGCTGTTAAAGCCATATGACCACAGAATTATTATTTACAATAAATAGCTTTGATATTTTAATAAAACTGTATATGTTTGAAAGATTGGTACACTTGCAAGTTCCTACGATAGGACTTTTCCCCAACCAAAACGATACCAAAATACCCCACCCACGTTAAAAAAACTTATCTGTATTTCGTCTGAACACCTAGTCGATATAGTATGACCAAATTTGCATAGATACACCATGAGGATAGAGATTATAATGTTTTGGGGACATTGACTGTTTTTCAAGGTCACTGGGTAACTCTGCATGTCTAATTTAGTTGAAAAAGAGGGCTGTTTTAATATGCATTGCTTCAATTTATCGATGCATATACATGTACTACATGTATTCATCTAAGAATTTGAAATGTTTTTAAATATTTAATGTGACCTCATGGCGCCATGTTAATGCCCGATCGCGAAGCAAGGCCAGACGTAAACACTTGATCTGAGTTGGTTTATTTCTATTTTATCTATATATCCCTTCTCCAACATCCTTGGGTTGAAACATTTCAAATGAAGAGAAAACTTGGAGCACAGGTCATCATTAGCAAAATTATACGTGTAAGATTGTAAATACTTTGTTGCTCATCATTTTTATATTTGTTTACGCTGCTCAAAAGAACCGTCTCACTGAGTACCTATAACTTCCTTATGTTTTGGTTGGACCCGCATTTATAAGAACAGGTTCTTCTTATACACCCACACTTCCCCCAACCCAAGGAGGTATTCAGTGGCACGGAGAAGGAGGGGGTATAATTTTGGTACCGACCCCATTGCTGTTGGTTATGGACAGAATTAGCAATGAGTAGCTTAGAGGGGCTTGACACCTTCTATGTGCATATATCGAATGAACCAGGCTTGTGGATTTGGTCCCCATTTACATGAATATAAAAGAGCATCGATGCGACAAAACCTGTCTTCAGAGTTTCCGATAAGATCATACCAAGAACAGCCTTCTCAGCCACAAAGACTAGATAGAATAGTGAAATTTCGCTTTGAGCAAGTTTTAATATGATACTATTTATAATAAGTGAATAGCAAAGGCACTGATCAGACTGCACGGATTCACCAAGCTTGTCAGCGCCTTTATTGTTCGCAGACCCTGATGGCAGAATTCCTCGAGTAGGCCTACTATAATTTAGACTCCTGACTATACTTGGGTCAACTTTAACCCAAGATAGCCATTGAAGCTAAATATTGGAACAAAATTGACATGAGGCAAATTTTTTAGGACCCAAATTAAAGAGAGGTGCTCTCTCAAAGTCTTTACACAGCTCAATACGTCATTTACGCAAAATGACGTCATAAGAGCAAGTGACGTCATAAGTAGACGTTAGAGAACGTGACGAGATAGTCTGTTTTGCTGAAATAGTACTGCATGTAAAACAAAATCAGAAAATCATATATATATAACTAAATAATTATTGTTGCTGTGGACTGTCAAAATATCTGTGAACAGTCGACCGTTATTTTCCTGGTAAAATGCCTGTTCCATTACACTGATTGAATTTTTCTTCACACAGAACTGAGCGTCCATTGTTTAGTATTTGTAAAGAATGCCACCTTTTGTTGTTCATTATAGTTAAAATATTGTTTCATTTCTTATGTGATTTCAATCACTTTCAGATTACGCTACCAAGTATAACCCCCGTGTTGATTTAGAGTTATGGTTATTGCTATGGGTACCTTAATTTTGGTATTTTGCGAACTTGCCATTTATTTAAGAGCACCAATAAAATTGTTGAATAAGTCAAACGCACAAATGATTACTGATTATCATATAAAATTTAACCCACTCTGCAGAATGTTTTGGGCCCTTTTATCATAAAATTCAATTTGCACAAATTTAGGTATAGTTATGATATGCAGATCTTTGTTTGCCTTCTAATATACCAGACCTATTGCTGAGGAAGAGATAAAATATATGCGTGTTAGCTAGCAAGTGCGCTTATACTTCTTTCTCATGTGTTATATGTTAGTCTGAATTCTGTAACTGTGGCGTTTACTGATTATATTTACTTGGTTTTTTTTGTTCAAAAAATAATATGAGTAATTATTTTATTTTTTCAGAATAAACCACATTTTCTGATTCCCTCTCCGTTGCAAGGCTCAACAATACCATGCGTGGAGAAAACATCCTGCTTTATAGAACTTTTCTATGTTACTGGTGATTCATTTGGAAAACCTGGAAAATGGTTTGTATTCACTCAAAGGCGTTTCATATTATTTCTCGCATGTCTTCAAAGCATCAGCTGAACAAAATACTTTTAAAGTATCACATGTAATTTATATAAACATCTATACTTGTCCCATTTGTGTTATTTGACTAATGGTGTTACTGAATTTTAACTTTGTGTTTTGAAAATGAAACAAACACTTGCCAAAGCAATGATTTCTTTATTTTGAAATGTTTAACTCAGACAAACGTTTACCATCTCAAGCAGACGTCTACAAAGTAATCTATGCTTTTACTTAAAACTGAGTTTAATTGATGACTCTTTTCTGATAGCACTTGTGAAATATCATTTAGGTTATGGGTAATCTGAAAACATCTAAGGTATTACCACATGCCGATAAAGGAAATTACTCTAATGTACTGATTAACATGATTAACAGGGCCAAAGTGACTAATTAAAGAACAACCAATTCACTACAATTACGTACCTATTCATATCAATTTCAGCATCATACTTTATTGTTTTCAGTCCAGACCTGTCCCGCTCAAGTAAACAGACAATAGAAGGATTGCATGTGTTCTCAGCAAAATATGCAGTGTCTACGTGTTCAAGGATGCTTTCATATATTCCTCAACACAGTGATGTTGGAAAAATTAAAATTCTATGTTTTCAAGTTTTTGTTCCAGGGTAGGTTTTTTAAGTCAATTTCCTAGAACTAACATGCATGAAAAGAAATTCACAGCAACCACCATTTCCATAAGACATCCAACGTTAAATACAGTAAACAGACAACTATTCACATTATCACTTTTTAAAAATGAACATTTTATATTTAGCATTTTAAAATCACATATGATATGATTAAATAAAATCTCGCTGATTGTCTCATTAACATTTAACATTATGGTGGTAAATGAATTTCGATATATAAAATGCTCCAACAGTCAATGTTATAATACACTATTCTGCAATGGATTTTGTATAAGAGCAATCATATTATAATTATTACCTTGTTATGCAGTGGGGTTTTAAAAAGCCTGTGAATTTGCACAGACCTGTCAGAACCTACAATGATTGAATATGCTATCATATACAGACCACAATAAAGAACCTATATATATGGGGATTGTGACCATATAAATAATTTGGAAACACGGATTCTCCAGAAATAGAGATAACATACAATATTAGACAACAGAAGACATGGTTTAATTGAGTCTGTTCACGAGAACTAATAGTAACAATTCTAACGCACCTTGAACCAGCTTAAGCAGTATTCTGCTTTCCATAAAAAACCATATTCCTGAAGGTCCAGAATATGAAAAATATCAACACTATATAGATGCATGGGGAGAAGTTTTTCCAACTCTGCACAGAAACAACGACAGCTGTTTTGACCTCTAAATTACATGGAAAATAGATCCTCCTGAAATAGAGAGAACCTACAATATAAGAAAACAGCAGACTTGATTTTATTGAGTCTGCTCATGAGAACAAATCGAAAGTGCAACAATTCTCATGCCTCTTAGCACCAGCTTATTATAATTAGTGGTATTCTACTTTCCATCAGAACTCAATATTCCTGAAGGACCAGAATATGAAAATATATCATCGCTGTATCGTAGCTAAAGCTTAAACCAGCAATCTCATTGAAAACGACTAGCTAAACCCAGAGATTTGTAGATATGACAGGCATGGTTGCCATGGTGCCTTGGCAGTCATATTATATGACACTGCCAAAAACTAAAAAAGAATTTTGGTCACATAATGCCACGATGACATAACTCAGACAAACCTATGGCATTAAGCATCAAGAGGAAGAGCCATTAAAATGCAGTCAAAGAAAGACACATATATAAATGCTAGAATACAATAAGCAAAACAACCAACTGTCATCAAAAGGAACTGTATACTAGAAGGGAGACAACAATGCATATCAAAACCAACATATCAGTGAGTATAACCATGGAATGCCACAATAACATACTAAAGTCCAACCCATGGCATTGCGAGGAAGAGAACAACAACTAGCTCTCTCTTCCCCTTCGAGTTGATTGGAGAACTAGAAATGACACAAAGTATTGCAAAACAAAACAAGGACTTAACACTTAACCCACACATAAGATGGTAGAAACAGCAAACAGTGAATAAGCAACAGTAGAATCACCAGCTAAGAACAGACAGTATTCAAAGCCAAAACATAATATCAAAGCATACACACAATGGGATAAAAAACACACAAAAATTACAACAGCAAAATCAACACCATTGCTTTATTGTTAATGTATTCACCGTAGATTATGTTGTTGCTTAAACAAATAAACTGTTTAGCTTGCATAGAAGCTTCCTTACTTACTTCACAGATGCATCTCTGTTGTTCAGATATTGTGAAGGTAGTTATGTCATAAAATAAAAATGGTATTTATATAAACATCAACTTAAGTATTGTTTCAGTAACATTGCATTAACAATAAAAGGTAATGTTGTTACTGAAAGTAACTGCTTTACGTTCTGTATAATTGTGCATTGGGTTGCCATATACAGTTACAGTACGTTAAATATAGTTTGTATTGTTCAAAAAAACTTCTTGGTAATGCAAAAAGTATTGATAAATATACAATATCAGTGTTTTGCTATTTGATACCGGGTGATAATGAAACGTTCGCTGTTTTTTTCCTGAAAAGTGTAGGATGCCTTAAATAATTTTTAAGTTGACACAAGCAAATAAATCAGACAATGAAAGTTGTAAAACACTAAAGCAAAACAAATCTATGATACAGTGCTTTGTGTCTCTTTCTTGTCATCGATATAGGATAACAGCACTTACTGGTACTTGTCATATTCAAATATTCCTGTGTTTGTTTGTGATTTCAGTTCTAAAAATATTAAGAGTGTTTATTTGCTTATTTGTTTATTTTTGTATTAGTTTGATTCATTCCTTTCTTCAGCAAACCTGGTAGAGAAGAAAGGTGTTTTAATGTCCTAATTCAAAATACAAGCAATAGTAAGTAAATTATATTATTTTATTTAAATTTCATTTATGTCCTGTGGTAAGTAAATCAATAAATAATTGTCATTTTACTTTATTTTATAAAAATGTATCATTTAATAAAGCAAAACTCAATGAAAATCAGGGCTCACAGATAATATCATTATTCATTTGTAAATTGAACATTGGTCTATGCGTAGTTATACAACAGAGATGTCATAGACAAGACAGATACATGTAATTACACAGTACTTGGTGGCAATAGACTATTCTGCGTCCTTTTAGCCAGAAGATTGTTGAGTTAATATTTAGGGGCAGGGTTTATGTGGGGTTTCATTTCTGAAGAAGTTAGAGAGATTAAAATAGTTAACAGCTAGATAATCAACAATACAAATATTGTCAGGAAGGTTTGATTACAAAATAAAGCCATTGACACTGTTGATTACATTGTCTGCAAACAAAATGTGTCTCCAATAAGTTGCTCCATAGTTGTCAGATCATCGGTAGTACATAATTGTGAGATAAAGAGAACCTACAGAATTATAAGTGATCTTCTTATCCGAAGAAAAATACCCACCTTGCTCAATTCTGCTTCAGAGATTAGAAACCATATGGAGATGATATTGTATAGTAGAATCATAGGTATAATGGCAGAAAGGCACACAGACATAAAACACTCACAGAAGGAATATTACAATTAAAGTAAAGCCACAATCTTACTCATCCTCAGCAAGTTGCCAGAAACTATTAAGAACGCAAGGCACAATATCACTAACCAGACCAAATACAAAAATTCCCAAACAGCTGTGACTTTTAATAAAATATATAACTTGAGGCAGCAAAAATGCTTTAAATAAATGGAATATTTAAAGAAAATATGATCATTCTTAATTACAATTAAGCATTGATGAAAGCACTACATTTGGATTCTTAAAATATTTCTGATCTCTTGATGTCAGTATACAAATTTATGATTGTATTTGCCATATCAATTGTTGGTTTAATTTTTTTGTGGAAGAGACTTGATGTGGTACTTGATTATATTGATTTCTGATCTTTGTTGTCTTTCTTACTTTGTTATAAGGAGAAAGTCTTTGTGAGGGTTAATTATGCATTAGACTGTTACAAAAATATGTCTTTATGTGCATTCATTTTCATTCCAGTTCTTGGTCCCTGTAAATCCACAGCGTGTTTCAATGGAGGTCAATGTGTTGCTGATCTTAAAACAAAAGTGGCAGTATGCGTTTGTCCATCAGGCTTCTCCGGACCAGCATGTCAGCAAGGTATCACTAATAAACAAAAGTTTGCAAACGTAAAATGTAAAACTTTGGACAAGTATTAATATTGCAAGTAATGCGTCTCAAATTTAAGATTGAGAAAGTTTAGTTAAGTGTCACACACCATAGAATATCATTTTCCTGTTTATTGTGTTTATTGATCATGACAACCATTTTAAAATGCAAACAAAAGTGAACATAACAGATATTGGCATAATAACAGATGGCCAACCTATAACATCAAGAAGAAGAGACAATAAAACATAGACAAACAAAGTCATTCAGTAAAACCTGTCTTAAGCGGTCACTCAAAAAAAGACCAAATTTGTTTTAAGACCAATTATCGCTTAATGCAGGTCAAACGTATTGCAGAATGCTCTAAGGGAGCATTCTGCAATATTTTTGACCTTCATTAAACTATCATTTATCATTAAGATCTTTGCTTTGTCATTTTTATGAGGCTATTTTACACAGGTTTTACTGTACACATGAAAGCAACATTATAATGTGACAAAACCATATCTTTTCCTCTGCAATATGATTGCAAAACTAAATTATCACAAACAGAGAACCACACTACGACTTAACATAATACATGTATGCACAATGGGCGCCATACACATTAAACAATACAGTACATTACACTTGTTAAGGTTGTTACATGTAATATTTATAAACAATACAAGTTATCCAATCACTATTAAGCTCCATCACAATATCTTATATCATTTCACAGTTTGATCACCTTCAAAACAAATATCAATCAATATAAATTAAGGTATTTCATTGTTATGCTTATTGCTGTCCACGTTTACCTACCATTATATAATTTTAATGACCTATCAAAACAGGCTTCTTCTGATTAGTTATTGCAACACATAATGATTTCACGTTTGATTTATGTGCTTATACATGGAACAGAAAGACGTGGAGGGACACCTGAGGTAAATTAGAAGGGTTGTGCCCTGTGGTCACCTGAAGGGAAAGGCTCTTGTTTGTGATGTTTTCATGATTGTGTTACTTTCCCGTTTGGTATCCTGGAATATTCCTGGTATTCCATCTGTCATAATTTCGCTTCTGCTCAATATCTTCAGAGCAAATTGATGAAATTCACCAAATTTCGTTTATGCATTGATATTAACAAGATCTAGGTTGGGATTGCTACACATCATTTTTCACCCATTTGAAATAGTCTATGGCCCTTGACTGATGTCAGAATTTCATTTCTGCTCAATATCTTGAGAATTTGGTTTCTGCTCAATATCTTGAGAACAAATTGACAAAAATTCACCAAATTTATATATGCATTTATCTTGACAAGATCTCATTAGGGATTGTTCAACATAATTTTTCACACATTTGTAACAGAGTTATGGCCTTTGATTGACGTCAGAATTTCGTTTCCGATAAATATCTGGAGAACAAATTGACAGAATATTCACCAAATTTTATATAAGCATTCATATTGACAGGATTTAGCTTGGGATTGTTAGGCATACTTGTAAAAAAGTTACAGCTCTTGATTTATGTCAATATTTCATATCCGCTCAATATATTTAGAACAAATGGACAGACTTTGATCAAAGTTTATATATGCTTTGATATTTACAAAATCTAGGTTGAGTTAGCTACATGTCACGTTCGTAAATTCATAACAGAGTTATGGCATTGATTGATGTCAGAATTTACGCTCAGTATTTTTAGAACAAATGAATAGAATTTCACCATATTTTATATATGCATTTATATTGAGATTAAAGATGGGACTGTAGCCTGACATTTTTGGCAAGTTTATTACAAAGTTATGGCCCTTATTGAGGTCAGAATTTCATTTCTGCTCAATATGTTTAGAACAAATGGACATATTTTGACCGATGTTTGTATATGGATTGATTTTGACAAGATCAAGGAGATTTTGTTTTTGCAAATTGTCAGCAGAGTTATGATACTTTATCGATGTTGATTGGGATTTTTATGCAAACTTGGCATTTTGCAACATGAAAATTGTTGCAGCGGAGCTTAGGTCAAATCCTCTAACAATTCTAGTCTTTCTTGAAAATGACTACATATATTTCCTGGCATACAACAGATATATAGTGGTAATAGAAATGTTGATGGATTTATATATGTGTGTCAAAAATGTGGTATTACACGTACCAAACCTTTTGTCATATACTTTCTTGCGATATGTAATTGTAGCATTTTCTGGTCATATGTACTTGTTCTCCTACTAGTGGGGCAGATATGTGAAAAAATCGTGCACTTTATGATAAAAGCATGAAACTTGGTACATGGCCAGATTAGTAATTATCAAAATTTCTGAGGGTCAGTGCCAAGCCAGAAATGCACCTTGACGGCGGCCATCTTGAATTTCAAAATGGCGACATATTTTCGTGTAATGCCTGTTATGTTGGGTATCATTTTGCTGTAAAATTTTCTTTAAAGCTTGTGTAAGTGTGAATTTTAACAATAGAACATTTGTAATTATCTAAAATCACATGTAGATTGGCATATTATCCAAGATGGTGGCCATTTTATAAGATGGCCGCCATTTTTATATGTTAAATCAAGCTTGCTTTATGAAAACATCATATAATGAACTTAATTCAGATTATTGCATCAAATTGAAGTTGTTCCAAGCATAGAAAGGCTCAAAATATGACTTTGTTATTTGTGAACAATTTATAAGAGAGCCTTGATACAATATGGCATTCAAGATGGCTGCCAAAGAAGAATGATTTTATGCTTTTTTGTTTTTTATACATTAATATATCATTGAGATTTGTATGAGTAATATTTGCTTTAGTAGCAATGAATGTTCGTTTCTATTATATAATATGTAATTTTGAAATTTTCTCAACTGTTAGTTCAAGCATGGCATCCAAGATGGCCGCCAAATTGGAAAATCCTATTTATTGGTGATTTTTGTTGTTCTTTCTAAATAAATCTATACATTTTTGCTATTAGGCGTTATCGACATCACTAACTATGCTGTATCATGCTAGTGAACTGTTCAAAATCAAGGACGTACTGGAAATATACACTCAACAAAAGCAAAGCAATGAATGCATGTTAATTACTACTTGTCTCGAGTCAAGGGCAGCAGATGATCATTAGGTTAAGAAGTTTACGGAGTTTCTGCAATGTACATTTGCAATGTATGACTGCAGGCAGCTCGAGGGTGTCTCTAGCGTAGAGAATGTCCATATGGTTACAGAAATCCTATCTCAGGTTTTTATCAGGTGCTATCACCTCCTTCTTCCATCATTAAGTAGTGTTGTACCACAGGCATTTGGTGCACTTTAGCTCAAGGGACGACTTTACTTGTATATGACTTCATATTATTATGTTCACATGAAGAGCCTTCTCCTTCCAATACTTCCATGCATCCATATTCACCAGCAATTCCTCCATGGACTCCATCTTGATCACCGGACCATATTTGTACAACAGCAACTATGTGCAGTCTGTTCTGAATTCTGTGATTAGAGCCTCTTAGATAACAATTAAGAGCAGTGGAGTCAGAAAAGAGTCACGATGAACATCAACAACAAAAACCTTCTCACTGCGTCAATTGCCAACTACTGTCCTGTTGATTTAAAAGCATGCACTAGCTACCTACTGTCCTTCTCTATGTTAATAAATGTGATGTAGAATGGCTTGTTTGAAGTCAGGAGCAGCTTCTGTAGCTGGCTTAAAACAAAGACCGCAACTGTAATGCCACCATGGCCTGACATAAATCTGCACTGCATCTTGTCAATCTCAACTCTCTGCCTGATATGTCTCTCCAATATGTACCCTAACACTCTTATTAATTGCTTAATTAACTTCAAGACTCTGTTCAGAGCATCCCCTTTGCACATGTTCATAATGTCAATTTCACTCTGTACTAACACTCGAGATTATGTGGCAGATTAGGCCAAACACCTTGACTTTGCCAGTTTCCCAAATACATGTAGAATAAAGCATCTCGATGTTAATTGCTGATGGTATGTCTGCTTTGTCAGAACACATCCTGCTAATTGTTTTTGTGATAATTCCTGTACCGATCAGCTGGCTAGACCTTCAACTGGGATTTCCTCTGGCATGCCCTTTGCATTCCATAGAGTTCGATTTGAGTAAATTCATAATACTCTTTCCACGCTTCTTTCAACGCTTCTTCACCTAGCGACTGTTGGCCTGCGTCATTCCTGACATATTATTCCCATTTTTGCTTATATACTAGGTAAAATCATAGCTATGACCAGAAACTAGTACAATCAGAGCTAACATTCTTCCTACAAGATCAAAATTGGTAAAACTAAATATACAGTTAGATAGTATACAGTGGTGATGTAGCTCTCCCCTTGAAGGCAGTTACTAGGCTACCTTAACATAACCAAAATCTTTCTTATACTTGTATATAAAAGTATATACAAACCATATTTACACCAATAATAATAAAATGAGAACCACAACAGCACTACTACCTTGGAACAATTTCTAGGACGACTTTTTAACTAGTCAATGAATAACTACAGTGAACAATAAATCACGAAAAGCAAGAATTGATAAAGAAAGTGCAGGGATTTGCCTGAATATGCGGTTGTGGCACCTAGTTGAAGATCCCTGGGCTGTTAAAGACCATCACTGTAAATACAGAGCGAAATAACATCATCATTTAAAAATCCTACATACCTAAATAGACAAAAAGCTTTGGTTTCAACTAACTAGACTGAATAGGTTTTAGGACTTAACTAATATGGAATCAAATGCCCAACTCACTAGCAAGCAATTGGTGAGGGAAGCTTTGGCTAGAAACTAAGATGTCTGCAACATTATATATTGGATTGACTTCAAAATTATATAAACTTTGATTACTTTCAAGTAGATATGATAGTGCCAGCTACATCATCAACAAAACCTAATAAGGCTGGCTGCAGCAAATACGTCATTTGACAAAATCAAGTTGAAAAGTTGATGTGTGTGAAAACGGAGGGTTGTGGCGTAAATACATTTTTTAAAAAAATGTATACAGTTTTAGGAGACGTATAGCCTTTTAAGCCTATGGTAACTTGATGAGAAGGAGAAACGTTAAAAAACTTTGATATCTCTATTACAGATTTTATAGGATTTTTCACTAAAATCTGTTGTAAACAAATGGTATTTTATGCAATGGCAATTCTACAAAGGACAGTTTTAGTTTGGTATAGGTACAAAAATTCTTTGCATCTCATATTGATCATATCAATTTTATATAGAACACACTTTATAGCAACATATGTACAAGTGTCTTAAACCAAATTTGGCAACCATCGTGGATGACAGGTTGGATGTCTTCTTTACTATCCTAATTCATTAAATATAATCATTTCTCGAAACTCATTTTCGTAACTTCAAACAACATCCAAATATTTTCCTACAGAACGTAAAAATACGTTCTTTTTTTCTAAAGCTAAATACAAAGCCATCTTGAATACCATGTTATAATAAGTTAAAATAAAAATAAAATCTGATAAGTTCGTCCCTTGTTTGTGTAGCTATTTTTACTTAGTTGCATAATAATTTTGCGTGGAAATTCATAATTTGTCAAGTTGGTATACCACAACTATTGAGGTTGCAAAATGTTTATTGTTTGTTTGATTTGATTCTTTACGTCCCATCAACAATCTTTCAGGTAAACAGGGACGGTTCTTCCTGGGTTGAACCAGTACTAAGCTAGGATAAATGTGTCTTGCTCAAGGACCACAACACAGTGACGCCGGTGAGGCTCAAACCCGTGGCCCCTCGGTCTCGAGTCAAGCGTTCTACCATTGAGCCACTGAGCTCCCTTTGGATGCAAAATGTAACAGCCACCTTGAGACTATGTCCTGAATCTTATGTTTTCTAAGCCTTAATGACAATTTTGAGGCAAATTAGTTTGATTGACTGCAAAATAAGTGGAAATCAGTGAAGACAACATATTGGCTTGCAAATGTATGAGCTTAAAATGATTCAATTTAAAATAGACTGCATATTTTGGAAAAAAAACAAGATGGCGGCCACCTTATAGATGGTGTCCAAATAACAATTCTACTTTGACAGCCATCTTGGATGGCATGTTGGATGCTCTCTTTTTATCCAATGTCATTAAATAAAGTTATTCTTGAAAATCGTTTGCATAAATTCAATCAAACTACATTCTTCCAGTTCCAAATGAAAGCAGATAGTATGTTATGATTTGCACATTGGTAGCCATCTTTAATGCCATATTTGAACAATAAGCAAAAATAAAGCCATGCTGATAAGTTAGTAACTTGTTTAATGGGACTATTTCTACTTGCTAGAAGTAATTTGCACTAAAATTTATAATTTTGTAAAGTTCTATAATATAACTGCACTTTTTAGATACAAAAAAGGCGGCCATCTTGAAAAAATACAGCCTCAATCCTGATTTTTTTAAACTGAATGATGATTTTAAGGTATTTAGATATAACTGATGGCTATTTAAGTAAATTTAACTGAAGAAAACATGATGTTTGCAAATAAATAATGATGAGATTAAAATGAATAAGTTGAAAAAGGCGGCCATTTTGGAAAAACAAGATGGCGGCCATTAGAGGACATTTTCGGCGTGGCACTGACCCTTAATTTTTTTGTTTTGTTATCAACTAGCCATGTACCAAGTTTCATGCTTTTATCATAAAATGCACGATTCTTCTCAAAATTGTTACATATCGGCCCCACTATACACGAATATTTCTTTAAAGTGACCTATTAATCCAGAACTGTTAAAATTTGAGGATATCATATGTTTTTTTCATGCATTAGCATTTGCTGGGTCCCATGGAAGCTGTTTGAATACAAGGTGGTTAGACAGAATGTTCAAGCATCTCCCAAAGGACCTGAGAAGTGTTAATGAAATGAAACAAGCATGTGGTGTATTTTTGCCTGATTTCAACCAAAAGCCCACTGAAAACACCGCTAAAACCTTATGTTACTATTTATTTCTTACACTGGTTTTCTCCAAACATAGTTGCGTCAACGTTAGACTTTCTAACATCATAACGTCATCACAACGTCATAACGAGCACAATGTTTTTGCGAACAAAAAGGTCGACTTAATGATCAGTCCTGGTTGCAACGCTTTCTGTATATTGTCAAACAAACAAATCAGGATTCATTTTAATTATTTTCAAATCAAAACCAATGTTCAAACAGCACTAGAATCTCATGATTTGACCCGGATTTTCGTTTATCTGATAATAGCTTCAAACAGCTTTGCCTGACAAATTTTATGAAGAATCAATCATTTTACAGTTATTTTTTAAACCCAATCACGGTTTTATAGCTATGGTTTCCTCTTTGATTGCATGACAGTAGATCAGGCCTCAGACTCTAATATGGCTCTGACGTAAAGCTTTAATGGGTGGGTTGGTGCCTGGTGCTTATCTGTAGCTGAACCTACAGTGGCTCAACTTGAGGTTTTCTTTAGCTCTGACTATCTGTGCGTCATGAGCCCTTTTCTTTGTTTCATCGTGGTGTTTAAATTTGATTAGAGTGTTTCTCCATGATGATAAATCGCATAAGTTAGAAGGCCTCTATACGAGCTGAACTTTTCTTGTACTTCAACAACATCAGAATCTAGGGTGAAGATTTGGTACAAATAAAATGCATTTAAGCCCCCAGGTGGCTTAGGCTGCTCTCCGTTCAAAGGCGGTGGTTCTGTTGTTGTTGACTTTTTGTTTATTGTTACTCCCATTGTGGGAGTCTGTAATTGTTTTGTTATATGTTACGTTATGCCCATTTTAGTATTGTAATCATCTTGATGGGGACTTGAGAGGTGGTTGCTTTGTTTAATTTGTCTTCCTGGTGTCTCGTGATGGTTGAGTGGCTCTTCCTAGCGGTGCCATTGGGTTGTCTGCCGTTTGTGATTGTGGTATTTCTTGATCATATTCACTTACTTTTTTTTAATGGCATGTAACAACAGTTTTTAAGAAAAGATTATATGTTAAAATAATTTAAAGCCATTAAATAGGTCTAACTTTGGCCCCTTGATAACCCTCTCTTATTGTAACAGAAGCAAAACCTATTGAAACACAGTCACACTTTTTCGAGTAAATTAATATCTGTATATTGATACATAGATTTTGGATATCATGTTTGAAGTTATTTATTTATCTGCACAAAGCAATTTTGTAAAATATATTGTTATGGTAAATATGCTCTTTAGAAGAATGGCAAGCTAGCCAATGCTCATCGATTTGTTAGTCCAATTGGTGACAGGTTACCTTCACCGTTGAACTCATAATGTTACTATTTATTTCAGTTGCAGGCAAACATAATCTACAAAATTTAACAGCTAGATTGGTATGTATATGAAATGATGTTCTTGTGTTATATAAGCTCACCTGAGCGCACAAAATGCTTAAAATAGTTGATTGGTGGCATCATCATTAGTTATCAATACCATTCCTTAAATGGAAACTCATCCTACACAACTGGGCGAGTTTCAACAAAATTTAACTAGAATGGTTCCTTGGTTACTTTTACAAAATTCATCATATGAATTTGATCCATCTAAAACATTGTCACCATGGACATGGGGAACACTCATTGCCAATGGGGGAACATCAAAAATCTCCCCCTTTAAATCAGCTGACCAGAGTTAAAAAATATATCAGAAATGGTCACTTTGTAACATTCTAAAAAACAATATGACAAATAATGAATAATTTACCCTCAACAGAAAAGCTAATAAAAATTTCACATGTTCTCATAGAGCATGTTTTTTATGATGCTAAGAAAGCTTTAAAGCTTTAAAACTATTTTTAGAAACCACTGATTAGAAATATTTCTGCATCAATAGCTCAAACAAATTTAATATGTTGGAAAATATGGCTACCAAGAATTTTGGAGTTCCTACGTTGTACTGGTAACCTTAACTCTATAAAAACCTACAAAGCAAGATTTATCGCTAATTCTAGATCTTGTACGACAACAGAACTTTCTAAATTGTTCACCTCATTTCTTACAGCTGTTAAAACATGTTATTAAGTACTGTGAAAAAGTATATGAGAGATCTGGTAAAATCTATTTTGGTCTATTAAAAATTCAGGTTAAACTTCAGATAAACTTAAAGCTAGAGATTTCAATGCGACCAGTTTGTCTACTTATTATTTCTCTACTCTTTACACGATTTTACCTCATAATCTAATTAAAGATAACTTTTTGATCTTATTGAAAGAACCTTCAAAAGAGAAGGCTCTTCTTACCTTGCATGTAATGACAGAAACGCATTTTTTACTTTGGAAATACCTAGACAATATCATGCATGGTATTGTCAAAATGTATTTGATGCAATCACCCTTTTGTTGGACAACTTTTTTTATTCCATTTGGCACCAAGTTGTATAGACAAGTAGTTGGGATTCCTACGGGTACTAATTGTGCTCTTCTGGTTGCCAATTTATTCCTGTTTTGTTATGAGAGAGACTTTATGATGTATCTTTCTAATGACAAGCAGGCTGGTAATATTGACGCTTTTAACACTACATCCAGATATTTGGATGATATTTGAAACATTAATAATGTTCATTTTGACAATATGGTAAGACAAATATACCTTTCAGTGCGCCAACTTAATAAACCTAATACCTCTGATATTGAAGCCCCGTTTTTAGACTTGCGTCTCCCTGCCCTTCACCATAGTGTAGATTTGATTTTCTTGTCCTTTGGGATCTTGGGCTTCATCTGGGAACTTTGAAATTATTAGAGGGTCACTGATGAGGTCTTTATGGCCGAAACTAGCTAGTCTGGCCCAGAAAACTTGCACACTCTACTTTCAGTTCATCGGTGCATTCTTTGCTTCCAAATGATAACCTTTTTAAGAACATATTTGACTTCACTACAGCAGGTGATTGGGACTGTGTGTTGGCGGTAAAACCTCTTCCTGCCCTTCACTATAGTGTACATTTTATTTTCTTGTCCTTTGGGATCATGAGTTTCGTCTGGGAACTTTGAAATTATTAGAGGGTCACTGATGAGGCCTTAATGGCAGAAACTGGCTAGTCTGGCCCAGAAAACTTGCACACGCTTGTTTCAGACCTTCAGTATATTCTTTGCTTCCAAAGGATAACATTTTTAAGAACATATTTGACTTCACTTCAGCTGGTGATTTGGAATGTATGACGGCGGTAGAACGTCTCCCTGCCCTTCACTATAGTGTACATTTTATTTTCTTGTCCTTTGGGATCATGGGTTTCATCTGGGGACTTTGAAATTATTAGAGGGTCACTGATGAGGCCTTAATGGTCGAAACTAGCTAGTCTGTCCCAGAAAACTTGCACACTCTAGTTTCAGTTCTTTGGTGCATTCTTGGCATCCAAAAGATAATCTTTTTAAGAATATATTTGCATTTGTCCATTTCAAATGGTATTGTTTCTACCAAAATTTATGATAAAAGTGACGATTTTGATTTTAAAATTGTTAATTTCCCATTTATAGATGGTGATGTTCCTCGTCCTACATCTTATGTAGTCTATATCTCTCAACTCATGTGTTTTGTTAGAGCATCTAGCCTTGTTGCTGACTTCAGCACATGCAATAAATTGTTAACTCAGAAACTTGTGAAACAAGGCTATCGGTATCATGAACTTCACAAAACCCTTTTTCTTAATTTTATCAACATACTTTGATTTGATATCTAAATTCCAAGTTGGACTAAAATCTCTCTTGCAATTGAAGAAGATTGTTGGCTCTAATATTTTTTCAGCGCAATTTATTAAAACAATTATCCGATATGAAAAGAATGGCTATAACATTAATGTATTGCAACAGACTGCATGCTTGGTGGTCAACCAAATCACAGTTGGCAACTTTGCTTTCCTCTTTGATTGCACGCCCGTGGGTCGGACCTCAGACTCTATGACAGTTCCAGCTTAAAGACTTACCTATTGATGAGATGGTAGGGGCCTGATGCTTTAGCTGTTGTCTAGCCAACCGGGTTTGCCTGTTGGATTTCTTTTGCTCTGGTATTTATTTTTATGACCTTTTGAGTCCTTATCTTTGCTTTATCTCCTTTTTATATCTTGATTTATATGTTCTAGGAGAAAATGGGTCTTTCATGCAAACCAAACATCTATGTGTCTTGATCCACATCTGATCTAAGGGTGAGGTTGGCGCCCTGAAACAGGTTTAAGCCCTCCAGTAAAATATTTTTACTGACCTTTCCAGGACTGTACTTCTTTTGTGGATCATTTGTGTTATTTATGTCTTGTGTTTGTCATGCTTTCGCATCTGTTCATTGCTGCCTTGTGGTCACCTGCTGGGAAAGGGCTGACCTCTTGGCTCTTGTTTGTGATGTCTAATTATTACTTTGTCACTTTCCCATTTGGTATCCTGGGTCAGGTGTGGTACTTGTTTGTATGGATTCTTGAGCTTTGCCACCTTTCTTACATTTACATATATGCCTTTAACATAGTCACTTACTCCTTTGATTTGATAATCAGAAGCATAATCAATTTTGCATAAATAGTCACTTAGTGCCTCTTAACAAGAAAAGGTAAAAAAAAAGTAAGTGTCACTAAGAAATACCACAATCACACACTGAAGATTATCCCACGACACCACAAGGAAGAGTCACAGACCACTAACGGCCACAAGAAATCAGGAAGACAATTAAAGTTAAACTACTAGCTCTCTCTTCCTAATCAAGCAAGATAAATGTAAAACTAGAAAAGACAGCAAAAAACGTAGACCAAACACAGAAACTACTTTAACCCTAAAATAAAATAGCTATGAGAGGGACTGTGCATTGTGGGACCTTGCTACCTAAAAAGCTTATTCTCTGAAGCCAGTTTATTAGAATTCATAACAAATTAAGACATACAATGGGGCTTAAGATCTTAAATATGTTAAGATTATTCCTTCATATCCATTTGTTACATATGCAAACTGCAAAGACTCTGGTGGGTCTGCTCATTTGTACCAATTTGCCTGGGTCTTTGCTGTGCCACAATGCGATGAAAACCAAAAATGCGTGTTGTGACTCACATAAAATATGTTTATCAAACATTTAAAATGATTGAGTGATGAGAGCAATCATTATCAGTTGAATATATATTTGTAGCCTGGAGCGCCTCCTCCTGTATTCATAGACACTGCCGTTCCAACTCGCATCTCTTGCTATGAAGGTGTTGAATGTGTGATACCTTTGGTTGTTCGTGGGAGTACAAACCCTTCAGAAAGGTATTTAATTTTATTCAAAACTGATTTAAAATACATTAACTCATTTAAGCATCCATCCCCAGTATGAAACAGCCCCACTGCATTTGAATTATTATTTCTATCAAAGACATTTTGACCATATATTTAATCTACCAAAGCAGGTTACTTATTAACATTTTGGTGACTAACATCTAAACAAGACATACACTGCAATTGGATCTGTTTTCTTTGTATTAAACCAGTAAACTTTAGTATCTGTTATATTTCTTATTTACACAAAATCATAGACGTAGTATATTTTGACCATATATGAATTAATGTAAAGTTTTATGAATGTGCATAAAAATCGCTGGAACCTAACATAAAAAATGGTCATTTTATTTCATTATTCCTTACGTTAAGTATTGACTTTTAGCCCATGAAGATTGACATTTAAAACTGATTGAAATCATTTTTAATGTATTTAGTAAATCACAATGACATATCCGACCATATATATACTGCATTGAGTCTGGCAATATTTGAAGTATCATCATATTGAAATATCAATACTTAACTAAAATACTCTTAACTCTTAAGATCAATAGCAATTTTGGGCCCAGATCTTGCTTTATTTCCAGTATTGTCATACTTTGTGTTCATGCTTAAAGTCCCAGTCAACAATATTTCATTCATGTTGGAATAATTTTCCAAGTTGAACCAGTTCTAAGCTTGTGGAAAAGATGTTTTGCTCAAGATCAGAACACTGTGCTTATCGATGGAGGGATTTGAGTCAGCAACATTTTGGCTTGGTCAAGAGTACAACACTCTTTCAACTGAACTATGATGTTATGCTTCGTTATTAAACTTACATTTATAAAACAACAAGTATTATTCAAATTACCAGGAATTATCATTATCACCAACCATTTGTACGTAGACAAGGATACAAAACAAACACGGCCAACAAACAATTATATATTTGTATTGTATTGATTTGATCATTTTAAGCTGTTCTTTGTCTTACAAATGGCTCAATGTTCTGTTTTGACAACAGCATTTGAAAATACAAATATGACATGTCTGTATAATTTATGTTTCTGCAATGTTAAAACTATTTTTTTGCAATTATAACTGAAAATATTGGCTGGTTTCATAAAGTAAAATGGAATCCATTAAATATCCCCACAACAGTATCCATTGTCTTGAGCGAACAAAATTTTAAATAAGGTTATGACTGTGTCTCTATTTATTAAATTGTATAAACCACTATAACCTATCAATAATGTTTAGTGTTTTAGTAAAAGTTAAAGGGGTGAAGTATATTTGCTAACCGAGGCAAACTCATGTTGTGGATTGCAAAATCATGTTTATAGAAAATCATGTCGATGAAAGTATTGATTCTCACTCCTCTGCCTGTGTTAGTTGCTCAGCAAAGCTATTTGCGATAAGTATCAATATTCTCCTGGAGATTTTAGTCACTGTAAAATATGCCACTGGCCAGAGAATTCGAGATCTAAAGAACTGATCAGTTATGCTCTAGTTGGCCCAGCCATGGCAATATAAAATATGGTAATATTTAGTTTGTTGTAGGTAGATTTGACTAACTATAAAACTTAATTTATTCTGCTTCTTGTTGCATTTCTAACCAGGGACTATTAATGTTATAGTAGCATTTAGTAAAAACATTTGAATAGTAACAATTCTTTTTAAGGCCTATTATTGGGTTTGGCTATGTAGACCCCTACCTTAACACTGGACATGCGATTATAACACCAGCAAAACCGACAGGAACCTACAGAGCACTTGTATCTCTTACACCAAAGAAAGGATCATCTGGATTACATAGAATATGTACACAAACAAAGGAACCAATAACAAGGTAATTATTGTTCATTTGTTGCATAAATAATAATGTGTATAACTGTTTTAACCATTTGCCAAATGAACGAAAATCTATGTTCAAATAATGAGATTCGTGCGCTTTTTGAACACGGGTTATAATATGACAATACATAAAATGAGCCCTGATTTGTTTACATGGGAAAGTAATACTGTCCTGGCTGATAACTTTGCACATTTGTTGCACGCAGCCATGACGTTGTAACGACATTATGACGTTTCAAAGTTTACATTTTACAAGATGATGCCATTTTGTACAGAGAAATTACATATAAAAGGGATATTTAATGTTTTCGCTGCATGTTCAGTGCAATTTATGTCTAAATCAGGTATACTATGCAATAATAACTAGAACACACGCTTACTTTATTGCATTGACATATGTTTTGACCCTCTGAAGGTGTTCTAATACTCAGCCTAGCGGCCTCATGCTCAAACAGCTTCCTCAGAACCAGGCAAATGTTATTATTACATAAATATTATTAGCAAAAGAAAATTAATATATTGATAATTTTAAACAGTGCAAAAAGTTGTAAACAATTAAATAAGTATTGTTATCTAAAAGTATACGAAGCTGCCCGAGGTAGCACTACTGTTTATGTGTAGGAAATCATAATGCTGAAAAAGACGAAGTTTACACGTTCAAAAAATCAAAAAAATAAATTGATGATAATGTCCAAATCACATGCACATTCTCATACTATGAATATAACACATGCTTTAATAATAAAGATCCGCATACAACTACAAAAGCACATACTATGTACATAGACAAATAAGTTTGATGCCAGAAATTTCAACGTTTACATGTTCAAAAAAGGACAAACACTAAAGTGAGGATAATGTCCAAACGACATGCAAATATTCATACTCTAAATTACATCTAAGTCTCAAAAAGATTTAGTTTAGGGGCCAAATCTCAAATTTTGAGTTCTGTTGCACCCCCCAGGAAGAAAATTTTTGTTACTATTTTCAGTCAGGGACATGTCTGGGGGTCTCAGAAACCCATGTTTTTTCTAAGTTTTCTGTGGTCATTTTTTGTAAATGGCATGTAATCACCGTTACCACACAAACATTGAAACTAGCAGTACACAAAATGCAAGACTAATTATACATTTTATAATAGTATCAATGAATTTATTTGAGGTTAAAATGTTTGACATAGTCATAAAAATCGATTGCAGACATCTGTGAGATATATTGCAGCTCGTCAGCGTAACGTATGTTACTTTTTATACGAAATTGCAGATGATGACTTTATAGATTGCATATAGGAATGAACCATGTTCCCCAGCCACAGGAAAAGAAACTCGGTTGCTATTTTCAGTCTGAAACATGTCTTGGGGTATTCAAAACCCATGTTTTACTATGTTTTCTTTGGTATTTTTTCTGTAAATGGCCTGTTATCAATGTTACCCTACTAACATTGAAAATAGCATTACACAAAATACAAGACTAATATGATATTTTCAAAAGTATAAATGAAATTATTTGAAATTTTATGCTAGTCATAAACATCAATTACATACATGTGTGAGATGTATTTCTGCTTGTCAGAGTTACTTACTGTACATTGTTTTACGAAATTGCAGATAATGACTTTATAGCTTGCATATTAGAATAAACCATTTCCCCCAACCTTAAATGTGTATTTAAGATCTCTATTCTAATGATGAATTTCTATTTCACATATTTTAAACTATTTAAAACTTGTAACTGGCAATAGAGGTTGAAAAATAAATATTTAAGTATGCTTATGAGCATGTCACTTCTAATATTGGCGTAGAGATTTTCTATCTGACAATTTACATTGCATTGGTGTGTACAATGTCTTCTCCAACACTTTCACATTGAAACGAAATAATAACTATGAACAAATTCAGCTACGATGGATAGTTTGTTGCTGTTAATATATATCAGGTAACGTAGGTAACAACATTGTCCCTTGCATAAATGGATAAAATATTAATTTAAAAAGTGTGGAAAGTAGACTCAAATTCTACCTTGGCCTGACAACAAGCCAGGCTCAGAATATATTTGAGTCTTCCCTCCACATATTATTTGAATATTTTCAATTATGGACAAATTATTCTAAATAAACACTTATTTAAGAGACTTTGTAATTTTGATTGATTATTTTACTTTGATATGACAGTTTACATGTTTTTAATCAATGGTATTTGTCAATATGTAGAATATCTACGTCATAATTCAAATATGGACTGAATGTTTTACTACGTTTCATGTGGTCTGTTTTACTACGTTTCTTATTGTCAAAGTTTAATTATAGACCTGTAAAGTACGTTACCTTATAAACGAGGATAGAAAATTTGTGAGTCAGTACAAATTACATGCTAATAAGCATATTTATAAATTAATTTCACTACAGTTACAAGTAATTTACAGCTTCAAATATGTTATATCCTATTGGGTAAGTGTGTCTTGGTTGGCCTTTTGGTGACTAAGGCTCTTAACAAGGATATTCAATGATATATACACATGCTATGCAAGAATCAGCCATTCGTCATATTGCAGCAGCTAATAGATTGTATACACGCAGTCTATCACCAGTTTATCTGAGGTCATGTCTAATGTTTGTATAATGTTTGGAGAAATTACATCACAAAATGTTTATCTAATATAAAATTACGAACACAATCAATTGGTTTAATGTCTGATTTGCTTGATGTAAAAAAAATCCCTAAGGTGGGAAACTCTCCTGTCCTTACATATAAAAAAGCATCTGTGTATCAACCATATTAGTTTGCTTAAACAGTGATTCGTTGCATATAATGTTGGTCTTTACATTAAAGTTATCTACTACATGTACATGTATAAACCAGTGCAATATACGAGTTTGCTTGTACATGTAATTTGTAACATACTCATAATTTGTAATCTTAATATGGCATTACACTTAAAATAAAACTGATATACTTTCCTTTAACCAGAAACAGCTCTCAAGCAATGTTAGTATTAACAAATATATACATGGATATGGGTGCAAGAAGGAGTCAGTTTATGACTAAAATTATTTTTACGAGCTTTTACGAGTTTGCAGTATTGCTCACAATTTTTGATGGTTTTGCATACAATAAGGCTACTTAGGTAAATTTTTGAAACCAACAAACTGATCATATGTCTCTTACTCCTCATGTGTAAACATGTATCAGTGTTACAAATAGCTCAACAAGACCAAAAGGTGCAAAAAAGAAAGAAAAAAGAACTTCCTTGTGAATGATATACTATAAGAAAGCTAACAGCTGCGCGTGAGTCGTGGCACTACTTTTTCAACAGACACTCATTCAACAATTTAATCTGTGAGTTTCAGAAATTCAAACCATGTTGTAGAATTACAGTGAGTCATGTTATGATTAAAGCTTTAGAGTAACTCCTCAAAATGGACTAGGAGATGATGCATCGATAAGTTAGGGGTCTTTCATTCAAACATCTATGTGTCTTGATCCACATCTGAATTAAGGGTGAGGTTGGCGCCCTTAACCCAGTTTAAGCCCTCCAGTAAAATATTTTACTGACCGTTCCAAGGCGGTACTTCTTTTGTGGTTTATGATTTTTTTTCTGTCTCTTTGTGCGCGTCTTATATGTTTATATGTGCTTTGTGGTCACCTGCTGGGAAAGGTCTGACCTCTTGGCTCTCGTTTGTGGTGTCTAACTGTGAGTTTATCACTTTCCCATTCGTATCCTGGGTCAATTGTGGTACTTGATTGTATCGATTCCTGATCTTTGCACCGTTACTTACTTTTAAGATAAAGCTTCACTAACAGACAAAACATGTGCAATTAATGTTCACAACTCAAACTCGCCCGTCTGTTCCCGGGTAAACCTCCAACACTCTTCCCAATGGCCAATTTCCCCGTGATGTATCTGGCGAGACCACGAGTACAATATCTCCTACCTTGAAATCCTGGCGTTCCTGGTTCCATTTTTTCCGTGTTGCAAGTGCTGGTAGCCATTCTCGGAGCCAACGCTGCCAAAAGTGCCGGACTAGCTCTTGGATCCAACGCCATCATTTTCAAAGGTTGAACTGCGTTGAATCCACTGACGTTGGCGCAAATTGACCCCCAATTTGTCCATGCAGGAAGTGATTTGAGGTCAGGGGTATATCATCCACTGGGTTTGCTGATTGATATGTCAAGGAAGTGAGTTGATAAGTCCCTCAGCTCCAATTATTGCAGTCATAAGCTCCTCGTCATTTATGTCTGCATTCCCTAGAATAGCACTGATAGCCCGCTTTGCTGATTTTATCATGGCTTCATGCACTCCACCGAAATGCGGAGCGAGAGGTGGATTAAAGTGCCACTTAACTCATTTGTTTGCTGCTGATTCTGTAATTTTATCTTCATCGATTTGTGAAACTAATAATTTAAGTTCATTGTCAGCTCCCTTTAAATTAGTACCATTATCAGAATATACCTCTTCAGGGAGTCCTCTACGGCTAGCCATTCTAGCCACGTGAACAAACATAGATACCTCTTTGTGCGACGTTTCCCTCGACCCTGCACGGTAATGAATGGTCCCCCGAAATCAACAGCTGTCCTTGTGAATGCTCGCAAGCTCATCTTCAATCTTGATATTGGCAATGGGGCCATAATTTGCTCACAGGCCTTTGCTTTACGTTGGCGACAATCCGCACATGCGTTTTCCAACTCCCGTATAACCTCACGTGCAGACACGATCCAATACCTAGCTGATAAAGCTGACAATGTTTGGTTGGTCCCTGTGGCGTGACGTCCTTTTTCATGAAACTCTTTCACAATTAACTTTGTTACCCAGCTCTTCCTGGGTAAAATCACTGGATATTGTACGTCATATGACAAGAATTTTGCGTGTTTTAAGCGGCTATCTGAACGCATAATTCCATCGCTCTCAAGTTTTGGTTGTAAACCCAACAATTTGCTACTTGACGATAATACCTTTTCATGCGTCAAAGATTCATAGTCCTCTGGAAAATATGAAGACTGTGTCTCCTTGATAAGTTTGATCTCAGCCTGGTTGAGCTCATTTGCTGACAGTTCCCCTGTCATTCTGTCTGTCTTTAATTTCTGGCAGTTTTCAATGAAGCGGTCTACCCATGCCTGAAGTCTTTTTAACTTAAGCCAGCTGGAATAGCGATTTGGATCCACTAGACCTACGGACGCTAATTGACATGAAGACTGAAGATACTGAATCACCAAATCTGCTGTCCTCATTTTCAGAGTTGGTTTTCCTTAGGATTGATGTAGATCTCTTCAGTTCCGCACTCCCACTAGGCTGTGCAAAGTTCTTATTTATAGGCCAGGTCACCTCTGGTTCTCCAAGGAAATCTGGACCTCTCCACCATGCGTTATTTCTTATCAGATCTGTTGCTTTCATTCCCCTGCAAAGAAAGTCTGCTAGATTTAATTCTGTTGGTACGTATCGCCATTGGTCTGGATTTGTATAGCCCTGAATTTCTCCAACTCTATTTGCGACAAATGGTTTGAACTGACGACTTTGACCGTGAATCCACCACAGAACATTTGCGCTGTCTGACCAGAATGTGGCAGAGCCTACTGAAATATCTAGCACTTTCGAAATTCTCATATCCAAACGAGCCCTGACAACAGCAGCCATCAGTTTTAGGCGTGGGATGCTTGTTGATATAGTAGGCGCCACTTGTGCTTTTGATGCAACTATGATCCGAGTAACACAGCCGTCCATCCTTCGACATCTAGCATAAACTACAGCTCCGTATGCATTCTCTGATGCGTCTACAAATATATGCAACGAAATGGTTTCAGATGCTCTCTTGTCTTGGAACAGACATCTTGGAATCTGTAGCTGTTTCAGATCAGTAAGCTCATTGAACCACGCACGTGCGGAAATGGTTAGCGATTCGGTTAACTCCTCATCCCACTCCAAACCAGTTGTCCACATGTCTTGCAGCAGTATTTTTGCCCTGATTGTAAATGGTGCAATAAAACCGATGGGGTCAAATAATGAAGATATCTTTTTGAGAAAGTTGCGTTTTGTATACACCATACTATCATCCGGTGCATTTTCCTTATATGTAAACTCGTCTCTATTTGCCACCCGCCACACTCCGAGTGTTTTTGCACTTGGCAGCTGGCCACGATCTAAGTCAACCTCAGCCTTGCGATCATTTTGAGGAATAACTGAGAGTAAAGTTGATGAATTCGATAGCCATTTTCGAGCATGCATGCCAGCTTTTGCCAAAAGGCGTGAAAGTTGTTTATACAATTCAATTGCATTTTCATCTGATAGTGTGGAGTCCATTGAATCGTCCATCTATGTTGATTTTTGAATTATTTCTGCTGCTACAGGAAAGTCTTTCTGACATTTTTGGGCATTATACTGCAGTACAAATTGTGCTTGAAACGGCGATCAGTTCACTCCAAACACAACTCGGTCGAATTCGTAGATATCTAGGTGGCTATTCTGATTTGTTCCCCTCCACAGAAATCTATGATATGGTTTATCCTCTGGTTTGATCCCAATACGGAGATACATTTCTGCAATGTCGCAAACTACTGCTACTGGAAACCTTCTGAAGCGTAGTAGTACGTCAAACAGATCCATTTGTAACTTGGGCCCTTGGTGTATGACGTCATTTAAAAAGCTCCTTCATATTTAGCTGATGCATCAAATACGATCCTAGTTTTTGTTGTTTCTTTGTCAAGTCTGATGACCGGAAAATGTGGCAGGTACCATTTTGATTTACTTTTCTCGTGCTTCATTATCTTCCTTACATATCCTTTCTCAATATACTGTTCAATGCACTTGCTGTAAGAGTCTGCAATGTCCAGTGATTGTTTTAGTCTCTTCTCAGTGTTTTCAAGTCTTCATAGAGCCATATCATAGTTGTTCGGTAAAACTGGCTGACCCTCTTTCCAAGGGACACCAACCCGATACATTTGATTTTCATAGTTTATAGAATGTTCTGCTGTTTGCAAGGCTAGTTTTTCCTCCAATCGAATCACAGGGGGTTCATGCATCAACGCCTCCTCCTCAAACTCCCAGAATTTTTTCAAATTTGCATTCAACGTCTCTATAGATTGCTGATCTTTTACAAAGAACGTGCTGGCAAAGTTTGTTTGCAACATTGAACCATCTCTCTGTCCTGGGTTTCCAACGCAGGACCACCAAAGTGGTGTTAGCCTCGCTATAGGTTCGCTTGGCTTTCCTCTTACTTCTTCGAGTGTGGAATGAAGATACGCACAGTCTAGGCCAATGAGCAGATCTACAATTTCTCTTTTTGTACTGTGTGGAAAGTCAATATTCTTCAAATTTGGCCAGCGACTTTTACATTTATTCCAATCAAAAATCCTAATGTCTCCTGTAACCCTATTTGCTGTGTAAGCGTTAACTGTCATTTTTACACTGCCATTCATACTCTCTAATTGAAATTCTACTGGTTTGCTTTCCAATGTCTCAACTTGGCCATTTAAGACATTGACCATTACTTTTTCTGTTTTTCCTTGCAGACCTAACTCAGCTGCAACATCTGCATTGATGTAACTTTTTGTGCTGCCATCATCTAGCAGGGCGTTGACTTTCAATGATCTGTCACCATTTCTAAGTATCATGGGGATGGTACGAAGAGCAATGTAGTCTGGTCTGTAATCGTCTGTGGTTGTCATAGATGTATGTTGGCTCTGTCCTTTCCCCTCTGTAACGTTTGTGACTGAAGTGGTCAGAAGGGTGTCCATTTCTGGGCGATTTGAATAAGGTTCCTTATTATATCTATTTCTCAAACCCTTCAGTTCAGTATCATGATATGAAGAAGGAGGTTGCTCTGTAATTTCTGATTGGTACCGCTGTCGATGTAGTAACCTGTGATGTAATTCTTTGCAACCTTCATAACCACAATGTCGGCTTCTTGGACATTTTTTCCCAACATGCCACTCCCCTAGCAGCGATAGCATAGCTGAAACAGCTTTGCCAAATTCCATCGCTCTGTTACAGACTTATCTGCGAAATGTTGACAATTCCAAATTCTGTGTGGCTCTTTGCATAGTTGGCATTCGATAGATTTCCCTCGTCTACCCTCCTCAGTTGTTTTGCCAAAGAATGCTGGCTGGTTGTTGTTTCTGTAGAATGGCTGCAACGCTTGGTTCGATGATTGTCCAGTCAACCCATGCACAGTCTCTGTAGCAACGGTCTGAAAATCAGATTCCTGTATAACCCAAGTCCTTAGAGTAAGTACAGACCCTGACGCGCTATTCTCGAAAACCCAGCGGTGATAGCGCGCCAATAGTGACTCTGGCAATTTTCTCTGCAATTTTGTATAAAGCGAGCCGTCTTGTAATTCATGGTGAAGGCCCGCCTCTTTCAAGTTGATTATGGCAATGTCCAGCAGGTCGGCAAAGTTCTCTAAATCTCTGGCGCTCCCCAGTCGTATTTGTCGAAAATTTTCTAAATCTTCAAGGTAAATGGCAATCTGTCTGCGTTTGCCACCATACTTTCGATCCAGCCTCTCTTTCGCTGCTTTATAGGCATATGCTGAATGCCCCAAATTTTCTATTACTTTTAAGGAATCGCCGGATAAATATTGGCGTAATTGCAGCAATTTATACTCGTCCGTCGCAGGTGCACTGTCAATAGGGCCAAGAAAGCAGCTTTCCAATTTTGGTATTGTCACTTTTTTCCTGAAAACACTGGTATCTGTACACACTTTAGTTGCCGCCATAAATCGTGACCGATAGATTGCGCTGAACTAAGATTCTCAAATGGGACATTACGTGTACTCGTGTCAGCTAAATGGCTCCCTGGCTTCGCATAGTGTTCATCTGGGTACTGGGGGTTTGCATCATGACGGGTATCATTCAATAACAGGGCTTTTTCAAAAGTCATATTATGCTGAACAGTACTTTTTGGAGAGAGGGGGTTATCTCTAGCAGTGCAAAGGGCAGGTACCGATTCACCGAAAAATTTAAATGAGTTTACCTTGGATACTGTCTGATTTTGAAATGGAGCAAAGCCCTGTTTGCGATAAGTCTCACTCTGATCAGAAATGTTCATTCTCTCCAGCAAATCGATCGAAAGAATGTCCGAAGATACACTCGAGTTGTCACTCTTTCGAGACTCTAAATACTCCCTGGCAGACTCAGACGTCATGTAGAAATCCTCTTCGATTCGGACCATTTCCATCACAACCAGCTTACGTTTTTGTTTTTCGCCGTTCTTGGTGTAAAAGTCCGAAAAGTTTGTCAGTACCTCGATAGCTATTGCTTGACAAGTGTCCATGTTCTGACGTGCTTGACGGACATCTTTTCGGCATGGCAAATCATCTTGATCTAGCAAATCTAGTAATTGATTTCTTGATCGTGTAAAGTTAGATTTCACACAGGTCTTGTCTTTCTTGAATTGTACTTCCATTTCCTCAAAGTCGCATAGGGCGTCTGGATGATTCTCGTTAACAACTTCATTTGCGGATGACGCCATTCTCGATCTTTGAATTATCTCTACTATTCTTCAAATTTAGAACCTCGCTCTGCTACCATATATTTCGTCGATAATCCTGATGATGGATAAAACACAAGTCAACTCCGATAGTGAGTTCTACGATATTTATACTATATTTTCTTAACAAAGTGCGGGGGCGCCGTCTCAGAAACTACTAAACTTCCCTAGCAACGTACGTTGAAATCACGTTAAAGTAACGTTGTGCACTTTTGTACAACGTTAACGTAACGCTATGCAGCAGACGTTATGTCATTTCATTAAAGTTAATTAGTTGCATCTAAAATCTTCATTCCAATAGCTTTGTAATTAATGTAACCACGTAATATTCTATTAAGTCTATGCGTATCGCTCTGGTTGATTTACCTCAAACTTGCTTGGTAAACAAACAAAATAATTTCTTTCAAAATTGCTGTATTATATTATAAGATAATAAGCATTTTACAATATGATATAATGAAATCGTGTTCACCAAGAGAATAGACGATTGCAATTGTGACAGGCTTAGGGATACATTGTTTTTTTTTCAAAATGTAACTGTCAACAGTGAAAATTAATGTATTAAGCATACAAGATAAAAGTAAATGCCAGATCTACAAAGCAACAGGTACATTTTGGTATAGACCGTGCTATTTCTATTCTGATAAGTACTTTGTTTTATATCATATTTGTAATTTTTAAAAACGATAGAGGAATTTTAGATTTTAACAAAATGCTGCCAAGACCTTAAATGTTCTGTGTTTCTTTCTCATGGTACCTTGGTTTGATCTACAGTCTGTGATTGTGACATTTCATGGTCATTCTCACTTTTTAGCAAACATAGTTTTTTCAGGCATGATAAAATACTTCTACTGGCAAAAATGAGCAAGTTGTCCCAGGAAAACATATTTAAGCTGAAATAATATCAGTGTGCTGTTACATATGTTATGGGCTTGACAAATATATGCATATAGTGTAAAGGGTTAATATCTTGTAAAACAGTGAATCGTCAAATTTGACCAATTTGTTACCCATTCAAACAATGCTCAGCTGGAACTTTACTAGTTTTAAGATGTGTCCTCTGTGTAAAGTCAACAGGAAGTTCCTGCTCTGGAAGACACCCAGACTATCCTCATGCTTTGCCACCAGATGCAGGAAATATTGCTTTTCTATTTAAATTTATTTATTGAGGTACGGTAAATTCAGTCCAATATTTGAATCATAAAGTAAATATCATGTTTATTGCTATGAACCATTGATAAAAAAATCTGCAAATTACCATACATTTATCAAAATAACAGATTCAAACAAAATTACAAAACTCTCTTAGATTAATGTTTATTTTAAATAATTTGTCTATTACTGAAGTTATTAAAATATGTGGATAGTAGACTCTGCGTGTCGCCAGGCTTAGGTAAAAATATGAGTCTACTCTCCACAATTTTTAGTATATCCATTTATGCAAAACTCAATTGTTGTTACTTACGTTACCTTATTTATATATTGAAAGAAATTAAATGTCCATGGTAGTAAAACTTGTTTTAAATGCTGTTATTTCATTGCATTGTGACAGAGATGATAGAAGACACTGTCAATTCTAATGCAATGTATATGGCTGAAATATAAAATCTGTATGCCAGTAGAAATGATATACTTATAAGCATATTTTAAAATTGATCTTATTACAAATTATCTCCAATTACAAATTATAAATAGATTCAAATATGGAAAAATGGAAATTCTTCATTAGAATAGGAATCTTTATTGCACATTTAAGGCTGGAAATATCGTTTATTATAATATGCAATCTATACACTTATTATCTGCAATTTCGTAAAACAATGTACAGTAAGTAGCTCTGACGAGCAGAAATACATACTACAGATGTCTGCAATTGATGTTTATGTCTAGCTAAAACATGAAAAAGTCAAATAATCCCATTTATAATATTGTAAACTATCCTACTAGTCTTGTATTTTGTGTACTGCTATTTTCAAAATTAGGGTAACATTGATTACAGTTCACTTACAGAAAACTAAACATAGAAAACTTACTAAAACTTGGGTTTATATAATCCCAAGATATGTCCCAGACTAAAAATAGTAACCAAGTTTCTCTTCCTGTGGCTGGGGAACATGGTTCATTCTTATATACAATCTATAAAGTCATTATCTGCATTTTCGTATAAAATGTAACATACGTAACGCTGATGAGCGGTAAGACATCTCAAAGATGTCTGCAATTAATGTTTATGACTAGATCAAACATTTAAACCTCAAATAAATTCATTGATACTTTTATAAAAGATATTATTAGTCTTGTATTTTATGTACTGCTATTTTCAATGTTTGTGGGATAACGTTGATTACAGGCCATTTACAGAAAATTGACCACAGAAAATTTAGTAAAACATGGGTTTCTAAGGCCCCCAGACATGTCCTTGACTGAAAATAGTAACCAAGTGTTTCTTCCTCGGGGGTGCAACAAACTCGCAAAATAGCCCATAAATCTCAGTTTGGCCCCTACACTAATTGGTATTAAGCTGTAAAAGGAGTTTCGCTCATAAGACATCACCTGAGCGTATAGATATAAAAGTGTGATGCCAAAATTGTCAAAGTTCACAAGTTGAAAAAATTTTAAAATGAAGATAAGAGTGGTTGCGCTCACAAAGTGCTATTCATGTGTATATGGGTATTTTAAATTGTCTTCATTGGCTAACGTTGGAGACAACAAAAATGTGAGCCAAGCAGAGACTCAGGCTAGCCTGTGCATCTGTCTAGACTGATTATTGTCTATGCTGTGCTCAAGAAGAAACCTTTATTCCCCAATGAGTACATAGTGAATGACAAGATCTCGCAGATTTATGACCAGGCTAGTCTAACTCGTCCCTGAGCGTACAGGTCATTGTGTTGATTTTTCATGCACCTGGCAACATTGCATTTGATTTTACTGACTACCCATACCCAAAACCATATGAGCCAGTGTAAAGCCAAGTCTGTGTTTATTTTTTGTGAGAAATAATGACACAGATCTTCCTGAGCATTCAAAGTCTTTGAAGAGATGTTGCTTACAAAGTCTAAAATTTACTTTCACAAGTTTGAGGCTATTGTAGACAGTATCTAATACATGCAAACTATTTACTTTTACAGGGTCAACATTGATGAAATTTGTTTTGAAGTAGACGTTATAACAAGTAAGATATCTTAACTTCATAATTAAGTTAGGAGTGGGGATGGTGATAAGATGTGATATTTATTTAGAATTTATACTTTCTCCTGCTTTGAATAACATGTTCAGTTGAGAGCAGAGCAAAGTTACACGAACAAGCTCTAAATTATTCTCAGAATGTCTTATTTAATCATAGAATGGCTTTCTGTCTGTTAATAATAGTAAGTGAGTATGATCAGGAAATACCACAATCATAAACTGCAGACAACCCGGTGGCACCGCGAGGAAGAGCCGCTAAACCATCACGAGACACCAGGAAGACAAATTAAGCAAAGCAATCAGCTCTCTCTTCCCAATCAAGATGATTGCAATACTTGAATGGACATAAAGCAACGTACAACAATACATAGAACAATTATAGACTCCCACAATGGGAGTAACAATAAACAAAAAGTCAACAACAACAGAACCACCGCCTTAGAACGGACAGCAGCCTAAGCCACTGGGGGCTTAAATGCACTTTACTGGTACCAAATCTTCGCCCTAGATTCTGCTGTTGTTGAAGTACAAGAAATATTCAGCTCACATAGAGGCCATCTAACTATAGCAATGTATCATCATGGAAAACACTCTAATCAAATTAACACTCCATGATGAAACAAAGAAAAGGGCTCATGACTCACAGATAGTCAGAGCTAAAGAAAACCTCAAGTTAAGCCACGGTGGGTCCAGCTACAGATAAGCATCAGGCACCAACCCACCGATTAAAGCTTTACGTCAGAGCCGTCACAGAGTCTGAGGCCTGACCCACCGTCGTGCAATTAAAGAGGAAACCATAGCTATAAACCGTGATTGGGTTTAAAACTAGGCATGCAGACTGTCGCATGATATCCAAATTATATCCAACCCTTATATAACGTTTTACTATCTTTTTGAATTGATCACTAAAATTAGGTTTTCCAACAATTCGTTTGAATTTATAGACTAAATCACCATAAAATATAGGTTCTGATATGCCTAGTTGCAGAAGAGTTTTTAACCCAATGTTGTATTTAACGGTGAAATTCTTCATAACTCTGGTAATGATAGCTGACTAATCATCCATTATAATACTCTACTACTAAAACGAATTAAGCGTTTGGAAATTAATCAATAAATCACAAATTGATGGCTGCTGCATTTCTTGATGTCCCTTAAAGCAGATACTACTAAGAAATGTAATATTCAAACGTCAGTGGTATAAAGATATACATATATCATCAGAAGACAATGGGCTTGCAATGCAATGTGTAATCACCTCGCTAGGGGCGTGGATGTTGTTGCACCTTCCATATATTCCCATGAATAGACTCAATAAAACCGAATCTGCTTTTTTTAATTATTTATGTTCTTTTATTATTTATTATGAATCCGTTTTTTAGTTGATTGTACATTTCTAAAACACAAATAATATGGCAAAGCAATGTTATAAGCTTATTCTGAGCCATGACATAATAGTTTCACCAATGTGGTATGTGCGACCAGCCAAGCCTCAGATCAGAGCCTTTGCAGTTCGCTTGAATACTCTATGACTGTTAGGCTACTGAACAAAAACATTTGGAGTTTCTAAGCTTAAAAGGAGGCTGCACAGGCTCGCATGAGTCTACACATGTCAAATGCCTCATTGATGGAAATCACATTTCGTGGCTCTTTTATTTTTCAGATACCAGCAGTGGAACAGCTAACCCGGTATGAATATTGTATTGCTTAATTTAGGCCGAGATGCAAAAAAAATGTCTTTGGGGATTCTAATATAGCAAAACTTAAACCAGTCTCCTCAGCTTCAGACACTAGCTAAAGAAAGAAACATTTGCTTGTAGCAAATTTAAAATATCATACTTTCCAAAATCGGAATGACAAAGACACTAATCAGACCCCACAGATACAAACACCGAAGACAGGATTTCTCGCGTCAAAGCCTATTTAAAGTACATTGGAATTTGTGTGTTTGCAACACCACCTTATTAACCAAATGATAAGGCATCCAAGATGATCTTTTTGATATGGTTGTTTATATGACATTACATCTTCTTTATAATTCAATAACTGATCAAACTTAGTATAGATACATGTAGAATGTTAGAATGTGCTTTTGAATGTATAAATGCTTTGACGTTTTGTAAATATAGTTTTATAGTGTATGTATATTACAGTTTAGATAAAAGACATGTTTAACCCTTATACCATTTTGAAAATTTGGACAAAACTACATGACAAATAAGAATGCTATAGGAAACCAATGTGTGCAAAATGCACCAGTTTGCACAATTAATATAGATATGTTAATTTCAGAATACCAAGAAAATGTATTACATGATAAGATATGTGTTGCAATTTAGGGCTAGAAATAATATTCCATTGTTGAATCAAACAACACAATAATTAAGTGAGTATAATCAGGAAATAGAACAATTACACACTGCATACCAACCTACGGCACCGTGAGGAAGAGCAATAGAACACTAACAGTGACAATACATCAGGAAGTTAATTCAAGTAAATTCAAAAACACCTCGCTAACAGTGCTAAAAATCAAGTTATATGAAACAACAAAGTCACAGCTCTGAAAGCGCACACTAGCTGACGTCAATTGCTACTTCAGAAGGACGTTTGTCATGGTTTAAGACGATGCAACGTCGTTTTTACACTTGAAACACGTCACAAATACATGTAAACGTATGCAAACTTGTGCAACTATTTGAAGAATGTCTTCAGTGCAATGGCAGAATTTTGGAAAAAGCTGAAGACCTCAAATATGTTTTTGTTGTTCATTGTGTGTTTAAATTGAAATAGCCCAGCTCTAGTAGTGAGTTGCTTCAGTTATAATTCACTGTTTGTCAGTCAGTTGTACTAAGATAAATTACTCCTGCTGTGCGCTAGTGTATTATCTTCTTTACATATGACCTCCAAAAAAACTGTGAATTATTACTCAACAATTCACTGCTAGAACTGATATATTTCTTTAGTAACAAACCCAGACATAAATTATATCATAAATGAGTAACAAAATACATGTAGGTTAGAATATTGGGGATTGACATCATTTATTTCTTAAACTTGCTTTACTTGCCTTGATCAGTATTACTTGTGACCAGTTGTTGGTTTACATTGCATTTCTGTTGATTGCCAAGATGAGTTGCTATTAGATAACAGAAACAATAGTTTTTTAATGGAATTCAAGGACCTGTTTAAAATATTTTTCATAGTGTTATAACCACTATGGTTTTTAGCTGCTGCAATTTAACAGAACCAATATATATTTATATTCAAGTGTGCTGGTACCACGCGTATATTTCAGTCAGTAACGTCTCTGACTGCAGATACGTGTCTGACTGCAGATCAAGGGGTCGCGAGTTAAAGCCAGCCCAGTCCCATTCTTTCGTGGAGACTGATCCTGAAATCATTTATATGGACATTTTCCTCCTTCCGCTGATTCAAGAAGGGATTTTGTCAGTTGCAAGGGAAAGAATGTGTATTAAGTAGTGTTTAACAGCTTAGTGAAGCTTGCCCAGGGAAAAAAGTGTGGTAAGGTGAACTGACCATCCCAACATGACCATAGCTGTTGACTGGGACGATCATGGTTGCTGGTACTGTACGAATGATACAGTTTTTGTTATTTTAATAAAGTTATGTTTTTAGTTTTGAATAGCAAGAAACACAAATTTAAATTATGCCATGTTTTAATTGATACATTTCTAGACGAATCCAATTATTCTGTCACCAACGCTGTTTAACAACTCAACATTAACATGCCAGCCTACTATACCATGCCATATATTTACAACATACACAAAGGGATCAAATAGCACAGATTGGTGAGTTCATTTTATTTATATTTTGGTAATTTGGTATTGGAATAAGTAAAATATCCAGAAGCTTTTCTATAAAGTTGCTTTGTAAAGTATTCTGTTACTTGTCTGCTTACTTTAAGGTAAACTGTGCTTAGTACATAACTTCTTTATGCCCACTGATATAAAGCTGATTCACATGTCTAATTGTAGTATGAGAAAGTTATTAGTAATGGTACTTGTATTAAGTTCTACAAAGACTCTATTCCTAGTGCTTCAAGTGTACTGGCATTTTCTTTTGGTACCAGCATTTTGTATCGTAAAAAAGGTTAAAAGTTTATTTTTATTATTAGTATCTGGGCAGCATTCGCTTTTGAAATGCTACAGGGAAAGAACATTATGTGTAGTCAAGCTAGGAAATATCATGTTCTTACAAACAACAGCATCTGCCAGATTCTGAACCCCACCCCCCCCCCTCGCAATTCTTATATTTCTTACTGATCCTTATGGTGTGTCACATATTACCGGATAAAGGTAACGGACGTGGAACGGACAGAAAAAATGCAAATAATGTTTATCCGGTGGTGGAAGTCGTCGTGGAAGGCGTAATTTTTCATGCCCCTGAAGTGAGGCAATTTATAGTAAAAGAATAAATTTTTGAGAGATTATCATTTCTCTATTAGTCACCATTTTCCAAATGTAAAGGTGTAAGTTATGCAAACAGTGATCAAAATAAGTTGGCACCTAATCGTTTATTTGTGTAACCATGATCGTTAATAAGGTCCCCAATTTTCCTTCGTTTTTTTACAAATATTTTGCTTAAAATTTTAGCCAGTTTATAAACCCTACTCATTATGAGCATGCGCTGCACGTGTACGCCAAGTCAATTTTTAGCAAAAATTAAACCATCAAGTAGCCGTTTAATTAATTCTAGTTTCCAAAAATGTATAATTTGATAGCATTTTATCAACGCAGTGTGGAGTTATGATACCATACTAAGAACTTTCCATTTGCCTCTCGTATTTTCTCAAACTTTTACTTAAATCATATTTAATCCCAAAATGTGTTATTCTAAAAGATACAAAAATGACATTGAAAAAAGACACACAATCGAACATGAATTCGATTTGAAGCATTTGTTCAACGCAAATTGTAAATATCATTACATAGAGTAGCTGCTATCTACCTTAACTAAAGGAGATAACATATATGCTATAAAAATAGCTGATATAGATGATACTAGACGATAGTATGTATAACATATAATCTGTCTTATGCATGTATATAGAAGATTCCTTCTTGCTGTTAAACATTTTATTTAGTATATAAGAAATAGTATAATGTATGTAAAATACCTTTATCATATATCATTTTTCTTTTTTTTTTGCAAATTAGATTTTTTGCATATTTATGGAATAAATCTTAAATAAAGTATATTGAATAGTTGACATATTATATAAAAAATAGTTTATATGCAGAATTTAGTGAGATGGTCTTTCATAATATATATGATGCCTGAAAATCAGATATAATACATTTAATCACATAATTGTCATGTCTTTTTACAAATAAGATATTAGAATTTTTATATTGTATAAATATCACAAAAAGTCATGCTATGCCAGCCATATTATATAGCACATAAGTTGTCTTATTTTGAATATTATGTACTAACTATGTAAGGGCATATACAATATAATATATAGGTATATAAGATTTTGTATAAGTGCAATACAATGAGAACAACCAAAGAAATTTAACTGACAACAGCAAATCACCCGTTTGGTTATACTCACTTGCTTTTTGAGCAGACAGCAGCCATGTCATATGGGTCTTAACTATTTGAGAAAGTTAAAGTACCTCTAAGAAGATTTTACTACGGCGATTGCTTAGCCTATATATATATATATATATATGTGCTTTAGCTCATTAATATAACATCAAAGGGTATCAGTCAAATGAGGTTAAACAACTGTGATAAAACAAAGGTAATGTTTGATAACTCCCAGACTGCAATAGCTATAGTTAACCACTAGTTGAGTCAGAATGGTCAATGGTCTTTAATATCCCTGGGAAAAATAAGTTTCTCTAGAACTAACGATGTTTTCCCAAATCAGGACGATTGTAGTCTGTTCATTTATCTGTTTATATACATTTGTAGGTTATATTGAAAACAATAAAGACCAGGATCAGACTACTCCCTTAATAGCAGTCTGATCAGAATCTACAATATTTGCTACCCTGATGAATAGTAGTTTGAAATGTTTGAATATATGCAGCAGACATTTCCAGATAGAATTTTTACTGATAGGATAAGGCTGCTTAAGTTTTCTTTGACGTTACAGCCCAAGCCTTCAACAGTCAACTTTGATAGACCATGTTATTTCATTTCCACCTAAGGAAAGCAACAACACCTGTCATGTAGATACTGTGATAACTCCAACCAGCACGCAAATTGGAAAAATTATGCATGTTTGTTTGCATCCAGGGTAAGTTTACTTTTCTTTCAGTATTGATAGAGACTACTAGGTGAATGGAGTGTGATAATATTTTTACCAGGAAAGGCTTTGAGATTGTTTGTTGAATTGAAAGCCAGTGCCAAAATATCAAAATATGCGAACCTGTTGTTATATTTACTAGTTTAACGGTTAGTTTACTTTTCAAACTGACGTTTCTTACTTTGCGTATCAACTCAACGTCATTGGCATCATTCAAAAAGTGCAATGTCATATTGACTCAATAGAAATACATTTACCAAAATATACCATGTTTATCAGGTCAACGTGCAACAGTGTAGTTAGTATGAATGGAATTTGATAAATGGAACTTCCAATCATATCAAGGTGACAAAGATAGCCCAAGCTGCTCCTTAATATATCCGGTCTAAAGCATACATTTTGCAGATTCAATAGAAGCCTTATAAGCAGTCAAAGGTATAGTGAAAGTGTGTAAGAAAATGTTATGTATCAAGAGCAAAGCTAAAATAATTCATGTTTAACCGCATTGACAGTCTTACTTTACATTAGAGTAATAAAAGAGGCTATGACTGTGCCCATACATTATAACAAATGTATTTGTGGTGTAAAATAAAATAATACCAAGACATAACTTTGAAATTTTACATAGATACTAATTCTAATGCAAGTAGGTTATTGTTTTTAAAAGGCTATTTACTTTCTTTCAGTGATACCCAGAAATCTCAATGTTACAATGTAATGATTAATCAAACTGGTACTAGTAAGTATTTTAGATAGTTTTTAATCGATTCTCAGATTTTCTATTAATTTTTGAACCACTTTACTCTACATAATTTATATTTCAAAATTTGAGTCTTTTAAACTGACATGCAAACACCAAACAGAGGTGAATGCTGAATGAAACATTTTCCATGATATCTTCTATTTCATTGGTGCTCACCTAAAACTTCTTTTCTACAATGGCCACAATTAGGCACATAAATACTTAACCTGCTCATTGTGATAAGGTTGTCATAATTTGCATCAACATTCTCACGCTTATGGTGTAACACAATAGCATCAGGTCTTAGCTATTAATCATCTTACATACCACATAAGAGATAAAGGCGTTTACTTATAATACAGTAAGAGACTGTAAGCATAAAATATTCTATAGAAAAAAGCAGAGTTGGTTTATCGAGTCTGTTCATGAGAATTAATGGAATGTACAGCAATTTTTTTGCTCCCAGCACCAGCTTAGACGGTATCCTGAAGTGGTATTTAGCTATCCTCATGAAACCAATATTCCTGAAGGACCAGAATATGAAAAATATTAACACTATATTGATGTGCAGGGAGAATCTACCAGCACACAAATTGGATCATATTTAAATTCATAAACAAATCCTCATTTTGTCTTATTTCATTTGCTTATTTCTAGTTTTCCTCACTTTCCTGCTTTTCAGTTATCCTGTCTTTTAAGATTTACCTGGTCTATTAAGATTTATGACTGTTTATTGTACTCTAATTTTTCTTTCTAACTCTCCTAAACGTTATCATATATGGACTGACTTGTAATCTCAATTATTAGTTCTAATGTACAGCAATGTAAATGGTATGATGATTATAGATATTTACCAATGCAAACAAAATGCACAAACAATAACAAGACATCATAGATTTTTTACAGTTTATCTCATTCTGCTGTTTGTTTCAGACAATGGACCTTGTCGAAACCTACACTGTCAAAACAATGGGGATTGCATTGCACAAGGAAACAATGCATCATGCTGGTGCCGAAGAAATTACCATGGCCTTTTATGTGGAACATGTACGTCACTAAACTTTCCTCTATAAACATATGTTTTCTTTTACTGCATAATAATGAGTTTCTTTTATAAAATATTATATTTGAGATGTTTTCTGTGTTTTGTGACTGCAGGAGATTGTGTGAACAATGATCAATATTTACTTGTAACATTACATTTCTTTTTTGTATTTTACCAGTCTCTGTTAGGATATAGTCTTGATTATTAAGTCTCCAAAACGATGTGGGGAGACTTATTGTTTTTATCCATTTCTTCTCCTTATTCTTCTTATTATTATTTGCCTTCTTTGTCTATCTGTTCTTCTGATTTCTTTTTCTTTCCACCAAAATTATGTTCAGACAAGTTCTAAGCAACCCCTGAACAGATTGTTCTAAAATTTGGGAATATAGTAGAGAAAAATGAGAAGTTGTGCAAGAGGGTTTCAAAGTTCAAAATGTTGGACTCTAAGGCTGGCCCATGGGCGTGTCCAAAACTTCCAAAAGTTTGTCTAACCTATTTCTTACTAACTACTAAAGGGATTGATCTGATTTTTTGGATATGATAAATATTGATATATAGTTTTGCAAGAAAGTTTGAGATTTGAAATCCTGGACTCAAGGGCTGACCCAGAGGCATGCACATGCCCAACCAATTCTGAGAGTCCTTATATCTCAGAAACTATTCAGATCCTCAACCCTAAATCATATATATTCATGTTTCTTATGATAAGAAGCATTCAGAAACATTGACAGGGAAGTCTCCAGTTGCGTGATTGGGTATGTCCCATCCCATTCACTTCACAAAAAGCTTAGTATCTCGTCAACTGTTCAGATCACCACCCCTTAATCATAAATAAGGCTTTTCCTTGTGATAAGACGCATTCAATAACACTGACCAGGATGTCCCCACGGGAGTGCCTGTTCATGCCCCACCCTTTTCACTTCATAAAAGGCTTTATATCTCAGAAAACTTTCAGATCCCTACCCTAAACCATATATGTTCATACTGTTTTTGATAAGACACATTCAATAACACTGATGGGGAAGTCCCACCTCCCCCTGGGTGTGTCCACACATACCCCATCCAGTTTACTACAATAAAGGCTTAATATCTTAAAAACTGTCCAGATTCCTAACCATAGATATATATTCATGTTTCTTATGACAAAACACACTTAATAGCACTGACTGGGAAGTCCTTAAAGTGCATGCTGGGGAATGTCCCACTCTGTTTACTTCATTAAAGGTATGATATCTGGGAAACTGTTCAGATTCACATCCCTAAATTATATGATGATCATTCTTATGATAAGACACATTCAATAACACTAACGATGATGTCCCCCAAAATTTGGGACTTGTTTGGGAGACTTTAAAATAAGTTAATTGTAATTTCATCTCGTTGTGAGGCAGTTTGATATGAGCTAAATATGTGGTGTTTAATTGGCAAACTGCAATTACAGGTATGTATGATACTTTCTCCAGGAGCTTTGTATGTTGGGCGGTTAAGGTCGTACTAATATGAATGTTTGTTTTATTTTTAGACACTTACTTGCTGTGTTTTGGGGGTAATTGTAAGTCTGGTTCATGATAAAATGTTTTAATGTCCCTTCTAGCGTTATATTATCTCACTGTGAAAGAGAAAGAAAAAGTCTGGCTTCTTTTCTTTTGATTCCTCCTCCTTGCATCATTAGCTGGATATGATAGTGGTTATAAAATAAAATGTTGAATGTTTCTTTAAATAATCATTTGAATGATTGGTAGCATACTAAAGAAGTATTTCCAAAGACAATATCTAATTTGCAAAATTCTATTCTGACACAGAGCAATTTAAATGTAAATATGTATGCATTCAATAAAGGTAAATGCACTAAGAAGAGGACTTATGTGTGGTACTTGATTGTATTGATTACTGATCTTTGCCTTCTTTTTGACTTTATACCCTTAACTAGAGCACACCTACATGTTTACATATCATGAAGTGTGCATCAAGGCATCTCTGGTCTGTGATTGCAGCATTTCCTAGTCATATTTACTTTTTATTGAATATATCTCTGTTTTAGCAAATGTTTCAAAAGATAGTGAGTATTACTTCCAAAAAATGCCATAAACACAAACTTCAGACCAACCCATGGCCTTAATATATCACTATAATCTTGTTCAACATCATATGCTAGGCAATGCATCATAAATATATATGGTTTCAGTATTCATAATTGAAATGCCCAACACTTGTTTTGTGTTTACTGCATATTATTTATGTGGAATTTGTTATTTAAAAAATCCTGATTGCTTTTTTTCATTCTGAGATACAGTGATGTATTGAATTTGTTAGTATCCAGTACACAGTATTGGTTTCTCTGGAAACGGATAGCAAATTATGCAGAGTATAATTACTGTTTTTTGATGTATAGCATTAGACCAATGATCACTAGAAAACATGAAATATAAACTCACACTTTATTAATATTACTGCACTAGGTCAAACGTTGCATGAATACTTATTGAACTCTGCAAGTTTCGCCTTTAGTGGGCATGTTTAACCATACTCTGGGTACATATCCAAGAAAGATTTTCCATAAAGTCTAACATTGCGATTGTCTAAAAAAGCACATATTTGAATATAGCCATGCACTCATTGCGCTTATTTTGCCAAATGTGATATTACCAGATACTGATAAAAATATTTTTGGAATAAATCATTTTACTAAAACATAAGATATTTCCACTGTGTTGTGGTTATTGATTTTAAAGTAATACAGTAGATTGATTGCCTGAACCATTAGGCTACTATGTAAGTTTGATAAAATGTAGTTATATTATATAAATCTCATTTCTGTTTGCAGCAACTACAACATCTACTGGCAATTTACCTGGTGTAACTGGTATACCAACTACATCTCCAGGCACGCCAACATTTGACAAATCAAGTGCTATTCCAAGTGTTGTTAACTGTGTTTTAAACTCTCTGTGTCAAATTCCTGTTGTTTACCATGGAACTGATAAAACTCAGTATGTTCAATTTACTAATAAAGATACATTAATCCATATCTAAATTTCCATGACAAGTCTTTAAATGAACCTTTACATTTCAGATGTCCTTCATACCTTCATGAACAGATAGATTTAAGCCACACCCACATTCACGTCACCCAATAATGTTGTTTGTTTACTGACTAATAGCTGTGACGTTAAGCGTGGAAAATTTGGAGTTTGGCTGTTGCAAAGCCTCTGTTATGCTCTGAATATATCAAAAGTTTCCAAACAAACAGCCAAGATAGGCGAAATTTAATAATTCATACTTGATTGATAATATAAAATGAAAATATAAATAATAAATTCAAGTTTTGGTCTGTTTATAGAAATATAAATACTTTGAGTCTCTTGCATAGTTAACGTGAAGCCAAATGGCTTCATTTACTTTACAAGAGACCAAAAGTGTTCATGATTCCATGAACAGACAAAAAATGAATTATTTCTTCAAATAACATTTAGTATGTTAAAACCTTTATAACCATAAGACAGAATTCTTCCATTACACATTGAGAGATAAACATTTGATATCGAAACTGTTATTGATGATACGTGCATTTAAGCTATACTAAATGTTAGAATTTTTTGTGCTGTAATGAAAACTCAAATCATCTATTTTTAGGAAGCATAAACTAACGAAAATAGGTAATGTCTCATACCTTTAATGCTGCAATAAACCATACTATTACAACAAAAGATAACATTATTTTATCACAGTTTCTTTGACCGCTTTTGCTGCAGGAAAACGTTAAGTACGTACTTGAAATATTTGTTCGTTGAATGCATGTAAGAAAATTATTTATCAAAGACAAAATATCTGACAAGTTGATATTTTGTATAGCAGATGAGTGTTGTGGCTAGAATTTTACTGAGCCATGAAATGAATAAACTAACAAAATGAGTGTGTGCAAAGCAAAGCCTGAGATCAGCATTGGCATCTGCCCAGTCTGATCAGAGTTTAAGCCATGCCCTCAGGACTCAAACTTTTTCATGCTTAGTTTATGATTTCTTGTGTTTTTGTCACCTCTCATATGCTGTCCTGGGTCAATTGTGGTAATTAATTGTATTCATTTTTTTATGTTTGCCTTCTTCTTTACTTTGATGCATAAGTATGCTTGTCCTCTCAGTTTGTACATCCACATTGGTGGTTTATGTCATGGCTCAAGTTTGCTATTGAATACAATGCTAACTAAAACGTTTTTATAGAAGGACACATTGGTTATTGCACTGAACAATAACATGTTGTCAATTAACTTAGATAGATTGTATTGTTGAACTTTGCATTACTCAAAATCTCAAGTTGAATTTCAAATATAGACATAAGGACTTTAAAGTTCTGGCTATCATTACATTATTTTGTGTTATACTTAGTCATAGGAGAAATGTGCCAGTGTATATGCCATATTTCATTATGTCTGTACTTTTCTCAATTCAAACTAAATGTCAGAAATTCGCATCTTACACATTCCTTCCATTCCCATACTGTTAGGGGAGTCATGGGGTAAAGCTATAAGTAAGTGGCTGTAACCTATTTTTAAAGCGTTACGTGAATGTAATGCTTCCGCTTTCTATTTATTTGTATTCTTTTTGTAAACTTGGGATTAGGTTTGGTACCCTCTATCATTGAAATCTAATATATACTAAAGCATTACTATGCATCATTTAAAACAGTTTTGATAGACAACCCATTTATTCGCCATATGAGTTTTATTCTGTTTGGTTCTAACTTTGCGTAGGACTACATTTGTCATTTTATAAATTCAACGCATATAAATCGTAAAACTTTTCAAAATTTTCATTATTTGACTCTTCCTTCACATTTGATTTGATTTTGTTAGCTCATGGTTAAACCAGTTAGCAGGTATAACCAGGAAATACCTTTATCACTTACTGCAGACAACCAATACTGTTCCATATGAAGCTTGTCTCCATATATTCTAATGCTTTCCAATTTTCTAGCACAACACAACAATGATAAAACCACAAAATAAGATATTTAAAAAGATGCTTGAAAACATATCATACTTATGTTGTTGTTTTTTTCAGGCCAGTATTAGGACATGTGGATCCTAATATTACTGCTTCACCTCCTGCTGTTGTATCAAACACAAATCAATCGTTTCCCAACGGAACACACCTTGTTCAAACAACAGTTATACCAAAGGGACCAGGAAAAGTATGCATACAGACTGTAGATTCATCCAAACAGTAGGTTTCTACTATTTTATTGATTTGTTTATATTATATTACTTCTCATATTTTTTCATTCATTCTTCAAAATCATGCGCAGATCCAGAGGAGGGGACAGGGTGTTCAGACCCCCTTGGAAAAATGCAGAGCTATAGGGTTCCTTACCAATACTGGTCCGGATCCCCTGGAAAATCACAAACTACTAAGCTAGCCATTTAATGTTTGGCCATTACCAGCCCAGCAGTGAAACGCCATTTAAATGGTGTTTTGCTAGCAGGCATATGATAGCCCATATTTAGTGGTATTTGAATCCTCTCACCCCACACTAACTATAAATTAAAATGTCACAGTTATTTTGGACACAGGTTCTGGATCCCTACATGAAATATTGTGTAAAAGTACTCAAATTATTGTTTAAGGTTGTATATTTAAAATATATATGTATGACAAGAGAATACCAAAATCACAGATCACAGACCAACCTATTGCACCAAGATTAAGAGACATACGAATACTGACAAATAAATATACCCACACACGTATAAAAGCAATAATATAACTACAATATAACAACCATCTCTCCCTTCTTTAGAGAAAAAATAAACAGGGCAAAAAATACTGTATTACACAACCAGGACATAACAAAATCATACACAATGTGAGTACAAACAAACAATGAACCAACAACAAAAGCACTGCCTTACAAAGAACATTTTGAGTATATTCTGTTGGTTCAAACATTGTCCTAGATTCTACTGTTTTAAGGCACGCTAATTGTTAAGGTTTTGCAACATATTCAAAGTTTCATCACAGGGAAACAACTCAATCTATTTTACCAGCTAGCTGTGATAAAACAAAGAAAGTTGCCCTTAGCTTATACCAATTCAGATTCAGATAACCACCAGTTAGTCACCATGGGCCCAACCAAAGACAAGCACTAGGCACCATCTCACAGATAAAACTTTTAGGTCAGGCAATGCACTGCCATGTAATAGTTTACTGCTTTATACAGTTTAAGCATTGGCCAGTTTAGGTTTCTAACAAGAAATGCACTAAAAGTTGTGTCAGTGATTAGACGAAGGGAATAACATTTCATTCTGTGAAGTTGTATAAAAGCAGGAACTAATATACGTTTGCATGTTGTTTTATTTCAAATATGGCCTTGTTATTTAGATAATTTAGCAGCTCATCTACTGGTTTAATTGGTATTGCTTGCTAGCAAGTTTAAATGTTTCATAGCTTAACATGACTCGCTTACTATATACAACTTCACATAAACTCCAAAAGCACTGTAATTATCCATATTTTTGCCTATTATAATTATGAGTTGAAGTGTGGCATTCCTTTTACGTTTAGTTATCTCTATTAAATAACCATAACATTGATATTATGATTCTTTCTTGTAGAATGAATGTTGATGAAATATGTATTGATGTAAATATTGTTCCAGCAACTGCTGCTCCCACCCCTGTAAGTATCATAAATAGAGGATCTTACATGAGTGTTCATGTATTATTGAATTAATTAAAAGAGTTGGGCAAAAGTGATAAAATGCAAGGCTTGCAGAGCATTTTATCACTTTTTCGTAACGGGTTTAACACATACAATAATAAAGGAGCATGTGTGTTAGATTCTATTTATCTTATGACTTTAAGTAGTTTTTGTTGGTGCCTTTAGTGTGAAAACATCAAATACGCGACGTTGTTGTGGGCATCGTTTCATAACATTAAATGAATATAAATATCTGAAAACCACTAGTTGTTTAACAGTTTTATTGCATACCATTATACCACTCCCAGGAGCGAACTCATGTGATAAGTCAGATTTAATTTATAAACTGTCAAATTCTGTTAATACCTGTAACGTTACTTATGGTAAAGAAGTGGCTAAATTGCACTAAAATTATTTGCTTTATAAATATCCATATGATTTACAAAGTACATAATATTAAATGGTAATATATAAATGTTAAACCTCAAATTCACAGTACATTGCCAATTAAAGTTTGTACATGTACAATCAAATCATTTGAAACAAAGAGTGGTTCAAGACATTTCTCCTTGTCAATAATTTCGTCATACGAGTATTGACAGTGCAGTGGTTAATGGTAAAGTGCTCATCGCCCTCATCACACTGAAAGCCCTCTTGATTGAGTCACACTAAATATACTGTAATTTGTGCTTGCATAAGATACTTTATGCACGCTGCGAAGTACTAGTTTAACCCCAGAAAACGTCTGAAAGCTAGTGACTTGGGCGTATAGCATCAATTCAAACAATGATAATGGAAACATACATAATATGACAATATCAATATCATATAAATTATAAAAAATTTGTTATGAAATATGACAATCATGCGTCCATTTGATAAACAAATCAGTGAAAAGGATTTTATTCCTGGTCAATTCAATTAAAATAAATATTGCGATTCGTCATGCACAAGATAGTCTGCTTTAAAAATCAAACAAATGTATGCATGATTCATAAAATAATGTATTATTAGGTCCATAGATTAACTGTACTAAATGCAATGAAAGCGCAATCTTTTTGTTTTTCATCAAACATAACTAAACTGTTACTTAGCTGGTTTGATTGAAACACAGTAAATATGGTTAATACCCGTCATAACCATAATATTGGGCCTCGATGCTAGAAAACCAGTCTTCAGGGTTTGCTAATAAAACAGGCGCTGACCAGCCTGCGCATCCACGCAGATTGATCAGCACCTTTCTTATTCGCTTATCGAAAAGTATCATATCTAGACTTGCTGTGAGCAAAATTTTAATTTTCTAGCTAGTCTCTAAAGCTGAGCAGACTGGTTTGAGTATCGTTTTGTAGGAAAACACTGAGGACTGGCTTTCTCATGGTGAGACCCATATAAGACCTCATATGCAGCTTTGGTACTTGTCACATCTATGAGCAGCAAATCTTCAGAATATAAGAATATGTCATGAGTGTGAGGGTAGGATAGAAAAATCTGAACCAAGGATCTCTGTTTGGCATTACGAGGCTTGCAGAGTGATAACAAACGATGATCCCGAGGGACAGATTTTTCTATCCTACCCTCACACAAATAATGGATACTTTTTCTTGCTCACCACTGTTTTTATTTATTTATTTCAAAATAAGCTTCCAGAAACCCTGAATATGCTAAGATGCAATTTCACGTTACTTGACGTCCTGCGTAAGATAGCATGGGTAAAATAAGAGTTTTTATCCCAGGGTAGAATCTCAGATGTTCTTATCTGGTATGCAAGAAAAATAATGTATGAAATAGATAAAGGCATGTATCAAAAATTAGCCGTCTAGCCCAATTAGATACGGTAGATTCAGAAATTTTCACAACATGAAACCCTCATGAAATGGCAAAATCTTTCTGCTGTTTACTGATGTAGGTAAATTATGCCCCAGTTGTGATTTTTTAACACCGCATACATGTCTTTTAGCGTTATTTGCCAAAATAAAATTCTCACGAACTTTCTGAATTTACAGTCAGATAAGTACATTTATCTGTGCTAGACTATGTGAACATCATTAAATTTTTCCTTATCTAATTTAAGAGTAAACCACATTTCATGGAGCCAACATTAACAAATGGTTCAGAAATAGTATGTATTCCTGGGCAAGACTGTCACATGCCAATAATAACCAATCCAGACAGCAATGGAAAATGGTATGTATATACATATATGAGAAAGTACATGGCAAAAGCAACAACATGAATTGAACTCTAGATAAGAATCAGATCAGCCTGGACATCTGCTGAGTCAGATCTGAGTCAATGCTGAGCACTCATTTGGTGGCTAGGACTTATGGTTTCATAATATTTACAGCAAATAAATTACTGAGCAGACTGGGCGTTGTACAAATTGATCTGAGAATTGCTGGGCACACATTTATTTTGTTAGTTATGCCATGCAATATATGCGACCCAGTTTGCAACAGTTTATATTATAGTTTGTATTTATATTATAGATGATGACAAAACGCTCTTTCATTCTGTACATATGATAATATCGATAGAGCAATTACTCTCTGCACACACAAAATATTGAAAAAGTTTAATGTTCATACTGAATATTAGATATCTTCCCTCAATGGATAAGAGGTACCGTTTTCTCATGATCTACCCTAGTTTTATTTTCACATGAGCCGTGACATGAAATTTTCAAAAAATGTGGTATGTGCAACCAGTAAAGACTCAGATCAGCCTGCGCATATGCGCAGGCTGATCAGTGCCTTTGCTAGTCGCATGACTATTCTATGAGTGTTAAGCTACTGACCGAACATTATTTGGAGTAACGTAGCTTAAAAGGATGCTACACAGGCTTGTCTGAGTCTACCTATGTCAAAATGCCACATTGTTGGAAATCACATGTCATGGCTCACATAAGAATATGTTTTCCTCTCTGTTTCAAATTTTTATCCACTGGGCTTTTGTCAAGAAAAAATGTTATAATTTTATACTCTAAGCTATATCTTCATGTGAAGCTAGCCAACTAATTTAACACTTTTGTTGGTGAAAAATTCTTAGACAAAAACTTAAATGTTAAGACACACTTTGTTGATGCACATGTGTGCTTTAAATGCATATAATTGTGAAACTGTTTATACTTACAGAATAAGAAGTAAAGTTGGTCCCTGGCTCTTTTACATATTTTTATCATTTGATCTGTCAGCATGCTAAAATATAAATGTCTTAAGATGCACGGGACTTGTGTCATACCTGCTAGCAAGTTTCCACCCATCCATCTGGTCAGCTATATCTCCATCTGTCTATCACTCCATTTGTCCATAAACTTTTAACATTGGTACTTTGTGAGTGCAACTCCTCTTACAGTTTGTACTGAGTTTTTTTTTAAAACTGTAAAGGTGTTTTGATCATGTTTTGATAATGTGCATGTGCTTATTCATACACTCCAGATTAATAATGACACCTTTTCAGCCTTGTGAGTGCCACTCCTTTAGTTTTTTAACTTTCACATGTGTTTTATCATGGTTTGAAAACGTTTATGTGCTTTTTATTAATAATCTTGAGTTTTGGGTTGTGATGTTTGTTTAGCATTGTAAAATTAGTCATTTTTGTTTGTTCGGATTTTTTGAAATTGTATAGATTGAAAATGTGCATGTACTTATTTATACACTCAAAATTAAGTTTGACACTTTTTAGCATTGTGAACTCATTCAATTTGTGGGTTCTAAATACGTTAGTTTGAAAGTTTAAAGGAGGTTTTTGTGTATAAATCATAAGTACAAAAATCTCATGTACAAGCTCATAACATGAGCCATGATTCTCACATTTCAATATCAGTATCTCAGACGCTTCTGTTTTATTAGCATTTGAGAACCAATTCATTGCAGCCAAGACTACTTACACAAATACAATTTTACATTAATGGTCCTTACATTTAGGAATTAGTTTTCTATGAGATTTAAGCAGATGCAATACGTTAAATGCAGGGACACACTACAATAATATAGTATTGTTTTTTGACATTTCTCATCTTAAAATGTGAAAAAAAACAATGATAATATGCTGTTTACATATATAAGCATAACAAGATATTGTAGAAAGGCTATGATGAACTTATAAGACCAAAATAAGACAAAATGAAAACTACCACTCAATGGCTTGTTTATCAAAAAAAATGCCAGAGATATATCAATTGGGCATCACACAAACTGGTGCACATGTTGAAGGCAATCCAGTTACGGCCATTAAGGATTAACCTTTCAGCATGTTTATGATAAGTAATCAATATTCAATCAGTATTTAATACATATATAATTTTTATGTTTTATGCTCTAATACATGTTATTCATTTTTTATCTTTTAATTTGACTTGATTTTCTTTTTGCTTCTTTGAAAGTTAAATACATCAAAAACGTGTATAACCAACATGTATGAAAAGGCAAATACTAGTTGACTGATAGTACAAGATATTGAGAGAGAGAGAGTACAGTAGCCCAGCTGGTGGAATGCTAGATTTGTGACCAAGAGGTCATATGATTAAATCACACTATCTGTAGGGTGTTGTGTCTTTGAGCAAGACAATTTATACTCACTGCTTAATACTGGTATACATATAGATATGCAGGTTGATTTATGAAAAGATAGAAATATTAATATTGAGTTTCATCTTACAGTGAACAAGTTCAGCAATGTGTAACCAATATACAAGATGCTCATATTTTTGCACCTGTCAACGATGGTTATAAGTGTGTATCAGATGTCCTCGTTACTAATGTACAGTCGCCTGCCATGACAGTCTGTTTGTCTTCAGGGTAAGTAAAGTATGCAAAATGCAGTTATTTCTTAATTTGAATTTATACACATGCATAAGCACAAACACGTTTGCTTTAAAATTAAACTCATACATTATGTCAAATAAATGAAATCACATGTCAAAAGTAATAAAATATAACTACAGCATATTGATATCATTTCAATATACTGACCAGCACATGAGATGTTGGTACTTATCACATATGCGCGACAGTCCCTGATTAACGTCTATGCTGACATATCCAGCATGGTCAAGGGGATTGATCATGGGGCAGAATAGTCAAGGGGGTTATTATGGGGCTTAGTCTTCATATACACAAATATTTTGTGTATGCGAGCAGCAAAGGCTTTTATGAGTATGTGATAAGTACCAAAATTTTACGTGCTTTCTTATATATGGTTTTACTCCAAAGTGTTATTCTTTATGACAAACATATCTTTGTGTAGATGCTTTGAGTCTCCAAATGCTTTTATGGACATCACCTGTGTGCTGCAAAGAACAAACTAAACTGGAATAAGGATACTTCAGAAATAGAGATAACCCACAAATTTTGAAAACAGCAAAACGTAAGTGAGTTTGACCAGGAAATGCCACAATCACAGACCACATGCCAACTTATGGCACCGCTAAGACGAGGCATGGAACAATAACAAAACAGCGGGAACACAATAAGAGTTAAGCATCCAACTCTCTCTTCCTCAACGACATTATTGCAAAACTAAAAACCAAGCATATGATGTTTATAGCAAAATAGAGAAATAAAACACAGAGAAATCCATTCTTGCTGCATTCATTATATAAGAAACGTTTTTGATTACTTTGGGAGTGGGTAGAGATAGTGTGGCGACCAATTCTCTAATTAAACCATTTATAGTTCGTTTAAGAAATGTTGATTACTACTTGAGTTAAATGTTAATGTCAATTTTATCAATGTGTAACTCTGATTACACATCTTTTTATTGCTTTCTTAATTATTCTCTATCTTTTATAGATCTGGGGGTGAAGAAAGAACATTCACATTTAACAAACATAACAAAACCGGTAAGGTATCGATCAGTTTAAGGCTAAAATTAATTGCATGCAAGTGTTACCATTTTATTTCTAAAAAGCACCATGCTAAAGATACATTAACGATGTTGTAGCAAACGCATGTGTTGTTGTCAATATACTGGGTGCAAAGTTTAAAGAAGATTTTAAGATATTTCCTTAAATAATGATTTGTGCAGCATGAGTTGCTGAGTAAAGGTCTTAATTTTCAAATAAAAAAGTGGATTAGACCACGAGATTTGACAGTTACAGATCAGAGAATGAATATTGATACCAATACGCTATTATAAGCTGTTTTGATGGGCACATCATTATACATGTGATATGGACATCCATCCCTTGACTCTTGGATTTGGATAAACTCTTCACTCACAGAGGCTGTCAAAACGTTATGCTACATCAACAAACATGCTAGTATTTCTGGTTACTGTTACAGCTAGAAGCTAAGTACTCAACACGAATTGCTTGTATGTTTTTTTTTCAGAAGATAACTATTATTCTGACTTATGTTTAATCTACATGAAACTAATTAATCATGAGTAAAGACTGCGTGTAGCCATATGTAAAATCACCACCTTACAATATGTTGCGCAATCCCTTTCTTGCTTAAAGCTGCATAGTCTGTAACTTTTGATCTTTTAATTTTAGAACTAATGTTTCTATTTTTCAAGAACACAGTAAAATAACTAAAATTCATGCAAACATTTTATCAACTTCGTAAATATTAACAAATTATCAGTATCAAAACAACAGCATTTATGTTAAAATTAACTGTCTATAATTATTGGAGGGACGCAAATCATTACCAACAAGAGAAAAACACACCTGTTTTATAAGATAATTCACTTTCCGTGCAGTTTTCAGCTATAGTGAACAGATTTAAAAGGAAAATAAAAAAAAATCGAAAAATATCATAAGTTACAGACTATGCAGCTTTAATACATTATACTCACCTGCTAAATAGAACTTACTAGGGTTACTGATTAGCTGGCATTTACCTGATGGTAATCTTAACTGTTTAAAAGAGACCATATCAGGGTTCATTTATATAAAGTTTGCCTTTTTTGTCGTATTTAGGGATTGATTGTAAATTGTTTTGGTTCTTACAGGTTTTGGTCCATGCCAGACTCTCCACTGCGAAAACCATGGTTTTTGTGATCAGTCAAATGGGAAAGGGTTCTGTGTTTGCAAATCAGGTTATAGTGGACATAAATGTAACAAGAGTACGTTTTCTGTATTTATTTGACACTAATAATAATACGCAAAATTCCATATACTAGTAAACAATTTTAAAATGATTTTTCATAGTGTGGTTCTTAATTTTATATCTAGTTATTTATTTTTATTCTGATCTACTAAAACCCAGATAAATTACACATCAGTATTTTAAAGCATGTTTTATGATACCAAAACACATATTTCAAATATCAAATCAACAATCCTGATACCTTTAATTGTTTAATTATGATTTAGCACTTTATGAAAGTAAGAAAAACAGCAAGGATCAGGTTTTAATTTTTAGAATAATTTGACTTTTATTTCTCAACTTGATACACAGAAAACATGCTTGTATTAGTCATTATTTTATATAATTATATTACAGAAACGGGGAGCAGTCTTGTACCAGTAAATACAACAGGGCTTGTAAGTAAAAATTACTTGGTCAAGAATTTACAATTAATATATAATATACATCCTAAGGACATTATTTTTAAGATCACTCTTTTAGTGAATGATCATGAAACCATAATATTCTAATAGTTCTGCTTTATGAAGACGCAAAATGCAACAAGTTTACTAGCATATTGTCAACAATATTGTTACCGAAATGTTTAAGAAAATATATAATCATTCCCATCAATGTACAATCCAAAGAGATAGCTCCACATGTACTATGTTTTCCAAGATAATAATTACATAAGTTTTGTAGCTGGTACATACACAGGTATACCAACTCTGGTCATCTTAAAAGTGTTTTATTTTCAATGGTCCATTATCTTGATCTTCTATTTAATGAATTGTTGTAACATCTGTATATTTTCAGATTGTATTGCTATTCTTCTAAGAGCTGTACTTGAACTGCATGTGCATGTAATTTTGTTTGGAATTTGAAAGTCAAAAGTTAATATAAGCAACATTAATATTACGTGTAAGGTTCGCTGTCTATTGACAAAACTATTCCAAATACAAAAGTAATATGATGCGTTGTACATATTTAGTTTTTAACCATACTCTCATTTTAAGCATAGTGGTAGAAAATATGATGCAAATCTGACAAGTTAAATTTATTTTAAAAGAAATCTTTAGATATAATATGCATATCAAATGTATTACGTGGCCAAAAACACCATGTGTAATTTGTATGCTTTATTTATTTAGCGAAAAAGAAACATTTGCATACTGATTGCTGCTGCATCTTAGTCATCGCTACATGCAATCGATGCTATAAGATTATAATTTCAGCACATAAAGGGTATATGACGATGCAATGGCTTTCTGATATTAAATGATTCACAAACAAGATAGTGTTGTATAATCTATCTAGGCATCTGCACATGCTCACTACATCACACATCAATTGATAAATTATGTAAGTGTTTAATGGTTTGAGTTGCACATATTGTAAATTCAAACAAAGTTATGATTCTATATATGGATTAGATTGCTCCATTTGGCTAAAGCTCAGACAAAGAGAGTGATTGAAATATTCATGGTTGACGTTGATATCAATGCCATTTTACGAATGTTTGACTACAGACCATTAACAATGTTATCTGTACAGTTCAGTACCTACAGTTGCTATGCAGCCCACCCACTATGACTCCAATGATGAAGCTGTTATTACGTTGACAAACATACCTCTACACCTTTAGCCAGCCACAGCCGCTTTCAGTTGCTATATGTATCTGCTTAATAAAGAGTTTATATCTGTCTATTCAAAATTATTCATTTTATTTGTGCACATCTAGGTCTGCTCAAAGCCATTCTTAAATGCCAGATTTGGATACACTGCCACCCAAACTAGTGTCAAGTGGTATATTGCTTTTTGTGTACTGAAGAAGAATCAATTTAGTGGAGACAATTTTATGGTTTGGGTGGGATAAGTGTTGGTCAGAAGCCAGACTGTGTTGTTTTTCAAGGCACCCTGAGTTATATAGATAAGGGCGTGTTTCCTCATACCACCCCTTTCTCAGAAATCAGGGTCTCAGTGGTGTTTTTTTTAGTACTATAATGCAGAAGTTTGGTATTACATCAGTTTATTGTCAGAAATAATGTAGGGGTTCTCCCTTGTCCCCTGATTGAGAGTTTTTGAACAAATTAAGTTGCATGCTGGAACAAATTATCAGATCAACACAATGAAGATCTGTAAACAATATTGATTCAAGAATGGCAGGCCTTATCTAATGCTTCATTCAACAGTATGTAAGATCAATGCGACACCAAATATGGTGACAATGAGAGCACACAGGGAGATCACACAGGGAGATGATACCTATTATTAGGCATGTTTGTGAGATCTTTCTCATGTATAAAAGCCATGAAAAAGATAATTGATGAAAACCATAATCAATGGTTATGCTAATTGGTGCACTCTTATCAAGCATTTACGGAAAAAACACTAGATTAAGGCTCAAAAAGTAAAAGAGTATGACCAGGAAATGCTATTATCACATACTACAAACCAACCTATGGTACCGTGAGGAAAAGTCAAAGACATGACATTCAGAACACATTAAAGTAAAGCAACCAGCTCTCTCTTCCCCAGCGAGATGATTGAAAAACTAGAGAGGACACAAAATAGTGTAAAACAAAACAAAGGCCTTACACTAAACCCCTCAAACACTTAATGGAGGCTCATTTTTCCCTTTGGCGGTACTTGAGTGGAATAAACTCCCCACTGAGCATAGGAATGCAGAATCACAAGATATGTTTAAATCATTAATCACTGATACTAAAAATAAGTACCATATTACTACTACTGTGGTTATCATATTGAACACATGCTACATACACAGCTCCATACAGAATGCAGCTCATTACATTTTTATCTACATCAACGTAATTCAGTACCTAGTCCTAATTGTGTCTGTGGCGCAAAAGAAAACAATAAACATTATTTTTTAAGGTGCCATCGATATGCTAATGCATGAGTTGAGGTGCTAAACAAAATCATTATATATTCAAACGTCACAGGTGTCATTCTACTGTTTGGAAACACTGATCTCCCAGTTCAGATAAATGAAGAAATTTTCAAAGCTGTACATGCTTATATTCGCAAAACTGTGAGGAAGAGTCAAAGAAATGACATTCATAACACATTTAAGCAAAGCAACCAGCTCTCTCTTCCCCAGCGAGACGATTGCAAAACTAGAGAGGACACAAAATAATGCAAAACAAAACAAAGGCCTAAAACTAGACCCTCACAAACACTTTATGGAAGCTCATTTTTCCATGCGGGGGTACTTGAGTGGAATAAACTCCCCCTGAGCATAGGAATGCAGAATCACAAGATATGTTTAAATCGTTAATCACTGATACTAAAAATAAAGTACCATATTACTACTACTGTGGTAATCATCTTGAACAAATGCTACATACACAGCTTCATACAGAATGCAGCTCATTAATTTTTTATCTACATCAACGTAATTTAGTACCTAGTCCTAATTGCGTCTGTGGCCCAATAGAAAACAACAAACATTATCTTTTAGAGTGTCATGTTAAGGCTAGAGACGAGGTGCTAAACATTATCATTATATATTCAAACGTCACAGCTGACATTCTACTGTTTGGAAACATGGATCTCCCAGTTCAGATAAATGAAGAAATTTTCAAAGCTGTACAAGCTGAACGAGGAGGTTCATGTCATCTCCCCCCCCTCTCTCTCTCTCTCTCTCTCTCTCTCTCTCTCTCTCTACAACATTTATCCAGTTACGTCAGCATGTTTGTTGAGCTATTATTATATTATCTGTATATTACCGGAAGTAAAAAAAACTTGCTCTTTTATTGCAGGAGATGATTAGTAAAAGCATTTATTATTGTTTTCAAATCCTGTTGATCTAGTCTCTGTTTATCATGCTATTTCAACTTGTAACTGAATCGAAGTTAATAAAATATTGTTTACACTAACAGTGTGAGCAACACAAAACAATGAATTATCAAGCCACATTTAACACGTTTGTTACCATAAGATAGTTTGCACACATGTTTAAAGAATTTCTTTACACATCTGGGAACTGTACTAAAACTCCATAAACTCACTCAAATATAGAAGCTTGTTTTAAAAAGTGATACTTTCTTTGTAGCCTGGTTCACCTCCACCAACCTTCACAGATGCTATGATACCAGACGTTATTGTCTGTCATCCAGGTGTAGAATGTAAAATTCCTCTTACGATCAATGGAAACACTGATCCGGCAAAAAAGTGAGTTGTTATTTTTTTAAAAGAAAGCAAATATTAAGAGCACACATTTGTTGCATTATTTTGACAGCTTGACCAGAGTTCCCCTTACAAGCTTAATATAACATTTATTATTCCACTGACTTTTTCTAATATTCCTTAAAATATTACTCTTATATTCTACATAGATATCAGCCTATATTTTTACAAAAACACTTGCATCTTACAAACAGTATGTATTTGTTTAATACAGTGTTAATGTGTTAATGCTTTCAATCTACAGTCTACTCTCGTTAACTCAAATTCAAAGGGACTGTACAAAATATGTCAAGTTATCAGTAGTTCGTGGTAACCAAATCATGACATATGGCTACAATTTTGGGGCGAAATAAATCACGTTCAACTCGTCCATTAATATATCGTTACTAGGAGCTATTACATTAATGAACTGCGTGATGAAGTGACCCAAGAATCAATTGACAGTAGGAATTAAAATAAAAAGAGAAAGAATATACCACTGCAGTCTCGATATTATGCCTGTAATTTACACTCTTTTAGGCAAAATAAAATAAACATAGCATTTTCAGTTCAAAGTAAGTATCGGTAACTGGTACCGCGGTCGCAACGACGTCATATTTTTAACATGCACGTTTTTAATGTGCACATGCCTTCCTAATCTATTTTTGGCATAACATGACCAATTTCCGAAAATAGCCTTAACTGCCTAAACAAAACACTGCATCTGTTTTTCAAATAAAAATAAATAAAAAAAATGGCCTGAGAAACAATTAAATTATACTTTGGCCTTCTTTAAAATGAACAGTCATCGGGCACGCTTATTACTCAAGAGATTGCTCAAATATGACACATTAGGCCATACTGTCACTTACATCTCGAAAGAATATTGATATTGGCTTCGACCTTACATGTACCCGCTTTGAAGTTGTACGCAATAGATCAAAAGAATTCGCAGACGGCTGTCAGTTATGTAATTATGCAACACGTTAATATACAACTGCATGTGTCACACACTTGGGTTAAGTTCGGTTGTTCATTGATCAAACAATTGGTGGTTTTAATGGGGATAATTAATGTTGAAAACGGTGGATTAAAAGGAGGCACATTCAGATAAAAAGACAAGTTAAAAAACACAATAATGACTGTTGTTTTCTTATGAAATGGAATCAACTTAGGCTTTGTAATATACACTAAAATTGATCATCGGGACAAGGTTTTCATAACGAGTTATCAGTTTTATTGACTTAGCTGTTGTCGAGATAAACGTTGTGGAATTGCAACAATATATAGGGGAAATACCGGGACCGGGCCGTCAGGTCGAGATAAGTGATAGTATTGAGTTATGCATAGTTGAGTCAACGAGAGTCGACTGTATATTATATCTATTTCATTAGATATGATGATAGGTGGCATGGCTGAAAAACAAAACGTTTAGCTGATCTCAATTTAGACGCTCTGAAATTGGGATAAATAAGAAATAAGAAAATTTAGTTAACATTTAAATCAAAACAGCAGAACAAATTCTAATAAAATCACCTTATGACATTGCCGTTAATGGACATTTAAAGTTAAGCGTACAGCTTACTACAGACATATGAGATTTACATTTTGATTCAAGTGTTTTCTCAAATGTTTTCAAATAAGTGTTAAATGACTGGGTATAGGCCTACGTTTAGTAATTAATGTCGTTGTAATTTCCTCTCGTTATATGATTTAAGCAGATCCGTAATACACTGGTAAGCCGTATCCTGTTTTTGTTGTCTAGAAAATGATGTCTACTTATTATATCTACTGAATATATGCTTTTGAACTCTACATTAATCTTATCATGGAAGCAAAAAGTATGAACCCTGATCCGACTGCTTCTAATTGCAGCCTCGTCTTGGAATATAGTACAAAATCATGAGTTTACATATACATACATACACTTTTTTTTATTATTTTTGTACATGTATTCAAAGCAGGTTGTTTGATGTAGAATGGTTTGCACAGCTTGCGTATGGACAAAAAACAGGTAGTAGGGCCTGGTCAAACATCCAATTGTATCTTTTGCGTACAACTCTCTCTCTCTCTCTCTCTCTCTCTCTCCACTCCTGAATGAGCTAAGAAGGTGCTAGTAGTATGTTCGAATACTGACTAGATTTATGTGTGCCTTGTTGTAAAAACACCAGTCTTTGGTGTTCCCTTTAAGCTCACACCAGCTGACTAAGCCTGTTGAATTACACAGAACCAAACCAGATTTAGAATATGCAGATTTTATACTTTTTTTTGAATTGAATAGCAAAAACGCTGATCAGACAGTCGCGAGATTTTCAGCCTGATCTGCGTCTTTATTGCTCACACAGGTATAAAGCAGTGTTCAACATATTCTTTGGTGCTGGGTAGACCTCAACAACACACAAACGAATCATGCTAATTTGCAAATCAGAAAGCAGTCTTACCTTTTCTGCTAGCAGATAATCGATTGTTTAATTGATGCCTTTGTGTTAGCCACGTACTAGGGATACTTGAGACGACCCCCAGCGTTCAACGTTAAATGCCCCTGGAAATTTAACTTTAAATGTCTAATAAGAGGACATAAAAGTTATACAGCAATAGAATGTGTTCTCACGTAATTTGTAATTTTCTATAATACCTATAATTGTTGCAGGCCTAACGTTGGATTTGGTCATGTTGACCAAGGTATATCACCAGGGAAGCCAACAGTTAACCCAACAACAATACCAGGTTCCTATATGGCCATTGTTCCTTTCACCCCAGCAAATACATCTAAAGGCATACATCGCGTCTGTACACAGACTAAAGTGCTAGGGTAAGTAGCAACGGTATTAACTGTGATATGTATTCAACTATACTGTGAATCAACTGTGTATCCTGCTACTCTTCCATTTATGATATAGCTTTAAGGTATACAAGACACGTAAAACGCATGTTTTTGCATGCAAAACAAGTAACGTAACTATTGCTGTTGGCAATAACATAATAACTAAAATAATGGTCATAAAATAAATGATTTCAAGTAAAGTAAGAAAGAAGGCAAAAACCAGGAATCGATACAATCAAGTACCAAACCTGACCTAGGACACCTTATGGGAAAGTGACAAAAACACAAGAAAACATTACATACAAGAGAGTCAATAGCTCAGCCATTTCCCAACTGGTGACCACAAGGCTGCAAGAAGTAGACATTACAGTATGACAAAGACAAACACAAATAGCAAAAAGAGCCACAAAAGAAGCACCTCTTTAGAACAGGCAGTAGGAAAATTACTAGAGGGCTTAAACTAGTTTCAGGGTACCAATCTCACCCTAAATTTTTATGTGGATCAAGACACATAGATATTTGGTTTGGATAAACTTATCCATTTATCATCTCCAAGTACATATAATCAATATATTAAAAGAAAATAGAAAAAGATAAGAATACAACAGTACACAAATCTGAATACTGGAGCAAAAAACAACAACAGCTAAACCTTGGTGGGCCTGACATTTTTATCAGTATTTTTAATAGTCTGCCACCTTTAATTTATACGAGGACTCCTGATGGCATTTTTTGTTAATGCTTGGCATCCAGGCTAGAATTATTCCTTGTACTATTACAAGCAATATAGGGGTGGATGCCAAGTGTGCATTTTTGATTTAAGGTCAGGGTGAGGTCAAAGGTCAAGTAAGTGCAATTATGCAGAAAAATGCCATTTGAATATATTAAATTCTTTTTTTTCATCACAAAATGCTACCAATATGAACAAAGACACATGCACCTGAGAATGGAATGGCACAGAGGTTTTGCACGGCCTCCAAATTGACACTTGCAAAAAATACCGTATTCATGATAATAAACATTTAGGCTCAATGCAAATTAAAGAACAATATAGTCCAGGGTCAATTAAGCTTACCTTGCACCCCAGGGCAGTTTTACTTGGGTGCCAAATTGTTTATTACGACCCCCTAAATGCAAACAAAGTTCTAAAAATGAAACTGTCTGGGCTATGTGAAATGCATGGTTCCCATGGCAACCCATAATGCGGTTCAAGAATGGTGATGTGCCTACAAAATTACTCATATCTCAGCTGCTACTTGTCCTAGACTTCTAAACATGGTGTCAAATTAAGACTTAGACAGTGTCCTTTAATCCATTGTTTCTTATGCAAATTATCTAATTTATCTACTTTGCATAAATATTTATGAAAATATTAAAAATGTGATTCAAGAATGGGGATGTACCTACAAAATAAATATTATCTCAGTTGCTACTTATCATAACCAACTAAAATTGGTACCAAATTAAAGCTTAGACAATGACCTTTTATCATTTTGTAGCATATGCCAATAATCTAATCTACATAATTTGCGTTTTCATCAATTGTAACAAAACGGTAAAAAAAGGAAAATCATTAAAACATAAATTAGCTGATCTCATCCCCATATTATCATTGATGCAAATTGTTATGTCATGAGTGATACAATTTGATAAGTCCATTCATCGAATGGTCCTATTTAAAAATTATCTCATTTGCATATCCATAAATATATATGTGTAATCCTATAAAATGAGGAAAAGTCATCTGAAATCTATAAACCTTGGGAGAGGGGAAGGATAGGTGGTAATTAGACCTTTCTTGCACCCCAGGACATTTTCTCAGGTGTGTCAACTTGTTTATTGGGGTCACCCTTATGACAAAATATTGTCAAAAAATATTCCCATTTGGAATATATGCAATTACATGTTTTCCATGGCATCTGAAGAATGGAGGTGTTTAGGGATTCTAATGAACAATTTGGCACCCATGAAAAATTGTTCCCTACTAGTACTATACATGTAAATTGTATGAAACATGACCCTGTAGATTTGACATATAGTTTTACGTTATCCAAGGCACTTCTCGCACTTTTAATTCACATCTAAATTGTATCAATTTGGTGTATGGCTTTTATATGATTATGATTTTAGACACCTGTTTGTAGGTGACCTAAGTCTCTACAGGCGGGATTGTGATTCAGCATATTCAGCCGCCTCCAGGTTTTTAAGATAGGCACATTCCATTGCATCGTATGTATATTCTTTCATGCAGATCTAATTAGCATTTAATATTTTTTCATCTGACGGTGCTGCACTTTTTTGTAGCCACAAGTGGTGATGAGCTCCATGTAAGTGGGACACACAGCTGACAATCTATCTGTCCATCAGTCTGAACCTTAATCGTGTAGGGAGTATATATGTTATATAATTTGAGGCAGGAATCCCAAATTTAGTGTGTGGATACACATTGGGGTCCCAGAGTGTTGCATAATTGTGACCTTGACTTTGTCCTCTGACCCCAGTCATAGAAAATCGTGTGCAGAGCATATATCGTGTATTGTTTAAGGAAGGAATCCCAAATTTAGAGTGTGGATACATGTCGGGGTGCAAGAGTGTCACACACTGTTTTATAGATCACTGTGGCCTTGACCTCTGGTCTCATTTATGAAAATCTATTGTCTTTGGGGGCATTTTTGTCACATTGTGATATAGTTCATGCTTTTGCTTTATAATAAACTATCAAACCGTGCCTTTAAAGGTTGTACAACCCTTTTCTCACCTTGAAGAAAAGATTGAATTGTATCAAATCAATATCTACATTTTCTCTTTCAACGTAGCACCAATGCAGAGGAAAACTTTTTTACTTCCCAAAGTTGCAAGCCTCTACTTTATGACTGTACCAGTTTTTGTGCTTCCAGGTACCACTTCCAATATGTATTTTGTACATGTGGATTTAATGAACAGCGTTCTTTTTTATTATGCCTCAGATTGGAACTTTCTGGTCACCTGAGCTAAACTGTTAAGCTAAAATCAATGCCAAGTTAGTATAAGCGAGCAAACATTTATGTGTTTTTTTACTTAACTATCTTTTCGATTTCATACTCTGTTCTATTTTAAAAACGGCGATTGAGTCTTCCATTTGATGGAAGTTTGGCTTATCAAGTTTGTGAAAACTGGTTAACACTTGGTCCAGCTTTGCAGGTCTGTTGCTCTGTTGTACACAGCTTTCTTTCAAACTGTTGTCAGAACTGCGCTGCCAAGCCATCATCTCAGTGCAATGTAATGTGAATAGTTTGCTATCCTTTGTTGGTTTTAGCAAAGCAATATTATCGCATGAAAATTGTATGTGTCATTCTGTGTTAATATTATCAGGGACATATACATATCCATTTATTTTGACAAATTTGTCAAAAACGTATTTTGCAATCGCATCGTCAATTCCATGGACTGGCTTTATTCCAATAGCATGACTTTCTGCATTGAACAGCTGCACCAGATTTTTCCAATCTGGTTGCCTGGTGTAAAGCTTGATCAAAAACAAAAAAACGTGAGTATGATCAAGAAATACCCCAATCACACATTGCAGGCCAAACAAAGGCACTGTAAGGAAGACAGAGATAACATAACACATACTGCTTTGGTGTCATTTTTTTGTGGTTTTACACACCATATATTACGTCTTTATAGCCCTCTTGGCACCACAGTTCCAACAGGTTCTCCATCAAACCCTCCAAAATAACAATGCCCTCAAAGAGGAGACTAAGAAACAGGAACAATCTTACAGGAATGCTTTTTCAATATGTTCTTGGTATATGCCTTGTTATAGATCAGCATGACCAGGTGTCTTCATCAGATCCAGCCATAAGTTTGAAATTTTGTGGCAGCATATAGCAGTTCTTGTAACAGACTTCAATTGAGTGTCTGGCGTTGCGCCATCTTTAGAGGAATTTTCTAAAGTATCTCCTTTTTGAGGCCTTTGACAAAGTTTGCAAATGTCATGGTCAGATTAATCAGCTGGATACATGAATAGTGGGGCCTTTATATCTAAAGAGCACACAAAATTAGCGACCAAGATGCATCCTTACATCATAAATGAATAATTGGCATATGATTAATATATCTGTGGTATTTCAAATTCAAGTCTTCTTCTGTAATTCGCTCGTGCATGTTCTTTTCCCAGACACCTAATATCATTCACATAAACAAGAGCCAATCTGTGTCGAGAACTGTGAAAAGTTACCCCCCCCCTTTTTGTGTATTGTCAAAGTAAAACAGCATACAAATATATTGAAGACCCTATTATCGATCAAAGAATACAATGTACAAGCATATGATTCTTTGTGAGTGGCTTATAACTAAGGCATGATTGTCGTTGGAAAAAAAGACTGTTAATAGGAAAAATCTACTCCAAAATTACTGTTTTTTTCTGAGGAAAGTATTTTTTTCTATCCCATAATGGATATAACATTCCACAAACTATTCTTTTCAACATTTCCATATCTGACTAATTTTTTTAGCATATTAAACATAATCAGAATGATTTAGATAACATCTATGCCAATGTAACAAAAACCTAATGACGATTCTAAATTGAAAATGCACCTATTTTACCTTTGACCTTGCTGTGACCTTAATTTGAAGTTTCAAACGTGGCATCCACCCTGGGGCACTTTGTCATACCCCAAAGAATATTTCAAGCATGGATGCCGAGCATTAACAAAAAAATGCCATCAAAACCATTTTCTAGGGGTCTTAGAAATTATATGCGGCAGACTATAAAATACATTTTAAAATATTACTAAGTGTATTTTGGTTTAGGATTTAGGGCGTTTATATCTATTTTATTATAAATATTCTAATATTCTAGATAATGATCGATGAAATGGTGTCAAATGATTATTTTTCTATTTGTGCCAGGTCTAAAATACTTATTGTTATTCAAGAATGTACCTTTACTTAAACTTACTTTTTCAACTCCTAGGCCTAAATGCGAGAAATCCTGTCTTCAGAGGTGTGCAAACACTAAAGTGGCAGACCAGCCCGTGCTTACGCGCCATACGATCAGCGCCTTTGTTATAGGCTTATAAAAAGTACCATCACTAAACTTACTACTGACTAAATTTCAATTGTCTAGGTAGTATGTGTAGCTGAACAAGCTTGTTTGAACATGACCTGGTCAGAAACTCTGAAGACAGCTTTTCTGGTATTGGGCCCCAATTTATGTTTATTAGTATGTATACAGATTTTGGATGATTGTTGTAATAAGTACATTTTTATCAGTAAATTCTAACTAAAACAAGTGAGTTTCTCTTCTTTTGTAGCATGAATGTTGATGAAATATGTTTCAAAGTTGATGTTACACCAGGTATGTGTTATAATGACATGTTTAAGTAATGCATTTTAATCACAAAAAATATATAATAGCTTGGTCCATCATTAGCATTTGAAACATCAATGGCACAAACAATATTAAAAATGAGTAGATCAAACGCATAAAGTCATTGATGCATTATTGCCATTAGTATTTGCAATACTGGTGCAATATGGTGAAATATGCTTAGAAATATATATTCAATAATTCTCAAGAAGTGATACAATTTCGAGTCATGACCAATGTAGCATTCTTAAAGTGAAAATCCACACTCTTTTTTAAATGCATTAATTATAGAAATAACAGTATGACAGGAATAATCCCTCATGAAATGATTGTGAATGCTCTTCAGGTAGCCTATAATTAAATGATTTTGCTTGTCCATTGGTCTGGACATTTTCAGGTGAATGAGCTCTACACATGAAAACTGGAAGCACTACCACCTGCTTACACACAACCAAGCAAAGTTATATATATCCTTGATATTGTCAAAAATAACTGTGTTTCAGAGTAATATTTTGGCAACGTGTGCATTGATAAGTATATTTTGATACCTGGCCAATATTTTTTCTTCTAAAATTTAACCCTTAAAGCACTAATTATTACTAGAGCAGACAACATATTTTGTAACAACTTTCCTCATTTTTGGTTCAAAAAGACAGATTAAAACCAAATAAAATTTATTGAAAAACAAAATACTTTTCTGTTGATAGTTTTAACATTCTAATTTTCATTTATCTGGCTGTTGATTGTTATTAAAACGGAACATCCATTATCAAATTTTGAAATGGAGAAACGACTGAAAGGTGCTGCTTCAATTAATTATAGATGTACCACGACCTCTGACCAATGACCTTTGGGTCTTTCTATTTCGAACGATTGATGCAGAATGCGTAAAATGAGCCAGTCTGGATGGAACATATGTGTATGTCAAAGCTTTTATAATAAATGTAAATAAATGCCTGAAACCCTTTTTTCTAGAACATCACATCGATATTGTAAATAGAGTCACGCTTCAAAGCTTTTGGTAGATCAGTAGCTGACCTGCATATAGAGGTAAACTCGGGTTAATGTGTATCTGTTTAATGCAAATAACTGTAAGATGGCTGCTCCCAGATGTTAACATAAAGGCAATAAAAAGTGCTGCATTTAACTTAGCAGATGAATGAATGAATGATCTGTGAAAATTAAATCAGTACATAAGGAAATATTTATTTTTTGAATTAAGTTAAATGTTAAAAGTCGCAAACATACGCTTTAGTTTAAATGGGTGCATTTTCATTCTGTAGCCTCAAGTTATATTTGAATGGATAGTCACTTGACAAGATGACAGTGGTCGAATTAAATAATATATAATTCTAGGTCATTTCTTTCAAAGTTAGCATGAGCTTGTTTGAAAAAATCTTGCAATTTATATCTAGTCCCGTTACACCACGTTTCTTCCACAAATGATGGAGAATGACAGACTGCATGTAGTTTTAGAATGTACTTTAGTATTTACAAAATCCAATATGAAGTGTATAAAGCTCACATATTGCTATATGTGTTGATATATGAGCTACCTCATGGCAACAACATCATAGTGGCATATGGGACAAACAAAACTCAGCTATACCTATGCTTCAGAGTCTTTGCTTTAAACATGAAGATATGGTGTGTTAAGCCACATGTAATGTGCACAGTATAGACTCTGATTACATTAGTGAATACTTGTGTATTCAGTAGGCTGTTTCATTGGGTTTTTTGTGACAAGGCTATAATACCATTATGAGAAGGCTATAATATCATTTAATACTATGAATATATATTTTCAATGATATGTCTATGTTGAATCTTAAATGAAAAGGAAGTGGAGATATTGAGGAAATACAAAACTCACAGATATTTTCAGACTCCCGGCAACAAGAAGAAGAGACACAATAACATATTTAAATTAAGAGGTTACATACATATATTCTAAGAACTCAAATTACCAGTCCTGTCCTACGCAAAGGAGTTGAACACAAATTTGACATTACTAAATGATCTATATTCTGACTGTGGATTACTATTGTGAAGTCCTAATTAAACTTGTATACGGTTTTCTTTTTCAGATGTACAGAATACAACTAGTAACACGGTATGCTCAATTTACTATAACTACCAAATTCAACCTTATATGCATACATGCTCCTTAGTAATCTCTAGCTTGTGCATTGTATATGAGTTTCTCATTTTCTTTTAGTGACCAGGTGTATTTCAGTATTGATATAAGTTCATCGCATAGATGGAAAAGAAGTGTGGATCATAATCAGCTGATTTCATCAGAAATCAGCTGATATTGGTCTACATTGTTTTTAAAGATAATATAATATATTGGAAAAATTATACACACAGATTGTTAATAAGGTTGATTGTGGTATAATGAAGGATAAGTGTTCTAATCATAATATATTACCAATAATATTGAGTTCATCAGAAACTGATATGATGATAACATACACTTTTCTAAGTTGCAATATTATTGTTTTATACATTCAAAAGTGTAAGCATGTATACATAAGAGGCACTAAATATCACAACACTGTTTGCATCTGACATCATCTGAAGAAAAAGCATTTTGCTAAGGCATCATTCTTTTCTCTGAACAAAGTTCAGGACTTCAGGTTATCAGCCCAAGCAGCCTGGTTACATGTAACAGATAGTAAAAAATGATTATGTTTGGTTTATTTATTATTTAATGACTATATGTCTATAAATTGAGTTATTGATAATTCAAAGTAAAAAAACCTTCTGGTCTCAAGCTTTTGAATAACAGTATTAGACTGTAATCTTTATGGGATAATTTATTTGACTCTTTTACAGGTTTTTGCTTCCTCAGTTTAGTTAAGATAATTTATAAGCTTAAAATGGTAAGCCACTTTGTAAAGTTGGCCTTCCTGGCATTGATCTATGCAGAGGTTTCAATCTTGGTGTTGCAAACTGTCTGATGCGTCCCACACATGGACATAAAACAATTAATTATTGGTAATATGAAGCTATTATAGTAATATATTATTATGCATAAACTTTTAAGATCAATAACATCATTTTGTTTTAGCACATTTAAACACATTATCTGCGCTCTTGCTACTTATGGCTTAGATATATAAAGACAAGCTATCACCAGCTAATTGCCCTTATAAATGAGTAGACTTTTTAAGTTAGGATGCTTATCACAACATTATTGTTTCAGACAAAGCCTTCAGTAATAAGCCCTACAGTGAACTCGAACTCAAGTTTTGTATGTGTAACAAATAAATCTTGCCATCTTTACCTGACGTATACAAAAGGCAACAACAGCAAATGGTAAGCTGATTTATTGTTTTTGTCTAGTGTTTACAGGGCTGGTAACTAATAAAGGGTTTTGCAAATTTACTATTGCAATAATATAAACACTAATGTATTACAAAGAAGACTTGAAAATTTATTTAAAGATGACCTCAATTGCAGATCTTCATAAATGAGTATTGTGGTATGTTTGTTTATTTTATGCTTTGTTTTTGCAACATTAAGAGCCAAAATGTACAAAGCACTGGTACATACATGGTTTCTGTGTCATATATGGGAACCTAAAACATAGTGTAACTTCTTATTTAGATTTTGTTTTCTTAGGCCTAGTAAGTCCAATTTTAAGAACATAAAAATCCATCTGATGTCTGGCTCAAATTATTTCAGTATAATTTTAGCAAGTTTTGTATTTTCTAAAATATTGCTTATTTTTGATTTCTGTTTGTTTTTCTATTGACAAAAATTCTCCCTTACAGTTATAATCAACGCATCAGTTGATCATATCATCCATGTGCTGTGTAGAGAGTGTTTGATAGCTTTGGGTAAATTAACAATAAATCATTAAATACATCAGCGCATATGAAAAGTATATAAATAAACAGAGTTGGCTAAGACTGAATGTCAGTAATTATTACCAGGAAATGCCATAATCACAAACTGAAAACGACACTGAATCATATGTTGAAACACAAGGACTAAGCACTAAACAAACTATGCAACAATAAACAATGAATCAACAACAGAAACGCTGCCTTAGAATGGAGACAAGCAGAATCCACCTGAGAAATAAAATCAATTTTACTGGTCAAATCCAACACAGCATTGTCTGAAAGCTATATTGACATATAGTGAAAAATGTAAAAAGTATCGATTTAAACCATGGAGAAGAGGGAAGACCCTCAAAAAATTAATAAAAAGTTTTAAGACAAGCTAATATCATAAATTATATGGTATAAATATATCTTTAGCACTTATATTTATGTTACAATAACCATTTTACAGCTTGCATGTTATAGAATGAAAGCCCTGATGAAACCAAGATTTAGAATATTCATTTTTATTGCATAATTGATGACATAACAGTCTATAATCAACGTCATTTTCATATTTATAAGAGAAAGTCCTGTCCATCAAATGTCAATTGAGGCTGCTGTGTTGTTATTTAATAAAGCACAAAACTTATTTTATTAAAACAAATAAATCAAAGCACCGGTGGCTTTGATGAATTTGTTTATTTTTTTTAATTTGGACAACAATAGAAATAAGGAAAATCACTATCTCTTTTTTGTCATCCTGGGTAGTGATTGGCAAGCCATGGAGCTTTGAAAATTTAAGATATTGTATATGTATTTTAAATTTTGGTTTATTTTATACTTCTAATATGTGATACCAAAAGTAAATAAGTCGGCTTCTTTCAGCTCTAAGATGGTGGTTCTGTTTATGTTGATCCATTGTTTATTATTGCTCCCATTGCTTTGTTGGGGTTGAGTGATGAGCAGTACTTATTACCTTTTCTAGTTTTGAAACCATCATGCAAGGGAAGAGAGGGCTGGTTGCTTTATTATACCCCCCCCCCCCCCCCCGCAAACTTTGTTAATAGGGGGTATACTGTTTTCACGTTGTCCGTGCTTCCGTCCGTCCTTCTGTCCGACCGTTACGCTTTGTTTCCTTAATAACTCAAAGAGTCATTGCTGGATTTTCATCAAACCTTGCAAACATGTTTATATATGCAAGACAAATACTTTAGACAAAAAAGCAAGGGCTAGGGACCAATTCTATTAGAGTTATTTCCCTTTGTAGTTCTAAATGGCTTTTAATATAGTGCTTTATGCTTATGCTATTATAGGCCATACACAGCCAATCAACTCTTACCACAGCTTTTGATGGAACAATTTGATACTTTTCCTATACAATGTAGACACATTGAACATATGCATGAAGGAGTTTAGTTCAGAAAAATTAGTTTTTGACAAAATGACAGCTGTGAGAACTTAGACAATTTTTCCCTAATAAGGTGTTTGTATATGCATAGACGGTGCCTTTATGGGCCAATCAACTCCTACCACAGCTTTTTATGGAGCAATTTGATACTTTGCCCATACAATGTAGACACATTGAACATATGCATGAAGGAGTTTATAATTTTTGTTTGCACAGATTCTACTGAAATCTTCGTCTTCTTGTTCAAACTATAACTTGCCAAGTTTTTTCACTGACTCTTACTGTTCGGGGGTATCTAATAAGCATTGCTTATTGACTTTTTTCATTTTATTTTAATTGCAAGTGTGTTAATTTTATTAGATTGTTTCTTCATGATTATACATGGCAATAGTCAGGAAGTCTCCATGTGAGATTTTTTGTGCATTAACAACAGCAGAATCTAGGGCAAAGATTTGGTACCAGTAAAATGCACTTAAGCCCCCCCCCCCCCCTCCCCTAGTGGCTTAGGCTGCTGGCCGTTCTAAGGTGGCGATTCTGTTGTTGATGATTCTTTGTTGATTGTTACTTCCATTGTGGGATTCTGTTATTGTTCTATATTTTGTTGTACGTTACTTTATGTCTATTCTAGATTTGCACTCATCTTGATGGGAAAGAGAGAGCTGGTTGCTTTGCTTAGCCAGTATTCCTGGTGTCTCATGCTTGTTGTGTGGCTCTCCCTTGTGGTGCCATGGATTTGTCTGCAGTTTGTGATTGTGGTATTTCCTGATCATATTCACTTACTATTTTGGACTTCATGTGAATGTTAGTGTTTTGAACCTCTTCCTCACGGTGCCATGAATTTCTCTTCAGTGTGGTTCTTGCTTTTCCTGATCATACTCGCTTACTTTTTATGGTCTTGAGGAAAGATGTTTAAAAGGAATATCTACCAAAAACAACCAAGCAATTATTACAAGCATGGTTTGATTGTAGCATAACGGAAATGGATTCTAGCAGTTCTAAAACACATGAGGCATGTCTCATATTTTTCATTAAAAACCAATAAAACATGAGATTATACACAACACAATATTAACTACAACACAATATTTGTAAATTGATCTTTGAGGACATGTTTAACATAAGAATGCATTTTAAAATTTTGGAAATGGATATTTTCTACCAATTACCATAATTGGTTAGTTTTTGGTTAGATTGAGAATTACTTCTCCTAATGCTAAACATTTATTTTACTAAAACGAGCTGCAAACACTGATAGTAAAATCACTACTGATATTTCAGTAGGGTATGTGGAGTTATTTTTATTCTTATTATTAGATCTAGATAAAGCAGGCATGTACTATCATAACAACCCCCTTCCCAAAACATTTTGATACATTTGCAAAGGAACTCATTAAGTGTGATGATATCCATTATCTAGTCACTTGATTAACTGGACTCTGTGTATCATACTGCTGTAATGTCAGATTTTATTAATGGTATTCAAATGCAAAAATTCTCACTTGCAAGCAAAGTACACTATTCATCAAAAGTAATGCATGCATATTCCTTTTAAATTGTAAATCCTCTATGCAACATCTAGGGCGAAGATTTGGTACCAGTAAAATGCATTTAAGCCCCCCCCCCCCCGCCCTGTGGCTTAGGCTGCTGTCCGTTCTAAGGTGGTGGTTATGTTGTTGATGACTATTTGTTTATTGTTACTCCCATTGTGGGAGTCTGTAATTGTTCTATGTTTTGTTCTATATTACTTTATGTTCATTCTAGTTTTGCAATCATCTTGATGGGGAAGAGAAAGCTAGTTGCTTTGCTAAGTTTGTCTTCCTGGTGTCTCTTGATGGTTGTGTGGCTCTTCCTTGCAATGCCATGGGTTTGTCTGCGGTTTGTGATTGTGGAAGTTCCTGATCATACTCACTTACTATATTTTAAGCATAATTGTGGAAAATAATCCAATATTTTTGTTTGAAAATGAACCTTTAATATGGTTAATATTATGCTAAGCAAACACATTTAGCTGTACATTTTGATAAGTAAGTAATCCAAATATACTTATTAATGCACAATGTCCATTTAAATAACGTAATCTTTGAATCTCGGTGGTGTATCTGTCTCTGATAAGATCATCTTTGATAGCTTCTATTTCACAGTTTATTGCAATTATTTTAAGATCTGTAACGAATAGATCAATAAGTTCTGTACTACGTTGTACTCGTGTGTTAAATGTGTGTCTTTTCATTGTCAGATTTTTCTTTGGAATGTAGTAATTTTCAAATTTTGCTAACAAAGGTGTGAATTTGTCATTTTTTTCCTGTCGAAAATAAAAGTGTAAAGTGCTCGTATTTCTCTCTCTACATTTCCAATGACGTATTAGAAGGCTTATGGTTGTCTGATTTAGGTTTCCCAGACATAGTGACATCCTGATATAATTTAACAGATTGTTTCCACATTATCCAACATTCAGCAATGTTTCCAACGTTGAGAAGTCCATTTCTGATGGCTGATTTAATTTCTCCATTTTTCAAAATGTTAATTTATTTTTTAATGGCTTAGTCATCTGTTAAGTCACTGTTGATAACTTCTGACACAATGTTTTACAACTTATAGTAATCAGTTGGTCCTTGCTTTAAATGGGAATAACTTCTTATTATACTAAATATTATTTTACAAGCTAAAACGAGCTGTGAACACCAATGGTATAAGTGCAACTTATTTCTCAGTAGGGTGTGTGGAGATGATTTTATTATTAGATTTTAATAAAGCATGCATGCACTATCATAACAGTTTAGTTTCTCTCATTTATCCTGAAGCCAGAGACAAGATCATTAAGAAATTAGCTTTGAGCTCTTGATACTAATTTGTTTCTTCTACTTTACCTATTTCAGCTCAAATGTTGAACAAACAACAAGTGTGCCACAGGTACATTCATTTCCACCAACGGACCATAATGGTGTGTGTACTGTTGATACTGTGTTTACGCCCACAACATCACAGACTGGACAAACACAAATCTGTCTAAAACCTGTGTAAGTTCAAATCTTTCAAATTAAGCCGTACATGTATTGCATGTTAAAAGAAGCAGGTGCACTTTATAATGTGCATGCTATTAGTTTTTGTTTTGTGACTAGGCATATTATAGAGATTGGACGACCTGTGGCCTAGTAAAAGGGTTTCTGGAAAGATGAATTTTAACAGTCAAACTTATATGCCATACATGCTCAGATAAGCACACAGTGAGTACTTTACATGGTGATTGAACTTCTGATTTTCATTTTATGTGGTGACGCTATTTCATCTTTGACATTAATTGATCTTAAAGATGGAAAGATGTACAAATCCCAGTCTCAATCTTATACTGGGCGCTGGGATAGATTGGGGAATATCTGCATTTACAATGGTAAGCCAGTGTCAATTTCTTTGTTTGTCTGCCTGACAGATCCACTTGAAATATTTCATATAATAGAAAATATACAAGTTTAACATTTTCATTCAGAATGTTCGAATAGACTTTTATCTAGCAGGCTCCAAAATTAGTAATTTTACATGAAGCTTAAACTTGTCAATGGATACATTGTCAGTTGATTGAAAATACATTTCAATGTTGCTTTTGCATACCTCGTGGTATCATTCATTTTTCTTGTATAAGAAGGTTTTTTTGTTTAAGTTGATTTTTATGTAACTCACATTATTTGTGGAGGTTCTGTGTTGGTCTTTCTTTTAGTATGCAATACTTGTACTCTAAAATCTTTCTTGTTTTGCAATAATCTTTACAAGGAAGAGAGAGCTGTTTGCGTTGCTTTGCTTTTGCTGTCTTTCTGTTATTGTTAATGTTGTTAATGTTCTGTGGCTCCATGGGTTGGTCTGTAGTGTGTGAGTGTGATATTTACTGATTATATTCACTTATTTTTTTTATGCTTACACTTGTTTAAATAAATATTAAACATGTAAGTTATTGTTTAAACGAATTATTTCTATTTCCACTTTATAAGATCAATACAGTCACTGCGAGGGAAACATGTCAAATTGTTAGAGTGCAATTTAACACATGTATCTATATTTAGAGGACCCCATAGCCATCCCTTTATATTTTGTATCCATAATGACACTTCTTGGAGTGAGTATAACTTATCCCGGAAACTTAAAAAGGGAAATCTGATTATTTTTCACTAGTTTAGATCAGTGAGAATAATATCACCAATACTATCATAATTAAGGTGTCTAAATCACAAATCAGTAAAGACAAATCAGAGAACACATTGAACCTGCAAATGCTTATAATCCTCAGGTACCTAAATGAGGATATTATGAACTGGTCCAGGCAATGGTCTTGTAGATGTAGATGAGAAAATTGATTTGATCAGCAATTGACCCCACAATACAATGATAGACTTCTTAATCATTCAGTTTTAAACGCTCATACTCATTTTTCCTGAATCTTCCCTAACAATGAATTGTCACTCATTTTTTCACACATATTTACCTTCCATACATAACTTCAACTTTCACTTTCCATTACTGCATAATATCAAGCTGTCGTCTATTTTTAGAACAATAAGACAACATGGCGTTACTAAAGTCACATGGCATTCAGTTTACCATTTTAGTACTTCAGTAGATAGAAACGTCAATTTCATAATTCTAAAGAAGGTTTTTGTTAGACGAAAATTAAACGTCAACCTTACTGCCGATGATTGTTCCTTCTGTTATCCCTTTTACTATGAAATTTATATTGAATATTTTGAAGAAAGAGAAAGTTACTCTTTATAATTGGTTGTACTATTAATGCATGCCATTAATTTAAGCTTGAATGTTAGATATTGTTATGCCTTATTATGTTCTAGACATGGAAACCAGAAGATGTGTTATGATGTGAAAACTAATGATACAGTTCCAGGTAAGTGTTCTTTATCGACTGTTGATATTTTATGTTTAACTTCTTACCAACAGCTAAGGTCTTAAAGTAGACTGGGTCATTATTTACAGTTGACAGTTTGAAGAAGCTAGGATTTGAATCCACATTCCCCAGTTTGGTTTAAAAATATTATATAAAAATTGATTTGGATATATTATATACTGTTTGAAACAATAGGATAAGGAAGTAGCCTAAATAGCTTTTATCAGGTTTATAAGGTGAGTGGTTTATTCACTAAACAACAGCAGCCTCTATTGACTGTTGTATGGACTATTTAATTAACATTTAGCCACATTTGAGATTCATTTCTGTGAGTTCTGTAAAACTTATTTTTATGATAAAAAGTTTATATATTCTCAAATGCAAATAGATCAAGCATACATTAAGGTTTTTATTCAGCAAACGCAGTTTGTGAAACATTACTTTGAGATGGAAAGATATGCTTGAACTGCCATTGATCTTTGTTATTTCTGTTATCTTACAAGCCAAAACAATACAATTTTGAATAGTTTACAAGTTTGGGACCGCCAAACCCACTTTGATACATCAGATTAGTGTTTGATAGCAGTGATGAATATTTATAAATGGCAATATGTTTTAACAAGGGTTTCCTTTGGAAGCAAAGACTGCACCAAAGAAAATCTGTGTACATCAAACTTAAACCAATTTGTTAAGCAGTATTTCTAAAATTGATCATTGTAAGCCAAACAATTTACTAATTTTATTATGACTGTTTATATCACAGAGTTTAGGTATATAAGTAACTACTACTGCCTTGTGGTAGAAACCAGCAGAAGAGTATTTGCCTGTAAATCCAGTGACCTGATTTCAATTCGCACATCCTTTGACGGTTCTGTAAATAAATATCGCCCTTGATCTCATTTTATGTGATACCTGTATCAAAAAGTTAAGGTACAAATGCCAAACTAGAGGGGGTGAATATCATATAGCCAAGGTATACAATACACTTTTCTGAAGTGAAGATTCTATTGTTTTTTAATGCATTGCTGTCTTTTTCATCATGTGACAGGTTTATGTTGGCCCGGGTTTGTTGACAAAGTTCTTTGTGTCCTTTCTAGTTTTGCGTGATCTCTCCAAAGAAAGGAAAGCTTATCCCTTTACTTTAATTGTATAATTATTTTTATGTGTGTAACATTGCTTGTGTCTCTTGTCCATGCAATTGATTTGTCTATTATGTGTGATTGTGGCCTTTCCCAATAAAACTCACTCATGTTTGGCTCTGTATATTTGGCATCACATCTTATATGTTACTTTGTATATGCAAAATGTACAAACCACCACTTAAACCTGGTGAAACGGATTATCTTCTGTACGATCTTAACATTTTTTTTATCAACACTACCAAAATCTTACTTAATTTATCTAGTCTATTAGTTTTAAATAGTCATAGACGCTGTTGTTGATGTTTGTTTGTTGCAGTTTGTATTTACACCCCATCCCTACCTCCAAACAATTATGTATAATGTGTAAGGTATCTTTTCCTGGTTTATTTTAATTCATTCTGCCTATTATGACAATTATATTAGTGATGAAAAGGAGCTAATATCTACTCTTGTGTTTTATATGTGAATTGTTATTTCTTCTTTGCTCTTGTTACTTGTTCTTTCTAAAACCATAATTTAGCTATAGCATTTTCTGTTATATATTATACTTGCAACCATTTCTTTGTTCTTTAATGGATCAATTTAAATAATGTAGATATTCATCCTTCAAAGAAGTCAGAGGGGGTATTGTTTTGACATCCATCCATCAATTCTGTCAATGATTTTGACTGCTCTTCCATCCATGCAGAACCATAAATCAATACCTACTGGTCATATTTGATTCCTTCTTGGTATGAATGAAAAGTCCCAGAGACAGTTAATATCTGATAAGTTTAGCTAAAATAGATTTATTTACACATGTGTTATTGTCCTTGACTTCGTTTGAAAAGTCTTTTAAAAATGTTTAGTGCAAAAGAAAAATATATTCTTACAATTGAACAAAGAACTATGGAAGCTATACTACGTCAGCATTTATTTTGTATTTGTAAGTATTTATCAAGCATTTCCAATTTACATAATAAAGTGCTACTCTGCAGAGAAAGAATTACTATAGTTTGCGCAGAAGTAGAAAGGACGAGCTACAAATAAATACTTGGCAACAATAAAGGGGACGCTATTTTTCAGGCACTGGACCATGCCAAAACCTACATTGCAAGAACGAAGGTATATGTGATGCAACCCAAAGTGGAGCAGTGTGCATATGCAAGCATGGTTTCTTGGGAAGAAATTGTCAAAAGGGTAAGATTTTATAAATTTCTATTAAAAGCAAATTTTCATCTCCAATTTATTCCTTGGGATAAAAACAAAATGACTCTAAGACTCTAGCTATTAGCCATACTATATGTCACATTTTGTATTTCCTCATGGAACCACTCAACACACCCAAGTTTGATCAATTTCAATTCCTCTTCATTTCCAATGGACATTTTAATATTACCATTGGTTATCTTCTCTTATCGTTTGCGAAAAAAAGTTTCCTGAAATAGCTTGCCATTTTTTATCAAATCGTAGGTATAGTATTTTTTTATTGGGAATAACTATATACAGTTTGGGAGAAGACAAAAGTTTTAGAGATAAACGTTTAGTATGACTAATTCTTTGACATCAAAATAAAAGAACTTTCTCTGACTTTATTCTCAATTCAGAAAGTCTGCTCAAAAGTGTACAGTTTGGACAAATGCGATCTTTTTTCTGTACCATACGCTATATGTTTCAGTTTCCATTTATAAACATCTTTAGTAAGCCTGTAGTTTATCAATTGCACTAACTCATGCCATATTTACACCTTTTTAATGCCTTCATTACTTGTTTATAACCTGTCACGTAAACCAACCATTGTGTAACTAAATTTGTTTATGTTTGTTTCAGTTAAGGGTAATACATTTGTGCCGTTGCCTGGAGTTTCTGGTATCAATATTACCAACAGTGTAAGCATGCCAGGATTTGATAATTCAAGTGCTATTCCAACTGTTGTCAAATGCAAACCAAACACACGTTGTCATATACCAGTTGTTTACCATGGGAATTATCTGCAACCGTAAGTTATTTCCAATATCACAGCAAAAGTGTCATTTGGGTTAGTTGTATGCTCATTTCAGATGATGTTTTTCTTATCTGCTATCAGGGCTATGACGTTAACATTTTGCAACATTTAGGTGCTACTTTAGGCTGTTTTCCATTCTAGAAATAGTACTTGTGCTATTAGATGATTGTCTGTTGTTGCTCTCAGTGTATGTGGATGTTATTATTTTGTTTGGTCCAAATTATACGTTGTGTTGCCAGCCAATATTAATTAATACAAACATTCATTTATATGAGTTAGCTGCCTATCAGTACAACCATTTGTTAAAAATAGGCAAGTATCAATGATAGTGTTCAACTGTGCAACTACATTAATCCTGAAGCTTATGTTGGCACCTTTTTGAAATAAACTTTGCTCTCTCTATTGTTTACATGTCTCTGAAAGTAGAGAGCAAATATATTCATCCTATAAGAGTAACATAAACAAAGGAACCATGTTTATGCCAGTACATGTGTTGTTCATTTCAGACCAATATTGGGTCATGTGGATCCATCCATTTCTGTTGAAAACTCAGTAGTTCTCATTAGTGGAGCACCCATATTTCCTACAGACACCCATCTACTCTCAACTACTATCAAAGCTACCAAACCGGGAAAGGTGTGTTTACAGACAGTGGACCAGACAAATAAGTGAGTGTTTTAGATATTGTGTTTTACTGTAAAACACTTGTATTTGGCGGTCAAATTATTTTGGGGCAATTCACAGTCAAGTAAAAAAAATAGTAAAATAAAAAACAAAAAACAAACATCGAACAACATAAAGTTGGCAAAAATGTCATTTACAATACACATCCCAAAGTATGATATCAGACAAGATCTAAGGTATATTTTCCAATCCTATTAAGAGAAGTTGTTTTGCACCCTAAAATTAAGAAACGCTAGACAAAAGCAAACTACTTGCCAACTAATTGTAGATAAAATTTGTAAACAGTTTGAATCCAGATCATGTTGGAACGTTTGTTGGACTTGATTTGGACAATAACTGTTTGAAACTCTTTATAAGTACGTAGCATGCGAAGAGTTAATGTCAAAAAGCGCTTTGATGGGGCTTTACTCGTAAGTATTATGGGATGGATAAAAGTGACAATTCTCCAAACAACTACAGAAATTTTTGATTAAAAATTCACCAATGTAAAAATTTGCCAAAAGAATCACATTCAAACTGTCAAAAGTTGCTACCCTCAAAAGATGCTACCACCAAATTTAAGTGCTTTGCAGTATTTATGATTCTTAATGAAAATTTATAGGAATGCATTTGAAAATGCAGAATATTCTAGATATAGCTCTTTAAAATGATAAGAACAAATGCAGCAGCTTAACTCTTGTCAGATTATACATATGAGTCGCGATCTGTGAAAACCTGGCTTAATGACATTTAGGACTTTTTGTGTAAAAATCATTTGAAAAAAAAAAATAAATTAAGAAATTTGACATGTTTATTTATTGCCTAAAAACCTATTCAGGTGGATAGTAGAACAAAATTGGCAATTATTTTTGATTAAACTGCTTCGTTATCATGCCATTTGTTTCCATGGCCATTACTTTACCCTAGCAACTGTCAGAATTTTTAAGGTTATACCTTTTCTGGTAAATATGTATGCATACGTTTATTCCAAGAAACATTAAAATAATAATTAGACTATAAAATGAACCTCGTGTGGCAACCAAAAAAGTGAGTATGACCAGGAAATGCAACAATCACACACAGCAGACTAACCCACAGCATGGTAAGGAAGAAACACAGAATATTATCAGACACATGACATCAAGAAGGCAAATAAAGTAAAGCAAATGCAACCAGCTATCTCTTCCCAAGCACGATTATTGCAAAATTAGAATAGACGCTAAATACTGCACAACAAAACACGAACCAAACAAAATACAAAGACATACAGTTGAATGTATTTTTAATGTCTGGTAACACCACGCTTATAATTTACTCGATTTTAAAGATATTTTACATACGTGACACTTTAAAAAGACATATGATGAGCAAAGGACTCAGTTGTCACGCTCTAAGACCAAGGGGTCACATTTATGGAGTTTCTGCCTACTTATTATACTGAACACTAGACCAATTTTAAATATTTAGCACACACATAGCACCCTTGGTGAGACAACCAGCAGCTTTCAGTCACCACATTTAAAGGTCAATGCCATAACATACAGTCAAATGTCACATGTGCAGAATATTGTCTGCTCTCTTTATCCTGAACCCCAGGGTTCAGATTATAAAAAAGCTTGCACACATGTCCATCTCAATGAAACATCATGCAGAGTAAAGTATTCAATCAACCCACTCCTAGGTCAATGTCGTTACGGAAAGTCAAAGGCTGTACAGCTGCTTTCCAAAATTTTTATAGATAGCGATTTTGTCATAATTATTTACATACCCTATACTTGATTGAGTGCTTGTAATAAACTTGTGCTTTGTTTGAGATATGATTTATTTCTGCTCCTGTATGCATGGCATATTTAGTTACAGTGAGTAAAAATATGGCTTGTTTTTGCAGATGTTTTGTATCAAGTTTTAACTTCTAAAAAAGTTGATCATATTTTAGCAAATCAAAGTTGCTGATCAAAACTTTATTTCGAATTATGAGATAATAAGGAGAGCAGCAAAGAAAACTGTGGTTGGAGTCTGTATAGTCATGTATACGGTGCATTGTGAAAACACTTTAAGAATTGAAGCTATGGAGTGTATCAACAATGAATCACTTGATTGACTATGGTGTATGTGCACTAGTAGGTTGCACAAGTTATATAATTTTACATAATTACTTTTAAAAGATATCTTAAGTGCGTTTTGGGTGTTCAAATTGGATGCTACATAGTAAGAGCCCAATTATTAGGAGAAATGCCAAAAGGAAAGTATAGTACTGCCAAACAGTTAAATGGGCCAAGAGAGTTTGAAATTGTATTAAAATTGGGAAAATGTGATCTTTTCAGATGAATCCACACTCTAAACCTATTTCTTTCGCAAACCTATTCCCATCTGGCGTCTGAAACAGGAACAAATTTATCCACATTACATTGATGGATGGGTAAAAATCCACTGGAGTCATATTGAGGGGACTATCTCGTAACTTTTAAAGGGGTCTCTCAACTTAAGCTTTTTAATGAAAAAATCACCAGTAAGGCATATCAGGATCAAAAGCGATATAGAACTCCAATATGAATCACGCGTGGATATTTTAAAGAGCAATTGTAAGGTGCGTTATCTTGTTGAATACTTGGGGTATAGCGCATTCATATTGGAGTTTTATCTCGCTTCTGATATTATCCTGATATGCCTTACTGGTGATTGTTTCATTAACAAGCTTAAGTTATGAGACCCCTTTAAAAGTTGCGAGATAGTCCCCTCAATACAACTCCAGTGGATTTTTACCCATCCATCAATGTAAAGTGAATAAATTTGTTCGTGGTTCAACCGCCAGATGGAATAGATTTGCAAAAGAAATAGGTTTAGAGTGTTGATTCATCTGAAAAGATCACATTTTCCCAATTTTAATACAATTTCAAAGCCTCTTGGCCCATTTAACTGTTAAGCAGTACTGTACTTGCCTTTTGGGCTTTCTCCTAATTATAGGGCTCTTACTATGTAGCAACCAATTTGAACACCCAAAATGCACTTAAAATATCTTTTAAAAGTAATTATGTATAATTATTCAATTTGTGCAACCTACTAGTGCACATACACCATAGTCAATCAAGTGATTCATTGTTGATACACTCGATAGCTTCAATTCTTAAAGTATGTTCATAATGCACTGTATACATGACTTTATAGATTCCCACCACAGTTTTCTTTGCTGCTCTCCTTATAATCTCATTATTCGAAATAGAGTTTTGATAAGCAACTTTGATTTGCTAAAAAAATGATCAACTTTTTTAGAAGTTAAAACTTGATACAAAACATCTGCAAAAACAAGCCATATCTTTACTCACTGTAACTAAATATGTCGTGCATACAGGAGCAGAAATAAATCATATCTCAAACAAAGCACAAGTTTATTACAAGCACTCAATCAAGTATAGGGTATGTAAATAATTATGACAAAAATCGCCATCTATAAAAATTTTGGAAAGCAGCTGTATGTACATAGTGTATGCTGCTTTGTACATGTACCTCCTCAATGCCTTGTCTTATACTGAAAATATTTCGCATTCATGTTAACTTTCATGAGATCATACCCATAGTAAATTTTTTTACACCCCATTCGCCTCCCACTTTCTGGTCATAGTTGAAGTCAAAGGTGAAATGTACAGAATTTATGTCGAATTTCACCTCCTAACATACATATTGATTTGTCACTTGAAATGTCATCTTACAATGGTATAATCGTCCAAAAATGTTTAAATGCAGTATATATTTCTACTTAAAACAACATTTATTATTGAAAGGATTTTGTGTTTTTGTATCGCCTGCAAATCATGGTCGACACATAGAGATCATGACTCCATTGGCATTGTCCGGCCGTCACACTTTTGATTTCTGATCTATAACTTATGAAAGAATGCATCAATTTCATTCAAACTTTACAGAAAGGTCAAGTATCATAAAATACAGGTCAAGTTTGTATAAGGGGGTAATTCGCAAAATTTTGACTGAGTTATGACCCTTTTTTACTTGGAATTTGGCTATAATGTGGCATGCAACATTCCATTCAAATTTTATAGATGGTAAAGCATCATAAAATACAGGTCAAGCTTGAATTTGGAGGTCTTTTGTGAACTTTTGACTAAGTTATGGCCCTTTTTTACCTAGGTGTAGGCTAATGCAAAAGCTATATTGGCTTTTTTGTGGAATAAACTTCACATCTTGCCCGCATACTCTCACACGACCCTGGGGTTGGGTCAAAAGGTCATAATCCATCTTTTTCAGAACATGGTTATGTTTCATATCAAATCAAAAAGAATCCAAAATGGAGAAACATACAAGCACATATTCTGTCCTTACACACCCTCAACCCCTGGGGTGAGATCAAAGGTAAAAACTTTTTTTTTCTGAAAGTAATCATGTTGCATATCATATTAAAGGAAATGGAGCATAGAACACTCAGTCAGTTGTCAATATTTTTTACTAAAATTTCGCATGCAGAGAGATGTACAAAAATATGAAACATATCAAGCGTGAGTTTAGATCCAAGGCCTGGGTCAGACCCCCTGGGAGGACTTTGGGGGCAGGGCAGAGGCCACAATTGAACTTTTTTCAGAATATGGTCATGTTGCTTATCAAATTAAATGGAATAACGAATGCAGCAATGTGTTGTAGCAAATATTTGCCTGCAGACCCCCCCCCCTCACCTCACACCCCCAACCCTGGAGGGTGGGTCCAAAGGTCAAAATTCAACTTAACCAGAACATGGTCACGTTGCATATCAAAAAAATGCGATCACAATGCAGCAATATGTTAGCAAATATTTTGCCAGCATACCCCCCCCCCCCACCCCACACACACACACCTGGCCTTGGGGATGGGGTCAAAAGGTCAAAATTCAACTTTTTCAGAACATGGTCATGTTTCATATCAAATTAAATGGAATCGCGAATGCAGCAACATACGAACACATATTCTGTCCTTACACACACCCTCAACCCCTGGGGTGAGGTCAAAACATTTTTATTTCTGAAAGTAGTCATGTTCATATCAGATTAAAGGGAATGGGGCATAGAGCACCATGCAAGCACGTATTCTGTCCTTACACACACCCTCAACCTGTGGGTTGGATTAAAGGGTAAGAAACAATATTAATGTGGTCATGTTGCAGATCAAATTAAGGGGAAAGAAAGATGTATATACTAACATAGAAGCTAACACTTTGACCTTACACACACCCCTCACCTCTGGGGCAGGTTGAAGTCAGATATTGCAATTGTACAGATAAGTTTATTTGTATTGAACTATGCAATGAAAACTAGATAGGCTTTTAACTTTGAGCAGTATGATACCCAAGGTGAACTTAGGGGTTGAATAAATGGAATTTATGCTTTGTGATTTATAAGTTTCTCTGCAGTAACCCTTGGCCAGGAATATAAGTTCAACAAATTTGCCTTGTTTGACTTCAGTTTTGGCAGGCGACACATTCAATTCTCAGAATCCTAGTCAATAGTTTGGCAGAATTTCACAGTTCCTAATTTCGAGGGCAATCCTAATTTCACTATTTCTCACTCTGTATGGGACAGTTAGTGTTTTAATCAAGGGGGTTAATAGCCACTTGATCGTGTGATAAAATAATATGGTAGAACTATTTCTACTCTTGTATATTTAGCAGACATAGAAGAATTTTCGTTTGAACATGGAATTTCTAAAACAAATTTTGGCCAAAAATTAGTCAAGTTAAATTATATTTCATTCTGTCAGTTAGAAATACCCAGCACCACTATTATTTGAAATTCCAGACAAATAACACTACCAGACCTTTAATTGAACTTTGATTACTATTACACCAAATTTAGGATGGAGCTTTCACATGTTTAAAAACCTTACCATGGCTGCGTTTGAATGATGTGCTTTTTAGTTGGTTACTCCGTGGTTCATATTCATTGTTTACACTGGCAGTACAGATGTTGATGCTCATAAAGCAGTATCGACTTTAAGTTTGAACAACACAAATGAGTTATATTTAAGGGCTAAACATTAACTACCTCAAAATTAGGATGTACCATCATACTATTCTTTATTTATCAGTTTTCTACAATTGTAGCATTATGTACACAAGTTTGTTATGTAGTACATTACATAACGGTACAAATTATGGTAACCACTACTGTCCTGCCAGCCAAGAGTGACATTGACGGCGTGTTTTGTTCACAATTGTTAAGTAAAACATTAACTTGTACACGCCACTTGAGCTGACGTGAATAGATAGATCACTCTTGTATTCATCCTATCTATTCTAAATCCTGATAACTTTGTAAACAAAACATGACACCACTGCCACTTTTGGCTGGCTGGACAGTAGTTGCTTATCAAGCTTAATACATAGCGTTATATTGTTTCCAGATGCCACACCTTGCCTTGTGTTGCCAAACAGTTTTCATTGGAATTAATCTGTCTATATGTCATATTAACTATGGTAGATTCTCATAGTATCATATAATTAAGTATCGCTTTTATCATACAGGATGAACATGGACGAAATATGCATTATGGTGGAGATCGACAATGGTAATCAACATGTAGATTCTGTAAGTAAAATTATCAATTGTGTAATTTTTCAAATATAATATAAGCTAGTGTTTGACTAAGTCAAACATCTGAAAGCATCTGCCTTGTTGGATTCGTTTGATGTAAAATCAAATTGGTGGTTTTGTTATGCACATGTTTAGACAGTATTTGTGATATTTATAAAGTAAGAGAGCATCCTTCAATCAAAAGAAGCTTGATTTTTGAATTTCCAAACTAATTGTGATGCATTCATAAACATTGGCTTATACAACTGCAGTAGTTTAATTGAGTAAACGTCTTATATTAAAAAGCAAGTTCATATGACTGGGAACACACCATATATATATAAACAATATTGAAAGTTGTGTTTGATTTGATTTGATGTTTTACGTCTCAGTCAACATTTTTTCAGTTATGTAGAGACGGGTCTTCCTGGCTTGAACCAGTATTAAGCAGATTAATGTGTCTTACTCAAGGACACAACACAGTGAAGCCGGTGAGGCTCAAACCTGCAACCCCTCTATCCCAAGTCGAGCACTCTACCAAGAGTAAGTTAGTTTAGGCAATGTCACAATCGGAGACTAACAAAAGGCAGCAACAGAAATTACATAAGAATGTAATCAAGTCAGCATGACACAATACAAGCAAGAACATAATTAGTAAATCAGTCAGCTTTCTTTACCTCAGTGTGGTGTCCATCAACTCAGAAAAAAACACAACTACATAGCAAACTAAAACCAAACATGAACCCCCCCCCCCCCCCACAAACACACACACACACACACACACACACACACACATGTGGAATGACAAAACCAAAGCGCAAGTGAATGTTTGCATTAAAGTGAACAGCAGCCAAAGCCATCAAGGAGCTTAAATATATTTTTATTAGCCAAATCATTGCGATAGATTGTTTGACTCACATACATTTTATTCTACTCATCTTAAATATATCTTTCACCATTAGAGCAACAAGCAAAGCACACAAAGTGACGGGCAGTCCTCTCTATTTTTTCAAAAGATAACTGAGCCATGGCATGTTCTTTCCTATATGTGGCATATTGACATGTGTAGACTCAGACAAGCCTGCACAGCCACCTTTTAAGGTTAGAAATTCCAAACGATGTTCTGTCAGTAGCTTAACACTCATAGAATATTCAAGTGACTAGCAAGGGGTCTAAACAGACCTCGCGTATGCACAGGTTGATCTAAGACTTTGCTGGTCGCACATACCACATTGTTGAAAATCGCATGTTGTGGCTCAACTGTAAATTCTGTTGCTCAACCTTGTATAATTTTTCAAGTCAAATAGCGATATACAACACTTGATAATCTGTATACAGACATTAATAAAATGCAAATTTTAAAGACCAATAACCAAGCAACCTGTGTAGAGTATTATAGTCACCAGAAAATAAGTCATGCCCTTTTTATGCTCAGCTGAAATAGAAATGATATTGATTATTTTCATAAATATCACAATACAAACAAATATGGCAATTGTCTTGTTCAGAACATTAGACTTACAGTTTGCTCTGGATATAAATCTAAAAACTAACAACTATTATTGGCATTAGAAATATATAACCAGGACAAGTTTCTTGCTCATATCAGTAGAGTATAAAATGTTTGTTATAACCTCAGTACCTGGTTACAGAAGATATAGCACAACCTGGTAAAATAGTGGGATATAATTATTTTCTTAAATATGAAATGGAATATGTAATAGTTTTTGGCTGCAAAAATACTATATAAAGCCAAATATAATAAACTGACACACTGACATTTGTGTATTCTGGATACCAATGTCATATTTTGTTATAAGTAGTAAATTGCAAAAGCAAAATTTACTTGTTAAACTGACTTGATCCAGCTTGATCAAACCAAATATCAAGCGCACAGCTAAGTCCCCTTTTTCTTTGATGCATCACTCAATGAGCCAGCTTGACCCAGTAATGATGATTTTGTCACCTTTTAAACATGTTTTGTCATAGTCAATTTTCTATTTTGGTTGTGTATACACTGTAAAGACAACTATAGTGAATACAGCTCAGGTATAAATAAATATTTTAACTCTTTGCATGCTGGTAATTTAGACTGTTAATTTTGCAGATTTTCCCCCCAAAATTAACTTATAAACGCAAAGACCTTATAGTGAACCAACAGACTGTCTAACAGTTTGGTTTCAGATCAGGTCTGAACAACCCATGACAGCTTAATTTTTGTAGAGTTGCTCATTTTTAATAGCAGTATCCCATACAGTGAATACCACAAGTGGTTGCTAACGCAAAATGCTAGTCCGCGAGTGTTTCGGTTTCTTACATAAGCATGATTTTTAAAATCTTTTAGCTAAATATTTTCAATACAATGGAGTATTCTTATGGATTCAACTTCTATGAGGAATATAGCTGTTTGATTTTGGTGACTGCAAACGTGAGAATGTAGTTACATGCCTTCAAAGATTTTCCATCATAACCCTTTGCTTAACACACTGACACATTGCAAAAAGGGCATCTTTTTGTGTCCCCATGATATTTTGGTATTTGCACTTTTAACTGTATTAAGAGAATGTGTACATGCATTACTCTTTTCTCCAAACTCATGTGTGTTGATCAGCAAAAAATTAAATGATCAATGTTTGTGAACCAAAGGAACTATTGTGTCAAGAAAAATGAATAAATTTAAATAGTAATTCAGATAAATAATTAGTTCCTAGAGCACTTTATATCATATCTAAGGGGTATTTCCTGTGCATGCTTATTTAAAATGACATGAAATTTAAAGGTAGATTATTGTGTGCATACACAGGTGAACATTTATCACATTGTCCAATAAGTACTAAATATTAATCATTTTTAGGAATTATTTAACATTTTCATTAAATAGAGTGATGTTTCTTACAATTATAGAGAAAACCTACGTTCCGGATGCCAACTTTAACAAATGGATCACAAGTTGTTTGCCTTCCAGATCAAACATGTCACCTACCAATTGTTGCAACGACAGACTTAAACGGAACATGGTATTTGTGTTGATTTGGACTTTCTACAGAGAAATTATACGTTTTATTTTCATTTCATATATTCATCTGTTATGCCTCTGTTACATGTTATGAACATTTGCTTGAAAACTAATATATATCTAAGTACAATTTGAATTATTCTTTAAATTGTACTGTAAACTACTTATATTTGGCTGATGTTTTTATTTGGCACTATTGGCGGTATAGACCAAAATATGAGACTACAAAATGTATGAAATACAGTTTCAAATTCAATTACACAATAAGCAATAAATGGACAAACATCTTTATCATGTTGGTATCTGTATCGATAAACCAACTTTGAAACAGTAGAGTAAGTTTCAACGTCAAGGAAACAATGTTTTAAAAGGGGCTACTATTAAAGAAATTAATATGCTTCTCATACTTTTATGCCTCAACTTTGAAAAAGTTGAAGTGGCATAGTGCTTTGGGCTTGTGTGTGTGCGTATGCGTGTGTGTTTGTGTTTGTGTCCTTTACAAAAAATAAATTATAGTTTCGAAATTTCATATATAAATTTGTCATCAAAAATAGTTGACCCATAAATTTTTAGTTTAAATAGTCTTGCTTTGTGGAGTTATGCCCCTTTTAATTTGCTTTAAGAATAACCCCTGCAAAAAGAAACAATATTTTTAAAGGTCATTGAATTGAGTAGCCGCCAAATTAAAATAAAACAAATTTTGATGCCTCAAATATTAAGTTAGTGTTTTACAATAATTACTTAATGCCTACTGTATGAAAAGCTGCTATACTTAGATAGTTCAACATAGTACCAAATTTAGTCATATTAAGTTTAAAAATTGATAAGAGGGAAATATATTAAAAAAAAGATGTACTTAAAAGATATTGTATTTATCATCTAGGCAAACACAAATATACTTTATATGTCATTTGAGATAAGACATGTTTTGTATAACTTTGGTAAAGTTCATGTGGATATGATTCCTTTTTTTGCATATGATAATATCATGAATTGAATACAAGGCTGCAACATTGTTATAGTCATAACATTATGACGTGAGTCACAGCCAGATTTCAACTAAAATATGCTCAGGTAGTGTTATTTGTGTAATATTAAAACAGTTTTAGTCGTTTGAAAAATTCCTTAAATATATTTTCTTGTATGTGATGTTTAATTGTGCCTTTGTCACTTTCCCATATGGTGTCCTGGGTAAGGTGTGAAACTTAATGGTATCGATTCCTGATCTTTGCCTTCTCTCTTACTTTGACAGCTTTTTAACTTTATTAAATGAGTTCAAAATATAACAGTGCAAATAAACGTTAAGTACCTGGAACAAAGAATAGTCTAAACTGATTTTAGAAAAATTATATACTGACTTGATAAAGCAATTAAGAAAGAGCTGTTAGTGTTGTATGTCCACACAGGAAGGTACTTATTTAATCTCGCATGTGGTGTGTCTTAGCTTTTCAAGTAGCTATGATTCATGTTCTGCATTCTAGTTAAACAGATTTATGGTTGATTGGGAAATTCAGTGTTCGACATTGATGGGTTTCATTACTTGTTTTCAGCAATATTCCCAGTTTGTGTGGAACAAATATGGAGGGAGTACGTGTATTTGAGCCACAACCCAATGGGATTGACTGTGTAACAGATGTTACTATAACTGGGCCACATGCAGGTGTAACAGGCGAAATTTGCATATCATCAGGGTAAGTGTGTAGTATTTCAAACAAAGTGATTATGACCAGAAAATACCCCAATCACAAATCACAGACCAACATGTGGCATCACGAGGATATGCCACTCTAAAATAGCCGAGCAAAGACATGCACCAAAAATTACACAGAAAATAAGCAAGTTGTATAGCTGTTTAAATTATAGAGAATATACAGTTATGCACGTATTACGACTTGTACATTTCCTGTAACTATGACAACGCACTTGAACCAATTCTGTTTTTATCTATTACATTTTATTATCAAACTAACCAGTTTCCATTTTAATGACATTGGCGTTCATTTTATGGGTCATGTGGAGATCAACTACAAATAATTGTAACATTAAGAATCCAGAAAAAATAGTCTATATTCCCTTTGCAAGATTGTTGTTGTTGATTCATTGTTTATTGTTGCTCCCATTGATTGTGAGAGCTCTGTGTTTTGTCTTTGTTTTGTTATGCAAGAATTAGTGTCCTTTCTAGTTTCAAAATCATTTGGATGGGGAAGAGACATCCAGTTACTTGACTTTAATTGTCTTCCTGATGTCTTTTGACTGTTTGTGACCATTGGCTCTTCCTCATGGTACTGTAGGTTGGGCTATAGTGTGTGATTGTGTTTTACCTGGTCATTATTACTTGTATTTGTATGGTAAACCTCAGTCCAGTTTATTGCGATTTTGTTTTTGTAAAACGTCATTTTCTTATATGGACAGTGATTCACCATCTGTATCTTGATCTTAAAAGATTATATGCAGATGCATCACATATATTCCCCAAATTATATTTTCTATCTTAGAACTTTACATTTTATACAGATATTTGAAGAATATTCCTGTTTCCTCATATTGATTATGACATACCCTTCCTAAAACATTTATCTTGCTCACTTAGATATCATATGCAGATCCTTCGCGTATAGTAGTGACGCTTAATTATCAAGTGGATGCATTTTAGCGACACTTAATTTTCAAATGATGAAAAACTGTATTATCTTGTTTTTATATCGTATAGCCTAGCACAGTTGGTAACGTGTCTGACTGCAGATGTGCGTCTGATTGCAGATTTAGGGGTCACAAGTTCAACCCCGGCCAAGTCCCGTGCTTTCCTGGAGATTGATCATGAGAACATTTTGATGGCCATTCTCCTCCCTTCAGCTGATTCAAGAAGGGTTGTTCTCAGTTACAGCATAAGTATGTGCACGAAGTACTGGTTAAATGTTTGGTTAAGCTTGCCCAGGATAAAAGTGTGGTAAGGTGAACTGACCATCCCAACATGACCATAGCTGTTGACTGGGATGTAAAGCAACAAAAATGAACTAGAATCTGAGAATCTGATGTGTCGCAATGCAAAACAGAAGTCAAACAAGGCAAATATGTCAAATGTATATTCGCCGCAAAGGGTTATTTTACGGAACTTATTAATCACAAAACATAAATCCCCCTTTTTCCAACCCCTAAGTTTACCTTGGGTATCATACAGATTTACATGTAAAAGCCTATCAACTAGTTTTCGGTGCTTAGTTCAATAAAAAAAGTTGACGTATCTGTACAATTTTAATATCTGTCTTCAACCTGACCCAGAGGTGTATGTAAGGTCAAAGTGTTTGCTTCTATGTTTGTCTATACTTCTATCCCCTTTTGATATGCAACATGACCACATTCAGATTTTTTTACCTTTTAATCCAACCAACAGGTTGAGGGTGTCTGTAAGGATAGATTATGTGCTTGCATGGTGCTCTATGCTCCATTCCCTTTAATTTGATATGCAACAAGAATATTTTCAGAAAAAAAAATGTTTTGACCTTTGACCCCACCCTTGGGGCCGAGGGTTTGTGTAAGGACAGATTATGTACTTTCAGGTTTCTGCATTTGTGATTCCATTTAATTTGATATGTAACATGACCGTGTTCTGAAAAAGTTGAATTTGACCTTTTGACCCCATCCCCAGTGTTGGGATGGTGGGGTAGGGGTCTGTGGGTCAAATATTTCCTATCCTGTAGCTGTATGTGTCATTCCTTTTAATCTAAAATGCAACATGACCATATTCTGAAAAAGTTGAATTTTGACCTTTTGATCCCACCCCAAGGGTTAGGGTCTGCAGGCAAAATATTGCTACCATGTTGCTGTATGCATCATTACCTTTAATTTGATATGCAACATGACCATATTCTAAAGAAGTTGACTTTTGGCCTCTGTCCCACCCCTTAAGTCCCCCCTGGGGTCAGACCCAAACGTCTATCTAATTCATTTTGATATGTTTCGTTTTTATTGTACTTATGTCTGCATGCAAAATTTCATGAAAAATACTTACAACTGACTGAGTTATTGTGAAATTCAAATATTTGACCTTTGACCCCACCTAAGGTAAAATTTTAAACACTTTCATAATTATCCACAGACACTGGGTAAGCATGACCTATAGTGAGAAGTTGTCAGATATAATAGTTTTGAAGAAATGTGAAGTTTATTCTCCCAAAAAGCCAATATAGCTTTTGCATTAGTCTAAAGGTAAGTCAAAAAGGGTCATAACTCAGTCAAAAAATCGCAAATGGCTTCCAAATTCAAACCTGTTCTGTATTTAATGATGCTTTACCCTTCAGTAAAATTTGAATGAAATTAGTGCAATCCTTCATAAGTTAATAATCAGAAACCACAATTTAGCCAAAATCTAAGTCTAAAAGTGCCATAACTCATTCAAAATTTTGCAGATGACATCCACTTTCAAATTTAACCTGTGTTTAATGATGCTTAAATGATCTGTAAACTTTGAATGAAATTGAAGTATCCCTTCAAAAGTTATTGATCAGAAACCAAAAGTGTGACAACACTGACGCTGACGCTGACGCCAACATGACCACTATGTGTCGACCATGCCTTGCAGGCGACACAAAAAACAAAAGTAGTGTTTTTTGCATATGTAGAACATTCACTTTAGGCTCAGGAATACTAAAAAGTAAGTGAGTGTGATCTGAAGATGCCACAATCACACACTGCAGACCAACGCACAGTATTGTTGGGAAGAGGCAAAAACAATAATTACAAAACAAGAAGCAAACACATACATGTATCCTGCAAACAATTGGAGCAACAATAAACAATGAATAAATAACAACAGAACCACTATGTTAGAACAGTTAACAGTTGACGCTATTTGAGGCTTTTATTAAATTTTCTTAGCCAAATTTTATACTTAGATTCTGCTTATCAACTCTGAGTGTCTTCCATTAGATTTAATAATTACCTTACGATACTTATGATATTGGTAGCCATTAAATGCTTGCACACTACTTTATTATACAATTTTTGCTGAGTACACAGATGCAACAGAAGCAAACAGCTTTATGGTTGAGCTGAAAAGATATTTCACCATGCTGCTCGATTATTAAATTGTCAATTTCCCTTTTCTGAAAATTATTTTTTTATCCTGTCTAATTAACGTATTACATATTAAATTTTAACAACAAGTCTTCTAGTGTTGATAGAAAATTGTAATTAATAACTGGACTATAGCATATCTGATTTTAGTTAACTGTTAACCATAATACATTGGTTGAACTCTGCAATAATGCACGAAGAATTAAAATTTATGTTATTTTGGTTTATAAACTTAAAATATCATGGAGACGTCTTCTTTTTCATATTTATAGAAAGGAATATATGTGCCAGCACATGCGATTTTGCATCAAGAAAGTATCAGGCAAGCCTGCAGAAATGCAAGAACTCGACAAAGCTTTGGCTGCTCACATAAACATACTATGGGTGATATTAAAGCCTCAGACCAAAATTGAAACCACTGGCTTTATTGGAGAATTTATTTAAGGCTCTTTTGAATATGTGATTATGTTTACAGATACGATTCACATTTTATCTGGCCTTATAACATTTGGCATGTACAAATGCCGTTGTCTTTAGCACTATATCTTCCAATTTTTCAAAAGCAAAGTTCAATTATTCATAGTTCTACCTATAAACATCCCTGAGCGTTTAGGCAAGAAAACATATATACAACAAAAGCTATTATCAAACTTTTTTTTGCTATATAATTTATTTATTTTAGTAATATATCTGTGGTTCTGGCTATTTATTTAAAATCTTTTGTTGTATATATAAGCGCATATGTACTGCAGTCTGCAGGATCAGCAATGATATAACCTGTGATAGGCAATTCAAGTAAGTGACGTTCTGTGATTTATAACCTGTCCCTATAGGTCAGTTGGATGTAAGTGAGTGTAGCCTAAGATTTAAAAATTACGTTAACCTAGAACATTAATCAGTAGATGGATCAGTTGGTAGTTGATCAGTGATGGTAGATAGCTGGTTTCAATGTTACTCATTTACTGATTTTTCAGATCTGGCTGACAGTGGGTACAATAATTTATATTTTACGTCTTTGTGGGTAAACAGTTATTTGATTGATCTTCGTGGTTCATTTGTGATGATGGAATGAATAAATTATGAATCTTTTTTATAGCATTATAGTATGGAACTGTCTTGGAGATAGTTTCACTTATCACATTTGGGTAAATTCCTTCATTGATTATGCATGCGCAGCTAGCTAGCCGGGCTAAAGATCTTTAATTTTCCATAGGCGCTAAAACTGCGTTCCCTCGTTGTGTGTGCCAGCAGAAAAGGCTATCGATAGACTGTACAGATGTACAGACTGCTGGTCACGTTTGAGACCATAACATCATGTATTGGTTCATATGATTTTATTTACAGTCCAGATGGTGAGGAGCGAATAATTACAGTGAACCAAACATTGCCAACAGGTAAGCTACTTGTAGATTTATTCTAATGATTTATATTGTTAACTATGATTAAATAATAATTAATAAGTAATTGAGTTTATTATCAAGCTTAAGGAAACCAAATTTAAGAGTAATATAACAAAACTCACTTCAGACAAATTCATTGGTAATCATATTAACTTTTACTTAAATATTACAACAAATGAAGTACATGCGTTAAGTATAGTATAATGGAGTGAACTTTAAGTTAAAACATTTGTATACATTAATGTATACTTTGGTATAAGCACACGTCTCGTGACGTTGCGATTGCACACCAATACGTAAGTATACATATTAATTAAAAAGCAAATAATGAACAAAGTTCCTGAAAATCAAAAGCAGCTTATCAAGTAGTTAAAAATATAAACAATTTAACATATTTTCTGTAAACATACAATCAGATGTTTATAAAATCATTATCTGTAATTATTCAACGAAACATTTTCAGATAAGAAGTGCACGTTTCAGTATTAATATAAATAACATTAACAAGTGCCTTTTCAGGTTTTGGCCCCTGTCAGAAACTTCACTGCGCAAATGGTGGCCTTTGTGAGCACTCAAATGGAACAGCAATTTGTATTTGTAAGATGGGCTACAGTGGATCTACTTGTGATAAAAGTAATATTAAATAACGTTTTTATCAGAGAGAGAGAGAGAGAGAGAGAGAGAGAGAGAGAGAGAGAGAGAGAGAGAGAGAGATGTCAAGTTTGTCATCCAACTGTCTTGATGCTATTTGTAGGGAGGACGCCCTAGATGTTTCATTTAAAACATGTCATGCTACATTGAATAACAGTAATGTACAATTATTGACTACTTTGAGGTAGCCATGGAGTGTTATTGAAAGTAAACTTCATACTTACTGGCACTTCATGTCTACCAAAATTTAAGTCAGCAATTGTTTTATTATATAAGGAAAATATGTTATATTTCCCCGCTATTTGGGACCATTGAAACCCTTGCCGTTAAAGCTCGACCATGCAAAATAATTTGACATTCTAACATCACTTTTTGTAAGCAATGCAATATTATTTCATATCGTGTTTTTTTGCAATGCCATTTCCAGAAATCATGTTACATTTGGATAATATCAACAGCAGTTGATAGACATATTTCCAACCAGATGATCTATATTTATAGATAATATAATAATATGAATACTGATTCTGATAAACGACACAATTTCACATCTATGTTATAAGATAATTTGAAAAATTTAATTTGGAAATATTATATATGTAACACTGGTTCTTGCATAGAGACTTTATTTCATTTGAAAAGAATAGCCTTTGTATGGATATTAGTAATCAAATAAATGATAACCTGTGTCAAGCATAAGTCAGTATTTATCCATATTCAAACAGCAATGATCTAGCCTTAATTTGATTCTTAGTACTCAGTTATGAACCCCGTTATAAATTAATACATGTAGCTAGGACAGTTGGGTATCTTCGACACTATAGTTTTTTCCTGTCACAAAAGCGCTTCGATGACATCAATCAGGCGCTAATAAGCCAAAATAACCAATAAAATACCCATTTGCAACTAGCTGTACATTTTTCGTAGCCTGTAAATAAGATCTTATATGATTTGATGAAAATCCAATACGTAAATAGCAACCATTTTGGTGCGAAAATGAACCAAACCAGTTCAGGCTTCAAGGGTGTGCATAGTAAACCATTGCTTAAACTAATTATTGAAAACTACAAACCAATTATTATGTCCCCCAACCCGGAGTGGGGGGATATATTGTTTGTGGTGCGGATCGCGTTTGCGTCCACTTTTTTGGTGTACATCAGTGCATTATCTTCTGAACCAGTGAATGGATTTTGACCAAACTTGCATATATACATTTTTGGGAAGAGGGTAAGAGTTGGTTAGATTTTTGTGACATTGACCTTATTTTCAAGGTCTATGATGCACTTTGAAATGTCCATAATTGTCGTGTGTCTGCTTTCGTTTACGTGCATCATCTTCTGAACCATTTGATGGATTTTGATCAAACTTGCATAGATACATTGTTGGGAAAAGGAAAAGAGTTGATTAGAGTTTGGTGACCTTGGCGTTATTTTTTCGGTCACAGGGGCACTTTGAAATGTCTCAAATATAGTTTCTGTGCGTCATCTTCTGAACTAGTGAATGAATTGTGACCTTACTTACATAGATATTTTGTTTTGAGAAGGGAAAGAGTTGACTATATTTTGGTGACCTTGACCTAATTTTCAAGGTCTCATAGGCACTTTAAAGTGTCAAAAATATGGTTTCTGTGCGTTATCTTCTGAGCCAGTAGATGAGTTTTGACCAAACTCGCATAGATACATTGTTGAGAAAAGGGGAAGAATTGCTTTGAGTTTGGTGACCTTGGCCTAATTTTCAAGGTCAAACCAGCACTCTGACATGTCCGAAATAAGGTTTCCCTGCGCCATACTTTGAACCAGTGGAGGGATTTTGACCAAACTTGCATAGATACATTGTTGTAAGAGTGGGAAGAGTTGATTAGATTTGGGTGACCTTAACATAATTTTCAAGGTCAATCTGCAATCAAGACAGTATAAATCAGCCACTTTCACAGACTATCTTCCGAACCAGTGGTTCTATTTTAACCATAATAATTGATGGATCATTGTGACACAATAAAGAGCAGTAAGCATGCTTGAGGCTGGGGGGACATAGTTGTCCTCTGAAAACACTGCTTTAATTTATGGCCCCCAGGGGCTTTGGGGATCCTGGGAGAATGGCTATTTATTTTCAGGGAACTGGGGAGCACTGGTAATTATTTAAAGGGAGCTAGGGAGCAACCTCATAATGTTGGGGATATAGGGAGCCTTGCCAAAAAGCCAAAAAAAATGAGGAAAAGCCTCCATTTTTTTTAAATTTCTTCTGCTTCTGGGGGGCTAACCCCCCAGACCCCCCTTGTCATTTCTAAATGTGTTTATTTTCGTACTAACATGTTCATCAAGGTGGATTTGAGAGAGAATTATGGTAATTGAGTTTTCTTGTTGTTTTTTTTTTCCTTAAAATTGTTGATTTTAGGTTGGTAACAACATACTTTGGGACACCCCAGATTTCACCAGATCACACCTTTTTAGTCGAAAAATTCTGGGGGGGGTGCCTTTGGACCCCCTAGCAACAGTGTGACTACACAATGTTACAGGTCACCTACACACCTGCTATGTTATTATCTTTTTAAGTAATTAGCCCTGAATTTTTTAGGAATGCTTATCAGATGTAAACATATTTGATTTAACTGGAGTTAAACAAGCATATAGGCACTGTTAAGCAATTGTAGAAAAGACTTTTTTATAGTTAACGCTTTCACTAAAGTGTCTAGAAAAATCTAGTTTGAACTGTTGGTAAAAATCAGCCCCTGTTCCAAAAAAGAAAACCAAATGATATGTCTCTAAACCTCCAAGCCTACACTACCAGGTACAGCAACAACATTTGAAGGATGGCCTCATACTTTGAGCCATATATAATGCATTTCATTGAAATTAATTATATGTCATGCATTCCATGGCTTTTATATGTCATGTATTCCATGGCAAAGACCTGTCTTTACATGTATAAGACAAAATATTAAGTGATCATTAAGTCATGCACTCTTATATAGCTTCATAGTTTTTAAGAATGTGATTTTAATTTTACGGAAAGATAGATACATTTTAGGGAGAATTGGCTTATATTTTTGGGGATTTGGGGAGAAGCTGAACTTTTTTTAGGGATTTGGGAAGCGATGGCAAATACTTTTAGGGAGATCAGGACATTAGTTGCAGGGAGACGGGGAGATAAATGCATTATTTTCAGGGATCAAGGGAGCACAGACTCCCCTGGGGGCCTCATTTATGTATCCATTGAGTCTAAGATACATTTATGTAAACTGAAATATATAGTTTTCAATTTACACTGGAGTCAAATGGCAATCATGAGACGCAATTTAGCTGTCTGAAGATACCAGACGAATGGCAAATCATGTACTGGTACAATTGGACACAATTTTTTTTGTTCCTTTAATTGTATAAAGCTGACCAGACGTTATTTTCCATGCGCCCCCTAGCCTAAATGTATGCTGAAGCTGTATACGAAATTCAATTGCATGAGACATAAACAATGTTCGTTTTTTCCCAATGCATCTGATTTCTAGGGTCATCCTGAAGATCGGCTGCTATTATATACTTAAAACCAAAAGTAACTTAACACTTTTAACTACTGAATATATCTTTACTGTTTTTTATATTAACCAAATAAAATATTTAATAAGCTCCTGGTACCCGCATTAACATAATACATGAAAAACAACTTTGGAAAAATAACCTTCTGCTTACATTAAAAACACAAAATCAGCCTTTCCTAAAATATCCTAGGGAAATCTGGGATTCGAACACGCAATTTTAAGGGCCATTGATTGCCCATAAAAATTACTGCCAGACATTTGGTCTCTGACGTATGGGTAGTTTTTTTTCAGCATCATAAAGTTTGTTCACATTGAAATTATCTCCCTTTGAATTAAAACTTTAGTCCTTTCTAAAAGCTTTATTTCTGATGACTTTTGATTTTTTAAATCAGTAATTTGTTTGGACCTCTGCCCAGAGTATGGGACAAGATAATTTGATAAAAAATCCAATCAGTTTGAAATTACATTGAAAGCACTGTATAGTTCACAAAATGGGTATGGACGTAAAAACACCACTCTAATTTGTGCTACTCGTAGGATGATTCAGGCTGATTTGAACTTTAAACAACAGTTCACTAGCATGTTTTTAGACGCGGCCTTTAAAATTTTCCAATTTCAAAGCTACAGTAAGACATCAAATCTGATGCGTTTTGGAAAAGTTTATCATGCCCCCTCGTCTGCCTCATAAGATCATTGAAGTTGCATTTATGACAACAAAAACACGAAATTCAACTGTCTTATGAATAATTGATCAGACTTTAATATGAATTAAACACATTTAATATATCACTCTCCAATACATGGTAAGGGTATATACATTAACAGTGTAAAATTACTTTTTATGCCCCCCAAAGGAACTTTGGGAGGCATATAGTAATCGCACTGTCCGTCCGTCCGTCCCGCTTCGTGTCCGGTGCATATCTCCTATATTCTTTGAGGTAGGAATTCCAAATTTGGTGTGTGGATGCATCTGGGATGGCGGAGTGTCGCTTACCATTTTCGGGTCTTTGTGACCTTGACCTCTGACTTAGTTTTTATGGTAATGAAATGTCCGTCCATCCGTCCCGCTTCGTGTCCGGTGCATATCTCTTATATTCTTTGAGGTAGGAATTCCAAATTTGATGTGTGGATGCATCTTGGGATGGCGGAGTGTCGCGTATTATTTTTTGGGTCACTGTGACCTTGACCTCTGACCTAGTTTTTAGAATAATCGTGTCCGGAGCATATCTCTTATATTATTTGAGGTAGGAATTTCAAATTTGGTGTGTGGATGCATCTTGAGATAAGGAAGTGTCGCGTACCATAATTGGGTCACTGTTACCTTGAACTTGACCTCTGACCTAGTTTCTAGAAACGGCATTGATTCTGGTGCATATTCCTATATTCTTTGAGATGGGAATTCCAAATTTGGTGTGTAAATACATATTGGAATGACAGAGTGTCATATATCATTTTTGGGTCACTGTGACCTTGACCTTGACCTCTGACCTAGTTTTAAGAATTATTGTGTGCAGAACATATCTCTAATATTCTTTAAGGTAGGAATTCCAAATTTGGTGTGTGAATGCATCATGGGATGGCTTAGTGTCACATACCATTTTCAGGTCCCTGTGACCTTGACCTTGTCCTCTGACCTAGTTTTTAGAATAATCGTATTCGGAGCATATCTCATATATTATTTGAGGTAGGAATCTCAAATTTGGTGTGTGGATGCATCTTGGGATGACTAAGTATTCCATATGATAATTGGGTCACTGTGACCTTGGACTTGACCTCTGACCTAGTTTCTAGAAACTGCATTGAGTCTGGCGCATATCTCCTATATTCTTTGAGATAGGAATTCCAAATTTTGTGTGTAAATGCATCTTTGAATGGCGGAGTGTCACAAATCATTTTGGGTCACTGTGATCTTGACCTCTGACCCAGTTTTTAGAATAATCGTGTTGGGAGTATATCTCTAATATTATTTGAGCTAGGAGTCTCAAATTTGGTGTGATGATGCATCTTGGGATGAAGAAGTGTAGCAAACCATAATTGGGTTACTGTGACCTTGAACTTTACCTATGACCTAGTTTTATAGAATAATCCTATTCGGAGCATATCTCTTATGTTATTTGAGGTAGGAATCTCAAATTTATTGTGTGGATGCATCTTGGGATGACAAAGTGTCCCATACCATAATTGGGTCACTGTTATCTTGAACTTGACCTCTGACCTTGTTTCTAGAAACTGAATTGAGTCTGGTGCATATATCCTAATTTCTTTGAGATAGGAATTCCAAATTTGGTGTTTAAATGTATCTTGAGATGACGGAGTGTCATATACCATTTGGGGTAACTGTGACCTTGACCTCTAACCTAGTTTTAAGAATTATTTTGTTTGGATATCTCATATATTCTTTGAGGTAGGAATTCTAAATTTGGTGTGTACATGCATCTTGGGATGGGGAAGTGTCACTTACCATATTCGGATCACTGTGACCTTGACCTCTGACCTAGTTTTAATGATAATTGTGTAAGGAGCATATCTCTTATATTATTTGAGATGGGAATCCCAATTTTGGTGTATGAATGCATCTTGGGATAGTGGAGTGTCTTATACCATTTATGAGTCACTGTGACCTTGACTGCTGACTAAGTTTTTTGAAAAATCGTGTCCGGAGCATATCTTATATTATTAAAGGTAAGGATCCCAAATTTGGTGTGTGGATGCAACTTTTAATCGTGGAGTGTCACATACCATTTTTGGGTCACTTTGACCTCTGACCTTGTTTGTAGAATTATTGTGTCCAGAACATATCTTTTATATTATTTGAGATGGGAATCCCAAATTTGCTGTATGGATACATCTTTGGATGCTGATGTGTCGCATACCATTTTAGGTCACTGTGATCTTGACCTATGACCTAGTTTCAAGAATAATCGTGTCTGGAGCATATCTCCTATATTATTTGATGTAGGAATCCCAAATTTGGTGTGTTGATTCCTCTTGGGATGGCGGAGTGGTGCATACCATTTTGGGTCACTTTTATCCTGACATTGACTTCTGGCCTCATTTCTAGGTTTTTCGTGTCTGGAGCATATCTCCTATATGACAGCTAACTTTCCTCGAATGTGTCTTATGCTAGACCAATTCCTTTGGGGGCATTTGTCACGTGACTGTGACATTTCTTGTTGTTTTTAAGTATATATATGGTTTTCCTTAATTTTGCAGTGCGCAGACCCTCACCATTTCCCATCCGACAGCATGTTAACCTTTAATGAGCAAGAGAATAAGATTTCATGTATACAAAATGAAACTCAGATCAGCCTGTGTGGATGCGCACTCGAATCCCACACTCCTTTAATCGCCATATGTACCGAGCGCAAAGCAAAGACTCTGACCTACTTGATTACCTTAGTGAGCCGAATATTCCTTGATGTGAAACTATAGGAAAGTGTGTGAATAAGCTCATAATTTGAGCCAGAACATTTGGTACTCATCGCATATGCACAAACGTCTTCTTTAAAATTCAATATGATACTAGAGGTCTAAATTTTGATCTGAGTTTTCCATCTTAACCAATACTTAATCATACGAGCAGAAACTGATCATGAGTCTCTGGCAAGTCAGTGTATTAGTGTGGACTTGTCTGAGCCACCTTTGGTTGGTGATTTTGCGATAAGTGCTGGCTCAATTATTTTGATATTAAACCACACATATTTAATAGCACTTTCAGGGCTGTGTTTTGTGATCTGGTTGTGTCAGTCATTGGCGTTGCTTTTATTTCTCTAGATATGCCGATACATTCTAAATACGAATTGTTATTTAAAATATGTTGCTAAATAGGAGCGTGATGAGAACTTTCATATAAGTGTCTGGGTTCTGAGTTTGAATATGTTTTGACGACGCATACTACAAACCATGTGACGTCTTTCATATCTAACTTGAAAGAAGACTGGGATGCCAAACAACGTATCCTATATTACTGTGGCCAAATACTGACGCTGTCAGTGCTCTTTATACTTCTTTATACGTAGACTTGGTCCCAGCATCTAGTGTTTATCCCAAAGAATTATTTGAAGTAAGCAACTTCCAAAAAATATTTCAATTTTGTACATTGACCCTAAGAAAAAGCCCTAAAATGTATATATATGATCCTCAAAATTGTCACGTTTTGTGATGACCCAAAAATTTATCCACCATTTCATCATACTCCCAAAAATATTAATTTTTCTGAAAACCCCAAAAAATATTGAAATTCACAATTTTGAACCAAAAAAAAAAGATGGTCTGACCCTACTTTTATATGAAAATATCAGAGTACCACCCCCACCCATCCCCCCGCCTTGGCTCTGTATAAGTTCATTCCTACAGGCAAGTCGTCCAGAATATTAGACAATCAGAAACTGATCTCAAATCCGACATCATCCAAGGACATCACCCCATAATGTTCCATGGACATGTCTTATTGCATCTGCAGCAAATTAGCAGCAGTATTCGCCTAAGCATAGTATAGCATCAGACTTTACATGACTGTGGCAAATTGTTGCCAAGATCCTAAAGGCTCAAGGAAGGCCTTTAAATTTGTTAAAAATGACTAGAAATATCCTTATAAAATGTGGCATTTGTTTAATTTAGAAAGGCGTATGTTAATCATGTTAATATCAAATTCTGGCATAATTTAAATCCTGCGATAGGCACATTTTGGAAGAGTAGGACTTTCAATACTTAAAATGTACTGGTCAATTTTTAGGGCCCCGCCAACAAATATTGCTAGAGCTCTATTGTTTTGCTTGTCTGTCAGTCTGTCTGTTTGTCTGTCTGTTTATCTGTTATAGTAGTCACTCTAACTTAGTCATTTTTAATTGAATTGCTTCCATCTAACTGTCGTTCAAGTTTGAATACGGGTTTTGTCCAACGAACGATTACTAAGATGGGTGACAAAATGGCCTCCGCCTATCATTGTCTGCTGTTGTAACTCTAACTTAGTCATTTTTAATCGGATTTCTTCAAAATTTCATATACAGATTGCTTCTATCAAACTCTCGTTCAAGTTTAAATACCTGGTATCTAAGGCTGCTGTCCTTTCTAAGGAGGTGGTTCTGTTGTTGCTGATCTATTGTTTAATGTACTTCCCATTGTTTGTGGGAGTTCTGTGTTTGGCTTTGTTTTGTTATGCATTACTTTGTGTCCATTCTAAATTTGCAATCATCTTGAAGAGGAAGAGAAAGCTGGTTACTTTGCTATTATTGCCATACAGATGTATTGTTACTATAAATGTTTTATTGCTCGTCCTTGTGGTGCCATGGGTTGTTCTGCAGTATGTGATTGTGGTATTTCCTGATCATACTAACAAACTTTATTTCTTACAAACGATAACCAAGATGGCTGACAAACTGGCTGCCACCTATCATTGCCCGCTTTTTTGGTCACTCTAACTTAGTCATTTTTAACCGAATTTCTTCTTAATTTCATATATGGATTGCCTCTATCAAACTCTCATCCAAAGTTTGAGTACGGGGTTTTGTCTGACGATTGATAACAAAGATGGGTGACAAGTGTCTGCTGTTGTGTTCACTCTAACTTAGTCATTTGGATCGGATTTCTTCCAATACATGGATTGCTTTAATCGAACTCTCGTTCATGTTTGAATACGTTTTTTGTCTAACGAACGATAACTAAGATGGTCGACAAAATGGCCGCCGCCTATCAGTTTGCACTTGTGGACACTCTACCTTAGTCATTTATTACCTGATTACTTCCAAATTTCATATATGTATTACTTCTATCAAACTCTCACCCAAGTTTGAATATGGGCTTTGTCCGTAATCAATAGGTCCACCAAAAAGCTGCCACCTGTCAGTTTGCACTTGTGGACACTCTCACTTAGTCATTTATCACCAGATTTCTTCCAAATTTCATATGGGGACTACTTTAATCAAACTATTGTTCATACCTCAATATAAAATTCGTCAGATGAATGATAATTAAAATTGTCGCCAAAATGGATATCCCTACTCACTGCAGGGCATTATGCGGGGCCCTTTTCGGAGTCCGGCTGTTCTAGTTAACACTTTAAAAACAGTCATAAGGTATTTCTACTGTTGTTTGTTCAAGCTTTGTATCAAATGGACCAACATTTACATGCGCCCATCCCGACTTTAAATGTTATAATTCCACATGCAAATCAAGTTACTAGAATCCAGTGCTAAGCCCGTGAAATACAAGTATCAGCAATGACCAGGAGTACAACAATACATAAAGAAAATAAAGTTGTGCATATACAAGCACACTATAGATCTTTTGTTCTCTTACCACCATGCGAGGAGACCCATTATATATGCTGAGCCACAAAAGACGGTACCATCTAACGTTGTAATATAATTTGGTGGGATGGTAAATTGTTAGTAAAATTTGTTTAATGTTAGATTTCAGAATCGATTTCTCAAGCATTCAAAATCGTAATGCCAATGTAAATCTTGTTGTGATTCACAATAAGTATAGTTTAGGACAGACAAGAGAAATGTCCTATTGTATCATCATTGGTGTCCAAAGATACCAGACTCTGTCCAAAAATACCATACACCTGATGAAACGTTATTATTGGCCTGTATTTATAGTAAATAGTTTTATTCTGGATCCTGCCTTAGTGCAAACTATTACGCGAGACGTTGGTCTTTTCAGCGAAGTGGTTTTCTGTATTGTCAAATTAGCCAAGAAACTGTTATAAGCTGGGAACCTTTAAGGTGTCCTAAGTTATCGGTAATGACCTTATTTTAAAACTGTTATCAACATTAAAATTGCTTGTTCCAGATGCTTAATCATCTAAGGTAAAAAGTTTATTTTATCAAATATGCTATTTACAGAATCTGCTGGGAACATTGCACCAATGAATACCACAGGACTTGTAAGTGTTTATTATTAACTATGGAGAAATTAAAAAATTTATCATATGATGACACGTCTGAGATTGAAATAACACCAGGCATTAAAATCGATTAACCACTATTGGTTAACGGATTCTCTTGTACACGTAGCATTATGAAATGATGCGCATAACAATTTATGGCAATATCTAGACGTTTCTCAAACAAACGGGATAACAAAAGATATTTTAAAATTATATGATAAATAGAATCTAGAATTCATGTCATTGAATTTATCTATTGAATTTATTAAACTCGTTAAAAAAAGAAATAAAATGCTCAGCAGCCTCCCATATAATCGCTTTCATTAACTCGTTTTATAAATTGAATAAAACATGATTGCTTATGTAAGATCCTCTTTTTATTGGATTTCATGCTACAATTATGCACAAACACAACTCATTATTCAGCTGTAAGCATGGCAGGCTTGGTGATTGTTAGCTTAAGGTCACTTAGAATTAGTTGTGCTTTTCTATATTCTTGGAGATCAAATCTGGTAATGATGTTTATTTATTGTTTTATCATTTATACAAGAAGACAGTTTGTGGCATACCTCAAGGCTGTCGTATTGTATTGTTTTTACTATTACACACATTTGACAATATTTAAGATGAATAGACCTGCTCATACTTATGGAAATCTACAGTAAGTATTTTACATACACTTTATGTTACTTTATTATATTTTGTAATGAACGTAAGACATAACCTGTTATATTCTTTTTCCATTAACCTGCTAGCCAGGAGTGCCACCACCAACATTTACAGACACTGCTATCCCAGACACTATAGTGTGTTACCAAGGTGTGGAATGTAATATACCTCTTACAGTTAAAGGCAGCACAGATCCTACAAAAAGGTTTGTCACAATGTCATTCATCTTTACTCATAAAACGCTCAATGTAAATTGTTAAGTTTATTATTTCAGCTATTCTTAATTGTCAGTACAATTTATCTGTAAACGTGTTAAAAATCATTCATTTATAAAAGCATTTAGCTAAGAGATATACATTTTATTGTTCGAGAAAGGAATTTATTTGCAGTTAAAATTCTGTTTGACTATTTGTGTAGGATGGAAAATCCTCATTTTAATGGACAATTACCTTTAAAATGAGAATCACAGAGCACCCTTGTGGCAAGCATAATTATATAAAAAGTATTTTTTTTTATAAATAATGATCATTTTTATGATATCCAATGATTATTTATTAATAGTGTCAGATGAAAAATGCAAACATTTGTCCCAGCTGCTTCTAGCAGGGTGTGACAGAAGTTCAACGTTTTGTCCATCTAACCATTCATCCATCCATCCCGCCATGTTTTGATCTGCTCAGCCATCACTGAACAATTTATAATAAAGTGTATATATCGGCAACAGCGGTAGCTGAGAATGTCAAGTCTTGCAAAGTTATTGCCTTTGGCATACTTTTCTTGCACACACAATGACTATGTGACCTTCTCCTGCATTTTATTACCCAGTGAGACTAAACAGGTTTGTAAATTATGTAAACTGGTATCGTGTCTTAAAAGACAAAGTATACAATTGCCTCAACCAATGCTTCTTGTTCAAAACAGTTTGTGAGTATGATCAGAAAATACCACAATCACAAACTGCAGACCAACTAACGGCATCATGAGAAAGAGACACAGAACATTTACAGTAACAAGACATCCGAAAGACAATAAAAGCAAAGCAACCAGCTCTCTCTTGCTCGTCAAGATATTTGCATAACTAGAAAAAACATATGTAAAGTTATGAATACCAAAGCAAAGACCAACACAGAACCCCCACAAACAATGGGAGGTACATAAAACAATAAAACAACAACAACAAAACCACCCGGGGGGGGGGGGGGGTATGTGCCAGCTTAAATACATTTTACTGGTACCAAATCTTCGCCCTAGTTTCTGTTGTTATCAAGACACAATTTTTGTTTAGCTTACATCGTGGCTTCCCAGCCAATGCAATGCTTCACTACTGAGAAACAATCTAATCAAAGTAACTCATTATGGTAAAACAAAAAAAAAGGCTCATGACTCACTGATAGTCAGAGCAAAAGAAAACCTCAAGGCTTTTCAAACATCAGGCACCAACCAACGGAATAAAGCTTTATGGCAGGGCTGTCATTGAGTTTGGGGCCTGACCCACAAAAAAACCTCAAAAAACATTAATATGATTTTGTTTGTATTAGATACAAGGTGCATTATATTTCCACTTTAGTATTATTAGTCATCTTGAATTTATATTTTTAAACATATTTATTGCAATAATAAACGTATAAATTTATATGTGTTACAACAGTAGAGGCTTTAGTGTTTAATGAATATATGCGGGCCTCGATGTGAGAAAACCTGTCTTTGGGTTTGCAAACAACACAGGCGCAGACCAGCCTGCGCATTTGCGTAGTCCGATCAGCGCCTTTGTTATTTGCTTATTGGAAAGTATAGCATCTAAATGTACCATAAGCAAAATTAAAATTTTCTAGCTAGTCTCAGTAGCTGAGTAGACTGGTTGGAGTCTCACTTTTTTTGAAACACCAAAGACAGGTTTTGTCGCATCAGGGCCCAATTTTATATAATATTATAACAATTTCATTTACACAGGCCAGTGGTCGATTTTGGTCATATAGATCCAGGTATCTCGCCTGGTATAACAACTGTAACACCAGTAGCCCCCTCAGGCTCTTATATGTCTGTTGTACCCTTCACACCTTTAAATGGATCAAATGGAGTATATCACGTTTGTACCCAAACCAAAGATCCATCATCAAGGTATGTTACTAATGAATGTAGTTCTTAGTTTGCTATTTTACCTCAGCAATGGTGCTAGAATTTAGTATACAATTAATTAAAAAAAAGTATATGCTGTCAGATAAGGGCCATGTACACCAATTCTCCATGGTTTTCATTCCATAAGTGCACTGCATTAAGGTGAATTTAGCTACTTCAAGTAATGGATTGTTAATGCAATCGTAGCAGCTGTCAAATTGAACTATGGAACTGAGTTTTCTTTACAAAAATTATATTTGAAAGATAATTTATTACGTTTTATCTGTTTTTCTACACAACCAAATGGTTGTCACTAACATGATCTTAGCTAAACACTAATGAATTTATTAAGATCTCAGCAAGTGGGGAGTGGGTAATTTCTCATATATGGTATTGTACAGATGTGCAGACTGAATGGCTCCTTTTTCACCTCTAATAGGTGTATTACTAACGCAGATTGTTTAGCATTATGTACATGACTAACCCTCATTGATTGTGTTTGTTTGATAAAAATCAAAATGTGTAAGCTAAAGATATGGTATGTGATGTTTTCTTGCGTTTTGTCACTTTCCCATGTGGTGTCCTGGGTCAAGTCTGGTACTTGATCGTATCGATTCCTGATCTTTGCCTTCTTACTTTCTTTTACTATTGCAACTATTGAAACAGCGATAACACTATAAGGAATTGACTCAGTATGGGGATATTATGGCATCGCTGACAAACGATTGTATACTTTGAAGTACGTTAGCCCAACGGTTTGATGTCGATTTCAGTTTGTTAAAGAACATTTGGGTACGTTTTGTCGGCACAGTGCATCAATTTGTGTCATACATGCACAAAAATTTTGACGTATGCCAACCAACGGCTCATTCACAGAGAGTTAATTAACTGAATGGAGTTTGAACTGTTTGATCATCCACAGGATGATATTGGTTCGTTTTTGAACGAAATTTGAATGGTTGCACCAACGAACAGTAGTACAAACGTGGTTCATTATATATTTGCCCAAACAAATTGTAATCTTGTGTGTGTACTTGTATCAATAAAGCCCATAGTATCATCCCTAAAGTTGTTTGATTGATGATAAACCACACAAAATAGTAAAAAGCCCATTGTATCAACGTAATGTTCTGCAATTGTATCATAAAATCACAAATTTACAGTAGATCACTTTTGGAACAGACATGCACAGTGGTAAGTGTCTTGGACTTTTGACCCAATGGTCCCTGGCTCAAGTGTCATTCTGGTCACCATTGATTGAGTCCGTTGAACAGTGTTCTTTGATTGTTTGTAAAATGTTCATTGAAAAAAAGCAGAACATTTGAAACTCGTTGTTAATAAAAAAAAAAAGATTTTGAGCTTTGGTCTCTTATTGATAAAACTGATATAACTGTGTGCCATGTGATCGGTTTTGGTATACATATTATTTGTGGAGTGAACGTTCAACTTGTTAGACGTATATGTACAATGAGAGATCTCGTTTGTGTATGTTTGTTTGTTGCTCGTTCCTCATAGGTTATGAACTCGTACTGGGTTCATTTCAAATTCTTTGATTGCTTTATCAAGCCTCAATGATGTGAGAATGTAACATTTTTAAATTTCTTTTTTCAATGTCCTCTCAATTTGTAAAAGCGTTAAGACACCTTTCGTTGAAACTTAAAAAATAAATGTAGACCATGAAAACCAGGACTTACTTTAAAATTGTATTGTTTAGTTTATTTTTTAACACTTAAGATGCTCTGGACATACGTATGTAATGAACAAACTGTTGTTGTTGTTTTTCTTTTGTAATTTCCATTTCCATTACTAGGGTTCAAAATAGATATGACCATTGTTCTAACCCTATATATACTGAATATTATCTGAACAACGTGTCAACGTTTTGTGGTAGTGCTATATTTAAATCTGAGTTTCATGATTGCATCATGCAAGATATAAGTTTAACTGATCTTTCGCCTTCTTCTTTACTTTTATACATTCCAACAATCGATATAAGATCTTGCATTCGATATCATGACCATGTATCTGCTTTATAACTACTCAAAACAATAGCTCACTTAAATCGTCTATGTGTATACCTTACTTTGACTGAAACTTTAATGATATTTATTGCAGTGTCAATGTAGATGAAATTTGCTTCAAAGTTGATGTTAAAACAGGTATGTTTTGATTTTTTTTAATTATATTTATGGAAAGACCCTATGTTAAAAACACATCTCTACATATGTTTTATATCTTGTTTGTGAGAAAACAAGCATGCGCCTGTATTTGATATAGTATATATGCCAATATTTTCTGATTTAACAATCAGTCCAAAAGTTTAAAAGTGAAATAATTAAATAAGCCGAGTTAAAAATATGCTAAAGCTCTAGTGATGAAATGAAAGGTGCAACTGTGTGAATCATTTTTTCTTCTTAGATTATAATACTCTCTAGAAATAAACATGTCATTAGTAATGATTGTTTAAGCATCTAGGCATTAAGAACGCTTGATGCGTGACAATATTAGTAAATGATAACAAATGTTTCAGTAAGAAAAAAAAGAAATGTGATAAAAATGTTTAAAAAATACTTTTAATTTCAGGTATTCCAAGCAAACCCTTAAACCAGGTAATACACAGATTTCATGTTTGAAAACAACACTGCAGTGTCATAAAACCTTTATCAAATATATACTTAAAACCAAAAGTAGCTTTACACTTTTAACTACCAAATCACGGTATATAGACGCAAATGAGCCCATCCATTCACAACTACGTTTCCTGAGCCCTATCCACCCCAGAAAAGGAGCCTATCCGCCAAAAAGAAGACATGGGGAGAGGAGGCACTCTAAATCTGAGCTAATATTCAGATTATTTACGATGTAAGTAACAGAAAATCGACTGCTGCAGGACTTTTAAGTCTCTAACTGGATGTATTTTGAAACATATGATAAGGCTGATATCAAGTCACAGTTAAAAAGTTGAACAGAAAATGACTGCACTGTTTTTGGTGATTAAGTTTGCGTTGAAAAATAAAGAAAAAATAAACGATTCTGTCAATTTTGCCGTCCTACTTGATAGCAGAATATGTTTTATGTTTTCCCCATACTTCAAGCGTTTGTTTTGCTTTTAAAATTGATTTTCTATAGAAAACAGGGTCATTTGTGAAAACAAGATGGCTAAGGAGCCTATACGTTGAGAGAAAAATGACCATTTTATGGCACATAATAATGAGCCATAGCCGTGGCACAGGAGCCCTATATGTTTTCAATTAAGTGCCATGGGAGCCTATAGGTTATAAAAGTAGACCTCTTTTGCTGTCAGTTGCGCTATAAACATAATGCCTCACATGTACATGTAGATACATGTTGGTCATGTTGTTAACAAAACCCATGTTATTTGCTTACCTTAGCCATTGACTCATAGTGAGCTATTGTGCTCGTTGGATGTCCGTCGTCCGTTGTGAACAATTGCTTCATAGGACATCTCCTCCTAAACTTTTTTGCAGCAATGATCCTTATATGTCATTCTTTAAAACTTGTTCAAATGGTTTCGGTACATTGCATAGACCACACAGGCTAAAATAGATTTTCAAGATAAAAACTTGAAAAAATCTTCTTTTCTGAAACCACAAGGCCTAATCTAGAGTTTTGATATTTGGTATGTAGCATCACTTAGTGGACCTTTAGCAAGGTTGTTCAAATTATGCCCACTAGGGCCAAACATGCCACTGCACTGCCCTGGATGTCACATAATTTAAATAGGCTTATATAGGGAAAACATGAAAAAAATCTTGTCTGAAGTCAGAAGGCCTAGAGCATTGGTATTAAGTATGTAGCAACCTAGAAGACCTCTACCAAGTTTGTTCAAATTATGCCCCTGAGGCCAAAAATGGCCCACCCCGGGTCACATATTTTACATAGGGAGACATATGAAAAAATCTTCTTGTCTGAAACCATAAGGCATAGAGTCTTGGTTTTTTTGGTATGTAGCATCACCTAGTGGACCTCTACCAAGTTTGCTCAAATTATGCCCCTGGGGCCAAAAATTGCCCCAAACGGGGGGGGGGGGGAGGGGGGGGGGTCACATGTTATACATAGGCTTAATAATATAGGGAAAACATGAAAAAATCTGCTTGTCTAAAAACATAAGGTCTAGAGCCTTGATATTTGGTATGTAGCTTGACCTAGTAGACCTCTACCCCCTTTGTTCAAATTATGCCCCCGAGACTAAAATCGACCCTTGATTGTCTGTTGGTTTATCTTGAAAGAAATCCCATGTGCGGATCCAGAGGGGGATAAGGGTCCGGATCCCTCTGGAAAATCACAAGCTCTATGAGTTTCTATTGGAATAAGCATTTGGACCCCCCCCCCCCCCCCCCCCCCCCCCGGAAAAAATGTTAAACCCTCCTTCCCCTGGAAATTGTTGGACCCCCTCTGAAACCTTGGAAAATTATAGCTTCCTTTGAAATAAACCATTGATAAACCACTGTAAAATAAGTTGAGGACTTAAAAAAGAAAGGAAAAAACAAACGTTGTCAGAGCTGGGGTTTTTTTTTGCAGTTTAGCCTGGACCCCAACCCCCCCCCCCCTTCACAAAATTCCTGGATCCGGGCATGAAACCGCCAACCACTCAGCCATGCAGTCGCTTCACAGCTAATGATAACGGGCTTTGAAAAAAACAGAACTTGTTCTTATGCATATAGGATACTTAGCCACTAGCCATATAGGGCTCATTAGCCAAAGACAAATAGGATCCCTAGCCAGATCATTTTCCTTTCAAAGCTATTTATAGAGGAAAATATAGTATAATTCGGTCTGTGAAATGCATATAAGTCATGTTCCACATGAATTATTTACAAAATACGAAAAACAACTGCGAACACAGCCCAAACTGTTGGGAAAAGCTTGTTGTTGTTTCTTTTTGTTGTGTAATTGTCTGTGGACCCCGCTGCAATGAAGATTGTGTCGTGTTATAAAAAATCTGCATCGTCAATGAATATGTGGCCGTTTGATTTTTGTCTCATAGCTTCATTGTTGTTCTGTTGCATTGGCATTTACTTCATGCAATTAATGGAATTTATTATTTTACTTACCTTTTGATGCCACTGTGTCGCATTAAGATTATTTTTAGCGGATAGGATCCTTTTCTGGAGTGGATAGGGCTCAGAAAAACCAGTTTTAAACGGATAGGCTCCTTTGCGTCTATATACAGTGCAAATGTATCTTTGCCATTTTTGTAACAAAATAAAATATTGCACTGAGCTCCTGGCACATGCTCTAACATAATTCACGAAAAACGACTTAGGCAAATTAATCTTCTTTCGAGTTATCTGTGCTTTTATTAAAAGCACAAAATCAGCCTTTCCCAACAAAATCCTGGGTAGACCTAGTATTTGAACACGCTTGTTAAAGGCCATCAATTGCCCATAGAAAATACTGCCAGACATTTTGTCTTTGGCGTATGGTTAGTTTGTGGCAGTATCTTAAAGTTGGTTTACATTGAAATTATCTCCCATTGAATTAAAACAATTGTAAACTTTAGTCATTTCTAAAAGCTTTATCTCTGACGACATTTGATTTTTTCATCAGTGATTCGTTTGGACCTCTGCCAACAAGATAATCTGATAAAAATTCCCATCGGATTGGAAGAAAATGGCACACAATTTAAAATGGGAAATGGCATGGAAAGCACTGTAAGGTTTGCAAAAAGGAGTATAGATCTAAAATACCACTCTAATTTGTGTTACTCGTCAGGCAATCTGGGCTGATTTGAGCTTTAAACAGCAATAGCATAGCATGTCTTTCAGACTGGGTCTTTAAAATTTTAGATTGTCCAATCTTAAAGCTACAGTAACAAATCAAAAGCGATGCGTTTTGTAAAAGTTAATTTGGCACCCTTGCATGTTTTATTAGGGCATTGTGGTTGCATTTGTGACAACAAAACCATAAAATTCAAATGTCTTATGAATAATTGATCAGACTTTAATACGAGTTAAACACATTTTATATATCACTCACCAATACCCAGAAGAGGTATATATATTAATAGTGTAAAGTTACTTTTGGTTTTAAGTATATAATCAAATGCTACTTGATAATTTATATTTACTGTCACAATACTTTGTTTAGTTCTATAAATAGTTATGTTGACAGCTCATACTTCTCCATTTTGTTAGCATGTATTACTCATTTATCACATGACGTCGCGTTTGGAGTGAAATTTCGCCATGCAATAAAATCGATAAACCACTAGTGGTTACAGATTTTCGGGAGACGTAATGACGTCCATAACAACGTTGCGTACACTGTAATGACAAAATAATAACGTTTTATCACCAGAAATGAGACTTCAAAGTAATCTTAATGTCATATGATAAATAGAATCTAACATTCGTGCTCTTGGATTATTGAATTTATTAAACTTGTTGCGAAAAATGATAAAATTCTCGGCAAGCCTTGCATTTTATCTCTTTTCCCCAACTCGTTTAATAAATTCAATAAAACATGAGCAATCATGTAAGACCCCTTTTTTTCTTTTTAATATTCATGATCCTGTTTGGTTTCTTGTTCTGGAATGTCTGTCAGATTTTCTTTTATCTTGTATTGTAAATTTTAGAAGTGTTCAACAGTAACTTTTGGTGAGAAATATACTAGTTTTATTTTTGATAGAGAAAAACAAGATGTTATGAATTCAAGAGCAACTATCACGTTTTGCTAAATTGCATTAAATCTGGATCATTAACTGTCTAAATTACCAAACACATAAACATTTTGGAAAATATTACAAGTCTAGTCAAATTTTAATCTTGCAATGCACATTTACTACAGCCGTTTGAAATGATTACCAATAGATGATTCATCTTAATCGTTTTTGTATAATCTAATAGTTTTGTAATAGATTGTTTGAAGTTGGTAAGTATTGACAATACTGGTCAAAGACCGGTTTGGGGGTTATAGGTTTGCTAAATTCAATCCATCAATATACCTATCCATCTGTCCATCTGTCAGTATGTCTGCCTGTCATGCTTTCATATTGGTCCATTTCAACTATAAGGGTAGACAGAATTCATTATAACAACATGATTATTACACATAGCATGAAAGTGTATTGCTGATGACACCTAGCCTCCAACTATCAAGGTCAAGGTCACACATTAGACTTAAAGTCTGTCTGTCACACTCTTATCCTGGGTTTCATGTCTCCTGCAAGGGTACAATGTAGTCCAAATTCAATATACGAGGGGCGTTCAATATGTAATGAAAACAGCCCAGTATATCCCAAAGTTTTATATTTACACACTTCATAATTTCATTCATTAAAAGGTCTGTTTCGTGGCTAAATGAATGTAAAATTGCAGCTGTCTGGTTCCTTATCAAATTTACACAAGCCACTTCCAAGATAGGGTGCTGAAGTACACTGGGATATGAAATAAAACAATGTTTTCAAAAGCAGATAACTACATGGACGTGGGATGTTTTCAGTCTGCTTCTTTGTGTGGTTAATATCCATATATAAGTGATTTATACCTGCAATTTTTTTTGGTATTGCTTTATATTCTATGAAATACCGAGGCTGCCATTTTGGTTAAAGTCCTCCATGAAGCTACATTTTCTGGTATTCAATTGGCAGCGTCGTTTTTGCGTGAACGAATACATAGCGAAAATTTATACGAAAATCATTTGTTACATTTTTTCTGGTCACTTTGATGTTCATTTGCAAGTAATACAGCCGGTTTTGAAATTTCCATATTTAATCTCACTCATAAAGTACCCCAAATACGTCTTTTGAAATGTGAAAATCATTTAAAAGAATGCCATCTCTGGCTTATACTGAAATGGATCAGACATCGTACCGCGTTTCATCGATGTTTTCATTCGGATGCATTATTTGGACATTGTTACACGTATTTACATGTACATACTCTGGCTGGCTTATTTCAGACAATAGAATTATAGGAAACGAAAATGGTATACCACTCAGATGAGATACCCCTAGATATTGGTTAGAGTTTAACTGGTCTGCCTCCTATGCATTGTGTGTATTGAAACTTCAATACAATCAAAGTTGTCCTTTTCTGGTACAAAGCCACATTTCCGATTTTCAAGAACCATGCGTATTTTAGTGTTAGGTTCATTGCTTTAAACGACGTCAACGTAAGAGGGGGTAACGTAATAAAACCATTTGCACGAGAAATCAGACCAGTCAAAAGTTTGCATCGTTATGGCAGATAAAGGGGAAATAAGTCAGAAAACTATGGATATGTGATTCGTGCACGTTAAATATTTGTTTTTGAAAATACAGCATACCTTTCTACCTTTATTAAAAATGAGTCTTTACAATTCGAAGGAAATTATATGCAGTGTATATAAGTGTGCTTTTTAAAAAGTCTGTAACTTGTTAAATTTGGAAAGATAGAATAATGTTTCTTGCACCATTATAAAGGCGATGCTTTGATCTTTCGTTTGGCATATGACATAAAATCCTAACGCGTTTGTGGATGGAGTTATGAATGGGTTTTCATTACATATTAAACCCCCCCTCGTAATTTCACATGATTAACACCAATGTCATAAAAATATGCCACTTACAACACTTAGCTATTATTTCCAAAGGTCAATGTCACAACCTTGCCTCAAAGTCCTGTCAGTCATGCTGTAATATATTCTTGAGTTTGTGTCCTGAAACAGCATTCAGCTACCTTACCCAAAGGTCAAGGCCACATATTTTACTCGGGCATGAGTTACACTCAGAATTTCATGCCCAGGCCATATTTTCTAAAAGAGAAGACCAAATTCATAACAATTTTACATTATTCTTACCCATAGCATAGTGGTGTAAGATGCACAACACTCAGCCACTTACTCTGAGAGGCAAGGTCAAAGCCTTGGTTCAAACTTTGGCGAAAAATCAACTTTTTCAGACTAGGGTGAAGATTTGGTACCAGTAAAATGCATTTAAGCCCCCCCCCCCCCCCCCCCCCGGTGGCTTAGGCTGCTGTCCGTTCTAAGGAGTGGTTCTGTTGTTGTTGACTTTTTGTTTATTGTTACTCCCATTGTGGGAGTCTGTAATTGTTCTATGTTTTGTTGTACGTTACTTTATGTCCATTCTAGTATTGCAATCATCTTGATGGGAAAGAGAGAGCTGGTTGCTTTGCTTAATTTGTCTTCCTGGTGTCTTGTGATGGTTGGGCGGCTCTTCCTCGCGGTGCCACAGGGTTGTCTGCAGTTTGTGATTGTGGTATTTCCTGATCATACTTACTTGCTATTTTTTATGGTCATGTTGTATATCAAATAAAGTGAATTAAGCGTACGATATACAACAAATAAATAAATGCCCTTACATACAGACTCCACCAAAGGGTAGAGTCAAAGATCAAAACAGTTTTTTTTCTAAAATGGGTCATGTTGCTTGTCAAATTAACGTAAATGACATATACAACAACATGCCAGAAAAAAATGTCCTTACACATACCCTTTAACCCTGTGGTGGCGTCAAAAGGTCAAATCAGTTTTCTTTCTGAAAATGGTCATGTTGTATATCAAATTAAAGAGAATTTGCGTACAACAACATGCAATCAAAAGTTTGCACTCGTACACAAAATCGACTTCAATGAGTTCCATAGGTAAAAACTTTTTTCACAGAATATGGCCATGTTGCATATCAAATTAAAGGAAAAGGAAACGTACAACTACATGTAAGCAACTATTTAGCCCTTACACAGACCCTCAACAACTGGGATAGGGTTACAAAGTCAAACATTTGTTTCTTCTGAAAATGATTATGTTGCATATCAAATTAACAGAACGTTTGGTCATGCATATACCATAATCATCTACACCATGGGTGGGCTGTGGGGAGTAGGTGTTGGAGGGTTTTTTTAATCCAGTAGGGGCATCTGTATTGCATAAGTATTACATGAACTTGTTTTTCGTTATCACCATTTTATTTTCATTTCAGACGAAACCCAATATCATTGATCCTAGTGTCAACACAAACTCAAGTTTTGTTTGTAAACCTGATGAAGCTTGCCACGTGCACCTAACATACACAAAAGGGAGCAGCGGTATATGGTAATAATTTAACATATATTCAGATTAGCCATTTTTGAATGTAAAAAGCACATACCTATTCTTATATTATCAGAATACTCATTGGTGCTCATTGATGTAGTTCCTTGAGTAGCCATTATGTATAAGCCAGTATATGCCATTTTGGTATGTATCGTTTTGGCGAGCAGCAAAGGCTTAGACGAGCTGACTCCTGCAAGAAGCTTTGCTTCTCTCACACACTAAGTAGCTGTATTAAACTTCAGTTCAAAATTAATATCAGTAGTTCAACTATTTTGCTGAGCATTTATGTTTAAAGAATGAGTATGCATAACAAATAAATCAAGAACTGGTGCATCCGCTTTGATTGTGAAATGGGCCTTGACACGACAAAACCTGTCTTCAGGGTTTCCGACAAAGAGAGATACAAACCAGCCTGCTCAGCTACCTAAACTAGCTAGGAAATTTAAATTTCACCTGTAGTAAGGTTATTTATTGTACGTTTCAAAAAGCAAATAATAATATAGGCGCTGATCAGACTGCGCGGATGCGCAGGCTGGTTTGCGCTTGTGTTGTTTGCAAACCCTGAAAGACAGGTTTTCTCACATCAAGGACGAAATAAGAATATTAATTTGTATTTCCTTCCTCTGTGATTGTGGTATTTTCCTGGTAATAGTCTCTTATTTTGTGAAATATTTCTGTTGTTAAAGGTATGCATTATCGAATGGGGCCACTTAAATGATTTTAGTATCTAAAACCATATCGTTTGGAAATTGTATACACAAGAAGTATACACTATGACTGGTAAATGTAAACAACAATGCCACTGATCAGATTGCATTGATCAGCAGGACTGATAAAAATTATGCAACGCTGATCAATACATATTGTAAACCAGGACAGGGCTCATATGTTTTGCAATGTGTAGTAAATATGTAATTATATATAATATTATATATGCAGCATAACTTTCTATTTTAGCTCAGACATGGAACAAACAACCTCTGTAGTGCAAGTATATCCCTTCACTCCCACCGACGATAATGGTCTTTGTACTGTAGACACAGTAATAATTCAACCAAAAGCTAAAGTTGGACAAACACAGCATATCTGTCTTAAACCAAAGTAAGTATTACAATGCACACATAATATTTGATATCAATGATAAAGAATTACAAGACCTTATATTTCTAAATTCAATTCATGTACTTACTAAAATATACCATTAGTAAAACAATTTGAAATCCCAAGCCATTTAGTAAGTAAGGAAGAATGAAGAGATCAGGAATCGATACAATCAAGTACCACATCTGACCCAGGACACCCTATGGGAAATCGACAACAACGCAAGGAAACATCAAATACCAGAGAGCCAAATGTTCAACTCTCTCCCTGCAGGTGACAAAAAGGCTGCAAGGAGCAGACAAGACAGTATGACAAAGAAAATAAAAACAAGTAACAAAAAGGATCCACAAAGGAAGCACGACGTTTGAATGGTCAGTAAGAAAATTACTAGAGGGCTCTTTTCTGTAGTGTCCTTTGATAAAATATTTTGAGATTATTGAGTGCTGTCTTGTAAATGTGCTCTTTTTAATATATATTATTCTGCAGAGATATCCCTTATATCAAAACCATCTCAAATGAAAGACACAGAGAATAAGAAAACCTATTGCAGTTGGGTAATCAAGTATTGTATTTCAACTTGTATTGGTAGATCTGTTTTAATGGGATTGGTTGCTACGAGGGCTGTTCAAATGTGAATGCAAGTAGCTTCATAACTTTCTTCACATATATGCTACGACAAAATGGTAGACGTTTCTATAAAGGACTATATGTAATCTTTAAACTGGCATGTAACATAAATAAAAATACAGTATACTTATCGAGTTATAACCCTTTGAATGAGGGTCACGTAAGTATACTAACAAACCCAATGCTTCGAACATATACCAGTAATATAGAAGAGCATATAATTCTTCGATAAACAGGTGGAATTTCTTGAAATTTTTAAGGAAGTATCTCCATATTCGTATATAATTATTCTGTGAAAATTGCGAAAATCTGACATGCTTTTGGTAAATTACAACGAATCGTTTTCATCAAAATCTCCTTATGTTTGCATATAAATGGTAAACAAAACACCACCTTTCAGTTTTCAGTTTAACTTATCTCTAAAAAATTGCACGAAGCAGCATTTAAAAAAGTTTTAACTCAAAGACAATATGTTGATTGCTCATACTGAGTTGTTGCTGCAAATTATTGATGGATAGTGGGTATTTTTTCAAACGCTGAAAGCATTTTTATTAAGTCCAAAATGCCTTAAGTGAAGGGGTTATAAAATGTACACTTTATCTTTTTTGTCATAACATTGCAACTTTTTTCTAACTTTGAACGTTAATTTTAAGTTTGACCACTATAGGCATTAATTACGATAAATGTACCCACCTGGTCTTGAGGACTAGACACATTGATCATATTTTAATTAATGTAAACAAGCCATTACAGGGCTCTAAAATAGCACTCGTCCGCTTGTATTTACGAGTACCAAAGGTTGCAGGGCAAGTGAAAATTTTGAAATTTCTTGAGAAAATCAAATTTTGCCCATATATGCCAATAATTTTTGTGATGCAGGGCAAGTGTCTATTTTCAGATATTTCGAGGCCTGCATTAAGAAGCAGACAAATGCTTGAAAAAATGATCTAAATGTGATTACTCTGCAAATAGAGAACAAGGAATTTTGAAAACTCCCTTATGACATATTTAGCACGTTTTCAGCAAAACGCAAAGAAAATGACACTGCAACGTTCATTATTACATCACCAGTAGATAACTCAAAATGACGTTATCATAAAATTAATGACGTCACAAACGTGCCTGTTTACCCGAGATTGAAACAAGATTATACAAACTTTTTTCTGCAAGCAACTTTTAGATTGTTACTTAAACTTGCATCTAAAATTTGGTGTCATTTTGTATAAAACTTAGAAAGATATGATACTATATCCGCACATGTACCGAAACGTGCAATTTGCTTCAGAAAAACTTCAGTATACAGGAATGTCCTTTATTTAAGGGTCTGTAACTCGAGAAATACAATGAGTGGTTCTTTATGTTTGGTGCCATTTTAAAGGCGACAAATAGTTCTTTCCAGAAAGGTATGACATTTTGTCGTAGCATATATCTGCAGAAAGTTATGAAGCTACTTGCATTCATATTTGAACAGCCCCCATAGAAACTCTGATTTTGCTTCATGCAAACAACGAAGATGCAGACAGCCTCCAATTTGTATAGTATGATCGTTTACTTAGAGTATTTATGAACTGTTATGACACAGATCTGTTTGGGATATCTTAATAGGGTCTTCATTGATTTTGTTGTTAGAATTAATGATGTTGTTTTTTAATTTCATTTTGAGAGATTATCTGGAAATCTCAATGCAATCTGTTTTATTAATCATTTTATTCAAAATATGGGATTTATAAACCAAGGGAGGTAAAAAATCTGATAAAGAAACAATTGTGCAAGCACAAGTTTCTTTATATGATTTTACACCTCCTGATGCTTATAAATTCCATATTTTAAATAGAACGATTCAATAAACTGTATATTACATGCATTCTACTTGAACTGTTTGTTTAAATTTATGAAAAATAATACTATGGTTCGCGATGTGGCGAATCTAGTTGGATCATGACACGCCTAATTTTAACCTGAGTAGTAATAGATCAGCTGTTCCCTGCTGAAAAAATTGGAAGACCACCATTTTGAAAATCTTCTCCATCCAGTCCACTTCAGAATTTCAAACGTCTGTAACTTACTTTATTAGTGAACTAAAACATAAAGTGCGGGTACTCCTTTTCTTAATTAGATCGTTAGGCACATTTTGGTACTAATTTATTGTGTGTTATGTTTTGTACCTTGAGCTCCTCCAGTTTCAGTTTTGGAAGACATAATCGTTATGCAACGTCATCGCATGTGTATATGAAGTCATTTGTCAATGTTTGTGATGTTAAAGGTGCAGAAAAACGCAATGTTTGTTAAATTGTAAATAAAAACAAGAAAATTTGATTTTGGTTTTGAATATGACATGCATTTCACCTCACCAAAGCCTAGAGTCACTCGTGTTCAGGAGTTCAAGCTAAAGAGGTTTATCTCCCTAGAGGAAATATGAGGGACGTCCCACTAATTGGTAGACTTTTGCACTGTATTATAACCATAAGACTTATTCAAATGTTCAATGATTCTTTTTGTATTATACAATAATAAATGTAGAAAGATTTACGCCAATAGCTCAAAGATTATTGTTTGTAGCAAACTTTAAGTAGCGGCACATATCGCCCTACAGGCCACGTCAAATGCCAACGCCAAAATTTTATGACGTGACGTCATTTCTTTTAACTTCTTTTCAAAGTATTCTCCAGCATGGCTAATACACTTTTGGTGGCGTTTCACCCATTTTTCATACACTTCCTTAAACCACAAAGTATTTAGGGCTATGTTGAAACTTCAAATAGCGCATCTGATCTCCTCGCGACCTTGAAATCGTTTTCCACGCAAATACTTCTTAAGTTTAGGGAAATATGCAAAGTCTAATAGAGTCAAATCTGACATATAGGAGGAGGATTATCAACGCCCAGAAAGTCCAGTAAGTCAATTTATAGCTGAATACAATTTCTGCATGATTTAGAACAATGTCCTGGTACAGCACTACATTCTCTAAGTTATCAGCCATGTCTGGAAGCTTCTTTTGAAGAGATTTCACCAAATCCAGGCACGCCACTTGCAATACAACATGAACCTCTTAAGAATCAAACTTGGTACAAAAGCAAATTTTTCTTCCTCAGTTAGTTGCCTCGATACCAATCTAGCATGTGTGACATGCCCAGATCTGCAGTTGAAACTCGCTGAGCAGTAGACTTGCTGCAACCGACACTTACAGCTGCTTTGCACACTGTCTTCCAAGGATTGCTTAACGACGTTCTTGATGGCCAGAGGTTGCTTTTTATCCTTAAATAGCGGTCGTCCATGAAGAGAACCTACTGTCCACCCATTTCTAAATCTGCCATACCACTTGTTTACAAACGGCTTAGGCACATTTGTATATATACCAATGCTGTGCATCTGTTTTAATGTTTGTATGGGTGTCATTCCACCCTCAACACAAAATGGTTTACTGTTCTTCCGGCAGTTGTGTCGTTAAAGGTCGTCATGTTCTTCAATTTTCAAAAAGGCAGTGGTGCATATTTAGCTTGCCACATTCGTTCATAAATTACATAAGCCTTTCGAAACTTGACATGCTGGCATCAGAATAATTTGAGAGATCTCCAAATTTACTTGTTATGCATGTAATAAAGTAATTGATATATGTGGAAAAAAATATTATTCTGCCACATTATATATCTATGCCATATCTGTGATATACATGTATTTGTAAAGTCCACGATTTACTGGGACAACCCTCGTATATCTAACTAGACTTAATAAATACAAATTTTATTTGTTTGATAAATCATGGTATGTTTTTGTCAAACATGTAGTATTATGTTCTTATCAAATTGCCTATGTATAATAGCTATAATACACCTGTGTTTATACAGACTACTCGTTCACCTCTATCTGCACAAATTGAAAGTTATATTTGTTATCAGAACTATACTCTTTATGTCAAAACAAGCAATGTTACATTTTTACATTTTAAATGTCATTTTTTGACATTTTCTTAAATGATTTAAAGAGTCTATAATACACATGTTGTTGAAGATATTACGTTTGTGTGTACAAAATATATCTTTATCAAGTTTGAAGTATATTTTCTTTTTTGCAGGTATGGCACTGAACAAACATGCTATGATATAAAAATAAAAGATATTTCAGGTAGTAAATACTTTATTTCAAGCAGGCATACATGCATGCATACATATAAAATTTCTTTTGGATAGATTGGTTTATTTAATGTAATACACACATATGGCGTGTATATTTTACCACTTTAAGTTACAGACCAATTTGAGCGATAGTATTAAATAGAAAAGAAAACGACAAAGATGCTTTAAATATTTTGCAAATTTATCTTTCAGATAAAATAAAAGCTATATAAAGACACCTGTACCAAATAAAAGTTGACGGTAAAGGTTTATGAATATCTAAGTCTGACCTGAATATACGCTTCTGAAATCCTTTAGAATTCTGAGAGGAGTCTTACTTTTAGGAGTAATACCAATCTAAGGAGAAGGACAAGTATCAACCACTGATGTATATAACAAAATCAAGATGCTCCTTAAAGCTTTTTTTGTCTAAGTCTTCATTGCATTCCTGAACAATGTATATGATAAATACGAATTTTCTCTTATTATAAAACGTTCTAGAAATACTTATATATTAAATAAACTATATGCTTATCAAAACGATGACATTTTCATTCTACTTGATTGACAGTTATTAGGTTTTATAAAGGCCTAGCTGTGTTAGTCTTAGAAAGTGCATGAAACATCTTCTATATTATGTTACTTTAGAAATTATAGAATGTTTATTGCTGATAACATTTTTATGTCTGCAATCATTTCTTATTTCATATCTTCATTTGGCTGTATTTATATCGGATCATTGTTGTATTACTTCCTATAGTATATTGATAAATTTCAGGTACAGGGCCTTGTAGAAATGTACATTGTGTGAATCAAGGAATTTGTGATGCTAATGCAAACGGTGTAACTTGTATTTGCAAGCATGGTTTTACAGGCAGCCTGTGTGAAAACAGTATGTATTTTATAAATCTTTTGTATTTGTGAGTAATATAGAGAAGTCGTTTAGCTTTTGTATTTGTACATGGTCCCACATGGAAATGAAAATGCATTTATATATGACCAGTTAATGCCAAAATAATAGATTGCAAGCCAACCCATGGCACCACAAGGAAGATACATTAGAACAAAGACAAATACAAGTGAGTTTCTGATGACTGTATCAATAATGGTAACTAATACAAACAATATGTCTAATGCAGCATTTTTAAGTTTAAACTGTTTAAACTTACTAAGTGATTGCATAGGGTTTAGTTAAAAAGTTATGTGTATGACCAGCAAATGCCACAATCACATTCTATAGACCAGCCCATGGCACCATTAGCTACCCTCTGGACACGTTCTAAGGAAAGTAGTTGTGTATCACATCATAATATTATTCCAGTTTTCAAAGCAGTTCAGTGCATATATTCATAAAGTGTTTCACATGTAAGAAGACATTTCATGACTTTATTAAGTATCCAAGATTTAGAAAGGCACTTGTAATATTTATGCTTTTTGTTTCAATGCTTATCACTTTCTTTCCTGCTAAATTATTACTAGTACAGTATAATATACTTTTATTTTTCATAGCCATGTTCAGTAACAAAACAAAGAAGCTGTAAAATGAACACCTTATAAGATTGAATGAAAGGAATATCCCTAACAAAAACGGGGACATAAACACTATTGAAATTCAATCATATTTTGTATCCTGAATCATAAATGAAAATATGACATTTGATATGATATGGACAAGTACAAATGCACAAAATGCTGTTTAATATATTTTATACATACTGCTTACTATGAAATATATAGATTGAAAATTCTGAAAAACCTGGTTTTAAATGTTGCAAATGGCTAAGCAGGGCCCAAAAGAGTGATAGTCTTTGCTTTTTACAAACAAAATCTTATAAACAGAGCCTGTTGTTTCTAAATAATGTTGATTCACTCCATTTTCTAGAGATCTTTAGAGTGTATAAAGTTACATAATCTAGACTGTTTACATTTACGAATGTTTCTAATTAATACAGGGGCATGCTTTAGACTTCTTATATTAAAGCACAATAAACCATAACTGTAATTTTATCTACAGGAAGCAATTTTTATGCATCAAACACACATATATGTAAATGCTTTAAAATTATTCTGTTGTGATTTAACTAATATTCAAATCAGGCAGTATGGTCAGGAAGAGCTCAGTTGGGTGAGAATAATGATAGGATTTAGACATATAATATATAAATAAAGTGTATCTAATGTGACATTTACAGCAACGAGTTATGCTTTGTGTATTCATTTTGTGTCTTCAAGTTTTTGTTTGCTTTTAGCCTCTAAAATAACCATTCAGACATGACTGCTAAAGAGAGAAATAGTTAGCCCATTTTATGCTGATAGAATATCCCATACATAGTGATACACTAAATTCAATGTATTTTAAGGGGTTACTGGTCGTCAAAGTTACTTTTTTAAAGATAAATTTATGTCCCTTAAGGCTGTTTTTGTCTTTTCCAAGAATGCATATCCTGAAAAAAGTGACATTCATTCTGGGTCTTCACCATTTGTTTACCAGTATCCAGACTGAAAAGGGTTAATGCTGCAATTGTTTATTTGCTGCCTGGTACATATTAATTTTCAGCGATTTGAAATTATGATGTATCCCTGTATTTTTCAGCCACGGATAGTTCATTTTCAGTATTACCGGGAATATCTGGTTTAAACTCAACAAACATCACTGGAGGGTCATCATTTGACAATTCTAGTGCTATTCCAACTATTGTCAGATGTGATGTCAATAAACCTTGTCATATTCCAGTTATAATCCATGGAGGCGCTTCACAACTGTAAGTAAAACTCTATCTTTAATTAATAAATTATTCAAGACGAACTTAAATTGTGTATTCCCACGTTGTAATAACTATTATTTCAGCTTACCACAAAAGAGTTTTGTTGTTTGGACCAGCCTATAAAATATTACTAACTGCATGTGCAAACTTTTCAAATGTGCATGTGCTGCTGTCGTTGGAAAAAATATTCAATAGCTTGGATAATTCTGTAAAGCTCATTTTGATCCATAATCAATTTAAACTTTTTCTACTGTGACATTAATACGTATTTTGATTTATCAAGATTTGATAAGTTGATAGTTTTATGTGAATATGAGCGATTTCTTGGCGTTTAAAATTCATTTTGAATGCATTTTTTCAATATAATTATCCAATTTATAAAAGCAGAATTTAATGAAAAACACTCATTTGTTTAATCCTCTGTAAAATGGTAAACACTGGTATAATATAAATACACAATGATATTGATAGGCACATTATGATGCTAAGTCTATACAACAAAAAGTATGTTTTTTTTCTAATCCTTATGGTTATAAACCTGGATATATCCTGTTTGGAAACAGTGTGCATTCTTGTCAGCTGGCTTTTTAGAACCCAGTTGATGGGATCCATTGTGTTTTCTGTTTCCTTATTTATAGTATAAATAAGAAGTAAATTGGATACAATTTGGGCAAAAAGTAGTACATACAATACTCAGCATGGGTCAATATAAAAGGTAATGCAAAGGTAGATTTACAGTTATTTATTTGTTTTTTTATTATTGTGTGCCACTCTTAATTTATAACCACTTGCATAATATCACATAAACATGCACCTGTGGGGTAGGTACTGTCCTGCCAGCCAAGAGTAACATTGACGTCATGTTTTGTTTACAACGTTATAAGGGACTTATAATCGATATATCACTTGAGTATTAATCCTTTCCACAGGATAGGATAATACACAAGTGATCTATTGATTCGCGTTAGCTCAAGTGGAGTGTACACGCGAATGTTTTACTTAACAATTAAAAAAGATTTTACGTCACTGTCACTCTTGGTTGGCAGGACAGTAGATATTCTTTGCGTGCATGGTAATTCTGCATGTTTTAAGGTTGTCTGCTGTTTTTGTTTCTCAAACGTTCTTTCAGAAATATCACAAGAATGTCAAATAGTTTGGATTCAGATAATGGTCAAGCTTGTTGTTTTGTCGGACATGATCTGGATTAATACTTTTTGAAACAGTTATCATCAGACAACAAAACTAGCCACTAGCATGTGGTCGTTAAAATTAACAAACAGGTCTTGAAAAATTAAAAAAAATCTTCAAAGCTCATAAATCTCAGGCGTGGTTTCATTGATTTTGTCTATGAGAGTACAATTAGGCCTGTGCCTGACTGAAGAATGGGACAAGTCGTCTTTATCTGTCATTGTTAAACTCAATCGAGTCACGAATTTCTGTTTTAGTTCTTTGCAACACTTAACTCTTTTCATGCTGTGTAATTTTGCATGATTTCATGCAAGAAGCTCGTAAGGGACAACGCTAAGGAGTAGAATCCTAGGTCCTCCTTGTCTGAAATAGCTGAGTAGAGAGTTTCCCGAAGAGTTACCTTAGAACCATAACCATAACTAATCTTATCACAGCACTGTGGTCATTGAGGAATGTTGAAGTCATTTAATTGTGTAAAGCTGGCTGTTTTATTGCAGTATTAGCTTGAATCCAAGACAATCAAACAGTTAAATGTACTTATTCTTCATGAAGAGTACATGGTCTAAAATATAGGCTGTACAGTTAAAAAAAGACATTAAATTTTTTTGAATAAAGGGAAAAACATAACGGCCTCTACCATTTTGTATAAAAGCTGATCAGGCTCTTCATCATTTGTAAGCGATTTCGTTGTAAAAAATGAAAGAATGGTGGCAGTCACACTGCCACTGATCTTGATGTAACCTTTAAGCTGCTTTAAACGCTATTTTCTGTTAAATTGTAATGATCTAGAGAATAGCTTCAACGAAAAAGGAAAGGAAACGAAATCTATAAGCTGGCTCTAAGCTTTCATTCCAATCCTATAGATTGCAATTGTATGTATATATGTCTTGCATGTCATTTTGAAACAGAGAAATAAACAATGTTTAAACCAAAAAAGGTTGAACTTTTTAACATTTATCATTTTTGAGATAATGGCATTACCCTGTTTACTACTAGGAAAAAGTGTATGTTTACACCAACTTCAACTCCTTTAGATGCTTACTAGCTTTTTCATTTGTTTTACAGTGTAAGTAAGTAAGTAAGTAAGTAAGAATATACTTTATTTAAAGAGGGTTACAACATTTAGCAAATACAAATGAGCACAGTGTAACAGCTAATCTTCCATGAGGCCCTCTATAATGGTATATACATTATACATATTTACATAAAATATACATGTTTTTATACAAAAAATAAATAGATTACAAGTATCAATTATCACAAGTTATTACAAAATATATAAGTAAACGGTTTGAATACTCCTATATAATGATCCTAAGGGTTTCATACCGAAAAGTTTGCAAATGAGCAAAACAGTGTGGACACAGTCTGGTTGCTATATATAGGCAAACTGATCATGTCCACACTATTTGTCTACTGGTCTGCATTCTTTGAACCCATAAAATTTATGGTGTCCGTAAATTACAGAACTTAATTTGGTATGTAACTCTTAGGATTTGTTCTGTAGTTTCTAATAATCTGAGTGTTGGTGGACATAAGAATATTATGCACTCCAGTCCTCTGTAACAAATGCAAGAAATTTTATATAGATATTACATATCAATTATGCATGGGTGAAAGTTCATAATTTCCAAACTACTGAACTCTGAAAATTCAAATCTTAAAATCATGCAGAATGCCCTTGAAATAATCACAATTTCAAGTTTAAATGTTGATTGTCTTTAGATAAACTGAAAATAAATCAGAGAAGCTATCATAATCAACTGAATTCAGTAACTTAAGGCTGACTTTCCACAGAAAGTCAGCCTCAAAATCCTGAATTCAGGAATAATCCTGAAAACTCTCACCTATGATTATATTCACCCAATCCACCACAAAACACTTATAACTGCAGACAAGTTGAAAGACTTAATTGAAATTCAACCCTCTTTGATAACAGATTTTAGGCTCATTTATTTTCTTTTTATCATTATATTAGGCACTTTTATCATCTACGTAATATTCTATCATGGATTTTTTCATGTTTATTGTAAACACTTTTAACATAAAAATTCATTATAAACAATTTTTATTCCAGTTATACAGAATTTTGTAAGTTAAGCATTTTGCTGTAACACACAGGCTGATTACGGCAGACAAGTCAAGGTATAGGCAATAAAACCCTCAGCAATGTGGCATTTTGACAAGTGTAGACTCAGACTAGCCAGTGTCAGTAGCCTAAGAGTCATAGAATATTCAAGCGACTAGCAAAGGCTCTGATCACACTGTGCGTATGCGCAGGCTGATCTGAGCATTTGCTGGTCGCACATACCACATTGTTGGAAATCTCATGCTACGAAACTAGTTCAGGATCAGGTTTTCTAATTGTGTAGGTTCTCTCTATTTCTAAAATATTTGTTTACTGGTCGCAACAGCTGTCGTTGTGTCATGTGAAGGTGGCAGATCAACTTTCAACACATCAACATAGTGTTATAATTATGTTTTATATTCTAGTTCTTCAGGTATAGTGGGTTCTCGTCTGAAAGCAGAGTATCACTTAAGCTGGTGTCATGGAGGCATATGTGCTGTTGAATTTTGTTAAATCTCATGAATAAACTGAGTAAAACTGATTCTGCTGCTTTCAAATTTTGTAGGTCCTCTCTATTTCTGAAGTATCAGTTTTTCCAGATTTATGTTTTATTTCTGTTTGCCTAATATTCCCTTTTAGACACCTAAAGACATGTAGTCAGATTTAAACAGCAAAATATACAGCTTTCTTCCCTGTATCCTTTCATGTTTGCATTTATTTGGTCTCAGACTGATAAGTATTTTACACATAATTACCTCAAACATATCATAGCCTAATTTGTCTATGCTGCTGAGAAGGTTGGCTCTAGACATACCTTATCACAAGATCATCCATGTCATATGCATAGGAAGTGAAACAATTGCGCACAAAATACATACAAGCACCTAGATGGCTTATTAGTAAAAGACGTACAGGTTCAATATAATTACCAAGCATCCAGTTATTCATTCCTAAATGAACTGGGAACATGGGATGTTCAGAAATGAGGGAAACCTACGTAAATTAAAAAACAACAGCACTGTTTTATTGAGTCTGTCTATGAGAATTACTGGAATATGAAACAACTCTCACTCACCCAAGCGCCAGCTTAAACGGTATTGTGCTTTCTTGCAGATCCCAATATTCATAATAGACAAAAAAGTAGGTAAGTATGACCAGGAAATACCACATTCACACACTGCATACCAACCCATTCTACTGCAATGCAGAGTGACAGAGCACTAACAGTCTCACAACATCAGGATGGCAGTTAAGTAAATCTGGGTTTTCATGTCCTCAGCAAGATAATTGAAACACTACTAGAGGGGATATTAAGTACATTTATACTACATAACAAAACAAGGACCAAACATAAAAACACAAAACAATGAGAACAACAATAAACAATTAATCAACAACAACTAAGCAGAGTAAGTAAGGGTGCAAAGATCAGGAATCGATACAATCAAGTACCACACCTGACCCAGGATACCAATGGGAAAGTAACAAACTCACAATTAAACATCACAAACGAGAGCCAAGAGGTCAGCCCTTTCCCTGTAGGTGACCACAAGGCACATATAAACAGACGCATACAAAGCCATAGCACACACAAGACAATAAAAATTTTAAAAGATCCACAAAAGAAGTACCGCCTTGGAACTGTCAGTAAAATATTATACTGGAGGGCTTAAACCAGTTTAATGGTGCAACAACCTCACCCTTAGTTCAGATGTGGATCAAGACACATAGATGTTTGGTTTGCATAAAAGACCCCTAACTTATCAATGCATCATCTCCTAGAACATATAAATCAAGATATAAAAGGGAGATAAAGCAAAGATAAGGGCTTAACAGTAAATAGAACTGAATACCGGAGCAAAATAAATCAAGCAGGTAAAAAAGTATACACAGGTTGAATGAAGAATACCCATCCATTGAGTTATAGAAAATTACAAAAAGACAGCCAAATCTATGCCATGCTATTTTCCACCAATATTAATATGCGGAATCTCTTATACAGTTAACCCTCTTTATAGCAACAATGTTTGTTCCAAGCTTTCTTTGACGTTAAAGTGAATTTTCTGTTATAAAGAAATTCTGACTAGTACCACATTTCAACATCACAATCATTTGGTAGCAGAAAATATCATACAGATGAATTAAAATGCCATTGTTCAAAATATATACATCAGTTCAGCTTTATACTCCATCAAAATGCACAAAGCTTCCCTTTATCAAAATGAGTCAGATACCCATTCATGCAAAATACCTTGACCTGATCACAAAATTGTCTGACACATGGTAAAAATTCTGTTATAATGAATTTCTTTTCAATAGAAAATGTATATCTGTTCCCAGGAGTTACTGTTGGTGTCGTTAAGTGAATATTCTGTTATAAAGAGGGAATTTTAATGGAAACAGATCCGTTCCCAGCATATTTATGTCGGATATTGAATATTCTGTTATAAAGAGTTTTGACTGTACTTAAGTGATTATCATTTAACTTCAGGCCGGTTCTAGGTCATGTTGATCCTACAATGTCAGCTTCAAAACCAACATTAGTGTCCACTGGAACCTTGTTACCTACAGATACTCATATGGTGCAGACTATTATCAATGCCACAAAAGATGGAAAATTCTGTTTGCAAACAGTGGACAAGTCTTCAAAGTAAAGCTTTTTCAATAATATTATATATATTTTACAACCTATATAAAATAATCTTAATTACTAATTATATTATAACCTTGTACAAGAATCAGAAATAATTGTATTGAGTCAACATTAATCGCTTCTAAATTCTTACATTTAACATTCAAAAATTGAAACATAAGTGAATTCCACCTTCTAATACCTTTAGATAACATTGGAACTACAGAAAAAGATATTGCATGTGCGACTTGGGTGTGGCTCGTTGTCAATCACAACACCAGTGTCAGGCTTCTAAGGGTTGCAAAAATCTAAAGGTTCATTAAAGGATTGCTACAAAAATGTAAACATTAATCGATCAAATTCTTAGATAAAACGTTATTCTTTCATATATACATACTCTTTCAGCTGTTTAACATATTGTCAAATGAACGAAAATCCATGTTTTAATATAGGGATCAAACATGTTTTTTTCATGCATTAACATTCGCCGGGTCCCAAGGAAGCTGTTTTTAACACGAGGCTGTTAGGCAAGTGCTAATGCAATAAAACAAACATGTGTGATCGTTATTCTTGCATATTTACCCAATTTCAACATAAAATTTCTCTAAACAAAATGGCATCAGCTTCAAACTTTCGAACGTCATAACGTTGCCACAACGTCATAGACTCGCGCAACGTTTTCGCGAACAAAAGCATTGTAGAAATGATCAGTCAAGGCCTCAACGCTTTCCAGTGTAACGGCATGTAAACAAATCAGGGCCCAGATAGGCTTTGTCAAGCTAAAAGCCATGTTCAAACAGCACGTGGATCTCATTATTTGAACATGGATTTTTGCTGCTGTAAACAGCTTTGCGTAATGAATTCCCATGAGATACACATGCCGTTTGAACATAGGGCTGTAAAATCAGCCCTGATTCATTTGCATGACGGTATATATGGAAAGCATTTTGGACCAGACTGCTTTTGTTGGCAAAACCTTACATATGGTTATGAAGTTTTGACGACATTATGACATTTGAAAGTTTACAGCTGTCGCCATTTTGGTTGGAGGAATTGTGTGTAAAAATATATATATTAATGTTTTTGCAACATTTTCAGTGCGAATTTGGTTTGGATAAGGTAAACTATGCAAGAATAACAATTACGCCTGCTTGTTTCATTGCAATGACATATGCATGGTCACTCTGGAGATGTTTGAACACTTGGTCAATCAACCTTGTGTTACCACAGCTGCCTGGGGACTCGACATATGTCAATGCATAAAAACATGTGTGATCCCAATAACAGTTTTTGGTTTGGTTTTTTGCTTTACGTCACATTCAACAGCTATTGTCATGTCAGTATGGTAAAAATAGTAAGTGGGTATGATCAGGAAATACCACAATCACAAACTGCAGACAACCCCGTGGCACCGCGAGGATTAAAAATAGTAAGTGAGTATGATCAGGAAATACCACAATCACAAACTGCAGACTAAGTTCACCTAGCCATACTTTTTTTCCTGGGCAAGCTTGAACAAGTAGTTCACCAGTACATTGTGCAAATACTTTCGCTAGTTACTGATAACAACCCTTCTTGAAGTGAGGAGTGAGGAGAATGACCATAGAAATTATTTCATGATCAATCTCCACTAAAGTATGGGACTGGGCTGGGATCACACGTGTCTTATTGTTTTTACGTAAAGCTCTGCTTATCCTGTTTTAGAATCAACATTGATGAAATATGCATAAATGTGGAAGTAAACAACAACAGTGCTACTGTGAACAAGGTAAGTTTGTTTTAACCCATTTAAGCTGAATGGAATTTCCCATGCATATCAGTTGGACCAGTTCACTTCTATTTTAAGGGTTATTGGGTGTCATTTAGTTATTTTACTCAAGTTTTAAAACAACATTCTGTAAGCAAAAAGTGGAGAACGTGATCAGACGCCGCAATCAGTGGTGGCCAAACTGAGTCTACACTGTTTGTGTATGTCTCACAAAAAGGATACTAGGCTAATATGGGTTAAAGTGTTTTTTTAGACAATAAATGGAGATTAGCTGTAACAAGGAAAAGTTGATGTTTTGTTTAGATCAAATCGTTCTGTAATGTTTAGAAATACTGACACCACTAAGATACATGTCATTGTCATGAACAAATAATTAGAAAACGAGTGTATTTTCATATATAAAATATAAGCTTGCTTACACGCAGGTATGAAGAAATCAGTGATCAATATTTGATGAAGTCTTTTCTAGTCAGATTTATGAAACTAGATAAATTTAAGGACGATACTGTGTTTCATTTTTTTTCAGAATAAAATTTTAACTATCTATTTTGATGTTGTGATAGCTATAATTTGCAATGCGTCTATGCAGCAGTTATTTTATTGATGTATAGGGCTTTTATGGGCAAATACTATAACAAAGAATGGTGTTTATGAGTACATTTTCAATGTTCACAAACTTTAATCCTATGCTTCAAAACATCTACTAGCTACATGCAAAATCAAATGCCTGTTTGCTTGATATCAAAAAGTGCATTCTCTCAATATATTAATCTCATATTATAGGCCACTCTATATAGAATACTAATGGGTGGCTTATCAGAAATTAATGGGTTCAATGTCAGATAAGAAATTGAATTTTCAGCAGAATTTGTTTACTACTGAAAAGCTGCTGATTGGGCATGACCCCTGTTAACAGCTTGGACGAAGCTGAAAACTAAAATTTTTACTGTCTTTTCTCTGCTGATAAGCAAGATACTGATATAAATATTTTATTGGCTCCGACAATCAAATAATAAATTTAAATGCTTGTGTATTTTCAATGAAAATTCATCAATGAAAAATATGATCTGCAGCTTTTATGAATGATAGAATGTGTCTCAAATTAAAATACTTTTAATTTCTCACCAATTTTAGTTTGTATGCTGAACTTCCCATTTGAAACTGATGTCCGGGGTTAAGCCTACTGCAGACGTTTTTTTATTAATTATATAATCCACATAAAAATTAGAAGAGCTTGTTTCATGTTCATATTTTATCAAAATAATGTGCAAAAATAGATATAGAGGATCTAAAAACGGCAGACACGGTTTCAGTGGTTCTGTTCACAAGTTTTATTGGAAAGTGTAACACTTCTTATGCCCCATACCACCAGCTTTAGCAGTATTCTACTATCTGCCAGAACCCATTATTGCTGATAGGTCAGAATAAAAACACATCTGCGTAGTTTATACTTGTGTGTCTTCATGAAAAGGGCCTCCTAAATAGCATCTGATCATAGTGACGTTTTCAATTAACATTGTACTCATTGATAAATTGAATGAAAATAGGCTTTGAGTCTCAAGGATCATACAATATACTTCTGTTGATGTATTTCATTACTGATCACATTACATGTAACTAAGGGCCATTTTACACACTGAAACGAAACGGAAAATGAACCCAAAAATTAGAATGACTTAAAACCTATGAGATCTTTTTGCACATATATACCAAACCAAAACCAAACGCCAAACTGAAAACATGCACAAATTGAATTAATTGTTTTCCGTTTTTACGGCAGAATATAGCAAATGCGACAGGTTTGTAACCAGCATCACACAGAATAACTTTAATTACAACTGCACATACACAACCACATACGTTGTATATAATTTAATAATGATGGAAGCCATTGATGGATTGCTCAGCAAGGCAATAGTGCGATTATTTTACAAGTGCAAGACTACAGACTACAGACTTTTGTAGGATAAAGCCATATGTGAAAGGCCTGCTGAAAATGAAACAATGCAAATCGCTTTTGTTTTCGGTTTCATTTTGTTTTCGTTTTGTTTTTGGCGTATATGTGAAATGGCACTAAGCATTGCAAATACTGTAATAGAACTTTATTTCTACACTGGATATTGGTTTTCTAACATTGTGTGTATAAGATTTATATACATGTTACTCTTTGTTAACAGAATAAACCACAATTCATTACTCCAACTTTCACAAATGGATCACAGATTCTTTGCTTTCCGAGCCAAACTTGTCACCTTCCAGTAGTGACAAGTACAGATACAAATGGGACATGGTAGGTTTCCTCAAGTGTAATTGGATGGTTATATTTTCACTTCGATGGGGGAGACTGTTTATAGCTGACTGTAATTTTTTCACTTGCATAAATATAGTTACTTTTTTCCCTAACTTGTCGTTTAATTCTTTCCATGCTAGCAGCAATTTTTGTCATATGCTAAAAATCACTGCAAACAGTTTGGACCTAGATCAGCACTGACATAACATTGGTCCCAAACTGGATCCAAATCATTTTACGCCAATGCAGTGTTCCTGAAAGATTATGAATGAAAACTCAATTTTAAAAAATTGCACAGGTGAAACCAAATGCATTACAATTTACCCAGCATGCAAAAAGTAAAAAACTTTGAATTGGGTCATCTGAAAGCACAATATTTATGACATGAGAGATACCGACATTTTGTTTTTTTCTAATATAAGCCAGCATTACCAATATGTTTTGAAGTTGGGAGGTTATATCTGTTTTAAAAGGATTCAATATTTTTTTATTATTTAAAGCGTTAAATACCTGGCGTTTTATCATTTATAGTGGTTACATCTTCTCTCTGTTTACCCATATAGGTTTGATTTTTTTCTGATCTTCTACATCGTTAAGCTATTATAGAGAATATCTGGCAATGTCGGGAGCGAGAGCACAGTTATAACCTTAAAAAGAGTATGCAGACTCCAATATGATTTTTTTTCTGTTTTAATTGTCCCTTAGAATATAGTTTGTGTCTCATATTTCCAAACTTATTGCTTGTTTGTTTTTGCCAATCGTTGCTCTGTTCCCTCCAATTTCTGCTCAAGATGTTTGGCTCCTATATGAGCCTAAGCCCTTCAATTGTGTAAACAAAATGAGCACAGGGCTGATAAAATGTATTAAATATTTCAAATATTGTATTTATATCTGTAATTTAGGTTTTTGACTTACAAATCTAAAGGTGCATTGCCATAAATAATAATATCAAGAACAATAATTAATTTGTGTTCAGACATTGTAGAATAACTTGTAGTATGGTGATCTATGATATATAGTTTTCTGTTTGCTTTATAGACTTGATTGAAATATATATTATTTTGAGTAGAAATTGATTAACCATGTGATATTATCGGAATATTTCCAGATACTTATTTTGCACATTTATACTATTGAAATTTAGTATCTACATTGTCAAGCAAAATAATAAAATGGTTAATAATGAACGCCTAGATTTTCCTGGTAGTAATAAACATTTAAATAGCAGTTAGTGTTTAGCATAAACAATAATATACTGTACAAATATATTTGAAGAAAAAAGATAGAATTGCCTGTAGCGAATATGGTCATATTTTTATAAATTGTTTATATATTAGCATATTTAAGGATGTTAGTGGCGACATTCAGTATAATTAAGTACACATTGTACATGACATCTATCATTGCAACAAGCTTAGGTTTCATTTCTCAAAAATACTCTAGAAACTCATGGATAAGACTAGGTCTATCACAGAACAGTATGTGGTACCAAGCATAAGATATAAAAGAACAAAAGTAGATAACAAGACATGTATACAAGCAAAACACAAAAAGTTAAGCACTGAGCTGTTTATCTCTCAGTAAAATGATTACCAAAGCTTGAAATGAAACGAAGCACTTTGTCAAAACAAAATGTTATGCAGTATGTTGTGTCATTTATAGTTTTGCATTCATTTATCTTGCTGAGTAAAGAGAGCTGCTTGCTTTACTTTAATTTTATTTTTTCTGATGTCTTATTATTGTAAGTGTATTGTGTATCTTCCTATGGTGCCATTGGTTGGTCTGCAGTGTGTGATTGTGTTTTTCCTGGTCATATTCACTTACATTTTGAGTACAAAACAATAAGAGCGACAACAAGAAAACAAACACAAAACCAACACTGCCTTTGAAAGAACAGTCATCATCATTTTATATAGGTAAGGACACTGTAGAATAATTTTGTATAACAAATTTTGTTATTCACTTGATTAAATTGTTGTTTATTGATTAAATGTATAATATTGTTTTCAGCAATAAACCAACTGTGTGTGGAGCAAATGTAGAATCTCTCCATGTGTTTGAGCCTCAGCAAAGTGGTAGCATTTGCACAACAGAGATTAACTTTGGCAGCATTAATAAAAGTGCAACTGGAGACATTTGTTTATCACCAGGGTACAGTCATAAGTCTTACTTATTACTCATTCTTCTTTTTATTAAGACTTACTTGGAAGCTACAGTGGGCCACTTTAGTTACGCACCACTTGTAAAATGTAGAATTACTCGGAAAAGAAATATGCTATTTTTATTCTGAGACTACAAGCGTAAAGCACATTTATATTTGTATTAGCCATTGGAATTTTATTGTGATCAGGTGAAAAAAAAGTAAGAAAATTGAGCTTAAAGGGCACTACCCTCAATACACCATTTCAAATTGCATTATTCGAATGAAACTCAGATCACATTGCACTTTTTTCAGGGTCGAATTTCTGAAATGGCAGAGATAAGAGTCGATTTATTCTCGGCAGTATCTAAGACTGGAATGTGTTTGTTAACTTCATCAGTTTTTTAAACGTTTTACTATTTTGGTTCCCACCCAACCAAGGTTTGAAAAAAGTTGGTTTTATTACTTTTTTTTTAATTTAATTAAAATTTCGTATGATTCTGAGTAAACTTGTTATCAAAACGCTTCTTTTATAAGATCAACCTTTTTAAAAATTATTGAAACTCGTATTTCAATTTGCTCTTTTAATATACATCTTTTACCCCCTAAACCTAAATCTTCTTTTTGACAACTTAAACCAGGTATCTTGGATGTTTATATGAACTATGTTTAGTTTCAGCAGATAAAGCCGCTAACAATGTTGTAGTTGTTTGACGATTGCATTATATTGATACTCTTAAATATGAGCTTTTTGACATCAATGCCTATAAACTGCAGGTTTCTTTGAGTTAAAGGTTGGTTGTCGGTGGACATGGCTGTCATACATCCCTACATTTTGGTGTCAAAGCTAAAGAGAACCAACCCAAAGTTCCTACGTTGTTCTGCATATGATTTTTCTACTCTTTACACTATTTTACCTCATAATTTGATTTAAGGACACCGACCTTGATATGGGTGCGCATGCGACGCGCACATCTTCCGTAAACAATTTGACGTCATACTTCTTATACATTTCAAAATGTATGTGATGCGCTGACCTTTTTGTTGGACAACATTTTTATTCAATTTGGCACCAAGTTGTATAGACAAGTAGTTGGGATTTCTATTGGCAGTAATTGGTTCCCCTGGTTGCCAATTTAGTCTTGATTTGTTATGAAAGGGATTGATGGTGTCTCTTTCTGATGATAAGCAATCTGATATTATTGACGCTTTTAACACTACATCCAGATATTTGGATGATACATTGTATTTTAAACATTAATAATGTTTATTTTGACAATATGAAAGTCAAATATACCCTTCAGAGCTCAAACTTAAGCTAATACCTCTAATACCGAAGCCACGTTTTTAAACTTGCGTTTGTCCATTTCTAATGATATTGTTTCTACCAAAATTTATGATAAACGTGACGATTTTGATTTTGAAATTGTCAATTTCCCATTTTTAGATGGTGATGTTCCTCGGTCTACATCCTATATAGGCTATATCTCTAAACTCATTCATTTTGCTATAGCATCTAGCCATGTAGCTGACCTCAACACTCGCAATAAATTGTTAACTCAGTTACTTCTTAAACAAGGATATCGGTATCATAAACTTCACAAAAACTTTTCTAAAAGTAAGATAGGGTGCAAATATTAGGAATCGATACAATCAAGTACCACACCTGACCCAGGATACCAATGGGAAAGTGACTTTAAACTTTATTGATGATACTATGATTTGATATCTAAATTTTAAGTTTGACTTAAATCTCTTTTGGAGCCTGAGTTCTATGGTGACTTGGTGTATAGATTGAGGAAATTGTTAACTCTAATAATATTTCAGCACAATTTACTAAAATAATTTCCCATAATAAAAAGATTGGCTATAACATTTATTTATTGCAACATACTGCATGCTTGGTGGTCAACCCAATCACAGTTGGCAACTTTGCTTTCCTCTTTATTTGCATGCTGGTGTGTCTGACTTTATAGTCTATGACAGTTCAGACTAAACGACTTATCTATTGATGAGATTGTAGAGGCCTGCTGCTTTGGCTGTTGTCAGGCCCAAATGTGTTTGCCTGTTGGATTTCTTTTGCTCCTGTATTCAATTTGTGCACTGTTGACTCCTTATCTTTTCTTTGTCTCCTTTTTATATCTTGATTTATATGTTCTAGGAGATGATGCTAAGTTAAGGGGTCTTTCATGCAAACATAAAATCTATTTGTCTTGATCCACATCTGAACTAAGGGTGAGGTTAGCGCTGTAAAACCAGTTTAAGCCCTCCAGTGAATATTTCACTGACCATTCCAAGGTGGTTTTTCTTTTTTATGGATCGTTTTTGTTAGTTATGCTTCATGCTGGTGTATGTATGCTGTTGTGTCTGTTCCTAGCAGCCTTGTGGTCAGCTGCTTGGAAAGGGCTGACCTCTTGGCTGCCATATATGTTGTGTTTTCTTCTTGTGTTTTGTCACTTTCCCAAATGTGTCCTGGTTCACATCAGAATTAAGGACGAGGTTGGTGCCGCGAAACTGGTTTACGCCCTCCAGTAAAAATATTTTTACTGACCGTTCAAAGGTGGTACTTCTTTTGTGGATCATTTGTGTTATTTATGTCTAGTGTTTGTCATGCTTTTGCATCTGTTCAATGCGGCTTTGTGGTCACCTGCTGTGAAAGGGCTGAACTCTTGGATCTTGTTTGTGATGATTATTGTGTTTTTGTCACTTTCCCATGTGGTATGCTTGATTGCATCGATTCCTGATCTTTGCCACCTTTATTACTTCGATCATTGTCTTTATCATATTTTTAAATTCAAAAAAAAATCCTGCGATGTTGTTTGTCAAAAACTTGTATGTTCGAGAAACTTCATTTGTGTGCTGCTGAATAATTTGATATGGCACATTCAATTCTATTTTTAGCCAGTTAATTTGTGTGATTTCAATTAATACAGTGAATTATGGTACTGCATGTAAAACATTGTAGATCCTCATCAGATGGTTTAGTCAGACGCCAGCTGATATTGGTTTACACTGCTTTCTACAGAGAATACATGCGGGGGTCAGTACAACAAGGGTTAATAATAGGGACATAATCGACTTTCGAAGTCACTAAAATTATAATCCTGTCTGATTAGAATGATATTTTACTATATTTTGTGTGAAATAAATTTTATATGAATGTTGATTAAACTGCTTAGTAAGTAGTAGCATTTGGAATGGACTCTTTAGGCATTAACCAGTTTGCCATACATTAATACTTGAACCATTTTGGTGGATTCGTTGGAAAATGTAGTGTATATCATATGTTAAATGACACTTTCTGTAATATTAAGTAATACCCAACGTTTTTTATCTGATTTTTAAATAAACTAAGAAAGAAGGCAAAGTTCAGGTATCAATGCAATCAAGTACCACACCTTACCCAGGATACCATATGGGAAAGTGCAAGACCATAAGAGAAAATCAGCCCTTTTCAAGCAGGTGACCACAAGGCTGCAAGGAACAGAAAAGACAATGTGACAGACAAACACTTAACACAAATAACAAAAAGGATCCACAAAAGAAGCACCGCCTTGGAATGGTCAGTAGGGGTTAAATATACTTGACGGTACCTACCTCACCTTTATTTCTGATGTGGATCAAGACAAATAGATGTTTGGTTCGCATGAAAGGTCCCCAACTTTTTGATGTATCATCTCCAAGTACACACAAATCAAGATATAAAAAGGAGAAAAAAACAAAGATAAGTACAACAGTACATACAACTGAATACCAGAGTAAAAGAAATCCAAAAGTAAAATCCCCTAGTTAGCCCAACGGCAGACACAACATCAGGTCCTAACCCTCTCATATATAGATAAGTCTTTAAGTCGGAAACCTCATAAAGTCTGAGGTCCGACTCACCAGCGTGCAATTAAAGAAGAAAGCAAAGCTGCTAACCATGATAGGGTTGACAACCAAGCATGCAGTCTGTTGCAATTAATAAATGTTTTAACCAATCGTTTATAATGAGAAATTATTTAAATAAACTGCGTTAAAAAATATAAGTGCCAACAGTTCCTCAAAATACACTAAGTCACCATAAAACTCTGGTTTCGAAAGTCTCTAGTGCAAGAAAGCATTTATGTTACTTTGTTGAAGAGTATACCTGTACATAGACTCATATGTTTCATTGCCATATTCCTGTCTGAATGCCTGTCTTCTTTCTATTTTATAGCCCTGGTGGAGAGCAGCGAATTCTGACAGTTCAATATCAACTCCCAACAGGCAAGAAAATTATATTCAAATTCCAGTTTTTATTGTTTCTTTTATCATTCAATAAACTTTAGTGCATGTTCAATTGTAAGGTGAATGTATGTTTACCTTCTCTCCACCATGTTACTCGATGCAATTATGTAATAAATAATAATTATTAGTTGATTAAATGTGGTCAATTCATATAATATTCTATCATTTCTTATATTTGATAAAAAGCAAGTATTGATTGGTAGGTCATTAGAAGCACCTTATTGTTAAGCGTCTCAATTAAGCAAATTATATCTCTATATTGCATCAGTACAATACATGTTAGTCTCTATAAGTAGCATACAGCAGTGTTCTTTTACATCTAAGGTACATGAAAAAATATCAAAAATAATCAGCTGATTTTTCAGGATTTGGGCCATGCCAGAAACTTCACTGTGAAAATGGAGGGACATGTGATCAAGTACTAAACAACCCAGTTTGCCACTGTCTACCTGATTTCACTGGAGCTATATGTGACACAAGTAAGATAAAACACATTACAGTCTTATCAATTATTTTACAATGGGCGTTAAATTATAGATTGAACTTGCATCCATGATATTAATAAAAAAAGACCTGTCTTTTGTCCATTTATGAATATTACCAATTTTCACCAAATGTGGAATTATAATTTCGCTTTCATTGTCAGCGCTCTTATATTTCTGTCTTTACACCAAGAGTCATATCTCTATGTACATTGGTCAGATCTGATGCGTTAAAAATGATAAATACCACAGGGGCTCAATATCCTGTATGCTATGTTAGAATAAATTAAATCAAACTATGTGCTTGACTTAGTCAGACTAGGCAATTACTGTAGTGTTGAAATGATTAATGATTAAATATCTGCTGCCTAAATTTTGTAACTCTGTATTTTACACATTAACAGATTTAACAAAGCTGGCCTGGTTTTTTTCTCCATTTTAGAGTGAATATTTTTCAAAAAATATGTTGCACGTGTATGTGAATATTTTGTATATATCTCAGCATAACACTTTAAGTTTTATTAAAGCTTGCATCAGAGACACACATACAAATTACACAGCCCACAAGTGTACACTATAATCACTATGTGATTCCATCTGTCTGTCTGTCTGTTTGTCCTTCTGTTAGCAGTTAGTAAAATACTCATAACTCTTGAATCACATAGTATATTTTAATCAAATTATGCATATGTATGCATGTCAAAATTGTCTGTAACAGTCTCTTTCAATGAGCAAGGTTTTGCTGAGCATCCATTGGGCCTGTCATGGTCAGTTAGTAAAAATACCAATAACTTTTAAACCACACGGTATTATTGGATCATAATGTGCATACTTATTTATTTTAAACCTATCCAGCTACTGGTATGCTAAATGGTAAGAAGCCTTTGCCCAGCATTATTTGGGCCAGTTACCACTGCCTTGCCCACATTTACCCCCGACTCCCACAATTGCCCTAGCCTCCCCCAATCTACCTTGACCAGGGGCCTTCCACAAACCCTACAAGCAAAAGAACCATGATTAATAACAAACAATATATTATACTAATATTTGTTTTCAGTCATCACAACAACAACGACAACAACAACTACTGAACAAACAACAACTGAATTATCATCTACTACTGATTCAACAACAATATCTTCCTCAACTGTGTTACCAAGCACATCAGAGTCAACTACTGAGTCTTCAACAAGTGTTCCCTCACCAACAACTACCCCATTTACTTTCACTACATCCTCTGATTCCACTTCAACCGCCCCACTATCCCAAACAACGCAAACTGCTACCAATGCACCGACAACAACTCCCTCCTCTAGCACTATACAAAGTACTACACAAGAATCAACCACCTTATCATCATCAACTTTAGCTACAACCACTCATCTATTACTTACAACGCAATCTTCTACAGGTGCATCATCAACAACTTTTCCGCCAACCACTCCTTCCTCTACTACACAAGCACCAACTACTTCATCATCGACAACTTCAGCTTCAACCATACTACAGTCACTAACAACACAATCTTCTTCTAATGCACCCTCAACAACTTTTCCACCAACTACTCCTTCTTCTACTACACAAGCACCAACTACTTCATCATCAACAACTTCAGCTACAACCACACCACTATCACTAGCAACACCATCTTCTTCTAATGCACCCTCAACAACTTTACCACCAACCACTCCTTCCTCTACTACACAAGCACCAACTACTTCATCATCAACAACTTCAGCTTCAACCATACTACAGTCACTAACAACACAATCTTCTTTTAATGCACCCTCAACAACTTTTCCACCAACCACTCCTTCCTCTACTACACAAGCACCAACTACTTCATCATCAACAACTTCAGCTACAACCATACCACTATCACTAACAACACAATCTTCTTCTAATGCACCCTCAACAACTTTACCACCAACCACTCCTTCCTCTACTACACAAGCACCAACTACTTCATCATCAACAACTTCAGCTTCAACCATACTACAGTCACTAACAACACAATCTTCTTCTAATGCACCCTCAACAACTTTACCACCAACCACTCCTTCCTCTACTACACAAGCACCAACTACTTCATCATCAACAACTTCAGCTACAACCACACCACTATCACTAACAACACAATCTTCTTCTAATGCACCCTCAACAACTTTACCACCAACCACTCCTTCCTCTACTACACAAGCACCAACTACTTCATCATCAACAACTTCCGCTACAACCACACCACTATCAACACAATTTTCTACTCATACACCATCAACAACTTTTCCATCAACTACTTCTATCACTAGTACTTTAATGAGTACCACACGAGCCTCAACAGCGATGTCATCAACAACTGATGCTTCAACCACTCCTTTATCTGTAGGAAAGCTAACTACTACTGATGCGTCATCAACAACGTTTCTACCAGCCTCTAGTACATTAAAAAGTACTACACAAGCATCAACAGACTCATCATCTACCAGAGCACCAGTATCAACAACTGAACTATCATCAACTAGTACTCCCAACGTATCACTAGGTTTGCCATCAACCATTTCTGTATCAACAGAACAGACAACCAGCTCTTCAAAAGGTACAGTGAAAAAATATGTAATTGGTTTAAGTAAATAACAACCATCTGTAATTGTGTTTTATAAATAACTACTTTTCCAAATTCATTGGTCTTTAATAAAGCAGTTTGAATAAATATTATTTCATTTAAATATAGTAGTGTAAAAGGGACTATATAATTAATATAGTATGGTTTATTACAGATTACAAATGGCTATGAAGCCCATGAGGATACAAAGTTTAACATTGCTTAATAGCATGAAGACAGCACTGTTTGTTAGGTTCAGAGAAAGAAATACAATATTTTTTCGGAAATTATAACCTGCGACCCCTCAATATGGACCATCGGTACGCAATGGGTTAAGGGATGAATAAATATTATTTATCCAGCACTTATACATTACATTTTACACTGGCAAAGAAATGAACCTAGATAATGTAGGAAACAGACTATAGCATAGTATATTGCCCAACTTACATTTAGATATTCTGCCTCATATACCTGAATTAATCATTCAAGCGTCATAAATGAGTTGCAACGCCTTGGAAAGGCCCATCAAGCACAGCATCAAAGCATCTGTCTAGCGCAAGCAGCTCGACAGGGATGATCACAGTTTATGTCATATGCTATTATGAAGCAGACTGTTCCATGAATCTATATGACCAAAGACTGATCAAACTGAACTTCTGTCCAGTTTAATCTGAGTTATTGTTGGGAGTACAAATACTTTGTTGATTTTGTCATGAAAGAACATTCTTCTTGTTTTCAGATCATATATGAGGCCTTTGTTATAATTTATTACAGGTACATGCAGTATGACAGAAGGTAAGTAGAACAATTTATATCTATTAAATAATATGTTTAAGGTTGACAGGGCGATGCCTACCTAGAGCCCGCTCATTTATAAAATAGTAGATTCCGTTTTTTTTCCAGATTATTTATGTTACTTTCCCATTGGTATCCTGGGTCAGGTGAGGTACTTGATTCTATCTATTCCTGATCTTTGCACCCTTACTTACTTTGATTATCAGAGTTGTTTTGTCTGTGCTGCGTGGCGGCCCTAAAAAGTCTCCCACTTTCATTAAATGCTTTTATTTTTCCAATCCTCAGGATTGTGTTTACAATCTCCTTCCATTATTCCTGTCCCTGGATATCCTATATGTCTAGTACCGCATTTAAGCTCTCGTTTGTGGTGTCTGCTGTGAGTTTGTCACTTTCCCATTGGTATCCTGGGTCAGGTGTGGTACTTGATTATATTGATTCCTGATCTTTGCACCCTTACTTACCTTTATTGGCAATTACACACCTACATGTATGACAAGAATTTCATGCTAACTGTTCGTCTTATCTTTTGTCTTTTTCTGCTATTTTGCAGAAACACTTTAAGGATTGACCTGTCGTTTCTGCTCATGTACAATAATACTTTAAGAGTTAACATGTCGTTTTCTGCTATATTGCAATGATATTTTTAGGATCAACCTGTTGTCTTCTGCTAATGTACAGTGACACTTCCGTGACACTTTAAGGATTAACCCTTAAAGTGCCAGGTTGACCCTTAAAGTGCCACTACAAATAAGAAGTAAACGACACTAATGTGCAGTGACACTTTAAGGGTATGACATGCCTGCCTTATTCCTTAACACAATGAACGATGACACAAAATTTGTGCTCATCTGCAGCAGTGATTTCGATATTTTGTTTGTTTGATTGATTTGATTCTTTATGTCCCAGACAACAATTTTTCAGTTATGTTGGAACAGGCCTTCCTAGGTTGAACCAGGTCTAAGCAAGGATAAATGTGTCTTACTCAAGTACACAACACAGTGACGCCGGTGAGGCTGGAGCCTGCGGCCCCTCGGTCTCGAGTCAAGCACTCTACCACTGAGCCACTGTGCTCCCTATTTCCATATGTATCAATTTTAACAGAGTTAAATGAAAAGTGTCAGTTATGCACAGTATATATACACAAAGAGCCCAAATGCTATTTATACTGAATTTAGCAGTATATTATCACATGAAAGTCATGTAACGTCAATTATTAAAAAACGATAAAACGCACATTGTTTACATATTGAGTAACGCTATGTAATGACTTCATAACAACATCGCTTATATGCAGTTTGCATGCCACAAACCCGATTTCAAAGTATGATTAGTTTTTTTAATGCTTTATTTATTTAATGAGAATTCCTAACACCCCAACGTTTAGTGTCATATAATAAGTAGAATAGAACATTTTTGCTCTTGTATTTTTGTATTCGTTAAACTCAATGTAATAAAGCAATAAAATGCACAGCATAGCCTTGCATTTTATCTCTGCTCCTCAGCTTGTTTTATAAATTAAATAAAACATGAGCACGCATGTTTTGGACATGGTAGTTTTGCTCCATCCTTTCAAGATTAAAAACTTCTAGTATATGACAAAAGTAATAATGTTTGCAAGAATAGGTAAATTAAAATATCTACGGTCTTACCAAGTCATATTCTCCAGTTACTTATCTAAACGATCACATCGCTGCTTTGTGTCCTGGTCAATCCTCATTATCATGGTAATATAAGATGTGGTAAGTACATTCTAATCATACATATTGATATGATAGGCATTACCCAGTTTTGTACTTTAAGGAATCACAGGCTGAAAATTTCTAGATTATGATGTATTTCTGTCCCTGAATGTGTTTTAATCATAGCAAACAGTGCAGACAGTGATGAAATGCAGCATTATGCTGCATTTCATCTGTGGCTTCGCTGTTTGTCAAAGTACCCATTTAGGGGTTTCCAATATACAAAGGGTTAAACATATGGGGTTGGCATCTATAATTAAAATCATACCGTGCTGATCTGTGATATTGAAACAAATTGAAAAAATATATGTGAAAAATACCATTTTCATGTGAATTTCTTTTAATGTGTCTTTGACCCAAGCAGTGGTTTAAACATATTTGATTTATCGGAAATTATGTAAGGAAAGTATTTATTAATGAACTGAAAATAACCAGGACATTCGAATGTAATTAAAAGTTATCTACATTAATCAATCCCTAATTTGAAATGAGGGATCAATTTTGATGCCTTAACAACTCTGCTTACCAGTCTTTACCAATAGAGCACATGCTAAACAAACTGAGAAATGCATACTCTGTGAGATGACGATCGATCTATAAATAGAGAATCAAAACATAAACCATCACATTTATCACAACTTTGATGAAACAATCTGGAATTTCAGTCAAAAGCTTTAATGTGAAGCTATTTGTGTTTTAATAGAGAAAAGTGTAAAGCTTCCTTCCTTTATATAAAGTGTGCACAGATCTGCAACTAGAGGAGTACAATAACTTGCCATTAACGTACCTATAATTTGCATATCATATATTAAAATGGTATTATATATATTCTATTATATAATTCTCTGCGTTGCCTAAATAAATTATAGAAATGATTTGAGTTGTTCCCTGGATAATAACTAAACTACAACTAATGATAATACCAATAATATATTTCTATAAATTGTTATTATCATTATATAACCAGGCATTATCAAAATATTCGAAGAATTCATACCTGGTATTGTATTGTATATTTTATGCTAAAAGAACTAAATGAAATACCATACTGTTAAATCTAACATGCTAGATCTGATATTCTATTTTACTTATTCTACTTATTTGTTTTATTGCAGCAAGCAAAAAGGCAGTAAGTACCATTCATAAAACATTGTAACCTAATTATCTTTGACAACTAGTGTTTATTAGCCTAGGACTATAAACAGTATCCCTTTCTAAGTGTTGTGATATCTACTTTCTGTACATTCAGGTGTTATCAACTTTTTTTATATTGAGACTTATAATAATCTTACATATAGTATATCATGAAGCTTACATTGAAATGGTTGATCTAAACTTCCCATTTTATGCTAAAATATGTTTGTATGAATTCACTGGATATATTAATTTGTGAGGTCACCATCTAAGTATAGGAATAAAATAGAAATCGTTTGCTCATTACACGAGCTCACGAGTTTCTGTTATCAGGGCAGCACATAAAACATCTCACATTTTATCAGCTTTTATCATATGACGTCGCGCCTGGGAGTGAAATAACGCCATGCAATAAAATCTGTAAACCACTAGTGGTTTATAGAATTACGGGAAACGTTATGGCGTCCATAACAACGTTGCGTACATAATGACAAAATTATAACGTTTTTACGTCAGAAATGAGATTTCAAAGTATTTGTCATATGATAAATAGAATCTAACATTCGTGCTCTTGCATTATTGATTTTATTAAACTCGTTGCGAAAAAGAGATAAAATGCTTGGCAAGCCTCGCATTTTATCTCTTTTCCCCAACTCGTTTAATAAATTCAATAAAACATGAGCACTCATGTAAGATCCTTTATGTAACTTCAGGGCCTTCAAAATGAAATACTGTAAAACACTTATATTTGTCAGGTATTTATTTGAAAAACAAAAATTGCCAAATTATGAGACTGTGAAATACAGTTTCTAATTCAGTTACACAATCAGCAATAAACGGACACGCATCCTTAGTATATTGGTAAAAAACTTGTATGTTTCAACGTAGAGGAAACCACGTCTTAAAAGGGGGCTATTATTAAAGGAAAGAATATGCTCCCCATATAAGTTCATGAGATGCCTTATTCCTTCGAATGTTTGAAACTTCTAAACAGGCAATGCAACATAATTTGTTTTGTGGTAAACATCTGGCCATTCAAAACCCATGTTTCCACTGTAATACCACCATGTGACTGTAGTTTGCTAAATGCACTGCTTACATCATAAAGAAATATTTCAGAAATATGTAAGCTGCCTGAAAACTGCCACATGCTTTTTCTAACATCACGCATACATCAGTACATATATGCTATTTATGGATAACAAAGGCCAAACAATTTTTGTATATCGTGAACTTGGTAATATATGATACAGGCCTTGTTGCAAGAAATCCTGTGTATAAGGTTTCCGAAAAGATACGACGTAAATCAGTTTGCTCAGCTACAAAGACCAGCTAGAATATTTAAATTTTGCATGGAGCAAGATAAACTATTATACATTCCAGATAGTGAATAACAAAGGTGCGGATCAGACTGTTGGGATGCGCAGGCTGATCTGTACGTTTGTTGTTCGCATGCAACAAAGTCAGGTTTTCTCGCATAGAGGCCCATTAAATATAATTTTGGCAAAACACATATTAAATGAATGCTAATAGAAGAAATAAACGTAACACCCCATGCTATAATAGTATTTTTATACTTGAACAGCGTGAAGCAGTAAAACTTGGGCGTGCAAGCTGTTACTGCATTATAAATGGAACGAAGAAACAGATCATCAGAAAACGTCCTGTTGCGACTACATCTCAATTAGTCAAGTCAGCAGGAATTGGAGCAGGTGCCTCTGTGGGCACGATGGCCCTGGCCAGTGTGCTATATCTAGTGGTGTCAAAACTAAAGAAGGCCAAACCAGATGAAAGGCGTCGCCCTACACCTTCGCCAAGAACGCAAAGTAAAGTACATCCATCAAGAAGACGAAGCAAAGTCATCCCACCACTTACACCAGTAGCGTGAACTAACGACGAGGCTAAGACAAAGCCGATTTAATAGCAATTTTTTTTACTTGACTTATCTTATTTATGTTGACCACAGAATAAAAGCAAATCGACAGTCGATAAATGAACCACTTAACAGTAAAATGTATATGCAACCAGTGAACTTTCAGATCATCTTGCTCATCTGTGCAATGCTGATCATCAAAATTTATGAACAGTAAAATATTTTAGCAAACATTAAAGCCTTAGCCAGATTATCTGAGCCGCGACATGAGATATCCAACAATGTGGTATGTGCGACCAGCAAAGCCCCAGATCAGCCTGCGCATACGCACAGTAAGAGCAGAGCCTTTGCTAGTGGCTTGCATATTCTAAGAGTGTTAAGCCAGCAACTGAATATCATTTGGAGTTTCTAAGCTTAAAAGGAGGCTGCACATGCTCATCTGAATCTACACTTGTTAAAATGCCACAGTGAACATTTGGGAATCACATGTCGCGGCACATCTAATGTAACCAGCAGAATAAGACTTGGCTAGTGTGTGCATGCCTCTGAAGATCCTGTAAATTGGGAAATTTTCGCGATAATTTTATTTTCGCTAATAGTGTTAAAAGACATACTTGCGACGTTAAAAATTCGTGACTAGAGCATGATTTTCCTATATCAGTAATCGGCAGTGTGATTTTGCTATTTCGCGAGGATTTCATTTACACGAAATATCGCATTTGCGAAGTTTCGCGAAAATAAAACCCTCGCGATTTCTGAATTTACAGTACCTAGCTCAAATGTAAGCCAGTCCAAGACAAAACCAATAAATGAATTGTGCACCAAGTGTAACATCCAAAAGGTCTTATTACAAGCCTGCAGATAAGAGTGTTTCTTTTTTTTCTTATTTCACAACATAGATACTTAAAAGAACCGTTTAGATGACATGGTTCTTTTGAACAACGAAAACACATGTTTAAATTGATGGGTAGGCAAACATTGCAATTTTAAGCTGAAGAAGCTTCCTTATCTGTACAAATTATCACATATGGCCACTTCCATATCATCGTAGTAAGGTGATAGTCTTCACTACACAGTCAATGGGTTGCTAAGAGCTAAACGTCTCTACATGTGGCCAGCGAGAGACTTTGATCAGACTGGGAAGAGTCTTTGCTGGGTGTACAAATTATTTATGCTGATTTTTTCATGCATTATGTTCTTGGCATAAGGGTCAGATATAGAGGATCTTACATGAGTGCTCATATATATTTTAACGAGTTGATGAAAAGCGGCAAAATGAGAGGGCTGACGAGCATTTTTGCAACAAGTTTAATAAATTCAATGATGCATGAGCACAAATGATAGTATTTTATCAATTTAAATGTATAGCGTTAAATCACTTCAAGGCACAACTGTGTTACATATGATACAGATAATGATACATTTACAACTTACTGCATATCTGTTGGGTGATTTGTCCTTAAATGCATATGTACTCGTATGAGCAGCTAACCACAGGGATAATTCTGGCTCACATACACAATGGGCCTATTTTAGGGAATTTCGTAGAAAAGTACTCAAACAGCAGTACTTCCCTATACATTTACCTTATAAAAGGCCCATGCTTTCTACAAGAATGGGCCTTTCAGAAAATTTAGGGCCCTTTTAACTCCGGGCCCCTTCCAGAATTATCTCTGTAACCAGTGAGTATGTTTATATATTACTTTAGTCTGAAGTTTTTACTACATCTATATTTTGTGTGTGAGGCCATTGAAAATAGGAAGTGAGTATGGTATGGAAATACCACAATCACTAACTGCAGAAAAATCTGTGGTATCATGAGGAAGAGCCACACAACAATTACAAGACATCAGGAAGACAAACAAAGTAAAGCAATCAGCTTTCTCTTCTCCATCAAGATGATTGCAAAACGAGAATGGACATAAAGTAACGGAGAAAAAAACATAGAACAATTACAGAATCCCGCAATTGGAGTAACAATCAACATTGAATCAACAACAACAGAACCACCGCAAGCAGACGATGCCACCGGGGATGGGTGGGGGGCTGAAATGCATTTTTGTGGAAGCAAATTGTCCTAGATTCTGCCGTTGTTGAAGCACAGAAAATGTTAAGCTCACATGGAGAATTCCTAACCATTGCAAATGAAAGCTGTTTGAGACTGTGTAGATGTGCAGACTTACCTGAGTTTTCACTGTATGTATACACAATATGGACCGTGATCTCATGAATTTACTCATTTATTTCTTCAGCATATATTATCTTAAATGAGATAAATGAAATTGCAACAATTAACTAATCAAAAACAGTTAATTTTCATTTCTGGATATATACTAAATGTGGTTTATAATTATACTAGGATAAGCAATAAAAAAGGTATGCAAGCATATATACTCTATTATATTTTTTCAATGTCCGAATACAACTGAGCCAGCCCATTATGAAACATTTTCTTATGCGTATGTGTATTTGTCTCTCTAAAGACATTAAACAGCACGAATTGCACAAAATCTGAGACCTGTGACCTGTGCAGTTTTGTACTTTTCTTGCGGCTGTAACAGCAAAATAGAACTACAATATGGGCCACGACGTGACAAAACCTGTCTTTGGGGTTTCCGACAAAGCGAGTTTCAAACCAGTCTTCTCAGGTACAGTAACTAGCTAGAAATTTGAAATTTTGCCCGTAGCAAGCCTTGATATGATGCTTTATCATAAACGAATAACAAAGGCGCTGATCAGACTGCGCAGATGCGCAGGCTGGTTTGCGCTTTTGTTGTTCGCAACCCCCGAACTCAGGTTTTCTCGCGACGAGGCCCATATGCATTTTAACCCATTTAGAACAGCCGAATAGAATTTCCCACTCTCAAGGGGTGGAACACGTGATTTGTGACGTCATTGTACGTCATTGTATCAACATTGTGGCCGGGGCCATATTGCAGCTTGTATCCAATTAGATGATACAATTTCCATCTGCTCTGTGTCTATTTAAGAGGTAAGCCAGATATGATTAGTGCACGAGTCGTACTTTTTGGCAGTTGTGTTGGTAACAAATGCTTTGTATGCTCTGTAATCTGGTTAAAGCAAAACATGTAGACACAAACAAATACCGTTTTGACAGCTGACACAATGACCTAATTAAAATACCTGTATCTAAGTAAAGAAATGGGTAAACGAGCAGTGTGTGATCACAAAAGGAAAATATTTAAATTACATGAGCTTAGGGCTAGCTCACGAAATGGTTGCTTGCTTTACAACTTTTGTGCTATGGAAAAAAAGTTAAAAAATCTTACCACATATGGATATAATTTCTAATATGACTGTGTACATACTGTATCAAATGTTACATCACAAGTCACGTGTTTCCCTACCTTGACTCTTATAAGTTGAACCCATCCTTTTCCATTTTAAGCGTTGTTGATTGATATTTTTTCATTTTCATTCGGTCTGGTCTGGGTCTGAACTGTTTGCATATGTCCCAGAAAACGGATGGTAGGCTCATATGTGTTAAGAAGTGTATGATGTGATCTCATTAAAGGTAATTTTCACCTGAAAATTTCACTTCACAATAATAAAGAATGGCAAATCTATAATAGCTACATATTGTACCTGCAATAAGACAATTTTCAACTAAACATTTTATTGTAGAAAAATCACAACTGTGGCAGAACGTACTGGATATGTTTCACATATTCTCTTGTTCAGTCATTCGGATTTTTTATGTTATTTCACGTTGAAGAGCTCCGCTGAACTACTCGGTGACAATAAGGCCAGATACTTATCAAAAATCGGTCAAAACCTAGACTTTTCAATCAATAATATATACATAAATATATCCTATTATTTTACAAACATTTACTTCATCAAAAGAAAATTATATTATAAATAGATGCTGAAATATCAACGCAAAATTTTCAGTAGTTTTAAAGATATTGTGAGTTATAAATTCACCAAAATATGTAGGGACAAATGAGAATTTACTTGTGTATTCACCCAGTGTGTAAATGCCCCAATCATATGGACCAGGATGTGATATATTACTGTTTAAGAGAATTGGCACCAACTCTTAATAAATATACCCTCTACTTATTGACAAATGAATGACTTTTTCTGTGACAAGCGCTATATTCACCTTGTTATCTTTAGGAGAGCGAGCACAAATATACAATGGGACATACCACTTGTTTGTGAGAAGCCCTTTCTCATATGAGCGAGCTAGGTCGGGTCCTTTTAACTTGCTATTGCAATAGGTACATACCATTTTACATGAGCTGGTTATATAGTTGTGTTTCGCTATAACAGTGTTGTGCCCATTAATCAAACTTCTGATTAATTGGTTATTGAACAACAGCCTGGAGGCATCTGCTATCCGTAATTTGATATTCTGCTACAAGTTAGTTAGTAAAAACCAAGAAACTTTTTATGTTTAAGTATGATCCTGATTTTCACACTAAATTTACAGTACTATCAGAGTCCTGGATCTGAGAAGATTATCCAGATTACCAATAAGGCAAGCACATGACATTTTGGTACTTATATCGCATCATTGAACAACACATGCACAGAATCGCCAGTACACAAACTGCAGATGCTAATGAACGCTTAGAATAATATTCCAACCTGATGGTTATGTCAAAGTAGCCAATTTAGGAAAGTTTTTGTGCATTTGTGATAAGTACCAAAGTAAGGAAGAAGGCAAAGATCAGGACTCTTTACAATCAAATACCACATTTGACCCAGGACACCTTATGGGAAAGTGACAAAAACACAAGTAAACATCACATAATAAAGACCCAAGAGGTCAGCCCTTTCCCAGCAGGTGATCACAAGGCTGCAAGGAACAGACAATACAGCATGACAGACATGAAACACAAATAACAACAGGAACCACTGTCTTGGAACGGTCAGTAAAAAAAATACTGGAGGGCTTAAATATGTTTGATGGCGCCAACTTCCTCTTATTTCTAATGCCGATGAAGACAAATAGATGTTTGGTTTGCAAGAAAGATCCCTAACATCTATGTATCATCTCCTAGTAAAGGCAAATCAAGATATAAAAAGGAGAGGAACGAACTCAATAGTATATACAACTGAATACTGGAGTAAAAAAAATCCAACAGTCAAACCAATGTGGGCCCAACCAGCGACACAACATCAGGCCCTAACCCTCTAATCTATTGATAAGTATTTACGTCGAATCGTCATAGAATCTGAGGTCTGACTCGTCAGTGTGCAATTAAACAGGAACGCAAAGCTGCCAAGGGTGACTGGGTTGACCACCAAGCATGCAGTCTGTCACAATATATTAATGTTATAACCAATCTTCTTATATTGAGAAATTATTTTAATAAACTGCGTTGAAAATTATTTGAGCCAACAACTTTCTTTAATTAATATAATAAAGCGCCATAAGACGTTGCCACCGAAAGTCCCTGATGCAAGAGAGATTTAAGTCCAATATTGAATTTGGATATCAAATCATAGTATCAGTGGTAAATTTTAGAAAAAAGTTTTGCAAAGTTTATGATACCAATAGCCATGTTTAAGAAGTTTCTGAGTTAACAGTAAATTGCGAGTTTTGAAATCATCAACATGGCTAGATGTTCTAGCAAATCAGATAAGTAGAGAGAAAGTAACTCTATAGGATGTAGAGCGAGAACATTCACCACCTAAAAATGGAAAATTGACAATTTCAAAATCAAAATCATCATGTTATCCTCAATTTTGGTAGAAACAGTATCATTAAAAATGGTCAATATTAAGTCCAAAAACGAAGCTTCAGTATCAGAGGTATTGGTTGAATTGAGTTGAAACTCTGAATGGTATATTTGACTTACCATATTGTCAAAATAAACGAAGGCTCTCCTAGTAAATCGTGGACTTTTGTTAAAACACAAGACTGTGTAACAGGAATTCCTTGAAATTCGTATGATTTGTACATTTGCATCTAGTACACAATTATGGATAGAATCACAGTTTAAATAACAAAGTTATTAACCTTCAATTTCTGATCTTTGCAACCTTTCTATCTTTACTTGACAGTGTGTCAGCTTGTGCGGAGCATGTCACAAATTATTTTACTATATTTTTAGAGATGGGTGGTCAAATGTATTGTCCATACTCTTTTATATAAGCTTTAAGAGTATTAAATATTGTCATCTATTTGTTGAGCAAGTCTTCCGGTTTCAAGTATTGACTAAATATTTAATTTATATGTGTTTAGCTAACAAACAAGCGTGAGTTTTTAGATTTCATACGAGACAATTTTTCCATTAAATACAACTAACAGTGATATAACATGCGTTCCGTTAAAATGAAAAAAGGAACTTGTCTTTGAGGTATTACTAAAATAATTTTGCATGGAATCCGTTTTAGGATACCAGTCACTATTCAGCCAATTACTTAAAGTTAAAAAACGTGATTTTATTTGTTCAATTAGCTTAAAAGTATTGAAAGTAAAAATTTTGCGACATACTATTTATAACGTTAGCATTTTTTGAAAAATAAAAAAATGTAGAAGGCATGATAAATCTTCTATAAAATCAATGTCGATATCAAGTTCATGTCCATAAGTTTGTTATCTAGAATATTTGTGCAAAATGTTTCCTAGATGCATATGAACACATATTTTAAGAAAGCATAGATATACTTATTCACAGTCTTGTGTTATAATAAAATTCTATGATTTACTGGGACAACTTTCATATATTACTTATGCTTAAATATCATCCAAATATCTGTATGTACATAGTGTTAAAAGCGTCAATAATATCAGCCTGTTTATCATCAGATAGAGACATCATAAAGCCCCTTTCATAGCAAAACATGAATAAATCTGCAACCAATGGAGGACAATAAGTGCCCATAGGAATCCCTACAACTTGTTTATACAACTAAGTGCCAAATCATTAAAATGCTGTCGAACAAAAAAGTCAGCACATCACATACATTTTGACAAGACCATGCATTGTATTTTAGGCTGTTCTGAAGTGATAATGCACTTCTGTCCTTACATGCAAGGTAAGGAGAGCCTTCTCTTTGGAAGGTTTTTGTCAATAAAATCAATAAGTTTTTCTTTAATTAAATCATGAAGTAAAGTAGTGTAAAAGGAGAAAGTCATATGTAGACAGACTTGTCGCGTTGAAATCCCAAGCTTAAGTTTATCTAATACTTCACCTGAGTTCTTTATAGACCAAATTATATTCTTTCCCAATTTTTCATTTAATTTTTCGCAGTACTTAATAGCATGTTTTTGATAGCAGTAAACCATGATCATACTCCCTTACTATTTATGAGGTTAACAATTTAGAAAGTTCTGTGATTGTACAAGAACTGGAGTTGGCAAAAAATATTGCATTATAGGTTTTTTATGGAGTTTTAAGTACCCAGTATAACGTAGGAACCTTGTCTTGGTTTTATTTAGCTTTAGCACCAAACGGCATGGCTGTATGACAACCATGCCCATCGACAAAAAAGTAGAGAAGAAGGCAAAGATCAGGAATCGATATAATCAAATGCCACACCTGATCTAGGTCACCATATAGGAAAGTGACATATCACAAGAAAACATCACATACAAGAGAGTCACAAGGCTGCAAGGAACAGACACTAGAGCATTACAGACGTGAAACACAAATAACAAAAAGGATCTACAAAAGAAGCACCGCCTTGGAACGGTCAGTAAAAAGATTCTAGTGGAGGGCTTAACCATGTTTGATGGCGCCAACCCCACATAACCCTCTCACTCAAAAAAGCCTGCAGTTTATAAGCCAATAAGTTCACGTTAAAGAGTACCAACATAATACAATCTTCATACAACTACAACATTGTTTGTGGCTTTATCTGGAACCAAAACATACTTTATGTGAAAATCCTGGGTACTTCGCTTAAGATGATGAAAAGGAGGTTTAGGTTTTGGGGGTTAAGAATTAGTATTACAAAAATAAATGGAAATACGAGTATCAAAACATTTTAAAATGTTAATCTTCCAGTCCTTCAATGCATCAGGTTCAACATTTTCTCGTTTACACCAACGATTACTGAAGTCATTTAATGAGGCAGTGATCTCCTTATGGAATTTAGGGAAATCAATATTAGAGGTAAATCAATATTTAGGCATTTTAAAAAATTTTTTGCAAACTCCAGCTTCAGGAATGACATTTTGATTACCCGTAATCACATGCACTGCATTGCAGGGGGATATAAATAAGTAGAATTTCGACAACCTGTGGAGAATCTATATTCATATTGGTTACAATCTTATTAAAGTTGAATATAGTAGATTTAATAGCTTTGTTAATTTTCTAGCAAATGATAGGAGTTTCTATGTTATTAAAGTAATTTGGAACAGAGGAAATCACTGTTTTATCTTTAAAAATACTATGAAAATTGATAAACTCCATACCGTTGTTAATGAATGGACTTGTGATAAAATGTCATTTATGGTTGACCTAAGAATCGATATAAGGACTAAGAACAAGTTCAACATAACACCTAGTCAAAGGAGCTGCGCTATATAATGTGTTTGCTATCTTATAAAGTTTATTAGCCTCTGACTCTAAACTCCATAAAGCTGAAATAGGCAAAGAACTTAAAAAATGAAAGTTAACCAAGGCAGCCATGATTATTTAAAACAGCTGAAAGATCCTTTAGAGAGGTATTTATGCGTTTTTCAGTACAAATTTTGTGCTTAATGTTGTCGTTTGTTTTGTTTACCATGAGATCTTACTTTACATTACTAACATTCCAAAAGAGAAGAAACATCAAATTCGGGCATTTCAGAAATATACCTTTGTGGTATATATTATCATTAAAACCTAAGGGAAAGGGTGATTGCAAAATTGTATCCATTTGGGATCAATTTCGTGCCTTTTATATTTTTTTATTTAGATGAAGAATTTGGATCATATATGATTTTTTCAACAGGATGAATTAAACTTTTACTAGGTGAATAACAAGTATTTTCAAAATGGCAATAAAGAATAGTGTCAAAGATTTTAGGATTTTCATTTTACGAAAGTGCTCATAAAACCTAGTCTTAAGGGATCAACGAGGATGCGCAGTGGTTGAGTGGTAGAGTGTTTGACTCGAAACCAAGAGGCCGCGGGTTCGAGCCTCACCGGTGTCACTGTGTTGAGGTCCTTGAGCAAGACACATTTATCCTAGCTTAGTACTGGTTCAACCCAGGAAGACCTGTCCCTGTTTAACTGAAAGATTGTTGATGGGACGTAAAGAATCAAATCAAACAAAATAAATAAGGGATCAAGGAGTTTGTCCAACATATTGCAGGCCACAATTAGTTTCAGTTCAAGTTATAACATAAACCAAATCAGATGATGCTCAGTCCGAATTAGTATTAGTAATAATGGAGAACTATCTACCATTAACAGATGGGGGTAGTTTTAGTATATAAATGTGTGCAACAGACAAACCTCTTGACATTGCACTTAGAAACACTAGAATACATTCCACGTCCTTAGATAGCATTAAATGTTTTTGTATACAGTCTAGAGACAAGCACTTTTGAGGAACTCGGATCCGAGTTAATAAATTTCGCCTGTAATTGTGTTATCAACACTCTGAGGTTGATTGTTTATTTAACTGGGTTCAGCATCTGAATTTAGAAATTACTCTGTCATAAGTTAGCTCCATGCATACACCAAAACATAATATATTTATCATTGCCTTGGTTTTGTTGAATCCATTTTATCTATCAAAACCCAAACTAGACTGTTTCAGAAACTAACTTAATTTTAATAAGTTTCTACTGTATAAAAACAGCAAAGTATGTGACAAACAGCCACATACACCAAAAGAGGTAAGTTTATTGACCCTTCATGTTGCAATTGAATCTTCCATCTACATGGGATATTACAGCAAACAACTTTAGCAGACGATATTTTCAGATGTGTTTTGCTGGCCCTTCAATGGGTAACAGTGCAGACGCTGATCAAATGTTGCCAGATGTATCTTCACTGTTAAACGAAGTTTACTTGTATCCAAAGCTAATCACTGGCCTCAAGTTTTACATGTGTGGAGATATGACAAGCTTACAATTTTATCTAGGCTGTTTATTTTGAAAGCAAATTTGACAGAGTGTTGATATATGTAATTTTACTCAGCAGTGATTGTTTTAAAGTACAGGGGCATCTTGTCCCTAGACTGTATACTTCCTAATAATATGTGGCCCTAGAGGAGATTACCTTATGGGGGGAAGCATATTCCGATAATTGTTAACAGAAATAGGTACCTTATGCGTTGCATCATACGATCATGATTTGACCCTTCATATTAGCAACATTACAATAATTGTTTCATGAAGAATCACCATTTTAGGAAAGATACATCTTAGCAATGGTTTTGTCTAATTTAAATGATTAACATACTCCAGAAGCAAGTAATAAGAGAGAGAGAGAGAGAGAGAGAGAGAGAGAGAGAGAGAGAGAGAGAGAGAGTAACACTTACAAGTTAGGATTAAAAGGACCAGCAAAACAGCAAAAATTATCTAGTTCTGTACCAGCCTGCCTTATTTACATAAAGTGGGTATGATCAGGAAATGCCACACTCACCGTCCACAGAACAACCAATGACAAAACACAGAAATCTAACACCCACACGACAGCAAATACACAACCAAAGTAAGGCAACAAGCCCTCTCTTCCACGATTGCATAACTGGAAAGAACAAAAGTACTGCATTACAAAACTAGGACCCCAAAACATCAGGAGCAACAACAAATAATTAATCAACAACATTAGAACCACTACCTTAGAACATATAGCAACAGAACCATATGTGACAGAACCATATGTGGCGTCAATTAACTTTACTGGTCAAATCTGCGCCATAAAAAATAGTAAGTGAGTATGATCAGGAAATACCACAATCACAAACTGCAGAAAACCCCGTGGCATCGCGAGGAAGAGCCGCTCAACCATCACGAGACACCAGGAAGACAAATTAAGCAAAGCAATCAGCTCTCTCTTCCCCATCAAGATGATTGCAATACTAGAATGGATATAAAGTAACGTACAACAAAACATAGAACAATTACAGACTCCCACAATGGAAGTAACAATAAACAAAAAGTCAACAACAACAGAACCACCGCCTTAGAACGGACAGCAGCCTAAGCCACCGGGGGCTTAAATGCATTTTACTGGTACCAAATCTTCGCCCTAGATTCTGCTGTTGTTGAAGTACAAGAAATGTTCAGCTCGCATGGAGGCCATCTAACTAATGTGAGGACAAAACACAGAAATCTAACACCCACACGACAGCAAATACACAACCAAAGTAAGGCAAATAAATTCTGCTGTTGTCATACAAAAAAATGTTTAGCTTGTTTGTCTCGCTTGGAGGCTTCCTAACTTATGCATCGAATCATCACAAGTAAACAATCAAATCAAATTAACATGTTGTGATGAAAAAGGATTCTCCACCTATAGAAAGTAAGGGCTAAAGTAAACCACTAGTTGAGACAGGGTGGGACAGGTCAAAGAGCAAACATCAGGTACTGATCCACCGATATAAATGTTTTGGTCAGGGACCTGAGCATTATGCTTCCTAGAAAAAAAACAACAGGCTAATATGATTAGAAAATACAACACAGATCATACACACCAATGACACCATGTGAAAGAGACACAAGAACACAGAATTATCAGCAAATGTAAAGGAGACACATACTCATGTATTACTTGACTTTTTGCTTGCTGTAAAGGCGGCAACTTTGATATTCATATCTGGGTGTGGTTCGGCTATTCCATCTGCTAAACAAGGGAAATCAGGTTCTATTTAATATTTGGTGAATAATTAATAAGTTGCTTAGGCCGCACAAGCATATGTGCATTTCATGAAAATCCTAACCGTATACACACTGAACTCACATTTATTAACCCTAAAAGCGCATAATCACAAAATGTATGTTTTTGTCGTCCACTAAAATATGTGAAGCCTCATAGACAAACAGTGTGGACCCAGATCAGACTGCTCCTGTAGGAGCAGTCTGATCTGGGTGCACAATGTTTGCATCTATGCTTATGTTTAAAAGACATTTTCAGATGCAGTAATTTTGCTGGCGTTTTAAGGACTAAATAATGTGTTTTGCGTCTATACTGGGATAATGGCGCAAGATGATACAGTTACCACGCCTCATTTTCAGCTTTTACCTATGTCTGAGGTTGACCAGTCCTAATTACGCATTCATGAGGCGCCGCCTTTACAGTATGCGAAAAGTCAAAGAATATGCACAAACAAGAATACAGTAAACCCTGTCTTAAGTGGCCACTCAAAAGAAAACAAAAGATATGTTTTCAAGACCGATAATAGCTTAATGCAGGTCAAAAGTACTGCAGAATGCTCTGCAGTACTTTTGACCGGCATTTAGTTACCACATGGCTTTCATACTTATGTTTTGTTTATTTTTGAGTGCCTGGTTAAGGCAGGTTTCAGTGTACAATTAGGCAAAACACGAGTAAACATACAGATGAAATACTACAATCACAGATCCCAGACCAACCTACAGCACCGCAAGGATATGACACAGAGCACAGATAATCCACTAACACCCAAACACAATGAAAGTAATCAAAATTAATTATTTGACGTTTCCCCTTGCGTTGATGTCCTATTGAGACAGCGTTTAAGTCGGTTTGATTTATATTTTAAAAATCGTTAATTTTCCATTTCTGGGTGGAGATGTTGCTCAATCCCCTTCTTATGGTATATACATTTCGTAGCTTATTCAATTTGCAAGAGAAAGTTAAAATGTAAGTGGCTTCAACAATAGAAAAAAATGTTAAGAAGAATGCACATATCAGGAATCGATACACCACACATTACCCTATGCACAATATGGGAAAGTGACAAAACGCAAGGTAACATCCCACACAAGAGAGCCAAGAGGCCAGTCCTGTCCCAGCAGGTGATAACAATGCTGCAAGGAACAGACAAGACAGTATAATAAAGACAAACGTGAAGCATAAATAACAAAAGGATCTACAAAAGAAACCATTTTACTGCTAAGTATCTAAAAGAAGGCTATCAATATCATAAACTTTGTAAAGCATTTACTAAATTCTATTGAAGACATTCAGAGTTTATGTTAAATACAATGTTGGCTTAACAGCTATTCTGCAACAAGGTATATCAGAGCCAGTATTTGTGGCGATTTAGTTTATAAATTCAAAAATATGATTGGAAACACTTCGTTTCCTGATCACCAAGTATTATAATATTCTTAACTATTTAAGAAACCTGACACTTTTTACTTGCTTCACACTCGTGAATATAACAAATTATAGAGCTAAGCGCATAGCAAGAAATTAGAAAAGTATTCTTCGGAAAAATATTTTTATCAAATATAGAACATGACGTCACAACGTCAAAAATACCGTTTTTGTCACTAACACACAACAACCACGCCCTCAACAATATCATGATCAAGCAGACCTGGTATTATGTTAACTGAATTCACAAAATGTGATTGGTGGTTAGGAACAAATCCAAGATATTACCCTGTCTAGTAGGTTCAAGTACCATCTGGATAAAACTGAAATCTGACATAGTCTCAATAAAACTAGCATACAGCTTGGTGTGGGCATTTCCCAGCCGCTTTGATATAAGGGACATCATCTTTATCCCAATCAAACTTTGGATAATTAAAATCCCCAAGCACCCATATATAACCCTTCTCTTTGCTTACCATTCATAAAGATCGTCTGAATTCATCTGCACTATATACGTCGTTTTCTTTAGGACGGTAGTATGCAGCTATACCTATCATTTCTATCTTGATCCACAATATCCCACAGTCGGTATGGAACTGTTTTAGCTGTTTTTGACTAAATGAGCAGTGCCCTAAACTCCCCTGTGGTCTGGGTATTGGCCACAGAAGATGTGCATTTTTTTGGGGAAAAGGAATTCTTCAGGGCTGTTTGTCTGGTATCTACAATAATGACCTGGTAGTTTAAGACTGTGAGCAGGGGTCATGTACTTGTCTTTTTTCAATAGACATTTTCGCCAATGAAGGGAGGACTGATCCCTACCTCTAGCACCAGACTGAAAGGCAAGTGTGCTAGCCACTGATCGAGCTATCACGCTTCCTTATTATTTAAGTTACTTTTATTTACACTTATTTAAACTCCTTCACAGAAAGATTGTGCACCTATAGTCAAGCAGAATAAATAGAAAGAAATATCCCAAGCACCTGTTCACATGTATCTTTATCCGCTGAACGAATCTGTTCTGCAATGTTTTTCTCGCTATGGCTACCACACATTCTGAGTGCAAATCCAGGGGTCGAGAGTTCGATCCCCGTCCTTTCCCATACTTTCGTGTAGATTGGTCATTGAATAATGTCTATGGTCATTCTCCTCCCTTCTGCTGAATCAAGAATTAATTACATTGTATATACCTTATCGGTCAATGTATTGCCACGTGGTATACTAGTAAAGCTAACGGAGATAGGAACCAGTTGGGGCGTGGTGTTACAGTGACTCAAAAGCTGATTAATACAAACGAAAGTACACGAAATACTGGTTAAACGCTTGGGCAAGCTTGCCAAGGAAAAAACGAAAAAAGGATTGTCTTATCCTCTGAAAGGAAAATCATCCACGGAAGGGAGAAGGAAGATTATCCACGAAAGGAAATGAATTTTTGGCGTGATGTGTCCTTTTGATATTGATTTATGACGTGTCATATACGTTTTTATTTGATTTGGCTAAAACTTCAAAGTCCAAAAGATACGACCTGTGCTGTTAGCCCACTGATCATATATTATCCATAGTTTCCAGCTGGCACTGCAAAAGACTGAAACGATCCTGTGACTCGTGGAGGTAAGCCTAGCTGTTTAAACGTAGAGCCTCTTTTTTAACATTCAGTTATCGGTGCTAGTAGCCACAGCCTGGTCACTATGAGTTTAGGGCACTGCTCATTTAGTCACCTGGTCACTATATGCAAATACCAGTTGTATTATTGGCCAGTTGTATCCCGACTTAGCTGGTTGCTTTACTTAGTTTGTCTTCCTTGTGTCTTGTGATTGTTGAGCAGCAGTTCCTCGCGGTGCCATGAGCTCGTCTGCAGTTTGTAATTGTGGTATTTCTTAATCATACTCACTTACTATATTTGCAGAACAAGATTAAATTAGACCCTTATTTTCACGTTCGAGACGAATTATTCATTTTAGAAAAAACAGCCAAACATAATAAAGTGGTCGAATAACATAATTTTGAAATTAAAGCTTAAAATATTTTTCTAAAACAAATAATTCTTCACGAGAAGGCTTTAGCCTCAAAAGGAGTTGAAACTTATTCCCCGTTTAAATTGGATAAAATATTCCATCATTATCACCAAAGTAGCTGGACTTCTGAAAAGCTCTTACGTTAACAAACGGGACGGACTCTGGTGAGATTGGTGACATCTCATTTAGGTCTGCACTGTATGCATATGCGGCCATTGATTTGGGTGCTAAAGTATAGATTGTCTAGGATGTTAGAAAGCCCAGCTGAAATTATCAAAAGACACCTAAGAAACCAGGAAACAGGTAAAGTTGTCTGGGTCCTGACTTTCGTCCATTTACAGTTTCGGATCAACACAGCTTTCAGAAACTCTTATGTCATATCTATGTTCCAATATTTTCTTGACCAAATGAAGTGATTAAAGAGTGTCCGAAATATCTATTGTACATTTATCAGAACTGATCGTCTCAGTACTAAAGGCAGTTAAATGTAGTGCAGACGAAATCAAACGATGTAACAATTTCCCTGGTTACAAATACGAAAGTGGCCGAGTCCCTTCTATTTTTACGGTTATGTAAAGCGCCGCATGACCTTACCTCGCGGCCTAGTGGTTAGCGTGTCTGGCTACAAAACTAGAGAATCTGGATCGATTCCCGGGGGTTCACCTATTTTCAATGTGTTTTTTTTTTTATTTCTTTTCTTTAGCATTTTAATGTTAAATTGCTTCATACTAGGAGGCCATGAGGCATACCTTGAAGGACTGCTAGGAGTGGACGGACAAAAAGATAAGGCAACAGGTCAAGGAAATATTAAGAAACTCTTCCAGTATCTTAAAAATTCCAGGACCGACCAACAGGGCATCCCCCCTCTGAAGCAGAATGGAAACCTGCATACAGAAACCAAAGAAAAGGCAAACATATTAAACCAGCAATTTCAGTCTGTGTTTACACCCTTGGCCCCACTTTCATTACAAGAGCTTTCTCTCATGAAAGTACAAGACCTTGTGGATGACAAGGTCATAAGCCCCGGTGCCTTGCCCGAGGACCTGAGAAATTTAACACCCCTAATGCCAGACATCAAAATCTCTGAAGCAGGAATATTGAACCTCCTGAAAAACCTTATACCCAAAAAGGCAGCAGGTCCAGACAGAATCAAACCTGTCATCCTTCAAGAACTTAGGGTCGAACTGGCTCCAATTATCAAAGTTCTTTTTGAACGCTCCCTTGAGTCCGGTGCTGTGCCACTTATCTGGAACTCAGCCAATGTCTCACCTATATTCAAGAAGGGGGATAAATCAACTGCTGCCAATTATAGACCTATTTCCCTTACATGTATCTTGTGTAAGGTCATGGAACACATCATAGCCTCAAATTTAGTTAGACACCTGGACTCAAATGGACTGATGTATGACTTACAGCATGGTTTCAGAGAGAGACGCTCCTGTGAGACACAGTTAGTATCACTCATTGAGGACCTCGCACGTAAGACCAGCCAGGGAAAACAGACCGATCTCATACTTCTAGATTTTTCAAAAGCATTTGACAAGGTAAACCACTCAAAACTGATCATGAAACTGCACTCCTACGGTATCAGAAGCGCAACCTTGCGCTGGATACAAGCCTTCCTTGGTAACCGTCGGCAGAAGGTCGTTGTTGAGGGCGAGGAATCGGACTCTGTCCCAGTCACATCTGGAGTCCCTCAGGGCTCTGTGCTGGGCCCGATCCTTTTCCTGGTCTACATCAATGACCTTCCCGATGACATTGTCTCACAGGTGCGTCTCTTTGCTGATGACACTGCCATTTACCTAGCCCTAGAAAATAAAAGCGACAGTGACAAACTACAGAGGGACCTTGACAGACTGCAGACATGGGAGGCTAGATGGGATATGGAGTTTAACCCCTCCAAGTGCCAGGTCGTGAGGGTGACATCCTCCAGGAACCCTCTCCAGACGCAGTATATACTGCATGGACAGGTGCTGGAGGCTGTCAGCAGCGCCAGGTACTTGGGGGTGGATATCTCCAGCAACCTCAGCTGGAACACTCATGTGGACAGAATCACAGCCAATGCAAACAGGTCTCTCGGATTTGTTAAAAGAAATATCAAAACTAAGTCCCCCCAAATCCGAGAAATGGCTTATCAATCCCTAGTTCGTCCCCAGCTGGAGTACGCTTCAGCAGTGTGGGACCCCCATACCAAAGATAAGGCCCATAAAGTAGAAATGGTCCAAAGACGTGCAGCCCGGTGGACCTTAAATGATTACGCCAGGACAACTAGTGTCACTTCATTGCAGTCTCAGTTGATCTGGCAGACCCTTGAAGAGAGACGATCTGTGGCCCGTCTCTGCCTCTTCTACAAAATTGTAAATGGCCTGGTGGCCGTGCCCCTTCCTGACTACATGCAGCCCACACATAGGATCTCCAGGTATTGCCATTCTATGACATTCCATCAAATTCATACTGGTAAGGACTACTATAAATATTCTTTCTTTCCACTGGCCATTGTCCAGTGGAATGCCCTCCCAGCCAATGTTACAGTTGCTCCAAGTCTTGAGATCTTCAAGGCAGCAGTTGGACAACTGCAGCATCCCAAACCCTAGACAGTACACTGCATATTTTAACATGATTTTAATAGTTTTAGACCCGCCCCTTTTCATCAGTTTTAAGTACTGTCTTCATTAATGTTTTTACTGATCAATCCCAGAAAGTTGTTTTTATTCTTGCCTTCTTTGATCTAGATTTTAACCTCTCATCTACAATTCATTCATCTTTTACTCTTTTTCATAACCCTGACGCGCAGTGCCTGCCAAAAATGCTCGTGAGGGCGTAGGCAGTATTAGAAGATAGATAGACTAGTTAATTTGGCATCATCAAAACGACCGAAATGGTCATTCCTGAACTTTTTTAATTGAATTATGCATGAAACGTATGGGGGTGGGGTTAGATTTTAGCCCTCCTGAAAGAGAATTAGTTCGGTGACCCCAGATTTTTATTCTTTTTTTTTTTCTGAAAGGTATTATAATAGTCCATGAAATCGAAATAAATTGTTAAGATTTTCAACATCATAATTTTTAATATATGATTTATTCTAAAAACAAATTCAAATTTTCGTCGAATAGCCAAAATATATCATGCAATAATTATCTTATCAAAGTTTGGGATAACAAATAAATTTGTACATTTTCTAAAAGGTTTGAGGTCATGGGCAATAATTTAAGTTAATAGAAAGAAGCTGTCTGAAGATTACAAAATTTTAGCTCGATATTTAGGACTAGTGTTATTCTTTGCTTTCATTTATTTAGTAAATTGGTCAGATGCTGAAAACTTCCAGATAAGATTATGAACAAATAAGCACGGTGACATATCCTTATTCTTTTATAAATGGATAGCCCATGCATAAAACAAACTGTATGCAAAGTATTGAACAGATTTCAAAATGGGACGTATTTAGTAGCATATGTCCTTAATTCTGAATTATCATTTTTGAAATAAGATTGACAAAGCCTGAACACAAAAAGACAATTTTCATCCATATCCCAGCTAACATGTAGAAAGTTTTCAAATAATGTTTTTTAATCAGAAATAATATGATTTAATTTGCAAACAACCGAAAGCATTTTTTAAAACATCCATTTCGTATAGAGACGTTCATTTCGCATACGGCAAAGCTGACGCCCCATTATGATCTTTATTGCATTTTTTTTTCATCTAAACATCCCAATATTCATTATTTTAATAATAAATCATGTTTTATTGACTTGCTAAACCCTCTTTTGAAAGCTTCCTTCCTTACAAAAATCTTCCTTCCGCGGAAGTAACCTTCTTTCCGGTATATAGCTATACCGTACATCAAGGGAGATCACTCAATTTTTTAACCAATCAGATCAATCGACGTTGGTGGGGTTTTCAAAAACAAGTTTTGCATTCCGAGTTTGTAAATAAACAAAACATTGGTTACTGTGTCAAGAACCGTCTAGAAGTCAGATGCAACCTTGAGTAAAAGATGGATGTGGAAAATCTAGCATCTCTGAAATACGCTGAAATACAGAAACTAGCCAAGAAAGCCGGCATAAAAGCTAACGTCAAGGTGATATTTCTGCCTTGAAGTGGGTGGGGTATTTATTATTGTGTTCAAGGGAGAAACACAGAATTATACAGAAATACAGAAGAGAAGAAATGCACAAAGAGGCCATAGGCAGCGATGAAATGCCTAATTAGAGATACAACAACAAAGAGCATGATTTTCTTTACAAAGTGAATTCACATCAATTGTAAAAGCAGGGAGCGCAGTGGTCAGGTAGAGGAAAGATTTGTATTTATAGGATGTGTAAGTAGTACAAGCACAGAAACTTTAGAAATTCTGACAAACACTCTACCAATTGATCTACATTTAAAGCTGAGACAGGCACAGGAAGTGGTAAGGATTGCAGCTAAACATAATGACGACCCATTAAAAGAAGAATTTGAAGATTGGATGGAGAGCAACAATACCATTGGAAAGAAACCTACCATATTTCAGTTACTGATGTCACGTTTTAGAGAGATGAAAGGATCCGTAGAATTTGACAAGATAGAAAAGGAATTTAGGTACAGCAGAGATTGTATGGGGATGATAAAAGAGAGGGAAATATTTGAAATAGAAGAATTCACAAATAGTAAAGAAGAACAGGAGGAGAACATAAGAGAGTTTTTAAGCCAAAGTACAGATCAAGATGTCCTATTATTTACAGATGGCTCAGCCAGGGTTTTCCCTTCAAAAAAAATTTCAGGGGTCATTGTGACCCCCAGGTAGTTGACTTTGGGGGTCATTTTCAATTTGAGAGGGTCACATACTGATCTCTTACAGGAATTTGTTCGTGTTCAGCTTTTTTCATACTTTTTTCATGTCGGACTGTAGTTTTAGTCCTTTCAAAGCATCAGTGTGAGCACTGGCTTTTTGGTGCCTTACGAGAGTAGAGTTTCTAAAGTTCGTGCAACCCGAACCTGCTGAAAATGTGTTATTCTGTCCAGTGTTTACGCACGGATGACATTTCATTTTGCCATTTTCTAAATACAACCAGTCGTATTTCAAGAGCTAGTCATCACAAAACCCCCTTGGTCTTGATGTTTTCGTAGGCGTGCTCGGCCCAGGTTGCGATTCGTCAGAGTCATCGCTATCTCTTTTTCGTTTTTCGGTTGCAGACGAGAAAAACGACATCAATTTTGACTGCAACATTTTCGTAGACTGGTTTATCGCATATCAATAGTGTATGCACAAAGTCTGTCGCTTAGAAGCGAAGAATTGGACGCTGACACAGTCTACAGTTTCGTCCCCAATATTGGCGATTCGGACCCAAGTTCCTGTTGTACTTACTCGAAGATAACAAATGGCGCCGACGTCGATCTGAATCATTCGTTTTAAAAGCAAGTGCTGCGCACACAGCTTTGCGTCCACCATGACGCAGTAGTGATAGTTATTTGGGTCATTTGGTCCAAATGTGCGTCAAAACGCACAAAAATGCGCGTCATAGAAAACCCTGATAAGCCACAGCACCAGCACCTGTTGGACCGGGGTTTCCTATAGCTGACTCATATTGATGGATACAAAAGTTCCCCCGTGTTATTAAAGAAAGGTGTCAGTCCAATCAGTAACAATTACACAGGAGAGCTTGTGGGTATTCAAATAGGACTAGAGTTCATTTTAGAATTGGAAAATATTCAAAATAGGCCCATTCATATACTTACGGATTGTCGGCCAGCAATTAAAACTGCATTTGGTAACCATCTTCCAAAAAACAAGATAGAAATTGTATTTGATATCAAGAACAGCTTAGGAAAAATTTGGGAAAGAAATAATAAGATCAATGTACATTGGGTACCCGGGCACAAAGAGATTGAAGGAAATGAATTAGCGGACAAACAAGCAAAAGAAGCAGCTTCAGAAATGAGCAAACCTGATATATCAATAGAGCCTGTATTCGACAAAACAGAGGCAGTATCAGAAATCAAAAAGCAGATGACAAGCAAGTGGAATCTCAAATTTTCATGCTCTGAGAATTCAAATAACATACAGGATATATTCTCAGAAGTAGGAAAAAGAAATTGTTACAGTGAATGGGACAGACCAGCATTTTCAGCTTTAAATCAACTGCTAAGTTGGCACTCTATTCTCAATGGCCATCGAGCTAAGTTTGACAAGAATATTTCATATATGTGTGACACCTGCCAGGTGATGGAGACCGTTGATCATTTCTTGTTTCATTGTGAGAAATACAAGACAGAGAGAGACAGAATGGAACAAACAGTGGAAAACGTTTTATTTAGAGAAGGGTGCACTGATATTACATTCATTGACCTAAGGCTATTAGGAGGAAACGATGAGAATCTTAGCAGAAATGCCCAAAATGATGTAATTGCAGCCCTGATGGAATTCATCAGGTGCTCAAATAGATTTTAGACCTTACGGCTGATGGTACGCATAAGCACAAGTGTTGCAAGAGTATTGCAGCAAGAGAAGAAGTACTAGAGAAGATTGTACAACGAGTTTATAGGCAGCGGAATAATGCCATAAAAGATGTACAACAACAACAACAAAATTTATAGATATTCTATTGTTAAGTCATCCGGGTATTTTAGGCTTTATGTAACCTCACGCTGAAGAGCTCCGCTGAGATACTCCGTGAAAATAATGCCAGACGCTTATTATAAAAAGCGTTCAAAATCCTGAAAAAAATTTTAATCAATAATATGTCCGTAAATATGTCCGATTATTTTCAAAACACTTTATCTATCAAAAGATAATCATATTTCTAATCGATACTGAAAATTTCAGCGCAAAATTTTGAGTAGTTTTAAAGATATTGCAAGGTATAAATTCACCAAAATACGTTGGGATAATGGAGAATTTCCTGTGTTTTCACCGAGTGCGTAAAGCGCCTTGATGATCCAGAGCGGGATATGACGTAACACTGTTAAAGAGAATACTATAAATTTATAGTACATCTATTAATGCATAGAAAAATCGTTCTATAAATTTATAGATATCACAGAAAGAGAGTCCCTAAATTGGTTTTAAATGAAAACCGCATTCCGATTGTGCATTCACAAATGTGTTAAGGGTTAACGGTACATTATTGCGCCGTTTATTCTGGCACAGGATGTGTAAAATGCGAAAGAGGCTGCATGTCTCAAAAAGCATGATTGCTAGTTTTCCTTGTTTACTGTGTCTTTTCTACTGAAATAGCTAATAAAAAGCGGAAATGTGTTGATTTTCTGGATCAGAGCCTTTCTCAAACTTGTTTGTGCGCCATCATTAAATTCATAGACTGGTTTACAATAAATTAGATACTGCGGCTGACCTCAAATAAGTATGGTTTTGCAGAAAAGAGTTTTTTTTATTTTCCCAATTTCATGTATTTTAGCACTTATTATCCCAATTTTAATAAAACACTTTCCCAAATGAGAAAGAAAAGGTAGCTTCCTAAAATCCCAAATAAAATCACTGTCCTGTGCATTGTACACTTCAGGTTGCAGGATGAAAGCCTACAAGTAACCATATCTAAATTACTGTAGGGCTGTTATTTTGTTGTTATTGCCCATTTAGCCAAAGTATTTCTCTGGTATGTTGATTTCCTGTTAATATAGTCTCCTAGTAAAATCACTCGGGTATGTAGGGTTCTTTAACCTGCACAAGGGGTGACTTTCCCTGCACAGGGGACATCCAGTTAACATCCTGATCCGAAGGACGATGCACTTATCTAGTGTCAACCCTGCAAATGATAGTGGTCGGAATCGGAATTTTCATGATTGATCATCAGAAGATGTAAGTGACCAATGATCAATCATTAGTCGACCAAATGAAAACTTTGTAATGGAGTGAAAAATTAGGCAGCTACTCCATTATCCATTCTGTTCCTCATTTGTTTTGTTGTTATCAAATTAATATTTGCACAAAATGAATCATTTTAGTGCCCTAAAATCAGTCAACTAATGACTTTAGCAGAATAATGATAAAAAAAATGACACTTGCCACTCTACCCCTGTCTTCCATAACACATGCCCCTAAAGTTTCCACTGAAAGGTTATGCGGCGCCAAAGTAATTGATTTCTAAAAAAAACTGAAATCTGGCTAACCTCTGCAACTGCTGTTCTATTCAATGGCAATGATGATAAATTTTCACGATTTACCATTGAAGACAAATGTCAAATGATATTCTGTTTGCAATGCAGGAATTATCAAGGCATTTTGATTGTCTAAGCTCTACACAGGCCATGGATGCATAGTTGCTGAAAATGGCCCTATTCATGTCCAGGGTAGCTTTAGATATAATGCCAATGCTTTTTATCAAGAAGCCAAAGTGCTTCTAGATGACATAGGGGCTCTTCAGCCTGGAAAGTCAAGAAATTTGCTCTTTTCTGCCATTGCGGAAGTGTAAACAGAACGCTGATAAAATAATAAAGCGAATCGATCAAATCAAACCACAACGTCCAGATATGGGTAAAAGCCGGAATGGAGTACGAAAAAAAGTACCAATCATCAACTCGGAAGGCCAGAAACGAGCAATGCCTGACAAACTCGATCACTCGGCCGACCACTAGCAAATGACACTAGAGAAAGCTTGTTCGGACTCTGAAATTTTCCTCGCCGCAAGCGAGGATCGGACCTGGGACCTCTAGCAACAGAGGCAAATGTGATAAACCAACGAGCTACCACGCTTTCTGGCACCTCAAGACACACCAGGAAAAAGTGAACTATTTATTACATTTTTCTTATCAATTTCCTTTTCTTTTTTTTTTAAGTAGAAATAAAAAAAGACGGAATAAACTTTCAATAAATATAACAATACAAGCTTTAAGATAGTATATTGAACCATTGCTTTTTGAAGAAAAATCAGAGATATGCAGAGAAATAATAAGGATATGATAATTTAATTTAATCTTCAACATAAGTCAGTTTTGAAAGAGCAGCCTCGACAACGTAAATTTAAGATAATATATATATATTTACCTGTACAGTTTATTCTCCAATAGAGAACCGTATCCAATAAAGAATCACTTGTGTAGACTTTCCCATATATTTCTATCACTTAATGAAAGCGTGGTAGCTCAGTGGTTAGGCACTTGCCTCTGGTGCTAGAGGTCCCAGGTTCGATCCCCACTCGTGGCGAGGAAAATTTTGGTGTCTGAACACGCTTTTTCTAGTGTCATTTGCAGGGGTGATGCAAGAAAGTGCATCGTCCTTCTGATCTGGACGTTATCTGGATGTCCCCTGTGCAGGGAAAGTCACCCCTTGTGCAGGTTAAAGAACCCTACGGTAATTTAGATATGGTTACTTGTAGGCTTTCATCCTGCAACCCGGAGTGTACAGAGTACACCTGCCGATAATACTCGCCAGTGAGTGTCAGGCAGTATATAGAGAACAAAAGAAAGAGGTGTCTATTTTCTGCCTAATTTATGTAATTTTCATGGTATTAATTTGTCAATTTTCAGCATGAGAAATTAGTTGCTGCTCTCACTAAATATTATGAGGAGGTGTCAAGGCCAGGGGATAAAGTTGCACAGGTGAGTGATATAGTGATGAAATCTTTGCATGCTGGGAAACTTTTCATGATTTTTTGTCATCTGCTGATTTTTGTCATCTGCTGATCAACTTTTTTGGGAAAAAATCTAGAATACCATCAGTGTGTCAAGCAGTTTGGATCCAGAACAGGCCCGACATTTTGTTGGGCTTGATCTGGGTCCAAAATGTTTGCAAAGATTATCAGACTTGGGGTCAATTACTTTAAAAAGTAATTAATTACATACAATTATTTTGGAAATTATTCAATTAAATTACAATTACAATTACATGACTTTTGAGCAAAGTAATTAATTACATACAATTACTTTGCCAAATGTAATTAATTACATTACAATTACATTTCACTGTCACTTAGATAGCTTTATCAGATTTTAATTTCAGAGATATTTGAAATGAGTTAAAATCTCCTTAAAAGTCTAATTAACCTTGATATTCTAAATTCAGTATAGATATGTCTACTAGTTTGATTATATTTTTTCCTCTTGTATCAAAATATTGTCAAGTGATGCAACTTAAAATAAATGAAATGTACAAAATCAGTAACTGCTGTTATTTCTGTGATTGATGACATGATCACACAAGAGAAAATACAGAAACTTTTTTTTTTTTTTTGGGGGGGGGGGGGGAGGGGGGATTAAATTGCCAAAGTTCTCATACTAGCTGTTAACCACAGAACAAAGTTGAGGAATACACATTGGCTTGAGAAAAGTCTAATAACGGTGGACGATAAACCATGGAATTTATTTTGTAAAACTAGCTTAAATGCCAGAGAATAACTGTTTTCAAAAAGTGTTGATAAAAATCTGTGTGGCCCAATGAGTTCTGAAAGTTGGCAAAAAAGTATTAAAAGGGAATATCAGATAGAGTTCTAGCCTGTTGAAATGCTGGCATGGCAAGCAAGAGGTTGCTAGTTTGGTCACAACTGGAACATCTATTTTATTTTTTGTTAACATATTAACAATGATGAGCCCAAAGTTCATTGAATGAGTGAAATTAAATTTAATTTTCTGGATCTTATTTTATGATTATTAATTTTATCATTCTAAATTATTATTGAAAATGGCAAATGAGCAGTTTAAGGGCTTTAAATAGTGTAGTGGATAGATTGGGTCATGCACCTTAGCATATGAGTGTGTTGATTCTAGGTGTGAAAATTTAACAAAATGCCTTCCAGGAGTCAATTCACTAACCAACACTATTGTCTGAGTAAATACTATTGTTGAGATTTTCACACCTTCTTTGTTTTTGTATTGTTTTGGTATTAAACTTAACTATTAAAGGTTGATTGTCACTATAAGCAGATGAACAAAGAATAAATAATTTGCTTAAAAGGGAAGAAACAGTCTGTGTCTGCAGTAAAATTGTTATATTCTATTTTTTTATGTCTATAGATACTAGCATGACTAGTCCCAATTCTCATTTGTTTCATGTTGCATTCAACTACATGTAGTACAACAAATGATATATGCATTTACAAAGGCCAAGAATAATTCATTTAGCAGTATTTTAAGTATCTATGATAATCTTTAGTAACTGAAGTTTATAACTGATCTGAAGAGTAATTAAAAAGTAATTGAAAGTAATTGTTAATTACTCCCATTTTTGGCCATGTAATTAATTACATTCAATTACTGTAATTAAAGAAATGTCTTAATTACAATTACATGCAATTACTTTAGAAAATGTAATTACATTACAATTAATTACAATTTTAATTACCCCAACTCTGAAGATTATCAGCAGATGACAGACACTAGTAGACACAGAATCTGTCAGAGCACTTACTTGAACTGCTATTCCTGTAATCTATTATATAGATATACCTGTAGGTGTTCTTTCAGCCTGAAAATACATTTTGTTAGATTACAAATAATGAAAACAGACAAAACCTATGACTTTTAAGTAACCTATGACTTTTAAGTTTATCAACTGATTTGCATAGGGATTAATCAGTTTTTCCAAGGCTGCGTTTTGCGCCTTTTGACACATATAATTTCCAAATGTTCAACACAGTTTGGGTTGAGTGGGACTTTGTCCCAAGAATTGTTGGCCTTTTTTTCAGGTTTTCATCACTTGCCCCTTCTTTTAATGGCACTGTCCCACAATATTTAGAGGCCAAGGGACATTTATCTCCTATAAAAATGGCAGAACACTCGGATATTGTTTATCACTGATTAAAATGTTTAACCTGTTGTTCAACTATTACTAGTGCCTCCTAAATGCATACTTGGGCAAACAGTGAAGGCTAGATGAAATGCCTAATAATGCAGCATTTCATCAGGGTTTACATTCTTTTCTAAGACAAAAACGATCTTCAGAGAAAGAAATACAATTTCATTTAGAAATTATAACCTGTGGCCCTTTTAATGTGTCAATTTGGCAAATTTGTTATATCAAACCAGAAGGAAGGACCAATTAATGCGTATAGAGCAGGCCTTTAGTTAAGAGTCACTGAGTGGCACCGAGTGGGTATTGCATAACAGGATTTCTCAACCAAAATATATGTTGTGGGCACTGGAACCGTCTCAATGAAACCAAAACATATGCTAAAACTAATGGGTGAGAAGATATTTATAATTTTACGCTGATTTAAAAAAATCTAAACCCATGGTAGAGGGTTATAATAATCTAATCATAAATCTTAGCTGAGGAAACTTGTCTCATGGAAAATCGTGCCTACAGATTTTTCAGGATATATCATCAATGGCTGTTACTGTAAAAAAACTGGTATTTCTATTTGGCGCTTTTGGTGGTATAAACAAAAATCACCAAAGCAGTATGGGACCACGAAACATTTAAGTTTCGAATTTAGTTACAGTGTTACACAATAAATGGACGCACATTCTGGCCTCCAGATAAGTGTGCCTAGCTGTAAACTATTTTGCCTATTTCTCAACCAAAACATATGTTGTGGGTTCTCAAAAGAACCATCTCATTGAGACGGTTCTTTTAAGCTCCCAAAACATATGTTTAGATTGCTGGGTAAGAAAATAATTACAATTTAGTAATTTACGCTCAAAATTTTGTTTAAGGACCTATGACATCCTTAGTATGTTGGTATCTGTATCGATGAATCAACTTTTGAACAGAAGAGTAATACTAATGAACTGTATGTTTCAACATCAAGGAAATCAATTCTTAAAAGGGGCTACTATTAAAGGAAAGAATATGCTCCCCCGTAGGGTCTAGGCCTAGAGGGCGTATACTTTCCTTTATGAGTGGCCCCACTGCACCAATATGTCAGTCTTTAAAATTGCCAAACTATGATGCCATGAATATGAATTAAGTGTTTTACAGTACACTCCCTTGCATTCTTTAAGGTTCAGGAGGATAAAAATTCATCAACGCCTAAAACCATCTCGCCGAAAGGAGCAAGTAAAAATGTTGTGATGAGCAGCACTCCTAACAGAAGATCACCCTCAAAACTTGTCAAGAAACCTTCCATGCCAGCTTCCTCATCCAGAACACCAGTTGGAAAACTTCTATCAGCAAATAGAAACGCATTGCCACAGGTCAAATCACCCTCCACACCAGCCTCTGCTTCTAAAAGACCTGTAGGAAAATTGACACCAGTACACAGAATAGGTTCTCCACTTGTCAGAGCTTCACCGAAGAATGCGCTTACACCTAATAATAGAACTGTTAGTGATTCAGGGAAGAAGTTGTCAAAAGGGACACCAGTTGCTAGAACCCCGGTTAGGACAGAAACTCCATCTAGTTCTGTTGCATCAGCTAAGAAGACCCCCAGCAAAGAGACACCAGTTGCTAGAAATACACCAGTGAGGAGAGGAACTCCAGCTAGGGTAGTTGTATCCGGGAAGAAGACCCCAAGCAGCAGGAAAGCGAGCATTAGCACACCAGCTTCTAGTAATAAAGTGAACAAGACAGCCTCTGGTTCAGGAAAAAGGAAAGCTCAAGTTGTGAGTACGGTAAATGTTCTTAAATTTTGAACACTTTTCAGTTTCTTTTCTCAAATAAAATGTTGAATTCACAGAATTCATACAAGTCAAAATGGCAAACAGGGAAGACCCTGATCAGACTGCTTCTTCAGAACTTCATAGGCAGTCTGAACTTCATAGGCAGTCTGATATGGGTCTGTGCTTTTTGACAGGCAAAGAGTGTTCAAAATTCTTGAACATTTACCCTATTTTGTAGAGAAATCTCTAACATACCATATAAATTTGACCAAATGAGCACACTGTGCAATTAACTTTTTTGAGATTTTATACCATCTTTTGAATACAATGCAGATCCAGATCAGCCAGCTGATCAGGGTTAACTGTTTTTACCCGCACAATGATAGAAAAAACTGTTTTACTGGCATTTTGTGTGAAATTTAAAATGGTTGGAAATCAGCTAAAATGAAAGAATTACGAACATGTTCGTTTTATTGCATTAACACTTAATGGGTCCCTTTTAAGTTGTATGATTTAACCATTTAGCCTAGTGGCCTCATGCTCTCTCAGGGCCCAGCAAGTGATTTAATGCATTGAATTACATGTATGGTACTACATTCTTGATCAGCCTGCTCTTTTTTTTTTAACTCATACGTGTAAGTGATGCTTTGACTGATATATAGTTTTTAATATATACATTTTTAGGCTCTCATCTTACTTACATGTATGATGTATGTTGTATTTTTTCTCTCAATTTCAAAGATATATTATTCAGCGCTTGCACTAGTGGACGTTTTGGGCGTTTTTACGCCTGAAATTGGCTTCCGTACGTCGAAAATCCATAGATCGGACGTACTCTGACTTCCCCATAAAATCTTGTACGCCCGTCGACAATAGCCGTGACGTACATATCGGTATTGAGAATTTGGCCGTTTGATCTCGCCGCCGACTTCAGAAAGTCAAGTGTGTAACGGCAGTTATACTAGATAAAGAATTCATTCAGTAATTGACCAATAGGCGCTCAGGACATAATCAGACCGCCCTCTGCCTGCTGTGCAGATTTAGTTGACAGGTGTTAAATAATCATTGCAACGACCACATGAATATTTTAGAAAAAAATAGATCTGTGTCGGGAAACCTTTCCATTTTTTTCTGTCAAAAATTTGTTGCATTTCCTTCCAAATATTATTCCAATATTTGTTTACTTTTTTGTTCGAAAAACGAGAGAACAATGTTTTTATACAAAATTTTACATTTCTGCAGTAGACATGATGTTTTTCTATCGGAATCAAATGCAAAAATCTGCGAAAAATTAGAAACTATCAATCTCCGTACTTACCCCACCCACTAGGCCCGCATTACGAAGGAAAATAATGAGACTGTTGCATTTAGGAACCTGAGTATTAAATATCATAACCAACATAGCTTTAAGCAATAAAGACAAGGTCTTTTAACATCATTAAGAGCTACCAAGTTTAGCTTTAATATTTTTCTGAGTTATTAAAATTTGCAGATTTTTTTTTAAACAAGTTGAGCTTTTAAAAGAACTATGCAAAAGCCAATAGATCTTGAGTCAAAGCAGGTATTTTGAGTTGTATTAAAATAAATTTTATCTATATTACAGCGCAGGAAAGATTTCTTAAGATCATAAGGGAAATCTTGCCAACTTGCCAGTTCTCTGTTTTACCCAACACTTTTTACAGACCCCCCCCCCCCCCAAAAAAAAAAAAAGCAGTCTGAAAGAGCTTTGGCAAGGAGAATTATGCTGAAATTTTCAGAAAACAATGGACAGCCCAACCCATATGGAGATGTTTTGCCACATTTGCAATAGAATTTGTTGTACTGGTCATCTTTTTTTGTCCAGGACCCCAAAATTGTTGGCCCATATCAGACTTCTAATAGAATAAACTGACCAGTGTTCACAATCTTGGGGCATTGGATGATAGACAAATTGCAGAAACACGTATGAAACATATTGCTTAGGAATAGTCAATTAATGATCCTATTCTTTAGGGGCAGTCTGATATGTCCTCCATAATGTTTTTGCTCAAACCTGTTTGCAAACTTAGGATCATTGAATAGATATCAGAAGGTTACAATAAAAAAATTATTTCATCAGTTTCAACTTTAACATTGTTTAACAGAGTTGAACATAAATATGTTTAAAAATACACACAAAAAAACCTGTGTACATGAAACTAAGCATTGCAAACAACATTGTTTAAAAAAAGAGCAGCATTTTTGGCACCGCACGGCGCACACACAATATGACTTCCACAAATTAGGCCTGTGACTTCCAAATCTCAAAGGGTGGAAGTCATGACTTCCTGTTTCAAAAAGTTAGTGCAAGCACTGTAACACATGTACCTGATAGTGTTGTCTATATACATGTGAGTTTTGATATACATGCTTAAAACCTGACATGTTAGAATTCAAAATTAGGTTATAATAGCAATTTTTTTTACCCACATAGTGACATCCTCTTTCAGTCAGACACACCTACAGGTTCCCCACCTACTAAGAAGAGAAGAAGCACTTTTGAGATTGTACCAACTCCTGAGAGGGTGATCAAGGGTACCCCAAATATAGAGGAAGGGTCCAAGAAGAGGAAGAGCAGTCCAGGTGTACAGGACATGCTGGGAGCCATGAAGCCTGAAATGAGCAATGAAGAGATGAAACAGTCTTTACTGTCAGCAATAGACAAGAAGGTTCAAGCTAAATGTAAGTATGGTGTTATGGACCAGGCACTCTCATCTATATATCTACATAAGGTAGATTTCACATAGCTTCTAGTATATAATCAATCTCTGACAACTGCGTGAGGGAGTCACCTCTTTGGCTCAGTGGTTAGAGCATTGGTCTTGTACCGGGGCGACCCGGGATCAATTCCCAGGGAAGGCACGGGAAATTTTTCAGCTATGCTTTACTTTGTTACGGCTTTCATGTCGTTAGCTGGGGGCTCGTCCGGGATTTGACATTATTTCGCCTATAAAAGGCTTTCCGTCATCATAAATGATGACTCCTTTGAAGAGGGGGAGTGTTATGGACCAGACACTCTCATCTACATAAGGTAGATTTCGCATAGCTTCTAGTATATAATCAATCTCTGACAACTGCGTCAGGGAGTCGACTCTTTGGCTCAGTGGTTAGAGCATTGGTCTTGTACCGCGGCGACCTGGGATCGATTCCCAGCGAAGGCACAGGAAATTTTTCAGCTATGCTTTACTTTGTTACGGCTATCATGTCGTAAGAATGGTAAATGTTATAAAATTTCGAACACTTTTCCCTTTCTGTTCTCAATTAATATGTTGGTTTTCAGGGCTGGAATTAACAAAAATGCTTGTCAGAACTGGGATGACCATTATTTGTCTAGGTCTTTTTGACAGGGAACTAGTGTTTGAAATTTTAGGATATTTACAGTAGCCTCCTGTTATGCATTCTCATGCATATACAATAATCTTTTTGGTTTAAGACAAGATTGGTCATGATCAAAAGTATTTAAAAAAACTTTTGTTTACCATCACACACTATTTACTGACTTAATCATTTTGTGTGATAATAAGGGGAATTTTAGTGAATCCTATCCATCTGATAATCCATGGAAATTCCAACTTTTCTGTTCAAAGTCAAGGCCATGTGGCTGTCGATTCAGTGTTGAATTTGGGAAAAGGCCTTTTGACCCACCAGAATTAAGAAAACATGATGCACTCGAAATTACTGTCTACAAAATGGATCTTGATTTTGAATTGATTAAAAAACATACCAAATTATTAGTGTAAAGCTGTAACATGTTACATTGACCATCATAAATTTGACACATTTTAGATATCTACTGGTATATCTCGTTGGCTTTCTGTGGTAATTTTCTCATATATATAAATTAGTAAGTAAGTAAGTAAGTAAAGACTTTCTTTATCGAGGGTTACAACATTTAGCACATATATATATTTATTACATAAGTACATGTTGCTAATCTTCCATGAGGCCCTCAATTGGGGCCTTTCTTGGCATCTTTCTAAACAACACATATCATTTAACAAGGCTTTCACTGTTATTGTTTTTCAAGGTGTCCAGTCAAAGTAGGAGGGTGATTTGAAACCTCTTGCATAAAAACTCTACAAATCTATCAAAAGTAGTAGGGAAAATATGCTTGAATAGATAGGGGAATACCAGCCTCTTAAAGAACCCCCTGATTTTATAGTCAATACACTTGTGATTTCCAGGTCTGACAGAATCGGCCAGTAAGCCAGCAAGCAGTATACCAAGATTTGCTGCCTTTCTTGCGAAGAAAAAGGAACAAACATCAGCTACACCAGGAGTGGCAAAGAAACCAATCACACCAGGTACAGAAAAACGTCTATGGTTCAAAGACCAATGACTTGTTTTACATAGTTAATTTTATTATATAACCTATAAATAGACATCTTTTGATTGGCCTAGATGCCTATCCACTCGAGTCCATAAAACTACATATCACATGGGCGGCTGGTTTTTCCCATTCAATATTAGTTACTAAAAATAGACTTCATAGAAACTTTCCATAACAGGTGTGCTTTCAGCATGAAACTTGCATTATTTGTTGTAAATGCAATTCAGTGAGTGACAGCAGCACGAAATTCACAAGATTTGGTGTTTCATCAGGCTTAAATGAAATATATGTGTGGTTCCTGTTGCCTATCTACCCTAATTATTTTAACCCTACCCTAAACATTAAAATGGTCTTTGAAGAAAAAATACCTAAAATGGGCACTTTTTCAGATTTTGTCATTATTTTCTTTGTTAAATGTTTTAACAAAATTTAATAATTTCCCTACCTACCTACCCTAAATTTTGTTGGTATGCAACAGGAACCACACATATATTTCATATAGGCCTCATATACATGTAGTTCAGACTTTGCTGTTGGATATAGTAATTAGCAGAACTCTGAAATGAACTAATGAATTCTTCCTTCTGGATTGATGCAATTACATTGGAATGGTCCATTGTATAATTCAAGGGGTCACAGGTTTTAATTTCTAAACAAAATTGCAGTTTTTCCCTGAAGATCATTTTCGTCTTGGCAAACAGTGTAGACCCTGATGAAATGCCACAATATGTGGCATTTAACCTGGATTTTCTCTGTCTGCAGTTGTAATTACAAATAAAGTATGCATTCATTCCTCTTTTAATTTAATGAAATCAGTTAGTCATTATGTAAAAAAAGAAATTCAAGACTGTCCAAGACATAGTCCATGGCCAAGATGTTGTTGTTGTTGTTGTTGCTTTTTTTAAGAGAAATTATATAATAAAACAATTGTTGACTATTGAGGCATTGGACATGATATTATATCGACCTGATAATACCAATATTGACCTCGGCTCCGCCTCGGTCAATATTGGTACTCTCAGGTCGATATCACCTCATGTCCAATGCCTCAATAGTCAATAATTGTATAATATCTCCATCTTGGGTCCGTTGCTTCAGATATATATTCTCCTCAAAATAATTGAAGGACCAATACTATCAATTATAATATTAATGCGTTTGGTGTAGAACGTATTTTGAAAATAAATTTTACTGTCTTGTCTAAATTTTTCAGACATCTTTAAGGCACTAATGCCAAGTGAAACAGCAGAAAAAAATGTTAGAAAATGTTACTGCCATGAATTTTGTGTCATTTTAAAACTTGACCTAACTGTATTTGAATGACATTTTTTGTGTCTGAGGCATGGGCCACAGAGCTGCAGGAAATGAATGAATAATGCTTTGAGATGCTGATATCTCTGTTTTTGTATGTTTTCATGGGAATTTAATCCAGTCGATATCACCCACCTCTTCCTCTGAGAGAAAATTGCTTGTTTTGGCTGTGAAGAAATGACCAGCGTATGGGTTCAGACAGCTGGTTTTGGCGTCTGTCTGTGATAATTTTTGTACAGTCAGGCGGGGCATATGTCTAACACTCACGCGCATAGAATGATGATTGAAAATCTGATTTTTGATGGCACAGTACAAACATTGTTTTCAGAAAACAAAACAATACCAAAACTCCATTTTCAGAGGTAAAATATTTGCTTCCCAGTATGAAGAAAATGTTTGAAGAAATCTTTCACATGTAAGCTGAACTGTTTAAAACAAAGTTTAATTTGATGTCACTTTATTTCTGCTCGAATGATCACAGAATAATTTCTTCACCCCACCCACTGACTTTTGAAAGTGTGTTTTTGGGGGTATGTGCATATGAGACACAGTTATGGCAGAATTAGGCATGGAATTGAGCCACATTGAATCTTGAGTCATGGGCATCAACAGTAGAAAGATTTGGGCCATGTTTTGCAGAATTAAAATGTTTGAGCTAATTATATCCTCGTTTGAACGTCTTGGTCCTTTATTTATTTGAGGAGTATATTTAAGAAGATTAAGACAGGTTTTTCTCCCACCTTTGCCCATGTAAGATAGGCTGTCAGCTCATATAAGAAATTTCTATCTTACATGACCACGTGACTGCTTTCTTACATGGGCAAAGTAAAATATTCTTTAATTCCAAAAGAGGATATCCAAAGGACCATAAATTGCTGCTAAGTAACTCAAAGGTACCAAGCAAGGATAAGCATAAATTATTGACGTCATATAACGTTAATGACGTCACAGAACGTGCACCACGTGACGATAATGGCAATGTGATGCTAATGGCACAGAACGCCAAGCAGGATTTTGTTTTGCATTTTGCAACATAATTAATGCTTCAATCGTGATTTCCTGTCAATAACAAGGTGCAAACTACGTTTACACCCATTTTGATACCCGATAAAAGCACTCACGAACTCAGAAATATTGTAAATCCAACGATTCAAAAGTTAAAAATTTCACGTTTGTTTGGACTTTTTATGATCAGACAAAAACCTCCGAAAAGTTGGAGAAAAACAATCCATCATGAGCCTGTCCATGTATGATAGAGAAATCTCTATCCTACATGGACACGCATGGTGGATTGTTATAATCTTATTTTATCTTCAAAAAGAATATGTTCCAGTGGGATATAGAGAGACAGAAGATGGTCATGAATCAAATGCAGGCAGATTCTCAAAAAAAATCTCTTAGGTCTATGTGTTTCTTCCATTCAACTAAGGTTATGTACCTGAAAAGCAATTTCAAAATATACGAGGGTTGTCCCAGTAAATTGTAGACTTTTGTTATAAAACGAGACTGTGTATCAGGAACTCTTTGATATTTGTATGGAAAATGTTTGTATTCATATAATCTAGGATATATTTTGTACAAATATGGATAGAATCACATTTTAAATAACCTTTACTTGATGGTGTCTCAATGTTTGTGGAGCATGTTGCAAATTCTTTTGCTATATTTTCAGAGAGTTTGGTCAAATGTTTTGTCTCCACTCTTTTAATGTAAGCTTTAATGGTAACAAATATTGCCATTTATTTGTTGAGTTGGTCTCTCTGGTTCATGTAATGACTAAATATTTAGTTTAGATATGTTTAGCAAACAAACAAACGTGATCTTTTAGATTTAATACGAGACAACATATTTACTATTTAAATAACTGACAGAAAAATAACATGTGTTCCCCCAAATTGACAAAAAGGAACTTGTCTTTGTGGTATAAGTTAACAAAACTAATTTTGCATGAAATCTATTTTATAATACTAGTAACTGTTCTGCCAATTATTTAACATTAAAATAACGTGACTTTATGTGTTTAATTAGCAAAGAAGTATTGAAAGACTAAATTTTGCGCTGTTCTATTATTATAACTTTAGCATTTTCTGAAAATAAAAATATGGGAGGCATGATACATCTTCTATAAAAATCAATGCTGATGGTGGGAAAGTTTCAAATTTTCAACACTATGTACCTGGAATAGTCAATAGTTAACGTGGTAATGCACTGTATGAAATACAAAAGTGAAATTTAATTGAATGTACAAGTGCTACTAAATTTGGACTAGATGAATTTCATTACAAAGATTTTGACGTGCTCTGCACACGCTGACATACCGTCAAGTAAAGGTTCATAATAGTAAACGTTTGTTTAAATCTAAACTGTGATTCCACCCATATTTGTACAAAATGTTTTCCTAGATGTATATAAACGCATCCTTAAAATATCATAGAATTACTGATACACAGTCTTGAGTTATAACAATTTAAGTCCTTGATTTTCTGGGATAACCCTTGTATGTGTGGTAAAAAAACAACAAAAAAATGGTGGGGTAAATACCTGATCAATTGACAAACTGAAAGCTTATCTGGAGCCTTGTCTCATTAACTCTTTATTGACCAGTACTGCATGTGTATGGGTGATGTCTTATTAACTTCTTCAATAACTTTTAGTGGCTCAAACTACCCCTTTTATGAATATTTTTTATGGTCCCAGGGGTTTCACTAACTGTTTTGGCATCCAGGTGCCAGGGCAAGGTAGGTGGGTGATTTTCTTCATGCTTAAGCTATGCTTAACTCTATGCAAATTTACCAAAAGTAGCAGGGGATACATGCCCAAGCCCCGCCTCCGTAGTCTTAATGAAACCACTGTCAGGTCCTAAAGGTTTTCAAGCCATTGAGGCTCAGCTGTATAATAAACTACAAGCACCTTCCAGTGATTTTCTGAAAACAGCTTTGTGATCAATATTGGCCCTAATAGATGATGAAAATTGTGAGAAAAGAGAGCCAAAGAAGCAAGAGTGTGCTAAAATATAACTGTTGAATTTGTAATTCTGTATAAATATGAATTGTATTTTATTATGTAGAATACAGATGGAGAACATAAAAAATAAATTGGTCCTTTATCTAGCCCCACTCGATTCATATTGGCCAGCCTTTTAATTTAGCACTAAACAGTAATCTCATATTATCCAACTATTCTAAGTATTACTATGGTAAATGTTCTAAAATCCGAACACTAGTTGCTTGCCTTAAAGACATTGACAAACAATACAGACCAAGATCAGACTGCTTCTGAAGAAGCAGTCTGATCAGGGTCTTCCCTGTTTTCTTATTCTGACAAACATTTTTGTGAATTCCACCCCTGATAATCAACATTTAATTTGGGAATAGAAAAAGAAAAGTGTTTGAAATTTTAGAACATTTACTAAAAATATAACAGTCAAGATATCAATTCAATGTTTTTAATGATTATTTTTGTTCTGATAAAAAAAACCTCTGTGTTAATGCACAAAGTGCCTTTACCGGGCCATGTAGCGCAGTCAATAACATGTCTGGCTCCAAATCCAGGGGTCGTGAGTTCGATCCCGGCCCAGTCCTATATTTTCGTGGAGATTGATCGTAAAATAATTTCTAAGGCCATTCTCCTCCCTTCCGCTGATTTAAGAAGCGTTGTTGTCAGTTACAAGCGAAAGTATGTGCATGAAGTACTGGTTAACCGTTTAGTCAGTTTTGCCCGTGAAAAAGTGTGGTTAGGTGAACTGACTGTCCGGACATGACCATAGCTGTTAACTAGGACATAAAGCATCAAACCAAACCAAAAAAACATAGTGCCTCTTAAATTCAAGAGAAAATGTTTCATTCATAGTTCAACTCATATTTCTATCTATATAGGTAATAAAGACTGGGCAAAGATCCATAAAAAGAACTTTGACAAGTTTGACTCCATTGATGTGTACTTGGATAAGAAGAAGCAGAGAGCTGATGAAATTACAGCTTCAGTAAAGAAAGCCAAAAATATACTTGCTGAAGTACAAGCAAGTGTGAACAAATTGAAATCACACAAAACACCAACAAGAGAGAATCTCGTAAGTACATAGAGTAAAGTTTATTACTGGTAAATGGTCTTGCTGAATTTAGCCAGTAACTCTTTTAAAACCAATACAATTTTCTGTAAAAGTTCATAATTAAGTCAGGATGGTCCTTTGTATATAGTGAGGGATTACATGTTATAATCTCCACCCCCACCCCTGCAAAAAAAAAGAAATTCTTTCTCTGAAGGTTGATTTGTCTTTAATAGCAAACAGCGCAGACCCTGATGAAATGCTGCATAATGTGGCATTTCATCTGTGTCTTAACTGTTTTCTAAAGATTAGCACTTCGGTCACCTTTTTATGCTAGTTCAGAAAGTAAAAAAATAGGGCATGCAAAATTCATGCTTTTAATAAAGCTATACTTTGACAAGACTCTGCAAGTTATTTCATTTAAAAATGACTTGTACTTCTTGCATAGACGAAGTAAGAGTGAAGGTACCCTCAATTTACATTTTTGTTTGAAGATGTTTCTGACTACCGTGATTTAAGAAGAATAAACCTTAAAAGTTTTGTTTCAACAGGACTCTTCGTTTTTTCTATATAATAACAAAGACAAACACTATTAGCAGCTTTAATCATAGAAAATCAGCTTTAAGCTTGCAATTTATTTACAAAATTTGCATTGCTCTGTACGCTTTAATATCAGGGACACAACAGGGAGCGCAGTGGCTCAGTGGTAGAGTGCTTGACTTGAGACCGAGGGGCCGCAGGTTCGAGCCTCATCGGTGTCACTGTGTAGGTCCTTGAGCAAGAACATTAATCCTAGTTTAGTACTGGTTCAACCCAGGAAGACCCATCCCTATATAACTGAAAGATTGTTGATGGGACGTAAAGAATCAAATCAAACAAAAATCAGCAACACAGCATTGAATTTTTCAACGATTATTCATTATCACTAGACATCACAGTTCTTCTTTGGGAATGGAAAAACAACAACATAATGTCGTTATATTGATGTTTAAACTTTCACATTGAAACCGGAAGTGTGCAGCAGTCGTAAAACTTTTATCGTCAAAAATGGACTAATCAAGTTTTATTGCGTTTGGCCTAAAGTGTTCAGATAAAATAAAGTGCATTTAACCATTTTAGCTACTGATTAATTTCAAAAATCTCAAAAAATGCAATATTTTTAAAAATGCATAAAAATCTATCCTGTTTCAATTGTTCTGTGTGTTTTTTTTTCAAGTCATGGAAGCGTGTTTGTAACCACCTACACTTCAATTTCATAATAAGTACACTCCAAACAAAAGTCCATGTTTGCATTTTTAACCCAATAACTTTGGAGTAAAAGACAACTGTTCAAAATCACCGCTTAACATTTGCCCATTAAAATGGCACTTGTAAAATGCGATGTTATTGTACTACAGTTACACACAGTACCATGATTGTTATAGGGTTTCTTTTTCTGGCAGTGCCAAGATTTGATTTTGAAGGCTTTCTTGATTATGGTTTGACTTTTTAGTCTACTTGAATTTTGAATTTACAGGTATCCTTTTGATAATATTATTTTTGCCTTATAACTTACTATATCTAATCGGTTCACTCATGAAGGTTTAATTTCATGAGCGTGTGCTGCGCACACTGATGAAATTTCCAATTTTATTCGCGCTTGGTCAGAAATAATCGGTTTGAAAAGTGACCAATTAGCACTTGGTTTCAGGATATATAAAGGCTTCTGCTTACCTAAATGAGCAGACTTGTCTGAGCCTTTGCTGCTCACATATTATACAAAGTATGGCTGTAGAAGAAAACACTGGCCAAAATGTTGTCCTCTAGCCACGCTGGATACATCAGCATGGGCATTTAAAGAAGGATTTTGTGCATATATGCGATAATTAGTACCAAAATCTCATGCTGGCCCATATATTGCCTTCAGCTTGTCTGTTCGTCCTTCAGTCTGTAATGTGTATACCTTGTTAGCAGGATCTCATATAGTATAAGAGCCACAGCCTTTTTCTGAAAAATATTGCTTAAGTTATAATGGCTCTTTTTTTTTATTACATGTACCATCCTTATAATTAGATAGACCAGCATATGGTTGGCGGCACATCATTTCATAAGTGATAAATTCCCTAAAATATTTCTTGATGAGATGATTGTGGTATTTAAAGCTCATATATATATCTTATATATCTGTAACAGGTAAAGAAACCTAGGACTTCTAATCCCAACAGAACAACACCATTCAAACCAACAGCGCTGAATCTTAGCCAGACAAACTTTAACTTTGGTGCCATGAAGTCTCCCAAGACAATACCCCGAAAATCTCCAAAATCTGTGATGGGTTCTACTGCCAAGAAATTGTCCACAGTGTCACAGACTCAAGGACTGCAGAGGAAATCTACAGGAACTAGTGTAACAAGTAAGCCATTGGGTAAGTTCTCATGAATGGTAGCTTCATGGGTCCAGATAGACAATTTTTTGTACAGTTATTTGAGCTGTGGCATGAGATTTCCAACAACATGGCATTTTGACATGTGTAGACTCAGACGAGCCTGTGCAGCCTCCTTTTAAGCTTAGAAACTCCAAATTATGTTCAGTCAGTAGCTTAACAGTCATAGAATATTCAAGCGACAAGCAAAGGCTCTGATTAGACTGCGCGTATGGGCAGGCTGATCTGAGGCTTTGCTGGTCGCACATACCACATTGTTGGAAATCTCATGCTGCAGCTCATTTGGTATGCATATTATTCTTAAGATCATATGAATCTTTAGAGCTAATTACATAGACAACCATGGAAGACTGATGATCCTGCACATCCCATAGTAGATACTGCTTGCACACACAGTATTGAAGTAGATAAACATCCAGGGGAAACACTCTTAACTGGCATCACTTCATTTTTTGTGCATGTACATTAAAAAAATGTCTGACTGCATCTGTGCGATAAGTACCATTATGTTATGGGCTGGTGGCTGGTGCAAAATTTGCTGTTAACGCATTGTAGACCAGGTCCAATGGAGTTTTCCATAAAAGTTGATACAGTGAAGTCAGTCTGGTCCATTGTATCTATGTTACAGGGTCACAGGTTATTATTACCAATTAATTTTATATTTCTTTGTCTGAATTGATTTTGTCTCGGCAAACAGTGCAGACACTGATGAAATGCTACATTTGTGTCATTTTATCTAGGTCTTCACTGTTTTCCTAAGTACCCATTAAGGGGTTTCCAGTTTACAAAGGGTTAAATGCTGTTGGTATGTTAGTGACACAGAGCAGTACCTTTGAGTGGAGCGCAGTGGCATAGTTGATAGAGCGTTAGACTTATCCGCCGCTTAGTACTGGTTCAACCAAGGAAGACTGAAATCATCCCGACATGACTGAAAACTGTTGACTGGGACGTAAAGCATCAAAACAAACAAAACAGTACTTTTGAGGCAGTGAAGCACACATTGTTAAATTGTCAGTCAAATTATCGTAAGATTTTGGAAAAGAACTATCATATCTATTGGATTTACTGAAGTACCATGTCAAAGTCAAGCTGTATTTTTTATTATGACTTCAGTGTAGATCTTGATTAACGTCCCATAGACTTTGACTTCAGCTATCAACATTATGGACAGCCATACTGTACCTCTTTTACTCTGTATAAATGCAGTAAAACCTGTGTAAAACAGCCACTTGTTAAAAGACAAAACAAAGATTTTAATGACAAATGGTATCTTAATGTACGTTGAAAAATATTGCAGAATGCTCCCTTTGGAGCATTCTGCAATACTTTTGACCTGCATAAAGCAATAATATGTCTTGAAAACCAATTTTGGTCTTTTTGAGAATGGCCATTTAACACAAGTTTTACTGTACCCCTACATTCATATTTTCAGTAACTCCATACAAATTCACAGCAACTTTGAACACCACAGTACATGCATCACAGTCAGTTAAAAAGAGTGCATTTGATCTGCAAGCCAGTTTGGCTAAGCCATTGACATGGAGGCCTCACAAGGGGAAATTGAAACCATTTGGAGAGAAGAGTCCAGCCAAGAAGCCAGCCATAGGACAGAGTGTCAGCAAGTCAAGGTTTGTAGATTAGGAGACATACCAGGAGAAAATGTTTTTTTGTTGTCCCCAAGCAACAAATATGCTGATCAGTCTGTGCATCGTGGCAATGAGACGGTTCTCTTTAGCACCCAAAGCACATGTATGTTTAAACTGATAGATAAGGAAAAAATAACAATTTTAGGCTGAAGTTCTTTTTACTTAACTTGACTTTAGAGCGGAGAGACATACTTATATAGTGCTGTCTGTTTATTTGTCAGCACAAGTCTGTGAAACCGGCTTTCCGGATTTTCAACAAACTGTAAAGGGGTTATCAGTGGCAGGTCTAGATGTGCATATCAGGGAGCGCAGTGGCTCAGTGGTAGAGTGCTTGACTCGAGACCGAAGGGCCCCGGGTTTTAGCCTCACTGGCGTCACTGCGTTGTGGTCCGTGAGCAAGACACATTTATCCTAGCTTATTACTGGTTTGACGCAGGAAGGCCCATCCCTATATTAGTGAAAGATTGTTGATGGGACGTAAAGAATCAAATTAAACAAACAAAAACAAAGATGTGCATATCATCTGGGTGTTCAGCTATGCAGAGTTAACAGCCCTTGAACTCTATTATTTTTTGCACAACTCATCTGAAATGTGTTGGCTGATTTCCACCAAACTTTGCAGTACTCAGTCATCAGTGCTGGGTCTAGGTGCCCATATCAGATGTTCTGCTTTGCAGAGTTACGGTCCTTGATGTGTGGAACTTTTTATTATTTAAGTTTGTCCACACAACTCTTCCGATACTTGTTGGCTGATTTACACCAAATTGTGCAGCAGTGATCGATGCCAGGTCTAGTTGTGCCTATCAGTGTGTTCCACTTCAATGGTTGTGGTGGAGTATTCCATATAAATTAACCCTTTGTATTCTGGTGGATTTTCCCATGTACATACTGATACAATATAGTCGAACTTTAGTTGCTCAAACTCGCCTGTCTCGAACACCATTGATTACTAGAACTCATTAGTCAGTCCCAGCAAATTACCTATATATTTATATAAAAAAATACACCCCAGGGTTGAACAACGATGGCCCAAACTCTCGAACTGAAAACACAGACCACAGGGCAATTTTTATGTATAAATGCTTGGCTGGCTTGAATCCAATATTTACCTAACATGAATCATTCAGATGCTTGATTTTAGTTAATTATTTTTCATAAGCGCTCCTCGGCAATGATGATTTTGTGCTTGGGTAAACGTAAATTGACGAATTCATTCATTGAGCGGAACGTGTCAATTAAGCAATTAGCGGCAATTGATTCGATCAAAGTTTTGAGTTGTAGTGTAACTAAGTTCCCACTTGTCACCATGCAACAAATGAGATGTTTCGTTATCAACAGCTCGCAGTTTGATTCAGAGTACAGTCTGGTCAAGAGTCTTGTGTGAGCATAGATTCTTAATTCCTGCTTAACATCTAAAAGCGGGTCACGATCAACCCGCCAGCGCAATGACATTCAAATGAAGTTTCACTGGTGGCCTGACAGGCTGACACCATGTGCTGACTGGATTCAGACAGGCATCAGACTTTGTGGGTGTACAGTCTGATCTTCGTCTTTGTTTTAAACATCCAGGCGAGTTTGTATGTCATAGCTCACAAGACGACCAGACAACTTAATTGTGATTGCAGATGGGATAGCAAATACATTGATCAGCAGATGAAAATTGCAAATAAGTGTCGCTTATAATTTTAACTCTAGCATGCAAAGGAGTAAATTGACATAAATGACAGATGGCAAGTGCACTTAGCAACTTTGATCGATAAAAACGTGGTGTCCATGGTAAACATAAAGTACATGTGAACTCCCTTGAAAATTGTCAGACCAGGTATCGCTCGAAACTATCGTTGGGTCGAACTCACACCGACGGTCTTGACGAGTTCGAGCCATCGGAGTTCGTCTGTAAGTATGAGACTGTCCAATGTGTACTTTAAGGGGTCAGAGGTAGAATTTCTAATATATGACATATTTCGGTCCCTGAAAGTTGTTTTAATCTTAGCAAACAGTGCAGACCCTGGTGAAATGTAGCATTATGCTGCATTTCACATTTGTCTACACTGTTTGCCAAAGTACACATTTTGGGGTTTCCAGTATATAATGGGTTAATGTTTGTCTTTGTAACTTCTCAGTAATTTACAAACAGCAATTGAACCACCATCAACATCCATATATATGTGATAAAATTTACCCTTTTGAAGTACACTCCTGTCCTGTTAGTACTCACCACGATATTACGCGATTTGGATACAATGCAGATCTCCTTCGGACTTGAAAATTAAAAAAAAAAAAAGAAATAAGAAAAATCTACATGTAATGGGAAGAGGTTGATGGCATGTATGTTTTTCCTAAAATACCTACTAGTTTAATTAGCTGGTTGATTTTGTCCTTGGTACTATTTCACATATGCCAAGCTGGCCCTAGTCTTGCACTGTGATTCAAAATTAATCAATACATTTTCAGAGACACAAGAAGAGCAGATGCTGCACAGAGAAGAGCAGATAAAAAGCATGACAGACAGATGGCAAGGAGGGGTATTAATGTCTGAGTAAACGGGACTCATGTGAAGAGACACAAAAGGGACAATAAAGTGAAAGAAATATTTAGGATCCTGGATACCCATTCACAAAGATTAGATTGTATGAGCAAGCCCATGAAATAATGGGCGAATATGCGTAAAATCACTAAAAGATTCATCCATTTGGGTATCATATAGCTTATCGGTCACTGTATTGCCACGTGGTATGCAATGTCCTGATCTATTGTAAAGCTAGTGGAGATAGGAACTAGTTCGGGGCCTGGCGTTATAGTGACCCAAAAGCCAATCAATACAAATCTTATTTCTTCGTCTAATCCTTTCTTCTACATCCATAATTATGTATGAGCATAGGTCCAGTATGTAAAAATTGTAATTAATATTTTCTTATACTTCAGTTTACACATAAGCTTTGGTTACTTAAAAGAACTGTCTCATTGAGACAGTTCTTTATAGCACCCAAAACATGTTAAAACTGATAGGTAAGAAATTGTTCACAACTTTAGGCACAAAAAATTTGTTACCTAAGTATTTATAAGAAATCTTTTGTCAACTCTCATTTAAGGTAAATTCCATATTTATAAAATGTCTGTAAGTGACCGAGAAGGTAGATGAATCAACCGTAAAAGAAAACCCCAACAACCTGGCTGTCAGAACTGGAAACTTTAAAAATTTATAAACTCCAACTATAATGGATTGTAAATAGCTTGTATTTGCATCTTTTTTCTAATCAGTTCTCTTCTGTCTTTCAACTTTCTGCTTTTCTGCTGGAAACTGCAAAGATATTCATGTTGCTTAAAATAAGCATTTATTAGTTACAGTTAGAAGCTTTTCATCTTCATGCAACTTCATGAATTATATTGTCTAAGATCAAAATATTTCAATTCTAACTCTTATCCTGCCAGTAGTTTATTTCCTGGAATGTTGTTTGCTTATTACATCTGTTGCATATATTCTAAAGCATTCAAAAATAGTGAGTATGATCAGGAAATACCACAATCACAAACTGCAGACAAACCCGTGGCACCGCGTGGAAGAGCCACACAACAACCACAAAACTCCAGGAAGATGAACAAAGCAAAGCAACCAGCTCTCTTCCCCATCAAGATGATTGCAAAACTAGACAACCTTTAACATGGAAGCGTACAGTATGAACCGTCAGATCAGACTGCTCACTTATATGCACTTTTATTTGGGTCTATATTGTATGCAATATAGAGGCTACCAAAGAACAATATCAGATGACCAAGCAGATTACATTGTCTTGACTGGCAAAAGTTACATCTATATTGAATTTATTGATAACTTTGATATTTATCAATTTTACAATTGATAAGGCACCTAAATGTAGCAATGGACAACAAACATTGTAGATCCAGATCAGACTGCTCATTCAGGACAGGATTCACACAGTATGATTTTTAAAGGCATATCTGTCTGAATTCTGTTTCAGGTAAATAGGAAATATTTAATGACAGAACAAGCTGGTAGTAAAACACGCCATTTAAATCATGCACATGTATACACTTCTTACAATGTTAAGACAATGTTATATTTACATCACACAGTATCATAACAATTATTTCCTTTAGCTTTTTTATTCAATTTTATGAGTATTATCTCAAATTTGTAAAGCTTACTGGAACCATCTTTCAGTTAAATTTTGTGCTTTTAAGGGAATTTTTTTTCCCCTATTTTAATTGATTTTTTTGTTTATGTTCTTAATCTCAATTTCATTCATAATGTTTCATGGGGATCTGATTCATTACTTGTTAAACAGGGTTCCCACACAACCGGGAAAGCGGGAAAAGTCCGGGAATTAGATACTGGTCGTTCACGGCTATGAAAAGTCCGGGAATTAGTACATTTGGGGCTTTGAGCCGTGAATTGTCCGGGAAAATTTGCGGTCTCGCCCATCCGCAACGCCATAGCTATGCTTGGATGTTGAACTTAGTCTTCCAACTTTTTTTTCGCGAGAATACGGCTCAATTGTAGCTCAACTACGGCATTTGTGATAAAATGAACGATGGGATAAGTACTGGGGAGTTTTTATTGGTACCGGCGGGTCACCCTAATTACCGACAAGAACCGACAAGAGCCGACAAGAACCGACAAGAGGCATTTTATATATTTATTCACTAATTTGCAGTTTGAAAATTGTTTAATATGTTCTTAGATATCCAATATTTGCCCAAAATAGAATTTTGAAGTAGATGTATACCAAATAACGGACCGACTCAACAGTGACAGCTGGCCGCATATTATCAACTACAGTCAAGAAAAATTAAGACCAGTCGTACACCGTAAAGAAGCTTTTTATATATATATATATATATTGGAAGTATAAATGGTGGAAATTTTCTATATCTTATTATTTTGTATCCTAGAATTGCAAAAGTAGCGCTTTGATTCAGATTTATTCAGATTTTTCAGCCAAATCAGCAGCGTCAGCTTTATAACCGCACTACCGACAAGAAGTGTTTCACACATCAAGATCGATCCAGAACCGACAAGAAGGTTATATAGGTGTATTAAAGGAAAAGTTCAAAGTTTTAAGTAATACTTTTACCTGTTAAAAGTTATTATGTAATAGAAAAACATGAAATTGATTCAGATCTATGCAGTTTTTGGTATAGCACTAAAGTCCCAGTGACAGCCAACGTATACGGCCAAGACAGCCTCACAAAACTTCTTGTCGGTAAGTTGGGCAATTTAGCGTGTTGTAAATTCATTGTTTTTGGGGGCTGCAAACGCAACCATGTGGCTAATATGGATATATTATATATAAATATGGTCTAATAAGTAGTATTTTAATCGAAAAATGCATAAAATTGCCTCTTGTCGGCGCTTGACGGCTCTTGTCGGTTCTTGACGGCTCTTGTCGGTTCTTGTCGGTAAATAGGGTGACCGGTACCGGCCAATATCATACGATAGACCATTGTCGCACAGGATGTCCGCTAGCACGAACAAACCTGTCGCCTTTCGCTCGGTGCACACTGGGATTGAGCCGCCATTTTTATTAAAAATATATTATGCGATCACTGCTTGCGTGACTCGGAGCTTTACATCCAGAAAATATTGACTAAAAGAGAAATGAAAACTGTCAAAAATTTAACTTTTTGCTATTTTTAACAATTAATTCTGTCACTACCGCAGTGCGAGATCTGAACGGGACTAGCCAAATATCGCTAGTTACCCATGATGCAAAGGGCGAAATGCGAGAGATCTAGATGAGGTATCGTCAGGTCTCGCGAGAATGACGATAGACAAGGGAAGTAACTCTAATTGGAATAGACTACAAATCAAACAAATTGAGCAAACAACAACGAGCATTTCTTCCAACATGTTTCAGAATACAGATTATTTTGTCCACATTGAAGGTTTGTATCATGAAATTATCTAGCGTTCTCACCGAATATTAATATTTTATCCCAATTCTTTCTGTAACAAAATGATAAAAAGAATGAAAGATCGACGCTTGGTAAAAATCTTGATTTCGTCGTCTGCTATAAACTAGCTGAGCGACTTACAGAATGCATGATCTGAATGTTGACAGCTTCAAAATACCCATTTTTTGCTGAATAACAAGTCAGCATTCAAAGTTTGCATCTGTCCAAGAAAAGCTACATCTGTGTGTAAGAATGGGACTCAAATGAGATGGAAAATTAAAGAGGTAAGATATTATTTTGACTATCTTAACTGTCTCTCTTCTATCAGACCTGAAGGAGTTGGTACTTTGGCGTAAGTTTCTGTAGTTCCAAGTACCCCACCCCACTCCTTCATTTTTCTATCTTATCCCCACTTTATGTTGGCCGGGGAAAGGGCTGGGGGTGAACGAAAAATCATTATGTGTAGGGGAACCCCTGCCCAATTTTTTTTTCAGTGTGTTAACTTAATATTTTCAAGCTGGCCATTTTCAAGCAAATTCTGTTAAAAAGTAGCCCTACTCAAATTTTGTTTATGGTGGGTTTGCATAGTTATTTTTAGCAGTTAGGATTCTAGGCCTACTCTGCACTTCCTTTAATGTATAGCTGTAGGATTTTTCGTGGCTCCATGTACCCTCTAAAAAAATTGAAGACCCTCGAAATAATATGATTGGGAACCCTGAGAATATTTAACATTGTACAGACTAAAAATGTCCAGGGGTTTGGGTCATCTTCCCGAAATTTTGAAATAAGCCCTGCATGTGTTGGACACTTGAAAACATTCTATTACCTCTTTGTGGAAAAGGTGCAAAGGTAGGTTGGCTAGCAAGGGCTTCTTTGGAGAGACGACTAACTGCCTAATAAGGAGATTAAAATATGTACCACCAGTGTCAAACAGTTTGGATCCAGATCAGGCCCAACACTTAATCCTGCCTGATCTGGGTCCAAACTGTTTGAAGAGCAGACTACGCTAGTACATGTTTACGTCCATAGTTCCAGATATGGGTGAAGACTGAAGAGGATTTAAAAATAGGAAAAAAACATGCGGAAATGTAAAGAGCATTTCAAAGCAATTTACATGTTGTAGCTATATGTAGATAGATAATCCTTATAAGTTTAGGCTTTCGTGCCACAAAAAACATCAGTTTAACCTGGAAAAGTCCTGGAGTTTTGTATTGATGAGACCTTGAAAATCACCTGTTTAACCTTGAAAAGTCCTGGAAAAGTCCTTGAATTTGAAAATGAAAAAAGTGTGGGAACCCTGGTTAAAGATGGCGTAACCATTTTAGACTCTGAAGGATTTGTTCATATTTTTAATCTTTTAGTGTGTTACGATCAAAATGAATTCGCACTGTCGGTGATTTGTTGCTTAATATATCACTGACTGTCGGTCAGTCGTAAGTGTATAAATCACTCGTGCTCGTGATTTATTCACTTTAATGACTGACCTCCAGTCAATGATATATTGAGAAACAAATCACTGTGAGGTCAAATCTATTTCTTAAACATTCTCCAAGCTAGACTTTGGTTTTATAGGGGTGGGGGCATCTTATTTTACCTGCATTATTTTGACGGGGGTGATCTTTGTTTTAATTGTGAATATATTCTTCAATTCAACCATACTAAATTAATGCAAGTGGATCATCTTAATCACAGGAATGATCTTCATTTAAATCACACACTTCATTACATAATGATTATCTTAATTTTGATCAAACAGTTTAATGGAGAATTTTGGGGATAATCTTCATTTACATCAAACCATTTCATGGGTACCACCTTCATTTACATCAGACCATTTCATGGAGTTCATCTCCATTTACATCACATCACTTCATGGAACATTTCATGGGGACCATCTTCATTATATCAAACCATTTCATAGGGACCATCTTTATTTATATCAAACCATTTCATAGGGATCATCTTCATTATATGAAAACCATTTCATAGGGATCATCTTCATTATATGAAAACTATTTCAAAGGGATCATCTTCATTATATGAAAACCACTTCATAGGGTTCATCTTCATTACATCAAACAATTTCATAGGGATCATCTTCATTACATCCACCAATTTCATAGGGATCATCATCTTTACATCAAACCATTTCATAGGGACCATCTTCATGACATTAAACCATTTCATGGAGATCATCTTCATTTACATCAACCCATTTCATGGAGATCATCTTCATTTATATCAAACCATTTCATGGAGATCATCTTCATTTATATCAAACCATTTCATAGGGGTCATCTTCATTTACATCAAACAATTTCATAGGTACCATCTTCATTACATCAAACCATTTCATAGGGATCATCTTCATTACATCCACCCATTTTATAGGGATCATCATCTTTACATTTAACCATTTCATTGAGATCATCTCTATTTATATCAAACCATTTCATGGGGATCATCTTCATTACATCAAACCATTTCATAGGGATCATAATCTTTACATCAAACCATTTCATAGGGACCATCTTCATTATATCCACCCATTTTATAGGGATCATCATCTTTACATTTAACCATTTCATGGAGATCATCTCTATTTATATCAAACCATTTCATAGGGATCATCTTCATTACATCCACCCATTTCATAGGGATCATCATCTTTACATTAAACCATTTCATGGAGATCATCTCATTTATATCAAACCATTTCATAAGGACCATCTTCATTACATCAGACCATTTCATAGGGATCATCAGTTTTACATTAAACCATTTCATAGGGACCATCTTCATTACATCAATCCTTTTCATAGGGATCGTCATCTTTAAATTAAACCATTTTATGGAGATCATCTTCATTTACATCAAACCATTTCATAAGGACTATCTTCATTACATCAAGACATTTCATCAGGATCATCTTCATTTATATCAAACCATTTCGTAGGGATCATCATCTTTACATCAAACCATTTCATAGAGATCATCTTCATTACATCAAACCATTTCATCAGGATCATCTTCATTTATATCAAACCATTTCATAGGGATCATCATCTTTACATTAAACCATTTCATAGGGACCATCATCTTTACATTAAACCATTTCATAGGGACCGTCTTCATTACATCAAACCATTTCATAGGGATCATCATCTTTACATTAAACCATTTTATGGAGATCATCTTCATTTACATCAAACCATTTCATAAGGACCATCTTCATTACATTAAACCATTTCATGGAGATCATCTTCATTTATATCAAACCATTTCATAGGGATCATCTTCATTTACAACAAACAATTTCATAGGTACCATCTTGATAACATTAAACCATTTCATAGGGATCCTCTTCATTACATCCACCCATTTCATAGGGATCATCATTTTTACATTAAACCATTTCATGGAGATCATCTTCATTTATATCAAACCATTTCATGGGGATCATCTTCATTACATCAAACCATTTCATAGGGATCATAATCTTTACATCAAACCATTTCATAGGGATCATCTTCATTACATCAACCATTTCATAGGGATCATCTTCATTACATCCACCCATTTCATAGGGATCATCTCATTTACATCAAACCATTTCATAGGGACCATCTTCATTACATCAAACCATTTCATAGGGATCATCATCTTTAAATTAAACCATTTTATGGAGATCATCTTCATTACATCAAACCATTTCATAAGGACAATCTTTATTACATCAAGCCATTTCATAGGACCATCTTCATTACATCAAACCATTTCATCAGGATCATCTTCATTACATCAAACCATTTCATCAGGATCATCTTCATTTATATCAAACCATTTCATAGGGATCATCATCTTTACATTAAACCATTTCATAGGGACCATCTTCATTTACATCAAACCATTTCATGGGGATCATCATCTTTACATCAAACCATTTCATAGGGACCATCATCTTTACATCAAACCATTTCATAAGGACCATCGTCATTACATCAAACCATTTCATAGAGATCATCTTCATAACATCAAACCATTTCATCAGGATCATCTTCATTTATATCAAACCATTTCATAGGGATCATCATCTTTACATTAAACCATTTCATAGGGACCATCATCTTTACATTAAACCATTTTATAGGGACCATCTTCATTACATCAAACCATTTCATAGGGATCATCATCTTTACATTAAACCATTTTATGGAGATCATCTTCATTTACATCAAACCATTTCATAAGGACCATCTTCATTACATCAAACCATTTCATAGGGACCATCTTCATTACATCGAACCATTTCATAGGGATCATCATCATTACATCGAACCATTTCATAGGGATCATCATCTTTACATTAAAACATTTCATGGAGATCATCTTCATTACATCAAACTATTTCATAGGGATCTACTTCATTACATTAAACTATTTTATAGGTATCATCAAATTCACAAAACCATTTCATGGGGACCATCTTCAGTACATAAACATATTTAAGGGGGATTATCTTCATTGACATCAAACATTTCATAGGGATCATCTTCATTACATAAACCTATTCAATAGGGATCATCTTCATTACATTAAACCATTTCATAGGGATCATCTTCATTACATCAAACCATTTCATAGGGGTCATATTCATAAAACAATTTCATGGGGACTACCATCATTACATCAACTCATTTCATAGCGATAATCTCCATATTTATCAAACCATTTAATGCAGATCGTCATTTACATCAAAGCACATCAAACCATTTCATAGGGATCATCTTAATTACATCAAACCATTTCATAGCGATCATCATATTCATTAAACAATTTCAAGGGGACCATCATCATTACATCAACCCATTTCATAATGATCATCTTCGTTATATCAAAACATTTCATGGGGACCATCTTCATTATATGAAAACCATTTCATGGGGACCATCTTCATTATATGAAAATCATTTCATAGGGAACATCTTCATTATATGAAAACCATTTCATAGGGATTATCTTCATTATATGAAAACCATTTCATAGGGATCATCTTCATTTCATCAAACCATTTCATATGGATCATCTTCATTATATCAAACCATTTCATAGGGATCATCATATTCATAAAACAATTTCAAGGGGACCATCATCATTACATCCAACCATCTCATAGCAATCATCTTCATTTACATCAAACCATTTCATAGGGATTATCTTCATTTACATCAAACCATTCCATAGGTATCATCATATTCAAATAACCATTTCATGGGGACCATCTTCAGTACATAAAACCGTTTCATAGAGATCACCTTCATTACATCAAACCATTTCATAGGGTTCATCTTCATTACAACAAACCATTTCATAGGGATCATCTTCATTTCATCAGACCATTTCATAGGGACCATCTTCATAACATCAAACCATTTCATAGGGGTCATCTTCATTACATCAAAACATTTCATAGGTATCATTAAATTCACAAAAAAAACATTTCATAGGGAATATCTTCAGTACATAAACCCATTTAATGCTGATCATTTTCATTGACATCAATCATTTCATAGGGATCATCTTCATTACATAATCCTATTTCATAGGAATCATCTTCATTACATCAACCCATTCAACAGGTATCATCTTTATATTGACCAAACCATTTCATGGGGATCATATTTATTTATATCAAACCATTTACAGGGATCATCTTCATTACATCAAACCATTTCATAGGGATGATCATCATTTACATCAAACATTTATATGGGGATCATGTTTATTTACATCAAACCATTTCATATGTATCATCTTTATATTCACCAAACTGTTTAATGGGGACCGTCTTCATTTACAGCCACCCATTTCATAGGAATCTTCATTGACATCAACCCATTTCATAGGGATGATCATCATTTACATCATATCCTAGCTTAGTACTGGTTCAACCCAGGAAGACCCGTCCCTGTTTAACTGAAAGATTGTTGATGGGACGTAAAGAATTAAATCAAAATCATTTACATCAAACCATTTTATGGGAATCATCTCCATAAACATTGGCCAATTTCATAGGGATCACCTTCATTTACATCAAACCATTTCACAGGTATTATCTTCATATTCACCAAACCATTTCATAGTGATCATCTTCATATATACAAAAAGCCATTTCATGAGGATTATCTTCGTATTCACCAAAACCTTTCATAGGGATCATCATTTACATCAACCAAATTCATAGGGACCATTTTAATGTACATCAAACAATTCCATGGGTATCATATTCATTTACATCAAATTCATAGGGATTATCTTTATTTGCATCAAACTATTTTATAGGGATGATCATGATTTACATCAAACCTTTTCATAGGGATGATTGTTATTTACATAAAAAAAAATTCATGTGGATAAGCTTGATTTACATCAGATCATTTCATGAGGATCAACTCAATCATTATCATGAAACCATTTCATAACGATGATTGTCATTTACATCTAACAATTTCATAGAGAACATCTTCAAAACTATTTCATAGGAGTCCTATCATTTTATATCAAACCATTCCATGGAGATCAAGTCATTTACATCAAACCATTTCATAGAGATCATCTTCATTTACATCAAACCATTTCATAGGGATCGTCTTCATTTACATCAAACCATTTCATAGGGATCATCTGCATTTACATCAAACCATTTCATAGGGATCATCTGCATTTACATCAAACCATTTCATGGGGATTATCAGCAGTTACGTCAAGTAATTTCATAAGGATGATCAATATATAGGAATGATTGTCATTTACATCAAACAATTTCATTAAGATCAACTTAATTTACATCAAACCATTATATAGGGATGATCATTTACATCACACAGTTTGATAAGGACCAACTTATATAGGAATGATTGTCATTTACATCAAACAATTTCATAGGGATCAACTTAATTTACATCAAACCATTTCATTGGGGTGATCTCTATTTATTTCATACAATTTCAAGGGCATTATCATCATTTAGATAAAAAAAAACTTCATAGGAAGCATCTTCTTTTACATCAGCCAATTTCATAGGGATGATGGTCAATTACATCAAACAATTTCATAGGGATGAACTTCATTTAAATCAAACCATTTTATAGGGATACATCAATCAATTTTTAAGAGGATCAACTTAATTACAATGAACAATTTAATGGGGATCAACCTCATTTACATCAAAACCATTTAATAGGGATGCTCATCATTTACTAGGGCTGCGACGATATGCTTATGCCACGATACGATACGTATCACGATACAGGTCTCTCGATACAATAAGTATCTCCATACTTTTCACCTTTACTAGAGATTGATGAATAATAGAAAAATCAACAAATTTATATGCAATTTTAAAATAATAAAAGTTACTAATACGCATATCAATTTAAGGTCCATATTTAAGAAAGTTTAAGTCGCTAGACAGAAATGAACAACATCCTTGTTAATCTATAAATTGATTTAACCAAATACTAGTACAAAATATCCTGTACTGTAGTCGAGAATGATACAATTAGAATAAGACAAAAATAGGCATAGAATTATACTGCAACAAGGGAGTTAATAAACTTATAATGTCCCTTGAATGAAGAATTAGCTATTTTTAGCAACTGTCTAGGCACTTTTCATGAGATCATTTCTAAGACAAAAAATCTGTTGTTGCAACGTGCTTTCGATTTTAACGCTGTTAATCATCAGAACTCCCATTATTATGAAAGGCAAGGTATATTACAGTGTAGTTTATGCTGCCAGAGTAATATGGCCAAAGATCGAATTTAGTGGTGGGGTACCGCAGTTGAATAAAGTACTATCTTCCATCGGCATTGCACTGTTACAGGCATGAATATTGACATTTATGGTGGGCCATACCTCATCACCAAGGAATTTTTAACAGGTTTTTTCACCTAGGACGGAAAAATAGACCTTTACAGAGGCTTTTGAAAGGGGAAAAAACTTTGTTTTCCCCATCGTAATTTCTCGTCAATTTCCGTGAAAATATCGATACGTATTGGGCTTGTGTATCGATATGGTATCGCTGGCTTTCATATCGAGTTTCATCGATGTATGGATGAATCGTTGCAGCCCTATCATTTACATCAATCAATTTTATGGGGATCAACTTAATAACATCAAACAATTTCATCGGGCTGATGGTCATATACATAAAACAATTTCATACGGATGATGGTCATATTTCTAAGGGACCATCTTCATTTACATGTAAACATTTCATAGGGATCACCTTCAATTGCGTCAAACAATTTTACAAGTATTACCTTCATTTACATCAAACCATTTCATAGGAAACATCTTTTATATCAAATCATTCCATTGAGATCATCTTCATGTACATCAAACCATTTTACAGAGATAATCTTCATTTACAACAAAACAGTTCCTGAGCAAAAATTTAGATTCACTGAAAGCATCCGAAAGGACACATCAGTACAGTTTTTACTGGACCAAAAACAATCAAACAAAATACACTTTCATAGGCCAGGGATCATCTTCATTTACTTCAAACGTATTCATTTAGATTTTCTTGAAATTTTGTCCTAATCATCTTCATTGTTAAGACATGTACCAATATCTTAAGTGCTGGCCCAAATATTCAGTGGATATCTTAATCTCTTCTAAACAACTCTGAAAATGTTTTTCAGTTTCAAGTAGAAATATCTTTATCATTTGTAAATAGAGAAATGTTTTATGTTGTAGAATTTAGTTTGTCATCTGCTGATTTTTTCCAAAATTAACTTTTTGGAAAATTTCTTTCAGGAATATAATCAGTGTCATACAGTTTGGACCCAGATCTGGCCCAACATTTTGTCGGGCCTGATCTGGGTCCAAACTGTTTGCAAAGGTTATCAGCAGACGACACTAGTTAGTAAATAGTCCTTTATTCAGCAAAAGAACTGTATGATACCATTTGCTTAGGAGACCAGTAAACACTTGGATAAGACTGTGTAAATGGGCAGCCTCACTGGAGCCTTCAAAGCTCTCACACACAAATTCTAGAAACAGGTGAGGGTTCAGACTTTAACTCTTTGCATGCTGGGTAATTTTTCCTGCTTTTTTTGACGTCTGCAGACTTTTTTCAAAATTAACAGTTACAGGAACACTATCAGTGTCAAATGGTTTTCGATCCAGATCAGGACCGACTGAAACCAACTGTTTGCAAAGGCTATCAGCAGAGGAAAAAGTCGGCGCTAGCATGGAAAGAGTTAAAACTAGACATCTAGCCGCAATGGCAAGCTGTTCATACAAATCAAAAGAATAACAGAGACAGTAGATGTTGTAAAATTTCGAACATTAGTAGCCTGCCAAAAAAGACCTAGACAAACAGCAAAGACCCAGATCAGACTGCTTATGAACCAGTCTGATCAGGTTCTTTCTTGTCTATAATTCCGACAGGAGTTTTGTGAATTCAAGCTTCGATAACCAAACAGAGAGCAGAACGAGAAGTGATCGAAATTTTAGAGCATTCACTGTAATTGTTTACAATAGTAAGATCAATTTTGATTTAATCCAAGGTTTTATGTTGACCCAACAGAGGCAGTCTATAAGTTGTAAAACTGAGCAAAAACATTTTTGTTGCATGCAAACAACAAAGGCGCAGTCCGAGAATACACATAAAAAAATGGTACTAATTGCATATGTATACTCGTTCTTCAAACATGCATACACAGCCATCTTGTGGGACTTGAGTTCTTAATTTTGTTGCTAGCCTTCATCTACTTCCATACTGTTTAGGATATTGCTGGATTGAGCAGATGTGGAGGCTTATCAAAATCTTAGCTCAGATATGATCCAGCAAAACTAGATTTTGGTACTTATCGCATGTCTGCATAGAGCCTTTTGAGCATATGCGATAAATGCTGGCCCATAATGGGCCATATTTAGACAGAATAGAATTCTCACTTTGACATTCAAGGAAACTGATAAAGGCCCTTATGTTAGATTTTTCCGGTTTGTGGATTAATATATATATAAAAATAAAGATATAGAAATTGAGAAGTATTATTGTTTTTGGAAGCTGTACAGTTGTCTTTCCTATACAGTACTTATTTTTGTGAAACGCTGCCTGGTTTTTATCGATTAATAACTTCAAAATGCTTTATGTCCCAGTCAACAATTTTTCAGCCATTTTTGGACGTTTTCATGGGTTGAACAAGTACTAAGCAGAGGATAAGATGTCTTGCTCAAGGACACAACACAGTGCCTCCATTGAGTCTCGAACTTAGTCTTCTTTTAGGCAGTAAATGGATATCTAATTTGGTATGATCATATTTTTGGAAGGACTGCTTAGCGCAACCTGTTGAAATTCAGATTGGTCATCTGACTTATTGATGAAGGGTGGCAAAAGTATGTACATGAATAAGTAAATTATGGGTTAATGGCTGAGGAGCTCGTCCAGGGTCATCAGTGTGACGGGTTTTACCAACCATCATGATATGACAAAACATTGATGAAAGTGACATTACCCAACATCAACAAAGATGTACATGAATATGCAAAGTATGTGCATGAATATGCAAAGTATGTACATGAATATGCAAAGTATGTACATGAATATGCAAAGTATGGGTTAATGGCTGAGGAGCTTGTCCTGGGTCAGTGTGATGGGTTTAACCAATCATCATTCCTGAAAGCGACATCAGTATGTCCCAATATCAACAAAGAATAAGAAACTGAGCAAAACAATACCATATTTGACCTTATAAGCACAACATGAGCATATAGCATTTCAAAAAAATTGTACCACCTTTTATTTTTTGAGTTGATGCTTTACATTCCAGTCAACAATTTTCAGACATATGGTGACATTTCCTGGGTTGAACCAGTACTAAGCAGAGGATAAAATGTCTTGCTCTAGCGACCCCTCAATCTCAAGTCTACCACTCCACAACTGAGCCACTACACTCCTGTAAATGTAGATCTAGATGAACTGGCTTCTGATGAAGTCAACTGAGCAGGATCTACATTTTTTCATCAAAATGCTGCAACCAAATTAATAATGTAATTACCATGGATAAAGTTCAAAATTTCCAAAATCCTGAACTTTAGAAATTCAAAATTTTAAACTAGCATGATACATATAAAATGAATAAATTCATGTTTAAATGGTTAAATGTGTTAAGATAATCTGAAAATTAATCAGAGAAGCTGTTATAATCTCCCTAATTCAGCATTTTGAGGCTGACTTTCTATGGAAAGGCAGCCTCAAAATCCTTAATTCAGGATTAATCCTGAAAAATTTCACCATGAATTACACCTGGATTAACAGAAAACTAGAAGCAGGCTTTCCAGCGTTCCTAGTTTTTCCTAGTTTTCCTACTTTTTCCTAGTATTTTAAATGTGCTCCTAGTTTTTCCTAGTTTTGTCAAAAACCTCCTAGTATTCCTAGTTTTTCATAAATTTGGCACCTTTTTGGATATACGTTTTGAAATTTTGCTTCTGAGTAAGATCTTTAGGGTGTTGAACTGACAGTCTTTGGTGTTTTTTGTGTGGTCTGTTGTCACTGATGCATAGTCTAGCCTTCTCAGGTGATAACTGAAGATTGGACTATACTCTATGATGACTACAATTGACTCAGCCCCTGCGAAATTTTGTTCTACAAATTGGAGGTGTTCTAGAACTGTTCTAGAACATTTAGAACTGTTCTAGAACTGTTCTAAACAAGTAAATATGTTCGTTCTAGAACTCTTGTTCTACAACTGTTCTAGAACATTGTTATAGAACAAATCAAACACATTCTAGAACTGATTTCCATTCCATAAGTGTTCTTGAAATATTCTAGAACATTTTTAGAACAAATCAAGAACCATTAAGTTCTACAAATGTTCTAATAATATTCTAGAACATTTTTAGAACTTTTCAAGAACAAAATAAGTTGACAGAAACTTCTAAAAAAATGATTCAAATTAAGTTCTAGAACATTTGTCTTACTTTTTAGAACTAGTTAATTCTACAAATATACTAATAAATTCTAGACCATTTTTGAAACTTCTCAAGAGCAGAAAGCATCAGGTAGCTCAGTGGTTGGGCAATGAGACGGTTCTTTTGAGTACCCAAAACATAAAACATGTTTTGGGTGAGAAATAAAGAAAATAATTTTCCAATATGCACTCTTATCTGGAGGCCTGGTCCTTTGGATGGGGACGTTAACTGGATGTCCCCTTTGCAGGGAAGGTCACCCCTTGTGCAGGTTAAAGAACCCTACGGTAATTAAGATATGGTTTAAATTACTTGTAGGCTTTCATCCTGCAACCTGGAGTGCACAAAGTACACTTGCCGATAATACTCGCAAGCGAGGGTCTAGCAGTATATAGAGAAAGAAAGAAAAAAGGGCAAAATAAGTAAAAGAAAATTCAAATTAAGTTCTAGAACTTATTTAGTGCTTTTTTAGAACCAGCAAGTTCTAGAAATGTTCTAAAAAGTTCTAGAACATTTTTAGAACATTTAAAGAGGAAACATGTCATAACCAGATGGATGATGGGAAAAACATGGCTGCCAGAATTGGAGGGAAAATGTGGAGGCTCTTCAAAAACATTTGTTTGGGAATTTCTAGATGGCAAACATGATAGTAGTATTGACTGAGACAGTGAGTAGACCTGAGAAACAGTTTCTCTAAGGTTTTTAATGTTGATTAATGGTGGGGTTGTTGTTTGTAAGTTTTTTTAGCAAATGCAAGACAATGTTTTGAAATGGGTGGGGTAATACAGGGTGGCATGTTACCACAATGAGAAGATGATCATGGCTTAATTAGATAAACAGAGGTTGAGCAGTTAACATCCAATAAGTTTTCCAAAAACTACAATGTTACAGTTTTGCAATGAATGTTATTTATTTTTCAATTCACTGATAATTGGGGAGAAATATTTTACTGAAATTTACTGAACCAGCAAGTTCTACAAAAGTTAAAAAATGTTCTAGAACATTTTTAGAACAGTTCTAGAACAAGCATGTCATTATCATAAATTTAACCAGATTGATGTTGGGAAAAACATGGCTGCCAGAATTGGAGGGATTATGAAGGTTCCCCAAAAAGCTCTTGTGGCAGTTTCTAGATGGCAAATTTGACAGTACTATATTGTCTGGGACAGTGAGTAGGCTTGAGACACAATTTCTTAAGTATTAATGTTAATTGTTGCTGTAGTTGCTGTTTTTCCAAGGTCAAATGCATGTCAATGTTTTGAAATGGGTGGGGTAACAGGGTGGCAATAACTAACAACATTTAGGCCAACTTAGGGCCACTATAATAATTCTCCTCCAGTTGATGTTTATTTATTTATTGTGTCACCTGCATTTGGGGATTACTTTTTGGGGTTTTAAACCAATGTCAACAGTTTTCCAGATATATAAAGGTAGCATTCGATGGAATCTTATTTCCAAACCCTATATGGGACATTTTTGGGGAGGTGTTCTACAACTGTTTTAGAAAAGTTCAGATTTTTTAGAACAGTTGCAGAACAAACCACTAGAACATTCCTGAAATTGTTCTTAAACTATTCTAAAATGCTCTAAAATAATTCAGGGGCATTAATAGAATGCTTTATATGACATTTTTGAAGAGTTGTTCTACAGTCTTTCCAGAAAATTTCTAAAGGTTTGTTCTGGATCAGTTCTAGAAAAAGCCAATGTTTATTCTAGAACAGTTCTAGAACAAACCATTAGAACATTTCTGGAATTGCTCTGGAACCATTCTAAAAATGTTCTAGAATGATTCAGAGACATTTTTAGAACGTTAAATGGAACATTTCTAGGGGTGTTCTACAATTGTTCCAGAAAAATTCTAAAGGTTTGTTCTAGATCAGTTCTAAAACAAACCAAGGTTAGTTCTAGAACAGTTCTAGAACAAACAATTAGAATATTTCTGGAATAGTTCTGGAACCATTCTACTGATGTTCTAGAACTATTCAGAGACATATATAGAACGTTAAATGGAACAATTTATGAGGGGTGTTCTACAACTGTTCCATAAACATTCTAAAGATTTGTTCTGGAACTGTTCTAGAACAAACCAAGGTTAATTCTAGAACAGCTCTAGAACAAACCATTAGAACATTTCTGGAATAGTTCTGGAACCATTCTACAGATGTTCTAGAACCATTCCGAGACATTTGTAGAACGTTAAATGGGACATTTTATGAGGGGTGTTCTACAATTGTTCCATAAACATTCTAAAGATTTGTTCTGGAACTGTTCTAGAACAAAATTGATTTGTTCTAGAACTGTTCTAGGACAAACTTTTAGAATTTTCTGGAACTTTTCTAGAACAAATTTTTTGACCTCGGCTAGAACAATTGTAGAACAAAAAATTGTCCCATTTAACGTTCTACATCTGTCCCATAAACATTCTAGAACATATCTAGAACAGTTCTAGAACATAGTTCTAGAAAATTCTAGAATAATTTAGAACATTCTAGAACAGTTCTAGACCATTTCGCAGGGGTAACCCTCTAGTGGAACCTTAGAGTTTTGCAAGATCAGTTTGAACATAAGAAATAAACCATATAATATAAATATGTTGACATGTAATGTTTGTGACATCTTGCGTTGTTTTTAAATGCTGTATCCATCCTTATACTATTTTAAGTGTCTACCTAACTCTTGCACCAGTGTGAAACAGAAATTTGGTCTGATGGTCAGTTTTTTTTCTGAGGTTTCATATAAGGCAGCATAAAAAGGAGTGAGGTAAGGTAAATGCTTTTTGGTTGATTTCTTGCTTTACATCTGAGGTCATGTAGGAATGACTAGTTGATCCTAACGACACTTTTCTAAGGCAGGAGTACTCTGTGCTCATCCTTTCACCAGTAAATGACAACTTTAGTGAAAGAATGTGCAGGACCTGGGAATCGAACCTGCAAAATTTCCAAATATTAGGCTGGACACGCTGCAAAAAACTGGGCTGTTTAATATTAATGGATTGCATCAATTGGGTTTATTGACATCTGAATAATGTCCTGATATACTTAAATCACTGTAGACCACAGTATAAGGTTATCAACAAGTCAAGTCTAATACACCCCAAGTCTAATACAGATATATGCCTATATCTGTCTAAATCTTATATTCAAAAAGAGCATACAATAAATGGGAGCATTGTCCTCTGAAATTCTTCATTTTCTGAAGGTAAAAATTGCCCCTGCAAAATGACCAGAGATGGCTTCCTCTGCTTTCTTGGTTTTCAAAATTTTGCGGGGGGAGGGCCCCCCAACCCCCCTTTCAGAAGTGTTTTGAATTTTAAAGTCCAACACTGCTCAACACAAGACAAGTGGGGACGGTAAGGTATACAACTCAAGGAGTGAACACTCACACAAAGTTGGGTCTACTTCCTTAATTTGTGATTTGCTGTACCCTCTATCTGTCAAATACAGGGCTGGAAAAGACCAGGATCCAGTAAAAAAGCTAAAAATTCAATGTTAATTTGCTCTTTGCTTTTATTAAAATTTCAATGAAAAAACCTTAATAGCGCCTAAAATAGTCTTTATAAAAAACTTTAATTTCATATAAGAATCTGCTCTGTTGACTGCAGAAGAAAACTTAGTCAGCTTAACAGTCTTGTAGTATAAATGTGTATAGTTACTGTGGTAAGCGGGTAGGGGAAAGTAAAAACATATAACCAAATACCTCCTAGTTTTTGTCTCAAACTTCCTAGTTTTTCCTAGTTTTTTCCTAGTATTTTGTAAATACTTTTCCTAGTTTTCTCCTAGTTTTTTCAAAGATGCTGCTGGAAAGCCTGTAGAAGCCAACACATAAAGTACTCCTTGCACTCATAAGATCATGCAAGCTTATTCAGGTCGATGACAATTTAACTTGTATGTTTGGGAGTTCTACATGTACACTGTATACTAAGAGCCAGAATAAAAAGGAAGCACATTCAATTTTTTATCAACAGTTTAATATAATATAAGCATGTGTAAAATTCTATAAAATACATGCCATATTGCAAGCAATGGCTAATTTAACCCCATAATCATGGTTTCTTGAAGGCAAAAATAAAAAAATTTAAACCCTTAGCCTGCTGAATATGTCTATTCTATTCCCAGTTTTTGCCCTGAGGTTTCCCAGTTTTTGCCCTGAGGTTATAAATCTTCAAGACAATCAAACTACCAATAATTGAGCAGATAGGTAGATAGTGCCATTTGTTCAGGTAATAATATTAAAATGTGAACTGAATTTGGCATTTTAAAATTTAAGACCTTAACAAATTTCATGTTCATGTGAGTCGAGTATGAAAACTGTTTTACATTCAGGGATCAAAAGTTATTCCACTATGTCAGAAATCCTATAGACTTCAATGTATTTTCACATTTGCAAGAAAACCAACTACACTAATGCTAGCCAATATTATTATGCTTTTGGTGCCATTTGAAAGTTAATTGAATAGGTAATATCCTTTTTATTCTCTTAAATTTCATCCATGCTTTTTAAAGCTGCTGAGATTCAAACAGTTAAGATTTTTATTAACAATGTTTTGACAACATTAACATTAAAGTCAATGGAGAAAGTGGCATTTTCAAAACTTTGTAAAAGTTTCAACTGTTGTTCTTATGAAAAGTGCAAGGTCGAATCTTCATCAAAATTGTACATTGCATGCATCCATCATTAACCTTTACAACAATTACAAAAAAATTAAAAGTAATTGCTATACAGTAAAACCTGTCTCAAGCGGCCATTCAAAAATAGACAAAACAAAGGTCTTAATGGAGAGTGGTAGCTTAATGAAGGTCGAAAGTATTGCAGAATGCTCCACCTGGAGCATTCTGCAATACTGTTGACCTGCATTAAACGATAATCGGCATTGAAACCCAATTTTTGTGTTCTTTATGAATGGCCTCTTAAGATAGGTTTTACTTATAATCTAAATATTATAAAATAACGAGAGTCTTGTATTAAAACATGAAAATGTATTAGAGACTATGGAGAATTAATTTTGTCAATTTCTTTTGGTCATTGACTGTAGATGTATAATCTCGGGACCTAATTTCCTAGCAGCCCATTATCATGGGTGAAAGTTCAAAATTTCACAAGTCCTGAACTTTTGAAATTCAAATTTAAAAACTTGCAGGATGGCTACAAAAATGGATAATTTAAAGTTAAAATGATAAATTGTGTTTAGATAATCTGAAAACTAATCAAAAAAGCTATTATAATCTCCTTAATTCAACATTTTGAGGCCGACTTTCTATGGAAAGTCAGCCTCAAAATCCTGAATTCAGGATTAATCCTGAAAAATTTCACCCATGCATAATAGGAAGAGCCCTTGCTATCTTGTTATAGGATAAACACTTGTTAACCTCAGGGGTAAAGGGTATTTCAGCATGGATTATAAAAAAATCAGCAATGAAGATTGAGTGACAAATATTGTTTCGTGAAATTGTAGGATTAAGCAATGTTTTTGGGGTTTGTTTTCTGTTTCATTTAGATTGTTTAGCAATGGATCAATCAACCTTTATGTGTAAAAAGAAACTTTTTTGACTGGTTCATGGTCAGACTTGGGGTCAATTACTTTGAAAAAGTAATTAATTACTTACAATTACATTGGAAATTGTTCAATTAAATTACAATTACAATTACATGGCTTTTGAGCAAAGTAATTAATTACATACAATTACTTTGCCAAATGTAATTAATTACAGTACAATTACATTTCACTACCACTTAGTTAGCTTCATCAGATTTAATTTCAGAGGGATATATGAAATGAGTTAAAACACCTTAAAAAGTATGAGTAACCTTGGCATTCTAAATTCAATATATCTCTACTACACTGATTTTATTTTTTGGAAAATTAGCTTAAATGCCAGAGAATAACTGTTCTCAAAAAGTGTTGATAAGAAATCTGTGTGGCCCTATGAGACAGTAAAATCTGCAAAAAAGTAAGATAGTGATAAATTAAAATATTACTTGTATGTGAAATGCTTGCATTGCTAGCTCGGTCCCAACTGGAACATCAATTTTATTTTATTTTTATTTTTTGTTATTATATCAACAATGATAGGCCCCAGGTTCACTGAAGGAGCCAAATCCAATTTAATTTTCTAAATCGCATTTTAGTATTATTATTCTATATTATAATTATTATTATTATTATTAAAGATGGCATATAAGCAGTTAAAGGATTTAAAATAATGTAGTGGATAGATTGGGTCATGCACCTTAGCATATGAGTGTTTTGATCCTAGCTGTGAAAATTTAACAAATAGCCTTCAAGGAGTCAATTTACTAGTCTATTGTCTGAGTAAAAACAATTGTTGAGATTTTCACACCTTTGTTTTTGTATTGTTTTGGTGACTTAACTATTTAAGGTTGATTGTCACAAAGCCATATCTTTTATAGCCAGATGAACAAAGAATATACAATTGGCTAAAAAGGGTGCTTTCAAAATAGTAGAGTTTACATACAGTCTGATTCTGTGGTAAAATTGTTAAATGCTATTTTATATCTATACTAGCATGACTAGTTTCAATTCTCATTTATTCCATGTTGCACTCAACTTTTCATATATAGAGTAAAGCAAATGATATATGCATTTACAAAGACCAAGAACCATTTAGCAGCATTTTAAATATCTATAATTATCTTCTAAAGGTTACTGTATTTCATATGATAACTGATCTGAAAAGTAATTAAAAAGTAATTGAAAGTAATTGTTAATTACTCCCATTTTTTAACAAGTAATTAATTACATTCAATTACTGTAATTAAAGAAATGTCTTAATTACAATTATATGCAATTACTTTAGAAAATGTAATTAAATTACAATTAATTACAATTACAATTTTAATTACCCCAACTCTGTTCATGGTGGGCCCATACCAGAATATGAACAGATTTACGGGCTGATTATAAAGCATTGTGGGTCCTGTTTTCAAGGGGATATATATCCAAATTCAGCAAGATAAGGGTTAATAATATATTAATGGCACCTGTAATATTCCTTTTGAGCAAACATACCACAAGCATTAATCTAACCATATATACCCTAATAAGTGCACCATGCGTAACTTTTTACAGAATTTCATATTCTCTTAAAAACTGAAGCCAGCTGATCAAGATCAACACTGTTTTTCATCAATTTGATGAATGCGTATTAATAATGAAATTGAACCACTGGACTGGTTTGATATCAGAAGATGTATACTCAGAAAAACAATTGAAGGATATTAAAATTACTTTCTTTATAACATTTGAGAAAATAATTTCCAAACAAAAGTATTCTTGTATCTGATAGAACTACCCATATGCAATTCAGCAAAATGAAATTTATGGGTCATTGGTTATGATACAGTGCCACACCAAATTTACCAACCATCTGTACCCAAAGTTCACAAGCAATAAATTTAGTGCTTATATTTTTTGCTGCAACCTTTACCTCGTCATAGTTTATGTTCTAATTCCGACCTTGGACAAGTGTTCACACCCATTTGTCAGTAATTGCTTCTTATAATGTGACAACTTCTTTAACAAAAATGCACAGATATGACATACCTGAGCCAATATGACAATAAATTAACAGTAAAACTCTGACAACAACTTCAAAATTAGGTGTCATAATTTTGACAGAGAGCCAGCAATGATTTTGAAGCCAGTCATTATGGAATAATATGAAATAGGCACACCTAATGGGCAACCAACCACTATTTGATCTGAGAGGATAGCACAGTATACGGTATTTCTTGTAAGTCGGTACTCATGTGAGTATAAAAAGTAAGGAAGAAGGCAAATATCAGGAATCGATACAATTAGTACCACACCTGGCACAGAACAACTTATGAAAAGTGACAAAAGTGTTTCAGTAAATTGTCGTTGCTCTGAGTATTAGGAAATAAAATAATCCTGCAAGCCATTTTAAAGGCACTGGGACTCTTGAACGGAAGTTCCTATTGGATACCATAAAGATTTTAATTTGAGCAGCGACATGTGATTTCCAACAATGTGTCATTTTGACAAGTGTAGACTCAGACGAGCCTGTGCAGCCTCCTTTCAAGCTTAGAAACTTCAAATGATGTGCTGTCAGTAGCATAACATGCATAAAAAATTCAAGCGACTAGCAAAGGCTCTGATCAGACTGCGTGTATGCGCAGGCTGATCTGAGTCTTTGCTGGTCGCACATATCACATTGTTGGAAATCTTATGTCGCGGCTCATTTGTGGCCGTCTTTTTTCGGCGACGATGCACATGGCAGTTGGCATTTGGCTCAAGTCATTATCACGTCGTGACGTAACGTTATAAGAATTGAGACGTCACGTCATGGGGATCACACAGCCGCTTGCTTGAAAGAGCTATCGTTAACGTTCAAGCTCCTGGTGATCGAAAAAATCCCTCAGTCTTATGGTTAAAATACAAATTGAATAACAAAACTGGCATTTTCGCGATTCACTTTTACTTTTTTGTATTTTTTCAATGTCAATAATGATCACCGCATATTGTTCAAAGGTAGAATAAGGTTCTTAGTTCGATCGAATCGACTCCGTATAGATACCGGAACTCTGTTTTGACAGAATGGAAATCAGGCCTTCATATAGCAGATGAATAGAACTGAACAGAGCCTCTAATCGTAACAGCAACCAACTCTCGTTGTTGCTGCTGCGCGGCAACAACTCGTTGGTTGGTTGCTATTAACGATAAAAATGGGTTTCAATTAATTTTTGAATGTTTGTGACCTCAGCCTAAACATCCTTCAATTGTTTTTCTGAATATAGCATTCAAAGCTCAAAATAGCTAAGTGTGCGCTTATAAGGTAGAATATGGTATGCATAGTACGTAGTAGTAGTAACCTTGAGAGCAAACCAGAACATAACAGCAAAATACATTGCTTAATATGCTGTGGAATTTTTTTAAGTTTTCATCAAAGTAAGAATTATAAGTGACAATCAGTCAAGTAAGAATACAGATTAACAATGAAACAATATTACCTGATTTACCCTAAATATTCAGACAGATATGGCTGATCAAACCAGGTAATCCCAGCTAAGCTTCTGCTAATGAAGGAGCAGCCTGATCAGTGTATACACATTGCATTCCAACTCTATCAAATAAGCCTGATCAAACAGCATAAACCCAGATCAGACTGCTAGAAGCAGTCTGATCAAGGTTTATACTGTTTGCAATTCCTACTCTTTTACTTTGAATTGCCCATATTTTAGGGTAAATATGGGAATAATTTAAGGTATTTGAATGTTTAGAAAATATGGGCCAGTGCACAAGACTTTAATACTTATCTCATCAGCAAGCAGGGAAGGCTCAGGCAAGTCTGCGCATATGAGCTGACTAGCCAGAGCCTTCACTGCTTGCATATACAAGGTATGGATGTAGATGAAGGCTAAGACCAAAAATTTAGACATAAATTTGCTAGACACACAAGCGTGGAAGTTTATTAGAGGCATTTGTGCATATGCGATAGTACCGAAATCTTGTCCACTGGCCCATACATTATGGATCATATATGGAATATCATATTGTTCAGCAGCTTATTTTGACTATTGGTTCGCAGAAAAATTATGAAATAGTATGCAATGTCCTCTGCAATTATACATGTAATTTGGCACAGTCTTTACCTCTGGTGTTTGTTTGTGTTGCTGCTTTACATCCCAGTCAATCAAAAAAATAATATTTTTCTTATTTTTCAACAAAACATTATGTTGTGGGTACTCAAAAGACCCATCTCATTGAGATGATTCTTTTGAACACCAAAACTTATGTTTAAGCCAAAGATAAGGAAGTAATAACTATTTTACACTATTTTTTTATCTCAACCTACGCATAATGATAACAGTTTTGGAAAGACATCACCAACATTGAATTGTTGCAACTAATTATTGGATAATGTGATACATCTCAACCAGTGAATAATGTTATATGCAGTAGGAAAACAAACGCTCATCATGCACCTATAAAGGAAACAATTTTACATTGAAATTGGAAACACAAAGTGGTTTCAAAACGAAAATCTAGGTATTGGGAGGTCACACATTAACTGTCCTTCAGTATAAAATGCCTAGACCCTACCTATTGTATAGCCTCATCTTCTTCACCAGAAAATACATTTACTTTAGCTCTCAAAACAAGAGGGCCCTAGGGCCCTGGGTCGCTCACTTGAATCCTGGCACATGAGATGACGTTTTGGCCTGTGGTTATAGAGATAATCATTTAGTGATATTTCTATTTTTAGCACTGGTGGCCATTTTGTTTAGCCAAGCTGAACGGTTCAAGCAAGTTCAGCAGAAAGCATCATGAGGAATATTTGCGTGAAATTATTTTGAATTTGGACCAGTGGTTCAGGAGATGTCATTTAAAGATATTTCATATCCACAGCTCTGGTGGCCTTTTTGTTCAGCAGAGCGGAACCATCTGTGCGATTTTGGTAAGGGCATTATGAAGAACATTTATAAGATATTACTTTGAATTTGGACCTGTGGTTCAAGAGGAGATGCCATTCTAAGATATTTCTTATCTAGAGCTCTGGTGGCCCTTTTGTTCATGGGAGCAGAACCAATTGTGCACTTATGCAAGAGGGCCTTATGAGGAACAATTCTGTAAAATTATTAAAATTTGGACCGGTGGTTCAGAAGGAAATGCTGTATAAAGATACTTCTCATCTAGAGCTCTGGTGTCTCTTGTTCGGCAGGGTCCCATTTGTGCAATTTTGGTAGAGCGCATTATGGGTTTTGAATTGGACCAGTGGTTCAAATGTTGTTTAAAGATATTTCTAATCTAGAACTCTGGTGGCCCCTTTGTTCAGCAGAAGGAAACCATTGGTGCAATTTTGGTAGAGTGCATTATCAGGAACATTTTTGTGAAATTATTTTGAATTTGGACCAGTGGTTAAGGAAATTTTTATTTTAAAAAAATTATTATCTAGAGGTCTTGTGGCCCTCCTGTTCAGCAGAGAGGAACCATTTTTGCAATTTTTGTTAAATGCATTATGGGGAACATTCATGTGAAATTATTTTAAATTTGGACCAGTGGTTCAGATGTCATTTAAAGAAAAAGTTTATGCATGACGGATGACAGACAAAGACCGATCACAATAGCTCACCTGGAGCCTTCGGTTCAGGTGAGCTAAAAACATTGTGTGGTATTTATTCTGAGCATCTCATCACTGTTTTGTGAAAATATAAGAAAAATAGCCCTTATCTAACTCTGAATGTTACAGTATCATGCTAAGACTAACAATATAAAGTACACAATTCACATCTTTGCATAGAAAAATAAATGACTAAAATGCAGATAAAAATACAGCATTATCTGGCACTAAAATCCAAACATAAATTCTTGCATATTAATTACATCTTGGGACTGTATTTGTCGTACTGATGCTATAACACTTGCAAATTTTAACTGGGGCCACTCAAAAATTATCTGTTACAGTTGAGGAGCCTGCAGTAATATTTTTTCTTTTTGAATGGGATCCCAGATGAGCAACTTTTAAATTGCAGGCAGATGATTTAAAGACAAATTACAGGCAATTATTTAATTAACATTTTCTCTACCCTGCCCTGCAGACATGGCTATTTGGATGGAAGACAGGCATTATCTGAGCATGTGGCTAGATCAATTAGCTCCTTAACCCTTTACTCCATAATAACACCTTTGAAATATCTTGTATTTGAAAATATTATGGAAAATGGAGCATTTGCTCCATTGGAGCAAATGCTCCATTTTCCATAATATTTTCAAAAGTATTCAAAACTTTACTTATTTTTTCTTGAATTTTTTCAATGTTGTCCAAAAATAGAAAATGATGGCATGATCTAAAAATAGCATATGGAGTAAAGGGTTAAGGGTTAAACAGTAGAAATCAAAAATAAGAGGGTGATGAGACCGGCTTACATTCTTTTCTTGACTTGTACTGTTTTAGGGGTTAATTGAACACTGTTTGGAGAAGTTTACTTAGTAACCCCCATGCTGTCTGAGAATAGTTACTTTGGTCACATTGCTACCAAGGAAATTCTCTGTAATACCATTTACAATCAATTGCATATAGTAAGTATAACAAGGAAGTATTAGGAGCCGCCATGGTGTAGTGGAATGATTACATGGTCTACAAGCATGCTTATTTAAATACATTATTGTTGCTGCATTCTGTATTTATGCTCAGAGTGGTGAAGTAAGCTATATGGGGAAGTTGGAGGCCATGCATTAAATACAATGTAGTTAGGAAATTACATTGTTGATCATGGAAAAATCATGGAATTGTGTTTTTGAATTTCTGTGGGAACCCTGATATATACAAGTGTAGTAATTTTGTAACAATGGCCATAAACCCATAATATAAAGAAAACATCCCATTAGAATACAAAATAAATTCAAAAAAACAATCAAAAATAACGTACAGGAGATTTATAAAGCATGTACATGTATTGAAATGGAACAACTGAAAAGAGGCCTTTGGAAATATAATACAGGCCTCCAGATAGAAGTGAGTAATAAAAAAAAAATATTTTTTTATGCTCTCTGACAAAGTCAATAGCTATGGTCATGTTGGGATGGTCAGTTCACCTACCACACTTTTTCCTGGGCAAGCTTGACTAAGCGGTTGACTAGTAATTTGTGCACATACTTTCCCTTGTAACTGACAACATCAGCCCTTCTTGAATCAGCCTAAGGGAGGAGAATAGCCGTAGAATTTTTTTCATGATCAATATCCGTAAAAGTATGTAGCCGTGCTGGGATCTAACTTGCAATCCCTGGATCTGCAGTCAGACATGTTACCGACTGCGCTACGGAGCCCTACCTGATAAAAATGTGGTACAGTAAGGATCCTAATCAGTAGCTGACCTGGATCTACATGTAAATTATTTTGAAATGCAGCTACATAGAATTCTGAAAAAGTTATTGCACAGTGCGCTTCTTAGTATTTTCTTATTTCCCAATGAAATACTCAGGCAAAGTTCATATCCTCAGCTTTTCCTCAGGAGTGACACCAATGACAATGTATGGCCTCAACCCACATTAAACACCTCAAACCTTCATGTGATTAAATTGAGCATAATGAACCAACAAAAAATGAAGGCAGTTTCCCAGAGTCTAAAAACCAACCAACTGTTGTGTGCTCCTGAATATTTAAGAACTGTACAAGCTTTTCTTAGACAGACAGGTTAATTCTACTGCACTCAGAGTGGCTAAAACTCCATGAAGATTTTGGCCAATCTGTCATATAGATCCAATAAAGGATTTTTTAAGCATAAACTTCTCACTATTTTCTTACACATCAATTTAAACTTGTGTTTCCTGTGCTCCAAAGAACCATCTCATATGTTTTGGTTGAGAAATAAGAAAAGTAAGTTTCAATTACACACTTTTATCTGGAGGCATAATCTGTGTGTAATAGCGTTAATAAAGTACCACTCATAATTTGCAGCTAAGACAGCTTGAAAAATCTATTTAGGAGCAAATAAGCCTTGATGTATGTGAATCAACCGCCAGCAGACAATTCACACGAAATTCAAAAACCTTATTTGCCACCCAAAATGAAAACTGTCATATGCTTGGCAACTATTTGTCAGTCAAAGCTTGCCTGGTAACAGTGAGTGACTAAACATGACCAACACCACATGAATAACATTGATTAGGCCATAAAACCACAAAGTAAAGTTTTCACCTCACTCACTGCACTAAAAAACCCCAATACTATACAGTTTTGGATTTTACAATGAATAAGATTAGACAGCTAGAACTCTTCAGATAATGCCAATTCTCACTATCAAAAAGAATTTGTGCTGCTCTATCTCAGAGAGAGGTCTAGGTATTTATTCAGACCAGTCTGTACCTGCCATTGTGTGTCAAATGCCGTATTCAACCTAACAAGCACACATCCCCTAAAAATGCACATCAGCAGCCTTTTCATTAATTAGCAGCTAGGCGTCAGAAGGCTAAATTGCCTTCTACTTTTTCAGCTGAACCGTCTACATTCTGGCAAATTTTACAGATGATTTTAAAATCACCATTCAATCTGCCTTCTACTCCAGATTTTCAGCCTCCTACTTTTATCATGAATATGGATTCATAATGTGGATGAAAATGTGTAGATCCTGATTAGCTGGCTTCATTAGAGGCCAGCAGATCTGTATCTACACAGTTTTCAAAAGAGGGTAGAGAATTTTGAAAAAAAGTCATGTGCAGATTGCTGAATATTTGATCTAATAAAATAAAAGGTTTTATTTACATTCAGAACTTCTTGCGTCTGTAATTCTACCAGGGATTTGAGCTCCTGATGCAGAAGTGTTGAAGCCAGACCTAAGTTAGCTGAGACTGCCTGACCTGAATTTTTACTGGCTGTATTCCAGAAATTAAGCAAAATAAGAAAACATTGGCAGCTTTTATGAATGTTGAAACCAAATTTGCTCTTTAATTTAAAGCAGCTAGCTTTTAAAATTAAAAAAAAAAATGTCATAAACTACAAGGCTTTCAAGATAATATGAGCCAGCTCACGAAATTTTAGAACTCATCAAAAAGGCCACCAGCAAATGCTTAAACAAGCCTAAGCATCCTCGAAGTCTGACCAGGGCCTTCACTGCTTATACACATATTAAGTATGGTAGAATATAAAAGGTACATGCCAAAAGCAAGACATCTAGCTATACTGGCTAGATAATGATGTGCATTTGTGTAAAGTCATTATTTGAACATGCATCCCTGATGCATGTTCAAATAATGACTTTTACACAGGTATGAACAATACCATTCTCTCAAATGCTGGCATACTCAGGCTGCAGGATAAGAGTATGTAACTGAAAATTATTTTCTTATTTCTCAACCAGAACATATGTTGTGGGTACTGAAAAGAACCGTCTCAATGTGCACCCAAAGCACATGTTTACACTGATGGATAAGAAAAATAATTGCAATTTTATACTGAGGTATATTGCTAAACTGGCTCTATGATACTGCAATTAAACATGATCGAGCCATGTCACAAGAAAATCAATCAATTTTCAAGGTTGCCACTCAATATCCTTTTAAAAATTCCCTGACTTTCCCTCACTTACGACCATTTTCCAAACCCTTTTGGAAGGCTGATTTAGTTAGCAATTTTCATCCATCGACAATTCCAAAAATTTTGTACAAATATTTATGCTTGCTGATTTAATCTTTAAAGAAAAATCTCAAACCATAAATATTAGAAAAGGAATGTTTCTGAATAAAAAACTTGCAAGCATGTTGTGGGAAAACAAATTAACCGTCTTAATGAAACATTTCTTTTGAGCACCCAAAACACATGCTTAAACTTAACGTTAACAATATATTCACAATTTTACACTCAATTTTTTCATAATTAAGTATCATTATTTGCTATTATGCTTTGCAAACAGGAAACAAGAATGGCACTGATTAGACTGCAGGGATGCACAGGTTAAATTGAACTGCACCATTGCTGTTATTGGACAATAAAAAGAAGTTTTCTTGTGAAATGGCTCATATCTATATGGCAGTGGACTTGTACAAGTTAGTACTTCCATAAAAGATGTAGGTTTCCAGGCCCCCAGATAAGAGTGCGTAACTGAAAATTATTTTCTTATTTCTCACCCAAACATATAGGTGGATACTCATAAGAACTGTCTCATTGGGACAGTTCTTTTGAGCACCCAAAACACATATTTAAACTGATGGATAAGACAATAATCAAAATTTTATGCTGAAATATTTTGCTTAACTAGTCCTATGGGTTTTGTTTGGAATTGCCTGATGGGGCAATTCTAGTGATTATCTACAATAAAAATGGAATATCCAAGACACCATTCTAATATCACCAAATACGCCATCACAAATTCTTTAACTAGTTCTTTGCTTCCAGATAAAATATGCAAAACAAGATGTGTTTTCCACCAAAACATACATGGCTTTTCCGTTAAAAACAAATTACAGCTTTTCCCAAAAGTTCACTTTAGCACATAGCCTTCCCAGTGATCATATTCTGTGTGCATGTAAATGGAAGTTTAATGCCTCTGTCTAGAAGGTTCATCACTTCCGTCAAAGAGTTACAGCACGCTGCCAGAGGACTCAGTAAAACATAGAATATGGCACAGAAGAATCCTATAGGAAATCCAAATACAAGCAGGATGATAAACCAAATTATACCCCAGAACAAGCCACAGTCTGCCATTAGTGTTTGTCTTGTCTGAAAGAAAAAAAGAGAATAGAAATTACTTTATCATATGACGTTGCCTCTGGGAGTGAAATAATGCCATGCAATAAAATCGATAAACCACTAGTGTTTACAGATTTTTGGGAAATGTTATGAAGTCCATAACAACGTTGTGTACATAATGACAAAATTGTAATGTTTTTACGCCAGAAATAAGACTTCAAAGGTATCTTAATGTCATATGATAAATAGAATCTAACATTCGAGCTCTTGTATTATTGAATTTATTAAACTCGTTGCGAAAAAGAGATAAAATGCTCGGCAAGCCTCCCATTTTATCTCTTTTCCCCAACTTGTTTAATAAATTCAATAAAACATGAGCACTCATGTAAGATTGTCTATGTATTCCATCTTATAAATGTGCATGCTCCTATAAGTGAAAACGTCCGTATAAAACATTAAACACTATATCAAGTCAGTGGCGCAATTTTGTTGTTGATATAGATCCATGATTATATGTGGTTGTAAAAAATTAAACAGTGTGGATCCTGATCAGCTGGATTCTTAGAAGCCATTTGGTCTGGATCTACACCTTTTTCAAAAGACTCCTGTGTATAGAATTTTTAGTAAGTTAATGTTGCACAGAGTGCACTTATTAGGTTGGAAATGGTAACCCTTGTTCTGCTAACTAAATTAATGTGATCTCTCTGCTTCTTTTTTGCAGCCTCAGTGTTCAGTTACATATCTTGTACATACATGTATACAATGGATTCACAGCTAGGCTACATGTAAAATTGTAGATCCCAATTAGATGGCTTCTTCTGAAGAAGCCAGCTGTGATCTGGAACTACATTGTGTTTAACAAATTAAGCATAAATATGGTTTCAGTAGAGCAAGGATTAGAACTTTGTTTAAACTGCATACCGTACTTACATACCCTGGTTTTCAGCAACACACTGATTGCATATTTTATATAACTTTGAGATTGTTTTAATAGATTTCATTCCCTCTCCCTATTTCACCCCAGTACTGGCTAGACATCATATCGGATTTATTTCACTGACCTAACACCCCCTTCGCTAAATTACATCTTCAGCAGGTATCAGATTTTTCTCCCATTAAGCCAATATTTCCAAGAGATTTTTGGTAAGAAAAAGAGCAAATCTCTCAATATCTCGCCCAAAAATAATCCCTGCATGATACAACACTGGTCAAAGGAAAGGTTAAGGCTTCTCGCGAAACGCTTAGGCTTCTCAAAATGAACCTCAGGCTCTTAGAACACTGGCGGAATGGTGATAGTAAAAATAAAGGTATGAGACATACTTTACACTTGTTTTACAGTTATTCACTGATCGTAAAATGTGACACATGCCTTAAAGTACACCATGCACAGCTAACTCTGTAGTCAGTGATGGGATCTGACCAATCCAATCTTTAATGTATGTCCTGATAACCTACAAGGATGAAAAAAATCAAATGAAAAATGAATGCGCCAGAGTGGTCACAACATTATACAGCTATATTTTAGATGCTCAAGTGCAGCTAACTCTGTAATTGGTGGTCGGGTGTGGCGGATAATCTAACTCATTGAGGCTTTTTTGGGTGTTATTGTTACCTGCAAGACTGAGGAAGATCCATTTAAAAATGAGGGTGCTAGAATGGTCACAAAAGATCTCCCATTCTAAGTCCATGCAGATTTTTTATAACACTCAAGGGCAGTTAACTCACCAGTCTTAGATAAGTTCTACGTAAAGTTCAAACTCATCCAAGTTTTATGGCTGCCCTTGTTACCTGAAAGAATGAAGAAGATCCAATCAAAAATGAAGGTGTTAGAGTGATCACAACATTATCCATCAATATTTAAAATGATCAGGGGGAGCTACTCTAACTCCATAATAGGTGATGGGATCTTGATGAAATTCTAACTCATCCAAGCTTTTAAAGATGTACTTCTTATCTGCAAGAATGAAGAAGATCCATTCAAAATTGAAAGCACTAGAGTGGTCACAACATTTCTCCCAGTATAAGTCTATAGGGATTTTCCCAGATGCTCAAGGGCAGCTAACTCATTAGTCCTTGGTCGGATCCTGCAGAATTTCAAAGTCATCCAAGCTTTTTTGTTAGATAAAAGAATGAAGAAGATACCAATCAAAAATGTAGACGCTAGAGCGTCTACAAATTAAAACCTGTTCATTCATCTACCCCTGCAAAGAAACAGCAGCCAACACAGCAGAAACTCAAAGTACCCCTGAGAGTACTCAACATGAACTTCCAGTCTATTAAAATGAAACAGTGTTGACTCTCCAATGTTCTCGAGAGTGTTAAATCGGACATTGTGATTGGTACTGAGACATGGCTAGACAGCAATATCAAAAACTCTGAAATTTTCCCAAGTTGGTATAAGCTTCACAGAAAAGATAGGACAGCTAATGGAGGTGGGGTCCTAATTGCAGTTAAGGAGGAGTACAACAGCGAAGACGTACCAGAATTAGACACTAGCTGTGTAATCATCTGGGCTCGAATTAAGCTTATTGGAAATGGAAATGTGTATGTGTGCTCCTACTACCGCCGTGATGTCTCTGACGAGGAAAGTATTGAAGAACTTGATAAGTCCCTTACACGAGTGAGCTCAATTCGCAATGCCACAACATTGATTGGAGGTGACTTCAATTTTTCCGGCTGGGACTGGAAAAACAAGCGCCTAAAACTACCCAAGTCTGCATACAAAATTCTCAGAAATCCTGGATGATGTCAGCATGGTTCAGATCGTGGAGGAGCCAACAAGAAAGAACAATACCCTAGACCTCCTCATCACCAACCAGCCAGATAAGATTCTCAGAGTTGATGTACTTCCAGGAGTCTCTGACCATGACATTGTATTCGCAGAGTTTGACCTTAGGCCCATCAAGTACAGCCAGAAACCACGCCAAATCCCATTGTACAAGCGAGCCAACTGGGACCTCATCAGATCCGATATGGCATCACTGAAGGACTCTATCACCATCATGTATGATTCTGATGCAGTGAATGTGAATGATATGTGGACAACGTTCAGAGATACCTTGCAGACTAGTGCAGCCACCAACATACCTCACAAACAGTCCAAGAATAAAGATAAACATCCACGGATAGGACGGGATCTAAAAAAAACTGATGAAGAAACAACAACGATACTACAAAATCATGAAGAAAACAGGCGATCCACAGCATGCTCAACAATATTTAGAGTTGAAACATCGAGTCCAGAAGAAATCCAGACGGCTTACTGGAACTATGTAGAGGGGATAGTGACACCAGGAGAGCATGAGAGTGACCATCAAAGTAGGAAACGTTTCTGGACTTATGTAAGACACAAGAAGAATGGAAAGACTGGTGTCTCATCACTGAAACAAGACGGGAAGCTCTACTCACACCCTGTGGATAAAGCAGAGTTGCTCAATAAACAGTTTCAGTCAGTATTCTCCAGCAGTGAAGAGGTATCAAGGGAAGACTTCTCTCGAAACTACAAGATGCTCACAGTAGAGAGCCAGCTCCCAGTGTTAGACAACATCAACATAACATTAAATGGTACCACAAAGCTGCTGAAAGATCTCAAGCCAAGCAAATCCCCAGGACCTGACAACCTTGGACCACGACTGCTGAAGGAGCTGGCAGAAGACATAGCTCCTCTCCTGCTAATGATATTCCGCAAGTCACTGGCAACAGGAGAAGTCCCTGATGATTGGGGCACCGCTTACATCACCCCTGCCTTCAAGACAAGGTTGGCAATCGACCGGTCAATATGCATATTGACCAGACCAGTGGTCAATACTGGTTTTAACCGGTCATTACTGGTCGATTGGTGGTCAATTAGTTGATTGAAAAAAACATGGTCGATGTGAATATACTTAGCATTAGTTATCCCATTTAACAGTCTCTATAGACCCGGCTATAAACAAGCTTAAAATAGTTTCAATATAAGATAATACAGGCTGAATTGAAAATTTGTTTCATGCCTTGCTATTTATTTAAAAAATGAATGAATAATTATTTAAAATAGGCCGTAAAATAAACAAAAATGATGTGTCAATAGTTTTAGATCTTCAGACTCAATAAAACTGAATCATTACTACAACTCTCAGCATAGGCTTTAGACTTAAACTTATTTTCTATTAACCATTTATAAAAAAAAGTAAATGAAATTTACTAAATTTAAAAAAGTTCTAGTTTTTTCAGTCATAAAAAATATTTAAATCAGTGACTTATTAACTGAAAGAAAGCGCAAAAAATCAACCAATATTTCAATTTGATCATCAAAGAGGTCATCATATACTAATAAGTCATTGCTCTCTTAAATAAAATGCAAATTGAATTGGCTTCTCACTTGAAAAGACAAAGGTGTGATTATGGAAAAGAAAATAGTAATTGTTGAACAATATATCAAGGAGTTAATTTTAACTTTAATTACCCAAGAACAAACAAAACTGTCAAAATACTAGACATGTGTCTCAGACTGAAGAAGGTGTGTCCAGTTTATAAGACTTATCCAATCACATAGCTTAAAATGCATGGCTAATTCACTGGCACCTGTGTTAGTACAGAGGTGTGAAACTGTGGTCATTCTGTTATCTGCTGTTATCAGTTAAGTTAATAATTTATTCAGTGTCATAAATTATTGTTATTGTCTCAAAATGATGAAAAAGACCCTGCTAGGCTGTATGGTTATTCTATTCTGCCCTTTATGATTAAAAAAGACTAGTGTTAGGTTCATGGACTGTAATACAGAAGTCAGTGCTAAGGTAAAAAGTGCCCTTGGCAGGGACGAAACAGTATTTTTTTCTTTTTTCAATAAATTGAACGTAAAACCTGGCCTAATATCTCAATCAACCTCCAAAATGGTCATTTAATAATTTCAATCGACCACTCAGATTTGTATTGACCAGTATTGACCACTTTTTGGCATATTGAACGGGGCGGTTTTAACCGGTTAAAACCACTGGTTAAAACCGGGGGTGGTTTAGACCGCCCAACCTTGCTTCAAGAAAGGACTGCAGAAGTATCAGGCAGAGAACTACCGGCCCATTTCGCTCACTAGCATTTGCTGCAAAATCATGGAGCATGTGATTGCCAGCCAGATCATGTACCATGGGGAGATGAATAAGATCTTATACCCACTTCAGCATGGCTTCAGAAGGGGCAGATCCTGCGAGACGCAGCTGATAGAGTTCATTGACGACCTTTCAAACAACCTACACAACAATCAACAAACCGATATCCTCGTCATGGATTTTGCCAAAGCTTTTGACAAGGTTTGTCATAGCCTCCTGACACATTAACTCCACCATTATGGAATACAAGGAAACGTAAATAGATGGATCAAGAATTGGCTAGCCAACTGTAAACAGTCTGTTGTAGTCGAGGGAGAACAATCACAGTTTGTAAGTGTGGATTCAGGAGTCCCTCAAGGCTCTGTGCTTGGACCATGCCTCTTCCTCTATTACATCAATGATCTGCCAGCGAAACTCCATTCATCTGTACCACTTTTCGCTGATGACACCATTGCCTACTTAGTGATAAGGAGCCATGAGGATGCAGATCTCCTGCAAGAAGACCTGGTCACACTAGCAGCATGGGAAGATCAATGGAGGATGAAATTTCATCCAAGCAAATGCAATAAGATGACAGTGTCCAGCAAGAGAGATCCCATTATAACAGACTATGACTTGTATGGCCACATCCTAGCCAATGTACCATCGGCCAAGTATCTAGATGTCACATTGACACAGGATCTCAAGTGGGATACCCATATTCAAAATATATGTGTGAAAGCAAACCAGACTATAGGCTTCCTGAGAAGGAATCTGAACATCGGCGCTGTCTCCATCAAGCAGCAGGCCTACTTCAGTCTTGTTCGCCCCCTGGTAGAGTTTTCCAGTAATGTGTGGGACCCTTACACTCAGAAAACATAAAGAAACTTGAGATGGTCCAACGTAGGGCAGCTAGATATGTTCTCCATAGGCACCACAACACTTCCAGCATCACAGACATGTTCAAGACCCTAAACTGGCGAAGCCTGGAAAACAGGAGGAAGGACATGCGCCTTTGCATGATGTACAAAATTGACAGAGGACTGGTAGCCATCAGCAAAGACTCAAGATTGACAACACAGAAGAGACCAACAAGGCACAGCCACTCACTAGTTGCAGAACTGCGACTTTAGATTTTTTTTTTCGATCTGGCTGAATCTAAAGTCGCAGTGTTTTTGTGCTCTATCTTGACCAGGTGATGGAAACCCCTTTTGTTTTGGGAAAAACTCCTTTCTTTGACAATCCAATTATTCAGACTTCTTCATGTGTTTTACATACACAACCAAAGTTATAAAAATGTTACCATTGACTTCGTTTTTGTGACACGATCAATGCAATCTGTAATATTATGTTCTTGTTGTTGTTTTTCGGCTCATCGCAGCCATTTTGCATGCTTTTCACGAGCTAGGGGTGATGACGTTTTTGCGATAAATTTCGGATGTTAAATTGATGAGACGAACTTATTAAAACGTTGAGAATATATTATAATAAAACCCGGAAGTAGGTAAGGGATGTCAGCGCTTTTTCAAAAACTCAGTACATTATAAGAATAACATTAACAGTGGATTTAGGACAATATAAGAAACAAGAAGGTGTTTGAATTTTGAAAATCAGCGCAAAATTGTTAAAGTTATCGATTCTGTTAACTTACTCAATGTTGAAACGCTCGCAGCAGTCTCGTTTCTGTATTATTGTGCATTGTAGCGCCCCCTATTTTCTATTAATTTATAACGAGTAATGACCTATTTCAGAAAATGAAAGTCGATTTCCAAGAATGGCTTGATTTCAATTTAATATAGCATGCCAAAGAAAATGAGATACTTACTTTACAGAAATCCTTAACAATCACATACCCCACCCATATTACACTATATAAATCCAATTTTCGGAAAGGAAGCTTTGTCATGTCCCAAAATGTCATAATCAGACTGAAAATGGACTTTTCCAACATGGCGGACAATTGTTATTCTGATCATGTGCTCACGTGACAAGTTTCCCACCAAAAGTAGCAAGCTAACGCAAGAGTACATTGACCTCTGAACCGAGAGGGGGTCAGCTTGTTTACGACAAGAAGAGATGGATTGGAAAGATCAGAATCAAATTACTTCCGAACAGTGATCAGTAAGATATTAGTGAAGGAAAATATTTTTTATATCATGGCTAACCTTGCTGCAAGCTGAATAGCTTTACTAGCACACGCTTATGTTCAATTAGGCTATCAGTCAATACACACAATTGGTGTCCATCGTTTTTAAGGCGCCACGTGAATCTTATATAGAGACATTGGGTGTTTTGACCTTCTTTTTGAACATGTGCGCAATGGTTTAAGATTAAAATTGTAGAATGGTGTCATTATTTGAATATGCAAAATCATTTGGCATTTTTTTTCTATGTATTTCCTGTTAGTGGAAGTGGGGGAATTCCTTATCTGAAAATAGTCAATTTTCTATCCAGTGACATCCGTCGGAATACAGAACCAGGGTGAAAAATTTGCATACTAGGTTGAAGATTGACCTTTGTTCGTTGACATTCATCAGATATTAAAAGAAAACCTATTACAAATGGTGAGAGAGGTCACCATAAAAATCAACCTGTATGCACAAAAAAGGATCCCATCCATTGCCATTAAGAACTCCTCGGACACAGTTTGTACATATCCAACTGGGTAGTTCTCGATGTCAACAAATTGGTAAAAGGCGGCCCCAGTTAGATTGGTAATTGGTCATTTTTTTGCAAATATCTATATGTAACAAATGTATGGTGAGATGGTATTGGATTATTTTAATCTCAACAGACCAGGTATGATCAATTTTTGGCCAATTATGATAATAAGGAAGGTAAAAGAAAACATTATATAAGTCTGATTTTGGTATTTAATGTTGTTAAAACATCTGTGTATTCAGAAAACGGAAAGTGAACGGGTCATTGTCGGAACATAATATACCAAAACAAATTCGTGCGTGACTTTAGTTTCCCACAGAAAAAGCATGCTCTTCAGCTCAGAAGACAAAAATGACGCCATGTTTTGAAAACAAATAGTGTAAACATTCTGTGTGTACAGGAGTATTTTATCTTTTTAGAACTGATCAGGTATGCATCAGCGGCAAACCAAATAGCAACATATAGATAAACCTATAAACATACAAAATGGAGTAGTGTTAGAGGAAGACACGGTTTGGAAATGTGTTTTCAACTTGGTTTACGTCCACGCTAACAGTAAGGGAAAAGATAGAGGCTTAAAAAATCAGGGCTATATGATAACATAAAATAAAAATCCATCATATCGCCCTGAATTCAGTGCTAAGCCACTCACGAGCCTTCCAAACAATCACCTGTGGAACAGAGAAGAGAAGGATGTCTTTCTTCCCCAGGACTGTGAGAGACTGGTGACATCCTAGACCTGGATACACTGGAAGCCTTCAAGGCCTCAGTGTCGGGACTGACCTACTAGCCTAGCAGATATTGATGTTTTTAATGTGTAAATAGTGATTCTTTTAAATTTGACAACTAAACCCGAACAGCTAAGACCTATTTACCTGGATAGAGTATCAACTCAAAAACCTTGATTGACACCTTCACAGGAAGTATTGTTTGCAATGCGATGCGTCACCTACCTATACCTAGCATAATCTTCAGAAAGTTGAAGGAGGCTAGTACACGGCAGAAGCAGAAGCAGCAGTCACAACATTATCCATCAATTTTTAAGATGCTCAAGGGGAGCTAACTCCAAAATAGGTGATGGGATCTTGAGAAAATTATATTCTCTTTTATGCCATACGCCCTCACGGACATTCTAGGCAGGTATCTACTCTGACCAATGTGATTCGTGCATACCGTTCAAATCTGATAACTATTTAACAGTGCATTTTCTTTGTAAGTATCGTCCAAACCGGATTTTTCCAATCGCTGGTAAATATGAGGAAATAATAAAGATGGGCGTTCTTGATTTGCTGTTGTGAAAGCAATTCGGTAGGCGTTTTGACCCCAAACTCCCCAATTAGACTGCATTACGGGTCCAAACTCCCCAACTTTGGCGTCCCCTAGCAGTCTGACTCCTCCCCAGTCCCCAGGTACCTGTCCCTGGGTTGGGTGGAGGGGAACAAATCTTGGACAATATCAAAAATGCTATTCTCTTTTTCTGACTTTAACATTTTATGTATGCAGATTGCAGTAAGGCCTATCTAATGAACCATTCATGGTTGGCCCATTCATACATGTAATTGCATGGTCTGCACTAGATGACATTAGACCCTAGATCAATGCCCCAGGGTGGGGACATCTTGAGATTTTTTCCTTATCTTATCAGCTTATAGAATCACTCATAGTATGACGTATGAAGTATGACTGACTTTCTATGGCTTTAATTGGACCTCAAAGACCATGCTAGAGGACTCCTTTAAAAGTGCTTATTTAAATATTTCCTGTTGACTTTTAAGATACAAATTTCTTGCCAACCATTTATTAGAAAGCATTCATATTATGACTCCACAGACACTGGGATACATTCCAAAGCTGAAGCTAGATGTCAAAATCCAGGACATCTTTAGATTTTTTCTGATAATTCTTTGAGTCTTATGCTCATAAGATGGTTTGGAATGATAGATATAAGATACAAGAAACTTTATTTAACGTCTACTTTCAAATGTACAACAGAACTACATTAGCCGTTGGCTATTTTGTCGACTAACATGATATGAAAAAGACTGTACATTTAAAAACTTTTTAACAAGAATCACAGACCTGAAAACATAGTAATTTATTTTAAGGTTAAGCAGCAGGGACTAGACTGATATATAATCAACCATAACCATAACGCTGTCTTCCTGTAGGAAAGGCCGATATTATGGTGATGAGTATCACAGGATCGTTTGAGTATCAGTATATAGCTAAAAATATGTTTTTCAGGCCTCAGGCTCTATGACGGCTCTGACGTAAAGCTTTAATCGATGGGTTGGTGCCTGATGCTTATCTGTAGCTGGACCCACCATGGCTCAACTTGAGTTTTTTTTAGCTCTGACTATCTGTGTCATGAGCCATTTTCTTTGTTTCATCATGGTGTGTTAATTTGATTAGAGTGTTTCTCCATGATTATACATTGCATTAGTTAGAAGGCTTCCATGCGAGCTGAACATTTCTTGTACTTCAACAACAGCAGAATCTAGGGCAAAGATTTGGTACCAGTAAAATGCATTTAAGCCCCCCGGTGGCTTAGGCTGCTGTCCGTTCTAAGGCGGTAGTAGTTGTTGACTTTTTGTTTATTGTTACTCCCATTGTGGGAGTCTGTAATTGTTCTATATTTTGTTGTAATTTCTTTATGTCCATTCTAGTATTGCAATCATCTTGATGTGGAAGAGAGAGCTGGTTGCTTTGCTTGATTTGTCTCCCTGGTGTCTCCTGATAGTTGAGTGGCTCTTCCTCGCGGTGCCTTGGGATTGTCTGCAGTTTGTGATTGTGGTATTTCCTGATCATACTCACTTACTATTTTTTATAATAACCAAGCACATTAAACAAGATAATTAAAAATGGAAAAATAAAAAAAGAAATTTGTAAAAGCAGAGCAAACTGGAAATAAAAGGCAAAATAAAAGTAAAGCAAAGCAAAGCAGAGCAGGTAAAAAGCAAACTGGAGTAAAATATAGAAACTTATATAAGCAAAAGCAGGATAAAACTGATAAACTTTTGGACATTGAACATATGCACGAAGAGCCGCTCCATGTGTTGACTAACCTCCTGAACTCCTTAACATCTTCAACTTTGCGAAGATCATTTGGGAAGCTGTTCCACACACCAGCTGCCTCGTAGCAAAAAGAAGATTTACCGTACTTTGTGGTACACACTCGTGGCACATCTACAAGGTTGTCATCTGAAAGAGTAGATATAATGTTTGTAGGATAAAAGGTCCTGCAAATAGACAGGTGACATTTTATGGAGAATCTTAAAAGTTTCGCCAGCAATTAATCTAATTCTACTGATATGAAGTGTAGGCATGTTAACTCTTTCAAGTAGAGTTTCATAAGAGCTATCGAAATCATTAAATACTAACCGAAGTGCCCCGTATTTGAATCACTATAAATATCGACCAATGCTGATGTTAGAAGCAGGGCACTTTCTGGTTTGTTTTGCGTTTAAATCTGATTTACTTAGTTGGTGAGCCTGAAGTCATCTTATCAACGATAAAATGATCAGCAGATTGATGTGCCGAAGTCTCATATTTCTGCCAAATGTGCGAGCAGAGATATTAAGTAAAACATATACAGGAAGCAAACTGTTGTCAGGCGTGGCAGCCATATGTTAACAATTCTGAGAGCTAAGAAGCAGGGTACCAGATGACCGCAAATAGATCCGGCAAATAGATCATTTGGAACCCTGTGGCAATGGTGCTTTCTGAGGGAAGGATGACCGCTAGGGGACGCCACTGTTGGAGAGTTTGTTACAGGTCCAAACTCCCCAGTAGTGGCGTCCCCTAGTGTTCATCCTTCCCTGGAAGACACAACCGCCACAGGGTTAGGCTGTTTTGTTGCAAATCGCAACATATGAGGTGGTCAAGATTTCTTTTGTCACCAGATAATTCTGAGCTAAGTACATCAGAAAGTTTTCGTTCATAAAAAATGATATTTTATCATGAAGTACTTTGAAAATTTGAAGATATATAAAAAAAACGCTGCTCTAAACTTTTACATCACTGTACGGTACCGGGTAAAATACAGTACCGTAACTTCCAAGCACATGGGAAAAATACTGATAATTGACTGATCGCCTAAGTGAATAACCATCTCAAAATCTTATTGCAGGAAAAGTATAAATGCTGATTTCAAGTTTAAATGTGATTGCAAAACGAAATTACAACATTATCAATGGAAACTAATATTAGGATAAAGTTTCTGCGAGACAGTTAATTAAAATAGTTTAATTTTTTTGAATGACACTATTAACAAACGCACATGGGCGATCGGAGTGAATTAATGATCACATCTGTGACATGTCCAAAATTATAGTGTAAGCAAAGATAATTCACATATTAGCAAACTTGTTTCGATACTTACATGATACAATGGTAGTGGGAGCATTTTTGATGGATTTGATAGAAATAGAAAAAGTACGCATATCTCTACAACTTTTTTTAGCTAGAGAGAGGTGGTTGCTTTGCTTAGTTTGTTTTCCTGGTGTCTCGTGATTGTTGTGTGGCTCTTCCTCGTGGTACCATGGGTTTGTCTGCAATTTGTGATTGTGGTAATTCCTGATCATACTCACTTACTATTTTTTTTTTATTTCATACAAGAATAGGATCGGGCCACGTAACGCAGGCGGTAACGTGTCTGGCTACAGATGCGTCTCTGACTGCAGATCCAGGGGTCCCGAGTTCGATCCCAGCCCGGTCCCATACTTTCATGGAGATTGATCATGAAATAATTTCTACGATCATTCTCCTCCCTTCCGCTGATTCATTCACGAAGGGTTGTCCTGGTCCAAATGTGTCCTGGTCCACATTAGAATCAAGGGTGAGGTTGGCGCCGTGAAACTGGTTTAAGCCCTCCAGTAAAATATTTTACTGACCGTTCCAAGGCGGTACTTCTTTTGTGGATCTTTTATGTTTTTGTTCTGTCTTGTGTTTGCTATGTTTTGTGCGCGTCTGTTTATATGTGCTTTGTGGTCACCTGCTGGGAAAGGGCTGACCTCTTGGCTCTCGTTTGTGGTGTCTTCTGTGAGTTTGTCACTTTCCCATTGGTATCCTGGGTCAGGTGTGGTACTTGATTGTATCGATTCCTGATCTTTGCACCATTACTTACTTGTAGTCAGTTACAAGCGAAAGTATGTGCACGAATTACTGGTTAACCACTTGTTCAAGCCTGCCCAGGAAAAAGTGTGATTAGGTGAACTGACTGTCCCGCAATGACCATAGCTGTTGACTTGGGATGTAAAGCAACAAAACAAACAAACAAACAAACAAACAAACAAAACAAGAATAGGAGGTTTTATGGTGTCATACAGAAGCGTGCAGCAAGATATGCTACAAATAGATATCGGAACACAAGCAGTGTTACAGACATGCTGGAGGACCTCAACGAGGATACACTTGAAACAAGAAGATCTAAGTCACAAGTTACAATGATGTTTAAGATCATCAATGACCTAGTGGATATCCCAGCTGCTGACTTTGTTACCCCAGCCTCAACCAGAACCAGATCACACCATGGCAAGAAGCTGAGACAATTTGCTACATCTATGGACACCTTAAAGTACAGCTTCTTCCCCTGCACCATTCCATTGTGGAACTCCCTTCCAGCTACCTTAGCTGAGGCCCCCGACTTGGTATCCTTCAAGTGGGGGCTGTCTACCTTCTCATTCTAATACAGTTAGGGGCCAACTGCAAGTAGAACCTAGTGATGGCTAGAGCTGTGCTGGTGGGGCTACCATACCCCTTAGCGGTCACCGTAGCCAGATTGGTCTAGTTTGAAGGGTCGAAACACAGTTGGAAATCTTTCTTTAAATTTTCTTTCTTTCCTTATTACTGATTTCTATCTTTCCTATAGTTTCTCTTTTTCTACCGCCTACAGTATCATAATGGTCAATGGTGACAGACGATAATTAACTATTAGATGTAGATACTTCCGGTACTATAAAAAGATTTGGGATATACTGGCCGTCAATCATGTATTGTCTAGGTAGGGAAAGTAATAGAATTTTCAATATTGTCCACCGATTTTAAGTTCCCTTGTTGCAATGTGCTATATATTTTTTATAAATGCGATTTGTAATGCATCTACGAATACTTCATCAGACAATACTAACATTTATTGAGATAATTTGTCTGTCGTTATGCCGTTTGAAATGAATAAAACTGAACGGGTGTCATTAAAAAACATATGTTGCGTTATTTAATTGCATGTACAAAATTTCACCATGTCGAATCGCGTAGGAATTCATCAGGGTGCAGGACAACCTGGCCCAAAAATATAAAAGAAATCCTCTTGAGAAGTGAAGGCTCATGTGTGCAGTCTCGCAAGAACACATACTGCTATTATATAAAACAACTTTTACAAACAAAAATGGTCAAATGATTGTGGATAGAAAGAAACTAATACAAAGCGTACAGATGGTCGCTGAAAAAGTGAAATATAACACTTTCCTGTCAAGCAGAGAAGGCTTATAAGAGACTGCACATTAGCACATTCCTACAAAAAACTCACTGCTATAAAATAAACAACAAAAGTGGTCAGATGATTAAGGACAGAAATATGCGCTTAAAAATAAAATGCTTTCCTCTCCAGCAGCCAATTTGGCTCATATGAGACTTCACAAACGCGCATTCTTGTAAAAAAGTTTGCCGGGCCTGATCTGTGTCCAGACTGTTTGAAAAGGTTATCAGCGGACAACAGTAGTAGCAGACGGGCGCTGAAAGAGAATATAGCACTTTCCTCTTGAGCAGCGAAGGCTGATACGTGATTGCACATGCACGCATTATTGCAAGAACATTTTGTCAGTCCTGAACTGTTTTCAAAGGTTATCAGCATACGACACTTGTACAGTTGATTGTGGGCATAAACTGGGCGCTGAAAAAAAATTTATACAATTCACTTTCTTCTCGAGTAGCGAAGGCTCATGAAAATACTGACTGCTATATACAATAACCAAAAAATGAGCATGAGATTATACAGATCATCAGAGCTCTAAAATAAAATAACATTTTACTCTCAAACAGTGAATGTTCATTCGAGACTGCACAATGCCGTGTGATTTTTCTACTTGTTGCATTGCCTCAGGTGAGCCTGCGCAGATTCGCAAGAGCATTAGTAAGATGAAGATGGTTAGTCATAAAATTGCATGAACAAAAAAAGTAAGCGAGTATGATCAGGAAATACCACAATCATTAACCGCAGACGACCCCGTGGCACCGCGAGGAAGAGCCGCTCAACCATCACGAGACACCAGGAAGACAAATTAAGCAAACCAAAATTTACATGTGAAACCTTTTTATGGGTTTTATTGGAAGAAAAGATCAGCGTTCTGCTTGACACTTCTGAACTTCCGGTAGTCTCATATTTTGCCTTTTAAACCAATCAACGTTTGTTTTTTGGAACCATTATTTATCGGAAAGATGTATTTTGAATGTATATCAAAGAAAACAAACAAGTTTTGATATGACTTTGACTATAAAAGCCCATTTTCCTCAAAATATTAACCCACTTTCAACACAGATTCAATACGGCTTGCCGATGTGTTGACAGCCAATGATATGCGCATTCGCGAAAATGATGTTACTTTGGGAATTCCAAAAAGCTCCTATATAAAGGTTCACAGTACAACGATATCATGTTGTTAGATCTATTTCGTTTTGCAACCGCCTTAAGGGAGCGTAGTGGCTCAGTGGTAGAGTGCTTGACTTGAGACAGAGGGGCCTCGGGTTTGAGCTTCAAGGGCGTCACTGCTTTGTGGTCCTTGAGCAAGACACTTTTATCCTAGCTTAGTACTGGTTCAACCCAGGAAGACCCGTCCGTGTTCAACTAAAAGATTGTTGATGGAACACCAATAATCAAATCAAACAAACAAAGCAACTGCCTTAAGACTTGAAGGCGGCATTTTTTGCTTGCAATTAGATTTTTTAGATAGTGATTCACTTTGGCGAGAACCAAACATCGGTATGTCAATTATCAGTACTTTCTTTCCGATAATTACGGTACTCTATTTTACCCGGTACCCAGTACAGACATTGGGTTCGTTTCTTTGGCTTCGCCGGGGGTAAGCCGGATGTAGTCTATAACCAGGGATGGAGGGGAGTACTCAATTGATGTTGGATCATGCGGCGGCTCACCGGATTGGCGCACTACCGGCATATGCCAATCTCGCAGAATTTCAACCAATGCATGGAATCGGCGAGGCCTGTTTCGCTACATAATACCACAAAATAAGTACTGTTGCGCAGATTTGCTCGGTTGCAGCGGCTTAAAACCCATCCCCGGTCATATGATCGGCGTAAGCCAGAGGTGCAGGCGAGGCAGCGGCGCACGCCGTTTGGTGCCAGAGAAACACGACCATATAGCTGTTTAGCCCATTGTCATCGACCGAAAGCATTTTATCAAATACTGACCTGTCTGATTTGAGCACTGTGGGTACATGTGACATATTTGTTTACCAAATTCGTCACAGAGTCATGTGATTCGCCTGATTGGCTGATTCAATATTGTTTATCAAGTGCGTCATCACGTGTCACTGAAACCGTTTCAATGAAAATGCCATGCGGAGAATGTTTTCAAAAATGTTTTAGTGCAAACAATATGATCAGTCTATGGCTGAATACCGTAATACCTATCATTGTTATGATTTGGCTACCCAAAATGACTAGATATCTCCAATGATGGATTATCTATCGGCATATAACGCTTGTTACTTTTTAACGTAGGTGTTTTGAGTAATGCGCACCGAGTAACAGCACAAACCCGACTTTTCAGTCGCGATGTCCCATAGCAGACAGGTCGATCCTTTAGTATCGCACATGCGCAGAAAATGCTGTTTAGCCAAACTTATCTCGCTGTTTAGCCAAACCATCCATAACGAGCTAATCAAGTGCGCGTGCTCGACCAAGGACAACTTTGATGGCTAAAGGAATTAAGTAGGTATTTTTCCACACAGCCGATTTGATGATAAGTTGATTAACATATACAGATAAATGCTAATACATTTTCGATTTCAACAAACACCAACAAAGTATGCATATAAATATCTTATGATCATAATCAGGCTAACTTCGTTGAATCGTTGAATCTATGTCTTCACGACAGAATTAGTCTCTCTTGTATTTTGCATCATCTCTGGTATGTTTTCACTTGGTTTTCTCAGGTATTATCTTCGTAAGTAAATTGTCTCTCGGTATAACTGTTAAACTGGAGGTGCACATTAAAACCTAGCTGTCCGGGTGATGAAATCACCCAGCGCGGAGAAAATGTTCATTTCATGGATTTTTCTGAAGCCGCTCTTTGTACAGCTGAGTAAGAACTCACAAGAAAGGTCAGAAATTCCAGTGGTATTGAAGATATGAGTTCTTAAGGCCTCTCTTTCGTTGAAGTACTTCTCGCAGTGTAGAAGGTAATGTTCAACTGTTTCTATTTCGTATTTGGTTACAATCACATAAGTTGCTGTCAGAAATGCCCAATTTAAGCTGGTAGTCCTTTAACTGGTTGTATCCTAATCTGAGCTTAGCAATGTTCCTGTATGAAATGGTGTTTGGAAAATCAATTTGAGATCTATCTGTAACATGAGGTTTGTATCTGAATAAAGATCTTCCCGTTTCAGAAGATTCCCATTGTCTCTGCCACTGGGAAAGACCCATTTTGACTGCTGCCTGCTTGATATCTGTCATTGTCACTACATCTGTGTCACTGGTCATAGCTGCTGCCTCCCAAGATGCCTCTTTGGCCAGTCTGTCTGCCTCCTCGTTTCCTTTGATGTTAGCATGGCCAGGGGTCCAAGATATATCTACCTTGATGTCTTTCTGTTCCAATCGCTTAATCTTTTGTCTTATTTCAGCTACTGTCTGCTTATGATGTGTTGGCTGCCATCCTAACTGTAGGATCCCTATTGCAGATTGGCTGTCCGAAAAGATATGCACCTCAGACTTGTCCATCTTGCTGCTTTCCTCGGCTACATAGTCTATGGTTATGAGAATAGCAACAAGCTCTCCAAGGAGGATAGAACTGTGTCCAGACACAGGTTTCTTCAGGCAGATTGGATTATCTTGGTATGGCATGAAGATACAGGAGCCGGCACCACAAGGTCCAGGGTTAGGTTGGCAGGAACCGTCTGTAAATGCAATGATGGAGCTGGGAGAGCAGTTATCAAGTAGGCCTTGGATGATTGAACGCGATTCATTTTGTTGTTCTTCTGTTCTGGACTTTGATGAGCCTAATCGATCCCAGTATTCTGGCCGTCTTTTTGAAGGCTGAAGTGAATCCTCAAATGAAAACTCTGGTTCAATGTTGAAGGTTGTGGTGCCTGTTTCTGAAGACATATCTTCTAGTTGAAGTTGTATCTTACCAAATGGAGATAAGAATTTTTCATTCTCAATTTCATCTTTCCAATTGAGCCAAGACTTTTTAATTAGAATCTGGTCACTTTTGCTTATTATTTTGGAGCCCTCCCTAATTGATAACTCTTGCCTTCTAATATGTAGAGGTTTAATACCAAGTTCAACCTCAAGTGCCTCTCTTCCACTAGTTGCATACGCATCCAGACATAAACATAGGGATTTTCTCTGTACCTCATCTAAAGGTTTCGCATCAGCAATCTGCCAGACAGCACATGCATATTCTAAAATAGGACATATTAAAGATTTGTAGAGTTGTAGCAGTTTGCATGTGTTAATCTTTTCAACATGTTTGATTTGTCTTAAAACTCCAATGACTTTATTTGCTTTCTGTTCTGTTCTTTTAATATGGTTCTGAAAGGTCAATGATTCATCCAAGTGTAGACCAAGTATTTTTGGATTCGGATTGTATGGGATGTCATTACCATTTAACTGTACCTTGAGTGATGAACTATCAGCATCAAGATTACTCCTGGTGAATAGGCAAATTTCTGTTTTCTCTATACTGATATTCATTCTCCACTTTAGTGTATTCAGAAGAAGTTTATGAAGGTTTTCCTCAATAATGGTTGACAAGTATGTTGGATCTGTCCCAGTTACCCAAATTGTTCCATCATCAGCAAACTTCACTTTCTGACATGAAATACCTCTGAAGATGTCTTGTAAAAATATGATGAATAGAATCGGAGAGATAACAGAACCCTGGGGAAGTCCAACAAAAGTAAAGAACTCTACTCCGTGGCTGCCTTTCAAGTAGCATCTTGCTGTTCTATCTGATAGAAAATCTGATATCCAGCTCCAGACCTTTCCTCTGATTCCAAGCTTATGCATTTTAACAAGAAGTCCATCCCTCCACACACTGTCAAAGGCCTTCTCCATGTCTATGAAGGCTGCTAAGGTAGATTCTTTCCTGTTAAATCCATTGAATACATCTTGAATCATCCGTAATAAGGCATGGGTAGTGCTATGAAATTTTCTGAAGCCTTCTTGTTCTAAATCTATTATCTTGTTGTGTTCAATGAATCCATTGAGCCGTACAGTTAATATTCTCTCAAGACACTTCCCGAGACAACTTGTCAAACTAATGGGTCGGTATGCTGAAGCGGAGTTGTAATTCTTCTTTCCTGATTTACGCAAAAATTTGACATCTGCCTTTTTCCATTCCAATGGGATATTCCCTGTAGCAAATGACATAGAGAAAAGTTTATGTATTGCTGTGACTAACTCTTCATTTGCATTTAATAGAAGGTCTGTAAAAACATTAACTTCTTTGGGTATGATCTAAAGTTCGCATGTAACCAGAATGCGTAATTTGAACTGGTACTGGTACTAGTAGAATAGGATGAGTTCCGTAACTCGTCTTCTACATCTCTTCTTTTCATAACTTATAGTAAATATTCCGACTTTTGGGTTTAAAATGTCAATATATGTATATGATCTGACAGTCGTTTATCAGTAAGTAAAGTTCATTATAGTTTGTTAGTAGATTTCATGAGTGATATATTTATTGAATCCCATAAATCTGTCATATTTGGTTTTAAAACACAAGACTGTTTTAGAATTCACTATATCATCAGGTAAACTGTTCCATTTATTGATTGTTCTAACACAAAAAGAGTTCATCCTAAATGTTTTCAGGGCTCTAGGCTTTTTCATTTTTTTTGAATTACCACGTGTTTGGGTGTCTGAGAACTCGAATAGTCCGTTCATGGAAATATCATCTATATTTTGCACAATTTTGAAGACTTGTATCATATCCATGCGATTTCTTCTATACATCAAAGTTGATAGAGATAGCTGTTTTAATCGTTCTTCGTAACAAAGATTTGATAACTGAGGTAGTATCTTAGTAACCCTTCTCTGTACATTTTCAATGGCTCTAATATCCTTTTTTAATGTTGGAAACCAAATGAGATTACCATAGTCCAATATTGGCCGAATCAGAGTTTTGTAGAGAACTAGTAAAGTTTCTTCATCCAAGTAGGAGAATGCGCGCTTAATTAGACCAACAAGTCTGTTTGCTCTGTTAACTGTTAAACTAACATGCTTGTCAAATTTAAGATTATCTTGGACATAAACTCCGAGGTCCTTTTCACAATTTACCACAATAAGATTCGTGCTGTTACCATCTTTATCTTCCATTTGGTAGTCAAAATTTGGGTTATCTTTACCAATGTGCAAAATTTTACACTTATCCACATTGAAAAACATAAGCCACTTAATGGTCCATTGGCATGATTTATCTATATCATTCTGAATCATTTCAAAGTCTTCCAGGTTTTCCAGATCTTTATACAATTTGGCATCATCCGCAAATAGCTTACAGAAAGAACTAACTTCAGATGGCAAGTCATTTACATACAATATGAATAATAAGGGCCCCAGGACAGAGCCCTGAGGTACCCCACTAGATACTTCAGTCCATTCAGATGATATACCATTTATGAGCACACGTTGTTGGCGATCTGTTAAAAAGTCTTTAATCCATTTCAAAAGATTTCCAGATATTCCAAGTTTTTCAATTTTCATAAGTAGCCGCTTATGCGGTACACAGTCAAAGGCTTTCCTAAAGTCCAGGAAAACAGCATCCACTGGTGTGTCTGAGTCAGTAAATTTCGACCAATCGTCAAATACTTTCAGTAACTGTAGTATACAGTGTACACCCTCTTCTCTGTCGAAACCCGTATTGTGAATCTGAGAATATATTATTAATATTACAATGGTCCATAATAACTGTCTTAATAATACTTTCAAGCATTCTACACAAGATACTAGTAATACTGATAGGTCTATAATTTGAGGCAGCTGTTTTATCTCCACTTTTGTGTATACAAGTCACATTTGCCAGTTTCCATTCTTGAGGTATAGTTCCTTCATTTAAAGACTTATTAAATAAAATTGTCACTGGTAAGGCAATGGATTCTGCAGTTTCATTCAAAAAACGTGGGTGAAATTCATCTGGTCCAGTAGATTTTGAAACATTTAATAACTTGAGCATGGATTCTACTTTTTGTTTAGTTACTGTAATGTCACAAACTGAACTGCTTACATCAGTTTTAAATTCTGGCATATAGTTATTTTCATTTTTGGTAAATACTGAACTGAAGAATGTATTAAGTTCATTTGCTTTTTCATGGTCATCACTAATCCATTCACCACTGTTGTTCTTTAAGTCTCCAATACCTGATCTTGTTTTTGATTTACTTTTCACAAATTTCCAAAATGATTTTAGGATTCACTTTTGCTTCTAAAGATATACCCCTTTCAAATTTCCTCTTCGCAAAACGAACACTCCTAGAGACTTTGTTTCTAACTTGACAGTAATCTAAGTAGTCTATGCGATTTCTTGAGAAAGTATAACGTTTCCAAGCTTTGTATTTCTTATTAACAAGCTTAAGACAATAATTGTCCATCCAGGGGGGTTTAGGTTTCTTCTTAGGGTCCTTATGAATCGGGATAGTGTCATTTATTATTGTTTTGACATTTTCAGAGAAATAATTCCAACACTGTTCTACATTCATATCATCCATAACATTCCAGTCTATTTCAAGTAATTTAGAATTTGCAGTCTTGTAATCACCTCTATAAAAGTTTCTCTTTTTGGATGATATATAGTCCTTAGAAATAGGAAAAATTAGTTCAATTTCTAAACACAAATGGTCACTATTCCCAAGTCTAGTAGTAATATCAATATCTTTAATAATTTCTGTGTTATCTACTAAACATAACGGTTTAACTATTGATGCTGACTATGTAATAAGTGAAGCATGACAAATTAAATACGTTTACCTTACTAATGCATCTTTTTGGCATTGGATTGCAGAAAAATCCCAATTCAGATCTGACATCCTGCAGCCAACCCAAAGGAGGTAAAAGTGAAGTCTGCCATTTTGGCGTCACCGACAGTACTTCCACCTAGTGAGTGACAACACACAGATCCCGCACTAAATTTCAAAACGCTACCATGTGACCATCATTCATAAAATGTAAACATTGCAGACGGCCAGCTTTAGTTTTTCCTAGGTCTAAGATTAGGCCTAAGAATGGATTTTCTGTTATGTCCCATTCTTAGGCCTAATATTTTGGGTCACATTTTGTTCAAATAGGAACACTCTAACATTTGACTCAAACTCTTATAAAAAGACCAATTTGTCTGGTGTAAAAATTGTTGTAATAGTAAGTCCCTTACCTCTAGTTGATGCTCACACAAAAATATGTCCAAAATATTGAAAATCCACTTTTGTAGAAGCAAATAATGATTTGTTTACAAAAAAAGTCTCCAAAACAGTGACATATGTTCAACACAATGACATCACAGTTTTATGAATGGGTGAGGTCCTCCATGAAAAAGCATGCAGTGACCATTGGCTGTTTTACCTGTCACATGTCACATGCCAACTCAGCAGATTTTAACATGTGACCCAAACAGCCAATGGTTACTTCATGCTTTTTTCATGGAGGACTCAGCCATTCATAAAACTGTGATGTCATTGTGTTGAACATATGTGTTTTGGAGACTTTTTTGTAAACAAATCATTATTTGCTTCTACAAAAGTGGATTTTCAATATTTTGGACATATTTTTGTGTGAGCATCAACTAGAGGTAAGGGACTTACTATTACAACAATTTTTACACCAGACAAATTGGTCTTTTTATAAGAGTTTGAGTCAAATGTTAGAGTGTTCCTATTTGAACAAAATGTGACCCAAAATATTAGGCCTAAGAATGGGACATAACAGAAAATCCATTCTTAGGCCTAATCTTACTAAGTTTTTCCAAGACTTCCAAATATTTTAGTAAATTATACCGGAATAATCATTTTTTGCCAACGTAAGCAGATATGGCTCTGAGGATAGCAAAACAAAATACAACCTGACCAGAAAATGATTTTATCATAAAATTTCAACCTTTTATAATATTGTGTGATATCTTAGACCATCGAAATATGTTATTTAATTTTCAAAAACTTTGATTTGTTTGTGCACCCAGTTTTCCGCCATTTTGAAAATAGTAATCTAAGTTCGACAACTCTAGTTGACCTGAAAAAAGAGGCCTCATAAAGGGTTGGATAGATAAAAAATCAATAGATGTTATGAGACAAACCATTTTTTTCATTCAATGAACATAAATTATTGTGAATCTTCTATGATTTAATTTATTGTAATCAAAAATATTTCAGTCATGTTTTTTTTCTATTATTCAATTCAAAATCAGATTGATTTGAACCCCTAGGTTCATTGGGGTGCTACCAGACAGACAGTAAATGAAAAAGTAGGCATAAAAACTTTCTTTTATGTACTTTAGGGTTACATCCAGCCATTTCAGGCGAAAGATTGATATAATTTAACAAAAAAATCATTTTTAAATATATGGTCCGTACAGCTGCTTATAAGCCATACCATTGTTTCTGAGTCTTAACATTAATAAGAACCCCCTTATGATAAAATCAATGATTTCCCCCACTTGGGACCCCAATACGTGAGTGAATTTTCTTACCTTCATCATGAGGATGTCAACAGAAATGAAGATGGAGGAACCGATGTATTCAATGAATAAAACATATCAGGATCATAATTAAAAGATTGGGGTTAAAAAGAATTTATAGTGAAAATGGCAGGAAAACATTGATGCAGAGAAGTGACCATTATTTAAACAGACAGCTTTTCTTTTGCCCTTGGAAATCCCCTTTTCAGAATGAGCCTGTGACGTCACACAAGTGAAAAAACGGTGGGAATGTTCACTTGGCGAAATTACATTCTTGGCAAAATTAGCTTACTCCACTATATGTGAATTATAAAAGGGACTTATGTGGATTTAAGAAAAAATTAGTAAAATGAACTGTCTGAACTAAAACATTCTGTATTTTCAGGGCTCTCGATCACCCAAATTTGGGGCCAAAATTTGGCCCCATTCTCAATGTCAAAAAGAGGCTAGTTTTTTCCCCAATTTCAGACAAAAATTCCCATTTTCACCATTTTCACGTATGTTGAAGATTAAATAATCATATGTCCTTTATATTTCTGCATATCTTTGAACTTTTTTCAAAAAGCAATGGTTCAATATAATATCTTTAAGTAGTGTTTCCCCCAGCCCCCCAAAAGGGCATGGTAAAGTGTCCAGGAAATGGGCACATTGAGCACGTGACAACAGGCTAAGAGGGCATTTTTGAATGCGGGGCGACAGGCTAAGAGGGCACTTTTACGTCCAAGTTTGAAAATGAATATGATATTGCCAAATAATATAAATTTATGTCCCTAAGCCATAGCCCCAGAAAAGGCTGCGTATTGCGTATTTACGCTATTGCTTGGACCCCAAAACGCAATTAAATTATTTTCTGTGCGTACAAAAACGCATTAAAAATTCTTGATACTCAATTCCGAACTTTTTCATAGCGTATGACGCTTTGCGATTGCCGTTTTTGTATACAACACTGGCAATTGTCGGGTACAAATGTATACACGGCATGGTGCCAAATCTAGTATATTAAATTGTAAACCAGTCCAGGAACATTCATATCGCTGTTTAGCGATACCCAGTATTTACACAAAAACGACATTCATCTCACTTTACGATAACAATGGCGAAACATGGCCGAGCAATCAAATAATATCCTTTCGTACAGTAGTTACTCAACTTTAATACCGCGTTGAAGGTTTGAAGAATCATAGATGACTTGATAAATACATTGGATTTTCGAAATAAATTGGAAATAGCGGTCTCAGGTGTACTAAAGCAGTATTGGCAGTGGGTTTCTGAAAGTGAAACCGAAAGTAAACCAAAAAAATCAGGAGAAACTAGCGCAGGCCCGGTTTCATTGCTTATTTGCTTTCAGATGGATACCCAATACAAAATCTTGAAATACCCAATTTAAAATCTGAAATACACAATTAGGCCAAAAAGAGGTGGGTAAATACCCAATTGCTTCCAATCCTTATCTGGAGCTATGCTAAGCATGATGCAGCTGTTATCTGTCTTTTTTAAGATGCAAATTATACTACTTATTTCATATTAAATTATTATTTTAGAATTTTCAAACTTACTGTGAGGATACAGTATTTAAATTTTTTTTAATTCATAAAATTTTTCAGAATCACATTATTATGGGAATCTTTTTATCTTCTTCAATAGCCAAGATCACTTCCTAATTTTTTAACCAGACTGGCCTTCTTTCCAGTATTTGTTTTGACAATTTTTACTTGTACCTGGTTCAGTATTTCAAATTCACACTTCATTTTAGATAATTGCTTATTGGGGTATTGTCATCAAAGTGATGTGTCAAAATGTGCCTCAAGTAATTAGTGGCCATTGTAAAAGCTTAACACTGAGTAAAATATTGTAGTAGCAGGTGTCTTCCTTGCTACTTCAGGCTTCAAACTGAAAAAAACTGTAACTTCATTAGTGTTTGTCAGATTTTCATGATTTTTTTACCAAAATGTAGGGCATTTTATGTAGTTTTAGAAAAGGGGCATGGCGTTGGGAAAAAGGGCATGGCACCGCGCCATGCTAAAACTGGCTAGGGGAAACACTATTAAGACTGTATTGTTATATTTATTGAAATGTTATTCGGCTTCATTAACATCAGCAAGAAACCTAGGTACCCTTTTAAGGTATTTTCCTCACTTTCAGCCGAAAATCGTCAGAAATCAACATAAAAAGATGAGAAAACTTCAATTCATTTTACTGTAACTAGTAATATTTCAGCTTTGCATACCTGGAGTTACCTTTTATAATCTCGTGTATGTTCAGAATCAATTTTATTGGCTGTAGTACTTTGAAATAGCGCTAAAATAAAGCCTCGACAACATAACTTTGTATTTCCGTCAGTGACCAGTCCTTTTATACTGGGTCCGATGTACACTTAACATTCTTTATATTATAGCATTATATTTGTTTGGAGAAACATATAAGCTTGGTCCCAGAAAATTGCTGATGTACCCGTCAAATTTCCCAATTTTAGTCAAAACACCGCTAATTTTCCCAGTTCCATGGGTCCCGGCCCCATTCCCATAAAGGGGTGCAAGAGCCATGATTTTACCTATTTATAACTCGTTTTGACTGGACAAACTTCTCTGCACAATCTTTATGCCTGTGTAAAAAAATTCCCAAGGTTACTCTCGTGCGCACTTGACATCTCGCGATATTACAGAGTAAACAACAAAAATATCCTAAATCTCTGCTTCAAAATTATTTTACCCCAAAACGGGTCTTGTAAACTTACCTCATCGGCCCCAATTACGGAATAGAGCCCAAAAATGGCATATTCTTACATATGAAATGTATAGAATATGTAATAAACAGTTGCTGAATTGCAAACACAGCAGACATAGGTCAGACATCATTCATATGGTGGTAGATCAACAACAAACGAGATGTGAGCTCTTAAGGCGCACACTACACATATGTCTAAGCAGAATATATATAGATACTGATCAGCTGGTTTCATATTCTTTACTTTTCCAGTACTATTGAGTCTATCTTAAGTGAAAAAAAAGCTGTGTTTATGAAGCCAGCTGATCTGAACCTACATTGTTTTGTTTCATAAGGTGGTAATATCTTCTGGACTATGCGGTTTGTCAATGTATATGGCAATAATAAATGTGTCTATGGAGTTCAATTTGAATATGAGATTGAGAAAGTTTTTAATCGTCAGGGTCCGTGTTGCAGGGTAGCCCATTATGTTGACACTAGAAATTAAAACTGGCTTTGGTTGATAATTTAGATTAGCATCTGTCCACTTTGTCTTTCATACATATAGCTTGATACCCAGTCTGTTGCACATGCACCTTTAAACATAACACAGGACCCTGCTAAAAATTCAATTGGTAGAGCTACTGTTTTTCTTGAACTTTCTGTTTTGAGCTTGAACCAGCACAAAGAATTATTGATTGGGATAAACAACAGACTTGTTTTTAAAAGAGACTTCAGATGGAAGGATCACTGGTTTGAGACTCACCAGAGGCTTTTTGTTCTGCCTTTGAGCAAGACACTTTAACTTCTGCTTAAGTACTGGTTTAACCCAGGAAGACAGGAAAACATCCCGACATGACTGAAGAATTATTGACTTTGACATAATGCATTAACAGAAACACAACAAAACACAAGATTTTGGTACTTACATGTCAGTGTATTGCATTGGCAAGCTGCTAAGCATAGGCCCAGATAAGGAAATTTTATGAGTGTAAAACTGTAATTATTTCCTTACATACATGTATCAATTTAAACATGTATGTGTTTTGGGTGCTCAAAAGAACCGTCTCATTGAGACGGTTCTTTTGAGTACCCACAACCTATGTTTTGGGTGAGAAATGAAGAAAATAGATTTCCAATACATACTCTTATCTGGAGGCCTGGCTAAGGATCAGAATGATGAGCCTGCGCATTCATGCGGCAATAAATCTCACCTGAGAGCTTTCAGTGCTTGCATACACAATGTAACATATATGTCAATTATCCCCATACTTTTTTTAAGAAAGCGAAGCGAATATTGTAATCTGTCTGTCTATTATGCTATCTCCTCCTAAACAATCGGACAAAATCGAACCAAATTTGGTGTGTGAGTTACTCACATGGATGGGGAGCATGCCACATGGGTGGTGCTTGGGGTAAAAAATTTAATTTTTCCCAACATGGTCATGTGGCATATCAAATTGAAGGGGATGGTGAATAGAACAGGATACAAGTCAAATTTTCAAACTAGGGTCAAACTGGGGCCCTTGAGAGGGGTTAAAACGTCAAATATCATTAAATTCAATTACATAATCAATTTCAAGATTGTTTTACCAAACTTTGTGTGAGTTCTCACAAATAAAAGAAATAATACCATTATGTCGCCTGGTTCATATCCCTTAGGTTGGACTTGGGGTGCTTGGGGGTCAAATTGTATTTTTTTCCAAACATGGTCATGTGGCATATCTAATTGAAGGGGATGGTGAGTAGGACAGGATACAAGTAAATGACGTATGCCACATAATGAATAGTCCGGTTGATATGTTTTATATCTTTTTTGTGAGGAGACACACAAAATTTGGTATAAAAATCTTTGTGATTAAAATTTAATAATATTTGACCTTTTGACCTCACCCCAAGGACACCAGTTTGACCATAGTGTGAAAATTTTACTTGTATTCTGTTCTACTTATTATCCCCGTCAATTTGATATGTCACATGACCATGTTGGAAAAAATAATTTTTGACCCCAAGGGTTCCCCGGAGCCCCATGCCCCACCCCTAGCGTCAGAAAGGGAGTGCGTTGGTAGAGTGCTTGACTCAAGACCGAGGGGCCGCTGGTTTGAGCCTCACCGGCGTCACTGCGTTATGGTCCCTGAAAATCACTAAAATATAGGGTTTTCTAGTATAACTGGTCTGGATCTCTTGAAATTCACAAAGCTACAAAGCCAGCATTCGAATCAGTGGGCCATTATCGGCCTGCCAGCGAAACGCCATTTCAATGGCGTTTCGCGTTTCGCTGGTAGGCCGATAATTGTCTGCTCATGGTTGTTTTTGGAGCCTCGCTCCCTTCAAAAAACAAAACAAAAAAAACTTATCAGAGTTGGACACCCTCTGACAAAACTTTCTGGATCTGCGCATGATGTTTCATATCTTGTATTTGGAAGAATTCATACAAAGTTTGGTATAAAAATCTTTGAAATTGAAATTTATTTATATTTGACCATTTGACCCCGACCTAGGGGGGTGGGGGTGGGGCGCATTTTTTTGGCTGTTGCAAACTCTATTTATGTGAGTAACTCAAACACCAAATTTGGTAAAATTTCATTCAGTGGTAAAGGAGAAGATAGCATAACGGACTGTGATGATGCAAGAAAATACTTGGAGATTTTTTTTTTCGAAAAGTCTTACTTGCTTACCGTTTGCTTCAGAATGTGTTTGCTCGTTTAAAGGTGTCTTATTTATATATTCAAAGGAGAACTGCATAATGTTTTTTTAGTTATTGCCCTTTGCAAATTTGGACATAGAAAATTTGATATCTCAACAACTGTAACAGCTATGAGCTTCAAACTTAGTCAGGTATTAGTAGATAATGAGAATATCTGGTGAAGATTGAAAAAAAATATTTTACTTATTTTCGAGTTATTGCCCTTTGCAAATTTTGGTATGAAAACTTGTAGTCAAGATATCTCAAAAAACTATTACAGCAAGAAGCTTCAAACTTAGTTAGCTAATAGAAGATAATGAGTAGATAATCTGGTGAAAAATTAAAAAAAAATGTTTATTTCTTTCGAGTTATTGCCCCTTGCAAAATTTGGCATCGAAAACTTGTCATCAAGATATATCGAAAATTATTGTAGCTAGGAGCTTCAAACATGGTCATTTGGTAGAAGATGATGAGTAGATTACCTGGTTAAAATTTAAAAAAAGTAATTATATTTTTTTAGTTATTGCCCTTTGTAAATTTGGGCATTGAACACTTTTGAACCCTTCTTGACAAGCAAAGGGTTAGGGACATAATGTTTCATAAACATCATTTCTAGTAATTTTGCAGGTAGCAGTTCTAGCCACAATATAACTTTACAAATTAATCAAGGTGCGTTGATTTGATTATAATTATCAATAATTTTAGCAGGAGATTTAGTACATGTCTAACTTATTACCCATTTTTAAGTGAAATTTGAGATGTGCCACGTGTATAAAAATATTTGAGCTACCATATGAGCAACGTCATTATCTCGCTGTTCATGACAGAGGATCGATCTGGCAGATCGTTGATTTGGAAGCAGGTAACCTTTTAGTATTGCACTAAGGGTAACCTGCTTCTTGAGTCGTAGGTTTTGTTTGTTTGTTTGATTTGTTTCTTTACGTCACATAAACAATCTTTCAGTTATGTAGGGACGGGTCTTCTTGGGTTGAAGCAGTAGTCTATTATTGCGCGTGGCAACACATAGGCTAGAGTTCTGACCAGTTTTTTTTTCATAAAAAAAGCATGGGATAAAAACGAGTTTTGAACATTAAAATTATTCCTATGAAGAAAGTATTTTGTCAAATCTACGTCACTGAGATCAATGACTACGTGAACGAGTCAAGAACAAAGATATGACGTCACGAATATCGAAATCGTGACGTCATGATAAGCAGTCATTGATCATGTGACTACTAATAGGCATAATGACCCTTAAGTTGAGATTGGTAGCACCTGGTGTGAATTCAGTGATCTCTCAAATATTAAAGACCCAAATTTTTGATGCAAAGTTACTTTAATGCTGGACAATTGCTCCTTTTAACTTAAACCACTCCGTTTCCATCACTTTCGAATCCATACTCCTTGCTCAGCCAATCCGTGGTTTAACCTAAACAACACAAAACCAATCCGAGTTCTGACGATTTCGCCTATGCTTTAAATTAATTTGAAAAGTCCATATGTGTGGTCCCATACTTTGGTGATTGCTAAGATAATCATATCAAAGTGATTTAAAGCTCTTTATCGCACTGTATAACGTTTCATAGATGCAAAAATGCAGTTTTCAATCATCGTGACTCGATTCAACAAATTTATGTCCAAATGAGCACGCAAATTATGGAGGGCTGTGAATCATACAATGAGCAGATCTGACTGAAAAATCCCATATTTATGTAAGAAACATTTAAGTTTAATGTTAATAACTACAATTACTGCTGAGGGTAAAAATAAGTGGTTAAAAAGCTCAATATTACCTACTTGCATCAAGCGTTGGTGTTGCATCCGCCATTTTGAAACTCAGTCTAATCATACTTCCTTTTGGGGCGTACAGTACCACTCAGAGCACATTCGGAGGCGTTAGCCAACAGTGTCCTTTTAAGCTTAGAAACTCCAAATTATTTTTAGTCATTAGCTTAACAGTCATGTGATATTCAAGCGACTAGCAAAGCCTCTGGTCAGACTGCCATATCTGAGGCTTTGCTGGTCGCACATACCACATTGTTGGAAATCTCATGTGGCGGCTCAAATATCATTACATTTCTTCGAGAGCATGGGGATTTGTGATGGCACCCCATCGACTGCACATTCGTGTTTGTTTTATTTTCATGTGGATATAATTGAGTCGCAACTTGTGATTTCCATCAATGTGGCATTTTGACAAGTGTAGACTCAGACAAGCCTGTGCAGCCTCCTTTTAAGTTTAGAAACTCCAAATGCTGTTTGGGCGGTAGCTTACCAGTCAAAGAATATTTAAGTGACTAGCAAAGGCTCTGATCAGCCTGTGCATATGCACAGGCTGCTCTGAGCCTTTGCTGGTAGCTTATACCACATTGTTGTAAATCTTATGTCACGGCTCATATGCTGTTGTTTGTGTTCTGTTGATCTCTGGATCTCTGCTAAGTTATATTTTTTTGCTTCAGAACTGTTATGGTTCTTGTGGAGAGCCTAGCTGGTACAGGGCACAAGCTAGTAAGAATTCGACCAAAGGCCAGTGAAAAGTTAGAATTCCTCTACAAAGATCCTTGGGGTAAGACATTTAATTCAAAATTGCATAAAGGATAAGAATATCTGAGATTTTAGCATCTTACCATGCCCATGTTTTCTTACCCAGACTGTCGTGCGAGGTAGCCTACATTGCAAACAATATAGACCCAGATCAGACTGCTCCCATAGGAGCAGTCTAATCAGGGTTCATAGTGTTTGTTTCCATGATAAAGTCTTTTCTGAAGTGCACATGAATATAAGCAGCAGATGTAAAAAGCAGACATTTTCCAGACAAAAATCATGGTGGAGTGATAAGGGTTAAACCATGTTTATGCCATACAGTGATGCAAAAAATATTATGGCCCACTTGGCTGAATGTACCATATATATTTTTAAAACTGTAAACCCTTTTCAGACCAATGGAATTTTCCATACAGCTACATACAATAAAGTAATGAGGATAGTCCATTGTATAAATTGAGGGTTCACAGGTTATAATTTCCAAAGTATATTTTATTTCTTTCTCTGAAGATTGAATTTGTCTTAACAAACATTGCAGACCCTGATGAAATGCCGCATTGTGCGGCATTTCATCTGGGTCTTCATTGTTTGTCAAAGTACCCATTTAGGGGTTTCTGGTCTAAAAAGGGTTAAACAAAGGTATAGATCCTGTATATCTGCATAGATTGATCAACATCATGCTTGATGTACTATCTACTTTCATATTTTCAAAGTTATAGCTAGTCTCTGTAGCTGATAAGATTGGGTTGAAGCATACCCACTCACTAAACCAGGAGACATGTTAATCTGTGCTATGATCCCTGTAAGTCTCCAAAGCACAGATGATTCCAATTTAGAAGACATTCAGTACTTACAGAGTGTGCTAAAGCTTTCTGATTCACATGAAAACCTGTCTTTGGGATTTGTTAAAACATGTTGCGAAAAAGGAATAAACTGCTTGGCAGGCCTCTTATTTTATCTCTTTTCCTAAACTCATTTAATAAATTCAATAAAACATAACCACATGATAGATCCCGATTCCTCTATTTTTCAGATGAAATGTTAACCCTTTGTATTCGGGAAACCCCTAAACGAGTACTTTTGAAAACAGTGAAGACCGAGATGAAATGCAGCATAACACTGCATTTTTTTTTATCAGGGTCTGCAGTGTTTGTAAAAGTAAAAAATGATCTTCAGACAAAATAGTACAATATTTTTATTTTAAGTTATAACCCAACACCCCTAGATATGTACAATGAACTATCCCAAGTTGATTTGTATCAAACCAGAAGGAATAATCCATAAGTGTACAAAGGGTTAAACACCCGAAAAATGCTATATAGAATTGTATAACTTTGTTATGTTTGATTTGATTCTTTACGTCCCATCAACAATCTTTAAGTTATATAGGGAAGGTCTTCCTGGGTTGAACCAGTACTAAGCTAGGACACAACGCAGTGATGCCTGTGAGACTCGAACCCGCAGCCCCTCGGTCTCGAGTCAAGCACTCTACCACTGAGCCACTGCGCTCCGGAATTGTGTAACTGATACTCTAATGCACTTCCCAATGTAGCATGACATCTGATTTGATAACTTTAGAAATTGGACCTTATATCCTCCGATATACTGTCGGAAATAGTTTGACTCGATTAATTATTTTACATTTTGATGGATAATATGCGGCTTTATGCGGCTTGCAATGCTCTGATTTGAGATAAAACAAAGCTTTTATATGATAAACAAGCACAAAAGTGCGTTAGAATGGGTATGATCATAATTAAAATGTTGGGGAAGTACATTGTTTGGATATACAGTCTTAAATCACATTTTATGGCTCTGTGGCTGTTAAACTAAATATCCGACAATAAACCTTCCGCAGATGATAATTTTGAATTCACATTTTCCCTAAATGATTGTGCCATACAGATTCAAAATGTTTTATTTAAACTTTTTGTTATTTTCAGTCAATGCTGTTGTTCTGTATAGAGAGAGATTGAAAATAAGATCCATGCCAACAAAAAAGAAATAGCTGTGACCTATGAATTGACAACTCTACACAGATTACCGTATCAAGCGACAGTGTGATTTCTCAGTCAGTGGATAATATAGCTTTCTATCATTAAAAGTGATAAGATCACAAGTTAAATTATAGGTCTTGATATGAGAATTTTTGTGGTGTAAAATTGTGATTATTCTCATACCCATCAATTTAAACATGTGTTTTTGGTGCTCAAAATAACCGTCTCATTGAGACGGTTCTTTTGAGTATCCACAACATATGTTTTGGATGAGAAATAAGAAAAAAATCCATTACACACACTTATCTAGAGACCTGTTAATAACTTGTTTTCATGTGCATTTAATGTCATAGAGATGTCAGTGACAATATAAAGTTGTTTTTTATTAGAGTCTTGTCTTCTTTAAAAGTCTAAAGCCCTTATAAAAGGTGTCATATGGTAAACAGAATATTGCACTCTACACTTGGTATGAAATTCATGAAACTTGCTTAAGCTTGTTTCATAAATTTTATATTAACCCTTTCCTTCATGAATATTCATGCTAAGCTCCACCCTTCTTTGGATAATCATATAAACAAACTTTCATGTTGGTACATAGAACAAAGAAATTACTTGTCAGGTCCACTAGTGTAGAATCAGATAGCTGATTTTTCCATATGCAAACAGAGAAGACCATGCTCTGTTTACAAAAAGCATTAAAATGTGTCTCTCTGAGGTAAATGGTTAAATAACCACTTGTGTAAGATCCTCTATTTCTTATATCAACATATTATATAAACATGGTGAACTAAATTTATTCCTGGTAGATTGAAGAATGTGTTTAAACTAAATGAAAATTTGAAAACACCTTATTCAGTTCTGAAAACAAGGTCCTGAGGGATGACCAGAGGAAATGCCACATTCACAGATCAAAGACCAAGCCATGGAACCAGGAGGAAGGGACACAGAGCACAGACATTGAGAACAGATATTTATTTTATTAAAGTACCAATTTGAAAAGGGGAGCTCAGTGACATTGATTTTGTCTTGTCATTCCATTTTTCTGAAATGTTGTAAAGTTGGTAGCTAAGCTTGTCAAAACAACCTACAGTTCTTACTTAGATAATCTTAAATGAGTGCTCATGTTTAATTGAATTTATAAACAAGTTGGGGAAAAGAGATAAAATGCAAGGCTTGTCGAACATTTTATCTCTTTTTTTGTAACAAGTTTATTAAATTCAATAATATGGGAGCACGAATGTTAGATTCTATTTATCAAATCACATTTATATTACTTTATAAACATATTTTTGGCGTGGAAACGCAAGATATTTTCATCCTTTATGCAAGGTTAAAATGGACATAAGTACGTCAGGTTACAAAATCTGTAAACCACTTGTAGTTTATCAATTTTATAGCATGGCATTATATAACTCGCAGACGTGACGTCATGTGATAACAATCATTTTAAAACTATGCAGAATATTTCTCCATAGTCTGTAGACAAGCCAGATTAATGAATTTTTTCATGTAGCTAGTTTAGCCCAAATAAAATATTAAGTGTGTTTTGGGTAATAGGTCTGAAAATTTAAAGTAGGGTAGGCACACATATTTTTTTAATTATTTTTTTTTTCTGGAAAAAAATCTGATTTTATGGATTTTGAAAGGCATTTCGCCTTTCAAATTGGATAAAATTATATATTTTTCCAGAAAACCTGAAAAAATTCTAGATTTCATCAATAGATTTGGGTATATACTAGGGAGCAAACAACAATGGCAGGTAGGCTGTTGTAAGCATGTAGAACACTCAAAACGTTCAAGCGATGAGGCACCTGTTTGGTTATAACAGATCCAGATCACTTCCTGTTTTCGTGTAAAGTATTTGAGGAGGAATGAGGAAACATGGTAGAGAGGGTGGAAGCATTTATAAACAGAGAAGGACTGATTCTATAGGTCACTAAGGTGATATCAATCTGGGGGTTTTGAATTGAAACATTGAGAATCTGAGCATTCAGGGTCAAGTTGAAATATTGAGTGCACTTCTACAGTACACTTAGTGCACTAATAGGTTCAGACAGAATTAATAAGTTGTCTACTGTATCAAGAGTTCTAGTACTTTGAGTACCGAAGAGATCGGATTGTACCAGGCGGCCATATGCAGCGAGAAAATACAAAACATATTAATATAACACAAATATATTTATAGGTAACATAAATATTACAGCTCAACAATCACATGAACAGATTTGTTGTTCCCTGCATTGGTAGTAAAATAGCTATACTTGCTACCTTTTCATGGTTAGTTTCAGTATTTCTTGCTGAGTAACTTTGTGTTCTACCACATCTCAAACCCTAAATACAAGTTGTGTCCACATCTGAACTAAGGGTGAGGTTGGTGCACCGTTAAACCGGTTTTAGCCCTCCAGTAAAATATTTTACTGACTGTTCCAAGATGGTACTTCTTTTGTGGATCTTTTGTTTTTTTAGTCTTGTGTTTGCTATGCCTTTGTACATACGTCTGTTTATATGTGCCTTGTGGTCACCTGCTGGGAAAGGGCTGATTTGTGGTGTCTTACTGTGAGTTTTTTACTTTCCCATTGGTATCCTGGGTCAGGTGTGGTACTTGATTGTATTGATTCCTGATCTTTGCACCCTTACTAACTTTTGTTACTCTGCAAACTTTGTTTGGTGTGGGTATACTGTTTTCACATCCCTCCTTTCCATAGATCTGTTCATGATGCTTTGGTTTAGCAGTTGCAATTTAAGCAGATGAGAGTTAGCCAAAATTTTAAGAGATTGCAGATCTTAGTAGAATACTTGTAACACCAAAAATATTCTTGGCTGTCAGGGTCAGGTATTTCAAATCTAATAGATAGTTTTTTCTATTTTTGATACTTAAGCCAGGGTGGGGAATCACATGGTTTTTGTGATGATACACTGTATTTACAATTGTTTTCTTTCAATAAGTAAATTACATTTTCTTTCATTTTAGGCAATCATATTCATTGATCTATATTCCACATTCTAGCTCTTTATTCCGAATCATTTGATACCATATTGATCTAAAAGAACAAGGGTTTCTATTTTGAACAAACACTGTCACAAAATTTACAGCGAGACTGTCCTTGGAGTGTACCACAGAGTTTGGTACTCCAAATTTTGTGTCAGAATGTTTGTTCAAAGCAGGATTTTTTATTAAAATAGTATGGCATCATTAGATCACAAACCTCAGCTAGAATGTGGGATATTGATTAATGGATCCGATAACCAGAACAAAGAGAAACAAGCTCCTTACTGTCGTGAAAAATAAGAGTCTACCATTATATCCGTTCAGTGTATCAAATCAAAAACCATGTGATTTCCTACCTTGAAAGCATGTAAAGAAAAATGTTCCCTGCGTTTATTTATGTGACTTCATAGTACTTTTCTTTATCACTCAATACTCTCTGTGAGTCGGTTTGGATGGGCCTAGGCAGTTAATAAGGAGTGCTTATTATGATTTTGGAATTATGAAGTTGGTGCCGTCCTTCAGTAAAATAATATTACTGACCGTTCCAAGGCTGTACTTTTTTGTGGATCATTTGTGTAATTTATGTCTTGTGTTTGTCATGCTTTCACATCTGTTCATTGCTGCCTTGTGGTCACCTGCTTGGAAAGGGCTGACCTCTTGGCTCTTGTTTGTGAGGTTAAATTGTGTTTTTAGCTCACCTGAGCCGAAGGCTCATGGGTGAGCTAATAGTATACCAGTCACTCCATTGTCCGTCCGTCCGTCAACATTTTCAAACATCTTCTCCGAAACCACTGAGCCAATTTAACTCAAATATCATATGGAGACTCCTTAGGACGCGGGAACGAAAGTTTGTTCAAATGGTCCTGGTCACATGGCCAAGATGGCCGCCACGCCCATATAAGGTAAAAACCCTTTAAAAATTTACTACTCCAGAGCCAGAAGGCCGATGATCTTGGGACCTTGGTTTGTAGCATTGGGGGTGTTGGGCCTACCAAGTTTGTTCAAATAAAAATCCTAGGTTGACCTTGACCTTCTTAACGTCAAGGTCAAATTTGCTTCCTAATGCATTAAAGGGGATTTTTTTGAAAAGATAATTTTTTGAATACTGTTAAAGCCAAAGTGATTATTCTTACTTGATATGTTAACTTAATGAGACAATGGCTAAAAAAAAGTTTCAAAGGTCAAGGTTGACCTTTGACCTTTCAGCCAAGGTCGCTCATATTGGAGTCCCAGCAACATATTAAAACATAGTTTTCTCAGAAACTACTTGGCCAATTCAAACCAAATTTCATATTACAACTCCTTATGATCGGTTAGCCAAAACTTATACAAGTTGATATGGTCACATGACTAACATGGTCGCCACTCCCATATATGGTAAAAACTCTTTAAATCTCTTCTTCTCTGGAACCAAAAGGCCAATGGCTTTGGGACTTGGTATGTAGCATTGGGGATGTGGGCCCTACCAGCTTCGCACAAATGATGAATCTAGGTTGACCTTGACTTACTTAATGGCAAGGTCAAATTGATTCCTAATGCATTCATATGGAAAAAATCTTAAAATGTTCATTTTTCTATAAATGTTTAAGCCAAATTCATAATAGTTAAGCCTATTGAGACAATGGTTTTATATTAAGTACCAAATGTCAAGCTGACCTGTGACCTTTTATCCAAGGCCACTCATTTGGACTGCCACACACCTATCTAAACATCTTTATCTCAGAAATAACTGGGCTGTTTGATGGAGTATTCATTAGATTATTTAGGTCACTTGATCAAAATGGCTGCAACCCCCATACATGGTAAAACAAAATTTGTTCCATTATAAGCTGTAGTTGACATTGACCTATTTTAACATTATTAAGGAGATCAGGTAAGCATCTCAGGACCTTCAGGTCCTCTGGTTGTCACTTTCCCATGTGGTATCCTGGGTCAGGTGTGGTACTTGATTCCCGATCTTTGCCACCTTTCCTTCTTTTCATTTCTTTTGTAGTGGTACTTTAATACCATTTTTAAACAAGATATCATTTGTGATATAGTGTGTATATGTTCAGGAGAATTGATAAAATATAAAATATCCACCTATTATTACCAGAGTCATGGCCCTTGAGCCCAGAATTGGTTTCTGCTCAATATCTGAAGAACACATTGATGGAATTCAAGAAAACTTTGCATATGTATTGATATTGACAAGGCCTAGGTTGGGATTGTTAGGCATTGGTCTGGGCAAATCTCTAACAGAGTTATGAGCCAATTCTTACGTCAGAAATTTATTTAATTCTTCTATTTTCACTCAATATTTTGAGAAGGAATTGATTGTTTGTTTGTTTGATTTGACTCTTAACGTCCCAATAACTATCTTTAAGTTAAACAGGGGCGGGTCTTCCTGGGTTGAACCACTACTAAGCTAGGATAAATGTGTCTTGCTCAAGGACCACAATGCAGTGAGGCTTGAACCCTAGGTCTTGAGTCAAGCACTCTACCACTGAGCCTCTGCGCTCCCTATGGAATTGATGGAATATGACTGTATTTTGTGGAATATGACAGTATTTTGCGTATGCATTGATATTGACAAGATATGGGTTGGGATCATTATATTGATTTGCGCAAATTTTTAAGTGTTATGGCCCTTGACTCATGCCAGAATTTTATTTCCACTAAATATTTTAAGAACGAATGAATGGGGCTTGCAAATGATATTTGCCATGCTGGTAAATGCCGGCAAATATGATTCATCACCCTGGATTATTTTTACAAAGCAATACACTCAACATTTAGATGGGTAATTTAGGGGATAACTGTATTCAAAAGTTTCATTTGTGGAGGTATATCGTCGGATATACAGTCGGAAATTTAGTTTTATGGCGACGCGCGAGTGGAGCCGTAAAACGTGATTTCCGAACGTATATCCGACGATATACCTCCCCAAATGAAAATTTTGAATATGGTTATCCCCATTCTAATGCATCTCAAATATTAGCATTACAAGCCGCATAATGCCGCACGTCACACAACAAAATGTGACGTAATTAATGACATCAAACTATTTCTGACAGTATATCACAGGATATACTGTCGCAAATTTTTGACGTTATCCAATCAAATGTCGCGTTACAAAAGCAAGTGCATTAGAATTCAATGATAGAGGTTACTTGACTTACTATTTCAATTATACAAGTTTATCAGTTAAATTCTCATACTTTATTTACTTTATCATTTGATTAAATAAAGAGAAATTTTCTGACTTCCAGGGTATACCTGAAGTTTGAAGCAATACTTTCACTCAAGCCATACCTAAGACAGTTAAAGACACATCCGTTTTATTTTCACCTGAACTTTAATTGTATAAGGTTAAATACATGATTTTTTTTGGCTGTTTTCAACATGTTTATGTTTATTCAAAGGGCTGATAAGTTGATAACATCATATATACATATTCTTTTTTAACATTTTTACTCACTTAGTAGGATTATACTACATGTATTTTAAGTCAACTTCCTATGGATACCTGCAGCTTTACGACTGAAAATTATATTTTCCCAGTATTTGCCTCTTGAGCCTTATTTTCCATGCTGCTAAATGCCACCAGTAAATATCGGGGGTGGCCTACAATGATGGAATAGAACATCATTTTGCATATATGCATTGATATTGACACGATAAAGGTTGGGGTTGTTATGCCACAAATTGTGAAAATTTATCACAAATTATGGCTCTTGACTTTAGTCAGAATTTCCTTTCTGCTCAATATCCCTAGAATGAATGGATGGAATTAACCAAATTTTGCATACACTTTGATATTGATGAGAATGAGGCTGAGATTTTTTTGTGTCAATAAGCTCAAATTGATATCAGAGTTATGACCATTGTCTCCTGTCGAATTTCTTTACAGCTCAATATCTTTGAAAATTAGTTAATAGAATTGAACAAAATTATGGATATGCATTGATATTGACAAGATCTAGTTTGGGATTTTTAGGCATCAATTTTCAAAAAACAACAACCCAAAAACAAAACAGTTGATAAAGTTCAGGATTAATCAAGGTTTTCTGACTGAGCACACATGCATTTTACATATGAGTCATATGAGATCATTTTTATGGCTGCTGTAATTTGGTATTTGCATGTTTACCATAAAAAGCATAAACTGATTGCTTTCTTTTGACATTTTGTTCTTTTAAGTGTCTTATTAGTGACAATAACTATGTCCATTTTGTAGTGTTTACCAACATGTACAAAAGGAGATGGCCTCTTGTGAAAAACAGAGTTTTAAAACATCGATTCTTGTCATTTTAACACTATAGTTAGATAAATGAGAATCAATATGATGGCTAAATTCCGCAATCATAGTAAAATGGTCAACAGAATAGACTAAGTAAGTAAGATAGTTTAAACAACTGCGCCATGGACTGACAAAACCAACAAAATGAGTGTGTGCAGGGAAGAAAGTTTTCAGCATTTTTCCTGAATCAGCATTTTGAGGCTGACTTTCTACAGAAAGTCAGCCTCAAAAAGCTGAATTAGTTGGATTTTAATAGCTTCTTTGAGTTAGTTCCAGGTCGTCTTTGGGAAATTGGCCATTTAAACTTGAAATTGGTAACACTTTGCAGGCATACAGCAAGTTTTAAAAGTCTAATTTTGAAAGTTCAGGATTTTTGAAATTTTGAACTTTCACCCATTTACACGCCCAGTGAAGACTCAGATCAGCCTGGGCATACAAAAGTCCAGTTTGATAAGAGTATTCACTGTGGGCTCAGTGGGTTACTAAGGATCCAAGGCTGCAAAGACTGATTAGACTGAGCTGATTCCTTTCCTGATCTGAGTCTTCTCGTGATGCCACATTGCTAGTTTGTTCTTATCATGGCTCAATTTTACTCTTTCACCATTAGTGGGGTCCAAAAGTGGCAATGCTGGAAATGATACAGTGTGAACTTCATGTCATTTCTTTCTATCATAGCTAAAGAATTGCATGCAGGGTACATTTTTATGCTTTTGTTATTGTCTGCTGACTTTTTTTTTTTCTTCAAAATTAACCTTTTCAAAAGCTTCTTTTAGAAAAACTACCAAAGTGTCAAACTTTTTGGACCCAGATCAGGACCAACATTCTGTTGGTCCTGATCTGAGTCCAAACTGTTTTTTAAGGTTGTCAGCAAACTACATAAGTCGGGACAAGCAAGGAAGAGTTAAAGAATTGCTGGTGGCTAAAAGTGCAAGTAAAATATTTAATCTTGGTGGTATGTAGGTGAGGCACATATGATAGTATTGATGGTCATTGTCAATTTGCATTATCATTTTGGGAATCGAATCATTGGTGAATTGACAATGAGATGTATCAAGTCAAACCACACAACAGTCAGCATCAAAGGTAAATACAATTCTATGCTAAATTCCTTTTAGTCATAACGCATAGAAATACTTTACAAACTAAGAAAAAAGACAGTAACGTTTCAGTATTTTATCATGACTTTGTCCAGAACATATATCCAAAATATTTCGACTGCATGCACTAGTCACCTAATACCGAGTGATATAATTACCTTCCTCTATAGGCTAGCTACTTTCATTGTGTCAATCACAATTAGAAGGGGTGGTCTAATACTGCTTTGTTTCAACCTTTGTAAATAAATTTCATTGAGACACTGTGCCCATACACAAAACAAACACTTAATGTTGTTTGATACGATCTTCCTTTTGGTCAAACAGTCATGCAAATACTGAATAGAATCAAAAGCAACACAAAGAGGGAAGTGCTTAAAGTCTACTATCTTCAGCATACACAAAACAGTTAATGTATTTTCTCCTTACACATCTTTATAGAAAGAAAAAAGTACTGCAAAAATTTAAATAGTGTATAGAAACAATTTTACACTTTCCACTGAACATAGAAAAAGTTGAGCACTAACTGACCGCCAGTGTCACATCATTCGAAAGGCGTTTCACTCATGAGAAGAATATGCTGGCTGTTTTTCTATTCACGGTGTTGATTGTCCAACCTAATTAGGTTAGTTGTTTGGTGGTGTCAATAAAACTTCTTTCAGTGTAGTTCTGAAGGTTCCAGCTGGAGTGATCGCCGTAACAGCAGCATATACATTCTTCCCATACATCCCTAGATCTTCCTTAGGCAGCTTGAATACCAATCTTTTACTTTTGGTTTCTTGCCACTGTATGATGTCGCCACTGCCTTTTACATTGCCAACAGAGACTTTGTAGTAAAGTGAGATGTCCGAATTGAACACACCGTCCCAAGACACTGTAGCCTTCTCATCGGAGTTGTTCCACATTATAGTCATGTCTGTAAGTACATATTGACTAGTTCATGAGAGTACTTAGTACATATACATATAGTCATTCTCTTTAAACATGCATGCCAAGCAGTCTTGTAGGACTTGATTTCCAAATTTTGGCCTGCGTCTTTATATCACTACAGAAAGCAGAATAACCCTTAAGTAGGCACTAGGGGCGCAATTTCCTTTTATTCTAATGAACAGACTTAGTCTGTTAGAGAATAAATGGAAATTGTGCCCCTGTCGGGGGTTTTCAAATTATGTATGTTCTCTATATCTGAAGCAGATTATTTTGTGTGTAAGCAGGGAAGGTGACGGACAGGCTCGTCTAAGTCTTCTCTGCTTGCAAATGTGATTAGTCCTAGAACTCATTAGCTGGCTCATATAAGTAAAACATCTATAAGGAAACTTAAAAAATCTTCTTGACAAAAACCACTGGCCTGATTTGAAACAGTTCAATTTATTTTTAGTGTCAAAACATGACTGCCAGTGGTGGGGCCAGTTTTTCATGTAAATAGGAGGAACTGAAATCTCTGATCTTTACCTCTTAGCTTTGCCCAGAGACATATTTGAGAGGCATACTATAACGATTTTTTTACCTTTGAAATGATGCTAATATCTCCTTGCTGTACTGTTTCGTTTAATAGTTACAGCACTCCATACCACCATCCTGTTTTCATGTTATTGAATTATAATCATAAGAAAATAAGCAATCTGAATCTTTTGAGCTGTGCATCTTTATAACCACAAAAACTGAATTTTAATTTTAGTTACATATAATGTCCATTCAAATGTTAGAATGGCGACAGGTTGTGCTGATTCAATATTGAGAGCACAATGCACAAATATGATGTCATTGAAATTGACAACTTTGTCATTTTCAATACATTGCAAAAATTTAATTTTCGAGAATATTTTATTTTTGTCTATCCAGTTGGACTGAACATGTCAGACCGATTATTGGCAAAATCTTAAAGGCAAATATTGTTTTAATCACGAAATATATTAATCTTAATTTAAATACTGTAAACAGTTTTATTACTAACAGATAAATGATTAATTTTAAATAAGAATTTTTAGAATTTTTTTTGACAGCAGATGGATAATTTGTGCTGAAATAAAACACATATTGTCATCGTTTATGATATAGTGCACATTTGGACAATTGATGATATAGTGCACACTTGGACAATTGATCAGGTTTTATTTAAGATATGCACATGCAAACTTGGCAAACCTCCAAAAATTCACCTACTTTGTGGACTAGATATACTTTTCTAATGTGTGTGTGTTAGTACTAGTCTCTGACGATACAGACTAATCATGACTGCTTCAGACAAATTTAGGCTTATTTAGCATCATTATTTTTAAAACATGTGATTGTAAGACAGTTTGAGCTGGTAAAAAAAAAATAAGTGGCAGATTTTATCCAGAATTTGCTTATAGCTGGCAAATGCATCGAAAAACTTTTCAGGCCCATGAAACCCAGCTCTATAGCAATTTCACCATATTTATAGGGCATATTGGACAGCCATGAAAGCAAATGGCTGAGATTGCTCTTGCTTGAATTTTGAGGTTTCTAATGTGCACGATCAGCTTGTTAGGTCAGTGCATTGAGGGTCTGAGGTTTCAACATAGATTTCCAGTCGCTCTTCTAAGTTACAAACAACCTTTTAGAGCTGTGTATACTAGACAACTAATATAATTTATTTGGTACAATTAACAGGAATGTTGCGTTGCTAGCTACAGAGATATTATACCAGGATCAGAATTTTTTTGGAAGACCCTCTTATAATGGATGGCCTACCAAGAATGTTTAAATTATCCTAATCCTTGCAAAACCATTAGCACCAGAGATTTACATTGGCTTATAAATGGAAATCGAACATATCCTATTCTGAAACAAAAGAGCCTCAGTGCTTCAGTACCATCTGGTGGTCCTCTGCTGATGTTCTTCATTTCAACCATTGGGAATGCCCTTGAGATGATATTATATGCTTGACCCATAGAGGAAAAACAACAAACATTTTGTTATATACAAGTGCGCCCAGACTTTAAAATTTCAGTATGAAACATGTAGTAACCATGGTAACCATTGAAGGGGAAGTGAAACTCAGATGAGCGAACATAATGTCCTGTGCAACATTGTTTCTGAAATTTGTAGATTCACTCTCCATATTCTCAGAAGATCCTTTTATCAAATCAGATTTATCTTTGGTTGGTTTGGTTCTGAACCCCCCAGTCAGCAGCTATAGTCATGTCGGGATGGTTAGTTCATCTAACCACACTTTTTCCTGAGCAAGCTTGACTAAGCTGTTAACCAGTACTTCTTGCACATACTGTCTCTTGTAACTGACAACAACCCTTCTTGAATCAGCGGAAGGGAGGAGAATGGCTGTAGAAATTATTTCATCATCAATCTCCGCAAAAGTATTGGACTGGGCCGAGATTGAACTCATGGCCCCTGGATCTACAGTCAGACACGTATCTGCAGCCAGGCACATTACCAACTGCGCTATGCGGCCCAGTCAGATTTTTTCTTATTTAACTTAAACCTTTCTTTCATGAATATTCATGGTAGGCTCCACCCGCTATGAATAATTATATAAATAAACTTTAATGTTGGTACATAGAACAAATAAATTACTTGTCAGGTCAATTTGTGCAGGATCAGATATATCGTATTTCTATAAGCAAACAGAGTAGATCCTGATCAGGCAGCTCTTGACATGGGGTGCCTGTTTTGGTCTGTTCTGTTTGCAAAAGCGTTAAATGGCATCTCTATGAGGTAAAGGGTTAAATAATGTGTACACAGATTTGCATGGCATAGATGAATGTGTGTATGTAAGCAGTCATATGGGAATTTCATTGGTATAAACAGTATTATTTCCACTAAGCAAAACGCATTTACTTCTGTCAGACCGCATATATATGTGCATATTCTAGACAAAATGTATTCACTGCTTAGATAAGTTGTGTTTTTGTGAAGAAAATGTACAACCAACTTCAAAACATGATAATTAAATGAGCCATGGCAAGACAAAACCAACAAGATATGAGCCATGACATGAGATTTCCAACAATGTTGTATGTGTGACTAGCAAAGCCTCAGACCAGCCTGCGCATACGTGCAGTCTGATCAGAGCCTTTGCTTGTCGCTTGAATATTCTAAGACTGTTAAGCTACTGACCTGACAGCATTTGGAGTTTCTATGCTAAAAGGAGGCTGCATAGGCTAATTTGAGTCTACACTTGTCAAAATACCACATTGTTGGAAATCACATGTCACGGCTCATATGTGTGTGTCAACCAAAGACTCAGATCATTCTGATCAGAGTCGGCGCTGTATGGTCAATAGGTAGCTTTCTTCTGATCAGATTGAGCTGTTGCCTAGGTTGATTTGAGCCTTCACATGAAGCAAAGCCACATCGTTGTTTATCTCATGCCACGGTTCAAATAATTAAATCATTATGACTGACATACAAAGTAGTTACCATTTACTATTGAAGGCACCGCAGTTAATACAGTAACACTTGTTGAAGATGGATCACTCTCAATACCAAACCAGTCTAATGCAGTCACCGTTATCTCATAAATTCCATCTTCAGATACCATGCCATTGAATGTAGCAAATGTATATCCAGGGTTGTACTTCTCTACATATGAGGTTATGTCCTGACTTGGTCCTCTAACATTGATCTTAAATTTAAGATACAGTTTGCTTTTAGATAATGAGCCAAACATTTTATTTTCATTTTGTTTAACAATTAAGTAATAATAAAAACGGCTATCTAGGGTTGCTAAAATGCAAATTATAATAACACATATATTAACCAAATTAGCATATAAATTTTAAATGTTTAGTTTTAATTTCAAACTATCAAATGCATTTACATAGCTCACTGAGTTGGTTATTTCTTGCGGACTAACAGGGTGAAGATTAGCTAGTGTGATCAAGGGATGTCTTTCATTATTCAGACCAACCATCCAATGCATGTCAACACTTTTATTTAAACAGTATCTCCTTCTAAACAACTCGATAAGATTCCACCAGCTTTACAGGAATGATTCTTGTATGGTCCCCTTTCATTGTTGTTCGAAGAATTACATTTCATGTAGAATTTTGTTACCTATATACATATATATGGTAAGCATAAAAAAATCTGATTGTCAAAAACTACTAGACAGATTTTGAAATAATTTGGCACGCATAGTCTTTAGGTGACCATATTTTCAAGATTACACAAGTAAATTTGATCCTTTAAAATGGCCACCAGGGATCTGTATTCCATTAGACATTGACCAGATTGATTCACTATGGGTTTAAATAATAGTTTATATTGATGTCTAAATCCATTTATTTCCCATCATATTACATAAACCTCCGCATATAATGCAAATGTTCAGGTGACATCGATGCCACTCCTTGTCCATTTGTTTATATTACGCTTGATAAAGGCCAATGTAGGCTGAAACGTTTTTTAATAAATAATATGCCATTTTGGAGATGTTCTCAGATATTTTGCTAATATACTATCAAATAGTAATAATTAATGTTGTGATGAAAAGATATGGCTAGCTAGTGACTCACTCAATATTAGATATGATTGTTAATATCATTTGTGATTTAGACTGACCTCTGGGTGGTGTAACGTGATCTACTTTTTGTTAAGACGTACGTTATGCACACACATTTCTTTACACAATAAATAGTTCAGATTATATTTTTAGTTATTAGCGAGTTTGAATTAACTAAGTAACTATTGATATTATCTATCGTAAATATAAGAACTGATAGTCAGATTTCTAACTTGAAGGGATTATGTGAAACATTACCCATTTAAATGTCTAAGAGAAATACTTAGGACTTTAAAGACCATTAAACAACCTAATGTTTACACTGCCCAGTGCAGGCGAAATATATGAATTACAATTAGGTTTTGAAAGAAATGCCAGTCTGTCTTATTATATTTAAAGAAGTATGTTCTTTAAATTGTGACTGTCCATTATAACATACCTTGTATTTCTGAATCCACTGTTCTTCTGCAAATCCTGTCCACCTGATCCTAAACTGATCTTTAGTCCCGTGGAAATTGGAATGAACTGGGTAGTGTGATGGCGAATGTCCTAATATTTCAACTACAAAACTATCAGATGTTGGTTTGTCCTGTTTGATGGTTACACCATCAGATGGCATTGTTGCCACTAGACCAGCTTTATTTTTACAGCGAACAGTTACATATATTTTCATGGAGTAAGCACTCTCTGTCAATTCCATTTTTGCAGTATAATTGCCATTAGGCAGCTCTTCAAACTCTTGAAGTGATATGTCACCTTTCTGAATTCCTGTAAATATAAAAAACTATATTTATTTTTATTTCTTTAAGGTTTACATGGTCCCATTTTCTTTTTTCCTGTTATTGACATGTTTCCTATTCACTGTCTTCTCTTGGTATGAACAAAATGCCAGCAATAGTTAGCATTATTTATCATGCAGCATTTTATAATATGGTAATAAAACTTTGAAAAGTTTGTCCAATTTAGATACTTTTTTGCAAATAAGTTGGTGGTAGGGCGGTGCATACTCTGCTGCAGTTTTCAGAGAGATGGCTTTAGAGATGGCTTTGTTATATTTGGTCAGTTTGTAGGATCTTGAGATAAATTTGGGTGGGACCTTTTAGTCTATCGCATTCTTCTTTTCTTCCCCCTCTCTCTGAAAGGAGTCCCCACATAATTGAAATATTGTTGACTGGGACTTGAAGCCTTAACTCAATCAACCAATTTTGGGAATTAGTTTGAGGAAAATACACACAAAAAACAACAGCAATGAATTAAAATCCATTCAGTAACAGTTTGTCAGCTCAGATGATGCAATCTCATAGATGATGCAATCTCACGAGTTACAAATTGTGTAGCGACTTTGAAGGGTTACATCATCCAGGCTACCAAATTTCTGACAGTAAACTAATTTGGGAACAAATTAGTAAAAAAACGTTAGGTTAAACAGTAACGATCAAATAGAAGATAAATCTATAAGACTAAATAAAAAGATTACCATTGATTTGCTGCAACATTTAAATAGCAAATCTAGCTAGTATTGATAATTTTGATAAGAATTACCTTATGGAATATGTTTTGTTGATTTTGTTTGTTTGTTATAGCAATATAAACATTTAAATATTTTGTTACTTAGGGAGTTACATTGTACCTAGATCAATTGTTGACCGGTGCAGAGAAGGTATGTGGTATGCTGTGTACCATTAGATTTGGGAATTTGAGCTTTTTGTCGCTTCCTTTTTGTCCTATAGCTCAAGGCAAAATATTTGATATCAGAGAAAGGTCAATGATACCCTGTGAAATTATCAGTTATCCTTTTCATTGACGTTTTCTAAGCATTATAATCCTGTGAAAGTGTCGATTACTACATTTCACAGCAGTATTAGTTTTTAATGGGGACAGCTGGTATATTAAGTACAGAAGTCAGTGACTCCTTAAAGTAACTGTTTTTCAGAAAACTTTGAAAATTCATCGACTTTAACATCCAGTTAAATGTCACAATAGTACAGGATTTGATTTTACTCGTTGTTAAGGATTATTCATGGTCTTCCACATGTCATTATGTGATTATAATGGCCTACTTGGTCAAATCAGGTCAATTAAGTGTGCGAATGCACTGTTATATTGCATTTGGTTAAATTTACCTCAATTCTGGGCCACTGGTTTTTCACATTTCCAGCTTTTAAATATTCAATTGAGACCATCCATCCAAAAGATTATTTTTCAGGTAGACCTGTATCTATTTTCATAAAAGTTCAATGCACTTTGCATACCTAGAGAAAGTCCTGATATTTCGACAAAAACGGTTAATAGAGGAATGCAACCCATTGATTGTAAGTTTAAAGCCATAAATGGTCTTTGCACAGGTCGAGACTTGATTTTAGTATATTTTGAATACGCCATCACTCCAAATATTGTGTTGTTAGATACTACATTCATAAAATAGAGTAAAAATGGTGATGATTATGATGATGAAGATGATGATAATAATGATGATAATGATGATGATGATAATGATGATGAACCACAAAGGTTGGTGCCGCATATGTAGATAAGAGGTGTCAAGTTCAAAGTAAATCATGCCTAAAACTGTACATGTGAAAACAAGTGTCTACACATACGAATTAGATACTCAAACTATATCCATGGCCAATCCTAGGGTTAACTTTGAGACAGAGCATACTTTGGCAAACTGACAGATACCATGCCTAAATTGCGCAAGATGAAGCAGGTGCAAGAAATCAATAAGATACAACTGAGTATGATGAGCTATTTAACATATTGCATATGTATACTTGACAGCACATATATACATAACAGAATTATAATTGTTTAAAAACGTTCATGAAAAAGGATAATTGTCTTTGTATTGTCTTTTGATTTCAGCCCAATATTTTTTAAACATTTGACCCAAGTGAATGAGACATTTATAAGTAGATGCCAATGCAGAAAATAACAGACCTGTTGTTATGAAATTGTCACAAAAGTTTAGAACAGGACAGTTTGTGTTTTTTCTCTTAGTTTACGATAATGAAAGGGTATCTCATGACTTTTCTCCTATTGGCCACGTCAGAACAAAACTTGCCTTTGGTGTTTGCAATCGGTTAAAGCTAAGCCAAGCCATCTCAGCTACAGATACTAGCTACAATATTGAACTTTTGTATGATATAAATTAAGATAGTAATCTTTCCAAAATGTGAATAACAAAGGTGCTGCTAACACAGGATAGATAAGCCCTCCAGTAAAATATCTTTACTGACGGTTCTAAGGCGGTACTTCTTTTGTGGATCATTTGTGTTATTTATGTCTTGTATTCGTCATGCTTTCACATCTGTTCTTTGCTGCCTTTTGGTCGCCTGAAGGGAAAGGGCTGACCTTTTGGATATTGTTTTTGATGTTTATTGTGATTTTGTTACTTACCAATTTGGTATCCGTACTTGATTGTATCAATTCCTGATCCTTGCTGTCTTTCTTACTATGTCTGATAATTTTTTGCTCGCAAACAGCAAGAGCAGGGGATAAGATGTGGTTCATTTGATATTGTAGAATGTATGCCTTTGAATTTAAATAAAAAATATACTTACCTACACCCCAGCTACATGATGTTATAGGTGATTCAAGATCAGTCACTTTAAAATTTACCCCAATACTCCAAGATGACTGGTAATCTACATCAGATCCTAAAATAACATTGTGATAGAAGAATAATCAGAAAAACACAAGGCGTATAGTTCCAATTTATAACTAAGCAGGCAAGTTTAAAAATAATCTTGATGATGTCTGGTAAGTACCATTTTTGTATTGACATTCTCAGATAATAAATATCCTAATCGACCTAATGAGCTTACATGCCCCTAGAAGAGCACAGTGATTAGTTTATGGACTGTTACACTAGAAACTTTTTGGCGCATCTAGCATGTTTTTGCAAGTGTTTGTGTGTTCCCTGCATCATGATGATGGAAACAGATAAGAAGTGTATAATAATACTAAAGGGAACTTTAAATATTATTATAATGATATTTGATGATTCGCTAGCCATCTACTTACTGCACAACCCTCAGAATGTCTTCTTACCCTGAAGGTTGATTTTCAAACAGTGTCCTATTATCATAATTGTGGGCTAGTGAAGGTTACCTTCGATTCCCATCAATGCCAAAATATTAAGACAATTTCCAATTTCCATCGCCTTTTGTTTATACAACAGCAATATTATAAAAATAATTGGGTGTGATCAGGAAATGCAACAATAACAGATCATAGACCAATCTATGGCACACTAAGGAAGAGGCACAGAACAATAACTGCCACACAACAGCATGGACACAATTTAAGTTAAGCAACCAGCTCGCTCTCTGATCTGTATTACAAATTAAGGACCAAACATTAATCCCCGCAAAACAATAAACAATGAATCAACAACAGAACTGCCACCTTAGAACATGCAGCAGCCTAGTCCAGCGGGGGTCGTCAGATGGGGGAAAAGGCACAACAATTTAATATATTTTAGACTAAAATTCCGCCCTTGTTAAAACACATACAAGTTCACAGATAACCACTTTAAAATGACCAATTATAAGCTACAATAAGCTGTCAATCACATATTAGGCAGATTCTCTATTGATCCTTCATAAACAATATAAGGCAGCAAATTTAGCTCTAACAGATTGTATCATGGAATGGTCTGTTTTATAGTGACAAGATACTCTTCAAATCCATGGATTTTACAACAGCATATGCAATTTCTTGACTACATTTGATTTAATGTGAAAATTGTGTTCTCATGGCATAGCTTTCAATCAATTTATTTAGGCCATAAATTTATATATTCATGCAAAATATTGGTGCAACACAAAACTCCATTGGAAAATAGTGGTGTAATCAAACGTGTGACTTCACACTTTTTGTTCGGCTTGTGAGACAATATTGAAACATCTACATACCTTCAATGAAGCCGTCATTTACATAATCAAATACAGGTGGTGTCAGGTCAACCAGGAGAGGATATGAGTAGGAAACTGTTCGTAATCCTGCACCATTAACAGCTACTACTGTTGTATAGACAGTGGTGTTATGAGCAAAATGAATCTTTGAGTTTGTATCAAATGTTTTCACTCCAACACTTTTAAATTCTTGCAGCTGTGTTCCACCTTGTACAGTTCCTGAATTAAATGCATGCAGTTTAATATAAACTTTACAAACATTAAATTATATCGTGAAACAAATCAACTAAACTACTACATAAACGAAACCATCTTTATACTGATTCATGTTATAAAAGGTTTCAAAAGTATATGTGGTTTGGGAAAGGGCTAAACTCTAAGACTTGGCTCTCGTTTGTGGTCACTTTCCCAATGGTATCTTGGGTCAGGTGTGATGCTTGATTGTATCGATTCCTGATCTTTGCACCCTTACTTATTTGGATAAGATATTCAAACCTGTCCATGCCAGGAATCAAACTAGACCCTTTGGCAAACGGTGTGAAATTCGCTCTTGATTTTTGTGATACAGGAGTCGTTCTTGATTTTTGTGATACATTAGTCAGATGAAGTAAACACAGAAAGTTACGTATGTACTTATAGCTATTGCATGTGGTTATTAAAGGAGAAGCATTATGTGCAGTTAAAACATAGGAACATGTTCCAGATGATAATCAGACTTGTTTATTTGGTTGCTGGCTATGTATACAGATACTCTGCCACAAAAATGTAAAAGCAAGCTTCTACAGCAAAGCCGTAGAAAGAAATTATGTGAAAATATATCTTTTTGACATACATTTCAGCGTCTGCCAACTCTACTGAGATAAACCAGTCTATTATGCATTACAGTGTAGGGCTAAATGTATGAAGAATGTATTACAGGAATCACATAAAATAACAAAAAGAAAAGTATGTATGTACTGTATAGCCAGTGCATGTGGTTATTAAAGGCGATGGTATTGCTGTGGAGATAAAAAATGCCAAAATGCTCCACCTGGGAATCACACTAAGGTTGCTGGTATATACAGATACTCTACCACAGCAACGTAAAAGCTGGCTTCTACAGCAAGGCAGTTGAAGGGAATTATATATAAAAAGCAAGTGAGTATGATTAGGAAATACCTCACTCACACACTGCAGACCACCCCACGGAACCTTGAGGAAGAGCCACAGAACAACAACAGCCACAAGACACCAGGAAGACAAACAAAGCAAAGCAACCAGCCATCCCCTCCTCACCAAGATGACCGCAAAACCAGAAAGGACACAAAGCAATGCACAACAAAACATGGAACAAATACAGAACACCACAATGGGAACAACAGTTAACAACGAATCAACAACAACAGAACCGCCACCCTAGAATGGAAAGCAGCCCAAGCCACAGGAGAGCCGACATTGAGTCTGAGGACTGACCCACCTTCATGCAATTAAAGGGGAAACCGTAGATACATGTATAAACCGTGATACGAAGGACTTACAACCAGGCATGCAGACTGTTGCATGATATCCATGTTAAATCGTATTCTTTTATAAAGTTTGACAATCTTTTTGAATTGATCACTAAAATTAGGTTTTCTAACAATTCTTTTGAATTTATAAACTAAATAACCATAAGACACTGGCTCGGATATGCCCTGTTGTAGAAGAGTTTTTATCAAATATTGTATTTAACAATCAAACAAAATCAGATATTTTGGCATAAATATCGGCGTCTATTAACCCCTACACAGATAACAAAACAATCTATTATGCCTTATAGTGTATGTTCTAAATAATGGTTGAAAAACATATTTGAGCGTGACATATGATTTCCAACAATGTGGCATTTTGAAACGTGTAGACTCAGAGGAGCCGGTGCAGCCTCCTGTTAAGCTTAGAAACTCCAAATTATGTTCGGTCAGTAGCTTAATATTCATAGAATATTCAAGCGACTAGCAAAGGCTCTGATCAGACTGGGCGAATGCGCAGGCTGGTCTGAGCCTTTGTTGGTCGCACATACCGCATTGTAAAAAAATCTCATGTCGCGGCTCATTTACCTATTGCCCACATATATTCCTTAATTCCACTTTCATCATCATAAAAATTCCAAGATGCATGAATGGATGACCAGCTATGTACAAACACAGTATGGGCAACTACATGACCTTCTGCTCTGTCACTTTCTTCTTCTGATGAGATACTTTCTTGAAGCTGAATGTTGTCAATTGCGATTCCGACCAGGTTCTCATAAGACCCAATACTTATATTTACTTCTGTATGAAGTGACTTAAATACCATGGTGTGTAAATGCCATGACAATGTAACAAACATGTGATCAGATCTGTTTGGCCTGGCGTATAACATAAATGGCCGTATGTCACCATCAAACTCAACAAAACCTTCAGTATTTGAACTTAATACATTGTTCAGAGGTAAATGACTAGAATAGAATGTAAGTCTATAAAGCGAGCCAATGTTTAATTGAGATACTGTCTGAGAAATTGATCCCTTAATAGCAAGAAACTTTGTTCCATCTTGCACAATGTCTGCATTTGCTGTTCCAATCACACCACAACTGTCATCTTGAACATTCCAGCTCTTGTGACTATTGTTATGACAAGAATTTGTTAATGTTAGGTCATGTATTCTAACTGGTGAATTGGAGTCTTCAAAAGATGGATTTTGAATAAGATTCTTTTCATAATGTAGATGATGCAGTCTCATTGGTGGTGAGCTATCAACAATCACACCATCGGAGAGAACAGTGTAGGATCTGTGGGAAACTTGATCTGTAGCCCAAACCTCACTCACAAGTTCCTCTCCTAGAAAAGATTATACACTGGCCTATGCGCAAGAAAACCTGGTATTGAATCATGCTAACAACCATGGGACAGATCACCCAGCATATTATCACAGTCTGATCCATGCTTTGTTTATTCACTGTCTATTACGTAAACAGCTAAACCTGCCATACGCAAATATTTAATTTTCTAGCCAGTTCCTACAACTGAGCAGGCTGATCCTAGCCTAACTGTATCTAACTGGGTCCCTTACTCAAATTACAGATTTTCCTGCGATGGGGCTGACCAAATTGAGGAAAAATATTGATGCAAACAGCTGAAAATCAAAAACGAAAATAAGCCCTGTTTTAAAGGATCCAATTTTAAAGTAGAAATTAACCTGACATTTACTCACTGATGTGTCATACTATTTAGCCTGTGTCAGAAGATTGACTTATTGTATGCAGTGGTGCTCATAAGAAAGCAGAATGTGTACTTGTTATCCTTGCTGCAAGAAGGTGTATGCAGTATTTAATTTTCATTCTATGGCTGCATTCATTTCATCATACTGGGAGATTATTAGAAACGTTTTCATGGGATTAAATATCTAATATTTAGTTTGAGGAATAAATTATCTTTTTTGCCTAGAAAATGTCACTGCAATGTAATGCTACTCATTCTAATTCATTTAAAATGCTTCTATTTATTCAAACAATAAATATGTTTATGCCAAATACTCATTTAAGGTCACTACCAACGCCTGGGCTTTTTTCTGCAAAAAATAGATTTTCTTCATTTTACTGTTATTTGCTGTTTCATTTTGCTAATAATGACAATAAAAACTGATTTCACCGTTTAGCTATGGCTCTTCAAAGACATGCTAATACGCCCATTTTCTCCAAAAATGTTCAGGGTTGAAGTATGAGATAATCAGGTCTATGATATTGTAGCTGATGATTATGGAATAATGTCAATTATTGCATAAGAACACCTAAGGTTTACTTGAAATCCAAGAATGGTCACTTGATGCGAATCTAGTAATTACATATTTACAGAACAACTTTTACATTAAAAAGAATAGTCAAAATTATTTGCAAATTTTACGTTTGATCACTACATATTTAAATATTTTAGGAAATCAAAAAAATAAACTGAATTCTGTGAATCTTGTATATCATAGACATTAGTGCGTAAGCTGAATCTATGTGAAATTTGAGCATTTTTTACCACAAAAAGAGAGATATTTCTTGATTGCTAACCCTACCCCATGTAATGCACAACTTCAATTTTGTAACTATTTAATTGCATAATAAGGAATAAATTTACTTTCAACAGACTAAAAGTGTTTGTAACTATAATTTTGTAGAAACTGTTTCTGAGAAGATTAACTACTAAAAGATAGTTTTCCGTGAAAAATAAATATATGTTGTTACTCCACCCACTTGTTGCAATGATTATCAACTCTGGCGCAATGAATGAGTTAAAAATGGTTCAAACATTTGTAAACACACATTTTTGTTGTTGATATATTAAGACGATTAAAGAAGTCATTGAAATATATCAAAATTGTAGTGTCATTCAATATTCATTCACTGTTTTGATGTAATTGATGCATTTGTACGGCATATTTTATTGATTTTTTCCACCTCAAAATGCAAAATCAAGTGCAGTAACTCATGTACTGTATGTTAGCAAAATATTAGATCAGTTAAGTTAACTGACATAAAGATGTGTCCGACCAAATATCTTGTATATGCTTTAACTGCAAGCTGATCATTAGCGAGCAATTTATTAGAGAATATTGGATTCTCGACCCATTTTCTATGTAAATATTAACATTAAGGGGCAATAACTCATGTTTGAAAAAAAATAAAAATGTGACAGAAGCAACTTTTAATCTACAGCATAACATAGTCATGATTCAAACCAGCTTTCAATCAATTTAGAAAATAAGTGTTCAAGTTATTCAGCTTTGACTAACTTTACTGCAGTTTTCCAATACAAAACAATGGTAAAATAATAAACAGGGTCAGTAACTCTTGCTGAAATATGTAGATAATTTAATGCATTATATTTGCGCCTGGCACCCAATTCCATTTATCTCAGTAAGTGTCAGGTAAATGTGGCAACAAATATTGAAGTTATAAGGTTAATTGTGTGTAGGCATGCAAGAGTTATGGTTATAGGTGTTGGTAGTGACCTTAAGCAATCAAAACAACACATGCCTAGCCTTTTAATTATACTCAAGTATGAAAATAATCAGGGCGTCACTAAACCTAAAAAAAGTTTGGTATGTATTAGTAAATGGTTACGAGAAGAATTGGTCTGGCGTTGACATACATGTAACCAACAGCTGTGCATTTAGAAATAACTAATTTCAGCCTCTTCATATGCATAGTCTGATCAGAGCTTTTGCTGTTTGAATTTACACACTGTTAATCGTAAGCTACATATTGTATGTACAGTAAAGGCTCTACTACATATGTGCTGGTCTGAGTGTTTGCTAAGCATGCACATATATTATTTTGATGGCTTTGTCATTAATTGCTTCAAATGTAATATTTCCTATTTAAAAATAACATACCATTTTGAGGAGAGTTAACAGGTAATTTCTCTATGCTTGTAGCTAATCCAATGTCTTGAACAGGAAGCACAGAACACGAACCAATTGTATCAGCTGTTGATACACACCAGTGATATGTCTGAAGACCTGAGCCAAGATCAACGAATCCCTGCCAAGATGCGGAAACATGGTTTGATGTATTCTGATAACGTGTATCTCTGAAACCTGTAAATGTACAAAATTATCAAAATATGGTACAAGAAATTTTGAACCAAATTTCAGCAGCAACATCTAATATTTAAACAGCTAGTAAGTAGAAAATGATACGAAGGTTATTTGTTTCATTTGATTCTTTACATCCCAGTCAACACTTTTTCTGTTATGATGGGGTCAGGTCTTCCTGGGTTGAACCAGTACTAAGCAAAGATAGATACAATGGTTAAAGATTCATAAAGATATAGGGACTGCTGATGATATGTTATAATTTGCATCAGTGCGTTTCTTATATTACAAGTGCTTGGATTATTTTATCATGTATTCTAACACACCTCGCTTATAGAGCCAACGCTATTAAAACGTGATATATTAAACAATAATTCACAGTTTGGAAAGCGCGAAGAATGCACGAGTTAGCTGACGTCATTTGTTACTGAAAAAAATGACGTAAGTTATGGCGTTAGACGGTGTAACGTCGTTTTTACGCTTGAAAGACGCTACAAATACATGTTAACTTATACAACATAGTCCAACTATTGGCGGGAATTCTTCAGTGCGATGGCGGAAAGTTGGAAGAAGCTGAAGACTTCAAATGTGTTGTCGTCATTTATTGTGTGTTAGAATTGAAATAGATCAGCTCTAGTGCGTGAATTGTTGGCTAATAATTCACTGTTTGTCTGTAAGTTGTACGAAGATAAATCACTAGGGCTGTGCGCTCGTGATTTGATCTTTACAACTGACCTCCTAACAGTGAATTATTACACAATAATTCACTGCTAGAACTGATCTATTTCTTAAGTATAACAGCTCATATATTTTCCCAAAGAATATAAGTAAATGAAAAAAAACACACTTTCCCTTTTTATTTGCCACAAAGGCTTACCAGCTACATGCATCACGCAACATGTACGCGAAGTTTTTAAATGCTTCCATTTTTGTGTCAGACCTGACATTTGGCATTTTTTGAAGACTATCCTAGTTACTAAATTCTTGAATACTATTTAAACAAACTTAGTTTCCTTTGGGCCTTTACATCATACTGGAACAATAACATAAACCTTTGTAGTTACTTTAAAATTTGAAATGTTTGATAAAACATTTCAGTGATATTTGAGAAAGCTTTAAAACTGTTTTCATAAACTTTAATAAATTGTTTGATTGGTCATTTAAGTACCAACACTCAAATAAGGACCCTATTATGTCATTGAAGGGTCCTTGCTACAAGTGCTGTAGACTCCATCACTTCAAACAATAAGTAGAACACTGTAATTGTATTCAGAAAATATTTTAGATCATTTCGTCTCATGCTTATTTGCAAGGAAGGAGTCAATGTAAGTGGCTTCTACTAGGCATACAATAAACGTTCTGCTGACGTCCAGAACACTTGCTTGGTCTATCAAAACTAAAGAACTGTTTTGATCAATGAGTTTTTAAGTTACACTACCTTATAGGGTATTCTGATTCTGATTAAGTTTGCTGATTAATAAATGTGTTTGTAGACATGCCCCAGGTTATCATTAATTTTGTATCAAAACAATCAATGGCCCATTTCCTCTAACTTTTGTCATTTGGTTTGAAAAAAAAAGACTAGACAAGTCTTGATTATTTGAAGAAGCATTCTCATGTACATACAGGTGATGGCCTTGTTTTATACATTTTATAATGTACCACCTTGCAGTGTATTATGCATCTTTAAATTGCGTTCTCCATAGACAACTCAGCAGCTGCTATATGCATATTTTACATTGAAACAGTCTTAACACGTCTTGAAAAACACAAGAATTACAATTTTTAACAGTTATTACGTTTCCATAACTTCCGTAAAGCTGCAAAGTCTGCAACTTTTGATTATCTATTTTTAGAAATAATGTTTCTGATTTCCAAGAACACAGTAATTTAGCTAAAATTTAGGTATACATTTAACCAGCTTGGTAAACCTTTACAAATTATCACCATCCAAACAACAGCCTTTATGTCAATAATTAAGTGTCTAGAATTATTGGAGGGATGTAAATAATTACCAACATGAAAAAACACCTATTTTATAAGATAAGTCACTTTTCTATTCAGTTTTCAGCCGTAGTGAACCAATTTATTTTTAAAGCATAACTCAATTATATTTTTACAAATGATTTAGAAAGAAAATAAAAATTTCTCGAAAATGTTCAGAATTGCAGACTTAGTCCCTAAAAGAAAAACAATTATATTTGGTTGTACAAAAATTGCCATTTTAACTTCATTTTAATGTTCCATAAAACGTTACGGTAAATTATCATATAACGTATAATGTGAAACTATATATAGAGGTGCCATTCGGAACAGCTAAAACTTCCTAAAGTCTCATAAGACAATAAAAAGAGCCCTTAATTGTTTGACTTACATAAATTCATTTGATAACTCGGATTGGATAGATGCCTACTCATGTTAGATTCTTTGTGAACTCTAACTAAAATTGTTTACCTTACAATAATACTTCCAGAAGAAGGACACACAATGAAAAATTAAAATTTATCTATTGAATAATTGATTGATCCCTAATTTATAATAATGGATTCATTAGGCAACTAAAGCAGTCTATTTATGTATTTCAATTGGATGGGAGATCACAGATTGGCACTCTGGTTACCTTTTAATGTTATTGTTATTTTTCTCTCAATTACCATTTGTTTTGTAGTGTATACTATTTTACTATTTTTCTGTGCAGAATTATGATATTTCTTTCAATCTGTAGCAGCAACACTTGTCTTTTTCGACCACAGTGGAGACATAATCCATAAAAATATTTTGACTTCTGTGGGAACCCACGAATGCGGCATGCGAGCCTAGCACTTAAACGTCTGACATCCTTAACCGTTACACCACCGAGGCATATACTATTTTAGTTTACTAAGGTGACTTACATTCGTATATGCCATAATTTTTAGCACCACATTATATCTAAATTTGAGAGCCTATATTTAGATATTTCTTTGTACATAAAAGCATCCAGCACTACATTTCGAGAATAATGTGACCTGCAACGAGGATGAAGTATCCTAAAGACCAAATAATGTCTGCCAGATGGATAAGTACTTATTTTGTTAATACCATTTAAGGTATTTTAATACAAATAGAAAATGAAATAATTTGAAACATTTTACATCAGTACAGGGTAAATAGCGTAACTGCTATTCAAATTCACAAAGTAGGAATTACATAAAAGCTTTAGACGTAACCTAGAGATCTTGCATACTAGTAAGCTAAACATGTGTATTTCAAGTATAACTACGTAAGAGTCTATGTTATTATTGCCAGCACAAATAAAACCAGGCGGAAGGTTGCAGAAATTTTTCATTCTCGTCACAAATATGTATGATATTTGTCCAGGTCATACATTTAAAAATGACGGTATTTGAAAACTAATGACCAAGACAAATGGTATTGAATGTTGTTCTGAGCAAGAATATTGCCTTTTATTAATTATATTTTGATATGCATAAGATAACAAATAATTACATACTTATGTGAAAAAGTTTTATAACTGCAAGGCTAGATCACTCATAGAAGATCATCATCTAACAAATACAAAATATTTAACCATATATGAATAGATAACTTAAAAGCAGGTACTTTTAGTGTTAGTTGCCACTATTGACAGTTATTTACAATGTGAGAAACTTTTACCTGAACCATCATACACCACGCCGGCTATGGGGTTGTCCTTATCTATTTGGCAGCCATCTGAAGAAGCAATTGTATGGAGACCTGCGTGGTTGTACGCAATAATATTCGTATAAAAGCGTGTATTAACATCATGGTATATGCCAGTGAGATTGTACATGGTGACAGTCGGAAGAAGATCCTCATATACTAAGTGAATATCGTGTCCTGAAAAAACAAATTCAATCAATTTGTTGGTCAGCTCATGCGTTTTAGGCACTAATGGCATATGTATAGTCAATTTTTAAAGATGCATGCACATATATCTAGTAGGGACAGTGGTTTAACATTGATCTGGGCCTATACAAACACCTCCTTATTTGTAAGCTGTTGCCTGTCTGAGATAGGTGCATGTCGCCTATTACTCCCGGGTAATGGAAGAGTTCTTCAGGACTAACAGTGAAGTGTTCTTATTTTTTTTTATTAAAGACTACAGTGCTTTTTGCAATATAAAATGAAAAGTACTTATACATTTAATGTATATGCAAAGAGAAGGGCTCCATGTCATCTTTGAGAAAGCTAATTAGATAATATTGAAAACGAATCCTTCAGCAATAGAGTAACTCTACAAAAATTGAAAACAGCAGATTTGATTTCACTGAGTCTGTTCAAAATATGGGGGAAGTTCTACCAACTCCACTCAGCACAATGATAACATAAATCCAGTGAAAGCGAAACATGTCTTTAGTATTTTCTTATATTCACATTTTATATTTTCAATCTGGTTTGCCATGTTATTTTACAATCCATTTGCTAATAGGCTTTTTGAAACCTGTTTAAGCCCTCCAGTAAAATATTTTTACTGACTGTTCCAAGGCAGTACTTCCTTTGTTGATCATTTGTGTTATTTATGTATTGTGTTTTTCATGATTTCGCTTCTGTTCATTGCTACTTTGTGGTCACCTGCTGGGAAAGGGCTGACCTGTGATGGTTAATTGTGTTATTGTCACTTTTCCATGTGATGTCCTGGGTCAGGTGTGGTACTTGATTGTATCGATTCCTGATCTTTGCCACCTTTCTTACTTTGTAACATTTGTCTTTGGAATCTTAGAAAGCAAAACTATGAAATGTTCTTATAATAACTGCACACATCATGCAAACATAACATCATTGTAGACATTGGCATAACACGACCCCCTATTGTTCATTGTTGGTAGCATTTTGCACCTGAAGATGAATTCTTAGTAATACATGTTCATAATTTACAAAATGAAAAAATCATCGAAGAAGAATTTATACAGTTTTATTATATATACCATCTTTAAAAAATAGTATTATCTTCTTGCATATTTGATGACATTTCATACTATTCAAATTGAGTAAAGGTGTGGGTAGTTGCATTGTTTTTGTGTTGAACCATGGAAAAATGAAGGACCTTTCCTTTTTGTAGAGGTGACAAACCTTTCCCTTTGTTCTGGTGATTGTACTAATTAATGCTCATACTTTCACCTTTATAAAGATCAAAGTATTCCATCATATTATCTAAAAGCTTCATACTTTGAGCAAGCACACTGTCACAAATTTCCACTGATGAACAAATCAGCTTTAATGCAGAGCAATCTGCATAGACACTCACTTAGACTTTCATAGCAGAATGTTAGCTTAAGGTATAAATAATTTAGGTCAGATCTAGAAACCAATGAGATTGAAAGTGTTAGAAGATGCAAGAACTTCACATTTTTTTTCAATTTACTATATAACATTAAATGCATGATTCCCCACCATACATATTTAATTTATATGTAGCTGTATGTTAACTTCTGTTTGCAATTCGAATAAATCCAGATTCGTTTTTCCTTACCACCAAAAAGATTCATTTTTAAAATAAAATATGGAATTTGAAACCTCAAAATTCTAAAAATTATTATAGAAGGGCTTATAAAATACTTAGATAAAATACAATAATACAGTTACAGTTGCCGCCCATTGTCTATTGCGTCATGAAACGATTAGTTGTGAAGCCTTATTAACAGTTGATGGTTGTAGCTGACGATTAGTTGTTCCAGATTAAGTATGAAATATAACATTAAGCAAGTCCAAAATAGTAAGTGAGTATGATCAGCAAATACCACAATCACAAACTGCAAACAAACCCATGGCATCGCGAGGAAGAAAAGTAATAAGGTTGCAAAGATCAGGAATCGATACAATCAAGTACCACACCTGACACATAACAATCATGAGACATCTGCTTTCCTGTATTTCAATTCACACCAAACAATAATATGGCAACACTAAATGTAAATAAAGGAACTTTTGGCATGAATATATGATGACAATCAAAAGGTTTTAGAAAACTCTTATACAACCGTTTAGAATAATATAGATGACAGTAGAACAGCAAAGAAAACATAACCAAGAAATCCCACCCACATAACACAAATGAGAACAATTTCAGATTGTAAACAAACACCAGACATCATAGAAAAGAGAAACAAGAACACAGGCAAACAAAGAAAACAACTTAATAAGCAATGCAACCAGTTCTTCCTCTGTAAATGATTTAAATAATAGCACTAAAACAGAGAGCTCTACATCGGCTGTTATCCAGGAATTAACTCGAACCCCTCCACAGGTCAGGTAATGGGAGCAGCAAATATAGAAGTAGCAATGTCAGCTACATCGCCTGGAAGCATACAGCAGCCACATTTGAACTCCCTAGATTAAAACACACACCGATTTTACTTCAGACATAAAATATGGCTCACAGTGATTTGTTGCCTTTAAATATATCACTGGCTGGAGGTCAGTTGTTAAAGTGGATAAATCACGAGCGAGAAAATGATTTATACACTTGCAACTGAGCAACAGCCAGTGGTATATTAAGCAACAAATCACTGCCAGCACGAATTTATTGGAAAAATGAACAATTCCTTCAGAGTCTATAAGGGTTCTGCCATCTTGAAAAGAGCATCAGAATTTCCTGTAAATCTTATTTGGACTGAAACGCATACGTTTTGAACGTCCATTTAATGTAGAAACGACGGTATGCTGTCTACTGTCAAGATACAAGGTTGTACGTAATAAATGACGTCATAAAAATCAAACTGGCGGCCAAATGACGTTTCATTAGTCCGGGCAGTGATTTGTCAACCAATCAATTTAATCATAATTATTTTTTTTAGCTTACCATTTGGTTCAGAGCTGATATAGAGTCTGTACCAAGCAACATTTTCAGGGGTTTTGAATTTGCCTTCCCACTCAGCAAGTAAAGTTTCACCAGGTGCAATGAAGTCAACGTCCTTCAGTCCTACGTTATGTATCTCCTTGACCTAATCCAATTAATAAGTAATAGATTTGTGTATTTTAATAAGCATACACTAGGTGCCAAATCACTGCATAATACTATTGAATGTCTGGCAAATAAAATTCAGTTGTATAGCAAATTAAACAAGCTGTTCAGAGCTCTAATGAATGACATATTCAGATTCAGATATCAGTATACATTTTATAAAGTATCTGTTCTTTTGCAACTATGACCAGTGTACTTGTTTGCGTGTCTTGCACAAACCTGGTGATTTATTTAAGAGCTCAACTATCAGAAAGTGCTTTTCAAACGCTTATGAGGGGCATTTTGCGTGTTCTTAGCATGGTCTTTTACCTCAGTAACGATTTACAAACCCTATCATGTTTGGTATCATTTTAAAGAATTATCTTTTTTCTATGTTATGACACAAATTTCATGAGGATATAATAATGCAGACACGAAAAATATTATTGTGAATACATGTACTGTTTGTATACTGGAAAACGCAAAAATTTCAGTGGAAAATATAACATATTTACCTTTTGAAAAGTGTGCAAAACATTTACAATAGTTCATGAAATTAGATAATTTTGTACCATTTGGTAGGCCACAATCTGGTAGAGTTATTATACAATTGATGACCGAGTTGGATGTTTCTAATAACTAAATGCTGGAACAGCAATACCAAAACCGTGTAGAAAGCAAAGCAATGCACACTTTTTTTCCACTGAAAATCGCATGTCACAATGCACATATTTTGAAAATATATAACCAACAGTAGTTTAAAAATGTCGTGTGTTGATATTTTTGTCAAGCACACTTTATGCTCTTTGTATTGAAACTCCAAAAAAATTGCAAACCAGAACAAAGGGAACATAACTTATAATCTTCCAATGGGGCAGAGTAAGTGTAGCCATGAGTTGACGTTCTGGTTAATTTCAATTGAAAACGGTTGCAAACAAAAAAGTAAAACTACATTGAGAGTAGAAATCAATCATTTTTGTGATGGTTAAAGCGATACCATAAGAAGATTTATGCCACCGACAAAATGTGAGGTGTTAAGTTGCCCCACCCACTTCTTGAAAAGTAGGGGTAGTGTTATTTTAGTGTAGTATAATTTTCTTAGATACAGAACTAAACAAGCCACATTTTTTGCGCGACGAAACGATTGTTATGCATTGTTCGCTACAAATAAAGCAAACCTTTTTTCAATAGGCATTTTTGGTGCTCCTGTAGAGACACAATTTAAAGTAAAAGTAGAAAGAAAATTCGAGAAAAGTCCCATTTTTGAAAGTTTATCGTTTCTCTATTAGTCAACATTTTCCAAATGTAAAGGTGTAAGTCATGCAAGCAGTGATGGCATAATTTATTTTCATAAAAATTAAGTTGGCACCAAATCGTTAATTTGTCAAACCGTGATGGTAAATAATGTGCCCAATTTTCCTTCATATTTTACAAATATTTTGCTTAAAATTTCCGCCTGTGTATAAACCCTACTCATTTTGAGCATGCACTGCACGTGCTCGTCGAGTCTTTTTTACAACATAAATTAAACCATCACGTAGCCGTTGAATTTTAGTTTCCCAAAATGTATTATTTGATAGCATTTAATCAATGCATTGTGCCATTCTAAAAACTTTCCAAATGCCCCTCATATAGGCGAAAGAGAGCAAAACATTTGAGATGTTAGACCATGATAAGTAAACCAGCTCTAACTCTTTGCAATCTTAAACCAAACTAGAAATTGTGTTTATGAAACACTGTGCCCCCAACCATATGCTTGTCCATAAAGATGATCTCACCAGGTAATCTACTCACCATCCTCTATGAGCTGACCAAATCTGAGGCTACTAGCTGTAATGGTTTTTGAGATTTATCTTTGTTTCAAGTTTTCTATGTGCAAACTTGCAAAGGGCAATAGCCCATAAAAATGCAAAGGGCAATTACTCGAAAAAAATAAAATAACTTTTCCTTAAATTTTCACCAGGTAATTTACTCATTATCCTCGACCAGCTGTCCAAGTTTGAAGCTCCTAGCTGTAATTGTTTTTCAGATACCAAACTTTCTATGTCCAAATTTTCAAAGGGCAATAACTCATAAAAAATAAAATAACTCTTTTTTAAATTTTCACCAGATCATCTACTAATTATCCTCTATCAGCTGACTAAGTTTGAAGCTCATAGCTGTTATACTGTTTGAGATATCTTGATCACAAAATTAAATTTGCAAAGGGCAATATCCTGTAAAATGCAAAGAGCCATAACTCAATCAAAATAAAATAACTTTTTCTATAATTTTCACCATGTAATTTACACATTATCTTCTATCAGCTGTCTAAGTTTAAAGGCCCTAGCTTGAATAGTTTGTGAGATACCAAGCTTTCTATATCCAAATTTTCAATGGGCAATAACTAAAAAAAAATAACTTTTGTTTTAATTTTCACCAGCTAGTCTACTTATTATCTCTATCTGCTAACTAAGCTTTAACCCCCTAGCTGTTATACTTTTGAGATATCTTGATTACAAAATTTCATTATGACCCTGTAAAAGGGGCATAACTCCACAAAGGGAGATAATTTGGACCCCCAAAAAATACAGGTCAACTAGGTTTTGATGACACATCTATTTATCAAATTTCAAAACTGTAACTTAATTTTTTTGTAACGGAGCACGGACATACACACATACACACGGACAAGCCCAAAGCAATATGTCCCTTCACTTTTTTCAAAGTTGGGGGCATAGTGAAACAGTGCATGACAAAACCAACTTAACGTGATAATTAACATCAGCATGGATATCAGCCTAGTCATGTTAGTGGATTTGCCATGGACTCAACGAGTAACAAAAGCGCAAGGTATTTTCATGTAAATGTAAAAAAAAAACCTTAGATCAAACTAGGCAAATACTAGGTTGATATGAGTCTCGAGTGGAAGCACATGACAATGTGTTGCTTCCAACTTATGCAATGTATTATTACGCAGTAAAAATCAATTGAATTAAATAACTGATGAATTTAGATAATGTTTTAACCTCACAGAAAACAAGAACTGAAACGACAAAAGCCACAACAAATCAGCAACAAGAGGAACACAATTAGTACCAATATATTACCTGCAATTTATGGTGTATCAAAATACACCATATACAAAATTTATGGTGTATTAAAATACACCATATACAATGCACCGTATATCCATTTTTTTATGGTTACATTCGTGTAAAAGACAAATGCCTGAATTGTAAATGTTTCAAAGGTGTCTTTATTGACCTTACTGGTATGTATTAATTGTTTTGGCATCTTAGCTCAACAATTGTTGCAGGGAATAGTAAAATTGTATGAATGTATTTCATCAGCTATATATGTAGAATGATAATCTTACCATTTTCCCAAATATATTGGACGTTTCTGGAGGCAATGTCTGAATAACAACTCCATGGGACTTAAACACAGAAAACGTCTTCTCATCAAACCATGCGCGAATGAAGAACGAATATGCTTCCCCATCATGAAGGAAAAATCCTAAAATATGTAAAATAACACTATTAGAATAAGAATCTGTAGCAGTAGCTATCTTTTGTTATTTATATAATATGCCATATTACTAGAGCATTTAGTCACTGTTAAGTTCATATTAGGTGTATTATTTTTGCATATTTCTGAAACAATATGAGTTTTATCATGTCGGAGAGTTAAATGTAGACATATGATTTGAGATAACGCATGTCTAGTATCAAGGGTTTTCGTCAAGATATAGCTTTTATAATTAAATGTGAGTATATTCACACACTAGTAGATAATGTCAACACATTCTATAAAGTGCCTTTATATATTCCAGGATGGAAAGACTTGTGTCTCCACCAAGTGAATTGCTATAAGTTATGATTCAGACCATAGTATTCAGCAAAGGCGGACCAACACTTTTCTACACATATTTGATTTCGTTTCTACACAAGGTAATTATTATATCATTACATATAACTTGTTCATGTAGAAGCGTTACGTCTTTTAGAACATTATTAGCTTGTAACATCTAACATTTTGATCAATTTACAATGTCATTGTCTTCAAGGATGCCTTTTCTCTATCTTTACTCATAACTGCTGATATGTATGGTGTCAGGAAACGCCTATATTGCAAATGTCCCCTCATTTACTCTAGAAACAATGCAAATAGATTTAATATCATTAATCATTATTTGTTGAATCTGCTTCCCTAATGGACTCATCTAAATAACATAATGTGTTATAATAGTAGTTAGAATATTATTGACACATACCGCAAAAAATGACGTAAAATCTATTTAGAAATGAAACAAACATATATTTATTTGCTTTTGATATGAACAGCAAAGGTGTTTTTCTTTACTGCACGCTGCAGATTTCAATAATTTTGTATGATCATTAAACTTAAAGCATAGTCAATAGACTAAAAAAATATTGTATGCTATCAAATGTGGATTTAAAAAAAAACAATTAGAGAAGAACATATAACCTTATTTGTTTTTTGCTTTAACTGTTTTCAGAAGAAATAACTACCATTCTTGCATAAATATCTATATGAGCATAACTGTTTAGAATAGCTGAACTGCAGATAAACAGATAATGCAAAAAGCAACAATTAAACGATGCCTAAGAACCATAGACATTTGGAAATGAATAAACCTTTAATCTTATTTTCATTCCTATTTCTATCTTATCGTTATTTAAATTACACAATCAGCACACGCAATCACATTTAATTTAAATAGTTTGATATGATAATGAAAAAACAAATATGAAAGAGTATAGACTCTAGACACTGGCAATAAGACAACTAGAGAACATTAACTATCTAGAGGTACATGTACCAATAAGTATATTTATAAAGTACGTTTCAAAAACATCAGCAACTAAAAAAATCAAATACCTGTAGGTAAAGTAAATGTCCAGGAACGCAAAGTGCACGCATCATGCCAAATCCTTTCATGAGTTCCAAAGACACCCGTTGGTTTCTCTGAATCTGTGCGCCCAACGCTCCATTCATACCTGAATATATTTATCTGCGTATTTTAGAAAAAAATGTTTTGACTTTCTGTTTGCTTATTACATTTGAAAAGAATATGATTTGTTAATTAAAGTTCTGATATTTTAACTATTTTAAACCTTTTTAGAACAAAGTGTTAGTTTATTAAACGTAACCTATCCCAATGATTGTTACCGATTGTAATACAACAGAATAAAATGTTAAAAAAATTAATCTCATAGATAACGATACCTATTTGCTGTCTTTAAAAAAAGGAAAGGAGAAAATGCAGCTGGATGAACAGGGTTATGCTCCTGGTCACATTTGATACTTCTTCATTATTCTAAACGTAAACAGCACTATTTCTTTCTTTCTGAATCCTTCTATATCTGATGACTTGACAATAATCTTGATCTGTTAATAGGGCTAATTGTATTAGTTAGACATACCACAACGGCGTTACTCCTGATATAACTGACCATTTACCAGATAGCATCATCTCTGTTGGGGTGTGTGTTATCTGTGTACTGTCTTCATTATCAGCTGTTAAGTTGATGACATCTTTAACCAAAATATTTGCATACAAAGTGTCTGAAAGAATATTGGTTGATAAATACAATGCTCAAAAGTCACATGTGTATCTCTTTGGTATACACAGTAACCTTTTAGATTTATTGATCTCGTGGGTGTTACATCAAAAACTGGAAGGAGATGTTTATTTTTCAGATCTAAAAGAAACAAATAGCTAAGGTGTAAATGAAAGTCTTTAAGTCTAAATGACAATGATTGGCTGTTTAAAACCATTTTCAGTAAGTAATAGATATTGCACACTGATACAAACTGTACTTTAAAAATATTCATTGTCAAATTGCTTTCGTTTCAAGCTCAATTAACTCAACTACTTAAATTTTAATTTGTTCTCAAACAAAACAACCAGACAATATCTATGTACTTAACTATATCTTAATAGTATCGAGCGCGCATATTAATTCTGTGGATTGAATCAAACAGTAGTGTGCATAGATTAACATGCACGCTCGGATGATATGATTATAATTGATTTCTTGTTCAAAACATTCAGTTTATTCTTTGGCAGCTATATTCTTGCGAAGCTAGGTTGTTCATATGTTTTCAAATAAAATCAGGAACAAACACATTTTCACTAGAATGAGATAGATGGGTGCCAATATCTACAATTACATTAAATACCACATTCCACCCTTTTTTGTCTTGACCTTTGACTCCAAGGTCAAGCCAGCAATCCAAAACCTATGAGGTTATCTACACACCATAACCAATCAACTTCTTAAATCTAAAAACAATGGTTCAAGTTACAAACTATAGGAAACAGATTTTATGTTTATTTTTACATTCACCTTTCAATCCTTCTAGTTTTGCAATCACCTTTCTGATGTCTTGAGAATGTTAATATTTTGTGGCTCTTCCTCACTGTGCCGTGGGTTGGTCTGCAGTGTGTTACTATGGTGTTTTCTGATCATACTCACTTGTTTTTTTTCACTTTATGAGTTGTAAGACTGATTTTAATAATATTTGAACTTGACCTTTGACTCCTAAGTAAAAGCAGTGATTTGAAACCTTCATCATCATTTACACAACATATGCAATCATTATGTTAAATATCAACACTTTCCACCAAAGTTGACAAATGGAGTTTTTGTCACTAGCCCTAAGACAGATTTTTATGGGGGTGTTGCTTTTAAAAGCTCTTACTTGTATGAAAATTTTCCCGTATAAACAAAATTGGCTATTTTGTCAAGGAGACGGGTACCTTTGGCTATATTGTTGTATGAAGAATTTATACATCTCACACAGATCACTTTTGAGTACTCAGCAGCATGCTTGTCAGTCATTTTTGATTTACTTTCTGGTTTTATTTTGTTTGCAACATTGTGGCATACTGGGTGAATTTTAGATAAAAGTGTTAACATGAGCAAGAACTACAGTTGACCAACTACAATTTATGAAAGTATCTTGACCCAAATGTATGTATTTCTGGTATTATTTACAATTTTTGATTCTTACCATAGAAAATTTATAAGCAAAAATTGGAAAAATATTTTTCTACCAGAAATTTGTACATTTGGGCAAAAATACTATCACATTTTGTAGTAGGATAACTGCAGTTCATGTTCATGTAAATGTTTTTCTCTAAAGATTACCCAGCGTGTCGCGGTGATGCAAACAGAATCAAACCAGGAAGTTACCAAAATGACTGATAAGCACGCTGCTGAGTACTATAAAGCAATTAGAAACAATGACTTAGGACTGACAACAGCAGAAGCCAGTGGGGCTTGAATACTTTATAAGTCAAACCTTTGCCCCAGACTCACTTACTGCTAAAATCTTACTTAGATTATCATCACACAGAAAATCAGTGCAACATTGTAAACAAACATTTAAATCAAATTTGATAGCAACAAAGGATGAAATAAATATGACTTGAACCAAATTGGCCAATTCTTAAGGAAGTCTGATTTTGTTTGATCCATATTCGCAGATAAGCAAAAGGATTGACCAACTGAAACAATTTTTGAGCTAAACAATGTTTTGTGTTTAAACAACAACAGAATCTATGGCGAAGATTTGGTTCCAGTAAAATGCATTTAAGCCTCCCAGTGGCTTCGGCTGCTGTCCATTCTAAGGCAGTGGTTCTGTTGTTGTTGATTTATTGTTTATTGTTGCTCCCATTGTTTGTGGGGGTTTTGTGTTTGGTCCTTGTTTTGTTATTCAGAACTTTGTGTCCTTCTAGTTTTGCAATAATCTTGATGGGGAAGATAGAGCTGGTCCCTTTACTTTATCTGTCTTCTTGATGGCTTGTGATAGTCGGTGCTTTATGGCTCTTCCTTATGGTGCCGTGGGTTAGTCTGCAGTATGTGATTGTGGTATTTCCTGATCATACTCACTTGCTGATATGAAAGATAGATGCTACCACGATTGGGTCCTAAATGTACATATTGATACTATTGATAATGATTAGGAAAATGATCATATAAGCAAATGCCAGTGCTCACAGGGGCATGTAAGCGACTACACTTACTATTAATACACACTCTATAAAGCTAGTCTGCTGTTTTACATATGTTAGATTCTCTCTATGTTTTAAGGCCATTTTATTCAGATTAATTAGAGATTGCAACAACTAAAGTCTTCGCAATTGACGTTGAATGAACTTCTCACCATATCATTTTTACATACTCTGTTCCTTTTGGAACACTGGGTTCTAGTAGAAAGCAGTTTACCATTTAAGTCAGTGCTATGTGGTATGAGAATTGATGCACATTCCATTAGAATAAGATAAGCAGACTTGATGAAACTGAGATTGCCGTTTTTCCAGACTATCTAAAGGCTATAAGGTATCAACCTACGCATGCATCATTTGACAAAGGTCTGTAATGAATCTTATCACACACTTATTAAACCTTGCAACTTATAATGACAAAGTATGTAAGCAAACTGCATATTTCTAAATCACTAAATTTAATGGTTATATTTGACCTTACCTCCACTTTTGTCGTAACAGGTCATGTCAGTGTCCATTTTACATTTAAAATCTTGTGCTGCACAAACACAGTGCCCGTGACATGAATGACTATCACATCGTCGTATAAGCTGCATTACCCCACCAGGTACCAAGTAAAACTGTGAGTGGATTGGCGTACTTATCAATCCAACCTGCAAATTTATACACAAATCAAGATTTTGTAAAATGATTTTGTATCATTTTATATTGAGAACTAACTGAATATACAAAGGTTACTACATCAAATAAGTGAGTTAAAACTAGTGTACTGAGGATAGCCAAATTGATCAAGGCTCTAAATATGAATTAATTACATACGCATAACAGCAATGCTATACACACATACAAACACACTTGTTGTGTATGACTACATTAAAATAATATTGTAACTGGAATACGCTGAAATACACAGTGATTTTCCTGTTTCTATGGCAGTAGGCTTAATTATTTGAACAGAACTAACTTATAAAGCAAGATGTGGTTTTAAAAAGAAAGTAATTAAGAGTCAATTGTTTTATAGCAATTGGATTGTTATTCCAATCTATTTCAAATCCACTTAATTTAACATATGTTTAAGTGGTGATCCAATTTAATATTATATATGGTCTCATTAATATGCAACATGTATTTTGGTACAAAGTTTGTCTCATCAATGGCTATACTGTTCATATAATCTGAATGTATAAATGTATCCAAGAAAATAGTTGATAAAGACTTTTTCTCAAATATGCATTCTGAGGATATACATTCCAAATGGTCATTAAAGACTATTGTATCACCAGAAAAACATATATAGTACAGTAAAGGGATCAAACATGTCTGATCAGGGTCTCCACTGTTTGCTTACAAAATGGTATATAAAAATTAGATTAACTTGAAAATTAAAAGAGGTTGCAGCCTTCGTTGGTAATTATCCCATATAAGCCTAGTGTCCTTTTTGTGGGACATAATTATGCAAACAGTGAAGACCCAAATCAGACGCCGCAGAACGCGGCGTCTGATTAAGGTCTCCACTGTTTGCTTACAAAATGGTATATAAAAATTAGGCTAACATGAAAATTATCATCCCAAAAACTGGACTCGGGCTCGTCCTACTGATATTGGTTATGAAACATGCTATTAGAGCATATGGGTTCAGGATCTCATTGTACAAGCTACAGAGCGACGTCTGGATGTGTAACATGGTGCTTTTCCGAGAGAATAACTAATTCATTCGAATATTAGTCCGATTATGAATTGGACACGTCCTGGCAAAGATGTTGCAGCTTAGCTATGTGGACGCATATGCTGAACTGTCCCTTGTTTTGTTACCAACCATTGCTCACTCTAACCTTTTCCAATCTTGTCATTTCTATATTAATTGTACATATGTTAGCATTATCATATATGTGTATATGTTTGTTGTAAAATGCTTTCCTATATCATGGAGGAAAATAAAGAATCATCATCGATTATTACTATTGCATAAAGTAATTTTGTCACTTGAAAACTTTGGAAAAACGCTTCAATTTTTACTACTACAAATGGCGTGCAAAAGCATGAAGGTTGCTATGTTTTGAAAACGCCTGTTCCATAGCAAAGACTTACGTCATTCTAAAGTCACTAAATTTCGTAAATTTCTATGCACGTTACTATTGATGATGTCATTTTTTGTTATGGCCTATAATGCATAATATGTATAATACAAAAGCTGTGCATCAACAGTACGTGAACTGCATGAATAATACATGGGGTTTTGATGGTTACAACACAACTGTTAATAGCCTGTGACACGGCTTTTTATTCAATGATATGGATCCAAGGATAAGAAACTATGCATTAAAATACAGAAGCTTATCAAACCATTGGCAAAAAGGTTTTAAAGTTGTATATGTTTCTGCTATCTTAATATAATTTGAAATTTGAATACAAAATCATTTGGTCATACACATATAGTATAGAATACTAAGCTTATTATCATATTATTGCTCAAATTAATCATAGTTTGTGCAAAGATATATGTAACATTGTTCATAATAGGATCTTATAATCAGGTGAATTATTTAAAGTTTGAAACTTACTTAATTTTAAAAGTTACCTAGCTTTTGATATGCTCCAAAAACTTTAAAACAACAAATACAGTCTATGTATATTTACTTCAGACCGTTGGTGCTTCAGCTCTTGTCTGTTCTAAGGTGGTGGTTCTGTTGATATATCATTTATTGACGCTCCCAATATGTGTGTGTCTTTTGTGTTTGGTCCTTGTTTTGTCATGCAGTATTTAGTGTCCTTTTTAATTTTGCTATCATCTCACTGAGAAAGAGAGTACTGGTTCCTTTTCTTATAATTGTTTAAATGCTGTCGCGTGGCTGTTTATGTTCGGTGTCTCTTCCTTGCAGTGCTATGGGTTGGTCTGTGGTTTGTGATTCTGGCATTTCCTGGTCATACTCACTTGCTTTTTAAATAAAGCACTTTCACATTAATCATCAAACACATACCAACGAATTAGACTTTTTTCATCAGCAACATTTTTTGAATCACATGCATTATTTATCATGGCATAGCTCTTAACCCATATAAGCCTAGCGTCCTTTTTGTGGACATAGGCAAATAGTGCAGACCCAGACCAGACGCCGCAAATTGCGTCGCCTGCTCAGGGTCTCCACTGTTTGCTTGCAGAATGTTCTATCAAGGATTCAATAAATGTGAAAAATACAATTGAACATCCCTTAAGACAGAAATGGACTGTGCCAATTCATAACGATGGGAAATTCCACTAACTGATATGCTCCACTTACATAAATTTAATACGAGCGCACACTTCAAAAGTCAGCCTTCATGACTTTCTCCAGACCTTTAATATAAGCAAATGCTTTGGAATGCTCATAGAGTGATTGTTTTGAAAAAATCAAGCCTTATGTTAGCAAGCATGTTCAACAAAAGCATAAATCAGCATGTTTATTGCGCTTTTGTTGGGTTTGGGGAGGCTGGTTTTAATTATATACCGAAGGACTTTAGAAACGCACCACCTGCTTAAATGCTAATTTATGTCGATTTTGTTTGTTTGATTTGATTCTTTTCGTCCCATCAACAATCTTTCAGTTATATAGGGACGGATCTTCCTGGGTTGAACCAGTACTAAGCTAGATTTATGTCGAAAATGTAATATTTTCATTATGTGAAAAAAATGAAAATGAAAACTTCTGTCATTTAGCTTGCATACAATAAGAGAATCGAAATGCTGTGACTTTTGATTGCCGTGACGTCACGATAATTTTGAGACAACTCGAATTAAAAATGTCACAGAGTACCAATACCTTCCATAATGAACAAAAAAAGTTTTCGAGTTTATGTTTGTTCTCGAAAGCATAAGGAAAGACAAAGTCAAATCATAAAGTTTTAGGCCTCTCGCAACATTCATTTTGTCTATATGACATCATTACTCTTTGACGTAATAGGCCGATCATATCCTAAGAATCAGGAATAATAAAAAAAGTTATTGCCAACATACACACACTTTTCAATCAGTTGCATAAAAGACAAATGTATCGCGACATGCGCGAACGTCAACCGCCTGTTATTGCTGTTTGAAAATTTAAGACTTACGTTAGCAAAGAAACGCTGCGAGTGGGAGTGTAATAAAACGATTATTTCTGAAACCTTTTTGTGTTTTTCCATTAGTTAATACATCTGACTTTCACCTCGAAGTGTTTGTTTTTGAATTGAATCAAATTTACATCTGTCAGACGTCATTTGTTGAAAACACTAACGTCGGTATAACGTCAGAATGAACAAAAAGAGTAAATCAAAATTATGCCAAATCATGGTCCATTGTGTAAGATGATAAAAAGTGATAAAGAAAACATCCTCAAATTAACCACGTGGAAGAGACAGTGCGTTTCTAAAGTCCCTCAGTATATATTTGTTATATCACAACTCTCGTCCACGTAATGCAGTTGCAGAGAGCCAAATTGCTTGACATTTGGCTGCAAAAGTGGGGCTGTGACTTCGAATCTCGATTATGCTAGAAATATTCATAAACCTATAATTTAAATTTAGCATTTGACATGGCGATAGTATGATTGAACCCACTAATCAGTCAATGAGTAGTGTGATAAAATAGCTTACTGAAAAACATGAAAACTGGCATAAACCCTAACAAAAGAGCGTCAACAACAACAACAACAACAACAACAACAACAACAACAGATTTTGCATTTGATAGCAAATGGTAATTCCACAATTTACATGTACGATAATATATCAACAATCAGTTTGTAAAGAGTATCCAGTTTAAATCTGGTATGGTTGTTGTCGTTGGCTTCAAATACAGCAGAAGATGTAATTCTTGCCAGCAAATTGTCAGCTTGCAGGCACAACGTAAGGAAGAGGTGTGAGACTCAGATAAATCTTAAGACAAGTAGTCCCACTAGATAGTTAAGCATGCATATTCAAAGACACACTTGACACATATGGGATGAATACAAAAATCTCATAAAGTGGCTTAAATGTAGTCTAATGGTGCATATACCAAAACTAGTCAGTATATGAATATTGTGACACTCAGTGTTCATGTGTCTTCTTCATGATAGCGTGGATTGTTCTGCAATCTGTGATTGAGGAATTTCCTGGTCATTCTCACTTGCTTTTAGACTATTTGTAAGCTGATATACCAAAATGTATTTTTACTGGCTCATAAATAAAGATAAATGTAACCATTATCAAATGTAAAAATACAGTAAAATTAGTACTCTTATTTATTATATTTTATTACTCAGTAGATGTTTTGTAAGGTTACTTACTCTGTTGATAGCCCACATTGAAACATAAACATGGTATTTGTCCTTCAAGTTACCAGTGTTAATAATTTGAGTTTGAATTGATTCATCGTCTGTTGTAGTAGCTTGATGCTCAATAACATATGACTGGTTGGTATTCTAAAATGTATAGAGGAAGAAGGAACACAGTCCGACTAGTTCATCTGTCATTAATTATATATAAGGATGTCCCCAAAGCTCTGTTATTGCATTCACAACATTTGAAAGAAATTTTCTTTTGTGTAGGTCTGTCAGAATAAGAGAAAACTGCAAAATGTAAAGCATTTTATTATAGATTTCAAAATTTAACATGTGCTGTTCGCTCTAAGGTGGTTGTTCTGTTGTTGTTGATTCAGTGTTTGTTGTTACTCCCACTGTTTTTTGGGATTTTGTGTTTGGTCCTTGTTTTGTAATGCAGTACTTGGTGACCTTTAAAGTTTTGCAATCATCTTACCGGAGAGTAGAGAGCTGATTACTTTGCTTTAATTGTCTTTCTGATGTCTTGTGACTGTTAATGTTCTGTGTCTTATCCTCGTGGTGTCATGTGTTGGTCTGCCGTGTGTGATTGTGGTATTTTTTGGTCATGCTCACTTACTGTTAGAATTATATTTCATAAGTTTGTAAAGCTTCAACACAATTGCAAACTGGAATGGCAAATGCTACCTATAGGAATATTAAACAGATCATAATTGTCTGCCAATATAATTTTCTTACATTTAAAATAAATCAAACTGAATGGTAGATTGTACATGCAAGTTTTAAACACAATCTATTTAGTGTTGACTTAGCTTGTAAAGCAATTTGTACTTAGTTTGCAAGAAGATATCTGCTTTGTTGACCAATCCATTTTGCACCGTTTTGGTTGATTGGGTATTAAGTACAAATAACTGGAATAGTTTGTCAACATGTTAATTCGTATTTAATTGTCTTAACATGGCATAATTGCTGCTAGAATGACTCTATGCGAACAATCTATTACTGCATATCTTGGTGGCATAAATTGGAGACTGTGTTGATACCAAACTTCTAGTAATTCATTGAATATAATATTAAACAGCTTTTACATATAACAAGTGTTGCATTTAGTCCTTTTTGAAAGATCACATGAGCTGAAACTTAAAATACCTAATTCTATGTGCTATTGGATACCAACCTACCAATAAATGTTTTAAGTCAGGGTCATTATTTAGTTTGAGGCAATCTTTCAATAAAAGAGGAAACCATTGATATGAACCATGGTTGTTTTACAACCAGGCATGCAGACAGTTGCACAATAGTCAAGTTATACCCTCATTTATAACGTTTGAATATCTTTTTGAATTGATCAGGAAAAGAATGCATTTCAATGATTCTGTTTAATTTGTATATTAAACGACCATAAAATACAGACTCTGTTATGCCCTGTTGCAGAAGAGTTTTCAAACCAGTGTTGTATTTAACAATTAACAGTGAGTGCTTGTAAAATAGTTTAAAGATACTCTATAGGGTTTATGATATTGATAGCCCTGTTTTAGTAACCGAGCAGTCAAAATGTTCTATTGCTGAAGTCACTATTAATAGAACAAAATAAATTGCATATTATCAGCAAACGAATAGGCTGTGAAATATATTTAAATAAGGAGGGGGATTGTTTATTATAAATATACGACGGAACTATGCCATTTGTAATGGACAAGTACCATTTAAAAGGGGGTGTTCAGTATTGCTATATTTAACTGAATTTCTGCTGGATGCATGTGTATATCTGACTTATAATTTGTTGCAAAAAAGGGTTATAAATATCAAGTTATGTCATCTAGATATCATATAGTAGTAGAGTTGAACGTCAATAACACCAGCTTCATTAACATCAGCTCAAGTATTGTCAGAAAGAGACGAAATGATGTTCCTCTCATAACAAAATAAAATAAAATCTTCCATTAGTGAAGCACAATTAGTAGTTATTGGAATACCCATAATTGGTCTATACCATTTAGAGCTAAATCGACTGAATATCTCATCCAAAAGGTATCATTTTCTCATTGGGTTTTTAAAAAAATGATCAAATTTAAATAATTGTCTTTCGCTCAATACGTTCTTTTGCAAAATTAAATACAGAGTGTATTTACCATATTGAGATCTGTTGCCATGTAAGATGACCCTATATTAATATGATATTCCAGTATACCAGAGTGGATGTCAGAAAATCCAAGCCAAGCCAAATGGATACTTGAATCATTCCATACCATCCAGCTTTCTGGTTGTCTGTTGAGTAATTGGCTTACAGCATGGTCAGTATTAATGGCAAATGTCCCTGAAATTAGATATAGATACACCATTATGGAAACACTTATCTCAAAGAGGGACAACCCTCATAACTTATGATATTACACATAGCTTTGGGATCCCTCCTTCTGATCCCTTTAAGTGTCAGGATATTCTACGTTGAGAGTATGCAGTTATGCGGTTTTGTGGTATTTTACTTTTTATGTAAGCCATATACTTGTTAGTTAAATATATTGCTGATAAAGGGTAGTAATACATGTCATTAAGTATTTGTCTTTAAGGTTTTAAAGATATTTTTCGTTGAAATTAATAGTTGATAAATCATTTAGTTGAATATTTTACCCAAATGTGTGCAAGGTTGCTGGAGGTAGTTATTCAAAAAAAAATAAGTGTGACAATACAGACTAACATATAACCCCAAATCTTCCAATGATCTATAGCTCTAAATAACTCATTTCATTGTTTAGTCTTATGTTTCAGTGTACTGTTTATACACAGCTTAATGACAAACAAGCTATCTAACCTTAACATGAAAAACAACTTAATTATGAACTGTCTTATAAGTTTGATTTCAGACGCCCTTGCTCACTGCAAGAAAAAGCAATTAAATCAAAATTAACGTATGTTCAAGATGGGCCCTTCAGAGCTGAGTTTTAGGGGATAGAGTTTTGTCTGAATACATAAGCTGGTCACACAGAGTTTTGAAACCATCAAACGAAATTGTAATTCGACACAAGATCTCTGTCTTCTGCCTGCTTTATGGTCGCCATTCGCTAGTCGGTGTAGCAGTGTTTTGAGAGCAATGTGCTTTCTTGCCACAAATGATTATCAAAACGAACTCATATAGGTTGAGAGCGTTTCTGTCAGAGATTCTGGGTGTTTGTAGAAGTTTCAGCTGAGCTGAAACATTGGTTTGGAACCGCTTCATTTACAAGCTGGGTTCTGAGCTATCGTCTGAGGAGTCTGACTGCTCGTTGAGTTTTGAACTTGATAGACTGGAAACATATCAGGTTGGACATGCTATGTCTCCAATCTGGTTTGCAAACCATTAGATGCTCATAGTTTTCAACTTGGCTGAACGCATAAAAAGGTTTGGAAACGTCCAAACCTGGTTCTGAGCTATTGTTTTAGACAGACAAACTGAAGCCCATAACGTTATATGCTTGGAGTATAACGTTTATAGTTTGAGCTACGTTCCAATCACTGAGCCTGGAAAGTGTTTTTAACCAGGTGTTTGGAACGATTATAAAGTTATAGCTTGTTTAAGAACCGTTCAGCGCTATTGTAAATAGTAAGTGAGTATGATCAGGAAATACCACAATCACAAACGGCAGACAAACCCAAGGCACCCTCCAGCTGAGGGTACTTCCAGTCATCGTGGGATCATAGTTGATTTCTGTTTTGTTGGGTGCCATGCCGAGAATTTGGGTTGACCATTTATGATCATATAGCTCAGGTTATGAGTATTTTGTCTGTACATATACTGACGTTTAAAGACCATATTAGTCTTGGGAATATCATAGTTTCCTAGTTTATATGCTGAACTTTGGCTGTCCAGCTTAAGACATTGTCGATTCATAGCACACCCATTTAAACATTATTCTAGCGTCGTCATAGGGCTCTAACAACAAGGTTATAGCCAGACCTAACCACCTACCTGACACTACGAATATATATTTTTGGCACTCATTGTAAGGATCTTGAGAACACTAAATGATTCTTTGTGAACAATTGAAATATAAAATTGATTGACACACAAGACCCTGCAATGTTTTATCAACACCTGTCCTGTTAATGATGAATGGTGATGTTTTTGAAATTGTTTGTTATTGTTTCTTGTTTACAGTTGAAGCAAAGACTAATGAAATAAGAAAATAATTGCAGTGCAGTGCGCAGGGTGATAAGTCTTTTTTGAAAGAGATATGTACAACTGTTTATTTGGTCTAAAATGCCTAAATGTCTCAGTTGTGTGAGCCTTCACCTGAGCCTTCAAGCTTAAATTCAGCAATTACAAATTTTGAAAAATCAATACCCTGGTTAAATTTGATTGTAAATGTGCATCTAGTGTTAGAAGGCTTTAAGTATAACGCTGAAAGATGTGTAAACTATAGTTACCAGATACTGGCGCTGAGGAGTCTATCAACAGATTTTGGAGAATAGATGTTGTACACAGCTTGGCTCCATTGCAACTGATAATTTTTACTGTGTAAATACTACCATCGTGCAGCTGAAGTCTGGTAAACGTGTAGTCTCTTACCAGTCCACCAACCTGAAAAAGGACAGATAGTTTAAAACTCTTAAATGATTTGCTTATAAAAAACAACACATATTCTCGGAGAATTCAACATAACTGAATGGCACAGGACAACGGTTTTAAATCTGAAATAGATTTTGTCACTAGTAATAGGGAAAATATAGTTTACACATTCTACAGGAAAATCTTCAAGCTATCTCATCTTTTCTCAAGAAAATCTGGTACATGTATAAATACAATCACCTAAAATGTATGTAAAACACATTTGACCCCTTAGTCGTCTTGGCTGTGGACCCTTCTAGGGCTGTGATTCTGTTGTTGTTTATTCATTGTTTGTTGTTGCTTCCATTTGCTGTGTATTTTTGTGTAGGGTCCTTATGTTGCCGTGTGGCTCCTGGTGTCCAATTTATTTTATTAATTATCTTTTTATAGAGAGGGAAGCTGGGTTTTTTGCTTTCATTGAGATGTGGTTGTCCCTGTTCTGTGTCTTTTCCTTGTGGTTCCAATGGTCTGTCTGCCGTTTATTGTCTTGTCAAACTCACTTGCCTTCTGATTAGCTACAAATGCATTTTTATAGAGTGGCTTTACAAAGTTGCGATATATAGTATAATCCCTTGAGCTGGTCCATTATGTTTTCCATTTTAAATGTGTTAATTAACACAGCACTTTAAATGATTAAGAACAGTTAAAGCAAAGCATTCAACTTTCCTTTCATGTTAAAGATGATTGTCAACATAGCCCTTGTCAAAGCATAAATATACCTCTTTTTTGAATACAGCGTAGATCTAGATCAGCTTGCTTCCAGGATTCCTTCCTGCTATTCAGGAACACACTTTTTTATTTTTAGTAGGTGGCAGAATAATAGGATTCAGAAGCGATTGATATAGTAATTATCTTCACATTTTTTTTAAATTCTCTGGGTGTACTATTCATAAATGGCAAATATATATGACCAATTGACAAATGGAAATTTTACAACCACAAGCAACTATAGTCTTGTAACAAAGACGAATCATTTTACCTTCAACTTCATTTTAAAGACTTCCATACCTTAATTGATATGTTAAAATCATCCCCTCTGTGTGCTGAGATGGACAAATGCTGCTGGCTAACGTATGATTCTTTATCTACTACATCCCATTTTACTTTTAAAGTTGATCTGAGGACTGACGTGAAGGGAAATACAGACCCTATCATAACGTGGGTTATTGGCATCTTGAATGAAGGAGGAGTGTCATCGACAAAAAATCCATTTGACGATGATTCAGAATAAATTCCTGTCAGAAAAACATAGAATGAAGCATTATTTAGTCAGTCTTTGAATACTCTATATCCATTGAGAAAATTAACCTTTTTGTATCTTACACAAATAAACATAACTTGTTAAAATATATACATATATAATCTTGTGGTACATGATGTGCAGGGGTGGCAAAGCCATTCCTTTACACATCATACACTTAAATAATGCAGTTTCATGAGCTAATTAATCTGTTCCCACCTTGCTCACCTTTCTTACACATCTTACAATTATACAATGCAGTTTTATGAGTTATTTAATCTTTTCGAACCTTTCATTCCTTTGACAATTTTCTTAAAGAGTTCCCAAGATGAACTATTTATTTTATGTCTGTAGTTTTATCTAAAAGGTAAGGTATTATTTGCCAATTTGTTTGAAATTCTTTGTTATTTCCTGTATTTATGTTTCATACAGCACCTATGGTATAACTGCAAATATGTCAGCTGTTTCTATAACTCGAAACAATGACTACAAACAAAGTTCATCTTTCAAATGGGACGAATGGTGGTAAAAATATTTCTGAAATTTCTCCATTTTGTTTAACGAATATTAACATCATTAAGCGCTAAAATGTCTGCTTTATTGTCCTGCTGCCATACATGACACTTTTCTTTCTTGGAATAACATTTTTACACAGGCAACCAAATGCAGACTATTATACTATGTTTGTATTCGCTTGATTAAACAACAAATACATTAATTATGATATAATGCAATGTATTAAAATCGATAAAACATCTTGTGTTTTGTACATTAAGTAATGCTTTGTAATGACATCCATAAATGCACCAATGCATTGCATATATAATCGCAAATAATTGACCGTTTTCACTCCATAAATACGATTTAAAAGAAAGTTTTATGACATATCATAATTAGAATCTAACTTTTGTGCTGTAAAATTACTTGTTGGGAAAAAGTGATACAATTATCAGCAGATCCTGCATGATATCTCTTTTCCTCAACTTGTTTAACAAATTCAATAGTATAATACATTAGCACTTATGTAATACCCTCTATATACATACCTCCTTTATTGTATGCTCTGACTGTGCTATATATCATCTTCTGTAACGGGAGCAATATACCAAAACTATTCAATATGTCAGGAATTACTGCTATTTCATTTAGGTGAACTTCTCTTGTTGGGACAATATCATCTCCTGTTGGAGCTGTCCCTACTCTCCAGGTGAAATGAGACAAGCCAGATTGAGGATCAGTAAAACCAAACCATTTTGATCCGATAAAATGTCTTAAACAGAAGAAAAACATAACAAATGGTGTGCATTTTGCACTACCATAGCAGACTCTATACTAGCTGACTTAAATTGTACACAGGGGTCAGCTCATGAGATTTTTATATTGGTAATATTTTCGTCAAAGCTTATTATATGCTTACACTTCCAACTGGACTAGAGGTCAAAAGTTTGGTCTGAGACTTTATTTACAGAATCACATTGTTGCATGCCATTAACAAAGTGTAGACCAGCCTGTGTATCTCCTCAGTCCTTTGTCATTTGCTCTCAGGAAAGAATAATAGATTTACTCGTTACATTTAATATTCTAGCTCATATTTGTAGCGTGAAGTACTAGAAATAAGATTTGCCTGGGTGCAATCCCCCCCCCCCCGCCCCCCCCACTATAGAACAAAACAAAACAAACAAATAAAAGAAGCAAAAAGGCTTTCTTGTAGAATCGATGCCTATTATAATTCATCAACAATATTTTAACAAACCAGTGTGTATTTGATTATTGGTACATGTAGTTTTGATATTTTGGCATTTATATAATAAAACAGATAACCAATACATGTACCTCTGTTAAATCTCTTATAAAATTGAGTGTGTTTTTTGAAACAAACAGTTCTTGTAAATATCACAAATTAGAAAATTTTACTATATAATTTATACCTAGATGATTGGTATCTTATATCTGTATTGCCAATGCCATCAATTACTTTACCAGGAACTGGAGGACTGGTATCAACAAGAACTCCATCAGATGTAGCAGTTGAACACAAGTCAGCATAATTACAGGCAGTTATAGAAACATAATAAGTGTTTCCCTCACGCAGATGGAGATGGTCTATTGTTATGCCTAAAAGGAAGAGGAGAGAAAATAAAACATACACAGACTTATTATATGCAATGTAAAACATAGATAATACTCTTATAACTGGCACATAAGCATTTGTAGCGAATTAGATAATTTAATTTTAGCATGAAACACATACCTTTCATATTCATGTTAAAATTTAAGTAAATACAATGCATTGCTTTTGTGATGAAATGCACATTTGTTTCATTTACATTAAAATGCATTGTTTTGCTTCGTTTTAATAGGAACAGAGAAGGTAAACAATGCATTAATACGTAGTCTAGTGAAGACATAAAATCAAACTTAAGTCAAAAGAATGCGTTAATAGAGGTAAAACATTTTTATAGATATTTAGTTTTTGAGTGATACTCTATGAATTGAGGTCTAGCTTCTTAAGCATACGGCGATAACTTATACCAAATTAGTCATTCGCACATGAATCAACTAGCATCTGTCAATTCAGTTTGTGCCCTATAAAGGAAAAGTTTGACAGGTTTTACACCCAAGAACTTTCTGTTTTTTCTTTCCATACAATTATGATTATATTGGGTGTTACATACATAGTCTATTTAAAGTAAAACATCTTATATAGATACTAATAGATCTCCTTAAATATCCACAATTTATTCTTTAACCGTAAAACCGACAATAATACTATTTTTACAGCGTTTTCATTCGTATGATGTAGAATATTGAATAGACTCTATACATTATCAAGTGGCTAATCACTGGTAGGAGAGAGAGAGAGAGAGAGAGAGAGAGAGAGAGAGCCATGCCATTAAAATATCTATTTTCATAGGTTCTCATGTATTAGCTTTCCAGTGGCTGTATGCAATTATATATATAAATACTTACGTTTTACTAGGCCAACTGCCTGTTTTGCTACCACATCCTGGCCTTCTTTCCACGTTCCAACACTGACTTGATATTCTTTTATATGAGTATGTGGATCAGAAAACCCTCCCCAATGTGCAGTTATCTTTGACCTTTCAGTTTGATAGTCTATATCAAAAGTTACATCGTCACTGTTTTGTTCACCATCGTTGACATAACCTGTGCTTGGGGCAGATAGATCCATTGTAAATGCCCAAGAAGTAGCAACACTGAATAGTCCAACGTTGTTAAAGCCCTTAAAAGAAAGTTTAAAACAAACATCATCTGTTCAGTTACATTTACACACAAGCACATCAATTGTAAATATCATGGAAGAAATATTCTTGCATAAATACCTATTCTTATAGTTGTTTTAACACAATGTCAAGTAAAGGGTTAACCATGTTTAAATCAGGAGATTCACAGGCTGCTTAAACATGGGTTAAAACTTGAAAATACTTAAAATGAGCGCCAAGTTATTTACATGACGATATACTGAAAGCGTTGCAGACCAGACTGATCATTTCACCAATGCTTTTGTTTGCACAAAAACGTTGAGTATGGTTTGAGTTGTGTTGACGTTTTGACGTTTCAAAGTTTACAGCCGACATTATTTGGTTTAGAGAAATTCAGAGCAAGTAAAGGAATATTTGAATGTTTTATCAGTGTTTACAGTGCAAATTTGTTGGAATAAGATCAACTATGCTAGAATAACGATTACTCGTGTTCATTTTATTGCATTAATACTCGCTGGGTCCCTCAGGAGATATTTGAACACTCAGTCTATCAGCCTTGTAATTAAACAGCTTCCTCGAAATATGGCAAAAGTTAATGCATAAAAAACATGTCTGATCCCTATAATATAGAATAAGAAACATAACCTTGAATTCCATTGTTTTATTCTTAACCCATTTAAGCCTGCCATCTATTTAATGGGAAATCAGGAGACAGTACAGATCCAGTTCAAACGCTGCAGGATGCTATACCGCATCCACCTGCACTGTTTACTAATAGTAGGTACATTTAAAGTTTGAATGATATTGAAATTACTACCCATTAACCATAAATTTGAAATGGAATAGCCCAATTCATAAGAGTGGGAAATTTCAATTGACCTTAAATGGTAAACTAGGTTACTAAATGATTTATTTTCTGACAAACCAAAGTTAGTTTACAAGCAGAGGGTAGCAGGTCATGTTAAAGCTTGTCACAGTCTGATGATTACAATGATATTTGCATGCCAATTGGTAGATCGGTCTGAAGTAATATGTCATGGCCAATACATTAGCTTTTGATATTATTCCAGATGCAACTAGCAAATGCCCAGGTTAGAAGTATGGAAGCGTGTGTGTATAACAAAACTAGAATTCCAAGAATCTGATATGTCACCTGGTAAAACATAAGTCAAACAAGCAAAGAGCTACGTGCATTAAGGGGCTTTTTTGCCCCCCATGAGGCTAAAATATAAAAATTGTTTTCACCAATTTGTTCTTGTTAGTTTATTAAAACAATAACCAAAGTGTAAAAATCTCAAATTACTTTGACTTTTACCGTTGCTATGGTAGCAAAAATGGCCGCCAAAATAAGCTGAAAATAAGGAATGGACCATTTTGGAGCAAAATTAAGAGATTTGACAGAGAAATTAACATAGAGCACAAGCAAATACCAAAAAGATACTGTAACATAAGATGAGAATTACCATGGCACACAACATATTTAAAATAATTTTTGGTATTTAGCTGTGCTGATATCGTATCCTTAAATTGGTTGCCAAAAGTCTTAAATTTGGTCCAATCGGTGATCTTTGCGATGGATTTTCTATCAAACACTCACACTTATGATGGATTCTTATAAACCCTCATGAGCCAGCTCATAATTAAGTCGATGTCCAGCAAAAGATACAGGTTAGCACGTGCGCCAATTGAAGACTCAGTCCAGCCTGTGCATTGGCTATGAGTAGCCAAGGGTCCAAAGTTTGTCTTCAGGTGGAAAACTATGACTAAACAGACTGTGCAGATGCACATACTGATTTGAATCTTCTCTGTAAGCACATACTAACCTAATACTGATGTTAGATACCTGCTCAATTATAACCAAATATACTTACCAATATAGTGATGAAGTATGAGTGTCCCTCTACTAAATCTAGTGGTAAATCGTCATTTGTCTGTGAACATTCTGAGCTGGTTACTGTTAAGCCATATTTATCATCGTATAATGGTCTTGAACCTACTCCCCATTTATAATATGCCATTCCACTTTCTGGGTCACTAAATATATCTGTCCAGCTGTAAGTAGACATTATGCATTACAAATATTCATACTTACTAAAACTTATACTATTAGGTTTTCTCATTGGGCAAGTACCCATTAAGAAATATGGGTTGAAATCTCAGCTTTTCTTATTCAACATATAGTAAATAAAATTAAAGTGCTTTCCCCCCATGACCAAGCCAATCCTTCTGCATAAAGCTGTGGTTTTACACTTTACATATCATATAAAAAGGGCTTGATTGGTAAAAGGGATAAAGGCTGTCAAAATGCCCAAAACAATAGATTATAAAAGCTAATTAGTCGCTAATTTTATACAAACCTGTTGCCTAATATCAATTAACAAGGACATGTATACAGTATGTAGTGTTATGATAAACCTCAGTAAACAAGTCAGATTTATTGAACTTGAAACAAAACAGGTATAATCTTTGTGTAAGTAATGTACAGGTAATAGTCAAAAGTCATGGATAGCATACCTATTAACATAAAACAATTGCATATTGTTGCCTCCATTGTTTGTGAGAGTTTTGTGTTTGTCTTTATTTTGTGGTTCCGTGCTAAGTGTCCTTTCTAGTTTGCGATTATCTCACTGGAGAAGAGAGAACTGGTTGCTTTACTTTAGTTATCTTCTTGATGCCATGTGGCTGTTCATGTTGTGTGTGTGATTGTGGCATTTCCTGGTCTTTCCTGTGATCTCAGTTGGTGACTGGTGACTTTATTTTAATGTTTTCTTCATATGGACAGCAAAGACTCTGATGCAATAAGGAGGATGTCCAGGATGAACTAAGTCTTCGTTGGATGCGCATTTCGTCACTTTCCCATTGGTATCCTGGGTCAGGTGTGGTACTTGATTGTATAGATTCATGATCTTTGCATCCTTACTTACTTCGTTGGTTTTGCCATAAAGTGGCTTGAATGTTGAGGTTTTCCATATACACGAAAAATACTTTTTCTTATGCTCACGCTCACATGACTAAAATAATGATCAGCATAGTCCTTGAGGTATTGGTATTTATCACATTAAAACTTGTAAAGACGTAGATGCCCTATGTATATGCACAGTCTCTATAGTGCTTTCGTAGCTCAACAGGTAATAGTAAGTGTGTATGATCAGGAAATACCACAATTACAAACCGCAGACAACCCCATAGCACTGCAAGGAAGAGCAACTCAACAATCACACACACCAGGAAGACAAATAAAGCAAAGTAACCAGCTCTCTCTTCCCCGTCAAGATTATTGCAATACTAGAATGGACATAAAGTAACGTATAACAAAATATAGAACAATTACAGACTCCCACAATAGGAGTAACAATAAACAAAAAGTCAACAACAACAGAACCACCGCCTTAGAACGGACAAAAACCAAAGCCACAAGGGGGCTTAAATGCATTTTACTAGTACCAAATCTTGGCCCGAGATTCTGCAGTTGTTGAAGTACAATAAATGTTCAGCTCGTATGGAAGCCTTCTTACTAATATAAGTCTACAATCACAGACCACAGGCCAACCCAGTGCACTGCGAAGAAGAGAAACAGAACAATAACAGCCACACAGCAGCAAGTATACAAGTTAAGCAACCAGCCATTCCTAATGATTCCTTTCTCCGCTTGATGATTGCAAAACTAAAAAGGACATTACGTATGTATTACAAAATAGGAACAAACACAAAACCCTCATAGTTATGACCATTTGGCCCATGTTTTGTTCTCAGTAACGTTGGACATGGCTATGACGTTATGATGACTTTATGACGTCTGAAAGTTTACAAGCTGAGGCGAATTTGCATACACAGAGAAAATAGTATAGAAAATCAATGTTAGTATCCTAGGTCTGGTGTGGTGCTTGATTGTATTGATTCCAGGTCTTTGCCCATTTTCTTACTTCAATTTTACATTTTACATTTTACATTTTCAGTGCAAATTTTGTAAGAATCAGGTAAAATGTGCAAGAATAACAATCACATATTTTTTCATTGCTGTAGACCTCATGTCTAAACAGCTTCCCCCAGACCTGGCAGATTTTCTTGCATGATAAAACATGTGTGATCCCTATAAACATGATATAATGCACAGTAAATGTTCAAACCTACCAAGCTTCTATTGATGATAGAGTAGTAATATATCTAGCCCCTATGGTAATTTCTTTGCTCGATTTTATCGGTGGTGTAGTATCAACAACAACTGCTCCAGATGTTGAACTTGATGACTGTCCAGTAAAATCGTATCCTGCAGATAAACCTATCTTATTCTGGCTTGCTCAAACATGACATTAGGACAGGGAGAGCTAATTTTTACATTAAAGAATCAACAACAAACATTGTTGGCTGTGTATTGACTAAATTAGGGCCCTGGTTTCCTCTGTAATTTGGGCAGTGACCGCATACGGAGAAATATTATTCTAAAGAAGAATAGTTGAGAGAAAACGAATTCTTCAGGGCATCATTATATGGTATCTTCAATGTTGGGAACCATATATATGACTATATTGTAACTTTGGAGTAGCAACTTAAGAAAGAATGTATACTGACAAAACTAGCAAAGTGGCACATGCGCAGAACAAATACTAGGATAAACGACGATACCCTCCCACTCTTATCAGAGTATTTGCCGTCAGTGTGAAGAAACTGTGGGGCCTTAACTAACTATAGGGAACACAGCAAAGACAGGTAAGGCAGGAAACCAAGCTACTCTAAGTATTTACTTGCAAAACAAGTCACTTTGTTGATTTTTTCATATGGAAGCTTATTTGTAGATGTTTTACACGTCAGATCTATGTCAAAAACTGTTAATATCATATGCCATCACAAATGGCACATAAAAGGGTTTTGCCTGCCTTATTATTTACAGTTTAAATGATGTTTCAAGATCTAGATAGTTCTGATACCTTTGCAGTTCAGGTTGAGTTTTACTCGTTGCATGCTAAAACAGTCTTTGTGATGTGCTTTACATATAGAGCAGTACATATATAGGAGTTATATTACAAGCACAATTCGTACTCACTTTATGAAATCAATTTTTAGAAACTTACCACCACATAAATAAAATAATGTCCTTTTTAAACAACAACTTTTGCACTTAATCATTTAACTTTTAATGAAATAATAACATTGTGATGTGCACTAAATTCTATTCATTAATCTTCTCATTTTGATAGAGTTTACCATACATATCAATACAATAAGTTTGAGATTATTTATTTTGTAATTTTAGGAATTGTTGGTCAAAATTTATATGAAATAAATAATTTTGTCCCTGAAGATTAACTTATGACAGCAGACAATGCATAATGTAATGAAAAGCCCCCTTTTGCGGCACTTCATCTTGGTCTTTCTTCTTTGCCAAAGTACCTATTTACTGATATCTAGAATATAAAGGTTGAAATATAATCATTTTACAGTAAATGGGACCAGAATTTCCATTTTATGTTACAGGTAGCTTCAATCAGAAAGAAGGCCTTGGCACAATAAACCTGTATTTATGTTTTGTGATCAGGTAAGATACATACTGCCCTGATCAGCTGTTGTTTCCAGCTAAAATATAAGAATAATGCAATATTACAAGTTTAGCTATTTACCATCTTAGACATCCAATAATTATATCAAAAGGTATAGTGTGGCACTTCATAAACGTTTTCTGTAAAGTAAACACACACGCGCGCGCACGCACGCACGCACTCACGCATGCACACACACACACACACACGCACGCACACACTATGCATTTGATATATGAATGTTGACGTCACCTGACCATCATTCATTGACCACCAAATTGACAATGACTTAAGACTTCAGATTAGACTAATCAATAGTCCACTGTACAGAGATACCAAGAGCTGCATTGATAATGATTTGCTTTTTTAGAAAATATAATTTGAGGATTGTACAAGTGGTCATTTAATATGACATTTTATAAAACAGCACCAGCAAGTTTTTGAAATATCATATGAAATGACCATGAGTGTAAGAGTATGACTGTATACAGAGATTTTCTACAGATAACAATGATGACAATTATTTTTAAAAAAATAATATCGACACAAATGTCACTATAACGTTATATTTATGCATAAATGTGTTATTTAATGCATAATCAAGCCATTTTATATTATTTGATGATATACACTATAAAATTTCATATGACATATGATAAACACTAGTATGACATGATATATGTAACTAAACGTACCAATTACTGTAGCAAAGTAGATATGTCCATTCTGTAACTGCAGATTATGGAATGTGATATGATTTGTTATTCCTACATTTGTGAGTGGAACGACATCAACTCCACCATGAGAAGTTCCTGAAACAGATGAGGGGTTACACTAGTTGTTATGCAAAACGACAATAGAAAGCAATGTGCCCGTACATATAGAGCAAGGACGATGCCAGGTTTATTTACAATAGATGTATGAAAACTAAAATAAGTACTGACGTAAATGTTAAAAAAGGATTTGACTAGTTACAACTCATATACATTATACTAAAACCAAAATGTATAAGGCGGATATTGTTTGAGGGTAGAGACAAACATATGTGTTTTTGCAATTCCATATGTACACTGTTGTGTGTTAATAGCATACTTTAAGGGAAAAGAGTGCTTCAGGAAAGAAGAAAGCTGCAAAAATGACAAGATCTATAAATTGTTTTGTTAATTACCTTGGTTTATATAAATGTCCATCTTTGATCATTACATACATGTACAACAACACAGATTATAGCCTACCTTTTATACAGCATTAGACTTATCATAATCATCCAACAAAAGTTTACACATATCACCCTTTTATCTATTTGAACAGCTCAATATGATTATTATATATAGCATGTAGAGACACAATAGATCCAATTGCCTTACATGGGTATGACAAAACACCAGTTTTCCCTACAGATAAGAGTCCAACAAATTTTGTTTATTGTATTCAGATAAACTGAGACGATAGAACACAATGAATAGTAAAAGCAACATGTTTTTTTTTATATAATTGAGAATAGTTTATTAGACTGTTGACGTAAGCTCTAGCACATTTTGACATTTTACTCAAATGGGTTTGCAAACTCCTACATCAAGGTATAAATGAATGCTCAGTTATTTCAGATTAGATGTGGATTAATAGAATCAATCATTGGCGTTCATTGGGGACAGGAAAATCCCAGCCTGATGGCCAACCAATACAGTGGAAAACAAGGCTTTTCCATATTTTACACTGGAACTGGAGAGAGGAGGGTTAGGATTTTCTGTTCCCACTGATACCAATATATGATTCTTGTTCTCACATACTTTACATTGGACAATGTTAAGTAGTTTTCTTTGACGTCACTGATGCTACAGCAGAAGTATGCAAATGAGAACGCTGTAAAAGTGTCAACATTCTATTGCCAAAATGTCATAAAATAGCGACTAAACAACAATTTAAACAATGTACATGTGTTTATTTTATCAAAATGGATTTCATGCAAACCAATATCTATGTGTCTTGATCCACATCTGAATTAAGGGTGAGGTTGGCGCTGTTAAACCGGTATAAGACCTCCAGTAAAATATTTTACTGACCGTTCCAAGGCGGTACTTCTTTTGTGTATCTTTTATGTTTTTGTTCTGTCTTGTGTTTGCTATGTCTTTGTGCGTGTCTGTTTATTTGTGCTTTGTGGTCACCTGCTGGGAAAGGGCTGACCTCTTGGCTCTCGTTTGTGGTGTCTACTGTGAGTTTGTCACTTTCCCATTGGTATCCTGGGTCAGGTGTGGTACTTGGTTGTATCGATTCCTGATCTTTGCACCCTTACTAACTTTACAAGAACAACATAATGAACAATAGTATTCATAATGTTGCATGTCATGTGTTGAGGAAAACAAATTTATCACATTCAGCATAAATACTTGTCCTATACAAAAAGGTCAATTTACAATGCATTTAACATGTTCAAAGTATTTGAATAAATGTTTGAAGATAAACACTCTGTTTTATACCACGTGTACTATAATGGTTGAAATTGCAACACTGAAAAGTTTCCTAAGTGTCCTAACTTTCAAAGAACGAAGTGATTAACAAATAAACTTTAAAGTTTCACATTTGTAAGAATACAGTGATGCGCCTAAAATGTCTTGTGTAGGTCGTCTCCTATTAGCAATTGACCTCATGCAGCTTATCTCGTATTAGTAATGATTTGCTCACATAAGCAGCAATTTGGAACAAATTTTGCCCACAGCGAGCTCACAAAGGGACCACGTGATCTTGTGGGCATTGGTACGTGTGAAAGAATACTGAGATATAAATGGTCATATTGATTTACTAATTCTTCTGCAAAACATAACCTGTGGGTTATCGTTGGCTATACCACACAGAGAGTAAGTGAGTATTATCATGAAATACCACACACTGCAGACCAACCCATAGCACCGTGAGGAAGAGCCACAGAGCACTAACAGATCAAAGACACTAGAAAGACAATTAAAGTAAAACAAGCAGCTTTCTCTTCCTCGTTAAGATGATTGTAAAACTAGAAAGGACACTAAGTAATGCATAACAAAACAAGGACCAAATACAGAACCAACACAAGCAATGGTAGAAACGTTATAAAATGAATCAACAGAATGGAACCACTGACTGCGAGAGGACATCAGCCTCAAACCACCAGGAAGATTTAATGCATTTAACAGGCGCCCTATATTCTGTTGTTAAAACTCAAACGTTGTTTAGCTCGCAAGGAGGCTTCCTTACTTATTCAATGCATCACCACATAGACACAATTTTTATTGAAATTAACACACTATGATGCAACAGACAAAATGGCTCACAACTTACAGATAGTCAGAACAAACAAAAACCTCAAGTTGAGACAGTTTGGGCCCAGCCAAAGACAATCATCAGGAATGAACCAGTAATCGAAAGCTTTACGTCAGTGGCGTCATTGAGTCTGAGTCCTGACCCACCATCGTGCAATTAAAGAAGAAAACATACTTATAAACCATGATTGGGTTAAGAAGCAGGCATGCAGACAGTTGCATGATATCGATGTTGTATCTCACTTTTCTAACGTTCCCTGATATTAGTGAATTGTATTTGCATTAGAGTCCCTCAAATAAGTTCTTAAAAAGGTCATCCTTTGAAAGCAAAGAATGCACCAAAGAACTGAAACTAGAGTGTGCAAATTTTCTGGGCCAGACTAGCTAGTTTGGGCTATTTATGCCTCATCAGTTACCCTCTAATAGTTTCAAAGTTCCACAATACAACCATGATCCCAAAGGGCAAGAAAATAAAATCTACACTATATTGAAGGGCAGGGAGACGTTCTACCGCCGCCACACTGTCTAAATCACCAGCTGTAGTCAAATATGTTCTCAAAGACTGTAAACAGAAGGAAAGATAAATAAGATAAATCATTGTATAAGAGGTTGAACTTACTAACCATTTAGAAGATGTTATTTTCTTTGCATGTAAAGCTTTCAGTAATACCCTGCCTGAATTTCTTATACAAAACTTCCATGGGAGAGAGTGTGGTATTTTTATTAGCAAAAGATGCTTTAGTGGCAGGCAATATTGAAAGAATACTTTCACCCATTCTTTATGACAACGTGTGATGGTATAAATATAACATGCGGGACTCCAATGCACATACAGCGTGGTTTGACCATTTGAAACTCCTAATGATTGCGTTGTTAATGGTAAGAAATATGATGTGTTTTACAATTATTATTGTAACTAGTCAAAAATAGTAAGTGAGTATGATCAGGAAATACCACAATCACAAACTGCAGACAACCCCATGGCACTGCGAGGAAGAGCTGTTCAACCATCACGAGACACCAGGAAGACAAATTAAGCAAAGCAATTAGCTCTCTCTTCCCCATCAAGATGATTGCAATACTAGAATGGACATAAAGTAACGTACAACAAAACATAGAACAATTACAGACTCCCACAATGGGAGTAACAATAAACAAAAAGTCAACAACTACAGAACCACCGCCTTAGAACGGACAGCAGCCTAAGCCACCGGGGGGGGGGGGGGGCTTAAATGCATTTTACTGGTACCGAATCTTCGCCCTAGATTCTGCTGTTGTTGAAGTAATACTTTGAGACCAGAATTAAGCTGATCAGGTGGAATTTGTTTATTTTACAACAAAACCACACTTCATTTAACTGAAACTGTTTGGTATTATGTTTGACGTCATCAGTCTATGTGATTCGATTTGCTTAATGCCTGGTCACACATTCACAATCACCTTGCCTGTCCCACTACGAAATAAATCTCACGAATGACCTTGGAAATGCCAATTTCTATAGTCTGATACAGATGTGCAACGGTGTTGCTAGGTATTTTGACTAATCTTACAAGCATAGTGTAGGAAAGGTGCCATTTGGTGACATGAGTGATACAGGCTGTTATGGCTAAGTACAGAGAGTCATGCTTTAATACAGTGTGACATGTGTCAAGATGTGTGCACTGCGTATGAACAACGGCTTGCTGTGGCACAAGTAAGGGTTAGGATGAACCGTCACAGAGCAACACAGATCTGTCACGAAAATCAATCGATACGTACTAAAGTGCCTAAAGAGTTAACTGATATCGGATATCAACAACAGAAACAAATGCTTGACTTCTAAGGTATCAAAACAAGGTTATCAATACCATAAACTTTGTAAAGCTTTTTCTAAATTTTATTTGGGACAATTAGAGTTGATTGTTAAATAAATGTTTGTTTAAAAACATTGCTGCAACAAGACATATCAGGCCCTGTATTTAATGGTGATTTAGTTTATAAATTAACAAGAAGTGTTAAAAAATCTAGCTTTAGCTATCACTTTGAAAATATAATTAAACGTAATAAAAGAAAGGGATACAACATGGATATCATTCAACAGTCTGCATACATGGTTGTAAACCCAATCATGGTTTATAGTTATGGTTTCCTCTTTAATTGCATGAGGGTGTGTCAGACCTCAGATTCAATGATAGCCCTGACGTAAAACTTTAATCCATTGGTTGATGCCTGATGCTTGTCCTTGGCTGGGCCCACCACAGCTCAACTTGAGGCTGTCCTTAGCTCTTACTATTTGTGAGTCATGAGCCATTTTCTTTGCTTTATCATATAGTGTTAATTTGATAAGATTTTTTCTGTGATGATGCATTGCATTAGTAAGGAAGCCTCTGTGTGAGCTAAACGTTTTTTGTGATTTAACAACAACAACAGAATCTAGGGAGAAGACTTAGCGCTAGTTAAACGCATTTAAGCCCCCGGTAGCTTAGGCTGATGTGGGTTTATTGTTTTATGTACCTCCCATGGCTTGTGGGGTTCTGTATTGGTCTTTGTCTCGGTATGAATTACTGTATGCCCTTTCTTGTTTTGCAATATTCTCGACGAGGCATATAGAGAGCTGGTCGTTTTGCTTCTGTTGTCTTTTGGATGTCTTGTTACTGTAAATGTCCTGTAGCTCTTCCTCAAGGTGCTGTGGGTTGGTCTGCCGTTGGTGATTGTGGTATTTCCTGACCATACTCACTTAGTTTTTGTATCTTTTTATAAAAAGTAACTAAGGACCCAGATTACGTCCGACAAAGTGTCAGACCTGCTCTGGATCTAAACTGTTTGACACTCTGGTGGAATTCCTGAAAGATTTGTTGAATTAAAACAATCAGCAGATGACAAAAAAATCCTCTAGTATGCAAAACATACGCACAAAGTTAGTACAGACTATGTGGGCCTAATCACAAGAAAGCTTGTCTCAAGATTGGTGACCAGGATGGGCCTCAAATTTTCCTACTGAGATAAAGAGAGTAGCTAGAATAATTAAATTTTGCATGTAGCAAGTTCAGCTATTGTTATCATCGCAGAGAGAACGTCATCGACGCTGATCCGAATGCGTGGATGCGTAAGATGGTCTGCGTATTTGTTGTTCCCCTGCAACAAAACCGGGTTTTCTTGTGTCAAGGACAATGTTCAAAGAGGTGAGGAGTGCATGTAATATGGGTTAGCACATGAAAGTTTGGTATTTATTAGGTTCTAAACCCTTTACGTTATAATGGATTTCTCGTATACATATTGATAAAATTAAGATGGCAATTACAATTGTATATAATAAGGGTTCACAGGTCACAGTTTCCAAATCACAGTGATTTTGTATCCTGAAGATTGTTTTACCTAAACAGACAGTGGAGACCCTGATGAAATTAAGCATTTGCGGCATTTCTTCTAGGTCTGCATGGTGTGCCAAAGCACTCATTTAGGAGTTAAACATCCATGTACAATTATCCATTGTAGCTCAAGATGGAGAGGATAAGCAGAAAACCACTTATAAAACCACACTTCTTTTGGGCTGGCTTATTTGTAATAAACACTCATAGAAACGTATATATACTGTTTTTGTCTAGGTGTTAGGTAGTAAACCGTTAATGTAAAATAACTTGAGAAATCTTGCTAATCCCTACCTATCTGGGGGGACGTGGTAAGGGTCTGCAGGCAAAATATTTGCTACCACATGGCCATGTTCTGAAAAAGTTGAATTTTGATCTATTGACCCCATCCACAGGGTCGGAGGGTGTCTGCAGGCATAAGATTTGCTACCATGTTGCTGCATTTGTAATTCTCTTTAATTTGATAAGCAACATAATGCAGCTTAATAAGATTGTACTCTATAATGACAAATATCTTAAACCTTAGCTAATACATGGTGTTACTGTCCTAGTAAATAGGTAACCGTTGAAATCCTTGAGTGCACTTCGAGCCTACGGGTAAGTAAGGTTTAATACGGTTTTAAAACTGCATATAACGTATCAGCAAATTTTATAGAATTAGGTAAGGATGTTATTAGTGGTCAAATTTTGAACATGTTCAAAAACTGTCACGGATGTACAAGTACTACTACATATGATTACGGATGCAATAGGGAAAACTACGGGCCAATACAGATTACCACAAATGATTCCAGATCGTATTCGTGGCTAATCCAGCATCCAATCTATTAATGTGTAATCAGGGCATAAAAGACAGTCCTGATTAGTTTAGTCATTTAAAATGTTTAAGAAATGAACCATTTTGTGAAAAGATTATTTTTATTCATTTGTATAAATAAGCAGTCATGCATTGCAGTGCCTCAATATAGAACCTTTGGTTGGATAATAAAAGAAAGTAGGAAGAATTTTCCATATGTTAAAATAAATATAACATTCCTGATAGGATGGTAATGGCCCAGCAAACGCCTGACGTTGGATCAAATTTGAAGTTTGGTTGAATTCAGGTAGTAAAACAACGTCCGAACAACGTAAATCTGCGATGTCAGATCGATGACTAACCTCTATGTCGTCTCAACGTTGGATTTTGGTTGGATGGGCGACAAAAATACAACGTCTGTACAATTATAAAATTTTGATGTCAGTTTGACGTCTGATTACAACATCGTGTAAACGTATATTTACTGGATTTTAATTTTCAAAAGGTCTTCAAGCCCATCCACTTGCGACAGTAATAATTTTTCCTGAATATCTTAGAGTCCACATCAGACAACAGTTTGAACGCCCAATTAAAAAGTACTTATGGTCGAGCCTTGTAACTAATATAGATCAATTTAAAACGTATCTGTAGCTAACAATTTGTCGACCAAGATCTGGGTCAACACTGTTTTTCTGTATGCTGAAAATAGTCATTGACGTAAGCATTTACATGCAGCAGACGGTTTCAGCAGACACGATTTAGAAGCATTTTTCCGTAGATATCGTCTCTTGTATAGCCAGCTAATAGATTTAAACGTCTCTGTAGCAACCAGTGTTTTTCTCACCTAGGATATGTCTAATCTGGGGCCACATTGTGTGTCCGTGTGCCAATTGAAGTCATTAATTGAAGCCATTGGTGTAAGCGTTTACATGATCAAGTCTTGCTACTAATATAGATTCATTTAAATCAGGTTTAAACGTATCCAGACCCAGATCAGACTGCTCTCCTGTGTCAGATATATATCAATTGTTAAACTAGAAATATGTCAGTGTGACACAGATGCCCATGCCCAGGGTCATTGTATGGGAGAAAAAGTCTCTCAGATATGACTGATTCACTAATATTGGTTAAATCTAGGCTGATTTTGTGACATGTCAATATGCCAATATTTATAACAGAGTTTATTAAACGTTAAGTAAAGGTTGGATATAACTTGGATGTCATGCGATAGTTTGCATGTCTGGTTTTATACCCAATCACGGTTTATAACTATGGCTTCCTCTTTAATTGCACGATGGTGGGTCAGGCCTCAGACTCTATGACGGCTCTGATATAAAGCTTTAATCTGTGGATTGGGGCCTGATGCTTATTTGTAGCTGGAGCCACCGTGGCCCAACATGATGTTTTCTATAGCTCTGACTATCTGTGAGTCGTGAGATTGGGCTTGTGTCGTGAAAACTTCAACTGTGCTGAAAATGGTATCCCAGCGAGCATACTATGTCAAAACAACTTTTAAATCAATGTCGATTCAATACCACTGCGTCGATTTAAAGTTTTTAAACATTGTGTGCCTGCTGAGATTAGGTTGCGTGGAGGTTGGATTTTGGGTGTGTGGACGTTAGACTTTGGTTGTGTGGATGTTTGATTTGGGTTGCATAGACGTTGTCTACTGGTTGGGTGGATGTTAGATTTTGGTTGTTTGGACGTCAAATAGACATCACTATCTGACGTGCAATCGACATTAAAAACATTCATTAGTACAACGTCAGATTTGGACGTAGGTACAATGCTAGATTCTGACGTTAAAGCAATTGGTAAATACAACCAAAATACAACGTAGATCCAATGGCAGGATCTGAAGTCTTTTCAACGCCAGTCCAACGCCATTTTTTTTGCTGGGGGAAAACATCATTCCTTAAAATATTATCATCTTCCTTGACTGTACTTTTGGTTGATAATTGAATTCATTGGAATGATATGTTCGACTCTCACACTCTCAGGAATGGAATATTTATATTATATCATAGAATTACTGTATTGCTTACAAATGAATACACCACGTAGATAATATCAAAATACCTAAAGCAACTTTGTAGTTGGAAATCCCACTTTCATGAACATGTCCATTAAATTGTTCAATGTCTGCAAATCTGCCCCAGTAAACAGTTGTTTCTGAATCAGATGCCTAAAACACAAAGTAAATGATAAATTACTGACAATGTTAATGTTTGGATTACGAGGTATACATGATAGAAACCCTAGTTCTGAAAAGTACATGCTAATTTAAAGCTTGATTTAAAAGTTTAAAAGTTAAAAGAGTGTCTATCTAGAAAAGCACAAACGCAATTTTCGATTCACACAATTAAACTATCAAATTTTTTGTTCACTACACAAAATGGTCACGTGCAAGTAGCGTGATGTAAAGCATATGTTCATCAGACACAAATTGGTATCTTATCTTTATATTGAAGTGAAGCAGATTAATTTATTATGATGAATAAACCAAGGTTCTCCTTTACATTTTCTGTATCGTTAAATCAAACATACCTGGTATGATGCGCCCTTTTCATAGAGCCATACTTCTGCAGGTACAGGTGGATATGTGTCTACTGTAACTCCATCTGAACATGTATGAATATCAGGTAGCTCTTCATCCCAAAACTCATGATGAAGGACTGTGGCATTTGCATGAATACAAATGACGTATCTTCCACCGTATATCAGGTCTCCTGGTTTAAATTCTGAATTAACAAACCTATTATCTGAAATAAAGAGTTTTATTTTATAGGCTATTTGTATACAGCATACGGCATAAGTAAATTTATTTTAACATATATCCATATAAGAACACACTTTAGTCAGTTAACATTCTTACTGTAGTGTCATAAAACCATCAGAGATGATAGTGGAGCTCTATGAGTAGACAAATGATATTGATAACTAACTGTTTGATAACAATGACTTGAGTCAGTTCATATACGAATGTCACTATTAACTAGGTAAATAATGAAAGCTCAGACATACAAGGGCAGTGTGTAGTCTTGGCGGAATCCACTTCTCACACACATGATATGATAAAAGATAATGTAAATTGGGAAATTTTCGTGAGATTTATTTTGCGAATAGCGTTTAAGGATATATTTAAGATGTTAGAATTAGCAATTAAGGTATGATTTACCTACAGAGTTATTTCCCATTTCGGGGAAATAAAACTCTCACAAAAAGGTCTGAATTTATAGTAGTTCAACCTACAGCTTATCACTTTTTTTCTATTGTTTAGCTATGCATACACGATGAAGGAGGATTACAATATTATAATAAGATAAGTTCAATGACCAACATTTAATCTCTTAAACCCCATTCTAATGTTCAGGATTTGTGTTGCAGTGGAAACATAAAGACATCATTTGAGCCAAACAAACAAAATGCAAAACAAGTCAAAATTGAAATTAAAACGTGAGTATTATCAGGGAATGTCACAATCACGCACTGCAGACCAGCTCATGGCACCTTGAGGAAAGGACACTGAACAACAACAGCCACATGACAGCTAATACACAATTTTAGTAAAACAACCAGCTCCCTCTTCCTCATCAAGATGATTGCAAAATAGAACGGAAAAAAGACATATACCAATCAGTACATTTAATACAAGAGGGTCAAGATGACCCTTAAATCGCTCACATGAGATTTCACTGTCACAGTGTTAAAAGTCCAATGTGTTTTAGACTTTTGGCAATGTTTAAAACTATTGTAGAGAAGCATATAAAATACATAATGGTGTGTGAACTATGGAAAGTGTGAGATCTGTGATAAGTCGAACCCCTTGGTGGCACAATTTTCAACAGATCAAAAATATTTAGTTATTTTTAGAGGGCCACATCTCTCATCTCTCTAGTGACTGCTTCTGCCAAATGATTGTCAATTCTGACAATTGGTATCAGGAGAAATCGTTTACAGTTTCTTATATAGCTACATTAGCGAAACTGGCCATGTTTTTACAGACCAAATTTGTTTTAGCTATATTTGAAAAAGGTCACGCTGTGACCAGAATTCTGATGAGTGATTTTAGGACAATATTTTTAAAGTTTTTCTGAGTCACAATAAAGCCAATACCCACTAAGGTCATGTTTTTGATGGATAAAATCTGTTTAAATATTTTGAAGAGGGTCACCTAATAACTATTTCTTCAGAATGGTTTTCAATTTTAGCTATTGGTTTCAGAAAACAAGACGTTTAAAATTTCTCATATAGGTACGTAAGATAAACTGGTCATGCCCCCAGGCGACAATGTTTTTTGAGGATCAAAGTTCTTTTAGCTTATTTTGTAGAGGGTCACCTAGTCAGTATCATTGTCAATTCTGACCACTGGTTTCAGATGAGAAGATGTTTAAATTTTCATACATAGGTACAAAAGGGAAACTGGCCATGCCCCCTCGTGGCCATGGACTTTAATGGATCAAATTCGTTTCAGCTATTTATGCCAAAGGTTATCCAGTGATTATTTTACCAAATTATTTTGAATGATGACCACTGGTTCCATTGAAGATGACTTTTTAAGTTTGCCTTACCACAATAAGCCACGCCCACTGGTGGCCATGATTTTTAACGGATCAAATTTATCTTAACTCTGAGTGTAGAGGGTGGCCTAAGAATCATTCCTGTAAAGAATGGTTGAAATTGGCCCAGTAGTATAGGAAGAGTCGTTATTTAAGTAAATTGTTGATGACATACGACATGCATTGACTGCATCAAAGAGCTCACTTGAGCACTCCATGCTCATGTGAGCTAATAGCCCAAAGAGCATTTCATATGGTAAAAGACGAACTGCTATCATATGATAACTTAGACAAAATCATATATTCTTTAATCATACCAAAATAAAGAAATATTTATCATGAGACATAATTCATGGCAAATTATGGTTAATAGTTGCATATAGTTTCTATCCAATGAATACATTATATATAGGATCTTACACGAGTGTTCAAGTTCTATTGAATTCGTTAAAATGATTTGGTGAAAAGAGATAAAATGAGAGGCTGGCTAAGATTTCATCTCTTTTTCGCTGCAAGTTAAGAAAATCAATAATACAAGTGCATGAATGTTACATGCTATTGGTCAAATGACGTTAAAATTAATTAAAATCATATTTTTGCATTAAAACGTCAAGATCTTGTCATCTTTTACACAACGTTATAATAGACGTCATAATGCAACGTTATGAAATCTTTAAGCCACTAGTGGTTTATCAATTATATTGTATGGCTTTATATCACTCCCAACCACGACGTCATGTTGTAAAATAAGTTTCACTGTACTGTACAGAGCACAACCAAAATAATGTGAGAATTGATTTGAAAGGATTAGGTTACTGAAACTCTGCTGAAACTATTACTAAAATTACAGGTCACAGGTGCTGAACCTTAGTTGTGCAAGGAACACAATTATGGTAAATATAGATTAATGCCTAAATACACAGAGATTATTAATTGTTCTATTTAAAATATCAGATTTATAAACCAAGGGAGCTGAAAAATCTGATAAAAATAACAAGTGCTTGTGATAAAGAAATGAGTGCGCAAGCACGAGTTTCTTTATATGATTTTTCAACTACCGAGGTTTATAAACCCCATATTTTAAAAAGAATGATTCAATGAGCTGTATATTACATGTATTCAGCTTGAACTGCTTGCTCAAATCCAGAAAACACTACGGTATGTGATGTGGCAAAACTAGCGGGGTCATGACATGTCTTATTCTAACATGAGTAGTAATACATCATCTAGCTGTTCCCTGCTGAAAAAATGGAAGTCCGCCATATTGAAAATCTTCTTCATTGAGTCCACCTCATAATATCAATTGCCTGTAACTTTTTTATCAGTGAACGAAAACATAAAGTGTGGGAAGTCATTTTCTTAGTTAGATTGTGACAAACATTTTGGTACATAATTTATTGTGGTTTTATAGATTTTTTACTTTTTGTTCCCCGATCCTCCACTTTAAGTGTTGGAAAACAGAAACGTTATGCAACGTCATCACATGTGTAAATTACCTATTTTATTTGTTTGATAAATCATGGTATTTTCCAGCCAAACGTGTAATTTGTATGCCCCTGTAAAGCCACAGCTCCTCCCTGTATGCAATCAGTCTGATTAGTGTCTTCATTGTTGGTATAAAAAGGATGTTAGTATTAAGCTTAAATAAAACTCATGGCAATAGCTCTATAGGTAATAATGTCTCAAATAACAATAAGAACAATCTGTACGTTCCATATAACCATACAAATTATAGAGCCGGGCCTGACAGTTTAGAAAGTTATATTGTCTAATGATCAAGCAAACTTGTTGCTTTCTAAGAAAGATTCTCTTTATTTCTAAACTATCTTCATTTTTGACTATTTAGGCAGCATGAGGTGTTCAAAGTAAGAAAGGCAGCAAACATCAGGACTCGATACAATCAAAGTAAGTAAAGGTGCAAAGTTCAGGAATCGATACAACCAAGTACCACACCTGACCCAGTATACCAATGGAAAAGTGATAAACTTACAGTTAGACACCACAGACGAGAGCCAAGAGGTCAGCCCTTTCCTAAGTACCACACCTGACCCAGGATACCTCATGGGAAAGTGATAAAACTCTAATTAAACATCACACACAAGAGGCAAGAGGTCACCCCTTTCCCAGCAGGTGACCACAAGGTAGCAAGATACCAATAGCCTTATTTAAGAAGTTTATGAGTTAACCATTTATTGGGAGAGTTGAAGTCAGCAACATGGCTAGATGCTCTAGCAAAACGATTGAGTTGAGAGATTTAGACTCCATAGGATGTAGAGCGAGTAACATCATCATCTAAAAATTTCAAATACATAATTGTCACGTTTAACATAAGTTTTGGTAGAAATAATATCATTAGAAATGGACAAATGCAGGTCTAAAAACGCGGCTTTGGTATCAGAGGTATTAGTTTTATTATTGTTTAAAATATCATCCAAATATCTGGATGTAGTGTTAAAGCGTCAATAAAATCAGCCTGCTTATCATCAGAAAGAGACATCGTAACGTCCCTCTCATAACAAAACAAGAATAAATCGGCAACTACAGGAGCACAAGTAGTGCCCATAGGAATCCCTACTACTCATTTCATTTAGCTTACCTCTGTTAGACGTTGGCGTTGCTCTATTACTCGAAAATCTAGTGCATTACAATAAGAATTTCATTTGCATATATTACACCCAAACACTAAGTGGCATAACGATTAAGAATGGAAATCTCTTAAGACAGTTATTTTGAAATAGATGCTAGTTTATAAGATGTCCAGACAATACACACGCCTACCAAACGATGGATTGCACAACATCTTGTTGAATGTGAAAAACAACAACCCTTTAAAGAAAATAAAAAATCTGAGAATGTCATGCAACAGCCTATGGATTCCTACGTGTGTGTTATAAATACGAGATCAGAAAGTATTATCATAAGGTCATATTTAACTTTCACGCAATAAACACGTGCCTGTTGAATTCTGGTGCACCTGTTTTATGCGAAAAGTAAATCTGACAAAATGGGAGAACTTCCTGACCTTAAATATATATCACAAACGTAAGGATTGCATAGGCTAGTGCATGACATTCCATGATTTTAAATCTCTTCCTGGAGGAATTGTTTTAAATATTCAACCAGATGTTGAGCATCGGATCGTTTGGTAGTTGTGATACAAGCTAGACAGACAATAATATTTATCTTTCTGAAATTATCTGGGAATTAGAGACCAATCTATAAATTTTGCCTTGATGAGTATTGAGGAAATGATAAGATACTACACCAAGTGATAAACGATCTAATAATAATTGTTCTTCATGTATATTCTCTAGAATTTTTGGCCTAAATATGGGAAACAAGATATAATTATAATCTACTGATTATAAAGTCGCCCAATGCCCAGGCACCCCACAGGGGACATCCTAGTCAGTAGTAAAATATGTCTTATCATAAGATTTATCATTATATATGATTTAGGGATGTGGATCTGAAAGGTTTCCAAGATATTAAAGTAATTAAGGGTGCAAAGATCAGGAATCGATACAATCAAGTACCACACCTGACCCAGGGTACAAATAGGAAAGTGACAAACTCACAGTTACACACGACAAACGAGAGCCAAGAGGTCAGCCCTTTGCCAGCAGGTGACCACAAAGCACATATAAATAGACGCGCACACAGACATAGAAAACACAATAAAGAACAAAAACATAAAAGATCCACAAAAGAAGTACCACCTTGGCACGGTCAGTAAAATATTTTACTGGAGGGCTTAAACCGGTTTAACGTTGCCAACCTCAACCTTAATTCTAATGTGGATCAAGACACATAGATGTTTGGTTTGCATGAACGACCCCTAACTTATCAAAGCCTTTTACGAAGTGAACTGAGTGGGGGCATGCCCGGGCACGCCCCAGAGGCATACTGGTCAGTGTTATTGAATGCGTCTTATCATAAGAAATAACCTTATATGGTTCAGGGGTGGGGATCCGAACGGTTTCCAAGATATTAAGCCTTCAACACAAGCAAACAGGGCGGGGCATGCATGGAAAGGCCCCGGGGGACTTCCAGGTCAGCGTAATCGAATGTATCTTATCTCGAGATATATATAGTTGTGGGGTTGGGATCTTAATGGTTTTCTTAAATATTAAGCATTTTATGAAGTGAACAGGGTGGGGCATATCCGGGATGGGGATACTATTAAGTCATGTTGAATGCACCTTATCATAAGGAATGACATTATATTTGGTTTATGGTGGGATCTGAATGGTTTCTGAGATATTTGGCCTCTTTTACGCAGCAAATGGGGTGGGATAGTGTTATTGAATGTGTCTTATCTTGAGAAACATGAAGGTATATATGGATGTATAAGGACTTTAAGGCTTGGTCAGGCCTGGGCATGCCTATTGGCCAGCTCTGTAGTTCGGGGATTTCAAATTTCAAACTATCTTGAAAAAAGTATACATCAATATTTATCATATAAAATAATGTATGAAAAATCCGTCCAGCAGTTAGTGAGAAATAGTCCGGACAATATTTAGGGGGTTTTGACATGCCCATGGGCCTGCTTTAGAGTCCAACATTTTGAATTTTGAAACCCTCTTGTACAACTTTACATCAATATCTGCCGTATCTTCAAATTTCTGAAAATCTGTCAAGTGGCTTGTGAGAAATAATCTGGACAAACAAAAGTAAGAGAGTATGATCAGGAAATATCACAATCACAAACTGCAGACCACAATTTGGGTGGTTTTGGACACGCCCATCGACCAGCATTAGAGTCTATCACTTCAAATTTTGAAACCCTTTGCACAACTTCACATCCATATCTACCATATCCTCAAATTTTAGATTAATCTGTCCAGTGGATATTGAGAATTTTTGGGCACAAAGAAAAAGAATAATAATAATAATAAGTAGAAGAAGAAACTGAGTAAAAACAATAAGGCTCCCTACTATGTTTTAGGGGACTTAATTAGTAAAATGCGTATACAGAGATAGAATGCCACAGAATATCTGATCAGAATTGTACTGTTTACTATCTAAACCATATGAATCAATAAATACAGGTCCATTCAAAAGGTTATTTCACTACGCAATATTTCAAAAGTTTTTCACATTTCTATTATACATTAATGGTCTATGTTTTACCATACATGTAATTAAATTCTCATGCCATTTTGTTTCTATAAATCATAGCAACGTATAATCAAACAGCAGTTGTATATAAGTATCAAATACGTTTCAATGAAAAACACAACAACCTTTCTTTTAATTACATTCTAATGAAAACACAGCAATATTGTATTCCTACATCATACAGTCAGTATTTCGTTGCATCTCCATTTGCTTCAATAAAATCTACAATTCTCATTGGCATTGAATTGTAAAACTATTCCAGGACGTTCAGTGCTAGCTACACTATACCACGCTTCACATACTCGCTTCCATATCTTTACCATTTTACATGGCATTTGGTTACCAATCTCTTTCTTCATTATTTTCTAAACGTTTTCTATGGGATTCATGTCCGGCAAATTCCCTGGTCATTCCAGAACGGCTATTACATTACGGTCTATGAATATTCTAGTACTTTTAGAGTTATGGCATGGCGTGATATCATGCATAAAACATATCCCTTCTGTAGGAACACAACGCACTCAAACATCATTCCAATATCATAAATAATATCACTCTGGTACTTTGCACTATCCATGTTACCATTCACATTTCTCTGAAGAGACAGGCCTCTGTTGGTAATGGGTCCCCAAACTTGCACACTTGCTGGCAATTTTACAGTAGTCTGAAAAAACTTAGCATGATATTATACATTCTGTTTGGGTCGTTCACACCAATGGCGTCGATTGTTATGACTGTGAAATGCAGACCAATGTGAATGCGTTGTGTTCCCACAGAGGAGATATATCTTTTATGCGTGATCTTGTGTCATGCCATAACTCTAAAAGAAGTAGAACAAGCCTAGAATGTAACGAAATACCAGTTCTGAAATTGGCAAAGAATTTGCCAGAAATGAACTTCATAGAGAACGTTTGGAATATATTGAAGAACGATATTGATAACCAAATGCCATGTTTAAAAGAAGAGATGTGGAAGCGAGTATGTGAAGTGTAGTATAGTGTAGCACCAAACGTACTGGAAGAACTTAACAATTCAATGCCAAGTACAATTGCAGATCTTATTAAGCGAATGGAGATGCAACGAATAATGACTTTAATTCATGATTTAGGCGTACAGGTATAAAGATGTGTTTTCAATGGAATGTATTTAAGCAAGTTATTGTGTTTTCATTGGAATGCATTTGATATTCACTATTTTAATAGACTTGTAGAGATACGTGCATTAAGGGGCTAATTTGGCCCCGCTGAAGCCAAAAATTGGAAGTTGCTTTTAACCAATTTCTTCTGACTGGTTTATTAGAAGAATAACCAAAGTGTAAAAGTCTTGCATTTTATTTAACTTTTGTCATTGCTATAGTAACAAAACTGGCTGCCAAAATAGGCCTAAATAGAGAAATATCCATTTTGGACCAAATATGCGGCTTTGGGAGACTGACTTTTTAAGAATGAGATACCAGCACAGCTATATACCAAAAACAAAACAAAAAACTTTCAATTTGTTGTGTGCCTTGATAGTTTTTATCATCTGCTAAATATCTTTTTGGTATTTGCTTGTGTTCTATGTTGTTTTCACTGTTAAATGAGCCGCAACGCGCAGAAAGGGTCCTTAACGTAATTAATGACGTTACGAGATATTAACGTCAGAAGCGACGACAAGTTTACGCGATGTTTTAGTTGCCGATTATTGACGTCAGCGCTTTCTTTGTTTTTCAAGTTCAATGTTTTCGGTCTCCTGAATCGAATTTAGTTGTTGCCTTCTATTTTACACGGTGACCATAGTGGCATCACCAGCAGTTCAAATAAAACTATGTACGGAATATAATAATACAAATGACTTTAATTACCGGTTAAGTCAAAGCACTGTTAGCCGATGATTCGATTTTCGGTTTACCGAGGCCTCCGCAAATACATGTACATGTCTATAGAGCCAGTTTTATGCACCCACTAAAGTTTGGAGAAAGAGTTCTGGCTTCCACGCATGGTCGTGTTTGAGAAAGGTGTGGGGCATTAGTTAGAATTTTGAGAAATGGCATCAACCACGCAGGGATCGACGACACAAGTCATTTTTGCTGGAACCTCACAATGACAATTGAGAAAATAATTATACAGAAGAAAGATTAAAAAGTTTACACTTTCAAACAACGCATAATTTTTTAATCTTCACTTTATTTTACAAATCAAACAATATAATCAATAACAATCATTTAAATAAAGTTGATAAACATTTAAATATGTTGTCTTATAGACCGATTAATCTTACAATTACATGTAATGAGCTTCTTTGGTCAAATTCAACTAGCTTTTGTTTTCTTTTTATTTTATTTTCTTACAAGGGAAACAACTCAATCAGAGAGTAAGTATTATTTTTTTTAAAAGCCGTGTATTTGTTTGTTTCTATCGGCGCGTTCCTTTATGTTTGTTTGCGCTGTTAAGTGTTGTTATTGCAAAAATGTATTTATTGTTTATCAATGTTGGCTAAATATCAAGTTAAGGCACGGGCCCTATATTACAAACTTTTTTATAGATTTGCAACGTTGTCTTTTATTTGCAAATGAAATATTTTTAAACGTTCATATGAATCTTTGCTAGGCGTAAGGTTATGCGCCTTTTATGGTGTTTTAAGCTAGTTTTAATCATAAAAAGGTGCAAAGTTTTGTGATAAAATGAAGAATAAGCAAACTCTTTTCGGACCCGAAGAAAGCGAAAAAAATGACGCCTCAATGTTTGTGACGATATTCCAGTTGATTAATCGAGGGTTGGAAAACGCGGGGAAACCGTGCCCCAACCCTCTAGGTGCAAGGAAATGCTAATGTTGCCTATTTGAACAAATCCTATTTCACATGTTTATGCAAAATATCGGCCCTGAGGGAAAGGGTTAGCGCCCGGGGGGCGGGGGGGGGGGGTACTCTCATCATATCTTCATACGTATGATCGGGCAAGCATCTACCATTCATCCCAAAAATATCAGGAATTTCAAGCACCCCAAAGTAATAGTAATATTTGAAATTTTAGCAACCCAAAATATTAACCCCCATTCTGTGCATTGACCTAAAGCAGAGAACCTAAAATGCATAGAAATGACCACTTAATATAGTCCAATTTTGTGATGACCCCCCAAAAAAAATATCCACAATTCATCATATCCCAAGAAATATTCATTTTCTGAAAACCCCAAAAAATATTGAAATTCAAAATGTTGAACCCCCCCCCCCCCCCCCCAAAAAAAAAAAAAATGACCCCAGCCTACGTATGCTCTCTGACCCAATAAATACTGGATCCGAGGTATGTATGAAATCATCAGAGTATCCCCCCTCCCCATGTGGGTTAGCGCTCCTCAGCCCTGGGTCCCTCAACCGTCTCTAAATCTCGTATGGCCGTTTTTTTGTTGGGGTGGTGGTGGTGTTTAATATGTCCCAGTCAACAGATATGGTCACATGGAGACGGTCAGTTCACCTTACTAGCGACCCGGGATCTGAAGGGACTCGCTACCGACTGCGCTTCGGGAACCGGTTTATATGGCCGTTTCCCTTTTTAAAGTTTCATATTAACATGAATAAAACGCAACGTTTCAGTTTGTGACAAACTTAAAATACGTGTTCGCAAGCATGCGATCTTCACTGAAATCATACACAAATCATAAAAAAGATCGTTTTTTTTAATAAATGCGGATTGCACTCAAAAGAACCGTCTCAATGAATCAAGCCCTACAAAAATGCAAGAGAGCTATCTTAATTTGACAAACATGTATACATGTTTAGTGCGTGAGTACCAGCATATATTTATATTTCAAAGTCGGCAGAGTGGGTTTTGCACTTTTATTAAAGTATAGTAATGTGATGAACGATGGCGTAGTGTAGTCCACCATCTATGGCATAGGCCAATAGAATGCGCATGCACGCACCCACGAACGCTCTGAGTAATCCACGTATGGACGTGTTAAAGTAAAATGAGTAGTAATAATTCAATTTGAAAGACTACCACCTGTGGCATAGACCTATAGAGCGCGCATCATGCTAGCCCCAGTTTTCACGCACCCACCTACGCTTTGATCCATGTCTGGCCGTGTTAAAATAAAGATCCCCCATACCCCCTCGAGAGTGCGTACTCATTCAAATGCCCCAGGAACACGCCCGGAAATCATATGAATTTGGAAATGCAGACGTCGATCTCCATCTTCTTTATACTATTGAGTGAAAAGAGCAGAGTGCATGATTGTGCTAGCTCCTGTCAGACAGAGATCGCTGATCACATTTCGCAACTTTCCAGTTATTTCTATTCTAGTTGAGACCGTACGCACGAGCCTTCAATGCTAAGTACCATTTTTTCAGGAGATACGGATAATAACGCAGATATGTAAATGCATAGATGCGTGCGTGGGGCTGTCTGGTGTTTCATGCTGAAAGTGCCTGAAAGTTGCATAATGCTTTGGTCCGCTAACCCCCGCACAAACCATGCCATATGCTCCATAAAGCCGACATTCTGTGCAACCCTAAATTCCTAGATATATAAATCAGGATAAATTGTAATGGAATTAAAAAAAACAGAGATTAAAGAAAAATACAACAGGGCTGTCACAGACCTCCGTGTTTCTTGTCAAGCCCAAAGTCCAATTACGTCCACAAAATAGCATATCAAATTATTGACGTTGTCAAGTGACGTCATAAGTTTGCACCATTGTCTATTAGGGTATATAACGTTGAAGAGCTCTAGAAACGGTTATAATAGGGACACGGCCACCATATTTTCACAAGTTGTTAAGAATAAATAGTTATTATGAAATTGGATGAAAACTAAATTTCGAAAAAAAATACGTTAAGGACCCTTTCTGCGTGTCGCGGCTCAAATGTCTCAGATTTGTTCCAAAATGGTTGCTTTCCAATTTTCAACCTATACTACGCACTATAAGTTTAGCAATTTCTTATGTTTTGCGTCTTTTTGTGCTTATCTTTGTGCAATATCTAACACTTTCAATTGCAGTGAAGAGATAGGATCTTAGGCAAATGAAACCACGAATTTACAAGTTCAGAAAATTGCAGCATTAGCTATTCAGAAAGTTGCAGCATTAGCTATGATTTTTTGGTTTTCAGTGACAAAACAATTGCAATAAAATGGTTTTGGTATCCCCGTATGATCAGAAATACCCACGTTGCCCGCTAGTCTTAAAATTTAACGTCACTTTAGCATGGATGCTGCGTTTGGTAAATCTGTATTTTTTTTAGATGGAAAGTCTTGTCAGATGATTGGCGGTTATATCTTCATGACAGCAATTAAAACTCGAGATATGATGTTCATCCATACAAATCAAATGCTAAATTTATTGTGCATAGTATATGTTGGCGGCTATTTCTGTGACCATAGCAACTGTTAATGTCAAATTAATACTAGACGTTTACACTTGGGCTATATTTCTAATAAACCAATAAGAAGTAATTGGTGAAAAGTAGCTGTTATTTTTTTGGCTACATGGGGGGGGGGGGGGGGGGGGGGCAAATTGCCCTTTAATGCTCATAGCTCTTTGTAGATTTTTTATATTTCTAAAGGATCCGTTTTTTTTAGATTATTTACACACCTAAAGCAATCCATATTGAAAAATAAACTATTCCAACAGGATCAAAACATAAATTCAATGTATTCTGAAAGTCATATGTTATTTTTAAGTGACTATTATTGTGATCGACTTCAAAACACATGTATTATTGTTCTGTACATTTATCATAATTTTGTAATCAGTATGCTGTTGCTAATGATTGTGTTTTTGTTCCATATTATTATGCCTGCCTATATACTGTTTATCTTTACACTCATAGTAGATATGAGATATGGGTCTTATCTAGATGTCATGTTAAAGTTCCAGATAAGATTTGCACAATATTTGACACTGGGTTGAAGTGCAGCAGATCAGTACTGAATATTTGCAATTAGTATATGGGCCTCGACACGAGAAAACCTCGGGGGGGGGGGGGGGGGGGGGGTTTGCAAACAATACAGGTGCAGACCAGCCTACGCGTCCAGCCAGACTGATCAACGCCTTTGTTATTCGCTTATTGAAGAGTATCATATCTAGACTTGCTACGAGCCAAATTTCAATTTCTAGCTAGTCTCTAGTCACTATAGTGTAGATTTTATTTTCTTGTCCTTTGGGATTATGGGTTTTATTGTGGAACTTTGAAACTATTAGAGGGTCACTGTTGAAGCCTAAATGGCAGAAACTAGCTAGTCTGGCCCAGGAAATATGTACACTCTAGTTTCAGTTCTTTGGTACAGTCTTTGCTTCCAAGGGATACCCTTTAAGAACATATTTTACTTCACTACAGCTGGTGACTGTGACTGTGTGGGGCGGTAGAACGTCTCCCTGCCCTTCACTATAGTGTAGATTTTATTTTCTTGTCCTTTGGGATTATGGGTTTCATTGTTCTTTGGTGCAGTCTTTGCTTCCGAGGGATACCCTTTAAGAACATATCTGAAGCTGAAGAGATTGGTTTGAAACTGGCTTTGTAGGAAACCCCAAAGATAGGTTTTCTCGTGACATATAATCTTGCAGCTTTCAATTTTGAATGCACACTTTGGACAGGGAGATGTAATAATGACACTTAATATGTATCCAGTCATTATGTAGATTTTGAGACGGCATGTATAGGGTTTAAGTCATGAGTCATGAGCCCTTTTCTTTGTCTCATCATGGTGTAGTAATTTGATTAGAGTGTTTCTCCATGATGATACATTGCATTAGTTAGATGGCCTCCATGCGAGCTGAACATTTCTTGTACTTTAACAACAGCAGAATCTAGGGCGAAGATTTGGTACCAGTAAAATGCATTTAAGCCCCCCGGTGGCTTAGGTTGCTGTCCGATCTAAGGCGGTGGTTCTGTTGTTGTTGACATTTTGTTTATAGCTACTCCCATTGTGGTAGTGTGTAATTGTTCTATGTTTTGTTGTACGTTACTTTATGTCCATTCTAGTATTGCAATCATCTTGATGGGGAAGAGAGAGCTGATTGCTTTGCTTAATTTGTCTTCCTGGTGTCTCGTGATGGTTGAGCGGCTCTTCCTCGTGGTGCAACGGGGTTGTCTGCGGTTTGTGATTGTGGTATTTCCTGATCATACTCGCTTACTATTTTTTAGTATGAACCTTGGTAGAATAGCAATAAGTGTCATAGTCTGATACATTCTTTTAATTATTTTCAAAGCAGTTTAAATCAGATATTAATTACTTTATAAAAAGTTTGTTATTCTGACCAGAATGCTGGAAAATACATCTACAGCCTAATGATGATGTTTTTATTTGGTTGAAAATAGATGTGTAAAATACTGGTACATGTATATGAATGATAGAATGTAGCATTGTGTTGTCACCACTATTTATAATAAATGTTCTGATAATTTACCATTTATGCCCATTTGGAAAGCATCCCCAACATCCTAAAGAGTGATATCTACATGTAACTTGATAGTGACAAAATGGCTATCATTAGCATAAATTGCAATATTTTTGTTTTTCAAATACCTGTTTGACCACATAAAATGCTTGTAGGATAATCACAAGGTTGTCGTAAATCTAAGTTATCACTGAAGTATGGCACCAGGTCAGGACTGTCCAGTTCAATAACTGCCCAATCATACAAGTTGTATCTGAAGCACATTGACATAACATGATGCAATGGTTTGACTGTCAAACATATATGATAAAAGACACACTAGTAAATCAAGCCCCTAATCCTGGTGGCTTTGTTTTTGAAAGGATAAGATTTAGCATTTTCTAGCATACTTGTTCTTTTTCAATTAGAATCTATCACAGTACATTGACATTATGCCACCCACACAAAAGTAAATGACCTGTATAGTGCAAAACTGAAAATTATTCCATCCACAAACAGGGCTTGAAAATAAATTCAGTGGATCAGGTTGTATTGTTTGAAAACAAATTGTCGAATCATATCAGCACTCTATCACTAGCTATTGTGTATTATAGCAATTATATTAACGCTGAAAACAAATATTAGACATGCATGTTAAATGCAATAACTGAAATATATACTATTGCCATAAAGTTAAGCATATTCCATTTGATAATACGACTTTGGTTTTAGAAACGGTAAGAACGGAAACGTTTGAGAGATACCAAAAATTAATTGTGTTAGACAACAATAGCAGACCACCAGCAATTTGATAAAGAAAAACCGTGGAATCTCTGACTCGTTTAAAGGCTGCAAACACCTTACAAAAACTATCAATAAATTTTACAAAATTCAATGAAAACAACATGGAGGCCAAGATTCAGCCAATTTTTACAATAAGAACAGAACAGAACAGAACAGATTGTTTATTTGACATTAACCATACAGTTTCTAGTCAATCATATATACATATTACACAATATATCTGTCACGTTTCATGAATATTGTACGTTCATATTTTCGCTCATATAAAAGGCATAAAGGAGTATTTTAAAGTGCAAATTATCGTATACTTAGTAAATGACAATCATGGAGAAGTAATTTCTTACTGTTAGAATTTGGCTTAATATTTGATGTTTTGATGGAGGCTGAGCCAAATCCAAGCAGGTGCATTACCAACACAAAGAGGGCGCCATGTGCCACCCTCATTGTATTGATAAGGCTTTGCTATCGTTGCGAATGAGGTTCCATATTGATGCATTTTAATAGTCTGAAATCAGTATTTTACCGTAAATGTTTATGAAAAAGGTCAAAAAGGCTCCCGATCGCCATGAAGACGTAATCATGGAACCTATTCGACGCTTGTCATTTTTATCCGTTTTACCAGATCTAAATAACATCCGACATGGACTGTGGCGACACAACGCCACACCAACGTCGATACACCGTCTCAACGTTTCATCGACATCGGTAAGGCGCTGTTCCGCGTCACGAGACCACATAAGGCCTCTTTATTTCAATAAGATTGAAATATAGATGTAACCTGTATAAGATACATTTTCTCAATTATCTACTTAATCTGCATTACCGTTAGATACTCACACGCACCATGGGATAGGGGATAAAGAAAGTAGATTCAGATAAGTCGGCTCGTGTGGGCCATCTCATCTGCATCTGTCCTCTTTACATGTCTTATGTTAACATATTTAAACATAAATTTTTAAACATATATTTTATAGGGAATACGCACATACTGCAAAAACGCAGGATTCTGTTTTTATGCGTATACAACTTAAGATGCATCTTACGTATTAGCATTCACTGACGCAGGTGACTCTTACTTTGTCAATAAGAGTGACACGAGCACCAATGACTATTACAGGGCTCTGTCTACCTTAGAATGCGTCACAGATTAGATTTCATAGCGGTAAATTATATGCGTTCAGTGGTCAGTCGATTGAGGTGCATGTAGCACACACAGGCAAACAGAGGCCTGCAATATTACAATGCTTACCGCATTATATTTCCCGAGTTCCCATCTTGTCGAAACGAAACACAAGAAAAGGTCTCAGGACAAGCAATATACAAATACATAATAATACCACTACTGACGTGCCAGCCAAGAGTGAAAGCGTCTTCATGTTTTGTTTACAAATTTATCAGCGACTTATAATCGATAGATCACTTGTGTATTATTTCTATTCTCAGGATAGGCTGCGATAGTTGTAATTTCTTCAAAACTTACACTTTGGAGCATACACTTTCAGGATCTGTTGCAAAAAGTCACGAAATGGCTCACAATAATCCACTACTTCCGGTTTATGCTGTGTATAGCCTACACACTGTCGAATAACAACTTGGCACATTTCCATCATTAAAATCACTGGGTGCTTGCGTTTAAGACATGAAATCCTGTACCACTCATGCAGTAGAGTCTAGCAATATTCACAACGGTTTCGATACAGCTGGTTTTCCGTTTCAAACACGTCAGCCGAGCTTGTCCCACACATGTTAGAAAGGGTTCAAGTCCGGCAACAAGCTTGACCATGGAAGACTAGCGATGTTCTATTGATTTTTGTATTCCTCGATGATGCGAGTACAGTGAGGTATTGCAATGTCAACTCGGAGCACCATGTTCTGGCCATCTAGCGAGTCCAAGGCTGGCCTAACGCCAGATTCCAGGATTTCGTCCTGGTACGTTTGAGCGTTCAAAGTCCCAGTAACCACATTTAACTGTATCAGGTGGTCGTCATATAATGCACCACGTACCATAATGCTTCAGTAACAATTCCTTGTACTCAATAGTCAATGTAGACTGTTTCTTTTTTGTAATACTGCCACTCTCTCTATGTTCTTTCGACAGTCTGCTTACAACACTCTGAGACACGTTTAATACCCTTGCAATGTCATCTTGTTTCATGCCATCATTTCTAATGGCAATTTTTCACATTCTGCCCTCTTTCTTCCTTGTAGATTTATCCAACATACGCGTTTTAAGGCTATTTCATGACTCGACAGCAAAAGAAATTCATTCTTGCATATCAACTCCTGGACAGTACTGTGTCCTAAGCTTCCCGTTCATGGACAGTAGTGAATGAAACTAAACGAAACTAATCCAAATTTGGTAGCCAAAATACAAGTGTAAATGACGAATAAAACCCATAACTCAAATTATTTTTCATTACTTCGAAAATGAGGATCGTATATAAATGTGCTTAACTTTATGGCAATAGTATATGTTAGCATTCTTATTTTGAAAATTTACTTGATATGCGACTAGACAAAACTGACTCTGGAATTACCAAAATGCGCTACATGTACCAATTACTATTTGATATGTGGATTTATCAATTAATCAGATATACGTAGAACTAGAATTCAGAGAATCGGATGTGTCACCTGGCAAAATAGTCAATCAAAGTAATAAGGTTGCAAAGATCAGGAATCGATACAATCAAGTACCACACCTGACCCAGGATACCAATGGGAAAGTGACAAACTCACAGAAGACACCACAAACGAGAGCCAAGAGGTCAGCCCTTTCCCAGCAGGTGACCACAAAGCACATATAAACAGACGCACACAAAACATAGCAAACACAAGACAGAACAAAAACATAAAAGATCCACAAAAGAAGTACCGCCTTGGAACGGTCAGTAAAATATTTTACTGGAGGGCTTAAACCGGTTTAACGGCGCCAACCTCACCCTTAATTCAGATGTGGATCAAGACACATAAATATTTGGTTTGCATGAAAGACCCCTAACTTATCAATGCATCATCTCCTAAAACATATAAATCAAGATATAACAAGGAGATAAAGCAAGGATAAGGACTCAACAGTAAATTAAACTGAATACCGGAGCAAAAGAAATCCAACAGGTAAACCCCGGTGGGCCCGACAAACAGCCAAAGCATCAGGCCCCTACCATCTCATCAATAGATAAGTCTTTAAGTCGGAACCATCTAAGTCAAATTCATCTAATTTATATCCCCCAGAGAAATGGTTATTTTACAGAAATGTATAAATCACAAAATACAAATCTCATTTCTCCAAACCCTTAGTTCACCTTGGGTATCATGCAGATCATAATTAAAAGCCTACAAACTATTTTCAGTGCTAAGTTCAATAAAAAACTAAATCTATCTGTACAATTTCAATATCTACCCTTTCAACTGACCAAGAGGTCAGGGGCGTGTGTAGGGTCAAAGTTTTTGCTTCTATGTTGGTCTATACTTCTTTCCCTTTAATTTGATATAAACATGACCACATTCAGATTTTTATCTTTTAACCCAACCCACAGATTGAGGGTGTGGTTAATGACAGTATATTTGATTGCATGGAGCTCTCAGCTCTAGTGCTCTAAGCTCCATTGCCTTTAATTTGGTATGCAGCAAGACTTCTTTTCGAAAAAAATGTTTTGACCCTTTGTGCCCACCACCAGGGGCAGAGGGTGTGCGTAAGGACAGAATATGTGCTAACATGGCACTCAATGTTCCATTTCCTTTAATTTGATATGCAGCATGACTCATTTCAGAAAAAAAAAAACGTTTTGACCCAAAAAGTAAGTGATTATAATCAGGAAATACCACACTCACACACTGCAGACCAACCCAGGGCATAGTGAGAAAGAGTCACAGAACATTTAAAGTAAAAATACATGGGCGCTGCCTAGCAATTGCAATGTATCATCATAAAGAAAAAATCTAATCAAATTAACACACTATGATGAAACAAGGAAAAGGGCTCATGACTCACAGATAGTCAAAGCTAAAGAAAACCTCAAGTTCAGCCATCTTGGGCCCCAGCTACAGACACACATCAGGCACCAACCCACAGATTAAAGCTTTACGTCAGAGCTGTCATTGAGTGTGAGGCCTGACACACCATCGTACAATCAAAGAGGAAACCATGGCTATAAATGGTGATTGGGTTTACAACCACACATGCAGACTGTTGCATGATATCCAAGTTATATCCAACCCAAATTGATCACTAAAATTAGGTTTTCCTACAATTCTTTTGAATTTATATACAAAATCACCATAAAATACTGGCTCAGATATGCCCTTTGGCAGAAAAGTTTTTCAACCAATATTGTATATAACAATCAACTCTGAGTGTCTGTTGTAGAATTTAGAAAATGCTTTACGAATTTAATGATATTGATAACCTTGTTTTAATAACTTAGCAGTCAAATATTGGTTTCTGTTTTGAAGTCACTAACATTAAAACATACTATCACAAAAAACATACACCATAGTAAGAGAAGCAAGAACCATCTCCATCAAGAAATGGGAAAGTAACTATTTCATAACTTTCAGATGATATTATGCCATTCACTATGGAAACGTCCAAGTCCAAAAAGGGGGCTTCAGTATCCTAGGAAGTTGCCTTATTTAACTGCAGTTCAGTGGGATATATCTGACCTACTATTTGTTTGGAATAAGGATTATCAATATAAAGTAAGTCATCTAGATACCGTGAGGTAAAGTTATATTCTTCATTAACATCAGCTTGATTTCTTTCAGAAAGAGACACAATGAAGTCTCTCTCATACCAAGCTACCAGGAGATAAAATTATTTTTACTGGCCAAATCATTGTCCAATCTTCGCCTCAGATTCTGCTGTAGTTAAAACACAAAAACATCTTTAGCTGCGGCGGACGCTTTCAAACTTGTGCAATGTATAATTACAGGGAATCAATCAAATTAAAGGGGACTGAAACCGGGATGATTACTATGTTTAATATAAAAAATCTTAATAAACTATGAATTTTGATACCAGTTTCATCTAAATCTGTTGAAAAAACGTATAAGTTGTGGGTGTTTGAATATTTGCAAATGGACTGTAATGGAAGCGGCTGTATTGTAGGCTTAGTGACGTCACACAGCCTAATTGAATATGCGTAATCAAAATAAAAGACAAACCAATGGATTACTTGCACTTATCTTTAATAAAACATTTTCCTTATGTATAAATGCGCGTATCGGCTGAAACACAGATGCTGTGATAGTATTGATTACTAAAAATTAAGCAGTTGAAATGTCCTTAAAACCTATTAAATATTCAAAATGGCGGTTAAATTTTGGCCATATTGAAATCTTTAAATGCCAATTACTCCCCCATTTATCAACCGATTTTGATTATACTTGTATCAAAATTCATGGTTTATAGAGCTCTTTCTGATAAATTATACTTATTATTAGGGTTACTTTAACGTTATGAAACTCAGAAAATGGCTTTAAAGCACCAGGCACTGACCAAACGATAGATGTTATAACGTTTATAATATTGATAGCCTTGTTTTGGTAGCGTAGAAGTCAAATATTGGGTTAATTTGTTTAATTCACCTATTTATAATCTAACAATTAAATAGACTATATGTTCACTAGTATGTTTTTCTAAATGTATAGCTCACCTAAGCTCCCACCATGCTGCTGACAATATATTTGTATTTGGTGTATAATCTTTATCATCATCTAACCATCTCTCATTTATACCGAGCCATATTGGTAGACCCATGAGACTTCCATCTGAAATGTAATCAATGTTTATTAGTTTTACATGTATGATTCACTCAATTAAGAAAACCTAATAACATATTCCAATAGGAACAAAACTAAAAAATAAAGGCGAAACGTTTTACATGTAGCATTGCTAAAATTTGATTCACTCAATTAAGAAAAACTAATAACAAATTCTAATAGAAACAAAACTAAAAAATAAAGGCGACTTTTTTAACCGTTTTAAAATTCATTCTGGTTTCATAAATTGCTAAGATTGTGTCATTGGGTTTGTCGTAGTAATTAAGCTCAACCTTATATGTTTTCTTTGATATTTAGTGTTTCCCCACAGTCTGAAAAAAGGGCAGGGTGTTGGCCAGAAAAAGGGCACTTTTGATGCGTGAAATTCACCAAAAAGGGCACTTTTGTTAGAACAGACTTTTCAAATAAAGGATTTTATGTCTGTTAAAAGGTAAGAATAGATTCTAGTAGAGCATAGGATTCATTTGGATAACAAAAAGTTATTTAATACAGTAAAAAATAAAATATGACTATTTTTTACATTAAAATGAAAATAAGGGCAGGAGGGGGAGCTTTAGGGCAGCAGGGTGCTCCGCCCTGCTATTCCTCTTTATGGGAAACACTAATATTACATCTATATGAGGAAAATAATTTGTTAGAACACAGACTGAAGATGCGAAGCATCTTAACCAACGTTGTGGTTTCTTTTTCAACTGTTCTCTGATTTATATCATATCCCCTTTCTTTGTTTTATTATCTTTAATCTTGGTTGTGCACTGCGTTGTTTTGCTTCTGTTCAGTTTGCCAATAAATTTGCTTGGGAAAAGAGAGATAATTGCTTAGACCAATGATTTATATGTTGTATATGTACATTGTCAGTATCACAGCGTCAATATGTTTAAATTTTTCCAATGAATTGTTTACATAGTATACTATATGTCATTTGATACGTTTATCATATATTTTATGGCTAAAGTACCATCCTATTCTTAATTGCTACAACGTCGCTGTAAAAGGTAATAATATAAAAAATTTTTGGCTCTTTATATGATTGCACTAATAATGATGAATTTAAATATTAACTGATTTGTGTCCAACTTATGTCTACTCAATTCTTTTGTAATGACTTTAATAGACAATTGCAATTCTGCTAAAAAAACTTCCATCTTTGGCCATACAATAAAATTCAAATTTGGATTGTTATTTATATATTTGGAGCAATCACAGTTTAGAGTTCCAACATACAAGCGAATATGACAAGAACATTTCACAATCATGAATCAAAAACCAGTCAATAGCGCCAAACACAGACACATTTTTGATCATTGGTGGAAGTCAATACTATTTTGTTTGGTCAATGGAAACTAAAAATAGCACAGTTAATGCTGCAGTTTGGTAACCTTTTTTCGAGAAAGAAAGGGCCAAGTATTCACAATTTGACGTTTGTATTAATGTTTTTACGTTATCGCCTTTAATCAGTGTTTTAGTCGGTATTTCTTGAACCACATAACATGTAAAACTATTTGATTCATTCCAACACATTCAGACAAATCCTGTTGAATGGAACATCTTCGGGGCCACAGAGCACAAGCCATAAGATACAATCTAATGTCACTGTTATCTCACAAATGCGTCACACCATTTTTCTGAACTTGGGGTTTTAAAAAACCATAATATGGGTTACCTTGTAAGCCTATGATATCTTTGGAAACTCATTATCTGTTGAATTGAAACACAAATTACTCTTTGAAGTTTAATCAAATGTTTACTACGTTTTGATGTCATTGATGGCTGCTGGTGTTTCAGCATAAAAGCTCTATCATATCAGTCACATAACCAATAATTTTTATAAGCTTAATATGCATGAGAAGATGACAGACCAACACACACAATTCCACATGTTTATCTTTCAAGCAATACTTACAAGGGGTGTGAATTTTGCTTACTAACCCCCTTTGCAATAGTTGCTCTCCCCAAATGCTATTTTAAATGATGGTATCTGTTAAGTCATGGTTTCATATGCCTAAAATCCTGTTCTGACCATTGTCATTGAAATTATTCGATACTGTACCAAAATGAGCTAAATAAGATCTAAAACATAAAACATTTCTAAATACTATATTGTACATAGTATATATTATCACAGTACTATACTTAACATCTAAAGAAACCCAACACGCTTTGTTTGCTTTTGACTCATGAATTATAAATCATAGAGATGACGCATATACTTACCTTAAAAAACAAGAATTAGAAAATTTTTTTGAAGAAAAATATTTTTAAAATGTAGAACATAACGTAACAATGTCAAAAATGTTGGTTTGTCACTTTTGTTCTGGGAGTATATGTTTAAATGAATCAAAATAAGTGAAATCTAAACTTTTCAATTTTTTGATATGACGGTGTTACGTATATTTGGGTGTTTACGTCGTGATATAGACGTTGTCTGGAGGGTAGTAGTTTATTTTCTTTGTATAACTAATTTCTAGAAACTGAATCGACTAAGAGTCAACCAATCATTGATAGAGAACGCATGTGCAAGTACTAGAACTTCTGTTTTGCGTCGCGTTAGATAAAAGTGGAATAAAGCCAATATAATGTCAATAAAGAAAACACTTGAAATATGGACAATTATTGTTTGTTCTTTATAAACGATGTCCCCAATTTGTGAATGCTGTCTACTACGTTATAGTCCCATTACTAGGCTAAGCATTACGTTAATCGTGTATGAATTTCAGAATTAACAGTATACACACTATCAATATGTATTGGTGACGCTTGACGTTGATGAAAGGACATGTGAGGTAGCTACGGAGTGCAAATGGACCAGAACATTGTCAAAATACTTTGAAAACATTCTCAAAAATAAAAAGAGTTCACAAAGCGACCATGATTTGCAAAAGCTCATAATAAGATTATAATGTAAAACTGACATAAAGGAAATGCAAATATGCTATTTGGTTGAGCAATTCACGCATGTTTATTTAAATGCTCTTTAAAACGTCAATGATAAAACAAAGAAGTGCACTTTAGCGGTTTCTGTTGGATTTTGCGTGATTCCTTTGTTCTTGCCAAATTTGATTTGAGGGGTTATTTGCCGTTTTGATGTCTGACGTGTGAAATTTGTCCATCTATTCAAATAATCTTAATGCATCTTAGTGTATCATAGTATAACTTTAGTCACAGAAAAGACATGTGGGCAACGGTTTCATTTATTACCAAAAAATTGACAAACAGTATGTGTCAGGTTTCTTTAGCCATTCAGTATATTTTTAGTGTAAGAAGTGATTTTACCAAATGCTTGTGTTGATACACCAACACAGTCTACCACAAGTCGAGGTCTAACATATTTTCTGTCATCACATGGCTTAATACTCTTCGAAGCTACTGTAAAAGAACCAGCCTTGGTGAAGCCTCTCAGCAGAAAATTCCAGCATTTACTAAATTGTATTGTCTGATGCAGAGCCACTACAGATGTAGCCTGGAAATTGAAAACTATAATCAAAATGGATAAATATAAAGCAAAACACCTTATTCATAACATTTTCTTTTCAAATGTTCTCTAAAAGCTGTTAAAAATCATATACGTTGGTCATGGTTGAAATCAGTATATATTTGCGCAAATTTAGCATAGTTCTAACCGCAAGATGCCGCTATAATTGTAATATAAAAACTAGTAAAATGATATATAGCTTTAACAAGAATTCTGAGAATCAAAAGTGTTGCCTGCCACAACAAGGAAAATTTGTCAAATTTATACAAGCTGAGGGTTACTCAGAGAAACTTATAAATCACAAAACATAAATTCCATATGTCCAACCCCTGTATCATACATATCAAAGTTAAAAGCCTCTCTAGTTTTCAGTGCTTAGTTCAATAAAAAATAAACTTATCTGTACACCGTCAAAATCGGACTTCAACCTGACCCAGAGACGAGGGGTGTGTGTTAGTTTAAAGTGTTTGCTTCTATATTAGTATATACTTCTTTCTTTTCCCTTAATTTGATATGCAACATGACCACATTCAGATTTTTGCTTACCTTTTAGTCCAACCTGGAAGTTGAGAGTATGTGTAAGGAGACAATATGTGCTTGCATTGTGCTCAATCCTCCAATGGATTTAATTTGATATGCAACATGACAACTTTCAGACAAAAATCCTTTGACCTCACCACAGGGGTTGCGGGTTTGTGTAAGGATGATTATGTGCTTGCATGTTGTTGTATTCGTGATTCCATTTAACTTGATATGCAACATGACCATATTCTGAAAAAGTTGAATTTTTGCCTCTAAGTCCACCCAGGGGGGTCAGACCATGTTGCTGCATGCAACATTCCCTTTAATATGCTATGCAACATGACCATGTTCTGAAAAACATTATTATCATCATTTGTTATCACGTTGCTGCATGCACAATTCCATTTAATTTTACCATGTTCTAAAAAGTTGAATTTTCATTAGGGGGTCTGCAGGTGAAAATATCAGCTGCAATGTTGCTGCATGCATCATTCCCTTTAATGTGATATGCAACATAACTTTGTTCTGAAAAAGTTGAATTTTGACCTTTTGACCCACCCTTCAGGGTCAGGGGGAGTGAGGTGGGGGTCTGTGAGCAAACTACCATGTGGTTGCATGTAACATTTCATTTTATTTGATATGCAGCATGACCATATTCTGAAAAAGATGAATTTTGGCCTCTGCACCCAAGTCCATCCAGGGGTTAGACCCAGGCCTCCAATCTAAAATCACTTTTGATATGTTTCATATACAAGGTACCTTTGTCTGCATGCGAAATTCAGTAAAAATATTTACAACTGGCTGAGTTATTGCAAAATTTAAATATTTGACCTTTGACCCAACCTTATGGTCAGGAAGGTGAGGTCATGCTTATCTACAGGCACAGGGTAATCCTGACCTCTAGTGAGAAGTTGACAGATATAATAGTTGTGGAGAAATGTGAAGTTTTTTCCACAAAAAAAAAACAATATAACTTTTGCATTAGCCTAAACCTAAGTCTAAAAAAAGCGCCATAACTCAGTCAAAAATTTAGAAATGACCTCCAAATTCAAACTTGACCCGTATTTTATAATGCTATACCCTTATCTAAAATTTGAATGATACTGTTGCAACCCTTCAAAAGTTATTGATGGGAACCCACAATTTAGTCAAAATCTAAGTAAAAAAAAGATCCAGAACTCAGTCAAAATTTTGCAGATTACCCCCTTATCAAACTTGACCTGTATTTAATGATGCTTGACCCTTCTGTAAAGTTTGAATGAACTTGATTTATCTTTTTATAATTTATCATTCAGAAACGAAAAGTGTAACACCTGGACACAGCCAACGACGCTGACGACACCAACGACTCCGATGACGCTGATAGATTCATGATCCCTGTGTGTTAACTATGCTTCTCAGGCAACACAAACAGATGTGCGCTATTTAAAATCATTCCTGCATTGCCTAAACGAATTTCTGTTTTATGTCATATTGTAATCATTTGAAATAATAAATTTTATTATATATTGGTGGTATGTTGGCTGTAAAATTAACAATTTATTTGGCAAAATAAAATGTATTCACTTGATTGTACAAAGTTGAGTTTTTAACTAATCTTAACAAAACAAAGAAATGTATTTTCTCTTTTGTTCAAGCTATGTGTAGAAAGTCACCCTAAAAATTTAGTCTAGTAACAATTTTATGAATTGCATTAGTACCCATTTGTTTTGAGGATATTCAAATTAAGCTGATAAAAAAGCATCGTTTCAGGTGTGTTGTTAGAGCCAGCTACTTCTAACTGGTGTTGAGTGCATAGGGATGGTTCATGTAAGCAGTCATATTAGCAGTCTTGTCAGTACTCATGCTGTCAACATTTATAATAATATAATGCAAAAAAGGTTTTGATCAATAGCTAGTCATCAAATCAAATTGATTAGTTATTGATACATATTTAAAAACTGACATAACAAAGTATCTTAAGTGCAATATCTAGGAAAATAATAGTACTAATTTTATGACTGAATTCACCCTGTTAAAGACAAATAGATTTCCAATCTTGGACTAGTCAATTTTCAATTATATAGTTGTTGTGTGGTATTTACTATTTGTCAGCGAGCAATTTAGACCCTGTTCAGACGGTCTAATTTATATGCTCTTGCATGCATGATTTGCCTTTGTCCCACAAAACGGAAGATTAGCCTATATATGTTATACATACATAAGTTTGATTTAAAGCATCAATGTCATCTACAGGAGCCCACTTGTGAAGTAAACTTCCACTGACGTCATTGTCTGCAATGTTCCATTCGTAATAGCTCATCACCTGTTGGGCTTCCTCTAAATCTTCCACTTCATCACTATAGAACTTTTCAAAAATTACTTCAAGCTATATTAAAAATAATAATACCGTATTTTAGTGGCATATGATAAACAGAATAGAATACTGGATTAACATTTGTGCTTAATTATTATTGAAATCTACACATCTCATCTCAGCTATATGATACATTCATTTATAATGAGCATTAGCATTAGATTTTTACTGTGTTTTACTTGGTAATTTTGCATAAGTCTTTTAAATTTTCTAAGCTTGTACACATTTTCACAAAATATCAAACTAAGATTTTGATAGCATTACTTTTATCATTATAAACATTAGTAGCGCTGCTAGTGTACTGCATACAGCATCACAACCAATCACGTGTTAAATAGACCTTGCCAAAAGATGACGATGATGATTTGTTTGATTTGATTCTTTAAGTCCAATCAACAATCTTTCAGTTAAACAGGGACAGGTTTTCCTGGATTGAACCAGTACTAAGCTAGGATAAATGTGTCTTGCTCAAGGACCACAACCCTGTGACGCCGCGAGGCGCAGCCCCTTTGTCTCTGGTTAAACACTCTACCACTGAGCCACTGTGCTCCCTTATGATGATAATGATGATTATGGGTTATGACGCAAAAAACCGCTTGCCTATACTAGCTTAAAACAATCAATATTTTCTGTTAAAATTAAAATGCTATCACTTGTCTGAAAATAAGTAGGTATGACTATGAAATGCCGCAATCACATACAAACCTATATACAAAACTGAGAGGAAGAGGCAAAAATCAATACAAGCCTCATGCCATCAAAAATAAAATAAATTTTGAAAAGTTCGATAAGGTATATTTTGTTATCATGCAAACAACAAAGCGCAAACCAGCCTATTATGAAATCCTACACTCTATGTAGCACTCTAATGTTTCACTCTGGAAAAATTATTACAGTTGTTTTGTTATATGCAATCTGTAATTATTCTAGTCAGTCTCTCTACCTGCATTAAACAATGCCCGGTCATTAACCTTAAAGACAGATTTATTACCGACAATTATATGAGAATTTACATACCTTTGGTCCATCCTCTATATATGAAACGATCATTTGTCCTGTTTTTGGAGGATTGGGAATAACTGTGACCCCACTTGTATATAAAGTTTTATAACAAAGGGCAGCAGCACAGAATTGGAGCCCAAATCTATATGAATGGCCAGGATTTAAAGGGTAACTTGTGCTGACTTGCTGCGAGGAAGATGAAACGTGAACTTGATCAGTAAGTGCTGTCCAAAATTCTGAAATGCAATGAAATCTCAGTAAAGCATTGCCTTGAGATTCCATATAATAATATATCTATTTGTTTTAAAGGACAGGTAACAGTGGCTTGAATTGTTTCCTGGACATAAATTTAAGAATGCAAAGAGTATTTGTATTCTAAACTTAATGCCCAGAACAAATGATATTACTAGAAAGCTGCCTTATGTTTTTTTTATTTTGATTATGAATATTAAAAATTGTATGCACATGTGCGCTAAACATGAAAACAGGTTAATATCCTTGGACCTTCAATCTAGTTTTTGAAGGGGCTTGAAGAACACAGTATATGCCAGAAACTAGCTGATGCACATCCACACTTATAATGTCTGAAATACAATAACTTAATTAATCCAGATCCGAAGTGATAAAACTATTTTCGTGCTCAACTCACATGTGCATGACGATCCCAGTGGCTCAGTGCAAGAGTGGTAGCTCGTAGCATGTTACTTTTATTAGATGGTTTCACTGTAATGATGCATTGTATTAGTTAAGAAGCCTCCATGCGAGCTAAACAATGTTTGTGTTTTTACAACAAAAGAATCTAGGGCGAATATCTGGCGCCAGTAAAATACATTTAAGCCCCCGAACCCCCCGTAGCTTAGGCTGCTGTCCGTTCTAAGGCGGTGGTTCTGTTGTTGTTGATTTATTGTTTTTGTACCTCCCATTGTTGTGGGGGTTCTGTGTTTGTCTTTGTTTGATATTCATTACTTTATGTCCGTTGTAGTTTTGCAATCATCTTGACGAGGAAGAGAGATCTGGTTGTTTTGCTTTTATTGTCTTTCTGATGTCTTGTTATTATAATTTATCTGTGGCTCTTCCTTACGTTGCCGTGGGTTGGTCTGCATTGTGTGATTGTGGTATTTCCTGATCATACTCACATACTTGTGACTGGGACATAAGGCATAAATGCATACAAACCCTATCTTACAAGACTTAATTCACAGTACTATTAAACAAAGAGAATCCGACTGAGGTCATAATATGTTTGTCTACTAAATTAAAGTCATCAGTAGATCTCTAACCCATATAAGCCTAGCATCTCTTTTATGAGACAGAGGAAAACGTTGCAGACCCAGATCACACGCCACAGAACATGGCATCTGAGCAGGGTCTCCACTGTTTGCTTACATAATGTTCTATTAAAATTTGAATACAAATGAGAAATATGACTCAACAACCCTTAAAACAGAAGTGGACAAGTCCAGTGGTTATTTCTGGTAAATTCCACTTGGCTCAAAGGGTTAATACAGTTATTGTGATATAAATTTTGGGATATACCTTACATCACTGTCATAAACGATTTGTGGAATAGTACTTCCTTGCTAAGTACCCCAAAAGGGTGTGTGTAGTAAGGACTACAAGAACGTACTAGGAATGCCTTTAACATACATTAGGGCGTAGCATAGCATGGTTTTAAATGACGTGCCATTCTTAAATTTTACATACCAATGATCTTGTCGAATCAGGACCTACTAGGGATGTAAGGTATTATTACACACAGAGGAAGACTTCGACGACTGCACTAGGTTCTTAAACAATTCAAAGGGTGTAGTGTGAACGTGTCTAAGCCTCTGGAAAAAGGCTGTTTCATTGTGCATATGATACATTTGCTATGTGCTTGCCAGGTCTTCACTACATACAAAGCATTCCATCTACATTCACAATTGGATGCGCTGATATCTGTACCGTTCTTTGTACAACCTTGCTACATCCTAACTATGACAATATGGAATGTGATACTCGTTTTGCACATACTTATTACACTATTAGTACATTAATGTCAGTCTTATAAATACTGCCCTCAGATATGGGGTAGTCTATGTAATATGAACAAATATTTTGGTACTTATTGCATATGCGTTAAATCTGCTTAAACTGTCCGGCTATGCTAGATATCTAGACCTGTTATTAACCATGAAATAAGAAAACCTTGTTTTTGGTATGTGATATGATTAGACTCAAACCAGCATAACGCAAGCTTAGATATGATACTTTCCAATAAGGGACTTACAAAGGCGCTGATCAGACTGGGCAGTTGGGCAATCTGTTTAACACCTTGTTTGTTGGCAAACCCCAAAGGCCCATAAAGGTATGTCTGTGTATGCAAACAGAGACTTGATTGCAGGCTCATCAGATCCTTCACTTAATGTCAATGTGATAATTTGATATGGAAACAGCATAGGCGGAAATCATTACAATGAGCCAGAATGTGGCATGCAGCTAAGGCTCAGACTAGCCTGCGCATTCACACAGTCTTTATAGAACCTTCGTATCTCCCATTCTCAGTGTGGGATTTTTCAAAGCATACTTTGTTTCTACTTCGTTCGTAAAGGCCATCTCACTTCTATGTAGCATCCATGGAGACCATCACACGTCTATACTATGGCCAAACGCATCCATTTTGACATTGCTTTTTCCTAAGTAGTAGGTCTTGATTCAAATTAGTATTCGCTATGTACATTTTGAGCATGTCCAAAGTATTGCTCCATCCTTAAAGACAATAATTACACCCTTATCTGTTTGTACTGTGGTCCTAGTATGTCCCTAGTACATTCCTATAGTTCTTACTATGTCCACTTAATTTTCAAGAAAGTTACAATGATGAATTGTGAAATTAGTATATGGGGATGTAGCAATGTCGGCATGGACTTAGTGTAGAGTTTGTGGTCTTTTTATGGACGTAGTACAGACAGAGAATGGTATTTACAGAAACTGCTCTTTTCTCAGAGCCTTGGAAATGGTTCCACAGCACCTTTCAACATTTGACAGTGTAGAACAGTCTTTGAGATCTAAATTAGTATATGGGGATATAGCAATGTTGGCATGGACTTCGTATAGAGTTTGTGGTCTTTTTATGGATGTAGTACAGACAGATAATGGTTTTTGATAAACGCAAGAGAAACCTTGTAAGGTCAGCAAGGAAGGACTGAGGATGTGGAACATGCGAAGAGGATTTAAAGGATCAATAGGAACCTGCTGATGAAGTGATGAAAGCGTGCTAAGCACGCACCTTGTTCTGTATGGTTGTCACCAAGACGTAGCTAGGTTGTAGTAGGAACGGGGTGGATGTGGGGCGCACATGTTAAAGAACAAGAAAAGCACACATTGGAGAACCTGGCAAGCAGCAAATATATATAGTATGTAGTCGGAAACAGCTATTTTCTCAGAGCCTTCGAAATGGTTCCACAGCTCCTTCAAAATTTGACAACGTAGAACAGTCTTTGAGATCTTTGCCAACAGTTGATGGTACCTTAAGTATGTTATCCCATAGTATTCTTTATAATCATACACCTATATGGCTGGTGAATTGAAAGAGCCCAGATAAATTTATTTATTAAATGGAAAGACCAATATGGTATTCAGCTACTCTTAAAAGAACGATCATTTGTCGTTTCAAACCTTTTATATGCAGAGTTTTACATGTAGAACCTTACCAAAATGATGCCATTCACCTTTTACGCTGGCACAAGGCACGCATTTCGTAAAATTTTAGTTAGAAGTCTGTGTGACTTATGTTACAACTAAGATTATCAGAAATGTAACTTTCCTAAAATCCTGAATTTTAGAAATACAAATCTTAAAACATTCAGTGCACCTACAAAATAATAACATGTTAAAGTTAAAATGATCAAACATCTTTAGAGTATATTAAAAAAACTCAAAGAAGCTACACGTATTATACGTGCAATATTCATTTAGTATTTTGAGGCTTTTTCTGGAAGGGTACAAAAAAAGTTTCACCAGTGATTTACAGGGGTTGAACGGAAATGCAATACAACCAAATAGTGGAAATTTTACATAATGTTGCTGTGTACAAAATGTAAAATACTGAAAATAAGTCTGAAGTGTGATCTCAGATCTAAATCAATGTATCCAAACTTACTATTTTTGCTTCAGCATCAGGAGGTACTTTAACCCATTTCATCCAATGTACTTTTGCAATTCTTACCAATTGGTAGAGTTCATTTTTAATTCTAAAGTTGTCAGTTTTCATTGTTCAATTTCATTCAAATTTTAACAGAACATTCTATAAGCAAAAAATGGACACCATTTTTGTGACTATGCTCTTTGCCACCTGATCTGTAATTGCATTATTTGCCTAATTTTCTGTAGCTTAAATAGAGAACTAGACATACTCGTATATGGGTTAAGCTATCTGGAGGCACAATCAAAAATGTTCATGGTACCACATTACAAGTATGATGTATGTTGAAATAGCAATTTACTTAACTTATATGATTTATAAAATGCAAATAGGCATTTATGGATCAAACAAAGGAATTAATGTATTTACATTTTACAATCCATATATATATATATATATATATATATATATATATATATATATATATATATATATATATATATATATATATATATATATATATATATATATATATATATATATATATATATATATATATATATAAACTAATGAAATGCAGTAAGTTCAATAATTATCCAGCTTAATTGAATTTATTATTTACATCTATTTTAAACAAATTAATGATGTCAAGAATTTACTTTGATATAAAACTTTGCATTTCAATGGACACAAATGAAAACAATAAAATGACATATTCAAATTTTATCTATTTAAATCACTAACACGTAAAAGGTATGTATTTGCACAGCAATAAATAAAAAAAAATAATCATTTGTTTAACTTAAGAAAGGCAAAACAACGTTCAAAATCGTTACTCCATTAGTAAGGTTTGTATATGGGAGTTATCAATACCCTGTATAACTTGATGGTAACAACCAAGTGATAGCTACAGAAGTTCATTAGCAATAGAATAGCATTCCAAATTACCACAATACACAAAGCAACACTGTGTAATTTAATCCTATAACAAACAGGTTATTTTCTTGCAAATAATTCTACTCTATTGACTCTAGATTTATGCTGTAGGACAGATTTAGATTGTGGTGCTGTTTAAAGAAAAGCAATTTCCAGGCTTAAATTGTATATTTATTTTATTATTTTTGTTTGTTGGTTTGGTTTGATGTTTAACATCTTAGTCAACAGCTATGGTCATGTCAGGATGATTAGTTAATCTAGCCACACTTTACCTGGACAAGCCCAAATTAAGCGGTTAGCCAGTACTCTGTTCACTTTCTTTAGTTTGTAACTAACAACATCTCTTATTGAATCAGCAGATAGAGGAGAATGACAGTAGAAAATAGTTCTGATCAATCTCCACGAAAGTATGGAGCTGGGCTGGGATCAAAGTCACAACCCATGAATCAGCAATGAGACTCCCTACCAAATATTCTAAAGGGCAAAGCAATTTTTATTGTTTTTGTTTGTTTGATTTGATTCTTTACGTCCCATCAATAATCTTTCAGTTAAACAGGGATGGGTCTCCCTAGGTTGAACCAGTACTAAGCTAGTATAAATGTGTCTTGCTCAAGAACCACAACGCAGTGACGCCGGTGTTGAATTATAAACTCACTCACCTACAACAGGGGCTCTTTCCTCAATATGCCAGTAAATATCTGGCATAAACTGTTTCCAATCATCTGGTACATGCCAATATGCAGCAAGCTTGCGAACTGACAGCTGGTGGCTTATGTCATCAACGCATGCTATATGTATATTCTATGATGAAAATAGAAAATGTTTTTTTTTTAATTAGATAATTTTAGAGGGGCATTAGAAATTATGTAGACTTTAGCTTTTTGGATTTTATATAACTTATGTCTAAAGAGCTGGTAGTGCCACATGCCAAATGCTTGGTTTGAGCCATAATATTAATCCAAACATTGTAAATATGAATAAATAAGGCTTTGGCAAAATTCCTCATTTGTGTCTAGGCTCATATACATTTCATAAGCTGCCTGTGATTTAAAAAGAAGCAGATTTCCATCTGTTGGCTCATTTGTACATCACAGCGTGGTTCACTCTATAATAAACTGCCACATAACAAAGAATCTAGACAAATACATCAAGATGCATCAAGTAAGCTGGATTATACCTCGTTCTACTGATGTTGATTTTGTATGAATTTACAGGTCACTTTGCGTTTAAATGTATTTTCTGATGTGTTGGTAAATAAATACAAAGTAGTAGTGGGGAAGCATACTTTCTTTGACATATTTAACATTTACTCACATGACGCTGCATCTGGAAGTTGTACAACCCTGTGTATTAAAATCAATAAACTCCTAGTGCCCTACATATTTAGTAACGTGTATCATTATCAATAAACCCACAGTGTTTTAAATATATTGTAACGTTATGTTATGAGAACAAAACAACGTTGCATATATATGACAAAATCTTAGGGTATTCAGAGTGTTAAACTGCGATTTTGGTTGGTATAGCTTGGACAACTTTAACAAGTATAACTTGACGTTGTCACTTTCCCATTGGTATCCTGGGTCAAGTGTGGTGCTTGATTGTATCGATTCCTGATCTTTGCCCTCTTTCCTACACTTTCTGATGCCTTCAAATACTGTTAAATGAAACATCTTCAAGGCTACAGAGCACGAGGATAGATACAATCTAACGTAACCATTAACTCACATATGCGTCACACCATTTTTCAGAAACTTACGGTTTTAATCAAACATAACATGAGTTACATTATAAGCCTCTATATCTTTGTAAACTCATTATCTGTTGAATTGAAACACCAATTGCCATTTGAAGTTTAATCAAATGACTACTACATTTGGACGTTACGTTACGTATCCCCTTGGAACATTCTGCTATACTTTTGACCTGCATTAAGCAATAATTGGTCTTGAAAACCAAGTTGTGGATTTTTAAGAGTGACCGTTTTACACATGCTTTGCTGTACCATCTTTGAAAGGACATCAGACACAGCCACAGATTGGCTTGAATTTACAAAAGTAACTACATTTTGGCACCAATTTTGTTGTTGGTAAAACGTATAGCTTTAAAAACTTACTTGCTCTTGATGGGTCATTTCTTTCTCTAGGATAACTGAAATTTGATGGACATATTTAAACATATAGTTAACAACCTATATATATGTTATTAAATCATATGCATTTATCAGAAGCATACAGAATAATTCAAACTGTTTCATATCACTCTAACTGATCATCTATGTATACGGTTAAAGCTCAACTATCCAATGCCTAAATGTATTTTATGCAGTGATTATTATACAATTATATACTTTTCAGCCGGTGTATTTGATGTAATATGCACCAGGAAAATAATATTTACCCAGGCAGTATCTAAGGTTAATAATCAACTGATGTTTATGATGTGATATTATCCAAAATAAATAATATTTACAGAAGTGGTAGCCCAGGTCAATATACATTTGTTTCTGGTGCATATCACATAATCTACACCAGCTGAAAAGGACATAACTATTTCCTTATATCACCAGTCTGTTCATATATCTACCTTTGACTGTCCTATTTATGTTGTCATAGTAATTGATACTGTAAGTCATTTAAAAAGAAGCACAATTGATTTACCTGCTAAGAACGCATAGAGACTGTAATTTTTTTCTCAATGGCTGATTTGTTTACAAACACATTAAATATAGAAACTGATTGCAGCATTCAAATTTCATTGTGTCTCCACATTAGAAAAGGATATAGGAATCCTAAATATTTTGACTATAGCACTGACATATACATACATTTCTGACGTTTATAACGGAGGGAAAAGACAAAATGTACCACTTAGACCAATGAGAAATCTTTAATCTTTAGGTTATATAATAATAGTAAATTCTGCAAGGCTGTTTTAAGATCTTCTGCGTGTCTTAAATTGAGATACTATAATCATATTTAATGGTTTATCTAATCCTCCAAGTACAATAGACTCGAGAACGGAGTTAAGCTTTCAAGTCAATTATGCAAAGTATACTTCTGTTTTTCAATTAGGTTTTTTTTTCAAAATAAATCATTTGCAGATAAACAAAATATTCTGAAGTAATCAGAGTGTATTTATAGCGCCAATTCATGAGTTTGTTTATAATTGAATATTTGAGAAGCCAAGGTTCAGATGAGCCTGTGCATCTGTCCAGACTTAAAAGAGCGTTCGCTGTTTGCATAACAAAATAAGGACTTAAATACAGATTGATGTCTCAATTAAGGTCCCTATCTTTAAAAACAAGCTGATCATCATGCCTGTTTAGAAATTGTACACACATATGTGACAAAGTAGCAAAAACTAGCAGAATGTCTATCATAAAAGGAATTTGGAGCATTACAATTTGATCTCATAGTCATCAATATAACTCTGAAATCTTTCCATATATCTTCTCCTTGTGGGATGATCAATCTTACTTCTGCCAACTTTCTCCTCTAAGTCATCGACATTTCACTGTAACTAATCGATATTTGATTGTAACTAAAGCTTGACTTATACTCTGTGGTCAGCACCAGAGCTGTGGTTAAACTAAGCAATGCAGAATGCAAACCTTTATCAAAACTCTGTATCATGTTATGGGTGTTGATGCATTATTATGTGGGTAAGTAATTTTAATACATGGCTTGATTACAACTTCCTGGTTAACAGGTACAGAGTATTTTTATCAAGGACTATGCTTAAGCTAATATCCTAGAATATGTAGGTTTGTCTGGATTAAAGAATGGTGCTGCTCATTGGATTGAGCATCAAAATCAGACTGCTGGGACAGGAGCCAATATTAATGGCGAATCATTGTTCATTGACAGACACTAACAACAAGTGAGCATAGCTAGGCGGCTAAGAGCCAAGATTGTGCTATTCCGGATACAAGCATGAAACTTTCCACACTTGTTACGGTTGATGTGCTGATGATTTTTAGATATAGAACCACTTCGACATATTTTCTCTGCGCATGCGCAAGGCAAAATTCACTTCCGCTATAAATAATTTGGTCTTAATTAACTACACAGACCTGTTTTTGCGCTTAAAATGGTAAAAAATCGACCCACTATATCTCTATATGTCTAAAAAGGCAAAAACAAACATATTTTAAAACACTTACCATGATTACGCATGCGGAAACGAAGCAATACTTCCGGTTATCTCGTTCAATAATGTCAAAAAGGTAGAAACCATTGAATAAATGGAATACTTATATCTTTTGACTGAGAAATCAATGTGTTTTTGCACATTTAATCATTTATTCAATAATTTTTGCTGCGCATGCATTCATGCTAGTGAACCACTGCACTAGAACAGTGCAGTCATCGAGGGTCGGATGCAGTCAATGAGGGCATACACTATACTAATTTGTTTACTGTGATCTATTCTATGAGCTAGCTCTTTACAGCTCTTAATGTTTACGTTGATGTTTTCAATTGCAATTGTCACTTAGTTAGTGTAGTCCATTTTGGCTAAATTGGAGCTTTCAAATTCTAAAAGTAGCTAGGTACCAGCCCATTTCTGGATAGCCAATTCGATTTGTAAGTGACAGACTAATGAGTGCGCTATTTAAGTCATAAGTTATGATTTAATTGCATCACATAATGAAGAATACAAGTACAAATAAGTTAATGACTGACAAGTTTTACATAATTCTGTTTATTTTTTGTGAAGTTGCAAACCATTTTGTAACTTACGAAAAATTTGAGTAGTCAAGGGCATTGTACCAGTAGTCAAGGGACTAAATATAATCAATTTGTATGCAAATTATGACCTGGTCACTGGGCCAGAACAGCCGATATGTAGTACTTTGCGTACAATATGAAAAGCTTGTCGAATAACTTTCAAAAACGCTCTGCCCTCAGATTTCGAACTTTTACATATTAAAATACTAATATTTTGCATTTTATCCAAACTAACTAAAGTAAGCATATATTCCAGAACATAAACAAAAGTGCCTTCCATCCTTTTTCCCCAGGAAAATATCATTTTTTGGCATAACTCAGGTGCTGTATCGACAAACGTTTAACTCACATAAATCTGTAAGTGACAATAATAAGCACAGTATATTTTCAGAATTTATATATTGTAAAAAATATTACCTTTTTAACAGGCAGGTACAACCCGCGATGACCACGCTATCAGAGTACAATGGTTCTCTAACGCGCAGCATTTGACATGAATGAATAACATGTATCTTGTGATGCTAGGGACACGCATGGTTTACCCATCATGTTGTTGAATGACTACATACCGTAATGTAACTTCGACTGTAACTAATGTTATGGCTATTGCTGAAGAGTGTTTGGATGTCTTTTGGATCTATGCCCATACACTGGTCTGCGTTTTTTTTTTTGGTTATAAGGCACCTGGGCCAAGATGACAAGATTACATCACGCTGAAACTATATCAAACGTTTACATTTTCAAAGTGACATTTAACCAAGAGAGGTGGCAATATGTGCGATAATCTGTATGTATGTTGATATGCCACAGCCTTCCCAATGGATTTTCAGTCCCTAACATTACCTATTTAAAAAACAATCATCAATGTACAGAACTTTAGTGTTTAAAGTTGCCACCTCAGGCACAAAGGGTCGGAAACTGAAGAGCTGCATTGTCTATTTATGCAACCTTGAAAACAGCCATATCTTACAAGGTCAAGAGAAGATACTGATGCCTGTGGTATGTCAGTCCATAGTGGACTGTACATTCCAGTGTCTAGTTACATCCATCAAAGTTTGCTGGACTTGGTAATCATTTCCCCTGTTCTAGCGCTGACCCACACACATGAGCCTTGATATGCTGCCTTTAAAATGTGCTGGTACAAAGCCACCTTCGTAAGGGCTGTCTTTACATCAAACAAACCTTTTTGGTAAACCAATGTTTTCTATCCATGTCTATATTCGTGTAGGTGCTTGCTTGTTCTACCACACAGTATTATGATGAATTGTTCAATGGTGCAAATGTAATCTGTATGTGGCTTTTCAGGGAGGGAGTTCATTTTTACAAAATGCCCAGTTACAGCTGGATATGAGAGTATGTTTTATCGCACCCTGTGAGTGAATGTAGAAAAAGCGATTCAATTTTATTTCAGACCACAGATGCTGCACCACAGGTATGACTAAAACTTTTAGGGGGTGTTAAAAAAGTTTGTTCCGCTCTCCATTATAGAATTTCAAATCATTTAAAAAGGAAACGATGCAGAAAAATGTATTTCCAATGAGCCTATTATTCTTTGTGATACTCTATAGCGCTTGGCGTTGTGTCTGGCATCGAATGTCTTTACACAATTATGTTACTTTGAGTACTGCCTCTCAATCGTTCAAAAATAATCTTAAATTTTCCATAAATCGTGACATTTTTTTACGTGGCATGGTTCTTTACAGCCTTGTGGATTAGTAATTATATTAAAAACTTGTATTAGATGAATAACAACTCAATCTAGGGTTTATTGACTAATTCAAAAATATTCTCATCAATATGGCCATTACATGACAATTGTTCTTTGCCATACACCCCCATTTTGCTCCTCGAGCCCAAAAACTTCTGAGGGGTAATTTATTTTGAAGATCATTAATTCCATGGCAAAATAATGATTTATCATCCCGTTGTTTACTTCTTATAATTTATGTCTACTTTAAAGAATTCCAGTGACATAAATGTCATAAGACACATTATAACTCAATTTATAGGAACACAATTTTATTGCTGAACGAACTTTCTTAACACTAGACGTATCAACAGCGCAACTGCTTATTTTCTTGTAAGGCCTTTAAGCTGCTTCCGTAGCACAAGCAAACATTCTTGTATCTGTCTACTCATGCAAACAGGGCGCAAGTGAAGACATAATGCAAGCTGGACACAATAAGACTGAGCTTCTTCTCCCGTAAAGTGCAGGGTTATCTCTAGAGTATTGTAACACTCTCATCCTCCATCTGTAGTACCTGTTTCTTAGTTGGCATACCTTATGTCTAAGAAACACAATAGTTGGAAATATAATGAAATAGTTAACTGTCATCTGCTCACAAGAAATCTTGCCAGTTTTTCGGTATGGCATTGATGGGCCAACCCACTGGTGGATGTCGTTTTCTCGTTTTTTCCCTGTTGATGCTTTAAAACTGTCCGTCTTACATGTATCGTACACTTACTGCACAGAAAGTGTATATTACATATCGTTTTAAGAACACCGTTCGTTTACCATTCACTGAACAGTGCTAACTTATACACCTTCAAGCATCTGAATAATGGAGGCTCCATCCAAAATGACAACACTGACTCCAAGTGTGAAATCTTTTACAGGAGGAACAAATGCCTCAAAGCCAGTTAGTAGCTATACAACCAAAACTATGAGGCATATCAGGCATTCCCCTACCCCCACATCCCCCTTAAAAAATTGAAATGTTATCATGTCCACATAAAATAGACTGCACTAGACTACCAAATGTTTGCTATGGTTCATTTATGGGAAGTGAGACACTGGAAACATACTAGTATATTTAAGACAGTTCAATGGCAGTATGGAGACAGTCCATCGACAGACAGTTATATGAGGTCTGTCTATTGCAAAATATAACTGTCTGTCTGCCTGTTTGTCTGTCTGTCTGTGAGTATGTCTGTCTGTCTATCACAAAGATATATTGCCCTTGGCCAGTGATCTATATAAGATACGTCACTGCCTTGGCTTAAAACATAACTTGTTCAGACAGAAGTCCCCAAGTCAAACAATCCAAATTGGTCAACACAAAGAAAATATGTGGTGGTGACTTTGGAACACCCCGGTAACTCAGGTGTGAGCGTGCCTGTCCAGTGTTCCAAGGGCTCTGAGCTCGAGCAACAAAATCTGATTGCATGTCTATCTGCCTGCCAAAAGCTTACTATCCTCTCTGCTTAAAACTTGCCTTGCGAGTCTAATAACAATTTTAAATATGCTTAGCGTAGACAGGGCTCTTTATGTGAAAGCTTATACTTGTAATTAAATGGGGCTTTGTTTTTTTCTTCTAAGCAACATCCTGTTAAAAGAAACCAACTGCATATGCGCATCTAAACAGGTCTTTGGGGCCCTATATTGAAGACATGCTTCGGTCCTTTGAAAAGGGCATCAGGTTTTGCGCAGTTTACAATAAAAGTGAAACAAAATACCATTTTTGTACAATATTCAAATTTTATGCGCATGCGCAGCATTAAAGAATAAAGAGGACTAAAGTACAAACAATTGACATCAGTTATGTCATATTTTATCATTTTACAGCCAAATTGACTCCTTCTTTACAGTCAAACTGTATGAAAGATCTGTGATAACAGCCTAAAATCAGAAAATGCTTTGCGCATGCGCAGTAGGCATTTCCCAACGTGGTTCTATATCCTATTCTTCTTAGTCAGTCATGGTCTACAACTGTGCCAAATTTCATGCTTGTATCTGGAATAGCACAATCAGGCCAAAATTTGGCTCTTAGCCGCCTAGCTAGTATGACCAGGTCGTGCACCTACCACAGATCACAGATTACTCCTAGGCACCATAAAGAAAAAAAACAGAATAATTAATTTTAGACTATCCTAAGAAGACGACTTGAATCATGAAAATGTTGCGTGAACAGTGTAATTCCAAGTATTACAAATAAATGTAATGCTAAGACTAAATATTAAACAGAGACCATATAGATCATTGAACATGTTAAAGTAGTATCCAACTCAATTAATAGTTACCTCATATATCTGAAATACTAGCATGACTTCTTTGAGTTACCTTTATCATCCTGACAAGGGAGTCCATCAAACACAAATACAACTTCTTCTAAATCCACATTTGTGTCTATAATCGTAACACCATTAGATGTTGCATTGATCTGATTGAAATCTGTCTTTGCCATTACTAATATTTTGTAAGTCTAGAAATAATAAAATCATACTGTTTAGTTAATATCCAATCAGTATTATGTTTACATATTACTGCAATTAATTAAGAACTAAATATTTGTTTTATTCCTGTCCTAAGCAAATGAATGGAGTATTTATATGTGCAAAGTTAGTAAAACTTTACGTGCTTTAAAATACCTTAGGTCGTAAACCCACTTTTTCAAATCTCATGTATGGCAAAAATGGTATTATATTATATTGTCAATTATTTTGTGTGCTTTTTTACTGGTTTTGGCTTTTGCAAGGAAATGCAACTCATGCAGCCATATTTGTAGTCTTGTGCCAGTTGAGACCATTTAATGTGAAAGCAGTTAAATGACACCTGCTAGGTGATACTACATGCTCAGGGTATAAAAAGTTCCTAGAATAAGTTAACTACGATTAGTTATATTAAGAGCAAATTATAAATTTAATAAACAGTGTTAAGTAATAAACAGCGGATTAAGGTAGTACCAGACTCACCAGCATATGTCCAAAAAGTTACCATCTTTTGATATGTTAAAAAATAGCTCAAAACTCATCTATTTTGACCAAAATAACAGGACCTTACCGCGCTTTTTAAAAAAGTTATTAAACTTTAAAAATCGTAGAATATGAGTTTTTTCAAAATATCAATTTCTCATATTTTTAAAAAAAATGAAAGTGAGAAATGCCATATTTTTTCCTACGAATACGCTATATGCTATTGGCTTATAAAAGAACATAAAAACAACGGAAAAAAAGGCACATAGCTAATTTTTAAGCTATAATCTATTTTGTAAAAAGACATTAAGGCGAAAAAATCGTTTAAATCTTGAATAAAAAATGTCACACAATGAAACTACAGAAACAAAAAATTTATTATTTTGAAGGAAATTTTGCATAGAAACTTATAATTAATTAAAAAGCATATGTCACCGTGCTCGTTTTTCTTTTTTTGCCCTGTTTTCTGTTTTTACCTCTGAAATAAAAACAGGCACGGAGTGCCATACCTGCTTCATTGTTTAATTTAGGTCCGTGTGCATAGACAGTGTATTGTTTGAGTTGATGTTGTTTAATTTAGGTCCGTGTGCGAAAACCTATTATTTGTCTACTCCTCATTTGGCACGTTCTAGGACCCCTTTAGACCTTTATAAGTGCGTTCGTGCGCGCGCGCTTGTGTGTGTGCCTATATGAGGGTGAGTGTATGAGAGAGAGAGAGAGAGAGAAAAGGAAGGGCAATTCACATGCTGTTGATTCATAGCATTTTTGTTGTTGCTTTAATCTTTTCTTCTTTTCTTTACTTTGCGTACAGTATACGTATTCTGCATTCGTTACAAAATTGTCATCATCAGCAGTAACGCGTATAAAAGTGTCGTCAGGATGACGCAAGTCTTTGATCTAGAAAAATGTTCTATTTCGAAAACGTTGTTGCAAGTGTTCAAGCGAGAAAATGACCTTATATTATGCAATGGTGGTTTTCTGATACACTTATATCTGCTAGACCCCTCAGGGGTAGTCATAACCCTCGCCTTTCTGGTTTGGGTTTCAACACCACCCTGGCGTTCTAGCAGGTGGTAATGCATAGAAAATCACGTTAAATCCCAATATTGAAGTTATTAAACGAGCTGTAAGAAGAGATGAAATGCGAGGCTTGCCAAGTATTTTGTCACTTATTCCTGACAAGCTTAATAAATTACTAATACAGGAGCACGACTGTTAGGTTCTATTTATTGTATGACCCTAAAACTACTTTTAAATCACGTTTAGAAATTGCGCGGAACTATGCTTTGATGTTGCCATATAATAACATGTATATGAGAACCATTACAGACGTCATTACAGAGCGTTACCAAAATTTGTAAACCACTAGTGGTACATGTCGTTATGTCACTCCCATGATAAACACAAATGAACAAACAAATAAGTAAACGAACAAAAAATCAATAGGGCTCAAACCAGGGACTACTTGGTCGCAAGTTGAACATTCTACCACTGCAGCAATGGGTAAAGAAGTGATAAAACACGAGTTTAGTTCTTTTCATAAATGCAATTAATTAATCGTAAGACAAGCATGCACATGTGAATGGCCATATTAGATTATTCACAGCTCGCATATACAAAATAAGTCTCAGTCCAAAAACTCCCCACTGGCTAGCTAAAAAAGGGCAAAGGCACGCCCAAGCATTTGGCGAGCGCTCTCACAGTGTCCAATATGTTGCTCTTAAGTTTCATACAAGCTAAAAAGCGGAGCCCTCCCACCTACGACGCCATATTCACAAAGATAATGGGCTTAAGAAGCACAGTGGCTCAGTTCGTAGAGTATTAAACTAGGGATCGAAGGATTACTAATTTGTGAATCACCAGAGTCATGGTGTTGTGTCATGGGACAAGACCCTCTACAGCGAATAGTACATAAATTGAATACTTTTCTGACCAGAATTGCCTGACCAGGTATTAATAGACTTTTTCGCTTACTGTAAAGGCGGCAACTTTAATATTCATATCTGGGCGTTGTTCGGCTAGTTCACCTGCTAAACAAGAGAAATCAGGTTCTATTTATAATTTGGTGAAGAATTAGTAAGTTGCTTGGGCCGCGCAAACGTGTGTGCATTTCATGAAAATCCTAACCGTATACACACTGAACTCACATTTATTAACCCTTAAAGCGCATAATCAAAAAATGTATGCTTTTGTCGTCCACTAGAATATGTGAAGCCTCAAAGACAAACAGTGCAGACCCAGATCAGATTGCTCCCATAGGACCAGTCTGATCTGGGTCCACAATGTTTGCCTCTATGCTTATGTTAAATAGACATTTTCAGATGCAGTTATTTTGCTGGCGTTTTAAGGACTAAATAATGTGTTTTGCGTCTATACTGCGATAATGGCGCAAAAGGATACAGTTACTTTCGAATAAAACCACGCCTCATTTTCAGCTTTAACCTATACCTAAGGTTGACCAGTCCTAATTACGCTTTCATGAGGCGCCGCCTTTACAGTAAGCGAAAAGTCAAAGAATATAACTCTGAATGCATTGAGGGGTGAAACTGGACCAGACGGTCAAAATATATTTGGTCATACAGATGTGTTGATAAATGATATTTTTTGTGAACTCCAATACTTGTACGTTTTAAGACAATAAATATAGATAACTCTTACTTTTTTTAAAAACACTCGGTTATCTTTTGACATGGGTCCCGTACCACCTTAATGCATAATATCAGATATAAAATTAAATTATATTTGCATAATTAACTAAAACGTTATATTGTAGTCAACTTATCTCATGTTTGCAGTTTTGACACACAGCAAAGTCAAACAATTTACTTCTGATTGAAAGCTAATGTTAAACATCATTGGTAACACAAGTTCACCAATCACCAACCACAATATCACTTTGCAGATGACAGAAGTTTAAGAAAAAATCGAGTTTTATTTGATTTCAAACAAGTATACAAAAATGCAATTAATAAATTTCTCTACAAAATACAAAATTTATATCATCGTTTTAATCAGTATCAATGATGTTAGTATTTATATAAAATTATTATTATGTTCATGACCCATGTTATCACAAATGGGCCAGTATACAGGAAAAGGTACACGTTGTCATATAGGCTCATAGAAGACCCAGATAACCCTGAACATCGACACAGTCTGGTCTGGTCAGATTCTTTTATTGGCGCTCTATAGATAGCCAAGAGAAAACTTAAACTCTGATCAGGCTGTGTGGATGTGAATGCTGATCTGAGTCTTTTTGTACACTCATACAAACTTGCATCTTAAACTGGATACCGACTTCAATAGTCTTACATGTACCCATATAAACTCAAGATCATCTGAAAATAGAATGAGACTACTAAATTTTAAAATGCCAGAATCTGTTCATGTGCGTCTATCATTGACAGGTAACAGAAATTGTGGTTATTCCCATGAACATGACACAAGCTTCATTGGTATTCAACTTTCTCTCAAAATCCAATATTTCAAAAGGGGTAGTATTTTATACAATAACAATAATATCAATGGTTTAGAGTTTTGTGTAAATATAAATAAAAACTCAATAGGATACAGAAGTAGTTGCAAGCTTTGACTAAAAAGTAATTAAGGAAAAAGACAATACATTAGGGGGAGCCTACATATAATGGCACAAGAGGAAAGGTAAATTCACGACAAAGCCAGTGTCATATTATGATACAGGTTGCTAGGAAACTCCTCAGGACTACTTTGATCTTTCCATAGATTCCAGTAAATTGTTTACATTGTATCACTATGGTTTAATATATTATCAACATAAAGTATTAACCTGATCAAATGTTTAAAGTGAAATTAGCAAGCTTAATTCACAAAATGGCTTCATAAGATAAAAACAAGATCACTAACACAGGAAATAACGAGACAATAAGGACCGACAAAGTAGCATGCCAGGACTGATGATTTGATTATCTGTATTGAATAGGATGCATATATTCACAAATAGTACTTAGTGAGTTCAAGACACATATGCAGATAAAACATTTTTTATTTTATTACCTTGAATGCTTCCAACTGTAGTCTCATGAATGTGGTAGCTTTTTCTATCCCAAGATATATACATGTACCATTTAGAATAGCATCACTCTCATCTATTACACAGGCCGTGTATTTTACAGTTGAATAAAAGTATTGAAATCCATACCATCGTGCAGACAATTCTGTCGTACTTTTTTGATAGTCAATATCATCAATGTCTTGTACCTTGGAACAACAATACAATTAAGTATCATCTTGCAATAAACGTTTTCAGCAGCACTGCCTACAGAAGACTGCCATATAAATAAAATTAAACTAAAGAATATATAATCTTTTTGGTGTGATGGGCAGATAGTATAAAATATGTTTAGGGATAGATTGTAATCACTTGGCAAGGATATTAAAACAAGAAAAGTAATAAGTGTTTGATTTCTTTAGGTATGTACAATTGACTTATTTAGGGGGGCAAAAGAACCAGAAACAAATATATTTGTTAAAGAGTATAATAAGGCTTAGTAAAAGAAAGCATAGCAATCATTTATTTTCATAATAACACAATACAAGACAACGAGGCTTTTTTTCTCACAACAATGTAACATATCCTGGTCATTAATTCTAAAATGTGGATAACTGTTGGCATTTTAGAATTTATTACCAGAACAATAAAAGACAGTAGGTAAGACCAAGAAAAACACAATCACTGAACTCAGACAAACACACAGCACTGTGAGGAAGAAGCACACAGACAGTCGTATAACAGCAAAAACAATTAAAGTAAAGCAACCAGTTCCAGAGGATCAACAACAATGAATATCCAGCAATTGAATCATCGCCTTAGAATAGACAGCAGATGAGCGTCATGTGAGTTGAGCATAAAAATGCATTATAATCTGTAGATCTTGTTACGTTCGATTTTAGTTAAATATTGATTGTATATTGTAAAACTTGTGTGCGTCATGGGTTTGTTGATTAAATATAGTGTGATTGTTTTTATGGCTGGCACTTCTGTTTGGCTGAGCATAACTATTTATTAAATTTTGGTACATATCTGTGAAATTATTTGAGAATGTTCTTAAAAGGGTATCCGTTGGAAGCAAAGACTGCACCAAAGAACTGAAACTAGAGTGTGCATATTTCCTGGGCCAGACTAGCTAGTTTCTGCCATTTAAGCTTCATCAGTGACCCTCTAATAGTTTCAAAGTTTCACAATGAAACCTATGATCCAAAAGGACCTGAAAATAAAATCTACACTATAGTGAAGGGCAGGGAGACGTTCTACCGCCGCCACACAGTCCCAGTCACCAGCTGTAGTGAAGTGAAATATGTTCTTAAAAGGGTATCCATTGTAAGCAAAGACTGCACCAAAGAACTGAAACTAGAGTGTGCATATTTCCTGGGCCAGACTAGCTAGTTTCTGCCATTTAGGCTTCATCAGTGACCCTCTAATAGTTTCAAAGTTCCACAATGAAACCTATGATCCCAAAGGACAAGAAAATAAAATCTACACTATAGTGAAGGACAAGGACAATTGGACAATTGATTCAGGAGGAATGAACATGTATTTCTTATCTACAGCTCTGGTGGTACTTCTGTTTGGCGGAACAGAACCGTTTGTGCAATTTTAGAATAAGGCAATGTAAAAATATTTCTGTGAAATTATTTTGAATTTGGACAAATGAGTGGTTCATGAGGAGATGTATGTTAAATATATTATTTATCTACATCTATTGTGGCTATTTTGTTCGGCGGGGTAGCACCATTTGTGCAATTTTAGTAGAAGGTATTATTGGGAACATTCCTGTAAAGTTATTTTAGATTTTGACCAGAGGTAAAGGAAGAGGTGTAATTAAAAAAACGGACGCACAATAGACGCAAAACCAACCATAATTCTCACATTGAGCCCTTTGCTCAGATCAGCTAAACAGCTGACTTGTTTTTGAGTCTGTTTAAGAGAAACGATTGAAATTGCAACAACTCTCATATCCCACAAAACCAATGTAATCAGTATTATGCATCCTGTCAGACGTCAATATTTTTGAAGCACCAGAATACAAAAAGATCAACACTATATCGAGTTGCAGTGACCCTTTGGGCTTTATTTAATTTGTGAGTGATTTGCCGGAGTTTACACATCGATAAAAAGCAAAAAATAAAATTTCGTTTCTATATTGAAGCCATACATGGAGTCATTGCCTCCTTACATTAAAGACACTACTGATTTTATTTTCGAAACAAGACAGCTTCCTCCTCTATCAGAGGACCGTTTCTTAGTAACCTTGGATGTTGAATCATCATACAGTAAGATTCCTCATAATGAGGGTATTAAAGCATATCAGTATTTCATGAGGAATGGTTGCAAACCAGAAGGATCCATTCAAAGTATTTCTAAATTAATTGAATTGGTATTGACAAAAAATCGCTTCCCATTCAATAATACTAATTACATCCAAAAACTTGATACTGCTATGGGGACACATGACCCTGCATATGCTTCACTTTTCATGGAAACATTTGAGAATGATTTTCTTGAGTCTTCTGATGTGCAACCATTTTGTTGTTCCATTTTCTGTATCATATTTTCATGATTTGGGATGGCAGCGAGGAGAATTTAATGAAAATTTTAGACAAATTGAATAAGTTTCACAAAACAATCAAGTTTACGTACAAATACTCCAAACCTAATGCTGTCTTCCTTGATGTTAAAATTTTCAAGTTAAAGAAGGTACATTGCATACTAGTGTGATTGAAAAAATATTAATGTGCATCAGTATATTGAATTCTCATCCTGTCATCCTCTTTCATGCAAAGCAATACGATATTAGCCAAGCAATACGATACCAACGTATACCTTTAAATGATGACTGTTTTAAGCAAGATTTAAGCAGACTAAAAACTTACTTCAAAAGGCATAATTATCCTATTGATATTTTAACTGAAGCCCTTCAAAGAGCAGCTAATCTTACTATTGAGGGAGCTTTGTAGTCTTCCTCTTCAGAAAGAAATAACCAGGATGCTATCATATTTGTTTGCACATATAACCCTTCCCTACCAAATATTAGTAAAAGTATTAACCAATACTGGGGTTTATCTAAAATAAAGAGAAGTGAAAGTGTTCACTGCTTATAAGAGCCAAAACCTATTGTTGCTAATAAAATAACTACAAATGTACATAACATGTTAGATCACTCCAAATAGAGTAAACCTAAGAGTGATTTCAATGTTACTAAATACGATAGGCGCTGTTGTACTCATTGTTCAACTATAAACGAGTCAAACTGTTTTTACAAGTACTACTACATCATTAGCACATTAGGTTAATCATGACCTGTCTTGTACCTCAACAGATGTAATATATTTAATTACTTGTAAGAAATGAAAAGCTCAGTATGTTGGACAGACTCATCAAAATTGTGCAAATTGTATGAACAATCATAAGTTGGACATTGCTCATTATCCAGATACTTTGACAAATGTGTCTGACCATTTTAATTCTCCTGGTCATTCTGCTCAAGATTTTTCCTTAATGCCTATTGACAAATTTTCAAACAACTGGAAAAGGCTTTTAAAGGAAACTACTTGGGTGCATGTTTTAGGTACAATTTCTCCAAAAGGAATGAATTCCAAAGTTCTATTTTAACTAATTATCTGCTGGTTGTGACTTTTGTTGTCTGCTGATCACATTGTTAAAAGTTTGGAACTAAATCTGCCAAACAAAACATCGAGCCTGATCTGAATCCAAACTGTTTATTTTATTTTTTCTTTCTGGTCCCTAGGTTATGGTAAAAAAAAATCGAGCTCAATTCAGCTGTTCATCAAATTTATTATGCTCATAAATGTTAAAATGAGAAGTCAAACGCAAGAGAAGTCAATACCTTTCAGCCAATTACGTTTTGTGGGCGGTTGAACTTTCATGTTCAGTTTGGTTGAGCATAAAAAGAGTTTTATAGCCTCTAAGCCTGATCAACACAAAAAAAAATATTGAGCCTCATCTGGATCCAAAAGATCTAAAACAAAGTATTAGTAGGAAATACCCTGTAGGCAGCAATTATATAGTTAAATCATGGAATGTTTACCGTCAAAACAGTTATTATAGGTTTTGTTTTATGTAGCTCTGAAATTGCACGTTTGCCTGTAATTTTGTATCTTCAAAGATCCTAATTTTCCTAAAGCAAGCTAAGTACTGTGGAACTATCATATCTTAACGCCAACTCATTGCTAACTCTCGACGACGTTACCATAACGTCATGATATGCTGATGTCATAAAACTCCATTGTTTACATATGTCCCTTGTGAAAGCTTCAAACTTTACTACTCATTATCCTCTATCAGCTTGCCAAATTGGACGCTCCCAGCTATAATATTTTTCCAGAAAACCTGATTACAAGTTTTCAATGCCCAAATTTGCAAAGGGCAATAGCTTAAAAATAAAAGATTTTGTTTTAAATTTATTCTTAGTAATCATCTTCTATCAGCTGACCAAGTTTGAAACTGCTATGTATGAAAATTTTGAGATATTTCAATACACAAATTTGCAAAGGGCAATAACTAAAACAAGAAAATATTTTCTTTTTTAATTTTCACTAGGTAATCTACTCATAATCTTTAATCAGCAGACCATGTTTAAATCTGCTACCTATAGTAGTTTTTATGATATCTTTATTACAATTTTTCAATAAACAAGTTTAAAAAAGGCAACAACTAAAAAAAATCGCCAGGTAACCTTACCATTATATTCTACCAGCTGACCAAGCTTGAGCCTCCTAGCTTGTATATTTTTGAGATATCGTTATTACAAAATTTAAATGTCCAAATTTGCAAAGGGCAATAACTCAAAAAAAAATAATAACTTATTTTTTTAATATTTTCACCATCATCTTCTAGCAGCTGACTAAGATTGAAGCTCCTAGCTAGTATAGTTTTTGAAAAATTATGATTATAATATTTCATTTTGACCTTTTAAAAGGGACATTACTCCACAAAGGGAGATAATTTGACTAAAATATACTGGTCAGCTATATTTTGATAAGGAATCAATTGATGAAATTTGAAAACCCTAACTTATTTATTTGAACAGACACACAATCAGACAGATGGACAAACATTTGTGATAAGACATGTTACCGACTGCGCTACATGGCCCGGTATCCAAAGCAATATGCACCCTCAACTTTTTCAAAGTTGGGGGCATAAAAACCCACACAATGGGAGCAACAGCAAACGATCAATCAATAACAACATACTCTTTTTTAAATACAACTAATGTTTTTATTTTTGGGGTCAATGGAAAAAACGTGTACACTCTATTTAATTGATGCAATATCCTACTGTTATACATATTTCATATGTACACAATAATACTGTTTATAAATACTTTTAATTAACATTAATTGATTTGTTGAATTTATTATAATAAAACAATGCACATAATCAGAATTCTATTCTAGCGACTGTATTTAGGGTATATTCCATATGCAAAGTGTTAGGTATGAATAAATACCTACATAGAAAATTGATTTTTATAACCAAGAGCACACTGCTATCTTTTTCTATATGAAATGAGCTATATAATTTTGCGTTGTTTAGTACTAGATCTATCCGAATAACCTTACGTCAGGTTGTGCAATATGGAATGCTTTGGATATGTCTTGAATGTTAAAAATTAAGAAAATTTTACATACGTGTTTTAAAGTAAAGTAAGTAAGGTGCAAAGATCAGGAATCGATAAAATCAAGTACCACACCTGACCCAGGATACCAATGGGAAAGTGACAAACTCACAGTAGACACCACAAACGAGAGCCAAGAGGTCAGCCCTTTCCCAGCAGGTGACCACAAAGCACATAAAACCAGACGCGCTCAAAGACATAGCAAACACAATACAGAACAAAACCATAAAAGATCCACAAAAGAAGTACCGCCTTGGAACGTTCAGTAAAATATTTTACTGGAGGGCTTAAACCGGTTTAACGGCGCCAACCTCCCCCTTAAGTCAGATGTTGATCAAGACACATAGATATTTAGTTTGCATGAAAGACCCCTAACTTATCAATGCATCATCTCCTAAAACAAATAAATCAAGATATAACAAGGAGATAAAGCAAGGATAATGACTCAACAGTAAATGAAACTGAATACCGGAGCAAAAGAAATCCCACAGGTAAACCCCGGTGGGCCGGACAAACAGCCAAAGCATCAGGCCCCTACCATCTCATCAATAGATAAGTCTTTAAGTCGGAACCATCATAGAGTCTGAAGTCCGACCCACCGGCGTGCAATTAAAGAGGAATGCAAAGTTGCCAACCGTGATTGGGTAGAGTACCAAGCATGCAGTCTGCTGCAGTACATTAATGTTATAACCAATCTTTTTATAATGGGAAATTATTTTAATGAACTGCGCTGAAAAATTATTAGAGCCAACAATCTTCTTCAATTTATACACCAAGTCACCATAGAAATCAGGTTCAGAAAGTCCTTGTCGCAACCCAGTAATGCGCATACATGTTCTTGTTTCCCATTTGTTACATATTAGTTGAAACTTTATTTTATCTCTATACATAATACAGGTGATACAATAATTACATAGAACAATGTAAAGGATCTAAACAGAAGCTTTAAAGCTTATAGAGTTCATTTCATTATAATACATGTAGCTACACAGTTTATACAACATGGCATAAAAGGTCACTTTATAAATATTTGTATATGTCTACGAATAAGTTTAAACAATAAAGTTTTCTATACTTAGAAGAGAGAGAGAGAGTCTGGGTCGTATACACTTGTCAAACTTTTAGGATGACGTCAGCTAAGTGGAGAGCTACTGGTGAGCATCGTTTCTCAGTATATTACAGGAAACGTAATGTAGCTAGTATATTTAGTTATGCATGTTTCAAAATATTATTAACCTCTATCTAAACGAAATTAACAGCTATTGAGAAAACCTGGGTTTGGGTGTATGTCTCCTTAGAGCTTTAGGATTAAAATGAGCACAAAGAGGTTGCTACACATTAATGATATTATACATGGTTTGGTAAATGTGACGTTCATATACGAGGGTCATTCAATAAAGAATGAGACTTTTTCTATAGCGGAGTGAATCTATATGCTAGACTTATGAAATCTTGTCCCAAGCTAGCATGTCTATTTGGCTGTTCACATATACCATATTCGATGTGTTACCTAGTTCCAGCTTTTGTTGCTAGGCAACATTAGAAGACTTTGCGAACACGCGTGGACTGCTCAATATAGGTGATCACCATGGCAACACATAAAGATGTATAGTTTATTTTTCTACTAATACTTATGAATGCTCATGCAATCTGTCTATACCCAATAGGAAATAGTAATGTTCCAGAGTCTTCAGCTGTTACGATGGAAACAAACTTAAGCTAAAAAAATCATGTTTCCAAGAAAAAGCTGGTATTTTTCACTGACCTAATGACTTTAAAAATCAATATCAAATAGTCGAAGGCCATCGAAGTAAACAATATTTTGTTCATGTAGCCTAAATTACAATCAGCTGTGTATGACCGCATCTGTTGTAGGATATACATCGCTTGCATAGTTACCATAGCAACGCAAAGTAGAGTGTTTATAAAAAATGAGTACATTGGTTGCTAGGAAACCAAAATAAAATATATGCATATTTGGTTCTTCTTTTATAGCATTTTATATAACACTAAGATTGTTCAGTTGAAAAAACGATATTAAGAGGTTACATTTTAATCTGTTAAGGAAAATAAAGAACTTTGAATGACCATGGGTATGCAAATAATTATTTAAACGTGGCCATGCGTCTCCTTCCACAAAACACCCTGTTACTATGGCAACTGATCAATCACAAACACATAGTTTCTATTCCTGAATTGCCAAGATGTCATACCATAATTATGGTGAATTTTAACTAAATGCACACACAGATTTTCAGACTATGAAGAAAATCTCATTCTTTATTGGATACCCTCGTAGTGTGTTAAACTGTAGACAATTTTTTTGTGCTGCAAAGGACGTGTGTATTTTTTTACTTGATATTAACAGAGATGCAAAACTTTTCGAATTGTCCAAGACAGAAGGATCTATAGTAAAACAATAAAGCTTCGAAATGATGTTATTCTGCAACTGACACTGGGTATTTGCCCGTAGGCATCTGCCTGAGCAGGTAAATGATAAGTAATGCCACCTGTTTTCATCTAGGATTCGTATCAATTGTTACAGAAAGCCCGAGCTGACTGGACTCGTCTATGATACATGTGTAGTTGAGTAGGTCATAGGACTATGCTGATTGCTTCGTTTCAAGTCTAACAATTTGGTATGTATTGGCAATTATATTTCTTATTTGCGAGGGGCCACTTCGATCTGTCAGAAGACTCGGACCGCCCTGACTCGTCACAACTAGTTAAGAACACGTTGGAAGGGAATTTCAAAAGTAAGCAGCACGAAGATATATGTACATGTATGCATAAATAAACACGTTACACTGCTTTGGCTACTGTCCTGCCAGCCAAGAGCAACAGTTACGTCACGATCTGTTCACTAAATTATCAGGGACTTAGAGTCGATAGATCACTATATGTATTAATCCTATGTGAAGGTAATCTATTGATTCGCATCAGCTCAAGTAGAGTGCACAGGTAAATGTTTTACTTAGCAATTGTAATCAAAATATCACGTCACTGTCACTCTTGGTTGGCACGACAGTAAGCAAAGCCGTCTCTGATCATACAGTATTTTCAAAAATCTTTTTCTACACTTGTGCAGCCTGAAGGCTCCGACAGGTCTGTGCTTCAACACCGGCCGAATCCAGTCTTAGAGAGTTGGTTACTCTCAACCAAATATTTGATATATTGAAGATGCCGGTACTTGAACCTGTATCTCGTCAGAGAACACACACATAATGCATGGACATTTTCGATTAATGCGGGAATGTTTGACAGTGCACAGGTCTATAAGTCATTGCTCCAACACAATGGACGGCATAAACAAATAATACAGTTATATAATTGCCTTTTCTTATGGTGTTAACCGTTTCCGCAGCTTAAGTTTTCAAATGATACAATATTTTACCTTATGGTTTGAGAAGAAGAGTAACACACTTACCATATTACTTTTACTGACATCAACATCAATGACAACTCCAGCTGATGGTGGCAAAACATCATGTTGGTATGGTTTTGAAGTCACTCTGGTAACTAGACCCGCTGTGTTATTTACTTGTATTGTTATGAAATATTCTTTACTGTGATGCATATCCCATTCTAGGTCATTTAATGGTATAGCTGTACAAGTTGGTGGTATTGTATGTTCACAAACACCAAAATGTTTTAAATCAGTAAAAGGGTGAATATCAATTCCATATCTAGATGTTCCTGAAATAATTCATCCATTTACATTCATAGTAAAGCACTAACTGTTTTATAAAAATTAAACAAATATCGTGATGCTCATTTTATTGTTGCTGATACTAGATCTTTAACAGGCTAACATGGCATATAATATAATCGTAACTAGTTTATTTTTCTGTTTGGCGAAATAAAGGATTTTAAGCTTATTAAGAATGACTAAAGTTGTGTGTACATATTATATACTTCCATCATAGTTTAATATACATTTAACAACGCACAGGGAATACCTCAATACTTTTGTTGTAAGTCACATTGTGTGAGTTTTCTGTTGTACCATTGCATTTTGATGTAGTTTTAAATGGCCTTCATAAAATTTGCAGCCATCTTGCTAGGGAAGAGAAAGCTGGGTGGTTTACATTATAGGGACTTGTCGCAAGAACACCTGGCTTTGGTGCTTTCCGAACAACAAAGGCGCAAACTCTTTGTGCATTGGTAATAGCTACAAGTCTCGTATATTTTGACTACAAAACCTTTTTAAATAATCTAAATATTGTTATCGCTAATGAAACACAGAGTTAAGGGACTTTGATGTCTTCTGACGTTACGTCATATGGCGACGTTGTTTAGGATGAATTTTACATTAGTAACCAGGGAAAGTTGTACAAGAAGACGCAATATGTAACACTTATAAATAAACGTCTTTTTAATGTGGCACCTAATAAATATGGCAAACTTGTGTGTGTCTATGATACTTCGCCACATTAATTGGCGCCGGAACCCGGGAACTTTTAGAGAGGGAACACAAAACACAGTAAGATGTCAGTTAGATACTGGAAAGGAAACAGGATCGGATACAGAAAATTGATCGAGAAGGAGCTTGTGAAGTGCAAGGAATTGATTGGATCTACTGAGCATGAACACTCTCAAGCAAACCTTCTCTGGAGGAAGGTGAGGATCTGTGTAAGGCGGCTGGAAGGACTCATTGAAGGACTTGTCCAAGCAAATGAAAGACTTTCGATAGTCATTGAAGGGCAGGGCGAAGCTCAGTATGTAGAGAACCTGATAGATAAAGACTGGGCATATATCTCAGTTGTTACAGATTGTTGCTATAATCTGGTAAATATTGAAAATTCGGTTAAAAAGTTTCCTGTTGTAATATGTTCAGCTAATCAATTGAAACGACAGTCAGCACAAATAGACCAGATTCTAATGAACGAACGACAACAGCAATTACGCAATAACTTAGAAGACGGTACTGGTGGTGAGGACTGCTACAGCTGTGTGAATAGCACAGCCGACGTGGATAGCTATGGTTCTGGCGGTGAGGACTGCTACAGCTGTGTGAATAGCACAGCCGACGTGGATAGCTATGGTACTGGCGGTGAAGACTGCTACAGCTGTGTGAATAGCACAGTCGACGTGGATAGCTATGGTTCTGGCGGTGAAGACTGCTACAGCTGTGTGAATAGCACAGTCGACGTGAATAGCTATGGTTCTGGCGATGAAGACTGCTACAGCTGTGTGAATAGCACAGCCGACGTGGATAGCTATGGTACTGGCGGTGAAGACTGCTACAGCTGTGTGAATAGCACAGCCAACGTGGATAGCTATGGTTCTGGCGGTGAAGACTGCTACAGCTGTGTGAATAGCACAGTCGACGTGGATAGCTATGGCTCTGGCGGTGAAGACTGCTACAGCTGTGTGAATAGCACAGCCGACGTGGATAGCTATGTTTCTGGCGGTGAAGACTGCTACAGCTGTGTGAATAGCACAGCCGACCTGGATAGATATGGTTCTGGCGGTAAGGACTGCTACAGCTATGCGAATAGCACAGGCGGCTTTGATAGCTATGGTACTAGCGTTGAGGACTGTTTCAGCTGTGTGGATAGCACAGGCAAGAAGGACGACAGCAGCTTAGAGGACCAATCACCCGGTAAATGGTGCTGTAGCTTAAATATCAGTACATTCCACGAGGAATTCTTCAGTTGCTACAACAGCAACAGGAATATGTACTGTTACATGTGTACAGATGGCAAAAAGGGCCGATACGTCAACAACCTGGAATGTGCCAGAAGCGGTGAAGATTACACCGGTTTTGAGGATCGTGACAGGGGTAAACCACGCAAATTTTGTTTGCGTGGTTTACCCCTGTCACGATCCTCAAAACCGGTGTAATCTTCACCACTTGTACCAACACTTTGGCAGAAGTGAAGATAAAAAATCGTCACGAAGTTTGCACAAAAAAACCCTTCCAATTCGGTATAGACTATAACGGTACAGGAGTTAGTTGGCAAAAAGAGAATAAGAAATAGAACGATTATACAAACAGATTATTTCAGAGCAAATTTATTTATTGTGGCGGGAGTGTCGCGGAACTCCGCGAATTTGTTATCTTTTAAAAGGATTAACTCTTTGTGCATTGGTAATAGCTACAAGTCTCGTATATTTTGACTACAAAACCTTTTTAAATAATCTAACTATTGTTATCGCTAATGAAACACAGAGTTAAGGGACTTTGATGTCTTCTGACGTTACGTCATATGACGACGTTGTTTAGGATGAATTTTACGTTAGTAACCAGGGAAAGTTGTACAAGAAGACGCAATATGTAACACTTATAAATAAACGTCTTTTTAATGTGGCACCTAATAAATATGGCAAACTTGTGTGTGTCTATGATACTTCGCCACACAGACCAGCCTGCGCATCTGCGCAGACTCATCAGCACCTTTGCTATTCACTTGTTGGAAAGTATACTATCTTGACATGCTATGAGGGTAATTTCAATATTCTAGGTAGTAACTGTAGCTGAGGAGACTAGTTTGAGTCCCACTTTGTAGAAAACCCCCAAAACAGGTTTTGTTGCGACGAGGCCCATTTGTGTTCCTGTTGTCGTATGGCTATTTGTTGTTAATTTCTCTTACTCGCTGAGCCCTGGGTTGGTCTTTAGTTAGTGATTGTGACATTTCCTGGTTATACCCTGAGTGACCGGTGCTTTTCGTAGTATGATACCACATCAACACATTTGGTGATGCAATAATATTTAGATCAACAAGAAAACAATATTGCAAAAAGCAAACACACAGTGGTAATTTGTTATAAATCAATAAAGTGTTACATCTGAATTTCAAAAACACAATGTAATATTTAAATAGCGCTACGACGTATTGACGCTTTTATAACCTGCTGATAATGTTTACCTAAGCAAAATATTTTAGCCATGAGAAGGCAAAGCAATATGTAAGGCCTAATCTCTCTCAAAATTGTTTGATAGTCTGATAGTATTATTGAAAGAAGTCCTTATAAAAGCTAATCAAATAGAAATACAAAGACAACAAAATGCATGCTAAGCTACATGCAAAGACAACAAGAAGCATGTTAAGTTATTCAGCATGCAAATAGTTAATGTATGATGATGGTGCTTCTTTTGTGGATCATTCATGTTATTTCTGTCTTGTTTTATTATGCTTTCATGCACGTCTGTTTGATGATACCTTGTGGTCACCTGTTGTAAAAGGGCTGACCTCTTGGCTCTCGTTTATGATGTCTAATTGTGACGTTGCCATTATGCCATTGGTATCCTTGGTCAGGTGTGGTGCTTGATTGTTTTGATTCCTGATCTTTGTCCTCTTTCTTACTTTTATACAATATTAGTTGCCATGTGAAAAACAATAATCTGTGAATAAACTATCGTTGGCTATTTTAAATAACATATTAAGTAAATAAAACTTTTTAACATACCTACTGCAAATTGATAATCAAGATGTACTACATCAATTATATCTTGAAATGCAGACTCAGTCCAATAAGACAGAAGGTAATGATTCCCTGGGTAATACTCAACAAATATTTCTCCATCAAACGTCGGTGGCGTAGTGACCAGAACGAAGGGACCTATGGCCTGTGAATAATTTGACTATATAAACAAGTAGATCATGATGTATGAGCATTCACATAAATTTTAAATTCTAGTTTTTGCAATATTTTGAAAAATGTTTACACCACCTTTACTTTAGTTTTACTCTGCATATTTTGTTTTAATTCAAAACAAAAGTTGATTTTAAACATTTTTCTAAATCATATTATACTTAAACGCAAAAGAAACGCAACCGTTTTAAATCCACTTTTTCTTCCACGTGGAACACATGAGAATAATTTTTTAATTATATCCTGTGTTCCTGTACAATGAGGAGCAATTCGCAGTAAAATGGTTTTGGTTACGATTTCCATTCCGACGTTATAATGACGTCAGCGATTTTCAACAATTGGCGTCTAATAAAGTGATGTTTCATTCGATTTGAAAACAAACAGCTTGATTTGAAAGCCATAAGTCTTAAATAAAGGAAAACGCTAAAACGATTTGGAAATTATCGTTTACCAACGCTCCCAGTCGCTGCGTCGCTGCGTTTATTTGTTGACGTCAACCTACTTTTTTTCAAGCAGTATACAGACGCATTTTAATCGGTAATGTCGCAATACTTATGTCTTCTGTGCAATGTATTGAGGAATAAATAGTGACATTAAAAGTTTTGACTATTAATATTCGTTTGGATAAAAACGGCCAATTACATCAAAAAATTAAAGACGTCACTTTGAGAAAATGAAAGTTGACAGAAACATAAAATAACCTGATTTGATTTTGTCTTCAATTTTGCTTTCAAAAACAGATCTTGGTTTTAAAACGTTTTTTCGCAAATAGGCAAAATTTTGGAACTCTGTGACTTTAAAAATGGGGGTTGCCATAGAATTCTCGTCGCAGTTCGCCAACCATAAGCCAGAGCGGTCTGATTTTGGTATTGTATGCAAGGCAAATGACTGTACTTAGCGATTGCATTATCGTTGAATGTCATTTTTCGCAAAAAGAAGGAACTAGCATTTTAGAAATAGTTGCGTTTCTTTTGCGTTTATGTATATAACGAAACCTCGTCTTACGACATTGTAAGCACACGTTATTTGAGCTGTTTTGAGGCCTATGGTAAATCAAATTCAGTCATGCTGATGGTTCATATTTTCTATCTGATTGTTTTAGCATTTCTAATAAGTTTTGAACATTTTCTGTCAAATTGTTCTGACGTTTGACAATTCATTGAGAAATTCTTTTAAAGTTCCTTCTATATCGGCATAAGAACAAGAACAAACTCTGCTCTGGACCTGCGTCGCCGGTGCAAATCGGTGTGTGAACAGTCGATATGCAAAGTTCAAATAAACAGGAATGAAATCAGATAACATCCTAATTACACAGTGTAATCTACAGTAGGTGACTTAACAATTTCTAAATTATACACTCAAAAATATATTATCAAATGTGCATATCTATACGGTGTACATTTTCAATGTGTCATCAATCATAATACAAAGTTTGAATATAAAGTAATGAAAACTGATTGAGTTACAGATTACATAAACAAAACACCCCTAAGCGTTTCGGATAGAAAAAAAATTCTAAGTTCAACATCCCTAAAAATAAGAAAATGTTTATCAAATTTGTACAAAAAGGAGAGGCACATGTTCAAGGTAAGAACAATCATTATGCAAAGTTTGAATATTAACGAATGAAAACTCTTGAAGTTAAAGATAACACAAACTAGAAACCATCTAAGCATTTCTAACAAAAAAAGTCTAAGATCAAGACCCCTCAAAGATGGATAAAATATTCATAAAATGAGCATAAAATAAGAGGTGGACATCTTCCATGTGTGAACAATCATTACCCGAAATTTGAATATAAAAAAATGAATACTGTTGGAGTTACAGATTACACAAACTAGGCACCCACTTAGCACACCAGAAGTTAAAAAGGTCTAAGTTCAACACCCTTCAAAATAGAAAATTATGTATTAAATGTGTACAAAATAAAAGGTGCACATTTTCAATGTGTGTACAATCATTATGCAAAGTTTGAATATTAAGTGATGAATACTGTTAGAGTTACAGATTACACAAACTAGGCACCCCCTATGCATTACGGACGCTAAAAATGTCTAGATTCAACATCCGTCAAAAAGTAAAAAGAAACATGCACAAAAAAGAGGTGCACATCTTCAATGTGTGGACAATCATTATGCAAAGTTTGAATATAAAGAAGGGCATACTGTTGGAGTTTCAGATTACACAAACTACGCACCCCTAAGCATTTTGGATGATAAAAAGTCTACGTTCAACACTCTTCAACAATTAGAAAATAAAAATGAAATGTGCATAAAATGCGAGGTGCACATCTTCTATGTGTGAACAATAACTATGTAAAGTATGAATATAAAGGAATTAATACTGTTGGAGTTACAGATTACACAAACTAGGCATCCCCTAAACATTTGGGATGAAAAAAATGTCTAAGTTCAACACCCCTCAAAAAAAAAAGAAACATGCACAAAATAAGAGGTGCACATCTTCAATATGTGGACGATCATTAGGCCGAGTTTGAAAGAAAATGAATCAAACGATTTAGAGCGTACAGATTACACAAATTAAGTACCCCTAAAGTGTTGCGGACGGCCGGAAGGAGTGGACCCACAACGAGGCCGGCTTTTGCTAAAGCAGCACAGGTAAAAATACCATCATAAATGGAAATTATGATTAAGCCCACACAAGAGCGTTTAGTACGCATTAAATATACGTAACATGACAAGTCTAACAGGAATGTACAGTAGATGCTCAGGCTTGTGTGAGTCTTCACTGCTTGCTGATGTGATAAGTACCAAAATACAAATACTCGCTAAAATGTTGTTTGTAAAACACTGTGCACAGAACCATATTATGTTCTTCTATGAGTAATATTCACTTAACAAGGGACATGACACCAGCAATATGGAATTGGCAACCTTTGCAACGAGATTGAAATCACATCAGGGCCACCATAGTATGTTTTGCCAGACATTCCACTGAAGAAAGAAAACCTTTTTTTAAAGTCATTTAAAAGCACATCAGGTTATTTTACTTACCATCACTAACCAGCTTTCTAAGTTTTAATGTTGTAGCTAATATGATTTATTTTATATTTCATGCTGATAAGGTCTGTTTGAGATATGAAAGAACTGAAGACAGACGTACACATCAAAAACAATTACTTGCTACAGAAATAAAGACTTGCAGACTTGAAATTAGTGTCTGTTTTTCGAAAAATATATTAATTTTGAGTATTGGATTCAGAGAAGAATCATTTTAAAATTTTTATATACATGTAAGGGTCATCAACCTAGCATCCTAATGGATTAAACGCAAGTGAGTACATGTATGACCAGGACATGCCACAATCACAGACTACAAACTAACCAATGGCGCAGAACACATACAGACAACAGCAAGATGCACAAAACACATGACACGGACACAATTAAAATACAACAACCAGCTCTCCTTTCCTCAGTGAGATGATTGCAGTGCTAGAAAGAAAAGCAAGCACTGTACTCCAAAACAAGGACTAAACACACAAAAAAACACCAACACCTTGAGCAACAATAAAAAATGCATTCAAAGTATATGCTTTTGGAGACAACTGACTGCAATATGCATGCATGATTGTTTTTTTTTTCTTTTTAACCTTGCTTAAGTTATGTACCCAAAGAAGTTTATTTTTAGCATGATCAACATAATACAATTTATCCACATGTGCAGACGTAAACGTGCTTCCACATAACGATAATAATAATAATAATAATAATAATAATAAAAATAATAATAATAATAATATTAAAAGTTGTCCAGCTATTAAGAAATAACAGAAGTTGGTGTTTTAGTCATATTGCGGCTAAAAGTAAAATTTTAATTGGATTTGTTGCAAATTATGTCCAATTTTAACAAACCATTATAAGTGAATTTAATGCTTCATTACCATTTCACTCATGCAAATAAGGTAACCAAGGCAATGCAGTGGCTCAGTGGTAGAGTGCTTGACTCAAGAATGAAGGGCTGCGGGTGCAAGCGCCACCAGTGTCACTGCATTGTGTCTTTGAGCAAGATACATTAATCCTTGCTTAGTACTGGTTCGACCCAGAAAACCCTGCCGCATTGTAACTGAAAAATTGTTGACTGGTACGTAAAGAATCAAAGCAAAATAACAAACAACACAAGGGGACCATATCTTCAATTTTTTTGTAATGGTCCTTGCATTTTGAATGTCATGGCAATAGCCTGAAGACATTTTGATTAGCACACATTTACAATAAATTCCGAATTTTATGTTAAACATGCACAGATTCAGACAGTTTTGTCAGTGGGGTCCATTTTTTTACTTGATGAGGGGGAGAGAGTATCTAAAAAACACATAAGCGGGCCATCATCGGCCCCTAGCAAAGTCCATTTAAATAGTGTTTCGCTGGTGTGCCGATAATGACCCTCCATAGAGTGATAGCTTAGAAATGTTGTGAATTTTAGGGGATCCAGAGAAATATTGCTAGGAAACCCTATATTCTTTTTTTTTTGGGGGGGGGGGGCTTGGACCCGCTGCCCCCTCCTCTAGATCCGCGTATGTTTAACGCTTTAGAATTATTACCATAGGCATAGAAGTTCAAACTTGATATATCAGTTGTACAGCTGACTAACTTAAGTCTATGACTGAAGATGGTTGACTAGGTCCTAATCATTTTACAGGAGATCATATGGGTGGCAACTCTCATTTTGGTCTGCTTAGTAACATTATTGTGATAATTGTTTAAAATTGTAACTAAAGGAAAATAAAGCCAATATTTGATATCAGACTACACTGGAAAATGGACATTGAATGATCCAGAAAGCACAATTTATTCCTTTGTGCTCAGATGAGCAAAAATGATCAATTTACATTATACTTTTTGTATAGTACTTGAATAAAACCAAAAAAAAACATGCGTACTTAAATAAAATTTGTGTGCTGTATATTTCATTGAACTTTATTGAACTTATTGGAATGAATAACGTTGAGTACGTTCATGCATACTGGCTAAAATAGTAATTGAGTATGATAAGGAAATACCACAAACACAAACTGCAGACAAACCCATGGCACTGCGAGGGAGAGCCACACAACAATCCAGAGACACCAGGAAGACATTGAATTAATACAAACCATTTAAAGAATGCATATACCTTTTACAAAGCAACAAAACAACACTTAATACTAAAGAGAGACAATGGAAGTTAAAACTGGTGTTAAATCTTATTGTTAGCTTTCAGGCCATGAAGCCATAAATTAAAGCAATAACACATCTTGATGAAACTCCATTAGGCAAATAATGCAATTCTAGCCACACGCTTCTACAGTATGCAGCAACTTATTATCCTGCTGTACAATACCTGTATATTTTCGATACCAGTTTTACTAATAGACTTTATAACAAAGTAGAAACTGGTTCCTTCATTTAAATTTGGGTGCGAGATCTTTAGATGTTTGTGATGTTTTGAAGATATAAACTGCAAAATCTCTGGATTCTCTGACTTTGTTGAAGATAACCCAATTTCAAAATTATAGATGGTGACATTGTTCCCAGTAACGTTCCATGACAAACTGATCTGAAAAGTAGAAGCAATAGTAAAAGCAATAGTTTAATACAAGTAGTTCATAATTGCAAATAGAGTATATTAGTTCTTTTGATCACAAGTATTGTTTCTTACAAATAAATCAATATAATAAGCAAAGAAACAGTTACTCAAATGCAAACAGTTTCAGCGTTCAGACAAATAACATTTAATCAAAATGGCTTTACCTCGAAGAATATAGAGGATATAGGATAAGCTATTTCCAAAGGCAATCCCAAATAACTATGTCAGTCTTTGATATTGTAGCATGGGTCAGAAGCGAGGCTAAGAGTAGTCTTGTCAGAGCTTTTTTCCGTCACAAAGAATTTAAATACATGAAAGATCAGACCATGATAAAGACCTTATGACCCGTTTGATAGCTTGATATGCACATGTAAAGGATGACTTTACATACACAAAAAATCTAACTTCATTGACATACAAGACACTGAGTGAAATTAAGTCAACACTTGATAACAAAGTCAGTAAACTAATTAAGCTGGTCCTGAATTGCATAAGATAGCAACACCAGCTCAGGCAAGCCAGTTATAGACACATACAAACACAATGTCTGGATCTGTACTTGTCTGATGACAAAGAAACACGCTTTATACTATTTCTAGTGGCACATAAATACATGTCATTGTGCAGTGGTTATTTTGCTGTTACTTTGCTGAAAATGCATGTTAAAAGTTGCATGGATTTTAGTTTCTGTACGATTACAGCGTTTGTATATATATTATTTTAAAAAACATACTATAATTAACCCTTTTAGGACCAATAGAATTTTCCTTAAAGCTTCATACAATTAAGTCAGGGTAGTCTATTTTGCATTTTGAGGGGTCACAGATTATACTTTTCACAAATATTGTAGTTCTTTCTCTGAAGATCGATTTTTTCTTAGTTAACAGTGCAGACCCTGATGAAATGCAGCATAGTGTGGCATTTTATCTGGTCTTCACTGTTTGTCAAAGAACCCGTTATGGGGTTTCTGGTCCAAAAAGGATTAATATAGCTATCAACTTACATGCTTTGATGTATGTATGGTACTTATTATTTCTGTCTGATTCGTACTGCTTTTTCTGCATTGGTCATCAGACATTATAAGCCTTTGATATCTTCCTCTGTTATTCCATCTAAATGGTATTTCTTGCAGTTGTTCATCAGATATCGCCTTTGCAACTGTTCTAAATCAAATAAATATAAATGTTAGGGAGTCTTAAAATACTGAAGATTTATTTGGAAGGGGGTCAAACATAAAATAAACTGCTTATTTCCTTGTCAATATTTTATTAATAATGAAAATTTAGTCAGGCATCTTATATTATGGAGTGCTCTCATTAATATCATTGGAAAATCAATTATGTATGGGATATAAATACAAATATAAACAATACATGTTTATGAGCCTTCACTAAATGACAAATCAATAACATATGTGTGCATTCAGCGTAGTCTCTGATCAGATTGACCGTCAAACAAGTCTGATCAGAGTCTTAAATCTGCTCTTAGCGGGTAACTTATCTCCACAAACTTTCGTCATACGGACAGGAAATACTCTGATCAAACTGAGCTGTTGCATAGGCGGATCTGAGTCTTCTCAAGACGCACAGCAACACAGAGAATCATAACAATTAGTGAATATAACTATGAAATGCCACAGTCATGATTCACATGATATTATATGACACCAACAGGAAGTGACACAAATGCATCAGCAGGTATAAAGGATATATAATACTATAATTTCCGAATTTTTTTTAGGGCTTTATTTTTGGGAATAACATTAACAGACATGTTTACGATGATTATAATTCACAAATGAGCATGATTTACCTACATTAGTAGACGCTAGAGTGATTTTGCTATTTCACAAGGGTTTTATTTTTGCAAAACTTTGCAGATGCAAAGTTTCACAAAGAAAAAACCCTCGCCAACATTTCTGAATTTACAGTATAAGCCATTTCATGAGATTGTTGATTTTATCACATATTAACACAAGCCTTAGTTAAAAGCATTTGTTGACATATCAAGTGGTGCCAGATGTCTAAATATTGGTCAGAGCCTTGATCTACGAATAGAGGAGATTACATGAGTGCTCATTTTTATTGAATTTTTGAAATGAGTTCAGGAAAACTGAGAAACACAAGCATTGCCCAGTATATTATCAATTTTTCGCAAAGAGTTTAACAAATTCAATATATCATGAGTATGAATTTTAGATTATATTCATCATATAACATAAAGATTCTTTGAAACATCATATCTGGCATTAAGATTTAAAGATTGTTTCATTATGTATGCAACGTTATTATAGGCAATGCACAGGAAGCTTTAAGCCTGCATAAAAACACAATGATTTTTGAACGTATCAATAACGTAACGCATCATTAACGTAACGTTAGTTCCACGTTATATTTAACATTAGTTGCTAAATGAAGCAGAATCGTAACGTCGTCATAGATCGCTGGGTGTCATTGTAAAGAACAAAGCGTTTATCATTCAACTCACAATCAGAGTTGTTTACTTTTTTTGGTCTTTATTCTTCCATTAGGAATATCGTCAATCCAAAATTGTAGCAGAGAGTGAGACTTCAGAAGTTTAATGGAGAAACAGAAAATTGTTACTATGCCATAATTTGCTCATAGAATCAGCTTAGAATATCGTAGAGAAAATATCGATAATGCTTCTCAGATTGATCTTTTGGATGTGGAAAAGTTAAAAGCAAATTTGAACTTTTGTAGGGCTCAGAACAACTTATATTACTTACAGAATTCAAGGCCATGAGTTAACAAGCCATAAAGAAATTCTAGACGTTATAAAGAGCTTGGACAAATGGTCTGAAAGCGCTATTGAAATACTGTTAACTTTATCAGACTTGTATTTCAAAGGCAGTCAACTGAATAAGAGCTACATGATCATAGAGGAGATGGAAAGACTGGAAGAGGACTATTGGAAGGCTAGCGAAGTAGCATGGGGCTATTTAAATTTGCTTAGATCAAGTAATTTGCCTGGTCTCTCACAGCGAACACGTTTGACAGGGACCACTCTTACGACAGGAATGTTGAAACAATGCAATGTTATACAATCATGTACGCAAACCGGACTATGTGCTAATACTAAACAAAACAAACGACAATATGGAGATAATATACGCTTCAGTAAAATCTGGATTAATTGTGACAAGTCATATTGATAAACCAGATATTTTCTTTTGTAGGCGCCAATCTGACACTAACGTGCACATATCGAATGCATTAAACTGAACTGAATGAAAGCTTGGTGGCAACATAGAAGCAGATGTGATCCCCACTGCTTTGACTTGCAAAGATGTAGATAAAACTACTTCTAGCACGGAGGGGAAGAGGCAAAAGTATCAGGGATGCAGTGCATATAATGGAAGTGCATTGTAAATGTCTCATCAAAAGATGTCGGCAGATCAGCATAATATGCAGTAGTGGTACACCTAGTGGTTCCATGTGTTGTTAGAGAAACCAATAACAACATATGTCAATACAATTGGAAGAGGTCAAATGTCAGCAAGACGTATAAGTTCAGAAAGAGGTCTAAGTCTAGACAATGGTCTATGTCCAGGAAGAGGTCTAAGTATGGGAAGAGGTCTAAAAATAGTAAGTGAGTATGATCAGGAAATACCACAATCACAAACTGCAGACAAACCGGTGGCACCGCGAGGAAGAGCCGTTCAACTATCACGAGACACCAGGAAGACAAATTCAGCAAAGCAATCAGCTCTCTCTTCCCCATCAAGATGATTGCAATACTAGAATGGGCATAAAGTAACGTACAACAACACATATAACAATTACAGACTCCCACAATGGGAGTAACGATAAACAAAAAGTCAACAACAACAGAACCACCGCCTTAGAACGGACAGCAGTCTAAGCCACCGGGAGGCTTAAATGCATTTTACTGGTACCAAATCTTAGCCCTAGATTCTGCTGTTGTTGAAGTACAAGAAATGTTCAGCTCGCTTGGAGGCCATCTAACTAATGCAATGTATCATCATGGAAAACACTCTAATCAAGTTAACACACCATGATGAAACAAAGAAAAGGGCTCACCACTCACAGATAGTCAGAGCTAAAGAAAAGCTCAAGTTGAGCCATGGTGGTTCCAGCTACAGATAAGCATCAGGCACCAACCCACCGATTAAAGCTTTACGTCAGAGCCGTCATAGAGTCTGAGGCCTGACCCACCGTCGTGCAATTAAAGAGGAAACCATAGCTATAATCCATGATAAGTCCATGAAGAGGTCTAAGTAAGAAAGGAGGCAAAGATAGAGAAACAATACAATTAAGTACCACACCTGACCCAGGATACCACATGGAATAGTAACAAAAATACAATAAACATCACAAACAAGAGCCAAGAGGTCAGCCCTTTCCCAGCAGGTGACCACAAGGCAGCAATGAAAAGACGTAAAAGCATGAGAAACACAAGACACAAAAAAACACAAATGATCCACAAAAGAAGTACCGCCTTGGAAGAATCAGTAAAAATATTTTGCTGGAGGGCTTAAACCAGTTTCATGGCGCCAACCCTCTGGGAAGAGGCATACCTCTAGGAACAGATCAAAGTCTAAGAATAGGCATAAGTCCAGGAAGAGGCCTCATTTTTAGAAGAAGTCTAAGTCAAGGTAGATACCTAAGTCTAGGAAGAGGACTAAGTTTAGTGTGAGTTCTAAGTCTTAGAAAAGGCTCAGGTCCAGGAGGATGTCAAAGTCGTGGCAGAGGTTTAGGTCCAGGAAAAGAGCCAAGTCAAAAATAAGGTACAAATCTAAGATATGGTCAAATCAAGGAAGAAGTCTGAGTCAAAGAAAAACTCCTAGGAAATGTCCAGGTCTTGCAAAATGCAAGCCTAGGAAGTGGTCCAAATCCAAGAACCAATCCAAGTCTAGGAACAGGTTGAAGTCTAAGAAAGGGTCTGTCCAGCAAAAGGAAGATGAGGAAAGGGGCCCATGGGTAAAATGCACGAGTCAAAGTTCCTGAGTTCCAGGTCGGACATCATACATTGATGAGATAGAACAACTTTCCCCCTGTTAGAAACTCTCGATTGTTTCACAAGAACGATTTTTACTGAATCATCAGTTCATACTAGAAACACGTTTTAGTTATTAATTGCATTGCAATGTTTTATTTAATGCTTTCTGGATACTGGTTTGGACATTTATAATCTGAACTCTGTATTTTGGGGAATTGAATCTAGTTTTTAATTAGAGATTGATCAAAATTCATAGTATTTTGAAGAAAGGAAAATTGACAGGAGACTTTTAGCCTGCAAAAAGACACTATGTTTATTTGGACGTTGCGCCATTAACGTAACGTTAGTTCCACGTAATATTTAACGTTACTTGCTAACTGAAGCAGAAACATAACAGCACCATTGGTCGCTGGGAGTCATTTTAGAAGAATAAAGCTTTTTCATTCACCTCACAATCCGAGTTGTTTAGTTTTTTGGGTTTTTATTCCACCATCAGGAAAATCGTCAATCCAGACGCCACTAGTGGTATATAGATTTTAATGCATGACGTCATCTCACTTCTCAGATGTGACATCATATGATAAATATATTTAGTGAATGCCAGCTGTGAAGGCTCTGGTCTGTGTGAGCCTTTGCTGCTTGATTATGCAATCGTGGGTGATCAGCTATTCACATTTGTCATCTTTGAACTACACATATTATAATTACTATGGATTAAAGGGGAATTAAAATGGTGCTCTGCATTGAAAGAAACTTTAAGAGTTACACTTAATATTGAAAAATATTATTTCCAACAGCTTAATTATATTGAAAATACCTTACGCAAAATGTATTTAATATGGAGAAAACCAATTGTGTTTGACACATAACAAATATTTTATACTGACATATTGTCAATCTATCTGTTTTGATGAAATAAACCAGGGATGGTTTATTGGACATATTAAGAGGTCACCGGTTAAAATTTTCACATTATGTTGTATTGCAAAGCTTGAATATTGTTTTCATGGTGTCAAACAGTGCAGACCCTGATAAAAAAAAATAACGGTGTGTTCGATGGCATTTTATCAGAGTCAATTTTCTATTTTGCTAAAGTACTGGTTGTTTGTACCTAAAGGGTTAAAAAGTAAGACCAAGAATGTTGAAATTAAACACAAAGGCCCCAGATGAGAGTGCGAAAAAGAAAATTACACTTCTTATTTCTCAACCAAAACATATGTTGTGGGTACTCAAAAGAACCGTCTCAATGAGACGGTTCTTTTGAGCACCCAAAACATATGTTTAAATTGATGGGTAAGAAGAAACTTACAAATTTAAGCTGAAAAAGTTTACTTAACTAAACCTATGACACCACAGACCAGTCACAGCACCGTAAACAAGAGGTAAATAAATAACAGCAAATGAAATATGACATCCATAAGACAATAAAAGTAAAGAAACAAGCCCTGTCACTTCCTCAGCAGGATGATTGAGAACTAGATAGGACTACATGTACAAGATACATAAAAGCATAACAAAACAAGAACCAATCACAAAGGCAACAAAAAACACGAATAAACAATGGCACAACCACGGTCTTACAACGGACAGCAGCTGAAGCCACACAGCATTCAATAATGCTAAACCTTCTAATTTAAACGATGTATCTTTCTGCTAAACTGTTTTTATGCATGTCATTTATTATGACCTTAACCCTATTATTTCACAAGAGAAGAGATAACTGCTTCTGATGAATGCTTTGTTTAATTCTTTTCTATTTCACATGCACGTTTTGTGTTGTCACAAGAATGCCTTACTCTGTTGCATAACGTGTAGATAAAAAATGAAGTGTGTTCTATACTGAACCAAAATAGAAACTTTACACTAATTTAATCAGTTATATCTCCGCCAATATCTATCATATGTAAATACAAATCATATCAAATTAATAATAGGTGTGTTTAATTCTCCGTATATCTGTGTAGCCGAAAATAGTAAGAATAGTAAGTGAGTATGATCAGGAAATACCACAATCACAAACTGCAGACAACCCCGTGGCACCGCGAGGAAGAGCCGCTCATCTGCAACATCGTGTTTTTGACTGGTAGTGTTGAAAATGAGTAAGTGGTCAAAAGAAAAAAATCAAACATCAAATATCATTTGTTCGGATTCTTGTTTTTATTATCTGGTATGAAACGTTGAGGTACGTAGCATCTTCAGTTGCCAGCTAGAACCGCTTATGTCAATGAGTGAGTGTAAATTAATGGTCTTGTCTTGGCGTTGTTTCTTACGTCACACGAATCCTCTGCATTGGTAGGTATTCCTGTCTACGAGGCTATGAACAATGACGCGAGAGTAACCAAACATATTTGCAGCGCACTTGATACTGGGTCGACCTGCCAAAATCCTGCTTACACCCATTTTGACATAGATGTAGCATTAGTACAGTATACTTTGTGGCCTTTATTTGTTGATTTTTGATGTTCTGACTGTAAAGACTCCTGAATAGTGTCTTTATATATTCAAAATATCGTAGTGATAATCGTTCAGACTTTAAAATGCAGTTTGATGTTTTTCAATGTTATTCATGAACGCCTGATCAAGTTTGAAACGTTTTTGCATGGTTGTCTTGTCAGACGTGTGACCTTTATATACGCATAATTTTTAAAGTAATGAGTTTGCGTTAAATTGGTTCAATTTAAAGTAAAGAGTGAAATTCACGTATGTTCAAATAAACATAAAACAGATCTCATATCCACTTGTTTGTAATTAAATGAATGTAATAAGAGCTAAGACTGATCCTCTAAATGAAACAAAAGGATAATAATGTTTACTTATGTTAATATTTACATTTTTAAAGCAAGCCTTTAATGAATCTTTAGATTTTCGCAACCGTTTATAGCCCCATGAAAGACATAATATGATTGGCAGCTGCTAAGCTGACTTGCCTGTTAAATATGCCTCTTTCTTACTTTCAAACATCAAATGCATTCACCAGAAGTGACACTGTTGTGACTGACAGTGAGCCACACCTAATTTGCATGTGCAAATCAAGCGAACAAGCCTCTTGTTTGCTTCATTGGCTGTCCACGTTCCCATTGGCTGTTCTGTTGTTCCGTTTTACACTCCAACAGAACTGCCAATGCCATTACACATCAAATACAAAACTTTTGTTTCCTAAGTTATAAATACTTTCTATATATTAGATATATATAATATAATGTAATTACAAGTAATAAAATCAATGTTTTGGTCTGTTCATTGAATCATGATTACATAGGTAAAGTAAGTTTAGGGCTTCATGTTAACTTTGTGTCACAGGGTCTAGGTATATATAATACACTTCTACTGACTTGCGGTAAAAGCTGGCTTTTACAGCGACGTGGTAGAGAGTTTGCCTGCTAATCCAGCAACCTGGGTTCTATTCCCGGCTAGGGCAGGTAAAATATTTTCGCTTTACAACAATAGAGCCCACCGCAAATAACCCACCCTAGACCCCGGCAGTAATTCCCCAAGTCTCATTAGAAATGATTCTCTATGGCCTGGAACTTCGTGGACGAAGTTTAATTTGGTGGGGGAGAATATCACGGGGCTAGGTATATAACACACTTCTACTGCCTTGCGGTAGAAGCCAGCTTTTACAGCGACGTGGTAGAGTGTTTGCCTGTAGATTTAGCGACCTGGGTTAGATTCCCTGCTTGGGCAAGTAAAATATTTTCGCTCTATGACATTTGCAAGAAAACTGATCTGTTCATGATTGCATGAACAAATCACAAATTGAATTTATTTTTAAAATTATTTCAATGAGTTGCATCTGCAAACTAATTATACATCTACTATAACATTAAAAGAAGTTTCTAACCTGCAGTGCTCAGAGGATGTACTAACGGGCTGTTTAGTTCTATCATCATGTAAAAACCATAATTTTCCATTAGAATCCATAAGCAGACGAGGATCAACCATTGTCCCATCTACTTTAAAATCAGTGACAACAGGAAGTGAGGTATCTATGGTGACTCCATCTGAACAAACAGGAACTGAGTGATCCAAGGCATGGTTGTATGCAGCAACTGTAACATAGTATTTCCCTTCCTGCTCAACTTGAAATGATGTTTCAGTCATGGTTGTTTCAAACAACTACAAAATAAATTTCATGTGTAGACACATATCAGGGTACATATAGCAAGCTGAAGCAGGTCAATATATAGGTAGGTCTAATAGAATATAATAGTAAATGTATATAATATTGTTATGATTATATTAGATTGGTCATTTGAATAATACCATTTCAATATTTCAGAAAAAAGTATCAAAAAAGTCCCATTATATTCTAGTTTTACTGTTTTGTTCACACTCATCACTTATCATGCGAAAAACAAAAAGTGCAAACCAACCAACCAGCTTCTCCATTCTGTTAAATGAGATGACAGAATCTAGAGCAAAAATATGGCGCCAGTAAAATGCATTTATTCCCCCAATGTCTGTTCTAAGGCACTGGGTCTGTTGTTGTTGATTTATTGTTTTTTGTACCTCCAACTGTTTGTGGGGGTTCTGTGTTGGTCTTTGTTTTGATATGCATAACATTGTGTCCTTTCTAGTTTCGCAACCATCTTGATGAGCAAGATAGAGCTGGTTGCTTTAATTTTATTGTCTTTTGAATTTCTTGTTACTACAAATGTTCTGTGTCTCTTCCTCTCAGTGCTGTGGGTTGGTCTGCAGTGTGTGATTATGGTATTTCTTGATTATATTCACTTACGTTTTAACGCCGCGACCCTATCTCTTTACAACCTTGGCTATTGGTGACCATGATATTAAACGCACACACACACACACACACACACACACACACACATACATGCCAAGGCTACGAAGTGGGGACATAAAACCTCACAGTAAAAACGGGGACTTCGTAAGTTTACAAGATATTGCTTTTATTTTGCATATTTAAGTTTCTTTTAATAAGTCTTACTTTTTTCTCACATGCTCCAATATCTATTTCGACTTTTTGTTACTTAGAACTTTTACCTACAATGTGGGGACACACACTCTATACACAAAAGTAGAACAACACATCGAAATGGGGTCTGTACCTAATACACAAAAGCAGCACAAAAACGTCGAAATGGGGACTGTGTGTCTGACCGGGGACATTTGTTAATTTGTAGCGAGAAGAAATGTTTTGCACCAGGAAATGACTCAATTTAAATAATATCATTAAAGTTGTCGTTTGCACTGTTTAAGTATGCATCAAACTCTTGTTTTTCATATTCTTTTAATCTAGGTACACTTTGGCAAGTCAGCACCTTATACACAAAAGCAGCACACGTCAAAATGGGGACTGTGTGTCTGACCGGGGACATTTGTTAATTATGTTTTGCACCAGGAAATGACTTAATTTAAATAACATCATTAAAGTTGTTGTTTGCACTGTTTAAGTATGCATCAAACTCTGTTTTTATTCTTTTCAACCTAGGTACACTTTGCCAAGACGGCACCTCATACACAAAAGCAGCAAAAAAACGTCGAAGTGGGGACTTTGTGTCTGACTGGGGACATTTTTTTATTTGTAGTGAGAAGACATGTTTTCGATCAGGAAATGACTCAATTTGAATAATATCATTAAAGTTGTCGTTTGCATTGTTTTAGTATACATCAAACTCTGTTTTTATATTCTTTTCAGTATAGGTAGACTTTGGCAACTCGGCAACTTTTACACACATACATACACGTCGAAATGGGGACTGTGTGTTTGACCAGGGACGTTTGTTAATTTGTAGTGAGAAGACATGTTTTGAACCAGGAAATGACTCAATTTAAATAAAATCATTAAATTTATCGTTTGCACAATTTTAGTATGCATCAAACTTGGTTTTTAATATGCTTTTCAATTTATGTACACTTTGGAAATCGGCATCGAATTGGGGACTTTTATGTCAAGCCTCATACATTAAGGGACACTTGTATACCTGGACTTAAGACTTAAGTTAAAAATATTTTAGAATGCATCAATTAATAAATTTAGAATGCATCAATGAATAAAACAATTAATATTGATGACAACGGAGTTAAAAAATTATCTCTTGATTAAAAAGCTATTTATTCTACTAACGAAATAGTGGGGTCTGTTTGGTGTGTTTATATTTGTTCCTCTTGGTGGCTAGGGTAGATATTCTTTCTAAATACTGCACTTTGGCAAGTCGACACCTTATACATGTTCGGTTTGTGTTTATATTTGTTCCTCTTGGTGGCTAGGGTAGATATTTTTTTTATAAATACTGCACTTGACCAAATGTCTTTCCTGAAAAGCATGTGCACAAGTGCACCCTTGACATCCAGCTTCTGAATATAACACTTTTTTATAACCTGAATTTATTAGTTGATATATTTATACATCCTGTTTATCTGTACTACATAATGATAAATGATAATTTGGTAATATAAATTTGAAAATGCATGGTTCTGGAAATTCCAATGTGGGTGATCGGAATTAAACTCCCAGCAAAAGACCAGGAAGAAGAAGAGCAATGTCGCTACAAAATGAGTTATTCTTAACCCTGATGAGACTGAGACTTGGTCTGCTTCACTAGGATTTAGCGTATCGCTTTAAAACCAATACACGCCAAGTTTCCACTATTATTTTAACATGGATACAACTCTTGTACAAACAATTTGGCACCATTTGTTATTTAATGTTTTCAACCAGAGACAAAGTGAGACAACATCTGCCGAAGTGCTTTAAAAAGTACAAAACATCTGCTGCATTATTGACTGCACAGAAGTTAATGTACAATCACCGGCAATTTTGAGGCACAAGGAAATCAATATTCTTATATAAAGGGCATACCACAATTAAATTTTATGTTGCACTGTTTAAGTAAGCATCAAACTCTGTTTTTATTCTTTTCAACCTAGGTACACTTTGCCAAGCTGCACCTCATACACAAAAGCAGCAAAAAACGTCGAAATGGGGACTGTGCGTCTGACCGGGGACATTTGTTAATTTGTAGCGAGAAGACATGTTTTGCACCAGGAAATGACTCAATTTAAATAATATCATTAAAGTTGTCGTTTGCACTGTTTAAGTATGCATCAAACTCTTGTTTTTCATATTCTTTTAATCTAGGTACACTTTGGCAAGTCGGCACCTTATACACAAAAGCAGCACACGTCAAAATGGGGACTGTGTGTCTGACCGGGGACATTTGTTAATTATGTTTTGCAACAGGAAATGACTTAATTCAAATAACATCATTAAAGTTGTTGTTTGCACTGTTTAAGTATGCATCAAACTCTGTTTTTATTCTTTTCAACCTAGGTACACTTTGCCAAGACGGCACCTCATACACAAAAGCAGCAAAAAAACGTCAAAGTGGGGACTTTGTGTCTGACTGGGGACATTTGTTTATTTGTTATGAGAAGACATGTTTTCGATCAGGAAATGACTCAATTTGAATAATAACATTAAAGTTGTCGTTTGCACTGTTTAAGTATACATCAAACTCTGTTTTTATATTTTTTTCAATATAGGAAGACTTTGGCAAGTCGGCAACTTTACACACATACATACACATCGAAATGGGGACTGTGTGTCTGACCGGGGACGTTTGTTAATTTGTAGTCAGAAGACATGTTTTGAACCAGGAAATGACTCAATTTAAATAAAATCATTAAATTTATCGTTTGCACTATTTTGGTATGCATCAAACTATGTTTTTAGTATGCTTTTCAATTTATGTACACTTTGGAAATCGGCATCGAATTGGGGACTTTTATGTCAAGCCTCATACATTAAGGGACATTTGTATACCTGGACTTAAGACTTAAGTTAAAATATTTTAGAATGCATCAATTAATAAATTTAGATTGCATCAATGAATAACATAATTAATATTGATGACAACAGAGTTAAAATATTATCTCTTGATTAAAAAGCTATTTATTCTACTAACGGAATTGTGGGGTCTGTTCGGTGTGTTTATATTTGTTCCTCTTGGTGGCTAGGGTAGATATTCTTTATAAATACTGCACTTTGGCAAGTCGACAACTTATACATGTTCGGTGTGTTTATATTTGTTCCTCTTGGTAGCTAGGGTAGATATTTTTTTATAAATACTGCACTTGTCCAAATGTCTTTTCTGAAAAGCATGTGCACAAGTGCACCCTGGACATCCAGCTTCTAAATATAACACATTTTATAACCTGAATTTATTAGTTGATATATTTATACATCCTGTTCATCTGTACTACATAATGATAAATGATAATTTGGTAATATAAATTCAAAAATGCATGGTTCTGGAAATACCAATGTGGGTGATCAGAATTAAACTCCCAGCAAAAGACCAGGAAGAAGACGAGCAATGTCGCTACAAAATGAGTTATTCTTAACCCTGATGAGACTGAGACTTGGTCTGCTTCACCAGGATTTAGCGTATCGCTTTAAAACCAATACACGCCAAGTTTCCACTAATATTTTAACATGGATACAACTCTTGTACAAACAGTTTGGCACCATTTGGAATTTAATGTTTTCAACCAGAGACAAAGTGAGACAACATCTGCCGAAGTGCTTTAAGAAGTACAAGAACATCCACTGCATTATTGACTGCACAGAAGTTCATTTACAATCAACCGGCAATTTTGAGGCACAAGGAAATCAATATTCTTATATAAAGGGCATACCACATATAAGTTTTTGGTTGCAATAGCTCCTAATGGTGCCATCCTTTTTGTAAGTGATGCATATGAGGGAAGTATTAGCGACAAAGAAATTGTATGTGTGTCTGGTTTCTTAGATTTTTTAAATCCTGGAGATGTAGTTATGGCAGATCGTTGATTCCTCATTAAAGAACTCTTGAATGAAAGGCATGTAAAACTAATTATTCCTCCTTTTTTGGGATCAAGACATAGATTTACTCCACAAGAGGAATCCTTAACGAAAGATATAGCTAAACACAGAATTCATGTTGAACGACCCATCGAAAGGATGAAAAGATTTCGAATTCTTCAGGGAGTTGTACCACAAAAGCTTCAGCCTGTTTTTTTTTCACAGTGTGTTTTTGTAATTGCCTGTTTAGTTAATTTTCAAAGTCCATTAGTAAAGTAGATCCACACTGGTTTGTCATAACAGTAACAACTTTTCAGGGTTTTAATTAGTTGCAGCCCCATGAGACTAAAACCAACCTGCTGCTTCTGCTTCAGACCATGAGACTCATACCAGTTTCTAACATTTTTCATGTTCAACTCAACTGAGCATAATATCTAAACTGCTCATGTGTGTCAAATCAAATTTATAACAAGTCAGAATCACTGAACTCATTTAAGTTTAGACCATCAAACCAATAAATATTGAAATGCTAATGATGACCAGCATTTTTGAAGTTTATGAGCAGGATAAATCTTATGCTCAGTTGAGCACGTTAAAAGTCATACAACGTTTGGCCTGCTCAAATTTATTTTCCCATATATCAGTTATAGATTTTCTCCTGGTGCAGCTCATTTGCAATATGTATTAAGCAATGCAGACCTACCATATGAGTCACATCAAAACAAAATCTTTTCAATTTCAAAGGATTTTAAATAGACTTGAAACTATTTACTAGAAACGTGTGTGAAATTTTGGCAATAGTTGGCAGCAAATAACAAATGATCTGGGTCATGACAAAACCTGCCTCGGGCTTTCCGACCAGGTCTACTGTCTAACACAAACCAGACTGTACAGACGCAGATGGCTCTAGTATTAAAATTTGACTGATCTGCACCTTTGTTATCGCATATGCAAAAAGCAGATTTTCTCATGAAGCAGCTCAACTCAGGATGCAGTATGAGCTATTGCGTTCAAATAGCAAAGAAGATTTTATCGAGTTGTATAACTTTTAGATTGTTTTGACCAAGAAGACAATTGATTAAGGAAGTGTCTGCTGACAACCGGTTGTCACCAGCAAAAAGTCTAGTGACAACCGGTTGTCACCAGCAAATAGTCTGCTGACAACCAGCTTTATTTTCCAATACTAAAGCATGTTCTCTGGAAATCTACCTGAGTCAAGTGGCATTTAAAATGCAGTCAAGAAAACTTGAATAAATATTGAATAAGAAAATAATGAATTTACAATTTGGTATTTTTATTACAGAAAAAGATTTATATAGGTTGCATTACAGAAAAATACCAGATAAAGATTTATTGCTTACATTTTGCATATCAAGGTCCATTTATCTTATCAACTTTTATGATCCTAGCACAGCTTTAAGGGAACAAATATACTATAAACCTATTACATGTATTATTATTGCAGTGTTCACAATGGATGGACAATATCATTTTAGCATTATCAGTAGAAACTCTTGAAGCACCAGAATCAAATTGAATCCTAATTTTTTAAGAGGAAAACTTTGCGCTCACCTATCAGGACCCTAGATAAAGAGCAATGTGATCAGGGACTATTTGTTAACTCGCCGTTGGCAAATTAATAAGGAAGTGTCTGCTGACAACCGGTTGTCATCAGCAAAAAGTCTAGTGACAACCGGTTGTCACCAGCAAATAGTCTGCTGACATCCAGCTGTATTTTCCAATACTAAAGCATGTTCTCTTGGAAATCTACCTGAGTCAAGTGGCATTTTAAATGCAGTCAAGAAAACTTGAATAAATATTGAATAAGAAAATAATGAATTTACAATTTGGTATTTTTATTACAGAAAAAGATTTATAAAGGTTGCATTACAGAAAAATACCAGATAAAGATTTATTGCTTACATTTTGCATATCAAGGTCCATTTATCTTATCAACTTTTATGATCCTGGCACAGCTTTAAGGGAACAAATATACTATAAACCTATTACATGTATTATTATTGCAGTGTTCACAATGGATGGACAATATCATTTTAGCATTATCAGTAGTAACTCTTGAAGCACCAGAATCAAATTGAATCCTAATTTTTTAAGAGGAAAACTTTGCGCTCACCTATCAGGACCCTAGATAAAGAGCAATGTGATCAGGGACTATTTGTTAACTCGCCGTTGGCAAATTAATAATTAATAACCAGATTGGATTAGTAAAAATCCGAAGTTTCCATTTACCACACTTGTCCACCTAGCACTAATAGCTACTTAACTTTGGCAAGTTAAGAATTTACAGCCCAGAATATAAACACCCTCTCTAGATAAAGTCACAACATATTGAATTTGAAATAAGCTTGAAATAAAACTGATATTTCAGCATTATTACCGTAATTCTTTAAGCACCGAAATCAAATTACTCAACAAGGAAAAGTTTCCACAAACAAATTGATCCAGGATCAGCATGTGCCCTAAGAGGAGCTGAGTCAGTCTGTTGAGTACTTATCTTTGCTTTATCTCCTTTTAATATCTTGATTTATATGTTCTGGGAGATGATGTATGGAATAGTTAGGGTCTTTCATGCAAACCAAACATCTATGTGCCTTGATCCACATCTGAACTAAGGGTAAGGTTGGCGCTCCACGAAACGGTTTAAGCCCTCCAGTAAAATATTTTTACTGACTGTTCAAAGGCGGTACTTCTTTTGTGGAGCATTTGTGTTATTTATGTCTTGTGTTTTACATGCTTTCCCGTCTGTTCATTTCTGCCTTGTGGTCACCTGAAGGGATAGGACTGACTTCTTGGCTCTTGTTTGTGATGTTTATTGTGATTTTGTTACTTTCCCATTTCGTATCCTGGGACAGGTGTGGTACTTGGTTGTATCAATTCCTGATCCTTGCTATCTTTCTTACTCTGATCAGGGGCTATTTGTTAACTTTTCTAATAAATAAGCTGTAAGAGTCCAGATAATCAACTGGAAGATTCCATTTTATAATAGTACCTTTAATCATGATTAGTCAATTTACCAATAATAACCAAGCATTGTATAAATGAAACTTAATATCATTTGAACATGTACACAAATGTATATTTTTTGTATAAAAATCTCTATATACAAACATATGTATAAAAAACAATTTATAGCAGAGTATATCATTAAAAGTCTGATATTGTTGAATAGGGTACACATTGTTATTGAAAAAAAATCAGCTGGTTGTCAGCAGACTTTTTGCTGGTGACAACCGGTTGTCACCAGACATTTTGCTAGTGACAACAGGTTGTCAGCAGACCAAAAAGTCTGGTGACAACCGGTTGTCAGCAGACCTCGCCATTGATTAAAAAGACTGTAAATGGGTTTGTCTGTTTTCTTTAATAGAGTGCTCAATATATAAGTTAAGACGTATCACACATGTGCGGATCCAGAGGGGGGGGGGAAAGGGGGTCCGGACCCCACCTGGAAAATTACAAAAATATAGGGTTCCTTAGCATTACTGGTCTGGATCCCTGAAAAACCACAGCTACCAATCCAGCATTTAATGTTGGGCCATTATCATCCTGTTAGCAAAATGCCATTCAAATGGCGTTTTGCTGGCGGGCCAATAATGGCCCACTTTTAGTGGCTTTCATATCCTCTTTCCATCCCATCAACCAAAAAAACAACGTTGTCAGTGATGGACCCCTCTGACAAAACTTTCTGGATCCGCACATGCCACAAGTCCTTATTCCAGGAGTTAGAAAGTAAAGAGATAATATGCATAGATCCAAATAAGGCAATTTTATTTGCGTAAATTTTTTATTATTTTCTTACACATTAATTTTAACATATGTTTTGGGTGCTCAAAAGAACCGTCTCATTGAGACAGTTCTTTTGAGTACCCGCAACATCTGTTTTGGATTAAAATCAAATTTGCCGGTTGAATTAGTTAAAGAGCAAGGTACTCCTGCCTGGTTTAAATGAGAAATATAAAATAATTTTCCAATACACACTCTTATCTGGAGGCCTGAATATGGATCGAAAATATTGGCGATGATCAGCTGCACAATTACCGCACAGCTGATCTTCACCATTTTTCGCATACATGTATATAAAAAGGTTTTCTCATGACATGACATGAAATGGCTCAATTAATAGGAAGCTAAATTAGCTTACAATGTATGCAGTTACAGTTTCAAGGGCAAGAGGTTTCTTTGAATCCTCATTTCAAAGATTTCTGGACATAAGTAAGAATGGTGAAAATTAATTAATTTGGCTTTAAGATCAGCCCAGAAATGATCGTCAAAGGGAATTCGGACTGTAAATGTCTCTTTACTAGACCAAACTACAAAATCACAAAATTTTGTACAAGTCACTCCCATCTGCATTTGAATGTGGTAATAGTATTTGCGTGTGTTTTTAAGGTGATCTTGTTCTCATCATTGATTTCTAAGAAAAAGTTTTCTTCTGTTGTTTGGTTAATTTTTCATTAAAGTTAGATATGCGTTCATATTCTAATGACTTAGGGCATTTGATTTCTAAAATACCATAAATGGTAGGCTCATCATGGTCCATAATCAATCCATCCAGACTACAGGCCAGCTCTGGATCTATGCTACTTACCCAGAAGCCAGTTTCAACAACCATACTACTATCAGAATTTATCAAGCTCTTGTAAGAATCTCTTGCTATTTGTTCATGTTTGATGCCATACTGCAAAGCAGGTGCACTAATTGGATCTGTTTTCCAAAGATGCCTGTTTAGAAAATTCATGATAGCCCTGTCAGATTTAAGAGACACAACATACTTGCATGTTGATGCTGTTAAACGAACATGACGTTCATTAAACCAGGCAGGAGTACCTTGCTCTTAACTAATTCAACCGGGAAATTTGATTCCGACTTAACTTTTAAGTTCTGTATTAATTGTTCCCTCTGCTTATTAAGTGTAGAAGTATGATCATCATCAAGAAAATAATCTTTATAATTATACTTCATTAAAGACAGCCACATGCAATCAATCTGTTTGTGATTTTGCAAACAATAGAGCAATTTTCCAGATTGTTTCTGTTCATCAGTGCAGCAGGTGACTGGAGCCCGTGGGTCATAATTTATAATATCATGTACTTTTCTCTTCTTTGCACTTGGGTCAACTGACTCTTGCACTTTTTTAGGCAGCTTGTTTGACTTTTTGCCTTGGTTCCTAGCACAAGGAAGAGATGTACAACTTTGTGGGTCAACTTTTAGTGTATCACAAGTATCAATGTAATCTACAGGAGCATACAATAACCCGGTGACATGGCTACACCTGCCCATTGCTGAAGCACGGCATGTACAGGATGCATCCCTTACAAAACCAGAGTGCTGTGATAAAGTAGCAGTCACATCATAAACCTCTGAAGTATACGAAGCCCGTACTTTAGATTTTAAAAAATAATGTCCACTCTTAGAACTGTCTTGCATTTTTGGACATGTCCACTGGTGAAGTACTTCAGTCCTTTTCTCAATGGTTTGGCTGTATGTAGGTCTTCAATATCACAGTCATTATCACAGTCGTCATCGCTATCAACTTCATCATCAAAGGTGTCTTCATTGAGGAATTGAACAGATTCAACAATATGGTGGTGAATATGTCCCTTGTTGAAATGCTTGGGCATTTGTGGTCCATGAGAGGGGAAATTTCCCCAACCACTGTATAGGAAAATTGGAATGCCTGTATTTGTTTGCGTCTGTACATTTTGTTTAATTTTCTCTATTTTCAAGGCATACCACTTTCCTTCGCCTATGCTAATTGGTATATTGTCTTGTTCCCCTGCTGATATGCAGCTTTTCATCCTGAAAATATATTAAAAAAAATGTGTAAACCCATAACCCCTATAATGCCTACATCAGGATAACATGTCTGTGTGATTTATACCCCCTAACATCCCAATTTTATATAGTAAAATTGGGGTTGACATGGGGATTGGGGGTAAACAAAATTTTCTTATAACTTTTCCCGCTAAAAGATAGACTGTGGGTACATGTTCGAACCGCCTCATTGAGGCGGTTCTAACGTATACCCACAATCTATGTTTAGAGCAAAATATGAAAATTAATTAAATCTTTATCTAAAACTTTTCATTTTTTCTACCATGAAAAATCGCTGTATATTGCATGGACGCGTTTTAGTAACATATTTTTAATACTGATCAATACTGCATGAACAGGCTCACGAGAAAACATGTCTTCAGTGTTTCAGATCAGGTCTGACACAAAGCATTACTGGGCTGTGTAATTCACCACAGTTTTTTTTTTTGCTCTTTAACATAGATTGTGGGTACAATTTATTATCACCTCATTGCTGTGGTTCTAATGAGAACCCACAATCTAGACTATGTTTTAGAACAAAAATAGTAAGCAATAAATATATACCCCTGAACAGGACTTTAGTTAAGAGTGTGTACCAAAATATTAATTTTCTTCTTTCTCAACCAAAACATATGTTGTGGGTACTCAAAAGAACCGTCTCAACAAGACGGCTCTTTTGAGAACCCAAAACATATGTTAATACTGATGGGTAAGAACTTATATACAATTTTAAGCTCAAAATAAATTTATCTAAACCTATGCTGAAGTTAAGTATATAAAAGTGGGGTACAAGGGGGTATAACTTACACTAGTGTTATCAGTGATGAAAGTGGAAATAAAGGTACTGATCAGCATCTGCGTCAATGGCACATGTGCGAAAACATTTTTCTCATGATGCAACGCATATAATCATGGTAACCAGAAGGTACTAGATTGTCTGGGCATGTTTACCTGGCTATGTGTCTCTCCAACGCATTTTTTCTTTCATTTTGAAAATCTTCAGTATAATTACCATGCACAAACCAGGGTTTGGGACTGGGGGTCCGGACCCCCTCAATTCCACCCCCTCCCCCCCCCTTAAAAAAAAGAAATCCCTTGAATCTGGACCTACCCCAGTCTGGAGGTGGACCCCCACCCGCCCCTACCTTGGAAAGTTTTCTGGATCCAGGCATCATTACACCACTTCTTTTATCAAAGTTAGGGCGGAAATTTACCCCTGTAAAAGCCCTTGTGAAAGAATATCATTTTGGCATTTCACCAATAAGCTAACATGATTCTTGGTTGGATTCACGATTACTGGGTACATACCGAATACAGGTTCATGCACTGCTGAGGCAATTATACCTGATTACACAATTATACCTAATTACAGATTTGATCCCCGGGATTTGATCAGATAAGCATAAAAAAACTATTTGCAGACTTCGGATTCTTATATAATCTAAATATTAAATCGGTGCTTTATCCGAAACGCACTTTTGCTGTTGTGTTTTCGGAGTGCATGACCTTTTACATGAAATGTGCAGAAACAAAACAACTTACCTTTGAATGAGCTTACTCCAATTGCCTGTTTTTGCGAGGCCTCGGCATTCCAGCCATCTTTGTAACTAAATATTTGAATGTTTTTCTATCGACTCGTACACTAATTTCGCCCCAGGAACATCAGATTCGCGCAAAACAATAGATTGAAATGCATTGGAAGCTGCCATATCTGCCGAATTGTTGTCCGAATGACTTCATCGGCTATTTTTAGAATATGATAATGATTATTCGTTTTGTTTGTTTGATTTGATTCTTTATGTCCCATCAACAATCTTTCAGTTATAAAGGGACGGGTCTTCCTGGGTTGAACCAGTACTAAGCTAGGATTAATGTTCTTGCTCAAGGACACAACGCAGTGACGCCGGTGAGGCTCGAACCCGCGGCCCTTCGGTCTCGAGTCAAGCACTCTACCACTGAGCCACTGCGCTCCCTATGATTATACGTGACGTAGGAAATATTGGAAATCTACAAACGCTATGTTACTGTGATTTTTCACAGCTGTAAAAATGATAATTTTTAGATAAAAAATTGAAATATTTTTTCTTAATATTGCTCAAACCATAGATCGTGGGTACACGTTAGAACCGCCGGAAGTTACCTCCAACATATCCGAGATGAAAACCTTGATGCCATGTTGTTACACCGAATGCTCCGAACACAACGGGGACTATGGAATTTTCGCGCAAAAACGCGGACCAAGGCGCAGACGACTATACACTCGATATATTTTTTCTTATGGGAAAATACACTTTTGTGTAAGGTATACCTGACGCTTTAGTCAAGGAACGGGGACATGTTGATTTTTGCTGAGTTCTCACTTTTCTAATGTAAAACAGATGTTGGGAATTCATTTTTTACCGTTTCCCGAATAGCGGACGTCCGCGATTCGAAGTAAGTCCCCGATGTGTGGGTGTGTATTTTCACTTACGTCCCCGCTTTACGCAATCAGCAAACACGCACACACACACACACACATTAATTGTTTTGTTTATTTGGATAATGGGAAATAATTAACTTCCAAAATGCTGTGAAATACATTTCATTTAGTAAATGAATATAGCCTTTCAGGTGCAGCAATCTTACCTCACACATTCAAATTTGATTTTGGGCATCTTAACGTAAGTGTTAACTCAGTAAGAATTGGTTTAATAGCTGCTACTGGACATTTAAAGTTAGCCTACGTTGGATAGTATATGTTGGAGTTATAAGGTTTAATGGTTACAGGTACAGTGGTCGTTTCAAGTCTCACCATTTGATGGTTCATTGATATGACAGTTATTGAAACTACCAACTATCACATCAGCAAGTTTGCAAGTCAGTAAGTCCTTATTTGGTCTCTTCAGTAATAAAGACGTATGGTATTTAATAGTGCCAAGCGACCAATATAATTGGCATGCGCGCCAAGCAATGACTTGGAATGGGGACAATGTGGGCTTAAACTTGGCTTACATACAACTATATTATCTGGTGTAAGAATCTATTTTAGATAATATTCTGTTCACTTAAGTTTAAACTTTTTGAAAAACGAAACTCATTTACTTACAGTTACCGTAAACGCGACCTACAACTATAACACGCAATATCATGTTATTTTCATAATTGAAGGGGTCAGAGCAACAAGGTCCTCTAGTCCATTTTTCATTATTTCGATAAAAACGTGAAAAAAATAACTTTTGGCAATTCTCAAAATATATAGATTTTTCTTGCAACAAGATATGTTTGAAAATAGTGAATTCAGGAGATTGTGCAATGATTTCACTGCCTAAAGTGAGAAAAACCTTGATTTTAGCGATTTCGTGTCTGAAACAAGGGACCTAACTCCAAATTTCATAAAATTTAAAAACTGCATGCAGAAAGTTTATGACAGTCCATCAATACTAATAATTTGCATGATACTGTGTGGAAAACTTATTTATTTCGAGTACAACAGCGAAAACCTCGATACAACAGTTAATTTGCAAAAATTTCATACGTTTGAACAGATTTCAATGAAACAAAGGTCCTAACTCCATAGTCTAGGTTTCATGTTGTATAACATTAGTTTAGCGATTCCATTTGACGATAAATAATGTCTTGCTAGCAAAATTTTGCTATTTGAGGCTCAATGTGTGAAAAAAATGATTATAAGGCCATAAAACTTTGAAATAAAATAAAAAAGAATATGGAGTTAGGCCCTAAGATGCATAATCATCTAATTTTGGATTTAGGACCTTTGTGAAAATGATATAATCCTATTTATTTCAATTTTTTACAGTAATTTGGTGGCCGAAGGGTGTTAATAAGGTGCTAGAATGGTTTTATACATGAAAAAGAGGCTAACTCATTTTTTTCCAAAGTGGACTAAAGTACATGGTTGCTGTGACCCTTCAATTTAGTTATGGACATGGCTATACCAAGTGTCTATGTCGTTCTTAAAGTATCTTCAAATATAATATAGATGGTAATTTTGTATTAAACTAGAAAAAACGTTAAGAAAGTACTTGACTGTTTAATGTTACCTCTTTCCCATTTTTGATATCAAAGTCTTCAGAGGTCAAACAACCAAATCCATAGCCATATCTGTAGAACATTATTCCACTTTCTTTGTCAAAAAAGTCACTCCAGTGAGCCTTAACTGTATGATCTTGTTGAAAATCTAGTTCTGGTTCTCCTTTGACTCCCTCTAGTACTACTCCACCAAAAGGAGGGGATACATCAATAGTTATCTTCAATTAAAATTTCAAAATTTGATAGAAATTTTTAGTTTTTTTTCATAAACTGTTAAAAATCAAGGGTTTTAAATTATTTGTAATGTTTTAATTATTTGTTTGGCAATCCTGATTATCTAATGCCAAAAAATGGCATATGTTTAGTGATATGTACAGGTAAACAGTTTTATCAGAAAACCAGTTACTGACGTTTGGTAGATGTAATGAATCAAACGTTCGGTATCGATCAAAATAACAAATCCCAAACTGCCTGTTTTTCGGTTTCATAAAATCATGCAATCTACGCATAAATCAATCTTTTATGTGTGAAAACAAAACAAAAACAAAATTGTTTTCCATGTTTATAAAGCAGATCTTGCATGCTAAACGAAATGGCAGTATGAAATTGGTAAAGCAACGACAAAATGTTCCAAATGCAGCATCTATAACTACTGGCGTATGAATGGATAAAATATTGGGTGTTCCAGTTATCTCCCATGTATTAACAGCTGAGTCGAACTGATGAGGGCGATGTCAGACAGAAAAATACAAACAAATAACTAGAGCTGTAACAATAAACTGGTATAGTGGTAAATCGCAGTACAGACCCCTGACAATATCATATTATGGCACAAAATTCGTGTACCTGTAATACAGGTTTTTAGTAGACAACCTTGGAATTTGAAAAAGCAAGCGTATCCTAAGCGTTACCAACAAACAACATGGCACAACAAACGAAGAATTAGTAAATGTACCAAATAAAAAGGTGAACTCTAGTGTCTTGGAGCACATTTTGGTAAAAGTAAACAATCAATCACAAAAAGATTATGTATCCCTGCGACATTTGTGCCTTCTGAAAGAATCTGCAGTACTACATGGGAACATTGTGACTGCTCAGAGAACCTCTTCTCTAAATGCTGACATGGTTGACAAATTAATCTTTTGGGGAAAAAACGGTGTGTAATACATGTATATTATTGTTTATTCTTTAACATTAAATAATAACATATTACATATACAGTTGTGTCAGTACTTTACTAGTCGTTTTGCTCTAGTCATCAATATATCTCTACTGTATGCCTTTGGAATAAGCTTAATACTTCAAAAAACTGAAAAGTACATGATTGAAATCAGGTTTCTGTGCAAACCTGATTTCAATCTATTACTTTTTTCATTATTCTATGGAAATTTGATTTCAGTTTAGTGCTTTCTTTTCTTATTTTTAGATTTCTAACTTGAAAAATAAAAACAGCAGATAAATCTCAGATTACTTATGTAATGTACCCCCAAATGTATTACCAATTGGTAGCATTAATTATGAAACAATATATTGCAATATTTTGCAATACGTTCACCACATATTGCAATATATCGCAATTCGCTTTGGGTGTATCGTTACAGCTCTACAAACAACGTTGAGCAAGTAAAACCATTCGCTTCAAAACTAAATAGTATGAAGGTTTTCATTCATTGACAGTGGCTATTTTTCGTAAAGGTGGTTATTGGAAATGCCATACCACGCTGGGCATAGACAGTTTAAGAAAACGAGCATGACTTCTACTTTTTTTTTTTTACTGAAGTTAATTATAATATTGACAAATAGATAGCTCATAACTGGGCACAGAGGTTGACTTAAAGCCATTGATATGCTCAAAGTTCTCAGGCTACATGTTTTGTATGGAATTCAAGAGCTGATAAGCTGGTTGTTAGGTCATTCCCTTTTCCGTGAAAAACATCAAATGATATACCTAATATTGATCATTTTGTATCGATACAAATATAGTATCGACTAAAATGATTAATACACAGCACAACATATGATAAAACTCACTGATGCAAAGAAAAGCTTGAGCTGCATGAAAAGTAGGATCAAAGCGATCAACCTTAAGTGCAAATAGTATTATACAAGTCAGATTTTCTATTTAATAAACGAAAAGTCTCAAGCAGTTTATATAGTTCTTTATTTATCTGATGTACATGTATACAAGAAGGTAATGAATACGCACTAGGAGCTTCACAAATTTATGAGTAACTATAGCGAATACATAAAGCCAACATGTTGAATTGCTAGAACTTCTGCCAGCACTTCAATATAGTGTTGATATTTTTTCATATTCCAGTCTTTCAGCAGTATTAAGTTCTGATGGAAAGTAGAGTTCACTTAAGCTGGTGCTAGTGTGTGAGAATCGTTGCACTTTTCATAAGTTTTCAGGAACAATAAAAAAGCTGCTTTCTAATATTTCTGAAAGATCCGTTTTACTAGATAATTTTAATGTAAATTGTATTTTCTTGCTCTTTGAGATAATAAATTCCATTATGGAACTTTAAAATCATTAGAGGGTCACTACTAATAATGTCTAAATTGTCAAAACTAGCTACTCTGGGCCAGAAAACTTGCACACTCTATCTACACTTTTGGATAGTTGGTCCAAAGAACATATTTAACATGCTTTATGAGAGGCATATCATTTATAGGCATTGGTGTCAAATGGCTATTTGTTGTGTCCTTTGATGAGAATCATGGCGAGCTTCCCACATTAAACGTGTTACCAACACTACATAAAGATCATATAAAGCATGTTTTATTGCTAAATCTAGTTCGTGTACTACTGCTGAGCCCCCTACACTAAACCTTCTTACCTCAATATGATCAACAACCATGTCATTAAATATTTTGACTTTTTGGAGGAATAGTAAAACTCTAGTTTGGTCTATCAAACATTCCGTAGAGGTTCTTTTAAATTAAAATCTAGGTTTTCTAGCTTTTAGTGTTTCTTAATATAATTTCCATACATTCTATACTACATTGCCATAATATCTAATTAAATAAATAGTTTGAACAAACAATTAATAGACATGGCTCTTTCTATTAGACCTGTAAAGAGAAATGCACTTTTAACTTCTGAATAACCCAGAAAAAAATAAAATTATATACAATTTATGGTCATATCAGAAAGTTTATGACATGATCAGTTATCTTTTGGACCATGTATTTATTTGGCTATGTATTGACAACTAGTAGGTAGTACAATGGGTACTAATTGTATTCCTCCTGTAGCAGGTCTGTTTTTGTTTTTTTAAAAACATCCTTCACAATATCTCTTTCTGAGTATTATCATGTTGATGTTATTGTTGTGTTCAAAAATGTCCTTAAAAGGGTATCCTTTGGAAGCAAAGACTACACCAAAGAACTGAAACTAGTGTATGCATATATCCTTGGCCAGACTAGCTAGTTTCTGCCATTTAGGCTTCATAAGTGACCCTCTAATTGTTTCAAAGTTCCACAATGAAACCCATGATCCAAAAGGACAAGAAAATAAAATCTACACTATAGTAAAGGGCAGGGAGACGTTCTTCCACCAGCACACAGTCCCAGTCACCAGCTGTAATGAAGTCAAATATGTTCTTAAAGGCATAGATTACTGTCCAATAGAGATCATTAAAGGATTAATTGATAAGGGACAGTTTCAATATCTAACAAATTTAAAGGGGCTTCAAGTGGGGAATTACCAGAATACAACACAATCTCTTTCACAAAGATAAATATCAATATTTTATCATAAATTACCTAATCCCTTCATGGGACCACTTAATTGCCTCTGTAGGGAAGTCATAATTACCTCATTAGGACTGTCCTTTTGATCTGCCCAGTATGACCCCTGGAGAGAGTCATAATGAGTGGTATCAGTATTATTGCTAAAATTTCTATGTCTTTAAAAGGGTTTCCTTTGGAAGCAAATACTACACCAAAGAACTGAAACTAGAGTATGCATATATCCTGGGCCAGACTAGCTAGTTTCTGCCATTTAGGCTTCATCAGTGACCCTCTAATAGTTTCAAAGTTCCACAATGAAACCCATTATCCCAAAGGACAAGAAAACAACCCTATATAATAATAACCCAACCCTATATCCAGATTTGTTTTATTTGGCTCTGACTGTCTGCGAGTCGTGTTTGGGCAGCGACATAATCTGGGGCAAAAAGTAAGTAATCCCCTGGATGTCTTAGGGTGGTGGCTCTGTTGTTATTGGTTTGTTTTTTAATGTTCCTCCCATTGCTCATGGGGGTTCCATGCTTGGTTTGTGTTTTTTGTGCATTACTTGGTGTTATTTCTGGTTTTGCAATCATCTATCTTGACGAGGAAGAGAGGGCTATTGCTTTGATTTGCTTTGGTTGTCTTCCTGATTACTTGTGGCTGTGGTTGATACGCCTGTCATGTGTAATTGTTGCATTTCCAGATCAGACTTGCTTACTTTTTATGTTGTTTCTTTCTGACGATAATCAGGCTTTTGATATGCAAACGTTCAATGTGTTCTTAAAAGGGTATCCCTTGGAAGCAAAGACTGCACCAAAGAACTGAAACTAGAGTGTGCATATTTTAACCCTACATAAAGATATCTAGATGACTTCTTGAATATTGATGATCCTTATTTTAGAAAGTGGTAAGTCCTATATATCCCACAGAACTTCTGTTAAATAAAGCACAATATATTGATACTGAAACTCCTTTTTTGGATTTAGACTTGCCCATTACATTGTCATCCATTCATTTAAAATTAACATTTAAAGAGATGATTTAATTCTTGAAATTGTTAATTTCCCAATTCTGGATTGAAATGTTCATCGCTCCCCTTTATTGGTGTATTTATTTTGCAGTCTATTTGTTTTGCAATAAAATGTTCTAATATTAGTTGTTTAAACAACAGAAACCAATTTTTGGGGGCTAAGTAAATAAAAAAGGCTACCAATATCATTGACATTGACAGCTGCTTAGCATGAATAATAAAACTAATACAGTCCAGGTAAATGGCACCAGAAGATACCTTTACCAATCCATTTAAGCAGAGGCATTATCCAATCAATGCATAGTATTGAAACATTATTGTGTAAAATGTGTTGATGTAGTGTTACAGGTAGTTTGTCTTAGTCCTCATTACTCAATAAATGAAACATGTACACTAGTAACTTATGTGAGATATTATGTAGATCACACTTTATGTTCTAAGTACGATAAACAAAATGAAACGACAATTTAAATGGCACATCAATGATAATGAATGCAAACAATCTTTATTGTGGCAATTATCCTACAGCAAAAAAAAAGAACTGATGAGAAAATCAACAAAAAATAACAGTTCACATGATAAGATAAGAATTCAAGTTAATATGACCAGGAAACTCCACAAACACAGGCCAATTACACCAGGGAGATACAGAGAAATTAAATAGCTACATAATTACCTAACAAACCACCTGCACACAATGGGAGCAACAACAATGAACAAATAAAAAACAGAATTACTCTCCTCCAGTGTAATGGACAGCAGCAAATTGGTTAACTGAAGGCAGGGGCTTAACCAATTTTTCTTTCTATTAATTCGCCCTAGATTCTGTTGTAGGTATTTAGCTCACATTGAGGCTCCTTAACGTATGCAACGCATTAGCACAGAGAGATGATCAAATCAATTTTATTTGCTGTGAAAAAAACAAAAAAAAAATGGCTCTTTACTCAGATTATTAGAATTAGCTGATGAAATACTCAAGTAGGGCCAAATATGCCATTAAGCATGCCTTCAAACTCACATTGTAAATAGCAATTGAGTCTGAGTGTCTGTGATATCTTTAATAAAATGTTTTATGGCGTTAATGATATTGATGATCTTGTTTTAGTAACTTACCAGTCAAAAACTGTTTCTATTTTGAACTCACTATCATTAGAGCATACATCGTCCTCATAGATTTGAGCATTGCCTATTTCATGGTCTAAGGTAATAATGCAATGCATTCTTCAATTAATCATGGAATTGTTAGCAGCCTTAGCTGCAGGAGCTTACACAAACTTCCTATGAAATAACTGCAAAATTTTCTTAATATATCTAAATGCATATTTACGTTTAGGATTTTAGGCAGAAAATAATCTAAGCTATTGCAATAAAACAATATCTTTTAATCAATAATATTAAAATATTTAGTTTCCAAGTATTCAAAGCATTAGATGTGACATGCTGTTGCTTGCATTATCCATTAAAAGTTCTTGTAAGGCTCCAGCAATTTCTTCAAGCCATTTGGTGAAGCCTACTGGTAATGGAAACATATACATTGTACATGTAGTTAAGTCATTCAACCTAATTCATCCTGGCGTATATGCTATAAATTACACTGCTTTATTATTATTAATTGTAGTTTGTGTTTTCCAATGTAAATATAGGAACTCAATCTGTATTCCATTTATCATTGACCAAGACCACTGTGGTCATACCACTACGGCAATTTGGGCCTCGTCACCCACTTCGGTGTTATAGTAAAATTACCTTCAAATAAAGGCTGACAAAAATGAGAACTTTCGAATATGTTTGCTTGGAGATTGCATCCTCTAGTTAACAACCTCTGGGTTGTCTTGCCAAAAGGGAGATAAAATCAGATTTTCGATGTGTTTTTAACAGTTATATTAAAAAATTGTCAATTACGGTTTAGTCATAATAATACGGTTTCGTCATTGATTAATTATCCGCAAAGACGAAACGGTAATTAGTTATTTCATGCCTAGACGTCAAATGTTAAAGTTTACATATAGTTTTAAAGCTATATGTCACAATGTGAATTTGATGAATAAAAATCAATCGGAAACCAACATTTTGGGGCATTATCTGTGATAAAATTAAAGAAATAGAACATGATGAAAAAGTTACCTTAACACCAAAATAAGTGACGAGACCCTTATTGCCGTAGTGGTATGACTACAGTGAAGACACAATCTCCAAGAACAACCTAAATATACAATAACTTAGAAAGGCATATTTCATGCCAGACAATTCAATTGGTAGCAGGAAAAGGAAGTGAGTATGACAGTAAATGCCACAATCACACACAGCAGACCAACATATGGAACGATGAGGAAGAGATTAAAATCACTACCATCTACAGAACAGCCAAAAGACAGCTAAAAGACAATTGAAGTAAAGCAACCAGTTCTCATTTCCTCAGTGAGATGATTGGACAGGACACTAATAACTGCATAATGAGTCTGATTTGCAGAATGACCTCTATTGATCGGAATTGCAATCATTAAGTAAGCTGGTTCTTTTCTATACTTTTGTAAAGATCATTACCCCCCTAATATTAATTTTAATAGAAACAAATACAACCGACCCAATACAAAACTTAATAAAAGCCTGCTCAAGAAATTTTAACAGAATAATTAAGTTTTGTATAATATACTTGGGATATTGTTGAATTTGACCTTTAACCACAAACAACAAGTAAGTTTGTGACCTATATTAGTTAAATGCAAATTCAATCTTGAGATATTAAAGCAGTCTGACACTCAAGCTTGCTTTTTTATTGTCCTACTAACCTTTATTATACGTGTTGTCTTCAGTCTTGCTTTATTTGTTGCTGTAACTTCAATGAAATAGTCACTATCATGGACTGCTTGATGCTTTGATTCATGCAATCCATTTTGTTCTCCAATGCTGATCTCAGGTTGAACATGGAAATGATGGTGGAAACAACCATCATCGTGTGTGCAGTAACACATAGGTCCTCTAGGATAGCTGTCATACATCTTATTACAGGTTTCGTCATCCTTAAAAGGCACTATACTTATTAAAAAGATCACTTTGCTTCCAACACAAATTTTCAAATAAACTTTCATTATGATCATTAATTAATATATTGCTGGTCCCAAATATAAAAACGTTTACTGCCCAAAAGAAACAATATTTAATATTTTTTATTATTGAAATGCCATTTTAACCAAATACATGTATATATGTGTGCGTGACTTTGTTTGTTTAATATTCAACTACTATTGTCATAAAGAGATGCGAACATTACTGTCAGTCAAACAGACAGAGAAGACGTTATCCGAAACCAATGACCCCTGACTACACGTTAGGGTCAATGATGTGTGTAAGGGTGTAGATTTGGCTTGCATGTGATATCCTGGGTCAGGTGTGGTACTTGTTTGTATCGATTCCTGATTTTTGTCACCTTTCTTACTTTGCAAATTAATACACTGTCAAATCTCACCAATTGATGAGTAATATGATATTTTACTGAAAAGGGTACTTTTTGACTCTCATCCTCTCTGAGGGGTCTGGAATTTTTGTAAAGTCTTACATTTACATCAATGTCACATTTTAATCCCATTTTCATTCGTTGTAATTTGATATATAGCATGATACTTTCCTGATTTGATGAGTTGTTCTGTTCTGAGGGGTCCGGTTTTGCAAAAAAAAAAAAATATCATTTTAAGAGTTATTTTCAACTCTCATTGTAAACTACTCTGAATTTCCTTCCTTTTGATATACACCATTATCATCATTCAACATGACTGACTGACATCTTCTAACATATTGTCCCACCTCAAGGATGAAGGGTGAGTATAAGGCCTCCATATTTACTTGCATCTCAGCCTTATATAAATTTCCTTCAATCTGATATGTAACATTACCTTCTTTGTTTTTAATGAGTTTAGACTTCTGGTCCATTCTAAGGGGTTAGTGATATGTGTTTGTGCTTTTATGTTGTTCATCACTCCCTTTGATATGCAACAAGGGCAGATTCTTAGCAAATTGGGTTTCTGTAAATTGGTTTTAAAAACATCAGTTCAGGTGTGTGTTTTGTGTGCAAACTATTTATCTCTGAATTCCCTTTGATTTGATATACAGCATACTTATTTTCTGTGGACAGTTGCCTTTTGGACCAATCGTCCCTGCCAAGAAGTCAAGGCTGTAGACGTTTTTTTTTATGATTTTGTGTTTATCAAATCTCCATTACAAATACTTTTTACATTTTAAAGAGTTGATTTTGCACTCCAAAATACGTCGGGGTAGTTTTTGTGCATAACTAGACAAAATGTTTCAATGATAGTGCATCAGTGTGGCATTTACATTGGAAACCACTATTAAAGTATTTACCGTGAAAAGATGCAGTAGATCACAATTTCACCCTAGCAAAAATATTATCTTGAGCTAAGTTACAATTTAGATGTGTAATGCTGTCTTTGAAAAGTCAATGCTTGTAAAAGACGTACGTTATAACGTAACATTCATTATATGACCATGTCACAATTGTTTTTGGTGGGACACACCTACATATCAACAAAAATGTTTAAGTACTGTTTTAATTAAATCAGTGTTTTCAGAGGAAAACTATGTCCCCAAACCGCAATTTGAGTCAGCACGCATGGCTGCTCTTTATTGTGTCACAATGATCCATCAATTATTTCGAAGAAGAGCATGCACAATCACAATTTAGATCAACTTTGAAATTGCAGTGCTGTGGTAACTGTAAATATAAGGTCAAGGTCTACAAAATCTAATTAACTATTTTCTGTCTCTTAACAATCTATCTATGCGAGTTTGGTGCAGAAAAAACCCCACTGGTTCAGAAGACAGAGTTCAGATAATACTGAATTTACACTTTTTTAAAGATGATAACCTTATAATGACGTGACCTTGAAAATTATTGGTAAAGGTCAACAAAATCATATCAACTCTAAATTTTACCACAATGACACAGTACCTTAAGCTTAACTAGAATACATTGTTAAATTCAAGAAATATCATACGAAACCATAAAATTTGACATTTCAAAGTGCTGGTGTGACCTTGAAAATACAGTCAGGGTCTTCAAAATCAAACCAACTCTTAACCCTCTCCAAAAATTATATCTTTGCAAATTAAACAACCGGTTCAGGAGATTGTCTGCGTAAATAACTGATTTATACTGTCTTTATTTAATCAACTCTCCCTATCTTTCCAACACCTTATTTGCAAGTTCGGTCAAAATCAATCAAATGGTTCAGAAGATAATGCACAGAAATCATATTTTGGACCATTCAAAGTGCCGCTGTGACCTTGAAAATTAGGTCAAGGTCACCAAAATTTAATCATATATTTTCCTTCTCCCAGCAATGTATATATGTAAGTTTGGTCGAAATCCATTTGCTGGTTAAGAAGATAACGCACAGAAACCATATTTTGTACATTTCAAAGTGCCACATTGACCTTGAAAATAAGGTCAAGGTCACCAAAATCTAATCAACTCTTTCCCTCCTCCCATCAATGTATCTATCGAGTTTGGTCAAATTCTACCAACTGATTCAAAAGATAACGCACAGAAACCATATTTTGTACATTTCAAAGTGCCACAATGATCTTGAAAATAAAGTCAAGGTCACCAAAATCTAATCAACTCTTTCCCTCCTCCCATCAATGTATCTATCGAGTTTGGTCAAATTCTACCAACTGATGCAGAAGATAACGCACAGAAACGAAAAAGCGGACACCCACGCCAACGCCAATGCGGACGCCGACGGGATCCGCACCAAAATCAATTTATCCCCCACCCTCTAGGTTGGAGGGACATAATGAATTTTCTCTGCTGGTTTATCAGAGATGGGATAATGATGAAAATCTAAAATTGCTGCCATTGGCCATATTTTAGGGTTAACCATCATTTTATTTGTCTAACAATTTAGTAACACTAATTGTTATAATACTATGTATTTTAAACTATATTTAGATCTTCTAAAAATATTTTGCACCAAATTTCAGTTAACTTTACCTGAGCATTTCCTTGTGGCGAAAGGTGAGACATGCCATGGTCAATATCCTGCCCTGTAAAATTATCAAAGATCCTCCAGTATAATTCATCAATTCCACTATCCAGGTCCCATGCTTCCCATTCAATTCTGAAATAATAATGTATTTCAAAGATGTATCACAGCATACATGTACAAAATATTTCACATATGTCATACTGATGTACTTTTCTTTAATCCAACCAACAAATTATTATCCTATGCTTTTTAAGCATTTAATTAACATGTTGTCGACTGATTCTTATCATCTTAATTTCCAATACCACGTTAATACTGGGGGCAAATCTACCTACATTGTGGACATTTGCGACGAGACAATGTACATTGTATTTTTATAACATACAAAAGGCAAATTCAGCAGTGATGAGATGGTAGTTAGCTAATTTTCTCCTTCATTTAATATTCTGTCAGATGTAATATATTCAGTTTTTAAAAGATCTAAAATATAATTGATTATTTAGGTTATATTGATAATAATCCAACTTTTATAAATTTTGCCATAAGAACTGCAAATGTGATAACCAAATGAGTGCCGTAGCACAAGAATGATTACCAAATGAGAAAAATAGTTACAGTATTTAAAAAAAGGTGATTTAACTGATATTTTATCAGTCAATATGGTCGTAGACGTAGATATTTTTAATTTCTGGCGTCTTTAATTGGTGTTATTTAACATTGATATATTACAGCATTATTTTATTTTGCAATCTAACGGTGAATTTCAATAATTCAAAAGGTTTATTTCCGCTATGGGATTTTTTCTTACATACGCAAAGGCCTCGTTGCGAAAAAACCTGTCTTAAGAGTTTGCGACCAAATAAAAATAAGGGAAAGAAAGGAGGCAAAAATCAGGAATAAATACAATCAAGTGCCACACCTGACCCAGGATAACATACGGGAAAGTGACAAAAACACAATTAAACATCACAAACAAAAACCAAGAGGTTAGTCCTTTCCCAGCAGGTGACCCCAAGGCAGCAATGAACAGAAGCAAAAGCATGAAAACCATACGACATAAATAGCACAAATGATCCACAAAAGAAGGAAAGGTCAGTAAAAATATTTTACTGGAGCGCTTAAACCGGTTTCACGGCACCAACCTCACCTTTAGTTGAGCTGTGATTCAAGACACATAGATGTTTGGTTTGCATGAAATTCCCTAACTTATCCATGGATCATAGTAAGTAAGGTTGCAAAGATCAGAAATCGATACAATCAAGTACCACACCTGACCCAGGATACCAATGGGAAAGTGACAAACTCACAGAAGACACCACAAACGAGAGCCAAGAGGTCAGCCCTTTCCCAGCAGGTGACCACGAAGCACATATAAACAGACGCGCACAAAACATAGCAAACACAAGACAGAACAAAAACATAAAAGGTCCACAAAAGAAGTACCGCCTTGGAACGGTCAGTAAAATATTTTACTGGAGGGCTTAAACCGGTTTAACGGCGCCAACCTCACCCTTAATTCAGATGTGGATCAAGACACATAGATATTTGGTTTGCATGAAAGACCCCTAACTTATCAATGCATCATCTCCTAAAACATATAAATCAAGATATAACAAGGAGATAAAGCAAGGATAAGGACTCAACAGTAAATTAAACTGAATACCGGAGCAAAAGAAATCCAACATCTCCTAAAGCACAAATAATCCTGTCCAGAGACTAGCTAGAATATTGGAATTTGAAAATAGCAATTTTATCTATTCTACTTTCTGGAGAAATAACAACAAAATCATGGTTTACATTTTGCATATGGAGAGTCTTTTCTGGGCTGTTGTTTGCATTCAAAAACACTCATTTATCTCTTGACCATGCCATATCTTAAGCTGGTAACTAGAAACTGTCTTTGTAAAACACTGTGTCCTCAACTATATGCTTGTAAAAAAGGATGATAATCTTTTAATAACAAGCCTTTAGACTAACTAGGTTTTGATATATCTTATTGACCAGATTACAATCCTATAATAATCAATCAGGGGCAACAACTCCATGATATATCACTGCAAATCTATATCACCCTCATTAAATATATACCACACCAAAGTAAGGCTGCAAAGATCAGGAAGCGATACAATCAAGTACCACACCTAACCCAGGATATAAATTGGAAAGTGACACACTTACAGCTGGACACCTTAAACGAGAGCCAAGAGGTCAGCCCTTTCCCAGCAGGTAACCATAAGGCACATATAAACAGACGCTCACAAAGGCACAGCAAACACAAGACGGAAAAAAATCATTAAAGACCCACAAAAGAAGTACTGCCTTGAAAAGATCCTCTTTGCACAGCAGAACACATCAATTTAGGTCAAGTGGGCCCACAAAGCAAGTTAGTATGGCCAGGAAATTTCATAATCACAGATCAAAGACCAAACCATTGTGGCAAATTGGAAAATGCCAAGGTCAAAAAAAGGCCTAAACTCAGCTATTTTATGGAATCAAATTAAAAGCCAATCAGGTTATCTAATTCTTAGATTGAATTTGTTTACAAAATAACAATATTCTAAATTTTTTTAGACGTCTTGCTAACATGGTCAATATCATTTTATATCAATAAGGGACATAAACTATGTAATAAAAGTAAGTAAGAAGACAGCGATCAGGAAACGATACAATCAAGTATAACACCTTAGTTAGGTTTACCCAACCATCATAGGTTTAGATAAACAAAATTTTTGAGTGTAAAATTGTAGATATTTTCTTACTCATTGAGTACCCACAGCATATGTTTTAATTGAGAAATAAGAAAATATATTTGTATGCTCTCTTAACTTAAGGCTTGCACCATCATTAAAAATAGTCTTCTAATCATAAGCTCATAATATCATTAAAAACAATAATCTATGTCAAGTAGGCCCAAAGCTGAAAATGTATAAAATGGGGCGTAACTTAGTCATTTTATTATAAAACCCAACCGCTTGTAATCTGATCATATTCTTTCTTCAAAAAACTACACTAAATATGAAGACTCTAGCTAACAAAATTGTTAACAAAATTGCAATGATACTTCTATAACAAGGGCATAACTCATGAATTTGATTTGAGATAATTCAGAAAAGAAAAAATCTGGAACAACTACCATGACATTAACATATATCTTTTAAGATTCCAGTATGTGCAGTTCCAATGATATTGAAGGTGAGAAAAAAGCATATGAAAGGGTGGACATGCCTAAAGCATAATGCTCATCAGCGTTTTAAAAACATATGTGGTGCATAAGTTAAGCACCAAAACAGCATCAATACTCAATATAACATTTTTATTAAAATTATGGCATTTCATACTTCAAAAATACCATAAAGGCACATAAGAAATTAGAGAATTACTAACAAAATAAACATTAGTATTATGGTTTTTGATATTTGTTCTGATGTTTACAAGTGATAATTTGCCTGGAGGCTCTGATCCAGGTATAGAACTAGTAAACTACATATTTATATTAAATTCCTTCTGATTTAGAAGCATGTGTTATGGATACACCATAAATTCAAATATACCATTTTGTCATAAAATGAAATCATGTAAGAAACAGAACAACCTACTGTAGTTTTGTTAGATCTTCTATGTAATGGACAGATATATTTACTCTATCCCCTCTTGTCAACCAAAGATCTTCTACTATAGGGGGAGATGAATCCATTTTGACTGTCATAAAGTCATCAGCATATCCTCCTGTTATGTCAATAGCTCGTACTTGTATGTCTAGCTTCATACCATCATAAAAATATATATCAATATCCAAACTTTCTTTTTCTATTCCTTTGAGCTCTTTAAGGGGATACTGGATGTTATCAACTACTGAAGAAATGTTATAGGCATACTGAAATCTGGTAATGCCTAGAAATAAAACAACATGACATTTAGTACTAATCACACATTCGCGAAAGCAACCACTAAACGCATATACTCTCGTACACAGTGGGGCTAGAGGTTAAAATGTTGACCTGAGTCTTCATATATCTTTGAGTACGTGAGCAGTGAAGGCACTTGCATTTTTTGCAGACATGCTTTAGCCTTTTATGCTTGTCGATAAGTGCTCAAATCGCATGTGCCAGCTCAATTATATTTAAATGTTAAAGAGGTTAAAACAAAAATAAAGAAACTATCTTGTATTGCTGAATTAATTTGTGTTATATTAAAGGCAATTAAATATAAATACATATACGATCGTAGCAAACTCATCATATCCAGTGATATACATGCAAGTACAAGTAAGTTTAATACAGTAGTCAGCTTTCTTTGTTACCAAAATATTGTTGCCAATTTCAAGGACAGACATCACCACATCATAAAACTAGAACACATACGATCAGGCCTGGAGGTTATAAAATTTGAGTTCATTCTCAAACTCAAAATTAAACAGAATGATTGGCTGCCTGCTGACACGAGTCCACATGCAGTCAATCAATGCGCTTTATTTTGAATTTGAGACTGTACTCAAGTTTTATAATCTTAAGGTCAGGAAAAAATGCAATCAGAGATCACAGACCAACATATGGCACCAAGAGTAAGAAATGACATTTCTGACTAAGCAGCTGTGAATTAAAATTCATTCAATTCTAAAAAATGTATAATAACGGACCTTTTATCTTGGCAGTTGTATCAAACGATGTGTTACATCAGTGTAACAGAAAGTAGTTCAAAACAAGTAACTTTCTTCGCCTAGTAACCAAAATCAATAAAAATTGTGTTTCAGACAAATATCAGCAGATTTTATTGCGAATATTACAAAAAAAAATTCAGATACTAAAAGTAGATACTAAACACATTGAAATCGTCATAAGATATGATACTTATGGGATATTTGTATTAAGGAATGAACTGTTATTGGTAGGTCAGGTATAATTATTTGTTAAGTTCGGCGAAAAATGAGTTAATTTGTGGAATAAAATCCATTGCCTCAATTTTAGTTGTTGTTATTTATAAAATATATTCAAACACTTTATTTGCAACAAATGCACAAGTTGATGGAACTAAATTTTGTACCACTTTTCCATGGCAACGCTTTATTCCAGCGTGAATTGATGACTATAGAACACATGCTTTGGTTACTTAGCAAAATCAATCTTTACTTTGAACCTATAATGCATATTCTGTGGCATGACAACGCATTGCATACATGTGCCAATTTTGACTACTGTACGTAAGAGAAATGTATCAACTCTCAACTAGTTTTGGTTGACAAGATGAAATATGTCTGATAGAAATTTGACTAATAGGACCCTAAGAAAGTTTGTTTTGTATATTGAAAGCATACATATCAAAAATGTTATCTTCAAAGGCTTCCACAATCCTGTGTATCTAGACAGTCTTCTAAATATTTCGTTGCTTGTATTCAGTAAATAATGAAGAAAGATTGAGAAAGGTGCAGAGCAGACCAATGTCATTGAGCCCCCACCCGAGGACTTAGAAGGTATGTTAAAACAACTTTCAAATGCCTAACTAGAATTGTCAGAGAATCTGACTATATAGCCTTACTGCATCGCTTTTCGTGTAGTAAAAAGGCCAAGTGCTAAAAATATTGAGCAAGAAAATCTAAAGACATTGAGCAGGAACAAAATTCTGACATCAATCAGGGTACAAATAAGCAAAAATAACCAGCAACAATACCAGCCTAGATATTGTTAATATAAATGCATAAACAAAGTTTGGCGAAATTCTATCCATTTGTTCTCCAGATATTGAGTGGAAACGAAATTCTGACATAAATCAAGAGCGATAGCTCTGTACCAAATGAGTAAAAAATGAAAGCTAACAATCACAACCTAGATCTTGTCAATATAATGAGTATATAAAGTTTGGTCAAATTATGTCCATTTGTTCTCAAGATAAATAAGCAGAAACAAAATTCTGACATAAATCAAGGGCCATAACACTGTTTCAAATAAGACAAAAATGATGTGTAACAATCCCAACCTAGATCTTGTCAATAGCAATGCAAATATAAAGTTTGGTGAAATTCTGTCAATATGATTTCATATTGAGTGGAAACAAAATTCCACCATAAATCAAGAGCCATGACCTTAGTAAAAATGTGCAATCAATGACGTGTAACAATTCTAATCTAGCTCTTGTCAATATGAATGCATAAATAAAGTTTGGTGAAATTTAGTCAAGTTGTTCTCATGATATTGAATGGAAACGAAATTCTGGCGTAAATCAAGGGCTTTAAATCTGGTGCAAATGTGTGAAATATGATGTTTGGCAATCCCAATAAAAGTAAGTAAGGGTGCAAAGATCAGGAGTCGATACAATCAAGTACTACACCCGACGACTTAGATCTTGTCAATATTAATTTATACACAAAAAATGGTGAAATTATGTCAATTTCGTCTCCAGATATTAAGCAGAAACGGAATTTAGGGTGTAAATCAAGGGTCATAACTCTGGTACAATTGTGAGAAAATAACAGGTAACAATCCCAACATAGGTCTAGTCAATATCAATGCATATACAAAATGTTGTGAAATTCAATCATTTATTCTAAAGATATTGAGGGGAAACAAAATTTTGAACGAAATTCTGACATCAATCCAGGGTCATAACTTTATAACGAAAGCATAAAAATTGATGCCTACTAGATCTTATCAATATCAATGCATACACATAATTCAGTGAAATTCCATAAATTTGTTCTCAAGATATTGAGTTGAAATGAAATTATGACGAACATATAGACGGACAGACAGAATGACATACAACCCAAGTTCAGTATAGCTAAACAAATTTCAAAGTAAGGCAATAATTATATCATTGACCTTGATTATGTTGACACCTTAAATCATTAGAATGTAAATCAAACCAAGTTTTGCCTGTCCCCAAGGTTATACGAGGGCTGTTCAAATATGAATGCAAGTGGCTTCATAACTTTCTTCACATATATGCTACTACAAAATGGTAAGCGTTTCTATAAAGGACTGTATGTCACCTTTAAACTGGCACCAGACCTAAAGACAAACACGGTATACTCATCGAGTTATAGCCCTTGGAATAAGGGTCACATTAGTATACTAACACACTTAATGCTTTGAACATATACCAGTGATAGACGAGCGTATAATTCGTTGATAAACAGGTGAAATTTCTTGAAATTTTGAAGGAAGTATCCCCATATTCTTATATAATGATTATGTGAAGGTTGCAAAAATCAGACATGCTTTTGCTAAATTAAAACTAATCCTTTTCATTAAAGTCTCCTTATGTTTGCAAATAAATGGTTAACAAAACATCACCTTGCAGTTTTCAGTTAATCTTATCACTAATAAAATGCACGAAGCAACATTTAAACTTGTTTGAACTCAAAGACAATATGTTGATCGCTCATACTGAGTTGTTGCTACAAATTATTGATGGATAATGGGTAATTTTTAAACGCTAAAAAGCATTTTTATTAAGTCAAAAATGCCTAAAGTGAAATGATTATAGAATTTATTCTTAATTATGTTTTCATAATATTGCCACTTTATTCTAAATTTGGACGTAAAATTTGAGTTTGACCTCTATAGACGTTATTTACAATAAAATTACTCACCTGGTCTTGAGAAGTAGACAGATTGACCCTATTTTGATTAATGTAAACACGTTATTAAGAAACAGAAAAATGCTTATAAAATGATATAAAATATGATAACTCTGTAAATAGAGGACGGTGCGTTTTGAAAACTCCCTTATGACATATTTAACATGTTTTCAGCAACATGCAAAGAAAAAGACACAGCGATGTTCATTATTACATCAACAGCAGATAACTCAAAATGACGTTGATCATAAAATTAATGACGTCACAAACGTACCTGTTTACTCGAGATAGAAACAGGATTATATAAAGTTTTTCCAACAAGCAACTTTGGGATTGTTACTTAGACTTGCAGCTAAAATTTGATGTCATTTTGTCTCAAATTAACAAAGATATGACACTTTATCCGCACAAGTACCAAATCGTGTGTTGCAATTTGATTCAGAAAAACTTCAGTATACTAGAGCGGCCTTTATATAAGGGTCTGTAACTCGAGAAAAATAGTGGGTGTTTCTTTATGGTTGGTGCCATTTGAAAGGCGAGAAACAGTTCTTTCCAGAAAGGTATGACATTTTGTCGTAGCATATTAGTGAAGAAAGTTATGAAGCTACTTGCATTCATATTTGAACAGCCCTCGTAAAACATTTTCATTCTCAAGTCATGTGGACATTAGAGAGCTATGTGCATTAAGAGCCTATTATTGCCCCGCAATGAGGCCCAAAAATAGAAGTTGCTTGTCACCAAATTCTTCTTATTAGTTTATAAGAACAATAGCCCAAGTGTAAAAGTCGGGAATCGATTCGACTTTTACTGTTCCTATTTTAACAAAAATGGCCACAACAAAAGGCTGAAAATAGAAAAGTGACCGTTTTGGAGCAAATTTGAGACGTTTAAAAGAGAAATTTACATAAAGCACAAGCAAATACGAAATAGATTTTTTAACTGATGATGAGAATTATTATGGCATACAACATGTAAAAAGGTTTTTTGGTATACGCTTGTATTGATATTCAATTCTTAAAAAATCAGTCTCCAAAAACCTTCAATTGAGCCCAAAATAGCAATTTCTCTATTTTAAGTCTATTTTGGTGGCCATTTTAGTTACCATAGCAACAATAAGAGTAAAATAAATGCCATAATTTTACACTTGGGTTATTTATAAAGCAATTGGGTGATATTGGCGAAAAGGAACTTTCAGCGATTGGCTCCAGAGGGGATCAAATTTGCCCCTTAATGCATGTACGAGGGTCAGTAAAAAATAACTGAGAGTTGAAAAATATCTTTTAACTGGGTCTGCAGTTTTAGCTGAAACTTAATACACATATAGAATGAACCTTCGAGCTTCATAACATATAGAAGTTGACGTCTTATCATCTTCAATGTGCTGTTGCTAGGCAACTAAAGACCGTTTACCAGCGATGTGCGTTCGCGCTGACGACACTTCTGACTAAGCAGCCATGAATTTAAAATCATTTCAAATCTAAAACAGTATAATAACGGACCTTTTATCTCTCAAATTGTATCAAACAGTGGGTTAGCAATGTTTTAAAGAAGTGTTATAGACTGTTAAGGAATATACATGCAATGATCGTTGCCTAGCAACCAGAATTGATGGAAATTCCAATTTTAACTAAAAGACCAGATTTTGTTGCTATGACAACCGTTTATTCCTGGGAATATTCAAGATATGCATTCAGATATCAAAACCAATTACTAAATACAATTAAATGGCCATGTGGAATGATACTTAGTTGTTAATATTGCTCTAAAATGAACCGTGACTGGTGGGTGGGGTATATTTTGGGGTGAAATTTTCAGAAATTTAGTTAATTTTCCTCTTATTTATGTAATAAAATTCCAACGCCTGAATCTCAGTTGCTGCATTTCACAAAATACATTCATATACTGTATTTGCAACAAATGCACAAGTTGATGTTACTTAAATTATGTAGTGTTTCCATGGCATGCTATATTCCAGCGTGAACGCATGACATTATTTCACATTCTTTGGTTGCTAAGCAACAGCAATCTATATTTTGCATGGCCTTGTATATTGCAGATTCTGACGCAGCACAGTTCATTGCATGCATGTGCCAAATTTCACTAGTGTAAGTTAGCCTACGTAAGAGATATGACTCAACTGTCATATATTTTTGACTGACCCTTGTAACTCGTTTTACTTCTATATATATTATACAGATAGAGTAATATTCTAGCTTAGAACAACAGACAATATCAATTATCCTTGCAATCAATTTTGATGATTTATAACCAGGACAAATTCATGTTAAAATTAGTTGAATTTAAAACAAGTTTTATAACCATAAGGCCTAAAATTGTGTGTAAAAGGTAGTGATAGAAATGCTACAACGTAAACCCTGATCAGAAGAAGTGTAATAGACTGTTAACACAATACATGCAATGATCGTTGCCTAGCAACCAGAATCGATGGAAATTCCAATTTTAACTAAAAGACCAAATTTTGTTGCTATGACAACCGTTTATTCCTGGGAATATTCAAGATATGCATTCAGATATCAAAACCAATTACTAAATACAATCTTCATGAATGTTGTTATCTGGCATCCAGGCTACAAACGTTTCTCATTCTCAAATTGGCTTCATGAACTCATAACTGGTTAATTATGAACACTGTTTGTTTAAGTTATGGTTATTTTCTGGGGCGGATTTGTATATTACACAAAAATCTAACATACCTCGCCTATATAGCCAATGCTACACATTGCGCTATATGAAACAACAGTCGCAATTTTTGAAAGCACGAGGAATGTGCGTGGTAGCTGACGTCCATTACCACTGCAAAATGACGTCAGTCTTGGCGTTAGACGGTGTAACATCGTTTTGACGCTTGCAAGACGCTACAAATAATTGTAAACATATGTGAAACAATCCAACTATTGTAGAATTTCTTCAGTGCGATAGCCGAAAGTTGGAAGAAGCTGAAGACTTAAACGTTTTCGTCGTTTATTGTGTGTTAGAATCTAGTGTGTGAATTTTTGCGCAACAATTTACTGTTTGTTGGTCAGTTGCAAGAAGATAAATCACTCCTGCTGCAAGCTTCTTTACAACTGACCTCCAAGCAGTGAATTATTGCTCACCAGTTCATTGCTGGAGCTGATTTATTACTTAAATAATGCTTGCATTGGTTTAAAGCTGCATGGTCTGTAACTTTTGATCTTCTAATTTAAAAAATAACGTTTTTATTTTTCAAGAACACAGTAAAAATACTCAAATTGAGGTAAACATTTTACCATGTTCGTAAATCTTAACAAGTTATCACTATCAAAACAACTGCATTTATGTTAAAATTCAACGGTCTAGAATTATTGGAGGGACGCAAATAATTACCAACAAGAGAAAAATACATCTATTTGTTAAGATAATTCACTTTTCCATGCAGTTTTCAGCTGTACTGAACATTTTTATTGTGAAAACATAGCTTAATTCTACTTTAACAAATGATTTAAAAAGAAAATAAAATTTTTCGAAAAATGTTCATAGTTACAGATTATGCAGCTTTAAGGACATATGCTACTAAATACTTCCCATATTGAAATATTTTCAATACTTTGCATACAGTTTGTTTTATGCATGGGCTATCCATTTATCAAATAAAAAGGATATGTCACCGTGCTTAATTTTTCAGAATCTCATATTGAAGTTTTCAGCATTTGACCAATTTTCTAAAAATATAAAATAATAACACTAGTCCTAAATATCGAGCTAAAACGGTTGTAATCTGCAGCCGGCTTCTTTCTTTTAACTTAAATTACTGCCCATGACCTCAAACCTTTTAGAAAATGTGCAAGTTTATTTGTAATCCCATGCTGAGACAAAATACTGCATAATATATTTTGGCAATTCGTCGAAAATTGGAATTTGTTTTTTAGAATAAATCATGTATTATAAAATCTGATATTGAAAATCTTAAAAACTTATTTTTAATTCATAGACTATTATAATACCTTTCAGAAAAAAGAATAAATATCTGGGGTCACCGAACTAATTCTCTTTCAAGAGGGCCAAATTTAACCCCACCCCCACAGGTTTCATACGTAATTCAATATAAAAAGTTCAGGAATGACCATTTCGGTTGTTTTAATGATGCCATTTTACTAGTATATGAAGCATTTTAGCATTAAAATGTTAAAAAAGAAAGAAAAAACACACTGAAGATATGTGGGCACCCGGGAATCGATCCTGGTCCTCTGGCTTTGTAGCCAGACACGCTAACCACGAGGCCAAAAGGTCAGGTCGTGCGCCGCTCAAAATAACCGTAAAATAGTAGAGACTCGGCCATTATCATACTCGTAACCAGGATAATTGTGAACGTCGTTTGATTTCGACTAAGCTACATTTATCTGTCTTTAGTGCTGAGACGATCAGTTCTAATAAGATTCAATAGATATTTTGGACACACTTTAATTACTTATATTTGCCAAGAAAATGTTGGAACACCGATATGACATAAGAATATCGGAAAGCTATGTTGATCCGAATCCATTAATGGTGGAAATACAGGACCCAGACAACTTTACCCGTTTCCAGACGCGGGAAAGGTGCGCATTGGAAATAGCCGCATATGTCTTTAAAAGAGAGAAGCAACGTATAAATGTAGTTGCGAATTTAAAGTTTTCGCTTAACTGTATTGAACATTAAAAAGTTTAAAATATCCCATAAGTACCATATCCCATGACTATATCTTTGTGTTAAGTAACTGATTTTAATATCTGAATGCTTATTTGGAATACTTTCAGGAATAAACTGTTGCCATAGCAACAATAGACCTTGGGTCCTGGTTTTATTCTGTTTGCCCAGGTCTATCGATCAAAATAATTTGTGTTAATGCATTCATTGACAAGTTATATTTTCAATGAAGATAAACAAATGGACATTGTACCTAGCACATTGATAACTTTTTTGATCCGTCTTAGCCCCATGTTGTCATCAAGCTCAAGGTCTATGCTTTCCAAACGCTTTACAGAATTCAACCAAAGTCCAGCATGGTGTTTGGTATTGATAAACCTGCAACACAAATGTAACATCCTCTGAGTCCATCATAATTCAGATAATATGCACTAGCGTTTGTATAAACAGCACACAAACATTTAAGCACTTTCAACGTCCTTTCAGTACAGTAGTGTGATTTTATCCACAATTCTTGAGAAAAAAATGATATATAGTAATTGATTACATCGTCAATCAATCCATAGTAAGCCCGTCCATCCACTTGAAAATAGTAGCAAAAGACATTTAAATATATGTGCATTATGGCAACAATTTAGAATGAAAATATAAAAACAAAAGACATTTTTCATACTATTAAAACCATCTTAAAGACCACCTTACTTTAAATGTATGTATGAAAACGATTGTGATAAGGCTGTATCACTGTGTAGGTTCAATGGAGCATTCACTGATTTTCTAAGCTTAAAATATTTAATACAAGTTGGCTAAAATGCTATGTCACCAAGTAACCTCATTAAAAAGAACATACCTGTGTTTCCATACAACACGAACAACAGATAATTCGCTAGTAATCCAGTCACAAGAAGCATTTGGACTGGCATCTGTTACAAGGAGGGGACTCGGAGTAGATTCCCATGTACAAGCCCCATTCATATCCGCTTTGTATGATCTGTGTCCTTGGAGAGATACCTTTGGGTCGTCATCAAAAACAATGATTCTACGGGTGTTTCTGTGGTTACCTGCCTTGTCATAGACCGCCATAGTAACAGCATATGGCCCAGCTATGGGAAACGTAATCATTGCCTATGAAAAGAATCTAACTATCAATCTCTTAAAAGAAATTCCCGTGTTATTCCATATCTCTAAATAGAGTTTCATAGGATGAATAAACTTCTACATTACTTCATGCAAAACATTTATATAGTGCCTGAAGGTGTTTTCGCATTACATTTGTTCTCGCGTTAGTCTCGTTTCTCTGTTATTGTATATTGCAGCGCCACCTACTTTCTATCAAATCTTCATGAATAATGGCCTATTTCAGAAAACGAAAGTTGAGTTTCATGACCGACCTAATTTCATGAAAAAATCATGACATGCATTTACTTGGCAAAATCCTTAACTATCTTATACCCCACCCATTAAAATCAAATTTTCGGAATGAAGGAATTTCCATCATATGTCCAAGTGTCATCACTAGGCCAACAATAGAATATTTTAAAATGGCCGACATTTGTTTTGCTTCCTTATGGTCACGTGACAAATTTCCCGCCAACATTAACAAGCTAACGCGAGATCACATTGACCTATGAACCACAATGGCGACGGTAGGGTCAACATGTTTGCAACTAGATGCAATAAATCTGAGTGATCTGAATCATGTTTTTTTTGCTCATAAGGGTCAGTCAGATATTGATGAAGGAAACAAATAAATTTATAAACTTTTTCTAAGCATGGCCAATCTTGTCTCAAGCCAAATAGCTTAGTTTCCGCGAGATTAGCTCAGACAGTCATAAATCATGTTCATTAGCAAACCATAACTTTAACGTCTTGAATTTTCAGATTCAATCACCTTTACGAGGGTTAGTCAAAAATAACTGAGCCCTTCCTCATTATATCTTAGCCTCACATTGTAGACAAGAAATATGATTACCTTTTATAAGAATAACATGTCATAGACGTTTTGACCCAAAATAATAACCCCGATGAAGCTTCTTTCATGGTTGCTAGGCAACTAAAGATCGTCAGTCAGAGCGATGCGTTCACGATCTCCGCCACCAGGAATATACAGTATGTCTTAAAAAAGCTTGTGGGCTTGATTGTTTTTGTGAAAGACATAATTGACATTTATTTCAATAACATATATCGTATTGTCTTTTCATTATACTTGGTTTGTAAATGTTTAGGTGAACACTGATTGCATGCGTTGCCGAGCAACAAAATAAGTCAAAATTACACTAATTTTCAAATACATGAGGATTGTGTTGCCATGGAAACAGAATCATTTAATCCAAACAAGCAATTTAATATTTCTGAGGGTTTGTTTGTGTATGCAGTACTGCAAAAGCATTATCAGGCTAATATTTTATGTTTTGTATTAAAGGTGTGTTAATATGAATGTTGGTGGGGTAAATTATAGGTCTTGAGGAGCGTAAAAAATTGCTAAATTCTGAAATCAAAACTGCCACAATATCTTTAATTTGGGGTCAGTTGGTTTTTTTTCTGTGGCACTGAGTAGGTACATGTAATAGGTAACAAACTACAGTGAATGCAGCATTACATTGGAGTTACCGTTTCCATGGCAACGCTAAGATATTGATGTATTACAGCGTGGACGCACCTGTTCGACGGGTCATGTTCGGTTGCCTAGCAACCAGTATATAAAGCCTACCAACAGATATAAATTAGGTTATTGAATAGATGACACATAACTGCGATGAAATATTATTTAAATATATGTCCATTTTACTTGAATTGAATGTTATAAGGAAGGGCTCAGTTATTTTTGACTAACCCTCGTAAACTATCAAACGCTGTCATTGTCTTTTGATTTCATGTGTTATGGTTTTACTACGTTATCCTCTCTTACGTTGACGTCGTTTGAAACAAGTGATGTAAGGACACTATAATTTGCACGGTTCTTGAATATTGGCATTTGGATGCTACATATTTATTGTATCACAGTTTAGATATGCACAGTATAAAGGTTGCTGACCAGCTAAAGCTGAAACCAATACATTGGAGTAGCTCATCTGAGTGCTATGCCAGTATCTTTTCTGATTATTTCATGGTCTGAAATTGGCAAACCATATTATTTGCATGTCAATACGTGCCACAATGTCAAAAATGTGTAGGCATGCAAGCATCAATAGAAAACTGTGTTTTGTCTGATTCAAATCAGTGTAAGCCAGTGATGGTGTTCATTTAAGTAATTTTCATAACTAAAATGACGTATTTAGATGTGTTTTATGAGTAAAAATAAATACAAAAATTCCAAAAATGGCTGTATTACTTGAAAACTAACACCATAACGACCAGAAGAAATGTTGCAAGCGATTTTCATATAGAGCTTAGCAGTGTCATCGTTTATGCAAAACATGTTTATGTGAATTACCCGCCTGTTTGTGGCATCAAAGAGAATATTAACCAAAATCTCATTATTTCGTAGAATATAAAGCAATATTAAAGATACTGCATTTAGTAAGCACCCATATGTAAAGATTCACAACACAAAGAGACAGGCTGAAAATATTCTAAGCTCATATGAAAATACTGTAACAGTTTCATATCATATAGCAGTGTATTTCAGTACCCTATCTTGAACCGGACTTGTGCAAATATGGAAAGGAGCCAAGAAGCAGATCTTAATACAGCATGCAAATATAAAACTTTTTCGCATTACATATCGAATGGGATTTGGCATAAGTGGACATATTTCTATTTTTTACTCCAGCATACTAAAGCATGTTTAATTTAGATTGAAAAAAGACACAAAATTATATTCGTTCTCTAATGCTCCAGAAATGGCATCTCATTTGTAGAATAGGCCAAGTCATCGAATGCCCACTTGCACCTTTATTTTAAACCATACAAAGGTTTGTTGTTTACAAATGCCAAATATCTTCTATACTGTAAAATTATGAATTTTATTGAAAGAAAGGCAATATAATATTAATATTAAACCAAATTGAAATTTCAAAAATCTGCACAACCAATGGGTTTTGCTTTAGAAAGCTACAATTCATAAATGTTTAGAGATCAAGAGACAAAATCATTATAGACTATATGTAGTTCGAAAATATACTTAAACTTTCGTGCTTTAATGTGAACTGGTATATGTAATATTAAACTACTATTTTGAGATTTTGTGTTGAGTTTGTCGCATTTGAGAATGTTGAACAATTATGTCCCTTGACTGTTAGAAGCATATTTACCGGAAGCTTGGTAGCTCAGTGTTTAGCTTGCATGCCTCTGGTGTGGGAGGTCTGATCTGGGCTTGCGGTGAGAAAAAATTTTTGGTGACCAAACACGATTTCCTTTGTGTCATTTGCAGGGATGCCACTAAAAAGTGTGCCATTCTTTGGATAGGGACGTTAAAGGGATGTCCCCTGTGCAGAGAAAGCCACTCCTGTGCAGGTTCAAGAACCCTACAATAATTCGGATATGGTTACTTTCAGGCTTTCATCCTGCTACCTAGAGTGTAGAAAGTACATCCTGCCTCCAACGCCTGTGAGGGCTTTTGGCAGTATATGTAGATAGATATTGGTTCTAGAAGATATCAGGCATAAACTGTACATCTGATAAGAGCCAATTGACACATGCATGGTAGGACAAGTTTCTATCTTGGTGTCTTTTTTAGGGTTTTGTGTCGCTTTCTGGCCGTGGGTCGTTTTGGACATGAGTCGTTTTGGCTGTGGGTCGTTTCGGCTGGGTCATTTTGGCCTGGGTTGTTTCAGCCCAATTTTAGGGTGGGTCGGATCGGCCTATTTTGGTGGGTGGTTTTGGCCCGATATACCTCTGATCCCCCCATATCTTACAATATAAATGAGACGGCTCATAATGAATAGTTCTCTTTTATTAAGTCTCGTATTAGCCTGTGCAGCGCTGCAGTCTCAAAAGAGTCCTACACAGTTGAAAAAAAGATGATACATACCCACACCCATACAAATAATACCAACCTATTCAGAGCATTTGCTGCTTTTAAGTACAAAAGTAGGTAAACAGACCAAACTTTAGTGGGTCTGTCGTGGCCCCATCGGATGGCTGCACATTCATATTTAAAGGATGATTTACCACATATGTAGTATCACATTGGATGGCCCAAATGATATAATGTTTACAAGCATTGTGGTATATGTACATGTCGTACTGCATACATATAAACGAGCAGCAAAGGCTTTGTTGAGCCTGCACAGATGTGCAATCCTTTCAGAGCCATTACTGCCTACACACGTCATTACTGCCTGCACACACAAAGTAGGGGCTTGGAATAATATATGGACCAAAATCTAGGAATCTGGTCCCACTATATAGCTGACCATGCATGTTTAAATGATCACATCACGCATGTGCGATAAACAACATGAGATGGCCCAAATAATAAATTGTAGATTATTTACATCATCATTAACCTATAATGTGGTAGATAGCTTAACATTCTTTGCATTTATATCCGAACTGGTCGAAACGCCCGGGTGTTAGGGGGGTGTGGGGGGGTAGTGGGTACTCCGATATTTTCATACATACATATTACTTGGACCATTTTGTTGGTTCAAAATTTTTAAATTCAATATTGTTTGGGGTTTCAGAAAAATGAATAGTTTCGGGGGCATGAAGAAATTGTGGATATTTTTGGGGGATCATTACATTATTGGACTATTATGGGGGTCCTTATTTTATATACATTTTAGGGTTTTTTCCTCAGGGGAGGATAACTACCTATATATGACATAGTACGGATGTGCGGCCCAAATAGCCCCCCTTTTTAGCGCCGCCAGGTATAGGATAAGCCCCTTTTTTCTAAGACAAAGTATATGACTGACCCAGTTTTTCATTATTGTTATATAAATGGTCTCATTTTCTGACATACTCATGTTTTTGCTCAGATATTCAACTCAGAAACCAAATTGTAATATTTGTTTGCAAACTTTGTTTACAGACAGCAAAGAGGGCATATAAAATCTAAGAACAGCATATTTTCGGAATATGTAAACATTTTGTTCAATCAAGAATATGAATAGATCTTTTTTTTCGAAGACCAGGTATATGAATGGGGTAGGTTTTAAAAAAACTGGCCCGCACACCGGTACCAAAATTACCCCCAAGGCTTTTTTTAAGGCAAGGTACAAAATGGAAATCTTTTTTAGGGTCACAAAACTTCAAATATTTATTGGGAATGCCTGATATTCCCCCTGATATAACCCCCCATCCGGACAATGGGCCAAAACGACCCAGAGTCTAAACGACTCACGGCCAAAACGACCCACTAAAATAGGCCGAATTGACACACCCTAAAATTTGGCCTACACGACCCAGGTCGAAATGACCCGGGCCAAAACAACCCACGGCTGAAATGACCTGGATTCATTTTGTAGCTGTTCATGTGTCTAAAGAAGATCATGTTATTATCATTAAGATTTTTATTACTCTGTTGTTGCTTTACCTTTTCAATTATCTATATTCGCCTTACGTTAAGACGTGTCATAAACTATATATATATTTGCGTTGATTTAATTGACTAATCCTGTACTTAAGATGGACCAGCGGGCTCTTTGTGGAAAACATTTTGACCTGACTTTGAATTCTCAAATAATTTATTAACTGTACAGGACCAGCTAATGTGTATGTGTTTTGTGACCCGGTCATAGCTATTGAATAGTGTTATGGCATCAATCCGCTGTCACTTTGTTCGTTATATATGTTGCATGTTTGGTAACAGATGGGCCAATAGGCGTGGTGTTTAACGATGAACTTCCTATTATGCCTACTTGGTCAAACCCATTCCTATGTGAACCAGGTCAGTAATCACAACCTTACCCAATATCAGCCTACTGTGTGCAGTCTGATCAGCACTTTTCCTACGTTTGTTTTATTGAGTATACTACCTATATATACAACACCAAACTTTTTAAGAAGTTATATAGTAGCTGAAATCTGAGTAGTTAGGTTTGAACATTATACAAGTCCTGAAACAGGTCCCAGGGTTAAAACGTTTTCAATCTCAAAACACTTAATCCATATAAGCCTAGCTTCCACTTGTGGGCCATAGCCTAACAGTGCAAATCGAGATCACACGCAGTAGAATGTGGCGTCTGATCAGGGTCTCTGCTGTTTGCTTACAAAAATTATATCGTAAATTTAATAGAAATACCACCCAAAGAGCTTTAACACGCAAATGGACTGGTCCAACTGATAAGAGAGGGAAATTTCAGTAGGCTTAAATAGGTTAATTATGAAATCTGATTTATTCACCAAAATAAAAAAAAAATAAGGTACTTTTCATACCAAGAACAGTCGATTAAATTCGGTGATAACGTTTAAAATGCCACGAATTATTAGAATTTGGAAGATTATGGCCAAATAAAATTTATTACGTGAGGCGGGTATGAAACCGTGTTATAACATCTGGACCATGTTTTCTAGTGGCTTAACTCATGAAACACATGAACCTTATATACACAAAACATTTGTAAATAACCTTAGAAAACTGTGTTCACACAATTAAGACTGCTCCTTAAGGAGCTTATACTGTTAGTCATGTACATGTAGCATCATGATAGGCCTCTCCTGTAGGAGCAGTATTATATCTGATAAAACTATTTGCCATTTAAACACTACCTTCTTTAAACCTTATCAGGTTAAAAACTCGACTTATTCCTACTTAAGGATAGAATATTTAGGAATTTAATGGTCAAACTAATACCCTTCTGGCACTACAGGCCTTGAAGAAAGGTCTAGACTAACAGTGTAGATCCACATGAGATGGGCCATCACATCAGAATCTACACTGTTTACTTACGTTTTTTCTAAATCTCAATTTTTGTAGTATTCTCAGGATTTGTCATGCATCCCTTTTTGATACAATGGATTCTTCTACAATTTAAAGTGGAAAAGTTAACCTCTGAAACTTAGGGGCCAAAGGGTAATATTAATAAGCTACACTTTTTGGTAAGGATGATTAATAATAATGTTTATACTTCTGTAGCGTTAAACGGTACTTGAGCCGGTGCAGCGTCTGGAACAAGATCTCCATGGACCAATTCTTCACGAGCTGGTTGAAGATGAAAAACTTCAAAATGATAAGCTTCGATACCAGATAGATCATCATACCAGCCTGACCATTCTACAACGACTGTGTCCTACAATGAAAACAAGCTAGTACATACATGAGGCCCCCAGGGGGGTCTGTTCTCCATTGCTCCCTAAAATGATGCATTGATCTCCCAAAATTCCTGAAAGAAATTTTCTTAACTCCCTAGAAGGATTTTGCCTTTGGTCCCCAAATCCTTAAAATTAATTCAGCTTCTCCCAAAATCTCCCAAAATATAAGCCAATTCTCCCAAAACCTATTTCTTTCCTTAAGATTAAATTCACATAGGAAGCTATACACGAGTGTATGGCTTAATATTCACGTTATATTTTGCGTTATACATGTAAAGACAGGACTTAGCCATGGTAATTATTTTAATGAAATACATGATATATAGCTCAAAGTTTGAGGCCAGGCCAGCCTTAAAATTCTTTTGCTGTGTCTGGTAGAGTAATTATTGAGGAATGCTCTATAGATTTGAGTTTTTTCTTTATTAGGGACAGCTAGACCATTTTGTTTTCTGGCGGGGGAGAGGCTGTTTTTTCCAACAGATAAAACTATATTTTTGAGACAATTGAAAGCTTTTATTTTTGTAACCATATAAAATCTTTTTATAATTGCTATTGGACCCTATATGCAAGTTTAACTTCAGTTTCATCAAGTAAGTATATATCTGATCAGCGTTCATCAAAGAATCAATATACATCATGTCATTACCTAGAGAGAGAATTACATAACAGTCGCACTTATACATTCTTTCCTGGAAAATTTTGATAACAACGGTGCAAACTGGTGCATATTGAACGTTCCAAAGGATGTTATTATCAATCTAATAATTGTTGATTTGAAGGATAATAAATCGACAACAACCCAAAATTATTTGCCATATTTTTCTCCCAGATCAATCCAGATGAGCATGTTCGTACGGAAGTAAACACATTTACACTTTACAGGGGGGAGGGGGGGGGGTTAAGGCCCCAGAAGTCAAAGAAATTGTTTAAAAAATCAAACAAAATGGAGGCTTTTCCTTTTCCATCTAAATACCAAGAGAGATAACTACATACCAGGAGCGTATGTAGCCCTGCAATGATATGGATTCATATTTGTGCTAAGGGGTCTGGATATTTTTGACGCATTCTGTGTGGTCAATAGTATGTTATTATTAACCAAAAAATCAACAATTTTAAGGATAATGAATCCACCATAATAACTAAAAGACCTGAAGGTCCTGAAGAGCTCACCTGATCTCCTTTATAATGTAAAAATATGTCAGGGTCAACTTAGGCTTATTATTGAAACATTTTTGTTTCACCATATATGGGGGTGGTGGCCATTTTGGTCAAGTGACCTAAACAATCCAAATAATACTCCATATGAAATTTGGATTATAACAACCAAGTGATTTTAGTAAAAAAGATGCTTAGATACAGTCCAAATTAGTATACTTGGATGAAATGTCACAGGTCAGGTTGATATTTGGTACTGATATAAAATCATTGTCTCATTAGGTTAAACGTTTGATTCTCAAAAGTATTATGGTTTTGTCTTAATCAGTAATAGGTAAATGAACATCTCAACATTCTTCTCATAAAACTACATTAGGAATCAAATTTGACCATGTCAAAAATTAGGGCAAAGTCAACCTAGATTCACCATGTGTGCAAACTTGGTAGGACCCACATCCCCTATGCTACACACCAAGTACCAAGGCCATTGGCCTTTTGTTTCAAGAGAAAATATTTAGAGTTTAAAACCTTATAAGGGAATGGCAGCCATCAAGGACCTGTGACCAGAACAATTTTGTATAAATTTTGGCTAACCTATAATATGGAGTCTTCATATGAAATTTGATCTCAACTGGCCTGGTGTATTCTGAGAAAACTGTTTGAATACATTGATGGGACTCCAATATGAGTGAACTTGGCTGAAACGTCAACCTTAATTTGTGGAACTTATTTATAAATATTGTCTTATTTGGTCTAAAATATCAAGTGATAATAATCACCTTGGCTTCAACAATATTCAAAAAATCAACTTTTCAACAAACAAAAATTCCCATGTAAATGCATTAGGAAGCAATTCAACCTTGATGTTAAGTAGGTTAAGGTCAATCTATGAGTTTTATTTATACAAACTTGATAGGCCCCAAATCCCTAATGCTACATACAAAGTTCAAGGATATCGCCTTCTGGCTCTGGAGAAGAAAAGGTTTTACCATATATAGGCATGGCGGCCATCTTGGTCACGTGACCAGGACCATTCGGACAAACGTTGGTTTCCCATCCTAGGGTGTATTCAAATGAAATCAGAGTTGAATTGGCTTAGTGGATTCTGAGAAAACTGTTTGGATATATTGATGGGACTCCAATATGAGTGACCTTGGCTGAAAGGCCAATATTGACCCTTGGAACTTATTTATAGCCATTGTCTAATTATGTTAAACATAATAAATGAGAATAATTATGACTTTGGCTTTAAGATGTTTCAAAAAAGAAACTTTTCAAAGCAATTTCCTTTTAAATGCATTAGGAGGCAAATTTGGCCTTGATGTTTAGTAGGTCATGGTCAACCTGGGATCAAGATTAGAACATACTTGGTAGGCCCCACATTTTCAATACTACATACCAAGTCCCAAGGTCATCTGCCTCCTGGTTCTGGAGTAGATACATTTTAAAGGGTTTTACCATATATGGGCCTAGGGGCCACCTTGGTATTGTGACCAGTATCACTTGAACAAACTTTGGTTCCCTCATCCTAAGAAGTATCCATATGAAATTTGAGTTCAAATGGCTTAGTGGTTCCAGAGAAGAATATGTTTGAAAATGTTGACAGAAGACAAGCAGACGTGGGACGCCAAAGTCATTGATATACTAATAGCCTTTAGCTCAGGTGAGCTAGGATTTATTCGCCATATCTTCAATTCAATGCAGATGAGTATGTAAGCACAAAAGTAAATACATTTACAATTAACAGGGGGTCTGGGGGCCTAAGCATTTAAAAAAAAATCAAACGTTTAAGACAAGATTGTTTAAATGTGTTTTTTTCTTATTTGCAGGGCTCCCTAAATCCCCAAAACTATGAGCTTGCTCCCAAGACTCATGAAAATAATTACCAGTGCTCCCTAGCTCCCTGGAAATAAATAGCCCTTCTACGCGGATCCCCAAAACCCCTGGGGCCCCATTCATTTACAAAACAAACACATCATTATGGCATAAATTGTGTACAAAACAAACTCATCATAATTGCATAAACAGCCATGTTTCAACGAGCGCAAACCCAGGTATTAACAAGGCAACTCATGTGCTCTTGATGTACGTTTTTGGTACATGTACCTTAAATATACTCGTTCCTGGCCTCTGTCCTAGAAGCTAATTGAAGCACAATAAACCAATAGAGTTACTCAAAGATCAATTATGTTGGGTAACTCAATCAACTTGGCAGTTGCAACTGCAGTAACAGGACTTTAAAATATTGATATTATAACTTTATGGTACAACATTTTACGACAACTGATGTGTTAATCGCTATTTTACAATGATTGTCTGGGGAAAAGGTTTATTGACTGAATGCGTCCAGCCACGTGTTGACTGTGAAATAGTGACAACATGCAGTCCCATATTCATTGTAAATTTTGATGAATATTTCAAGTCGTTAATATATGCAATTATAGCGATCAAATATAAATTTTTAACACATTAACATTGCCAGGGAAGAAATTGCCATTGCCCTTAGTTCATAACATCTCCCTCCGGACTTGCAAATAATTTTGAATGTAAAACCAGGTTTGAAACCTTAAGTGTTCACAAGGGAAGAAATGATTTCAAACTAAAATATTATGGCGTTACCGCATACTATCATTATGACTGAGGTATGCAGCTCCAGTAAAGATTTATTAGCCTAAACTTACAGTATATTCTTATCATTTAAGATGTACAGCCGTGTGAAATGTACAAAGTATGCACTCTGTGCAGCAATGCACAGGTTATATATTTTGTGCATTTACCATGCGTATAACAGCAAAAAAGAACTATCGCATATTTTTTAAAAAGTTAATTTATAAACATGTTTTCAGGCTATTCTTGTAAGTATTGTTAAAGAGAATCTGGTTTTCTGTTGCAAAGTTATAAAGAAATACACAGCTGGTAATAAGGCGGATGCCAACAATTAGGTTTGGGCGATTGAAAATCGTATCTTTATTGTAGAAAAATGGTATTTTTATGGAAAAAGTTGTCTGGTTGTAATTGTAACAGTATTCATTTTCATCCTTACCAAGAATGACATTTTTTTATATTGACACCATGTTTTAATTAGATAAGCACCTTTTAAAGTGATATTTTCACATTGTTTGCCTTTAAAATCTTACATTGGTAGGTATTATGTACCTATCTCGTTGTTAAAAATGAATTCCTGCTACCGGTTTAATACAATAACGTTTGGACGATTGGCTTAACATATAACGGAGTAATATTACACAATGTTCTATTGTTGCTTCATTTCTGTTCACGAGGATACTTGTCTTAGTTTATTGTACAAAACCCAACAAAGTACCACAGTCTACATCATTTCATCTTGGTATTCACATTTTTGAAAAAGTACCATATAACAAAACATGCCCTGTGTTTTATCATATGACGTTGCGCATTGAAGTGATAAAACCAATAAACTACCAGTGGTTTACATTTATTAACTTTATGTAATGACAATAATAACAGCGTCGCGTTATTATGACACATTCTTTAGCTTTGCTCGCCATAACGCCATTTATAAAAGTACTTTTAGTATCATAACTTACATGATAAATAGAATCAATTAATGGTTAAATAATAAACTGAATAATATGCGAGCACACATCTAAGACCCTTTATATCAAGAGTCACCATGCGCCATAATAATTCTGCCACATAAGAGACATGCCTTCTTGGCCTTCTGCTCTAAATGATGTTCAGGACAAAAGCAGGAGGCCAACTAATGATGATATATGCTTAAAGCCAAAAGTAACTTTACACTTTGAACTACTGAATATATCTTTACTGTTTTTGATTTAACCAAATTAAATATTGCAATGAGTTGCTGGTACCCACCTTAAACCTAATTCACGAAAAACAACTCAGGTAAATTAATCTTCTTACGAGTTATCTGAGCTTTCATTAAAAACACAAAATCAGCATTTCCTAACAAAATCCAAAGTAACCCTAGGATTTGAACACGCTATTTTAAGGGACACGGATTGCTCATTAAAAATACTGCAAGACATTTTGTCTCTGACGTATAGTTTGTTTTTGGTAGCATATTAAAGTTGGTTCACTTTGAAATTATCTCCCTTTGAATAAAAACAATAGTAAATTTTATCTCAGATGACATTTGGACTTTTTTATCAGCGATTTGTTGGGACTTCTGCTTTGAGTATGTGATAAGATAATCTGATGAAAATTCCCGTCGGTTTGGAAGAAAAACGGCAAACAATTTCTTATGGGAAATTCCATTGAAAGCACTGTAAAGTTCACAAAAGGGGAAACACAACTCTAATTTGTGTTACTCAAGTGCGATCTGGGCTGATTTGAACTTTAAACAACAATTCATTAGCCTGTCTTCCAGACTGGTTCTTTAAAATTAAAAAAATGTCCGATCGCAAAGCTACAGTAACACATTCAAAAGTGATGCGTTTTGGAAAAGTTTATTTTGCACCCTTGCTTCTTTCATTGGGGAATTTTAGTTGCATTTATGACAGTAAAAACATGAAATTCAACTGTCATATGTATAATTGATTGAAGTTCAATATGAATTAAACACATTTAAAATACCACTCACCAATACCCAGAAATGGTATATATAATAACAGTGTAAAGTTACTTTTGGCTTTAAGTATGGTAACATGTGTTTATGATAGGTTGTCAAATGTTACACAATAACAGCTTAAGCTTATATGAATTTATACAACAGATTTTAAATGAATACCTCCATTCATTTAATGACCTTCTTTTAATACAAGATTGCTAAACCAATTGGAAATAAAGGTTTTGGTTTCTGACACAGGACCAACATTAAACGAGTCGTCAAAATGATAGGGAATTTTAGTTTAGTTATTTTGATAGCATCTAATTTACTGTAAGTCTTCTCATATACAGCAATAATAAATCATGATAAAGGGGCAGTAGCTCTTGCTAAAATGTTTAAATTTTCCATTACATTATCTTTATATTTGGTGTGTCAAATCAATTATCCTCAGAAAATTATGAATGAATATGGATAGATACATGTATAGACTAAACCAAAGTAATAAATGACCACCTTACATTTTTGCGCCTGTTCAGAAAGTAAAAATCGGTCTTCCATGGTTTTAATTCTATATAAAATCCAAAGCTTTGTAGAGACTCTACAAATTACTTCATTTCAAAATAAATGGTACATCTTACACAGATGAAGTCCAAGTAAAGGTGCCCTCATTTTAAAAAGTCTTATTTTTACAGTAATATATTACACTCCTCATGCGTGTATACGTAACACATTTCCAATTTAATTAGTTTGAAGCTATTAATGACAGTTGTGATTTTAGATGAAAAAGAATCAAATGTTTTTGACTCTCTGTTTCTCTTCTAAGTTAACACGGAGACAGCCACTATCATCAGCTTAATCAAAGAAATTTAGATTTAAGCATGGAATTTGCATACAAACTTTGTATTGCTCTATATGTTTTATAATCTGTGGCAAGGCATTAAAATTTTCAGAGATGAGTTATTAACAACAAGCGACACTGTTCCACTTTAGAAATGAGAATAATCTCTGTCATATACCATTTTAATTGAACTTTTAAATGAAACTGGAAGTGGACACCAATCTTGAAAAGTTTATCATTACAAAATGGGCTGATCAAGCTGTGTTGAGTTTGGTATAACATGTTCAAATAAATAAAATACATACAATAGTTTGTCTTCCTTGAGTCTCACGATTGTTGTGTGGCTTTTTCTTGTGGTGCCATGGGTTTGTCTGCAGTATGTGATTGTGGTATTTCCTGATCCAACTCACTTACTATTTTTGTAATCACCTGTACTTCAATTTGATGAAAAAACATGCACTAAAAATATTATTTTCTTCTAAATTATACTTTGTATTTTTGAACCCAAATATTGTGAAGTGAACAAAAACTATTCCAAAGCACTCCTTAACGTTAGTTCATTCAAATGCAAATATTTAAGGGAAATTCATTAGAATATCATTTAGCGCTTAGTTCTAAAATATGTATGCAACGTGGCCACTTATAACTTCTGTGTATACAAGTTATAAGTCAAAATGTATTTATCTTGCAAGAGTAATTGCTACTCAGACCTGTAGTGATCTGAAGAAAGCACATGCATCGATATCTTATTTTTTTAATTACAGCACACAATCTATCTATCAAAGTGATTAAAATTAGTTGAAGATAAATTATAGATCTCAAATACTAAGTAAATGTTATACATATATAAGCAGATCACTTAGGTCTCAGTTTTTCCTAGTAACATGGTTAATAAAACAAACTTTTAATTCAAACCATGACTTACATTTGTCGTAGCATCCAGCATAATAAATGGGTCAGATGTACAGTCAAAAACACCCATAGCGCAGTGGCTTGGTTTTATAGTATCAAAGCATACTTCAAAAACGTTGGTCTTGTTCACTTCTGACATATTATAAAATTCCACATTATTACTTGCTTCCCGGTTAAAAACTGTCACATATCCACCATTGGTCACAGATGTTGTGATCTCAAGACTGTCAGAAACAAACAAACAAAACATATTACAAAAAAAAGTATATAACGTGCTTAACCCTGTTTAATTGGGATACTTGGAAACAGGTAATTTGGCACACAATGAAGTCCTTGGTGAAATGCAGCAATATGCGTCATTTTATCAATGTCTGCACTGATTGCAAAATTTATTTTTTATTAAACCAATCCAGAAATGAATCACAATTCAGAAATATCTACCTGTGACTCCTTAATTAATATACAAAATTGGCAATTCCATACTTGTTCTACCAAAGTACCTGGAACAATTCATCAGAATGAAACTGGTTAACACTTCCAATGCCATGAAAATGATACATAAATTGCACTTGCTGATGCCATCCACTGTCATTGTATGCTTACACATTCTATGTTTTTCAAATTTCAGACCCAGATCAGACTACTTCTTAAGCAACAGTCTGATCTGAGGGCACAATTTTTTGAATTGTGTCTTCCAATGTATAATGGCAGACGACAACACATACGTCTTTATTAGATTATAAAGGTGAACGGGTTAGGTAGGAAAATAAAGAAATAGCAATAATTAGTAATATTGACAGGCTATCCGACAATGCCATTTATGCCAAATAAGCCAAGTTTTTTTTAAACATACATACTAACCTATATTGGTTTGATACAAACTTTATTTTCATATTTTATGTGTCAAAGCAATGGATATAATGGCCAGTCAACTGGTATGTGCCTTCACTTTTCGTCAATATGATCAAAACACAAGTAAGCTAAGTGTCCCTGGATCGCTCACCTGCATTTCGTGTATGTGCTGATTTAAGTTTATAAAGGTAAATAATTGAAAAAAGCTTTACCACTGGTGGCCCAAAGTCAAAAGATGTTTTTGGTCCCAAAGTCATAATTTGAGCTCATTTTAAAGAAGACCACTGACTGATGTGAAGGTCTATGCCTAATTGTTTCAAACGAGAAATTTTATTTTATTTTCACTAAAAAATGTAAGTGTATGTTAGACATGTGAGCTCCAGGTGGAAAGCTCTTTAGCAGCAGAACCATTATTGGAACACATTGGGTTAAATATTAGAAGATGATGCTACGTACCAAATATCAAGGCTGTCTTGTGGTCACATACAAGAAATTGTTTTTATGTTCATGTCTCTACATAAACATATATAAACATGTGATACCTTAGGTGGCTCCATCTAAGGCCTCGGTGACATTATTTGAGTACAAGCAATTGCGATTCACAAAGTGTTGCTTCATACCAAATATCAAAGCCTTAGGTATTGTGGTTTCAGGCATAAAGAAGTTTATATTTCCCAGTATAAGCCTATGTAAAACATGTGATGCTCTTGATTCAGCCATTTAGCCGCATGGCCATAATTTTGACGATGCTCCATACCAAATATGTTGGTTCTATGTCTTAATATTTCAGACAGGAAGAATGTTTAGTTTTCTTTGATCTAACGATCGCAAATGCTCCTAATAAGCCTAAAGCTTACGTGAGCTAACGTCCTTTGCTCTTCCACTTAAATAGGATGACATTATATCAGTCAATGCATGGTGAAATCATTGCCATGTGGCTTTAGTGAAGACTCAAATTAGCCCGGAAATCCACCATGCTAGATGAGTGTTTAACTATATAATAAGAGATAGCTGAGGACGCACTCAAATTGTAAGTGAGTATGATCAGGAAATACCACAATCACAAACTGCAGACAAATCTGTGGTGTCGTGAGGAAGAGCACACCAACAATCTCAAGACACCAGGAAGACAAACAAAGCAAAGCAACCAGCTCTCTCTCTTCCCCATTTAGATAATTGCAAAAATTGAATGGACACAAAGTAACGCACAACAAAACATAGAACAATTACAAAATCCCACAATGGGAGTAACAATCAACAACGAATCAACAACAACATAACCATCGCCTTAGAACGGACAGCAGCCAAGACCACTGGGAGCTTAAATACATTTTACTTGTACCAAATCCTCGCCCTAGATTCCACTGTTGTTGTGGCACAAAAATGTTAAGCTCGCACGGAGAAAGCTGGATTCAAACTCGCTTGTATATCCTTTGCTAAGCGAATATGAATTTCTAATCTGGTTATTGAGTGCACTTGTTATTAAAGTTACAAATGTTTTTTACAGTGAATTATCATTATATTGACAGCTTTAGTAAATTACTAGTAATGTTAGAACATATGTGTCCCCATATGTGCACTAAATAACATCAAATAAAATGTTTTGTGACAATGCATTTTTAAATAAGTTTTCAGGATTTTAGCGTTGTAAAACGTTTTTATAAAATATGATTGCTGAAAACTTTACAGGATTTTCCTGGCTTTACACTGATTTTACATGCCATATTTTAAGCTATCGCTAAACGTTTAGGAATAGCATAACTATTACCAAAGGACAAGTAATAACTTGATGTGAAAAGCTTAACCGTCTATTCTTAATAGAACATACACTTATTCGCCCAAATCCACAACAGTGGGCCACTTATGAAAGTAAGTTGATTTTATATTCGAAATGCCATTAGATATTTTAATGTAATTCTCATATCATTGAAGAAATTAAAGGCCTATTTATATTGTTTTTCAGTTGTAATGTCTTAACAGCAGGTTTGCTGGTTATTCAAAAACAGATTAACAGTTCTCTGTTCGTTTAAATAGGCTATCATAAATTCCCAGTGAAAACAAATAGAAATAATCATACATTGAACCAAGATTTTCACAACATTTTATGACGTCTGTATCCAGTTGTAACGAGGTAATAAAACTTGTATCATGCTGAACTCAACTGATCCTGAACTTTCAATCGCAGATAAAAACTAAAATACCAAAAATAATACTTTTCTTGCTTTAAAACTCTCATATATTGTATTTATCCTGCTAATAAATTGTATTTATTAGCAGGATAAATGTAAATATGCCAGCAATTGTTGGTATTTTTACATTTTTGAGCAGGCTAAATTTCATGCTAAGTTAAGTGGAGCATAATAAAAGAGATAAACTTGGGGCCTTAATTCATGATCAGTATTTAGGCTATTTTATACTATTGCCATAAAGTTAAGCATGTTTTTAAACAATCCCGATTTTCGAAGTAATGAAAAATAATTTGAGTTTTGGGTTTTATTCGACATGTACACTGGAATTTTGGCTACCAAATTTTGATAAGTTTGATTAGTTTTATTCACTTCTGTCCATGAACGGGACGCTTACGACACAGTACTGTCCAAGAGTGATATGCAAGGATGAATTTCTTTTGCTGTTGAGTCATGAAATAACCTAAAAACGCGTATGTTGGATAAATCTACAAAGAAGAAAGACAACAGAATATGTAAAATTGCCATTGGGAACGCTGGTATGAAACAAGATGAAATTGCAAGGGTATTAAACGTGTCTCAGAGTATAGAGTGTTGTAAGCAAACCTTTGAAAAAACATAGAGAGAGAGTGGCATTATTACAAAGAGGAAACGGTCTACATTGATTCTTGAGTGCAAGGAATTGTTACTGAAGCATTATGGTACGTGGCGCATTATCTAAAGACCACCTAATACAATAAAAGGTTGCAACTAGGACTTTGAACGCTCAAAAGTAACAGGAGGAAATCCTGGAATCTGGTGTTAGGTCACCCTTGGACTCGCTATATGGCCAGATCATGGTGCTCCGAGATGACATTGCAAGACCTCACTGTACTCGTATCATCGAGGAATTCAAAAATCAACAGAAACTCGCTAGTCTTCCATGGATGAGCTTGTTGCCGGACTTTAACCCTGTCGAACACCTGTTTTAAATCAGAAACCAGCCGTATCAAAACCATTGTGATTTTTGCTAGACTCTACTGCATGAGTGGGACAGGATTTCATGTCTTGAACGCATGTACCCAGTTAATTAAATGATGAAAATGTGCCAAGTTGTTATTCAACATTGTGAAGGCTATACACAACATAAACCCGAAGTAGCGGATTATAAAGAGCCATTTCGTGTCTTTTTGCAACAGATTCTGAAAGTGTATGCTCCAAAAAGAAAGTTTTGAAGAAACTACAACTATCACGACCTTATTGTAAAAGTTTTGCTGACTCTTGGCCTCCATGCTGTTTTCATTGAATTTTTGTAAAATTTATGGGTTATTTTTGTAAGGTGTTTGCAACCTATAAACAAGTCAGAAATTCGGCGGCTTTTCTTTATCAAATTTCTAGCATTCTGCTTTTGTTGTCTACTACAATAAATTTTTGGTATCTCACACATGTTTCCGTTCTTACCGTTTCTAAAATCTAAGTTGTATTATCAAATGGAATATGCTTAACTATATGGCAATAATATATAATGTATCAACACTAAACTATACTGACAACGCTACATAACATACTATGATGGTTATAAATTCTAACGTTTAAATATATGTTACTGTAACTTACATATCTGCATGTTGAAAAGTTCCATTCCATGACATATCTTTAAAAATTGCCTCAAATTCACAGTGATGGCTGTCAGTTGGATGGTCAGTTGTACAATTCTTAGTCAGTGCACTTTCAACAGACGAATTTCCTGTAAAAAAGAAATTTCACTTTAACCCTAATTTTCATGACTATTTTAGATCATGACATCATTTTCTAATTTTAGACATCATTAAAAAAATCCAAGGTGAGTTTTAAAGTTGAGTTTTACATACTTTTAGAATTTTATGGAAAATTGTACATTTGCTCCAAAAGAGCAAAAGCTCCCATTACCATAATAGTTTCAAATACTTGATATTTCAAAGAAGGCAATATGAGTTATTATAGAGTAACGGGTTAATGACATAGACAGCATCGCTGTGCACAATGTCATTGGGATTTGCGAACTTGAAGTCTCAACCGAGCCTCCTGATCAATGGAGACTAGCTGGAATATTGAATTATCTGCATGTAGAATGTTAAATTGTTATACTTTCAAGGAAGAGAATAACAATATGTTCAGTACCTTTATTGTTTAAATGTAAAAAAGTCAGTGTTTCACGCGCGATGAGGACAATATACTGTCACGCAATAAGCAACAGTGATAACACTGAACTGAACCCTCCATTATTGACTGTTGCTTGTTTTGGCTGTGAACACTGTGGCTCAACGAGGGATTTTCTTTAGCTCCGTCTGTGAGTTGCGAGCCATTTTTGTCTATGTACCATCACAGTAGTTGATTTGATGAAGTTGTTTCCTGTGATGATACATTGAATTAATAAGGATGCCTCTAAGTGGACTTATTTTTTTCTGCAAGTAAAATATACCTAAGATGTCCCTGTGAAGCTTTGCTGTGATTCTGGTGTTGTTGATTGATTGTTCATTTTGTGGATGTTTATATAGTTTTGGTACGTGTTTTGTGATGTAACTCTTAGTTTTCTTTTCATATTTTTGCAACATACTTGCTGCAGAAGAGGGAGCTTTTTGCTTTACTTTAATTGTTTCCGTGCTGTCATGTGGGTGTCTTCCTTTTGATGCCATGGGTTGGTGTCTGGTCTGTGATTGTTGCATTTCTTGTTCTTGAGCACCTGTTTCCCCCTCCAATACATGCAGTTTTTGTGAGGCATCCATTGTGGAAACACAGCTTCCTAACCCTTAGACATTTGTTTCTGGACCTGATATAGGCAGATCCGTGTGTCCCAGCAAAGGCAGGGAAAGAACAATATTTCTTGGGCTCTACGACAAAGATCCAGATAATAAATATTCAGGTTATTTCAATGATATAAAATATTATATTTAGAATCATAGACTCCAGATTATTAATACAATTGTGCAGGTAAAAGTCATGGTGGAGACACAATTCCGCAAAAAACGTATAAATCTAGTGATAGAGATGGACTCTCTTAACATATGAGCCAGTGCATGAGATTTCCAACAATGTGGTATGTGGGACCAGCAAAGCCTCAGATCAGCCTGCGCATACGCGCAGTCTGATCAGAGCCTTTTGCTAGTCCCTTGAGTATTCTATGATTGTTAAGCTACTGACTGAACACCATTTGGAGTGTCTAAACTTAAAAGGAGGCGGCACAGGCTCATCTGAATCTACACATGTCAAAATGCTATATTGTTGGAAATCTCATGCACTGGCTAATATATAGTGTGCACAATTCTGTCTTCTCGTTGTGTAAATGGATAAAACTATACTGTTGGACCAATCCAGTGGCTCACCACAGGGCACTATCTTTTAACCCTTTTTGCCAATCACAACAAAAGTCGTCTGCTTTTCTCGTCTGCTGAAATGTTTAAGAAGCCTCTATGGCAAACAGTGTGGACCCAGATCAGACTGCTCCTATAGGAGCAGTCTGTTCTGGGTCCACGCTGTTTGCTTCTATACTTAATTTGTCAGTTATGTTAGGCATTTATTTGCAGCAGACGACTTCAGCAGACGACATTTTCAGATGCATTTTTTTCTTGGCGCTTTAAGGGTTAAGTAAATACTGTGCAAAATTTCTTAGGATTCAACCGAAGCAAATGTAAACAATTGGGACTACCATGAGGGTCTGGATAGGGGGTCTGGTATTCACTATTCATTAAAAATTTAGCCCATTATTCATCTCATTAAAATTTTGGGCTATTCATTAAAATACGACCAATTATTCATTAAAGGTAAGAAAGGTGGCAAAGAAATCTGATTATTCACTATTCATTATTTTTTTCGCCAATTCATTAAAAATAGGATTATTCATTAATTTTTAGGCCCTCATTATTCACTATTCATTATTTTTTAGCGCATTATTCACTATTTATTATAAAAAGGGCCACTATTCACTAATCATTATACCCCATCCAGACACTCTACCATTACTCGTCCTGACTGTCTCAGGACATAATGAATGTAGGGCACAACGTTGGAAGCTCAAATGTATGATTACTTACATAATAATTGCTACTTTATTCTGGTCTCTAATCATGATAAAAAAACATTAAATCTCATTCTCATTTGTGTGAATTGAGTTCAAAATTAGAACTGTCAATTCTTGCTTTATAAATACTGGTCATAAATCATACTCTCAAAAATAAATAACATCACCTCTTTTCCATTCCAATTTTATTTCTCCACGTATGATACCAATCCTAGTCTGCTCAAGAGACACATAAAAATCGTCAGGAGGGACTGGTAGGTCTACCTTGAAGTAACCATCAACATATGCATAAAACTTTTCAACTCTAACGTTATTCGTCCATATTACAGGCTGTGGCGATCCCGAGGTACTGTCAGTTGGTGCTTCTACATGATTAACTGACGTTTCCGTTACTTCTGTCAGTCGCAGGAAGTTTTGAAGGATAATTGGCTCTTCTGTGACTGAATTAGAAATACTAATGACTTAAGCAGTGACTAATGATTTTAAACTGGAAACCCAGAATTGGGTTCTTTGACAAACTATGAAGATTTAGATGAAGTCCCAAAAAGGTCCCACGCTTGTGGTGCAAACAGATATGATTCATAGAGGTGTGAAAGAAAGGGTTCGTCTCAAAATATTATTCACAAACAGTGAATATACCCGCATTTGACGGGTGTGTATAGTGTAATGCTGTCGTTTGTTTACTCAGAATAAACCATATATTATGCTTTGACCTTGATCATTTATAGGTACACAAGCTGGAATTTTGCATTACGTGCCATTTTTCTTTCATGCATGTGCTCACAAACGGACGGTTTTGAGATGACGAGCACATCCATCACTTTAGTTGGTGAATTAGGCTGTGTAATGACTCTTTGACTGTCCTATTGTACTCTAGTTTGTTTGCTCTTTGTCTGAAATGTTACAAAACTACATCTATGTGCAGAATTAACTTGCATCATTTTAGATGTTGGAACTGTTTGGAGAATTTGGCGGTATTTTCCCTCCAAAACTTGCATCGCAAACACAGCTTGCTAAAATTACAAAGTTAAAGTTAAAAAGTTACAATATGAGTTACAATATGAGCTAATAAATCTCTATCGAATCTAGGATACACAGTTCTCCCTGAGTATTCACTTGCTATCTATACAATATTACAAAATTATGAGATTTTTTTTATTTATTGTTTAAAATTTTTGACATACTTGTGTCGCAGTCAGGTCCAGTAAACCCCTCGATACATTGGCAGCTGTCCGTTGTAGTATTGTCGCAGGTTCCAGGGTAACATCTACTTCCTGGGCGCCAAGAACACGCCTCTGCAATGTAATATGAAATGCTTACAGTCAGTCTGGGGATAACATATTTTTCATATGAGGGATTGCATGTCAATGAAAGGCTTTGATACAGACATAAAGAACCCCTAATTTTACCAGCTGCAAAAGCCTTTAATGTTATATATACTTAAAGTAAGTAAGGGTGCAAAGATCAGGAATCGATACAATCAAGTACCATTTAAAACCAAAAGGAACTTTTTATCGTTAATGTACATATTTTTTTAGGTATTGGTGAGTGATATATTACATGTATAATGTATAATAAAGTCCAATCAATTATTCATTAGGCAGTTGAATTATATTTTTTGTTGTCATAAATGCAACCACAAGGCCCTATTGAAACATGCAAGGCATAATAACTTTTTTCAAAATTTATCACTTTTAGCGTGTTACTGTAGTTTTGAAATTAGTCAATTATAAGTTTTAAAGACACAGTCTAAAAGACATGCTTTGAAATTGTTGTTTAAAGTTCAAATCAGTCCTGATCACCCTACGAGTAACTAAATTAGAGTGATGTTTTACGTCCATACCATTTTTTTTAACTATATTGGGCTTTTAACTGATCAAACAGTACATAATAATGCCAGCTAGAATTCATAGTATTCAATTCGCAAGCGCTAAATAAGCCATAAATGTGTACATCACTTTGTGACGTATCCATGACATTAAAGCAGCAAAATAAAAATTGAAAACATTTTTTTTCTCAAACAGGAATAGAAAACTCTCACCCCAAAATGTCTACGGGGTTACACAGTGGCTTACACTATTAATGACAGCTTCTAAATTGTAAGACATTTCAAGTATGATTACAAATTGAGAAATGAATTTTACAGGCGTAATACTGGTCCTTTGAACGAAAAATGAAGTTTTTTAATCATAATGATTTCTACCCACCATATGGTACCCAACATGCCTACACCTATGGCTATAATCCCTATGGTTGAAATATATTTTTTGTATCTAAAAGCATGTCTAGCTTGGTGAGAAAAGAATTCTATTGATCTTGGTAACATGCATGACAAACATTTTAGGGAAGATTATTTCACTTATCACCTTTTTTGCTTGGTTTAATATATTTTGTGAAGCATTGAAACAGCTAGCTAAAAAAGCATTAGTTATAGGTTCATTTTGGTCATATGTTTAAAAGTGGTTAATACCCTCGTACTAAGAAAATCTTGTTGCATTGTAAGTATTGTATTGCAGATATGACTTAATGAAAGGACTTCAATAGTTCGATTTGGATTATTTATTCGAATAATTTATATCAATAAAAGACTTGGTCTAGCTATTTACCATACCGATTTAAAAAAAGAAGATCATTGATATAAACTAAATCCTTTCAATCCTTTGCATATTTTAAATAAGCTAAATAGATTTAAACTTGTCCCACGAAGAATAAATCAAATGAGCAAGCATAATCATTTGAATTTGGTACTAGCGCTCATCACAGTGTCAAGAAATGAAGGCTTGGATGAGCCTGTGTAAATGTGTAGTCTCGCCAGATCCTTTGTTCCTTTTTACATAAAGTGTTGGTATAGATGAAGAATAAGACACGGCCTCGAGGTTATGGACATGAGTTCATTCTCAGACTCAAATAAAACATGTCCGCAAGCACCCAATTGTTGCGCTTTATTTTGAGTCTGAACATGAACTCAAGTTTTATAACCTCGAGGCCTGAATTAATACCGCTAGCTCCACTGCATCAGCATGAGCAATTAATGGAGGCATTTGTCAATGTGATAGGTACCGAAATCTCATGTGCTGGTCAAATATTCATTTAAGCGCTTTATAGATTACAATAAATAAGATCAACACTATTTTTTTTATCTAAAGGCAACATCTTTTATTCAATTGATACTGTCAAACAAATCTGATATAAGGTTTACCTTTTCTAAATTTTATAGACGATACTATGATTTGATATCTAAATTCCAAACTGGATTTAAATCTCTCTTGCGTCAAGGACTTTCGGAATCTGAATTCTATGGGGACTTGGTGTAAAATTGAGGAAGATTGTTGGCTTTAATAATCTTTCAGCGCAGTTCATTAGAATAATTTCCCATTATAAAAAGATTGGCTACAACATTAATGTATTGAAACAGACTGGATGCTTGGTGTTCAACCCAATCAGGGTTGGCAACTCTGCTTTCCTCTTTAATTGCACGCTGGTGGATCGGACTTCAGACTCTATGACGGTTCATACTTATAGACTTATACATTGATGAGATGGTAGGGGCCTGATACTTTGGCTGTTTGTCGGGCCCATCGGGGTTTACCAGTTGGATTTCTTTTGCTCTGGTATTCATTTTATTTTACTGTTGAGTCCTTATCTTTGCTTTATCTCCTTGTTATATCTCGATTTATATGTTCTGAGAGATGATGCATTGATAAGTTAGGGATCTTTCATGCAAACCAAATATCTATGTGTCTTGATCCACATCTGAATTAAAGGTGAGGTTGGGGCCGTTAAACTGGTTGAAGCCCTCCTGTAAACAATTTTACTGACTGTTCCAAGGCGGTACTTCTTTTGTGGATCTTTTATGTTTTTTCTGTCTTGTTTTTGCTATGCCTTTGTGAGCGTCTGTTTATTTGTGCCTTGTGGTCGTCTGCTGGGAAAGGGCTGACCTTTTGGCTCTCGTTTGTGGTGTCCAACTGTGAGTTTATCACTTTCCCATTGGTATCCTGGCTCAAGTGTGGTACTTGATTGTATCGATTTCTGATCTTTGCACCCTTACTTACTTTCAATATGTTATAAACTTTATCATACACACATGTAACATAAATGACAATAGAGGCATTGCTCTTTCAACATCTGAACTTTATGATATCTTTTTCAAAGTAAGAAAAATTAAAGCAATGTTTTCAGAGGAAAACTATGTTCCCCAACTGCAATAGGAGTCGGCATGCAGGCTCACTTCTCTTTATTGATTCACAATGTTGCATCAAATATTTCAAGGGAGAGCATGCACAAACACAATTTTGGTCAAACTTTGAAATTACAAAGTGCTGCAGTTACAGTGAATATAAGGTCAAGGTTATTAAAATATAATTCACTCTTTTCTGTCTCAAAACAAATTACATGCATCTATGCCAGTTTGGTGCAGAAAAAAAACTTTGGTGCAGACGACAAAGCTCAGAAAAGGCTGAATTTATAGTTTTTAAGGATGATGACCTTAGAATGAGTGGATCTTGAGTTAGGTCAAGGGCACCGAAATTATATCAATTCTAAATTTTGTCACAATGATACAATACATTAAGCTAGGCTAGAATACATTGTTGAAATCAAGAGATATCATCACACCCTATTTTGGTCAAAATATGACAATCCAAGGTGCAGGTGTTACCTGGAATATTGGGTCAAGGTCAACAAAATCTAATCAACAATTTTCCTTCTCCCAACAATGTATCTATGGGAGTTTGATAAACATCCATCAACTGGTTTAGAAGATAACGCACAGTAAATCATATTTTGGACATTACAAAGTCCCATTGTGACCTTGAAAATAAAGTCAAGGTCACCAAAATCTAATCTTCTATTTCCATTCTCCAAGCAATGTAACTTTGCAAGCTTGGTGAACAACCATCTACTAGTTCAGAAGATAACGCACGGAAACCATATTTTGGACAGTTCAAAGTGCAGCTGTGACCTTGAAAATAAAGTCAAGGTCACTAAATTCTAATCAACTCTTTTCCTCCTCCCTCCCAACAAAATATATATGCAATTTGATCAAAATCCATCAACAGGTTCAGAAGATAATGCTCGGAAACGAAAATATGGACGCCGACGCCAAAGCCAACCCCGACGCTGACGCAGACGAGATCGTCATTAAAAACAATAATACCTCTGGGTTTGGGGACGTAATATGATTTGCTTAGGAGATGTTAAGATGAAAAAAAGCACATGGTAATTGGAAATGCATAGATTCTGACCTCAAAACCGTGTAGACTTTGTTAATATTGATTGTAAGTCTATAATTGGTAACAATAAGTATTTTGAGTAGAGCGATCTTTCAATACTACGTGGACCTTTTTGCTTTTGCCTTGAAAGAGTACTTATCTCTGCGTTATCTCCTTTTTATATCTTGATTTATATGTTCTAAGAGATGATGGATTGATAACTTAGGGGTCTTTCATGCAAACCAAACATCTATGTGTCTTGATCCACATCTGAACTAAGGTTGAGATTGGTGCACTGTTAAACCAATTTAAGCCCTCCAGTAAAATACTTTTACTGACCGTTCCAAGGCGGTGCTTCTTTTGTGGATCATTTATGTTATTTCTGTCTTGTTATAAAAAAGGTATATTAAGTTCGCACCAAAGTATGTCCGTCGTCTGTCTGCCTGTCCGTCTGTGCGTCTGTCCCTCAGGTTTCTTGTAAATGTATCTCCTCCTAAACCCTTAGACGTAGCAACTTTAAACTTTGTACATATATAGGTCACATAATGTAGAGGGTACTTGGCAACACAGGTCAAATAATGTATTTTCTTGTAAATGCATCTCCTCCTAAACTGTTAGACATAGCAACTTTAAACTTTGTACATATATAGGTCACATAATGTAGAGGGTACTGGGCATTATTTAATGCGACCTTGACCCCTAGGTCAAAATGTATTTATTTATAAATGCATTTCCTCCTAAACCGTTAGATGTAGCAACTTCAAACTTTGTACCTAGATAAGTCACATAATATAGGGGGTACTGGGCAACATTTAATGTGACCTTGACCCCTTGGTCATTGTCAAAGTTCAAATAAAATAGTTTCTTGTAAATGCATCTCCTCCTGAACTGTTGGACGTAGAAACCTCAAACCTTGCAGGTTAATAGACCACATGATGTAGAGGATACTGAGCCACATTTTTGTGGCTTTGACCCTAAGGTCAAGGTCAAAAGTCAAATTATGTACTTTCTTATAAATGCATCTTCTCCTAAACTGTTGGACGTAGCAATTTAAAATTTTGCAGCTGGTGCAAAGGTCATATGATGTTGAGGGCACTGGACACCATTTTGTGTGACCTTGACCCATAGGTGTCAAGGTCATATAGTGTATTTTTGTAAATGCTTCTTCTCCTTAACCATTGGACAAAGCAATTTCAAATTTTACAGGTGTAAATGTCTTATTATGTAGAAGGTACTGAGCTACAATTGGTGTGACCTTGACCCTTATGTAAAGGTTATAGGTCAAAAAGCGGGTATTTGTGATGGTGTACCATCGACTTCTGCTCTAGTTTTGCTATGCTTTCATGCACGTCTGTTTGTTGATTCCTTGTGGTCACCTGCCTGGAAAGGGCTGGCCATTTGGCTCTCGTTTGTGTTGTCTGATTGTGACTTTGTCACTTTTCCATTGGCATCCTGGGTCAGGTGTTGTGCTAGATTGTATCGAGTCCTGATCTTTGCCCTCTTTTTTACTTTGAATTCATACCCTGGCGTGTATGTTACTCATTCTTGTTGTTAATATCCATATAACTCTTTTCTTTTAACGGTTCATGTGATAATTTGGTAACGACATAATCTATTTAGTGGTAAATAGCATCAGCTATTGTAGCATTAATTGCTTAAACTACCAGAAAGTAAAATTTCATCAGCTCACTCTTTGCATTAAATATTTTACTTTTCCACCCAACATTCTAAAATATTATTTTAAAATCTGATTTACATCAGCTTGAATGACAAATTCCTTCTAACCTCATTCTGGCTGTCAAAGTAAGTAAGGGTGCAAAGATCAGAAATCTATACAATTAAGTACCACACCTGACCCAGGATACCAATGGGAAAGTAACAAAGTCACAGTTATACACCACAAACGAGAGCCAAGAGGTCAGCCCTTTCCCAGCAGGTGACCACAAGGCACATATAAACAGATGCGTACAAGGTCCTATAAATTTAAATCAGTATCGTAAGTTACAATTAACCTTTTTGCTACGATATGATGATATCAAATGTAATTAGTGTTTTGTAAAATCCACTGTAATCACTAATTTTCCCATTTCATGGAAAGATTGTTCTTAATAAACCATTAAAAATAACACTACCATCAGAAGTATTATGTTGATTTAATTCAATTTCACAGTTCCATTCATTAAACAATGAAAGCTATGTCATAGACAAACTAAATTAAATTCACAAGTTTAAAGTCAATAAATGCATCAACATCTGCACATGCAAATAAATGTTTGATATAGAGACAGTCTCTTTAAACAGTATCTGATAAAATACACTTATAATGCATTATATCCAATGTAACATATATCAGTTTTTATTCTACAAACTTACAATTACTTGATTCTATCTAGGCTGTAATAGCACAAATGTTTTGATTGTTACAAACTCCCACCATACAACACTTGGTATAACGCAGTATTCTGCTGATGTAAATTAAACACATTATACAATGAGTACTAGCCTGTATCTGGTTACTGGCTATGTTTGTATAATGTGAACAACATTTAGCTGGGTACACTAAATAAATGGTTGCTGTCCAATAAGTGACTGGATTAAAAGTGTTCTTCTTATAAATACAAACGACTAAATCCACCATATAAAACAATTTTAGGCTCAATTAAATAATGCATTTCACAGCATTTGGATATTCATAGGGCTTTATGATATATTTTATTTGGTAGTATATGTTACTTTAGCAATTTTTACAGAATATTGGATTTATACTTATTCTGTCGGTACTTGAGAGGACTAGTTGTCTTTGTTAATCAGGTTAGAAACCTATAATTTTGACCTAATCAATACAAATATTTATTTTCTCGTTTTTAATAGTATTAAAATATACTATTTCACAAAAGGAAATATAAGTATATGCTTTGACAATCTGTAATCAAGAGATTCTTAATAAGAACTGATAAATTTTATTCAAACAAACTAGTACTTTCTGTCTATTCAACACGAAACTCAGTTTAAAAATTAAATAAAATATCTTACAGTGTATCATAAAGTGGATTGAGCTTTATATAGAACACTTCAATGTCTCTAACATACGTTACATATTGTCAAACAGCTAAAATGATACTTTACACCGAAAGCAATGTTTAATTTCCTCCTTTTTTCTTGTTTATCAACATAATGCTCATAAATGGTGTTAAAAGCTTACAAATAGGAATATATGCTTTGATTTTAAATAAAAATGTTCTTTTCTTACCTACCATTTTCTTCTGGGTTGACATATTCAACAGCTAAGAACTCTTAAGATTTTTATGATAGGAACAAGCTGTTTGCAGTATTGAAACTGTCAGTTAATGGTGTTTTACATACATGCTATTTTTATTTGACGTATGCAATGAGAAAGTGAAACTTTATAACAAAATATACATGATTTTATCTAGTGTTGTTGAAAATATAACGTAAATGACACAAAAATGGGCCTAATTCGCTCTAGCAAACATCAATATCTGCAGGGAAGTAACTCTTATACATATAACATGACTGTTTAGCCAATTTGAATAGTTTAAGTACTTGTTTAACAGTCCTAACTATATATTGTTGTTTTTCATTTTTATGCAGGGTGACCTACTTCCGAACGGTTTCCATTGCAACCAGAAAACATCATATGTTTTATTTGCCTCTAGAGACATTTAGCTTTAAAAGGGTGTATAACAACTAATTCTGCCAGGGGTACATTAATTTTAAATTTTTGAGAGGTTTTAGCTGTTATGTCGATCACCTAATAGCCGTATTAATAGTGTTGTCACCACTCAGAATCATACGAAATTTTATCTAACTTTTATGAAAGTAATAAAATCACCTTTTTCAAACATTGACCCGCTTGGAACCAAAATAGTAAAACGTTTAAAAGTGATAAAGTTAACAAAAACATTCCAGTAATAGATATTGACAAGGATAAATCGGCTCTTATCTCTGGGAAAGTAGATATTCGACCCTGATAAAAGTGCAATGTGATTTGAGTTTCATTCGAAATAATGCAATGTGAAATGTGTTTTGAGGGTAGTGCCCTTCAAGACGCATTTTCTCATTCGTTTCTGAGTTGATCACAATGAAATTTCAATGGCTTATGCAGATATGAATGCGTTTAGTCTAGTAGTCTCAGAATTAAAATGTCATATTTCTTTTTCGAGTAATTTTAGAAGTTGTGCGTAACTAAAGTTGCTCACTATAATGTTTCAATGTTTGTAGGTTATCTCGATTTCTTAATTATTTTGAGATCTATATTTCTCAACAATACTTGTGTGATATGAATATAATCTATTTGCGAGTATGAATATTCGAGTTTCCATATGGAACTAACAGTACACACTCGGTGACAAATTTAAAGTTTATTTGTATAACGGTTATTCAATTTGAATTTCACTCGGGTTAATCAGCCCTGCCATTGAATTAGCCCCCCACTCAATCTTATCAGTTGGGCAAGTTAATTTCCAAATTTAGAGTTGTCAGTATTTATTAAATTTTGAATCCAATTTTCATAGTGCATTCTGTAAACAAACAATGAAGTACCAGATATGAGGACACCGTCTGCTTCATTTTAGCCCCATTAAAAGTACACTAGGTTATATGGGTCAATACTTACGTCGACACTGTTCATGATCATCACCCGGGTAGAACCGTGTATATGCATACCAACCATATTGTTCTAACACTTCACCTTCACAGTATTTACATACACTACTATACAGTGCTTCACAGTCTGGCTGCAAGCAGTGGTCGATGGAAGTACATGCTTAAAGACAAAACCGGAATTATAGCATAATTAGGACCTCACCGCGAGAAAACCTTTCCTCCTGGTTTCTGACTAGGGCATACCCATAAAAGTCTGCTCAGCTACAGACACTTACTAGGACATTGAAACTACGCATTAAGTAAGTTTTGATATGATACGATCCAAAGGTGCTTATCAGTCTGCGCGGATACGCAGGCTGGTCTGCACTTTTGTTGTACACAAACCTTGAAGACAGGTGTTCTCGCGTCGAGACCCAATAGGCGCTATCTATAATGACTTATGAGGAAACGTTGTTACTCATATTAAGGATAATCCGGGGATGCACAAGCAGCTCCACATTAGGAAAACATGCAAATGCTTGTATCTTGTTTTTTTGTTTGTTTGTTTTGTTGCTTTACGTCCCAAGTCAACAGCTATGGTCATTGCGGGACGGTCAGTTCACCTAACCACACGTTTTCCTGGGCAGGCTTGAACAAGCGGTTAACCAGTAATTCGTGCACATACTTTCGCTTGTAACTGACAACAACCCTTCTTGATTGGATCAGCGGAAGGGAAGAGAATGACCGTAGAAATTATTTCATGATCAATCTCCACGAAAGTATGGGACCGGGCCGGGATGGAACTCGCGACCCCTGGAATTGCAGTCAGACACGCATCTGTAGCCAGACACGTTACCGACTGCGCTACGCGGCCCGGTAAATGCTTGTATCTTATTTTATCATTATTGTAATGGTATCATGATAAATTCATGCGACATGTTCAAAATATAGAAGATCACATATGCCTGCTCGTATTTTATTGAATTTATTGAACGAGTTGAGGAAAATATACAATGCAGGGCTCACTGAGCATTTTATCGCTTTTTAACATCAAGTTTCATAAACTACTGTCGTGCCAACCCAAAGTGACAGTGACGAAAATATTTTGTTTACAATAGTTAAGTAAAACATAAACTTGTACACTCCACTTGAGCTAACGCGAATCGAGAGATTACTTTTTTATTAATCCTATCCTGCGGATAGGATTAATAAACATGTGATCTATCGATTCTAAGTCCCTTATAACTTTGTAAAATAGAGAATAGTAAACTGTGTTTCTGTGATATGAAAATTATGTCACGAAGGAATGGTGGTGACACGGTAAACAACGAGTCCGCAGGACGAGTTGTTTACCAAGTCACCACCATTCCTGAGTGACATAATTTTCATATCACAGAAACACAGTTTTACTATTCTGTATATTATATACCTTCCACTGATGTTTCAATAAAAAACGAAGAAAGAAAAAGTCTTTAAACGACCCCCCTCCCTCCCCCCCCCAACTGCCCAACGATAAAATGGTGCGTAGTAATAATTACTTAGCCACGCCTACATCGGCATGTCAAGGCTCCCCACGCTCTACGGCGAACAACAACAACCTGTATACTCGCAAGTCCCGGGATTCTGACTTATTTTTTATTATTATTAGAAGCTAAAGAAATGTGACTGCGTTGCAATAATTAAACATATTATATTTGGGTTGTTTCCCTTACAAAGTAATGTTGCAACGGAGCCAAGGGAAAGCACTCTAAAAGCCTGCAGAAATGAAATGTCGCGGGGAACTGAAACTGAAAAAATTTTGCTCGTTTTTTTAGCCATTCGCTGGTCCGTTTCTTTCTCTAGTGGATCAGCAATAGCTTGAGAAATTGATTGAAATGTGTTTGTCAAGCATAATGAGGATGAACTTGTCACGAGAAAAGGATTATTTGAGTGGAGATAGAGAACTGGAACAGGTCTAGGAATGTAGGAGAACAACTACGGCTCAGTTGTAAATATTTGGCTGGTGTCTGATCTAGGTCTAGTAATAACATCGGATCAGCATTGTCAATTTTTATGTAGAATGCCGTACAATCTTCAAAATCCCCAAATTCCTCTAAGCTAGACCAGGAGGCAGGAAGGCAGGGTGGTGAGTCTGATTTTATACTCCTAAATGTGTTGTGCATATGTGTATTGAAAATAAGTAGTTCCGACAAAAATATCGACATGGAGCAGTGATGATATGACTTTTTCATATCATCACTAGTGAAATATTTCACTCCTCAAAGATACTAAAATTATCTCACTGCAAAACAATAGGAAATTAATGCTAGGTATATAATATCAAAACATATCGGCACTGTCACTCTTGGCTGGCAGGACAGTGAATAATACAGGAGCACAACTGTTACATTTTACAATTTTAGGCGACGTTTGTATCACTTTAATTATATAATATTATACAATTATTGACTTCAATGAGGAAGACATTATTATAATCCGTATGTTTACAGTAATTGAAGTCAAAAACTGTTTTTTTTTTATGACTTTTTCAAATATGAATATTTTCTACTTTCTCTTTTGTTTTAAAGTCATGTTCATCCTAAGGACATTACACAAGTTTTAGCAACTGCTTTTAAAGTATTTTAATGTGGTATTTTGTACTTTGAACTGTATATAACTAATTCTCTGAATGCGGAATGTAAAGTTTAATCATAAAACACTTTCTTATATTTTGTATATTCAAACAACGAAAATAATGTTGTTAAAATCATTAAAGTCTTTAATTTATCAGTTGGGAATTGAAACAGCAAATCATTTGCAAATCAATTGCACTTCGTTAGCATGGACAACAGGCATTAAGTATACATGTAGATAACTGTTACGACCTGATTAACCATTCAGGGGATACTAAAAAGAAGACTCGTATAATCTTTGATGTTTCAGAGTTCACAATCGGACTTAAATTATCTCACTGCAAAATAAAGGGAAATCTATGACTAAAAATCCAATGTCGCTTGCCACAACAGAAGTAAAGCAAAGCAAATTCGTTGAATTTATATCCCCCGGCAAAGGATTTTTTTAGAGAACCGTATGAATCATAAACCATTTCTCCCATTTCTCCACCCCATAAGTTTATCTTCAGTATCATAGTTAAAAGCATATCAACTATTTTTCAGCGCTTAGTTCAATAACAAATAAACTGCTCCGTACAGTATCAATATCTGACCTTACAACCTGACCCAGAGGTCAGGGGTATGTGTAAGGTCAATATTTTTGCTTCTAAGTTACTCTATACTTATTTCCGTTTAATTTGATATGCAACATGACCACATTAAGGATTCTTACAGCTTGAGGGTGTGTGTAAGGACAGAATATGTCTGCATGGTGCTCTAAGCTCCATTACCTTTAATGTGATATGCAACATGACTACTTTCAGGAAAAAAAATGTTTTGACCCCATCTGGGGGCTAAGGGTGTGTGTAAGGACAGAATATGTGCTTGCATGGTGCTCTATGTTCCAGTCCCTTTAATTTGATATCAAACGTGACTATTTTCAGTAAAAAATATCTTGACTTTTTTACCCTACCCCAGGGGTCGAGGGTTTGTGCTAGGACAGACTATGTATTTGCATGGTATTCTATGCTCCAGTTCCATTAATTTGAAATGCAGCATAACTACTTTCAGAAAAAAAAATGTTTTGACCTTTGACCCCATCCCAGGGGTCGAGGGTGTGTATAAGAACACAATATTTGCTAGCATGCTAATCCAATCGTCATTTCCTTTAATTTGACATGCAACATGACCATTGTCTAAAAATGTGGAATTTTGACCTTTTGACTCCACCCCCAGGGTCCGAGGTCTATGGGTAGAATATTTACTACCATATCGTTGCAGCGCATCCTCTTTAATTTGATATGCAACATGACCATATTCTGAAAAAGTTGAATTTTGGCGTCTGCCCCACTGCAGCGTGCCGGATCCACACAGAGGATAGAACCCAGGCCTTCAAACTTAATCGCGTTTGACATATTTAATGTTTATTTATCTCTTTTTGCATGCGAAATATCAGTAAAAATATATTTAGAACTGACTGAGTCATTGCAAAATTAAAATATGTGTCCTTTGAGTGGGGTAAATCTGTAATTTATTTTATGATTATATCTGCAGGCACTGGGTAATCATGGCCTTTAGTGAGAAGTTGTAAGATATAATAGCTTTGAGGAAGTCAAAAGAGGGCCATAACTCAATAAAACTTTTGTGGCTGACCTCCAATTTTAAACTTGACTTTTATTTTATACTTCTATGCCCTTCTGTAAACTTTGAATGAAATTGTTTTATCCCTTCAAAAGTAATGGATTGGAAACCTCAAATTAGCAAAAATAAGTATAAAAAGTAGCATAACTCAATCAAAATTTTGCGGATGACCTCTGTTTGCATACTTGACCTGTATTTTATTATTATATACCCTTCTGTAAACTTTGAATGAAATGGTTGCATTCCTTCAAAAGTTTTTGATCGGAAACCTCAATTTAGTCACACAATTAGGATAAAAAGGGCTATAACTCAGTCAAGATTTTGCGAATGACCTGCTTTATCGAACTTGCTCTGTATGTAATGATGTTTTAGCATTCTGTAAACATTGAATGGAACTGATGCATCCCTTCAAAAATTATCGATCGGACACCAAAAGTGTGACAACGCGGACGACGGATCCGCCGCCGCCGCCGACGACGCCGATGGAGACATGATCCCTATGAGTCGACCATGCTTCACCGACGACATTACAATACTGTATGGGCCTCGGCGCGAGAAAACATGTCTTCGGGGGCTTGCGAACAACACAGGCGCAGACCAGCCTGCGCATCCGCGCAGTCTGATCAGCGCCTTTGTTATTCGCTTTTTGGAAAGTATCATATGTAAACTTGCAACAGGTGAAATTGCAATTTTCTAGCTAGTCTCTGTAGCTGAGGAGACTGGTTTGAAACTCGCTTTGTCGGAAACCCCGAAGACAGGTTTTCTCGCGACGAGGCCCGTATAATACCTCTACAATAAGGTCCATCTGAATAGTGTCCCGGATTGCAGTCTGCACATACATCATGATACACACATGTTCCTCCACTGGTAGTAAATGTTCCACTATTACGGGTTTCGATGGTGACACTCGATATTGAGCAAGCATTTGGGTTTGAATATCCATCGCACAAAGCTGAAATTGAAGTTTGAAGGATTCCTTTGTATACTAATTACTCTTGAATTGTTCTACTGTCCAGCCAGCCAAGAGTGACAGCGACGTCATGTTTTGTTTACAAATTAATCAGGGACTTATAATCGGTAGATCATTTGTGTATTAATCCTTTCTGCAGGATAGGATTAATACACAAGTGATCTATTGACCCGCGTTAGCTCAAGTGGAGTGTACAATGTGATGTTTACTTAACAATTGTAAACAAAATACTACGTCACTGTCATTCTTAGTTGGCACGACAGTACCCACTTTGATACTATGAACCTCGAATAAAACATTGTGCACATCAAGGGGCCACAGGCTAGATTGCCTAAATTATGAGATTCTTAAGCCTCAGACAAAATACTTATTTACGTGTATCCAGTATACAAAGTGTTAAATTAAATATATAGAAACTATATCATTTTAAGTCGGTTTTCCTCGTTAAAATCATAATAAAAATATTACTTTAATTTTCTTTTTTTTTCAAGAAGAGAATTTGCTATTTTCTCAGCAGAAGCGTCGGAAGGAACTGCATCTTCTCTTGGATCAATAAGAACTATAGAAGGTTGACACATCTTTAAGCTATTGTTGGTCCTTAGCCTATTTTGTGCATTTTTAAAATATGTTTGTGTAATTTTATAGTGTGATTGATTACAAGGTAGGATTAAATTGACAAACCTCAGATGTTCCCATCACTTCGTGACTCACACATCACAGTGATGGAGGCTTTTGAAGTCATACATGTATTTTACAGACATATTCATCTAACGTTGACCTTTATGCATGAATAAATGGAAGTTAGATGATTCAGTATAAATTAAGAATCGCCAGCAAACGGCACACGGTTGAGAGGTGCCATGGGTTTGTCTGCAGTTTGTGATTGTGGTATTTCCTGATCATACTCACTTACTATTTTTGATGAAATACTTGAATCGTGTAAAAGTCGTGATCACTATATATACATATATAACTTGACTTTTCACTCACTGTAAAGGCGGCAAATTTAATATTCATATCTGGGCGTGGTTCGGCTATTTCATCTGCTAAGGAAGGGAAATCAGGTTTTATTTATAATTTGGTAAAGAGTTAATCAGCTTTTTCGGCCGCGCAAACGTGCGTGCATTTCAAGAAGATCCTAACTGTATACACACTGAACTCACATTTATTAACCCTTAAAGCGCATAATCACAAAATGTATGTTTTTTGTCGTCCACTAAACTATTGGAAGCCTCATAGATAAACAGTGTGAACCCAGATCAGACTGCTCCTGTAGGAGCAGTCTGATCTGGGTCCACAATGTTTGCCTCCCTGCTTATGTTAAGCAGACATTTCAGATGCAGTTATTTTGCTGGCGTTTTAAGGACTAAATAATGACTGAGGTGGATGACATAAGATGATACAGTTACTTTTGAATAAAACCACGCCTCCTTTTCAGCTTTTACCTTTGCCTAAGGATTACGCATTCATGAGGCGCCGCCTCTACATTAAACGAAAAGTCAAGTAATACACACGGCGTCAAAAGATAAGCACCACCTATATCTGTGCTGAAACCACATTCAAACTACAGTGAAGAAATTTTATTAAATATGGAAAATCTTTATCTGTTTTGAAAATCTGCATAGATATCTAAATGAAAATTTAAAAATACATGTGATATTCGGATTTTGATACAAAATCATGAGTTTTCATGATTCATCAAAACTTCATGCTATCACCCTGGAATCTTCACAAAGTAACCCCCAATATCTTGAAACATGTTTTGTGCCTTTTTCACATACAATTTTCAACATCTTTTCACAAAGTTGCAATGAAAATAAGTTGACACCTATGTGCTTTTTCTTCAACTCACCATCACATACTTTTGCAAAGTAGCATGATTGTGACACTATCCTATCCCTATATGATGCAATTATCTTTAAGGTTTATTTACTCAAATATCCTTGCTCTGTAAAATTTAGCCTCGAAGTTAGTAGTATTTAATTTTTTACGCTGTGGATACCTTATTGACAATCACCTGGCGTATCTCGTTTGCCATAGGTGTGTCATTAGAGTGAAGGAAAAATGTAATGTAATCTGGTACCTGGTTTAAATCCTGTTTAAGGTAAATATTTTACACGATAAAATGCACGTGTGACACAATCTTTTCACTGCCTTCATACCACGTGCAATATTAATCTTATGACACACTGTACACTTTCTCATATACATCATAACGGACAAGATGTCTAAAGAGAAACCTAATCATTTGTTTATCTTCTAAAACTAAAGAAATCCTTATAACGTTTCTGAGACATTTGAAACAGGAGAAGCACGTTCCAATTGAAAAAAACAGTGATGTAAAGAATTAAAATAACTAGTATAATTATGAGGGGGAAATAATAAGGACAAAATATGAATGTTATATTGTTTGAACCCTGACTCTAAGTAAGGGAAAACAATATATAGAGGAGTCTAACAGTTGTCTTCCTTACCACTTGAGCTAATTATACCTGTGGATATATTGCGAACTAGGCAATACTTTTCGTGACGTTACCATGTGCATTTTTCTTAAAATGATAACGAAGTGTACGAAGCTATATTAAGAAATGCAACGAAGTGTAAAATCATGCTAATAGAGGTAGCTTACGTCACGTTTTATACATGCTTTACGAGGTTTGCCAATTGGGGAAGATGTACCATCAAGAATGTGTGCAACCAACAAAAGCCAAGGCTGTTCTTAAGTAAGGTCACATTTGTTGGGTTTAAACAAATGTTTGCATACATTATTATTCACCCTAAAGGACTGGTCAAATGATAATGCATGAAAAATGTTCTTCTATCAACGTTATTGTTTACAAAAATGAATAATTATTAATACCAGTGCCATACTCCTTAACAGCCATGCAAACGACACTGTAGGTGATTTTACTCAACTTTATAGCTATAATGTGTTACCTAATAAAAAATATGTAGAAAGTATATGATTTAAATATAAATATGTCACAGTAAACATCGTAAATCAAGTCCCATTGGGGTAAGGACAGCGAACTATTGCAAGTGGTGGAGAATCCGAGTACATTCAATCTGAACCCAAGCTCAGTTCTATTGGTGGAAACATTCAAGTGAATTTATGAACTAGTGTTTCATTATTTTTGAATATCAAATTAAACTTTGTAAAGTTAGCAACAATTTAAACCAGTTGATCCATCTGAGATCCCAGTCTGGGATGAATAGTGACGTTATCATAATGGAGGCCATTGCACTATTCATACGCATATATGTATATTGAAGTATGTAAGCAAGACTTAAATTTTGCATCGTTTTTAATGACCTTTAATGACCGGGAGGCTCCAGATTATTTATAGGAACTACATTTACACAGGATTGTACTTTTAAAAAATGTAATACGCCCATGAGTCCATGAGCCACGTCGTGACAAAACGTGCTGGCAGGTATGGCAAAAACAGACCAGTTGGGTTTTGCTGGTGATGCGAAAACCTATTTCTTTTTTGACCAAGGTTGTTCATATTTGGCACAATAATTGGCTCTTGTGTGTGTTAATTATAAAGAAGGCTTCAGATCTGATCAGAGTCGAAGGTCAAATATACTTAAAATATGTCTTATGGCTTGTAACACAAACTCCTCTTTCAAGTTTTGACCGAGTGTGTTCATACTTGGCACAGTGGTTGCCTGTGGCGTGTTTATTACAAAAAATGATTCAGATCACAAATATGACTTGGAATCAAAGGTCAAGGTCAAATATACTTATAATGTGCCTAACAGCTCTTAGCACAAACTCCTCTTTCAACCCCCCCCCCCCCACAGCATTATAGGAATATGTTCCTCTATCCATCTATCCACCCATAACACTTTCCTGTCCGCTGAATATCTCCTGAACCCTTAAATTTTCTCTAAGCTAAGGTCAAATGTTCACCCCAGAGAGACAGTGTACAGTACGCAGACTCAAGGTCAAGGTAACAATTACTGGTAATGCAATTTAGCCTTTAATTGCGTGCATGTGCCATATCTCCTTTACACCTAAATGGAATTTATTAAATAGAGGATCTTACATGAGTGATCATGTTTTATTGAATTTATTAAACGAGTTGGCAAAAATAGATAAAATGCGAGGCTTGCCGAGCATTTTATCTCTTTTTCGCAACGAGTTTAATAAATTCAATAATACAATAGCACGAATGTTAGATTCTATTTATCATATGACTTTAAGATAACTTTAAAATCTCATTTCTGCCGTAAAAACGTTTTAATTTTGTCATTTTGTACGCAACGTTGTTATGGACGTCATAACGTTTCCCGAAAATCGATAAACCACTAGTGGTTTACAGATTTTATTGCATGGCGTTATTTCACTCCCAGACGCGACGTCATTTGATAAACTTTGATAAGTTGTGCATCTCAGTGCGAGAGTGTGCAAAACTCATAATTCAACCATGCAGACTCAAGGTCAAGGTCACAGTTGAAGCGATTGAACATTGAATTTCATGTCGTCCGCCCCATAACTCTTTTACCCTTAAAGGATTTTCATTTAATTTTGATCAAATATTTGCGTCAGTTACATGATGTACGCTTATGCTTAATCAAGGTCATGGCAACAAGTAATAATCACAATTTACAGCCTTTAATTATATGCCCGCGTCCTATCGCTTTTACCTCTAGAATGATTTTATTTAATCTTGGTGAAAGACTGGTTCAGTGAGAGGGTATGCAAAATTCATGACAATACGCTGGTTTAAGCTCTAAGTCACAATCTAAACCGTTGATCTCCTACCTTTATGCCAGGAAGGATTTCACTTTTAGTTTACTTTTAGTTAAATATTAACCTCATTGAGACTGTATGCAAAACATATATTTCAACCATACCAACAAAAGGTCAATACCATGGTAAAAGGTCAATAATTGTAACATTTAATTTCATGTTTGCACAATATCTTTACCCCATAATGCGTGTAATTTTGCCAAAATTGTTTCTTCAGTGAGAAGATGTACATTATTCATGTCTCATGCTGGCTCAAGGTCAATGCCATAATTGAACATTTGATTGAAGAATATTCATTAAACGCTGGTAACATATTGACCTAAGTTTGAAAAAAACGGCAGAACACATATCCGTGGTCGTTCAAGGTACCAGTCATGAGTCAAATGACTTTTCCTCCCAGCAACCTAAGAAATGGATGGAATGAATCTGTATTTCATGTCATTTTCAACAGTATTTCAGTCATCATATGGTAATTGGAGGATGATTAAAAATGGTGAGTGTAATGAAGTGCTGTATAGGTCGAGCAGGTATCAAATCCTGGACGCTAAGATTCATAGTTGGGAGCACTTAGCGCTCAGCCACGCAGTCACTTCTACAACCCAAGGTTGCGCCACTTTTTCATTCTGCATTCTGCGGTTAGGGGTATAGCTGCCCTTAGACTGCATTTTTTATTTGTGTCTGAGGGTGTTTGTATTTATCACAATGATTGCTGATGACAACGAATGTTTTCCGATTAATGATATGATTTCAGAGTCAAAGATCAAGGTCAAGTTTACTTACAGCTCATAACACGAGCTTCTATTTCATGCTTTGATGGAAAGTGTACATATTTAGCACAATAATTGCTTATGAGATGTAGCTGAAACAGACTTGCGGTTTGCCTATATGAGCCGTGACACGTGATTTCCAACAATGTGGCATTTTGATAAGTGTAGACTAAGACGAGCCTGCGCAGCCTCCTTTTAAGCTTGAAACTCCAAATGATGTTCGGTCAGTAGCTTAACAGTCATAGAATATTTAAGCGACTAGCAAAGGCTCTGATCAGTCTGCGCGTATGCGCAGGCTGGTCTGAGCCTTTGCTAGTCGCACATACCACATTGTTGGAAATCTCATGTCACGGCTCATATTATCTTTATTGTCAAAGGTCAAGATCAACTTACTTAGCAAGAGAAACAGGCAGAATAACAGTTGTGGATGCGGTGGTTATAGTTCAAAAATAGTAAGCGCAGACAACCCCGTGGCACCGCGAGGAAGAGCCGATGAACTCAAAGTCTAGGTAAAGCCATGCAAAGATCTTTATGTTCTCTTATGTCAGAAGGTGACAGAGTTTTCAATCCGTTATGAAGAAATAATATTTAATTTTAATAGATACAATGTACGATATCTAAATACTACTCAAAACAGAAACTCAAACTGATGCTGATATTACTGGATCAATGTAAGGCAAGGTAAAATATTATGTTTGAAGGCTTTCAGTAACGCAAAATCCTTTGTCCGTAAAGCATTTAGGAAACTTGGTCATGGCCCACTGAGAGACAGAACTCAGAATGCTCTCGAGCAATATATATGCCTGCTGTATCAGCCAGGAACAACCATTGGCAATCTTAATGAGTTAAGATGATGATGGCTCATGGGAAACAGGCTTCCTTCAACTAAAACTTATCTTCTTCGTAGTGTCAAAAGATCTCAGTATCAGAGCAGTATATAAAAATCTACAACTACACACCGTACAACCGGCTGCTTAGATGACAGATTACTAACAATGATGACAGATACGAGATTTTATGTCCCATGAAGGGTAGGTTATAATTTTTGGTTGGCAAAATTGTTAGAGAAGCCCTCTTGTACTCTGTAGTGGGTGAGTACACTTGTTAGAGTTGAGAGATCTTACAGAAACAAGCTGACGTTATATCTCTCACAAATAAAGCCACACTTGATCATCATTTCAGAGTTTTCAAGAGAAAAGTTACAAAAAACGTTTATATTATAAGGTTGTGCGTCTCTCCGCCAAAGTCTGCTGTCTGCACTTGTATACAATAAAACTACTATCATTTAGCTACATTTCTGCCAAATTTGAAGCCGCAGTTTGATTTTATAAAGTTTTTGGAGCCCATCAATGATGACAGGTAGAGGAAAAATGGCTGCCTTTGTCAACAGATCAATTTTGAAGTGGCTGTCTTAGATGACAGGTCATGAATTTTAGTGGCTAACATTGATGACAGGTCATTATTATAGAAAGTAACTTTACATCAACATATTTCTTTAGCCTTTTGTCTCAACTGAGAGCATAAATCATCTTCCATATTGCATTCAGGTCAAAAAAATCTTATTTGCCAGTTGGTTAACTAATATTGAGCATAGGCAAACAGTCTAGATCCAGACCAGAAACTGTAGAAACAGGGACCGTACTGTTTCTTTATCGGGCCGCGTAGAACAGTTGGTAACGTGTCTGCCAACAAATGCGAGTTTGACTGCAGATCCAGGGGTCACCAGTTCGATCCCGGCCCGGTCCCATAATTTCGTGGAGATTGATCACAAAATAATTTCTATGGTCATTCTCCTCCCTTCTGCTGAATCATTCAAGAAGAGTTGTTGTCAGTTACAAGCGAAAGTATTTGCACGAAGTACTGGTTAACTGCTTGTTCAAGCTTGCCAAGGAAAAAAGTGTGGTTAGGTGAACTGACCGTGCCGTCATGACCATAGCTGTTGACTTGGGACCTTCCCTATACATATCAACAGAAAGTTGCGCATACCGTAATCAAGGCTGAAAATATTTTGCTATGGGGAAAGATCAGGTTGCCATTCAACCTGTAACAGTATTTCTTAACTTTCTGTTGATTCATATAATGGAAGAGAAATTTTGTCACCAGGTACTGGTACTACTTTGAACAAAAATAGCATGAGCAGTAACCAGGAAGTGGCACAGCTAAAACCAAACCCTGTCCTTAAAACCCAAACATGCAATAAACTGATATTACAATAATAAATAGTGAGTATGATCAGGAAATACTACAATCACAAACTGCAGACATTCCCATGGCACCACAAAGAAAAGTTACATAACAATCACGAGACACCAGGAAGACAAACTAAGCAAAGTCTTCCCCATCCAGATGATTGCAAAACTAGAATGGACATAAAGTAACGTACAACAAAACATAAAACAATTATAGACTCCCACAATGGGAGTTGCAATAAACAACAAGTCAACAACAACAGAACCACCGCCCTAGAACTGACAGCAGCCCAAGTCACTGAGGGGCTTAAATGCATCTACTGGCACGAAATCTCCACCCCTGATTCTGCCACTGTTGAAGCACAAACAATGCCCAGGCCGCTCAGAAGCCTTCTAACTATTGCAATGTATTTTTATGGAGAAACACTCCAAAAAAAATAGCACACATGACAAAACAATGAAAATGGCCTACAACCCACAGACAAATTTCAAGATTTCACTGAAAAGTGGATATGCCCATTTGTCATCTAACTGATATCTGATCTAGATTTACATTTTGAGCATATTTTAGTATCTATGTCCTCTAAGAAACAGTATGGATCCTGTTTCTAAAGTGTATGGTCTGGATCTAGACTGTTAACCTATGCTCAATATCAGTTAAGCCAAATGGCAGATAGGATTATTTTGACCTGAATGCAATATGGAAGATGATTTATGCTCTCAGTTGAGACCAAAGGCTGAAGAAATATGTTAATTTAAAGTAACTTTCTATAATTATGACCTGTCATCAATGTTAGCCACTAAAATTCATGACCTGTCAGCAAAGACAGCCACTTCAAAAGTGACCTGTTGACAAAGGCAGCCATTTTTCCTCTACCTGTTGTCTTTGATGCGCTCCAATAACTTTATAAAATCAAACTGCGGCTTCAAATTTGGCAGAAATGTAGCTGAATGATAGTAGTTTTATTGTATATAAGTGCATACAGCAGACTTTGGCGGAGAGACGCACAACCTTATAATATAACCGTTTTTTGTGACTTTTCTCGGGAAACCTGTGAAATGATGATCAAGTGTGGCTTTATTTGTGAGAGATATAACGTAAGCTTGTTTCTGTAGGATCTCTCAACACTTACAAGTGTACTCACCTACCACAGAGTACCAGAGGGCTTCTCTAACAATTTGGCAAACCGAAAATTATAACCTACCCCTCATGGGACATAAAATCCCGTATCTGTCATCATTGTTAGTAACCTGTCATCTAAGCAGCCGGTTGTACGGTGTGAACTAAGCCGTTGCCTGAATATCATGGTTAGAGATGAGATGGTGAGACTTATGTTCCTATTATTAGGTCGCTGGGGACTTGTTCTCCAAGGCTACACTTTAAAAATAAATCATAAATCTGGTCTGGTTCTCAAAACTGCACAGCAAATTTTCTCTAAAGGAATAGGTATTAATAGACTTTTCGCTTACTGTAAAGGCGGCAACTTTAATATTCATATCTGGGCGTGGTTCGGCTATTTCATCTGCTAAGGAAGGGAAATCAGGTTCTATTTATAATTTGGTAAATAGATAATAAGCTATTTGGGTCGAACAAACTTGCGTGCATTTCATGAAAATCCTAATCGTATACACACTAAACTCACATTTATTAACCCTAAAAAGCGCTTAATCACAAAATGTATGTGTTTTTTTGTCGTCCACTAAAATATTTGAAGCCTCATAGACAAACAGTGTAGACCCAGATCAGACTGCTCCTGTAGGAGCAGTCTGATCTGGGTCCACAATGTTTGCCTCCATGCTTATGTTAAATAGACATTTTCAGATGCAGTTATTTTGCTGGCGTTTTAAGGACTAAATAATGTGTTTTGCGTCTGTACTGAAATAAAGGCGCAAGATGATACAGTTACTTTGGAATAAAACCACGCCTCATTTTCAGCTTTTACCTATGTCTAAGGTTGACCAGTCCTTATTACGCATTCATGAGGCGCCGCCTTTACAGTAAGGGAAAAGTCAAATAATATAGCAATTCAACATCAGTAGAATCAAATGGTTTAGCAGATCATATTTTTTTATCTTAATTCTGGTGATTACACACAGACTACTCTAATCTATCCTGGTGAAGATGATGCTGATGTGATGATAGCTGCTGCATCTGATAAGACGGCATTGATGCAACAGGGATATTTTCATTGGACTGTTAGTCTATCAGCGGGACTGCCCTGATTTCAACCATATCTTTCAGTATCTTGCTCATCATAAGGTGCCAGGGCATTCACAGCTAAAACGCACAGTGATTGCAGAGTCTTACAACTATGAGTTGGAGTATCACTTCAATTCTAAGATGAGTAAGTACGCACCAATTACGATACACAGACATTTATGGAAAAAGTGTATCTCACCGATAGGATACAGCGAAGCGTTTCAAGCTTTGTGTTAGATGTTTATGTGATGGACATAGTGGTAAATCATGTCAAAGAAGTCAGCCATAGGGGCGAAAAATTGCATCATGTGCTTTTATACAGAAATGACGATCGACAGGTAGAAGTAAAATGAAAGAGTTGCTTATTAAATAAATCTTTTTATACAAAAACATGCCATAAGCTGCCTGATGCAAGCCTAATAAATATAATCAAACTTTATCACTGCACTTCCGTCATTGAGGGGAATAATCAAACCAGAGAATCGCGAATGCAGGCACAGGATGTTTATACTGCGGACTTCAGTAGTCTACCAACTGTTCCTGCCATAGTAAGTCAATGGGATCGCAGACATAAAGTAGACAACGCAACAATAAAAGAAGGCACAAAGGCAGTCATCGCTATTGAGCTGGAGAATAAAGCAGAAATCTCGATTAGCGATAAAAACTGCATAGTACACCAAGGAGGTGAAACTGCACATCCGATTGGCGACGACGAACATGAATAACCATGCATGTAGGGTAACTAAACGGCTAAGTGCAGCAGATTTCTTCAAACTTTTGCATAGTTTGAGTAAAGACAGTCATGCATTCAAAGCGGAAGCGTACTATGTAGTTGCAGATATAGACTATCGAATTTACATGTTAAGCTGTAATTCTAAATGTCGTCTACATTAGGTTTATCTTAATACTTCAGAGACACTTTTATGGGTTTAGTAAACTCGCATTGTTTTGATATGTAGCTAGCATCCTTTGAATTATTTGCACATACGTTATGCCCAATGGTGTGATAGAAAAAGGGACTTTGTTATTTAGTACTGTGTAAACTACTTTTGAAAGTTATAGTTTTAACTTTAGGGTTTTGGGGTGGGGGTAACTTTTGTGCCCAAATTTCATTTTACAGAAGGTCAGCGTTTCGCTGGGTATTCATCTAAATACATGAAAATATACTATTTGCGGCCTAAAACAGTATAGGAAAGTGGTGCGTTTGCATAAAATTCGGGTTGAGAATATTTTATCGTTTCTTCTAAATAATTTATCTGTCAATGACTTTCGACTATTACCTGTAATGTTTCGAGTTCAACCAGTTTGACATGTTCACTGAGGTGTATCATACCTACATACTGTATACATCAGAGTCTAGATAATTATGATTTAGAGCGTTAAATTGCATTTTTTTCAGACTCATCAGATATAAATTATAAGTTGATGCTTAAAAAACCGTCTCATTGTGACGGTTTTTTTGAGAATCCACAACATATGTTTTGGTTGTAAAATAAGATGAATAATTACTTGATACTTTATCATAACTAAAGCCCTGATACAGGCCATTGTAAATTAATATTTACCTACAGGTTTGTGGTATTTATAATAAATGGTTATTGAGCATTTTGACAATGTTCCCACCGTGACCAATCGTGTCAATTTTATATGTTGCGTGAAATGTAAAAACACAATTGTATGCAAAAGGATTAGTTTGGTCACGGGGGGGGGGAAGCACTTCAGTAAAACTTTTTTTTCTATGTTCTCGTATATGTTGAATAGCAAAACCAGAGTTTTCAATCAATATTTCTTAATCGATACTTGTCCAATAAGAAAAAAAAATCCGAATGATCAGAGGGTTGAAACTACTATCCTTTCCATGGAAAAATAGCAGTTTCTTAGAAACTTTCTGCTTGCCATTTTTATGGGCAAATCTTCATTAAGACTGTCTGAGGTCCCTTGGTGGAGGTACACTGGGTGTGCTACGGAACAAATATCAAGGCTCTAAGCCCTGTGGATTCAGACATGCAGATTTTCACATTTTTCCTTGATAAGCATATGTAAAACATTTGACCCCCGGAGCAGGGCCAGTTTTGGCCCTAGGTGTGTAATTTGAACAAACGTGGTAGAGGTCTACTTGGTGATGATGCATACCAACTATCAAGGCTCTATTATTTCACATTTTTCCTATATAAGTCAATGTAAAACATGTGACCCCGGGGCGGAGTCATTTTTGGCCCCAGGGGTAAAATTTGAACAAACTTGGTAGAGGTCTACTAGGTGATACTAAATACCAATTATCAATAGTCTAGGCCATCTGGTTTCAGACAAGAGGACTTTTTCACATTTTCCCTATATAAGCCTATGTAAAACATGTGACCCCCAGGGCGGGGCCATTTTTGGCGCCACGGCTATATTTTGAGCAAACTTGGTAGATGTCTACTAGGTGATGATCCATACCAAATATCAAGAGTCTAGGCTTTCTTGTTTTAGTCAAGAAGATTGCTCACATTTTCCCTATTTAAGCATATGTAAAACATGTGACCCCGGGGCCGGGCCATTTTTAGCCCCAGGGATATAATTTGGACAAACTTGGTAGAGGTCCACTAGGTGATGTTACATACCAAATATCAAGGCTCGAGGCCTTGTGGTTTCAGACAAACAGATTTTTCCACATTTTTCCTATATAATGTGACCCCGGGCCGGGCCATTTTTAGCCCCAGGGCTATAATTTCAAAAAAAATTGGTAGAGCTCTACTAGGCGATGCTGACTACCAAATATCAAGAGTCTATGCTTTCTAAGTTCAGACAAGAAGATTTTTAATTGTTCATCTTGATAATCTATTTTTGGCCTCTATGACCTAGATATACAACGGACCAGAACCATTTGAACAATTTTGGTAGAGAGCCACTCAAAGATCATTTGCGTGAAATTATTTCAAAATTGGGCCAGGGGTTTAGGAGTTGTCGTTTAAGTCAATTGTTAACGGATGGACGGACATACGATGGATAAAGACCGAACACAAATGCTCACCTTGTCATTTGACAGGTGAGTTTAAAAACAATAGGCATTTACCACAATCAGGTGTCAATGTTCCTTGGAAAAGGACTTTTTCCAAGTGATCTACATCTAAAAGGGGAAAGGTTTTTGACTTCTGGGTTTATTGATGCCTTGTAGTCACCTGCTGGGAAAGGGCTGACCCCTTGGCTCTCGTTTGTGATGTCTAATTTGGAGGATTTTTTTACATTTCCATTGATATCCTGGGGCAGGTGTGGTACTTTCTTATTTTAATTGTGTTAAATTGCGAGGAAGAACAGATTAAACTAATCAACCAGCTTGCACACCAGGTTGGAGTTTCAGCTATTTTACTCGTTTAGATAATTGAGCCGTGACATGTGATTTCCAACAAGGTGGCATTTTGACATGTGTAGACTCGGAAGCGCCTGTGCATTCCCCTTTCAAGCCTAGAAACTACAAATTAAGTTCAGTCAGTAGCTTAACACTCATAGAATACTATTTGCGTATGCGCAGGCTGATCTGAGCCTTTGCTGGTCGCATATATCACATTGTTGGAAATCTCATGTCGCGGCTCAATTCTATCTCACGTACCAAATAACAACCCGTTGGAAAGATACAAATAGAACAGTCATACGTCTGAAGACAAACGACGCCATTGTTACGTTAAAGTGAAGTCATAATGATATGTCGCAAACTTCTTGAAGTATTTTTGTTTCAATATAAAAATTCGATATTTAACGGTGCGCAAGAAAAAGAATCAATTGTTTGTGTGCGGATGGAATAGACAAAGCCTTCCCTCGTAATCACCGTATGCCATCACTTGGCAAGCTTCTTGATGTAAAAACGGTGATCCTCGGGGCGGGTATTTCTATCCCATCATCACATTCATTATAGATTCTTATTTTCTACATAATAAGCCAAAACAAACAGCATTTTTTATTAACCAATAAGAGGATTGCCTAATTTAAAAGGACTTAGAACATAAAGAATCTTACATGAGTGATCATGTTTTATTGAATGTATTAAACTAGTTGAAAAAAGAGATACATTGCGAGCATTTTATCACTTTTTCAATAACAAAGAAGCACGAAAGTCTGATTATAGCTATCATATGACATTAGAATTACTCAAAAAACGATTTTTTGCGTGAAAGCGTCAAGATTATGCCGTCTTTTACGCAACCTTATAACATGTATAATGGACGTCATAACGTAACGTTACTAAATCTGTAAACCACTATTCTAGGAGACTTGCCACTGAATATTTCCCCATTGTCAACAGTGCCAAATACGAGTAAAATATCCAGTCCTTCCTAAATATTTACAAATTTATTTTTCAATAAGTTTTTCTATTTGAATGAACTTTTTAGATTTCCTTTAAAAATGGGGTTTAACATCTGCGAAAGGAATGGTCTATTAATAACTCGGGCAACCCAGTAGTCTTAAAGCAAATGAATAGATGATTTTTATCATAGGGAGTCATCTAAAAAAATCAATGCAGTCATATCCTGCTTTTGGCACAAAATGTTTTAATTGTTTTTATTTCTGTTGAAAAAAATGGGGTTCCCATCTTCGAGATGAATGGTCTGTCAATAACTCGGGGAACCCAGTAGTCTCAAAGCAAACAAATAGATTATTTTGTCATAGGGGGGTCCAAGAATCAATACAGTTTTCTCCTGATTTGGGCATAGAATGTTCAAACACTCTTGATTTTGACTTATTACATCTTGTCGTTTATCACCTTCTTATAAAGCAAAGGTATACGAACAATGAAATGACCCACTGGAGTTTTCTACAGACGATAACCTTTTTTCCGTTTAGGGCGTGGCCGCACCTCATAAATATTTAGTGATATGCTACCTCCAATGCATTGCAAATGTAAAGCGACGTCTGATTGGATAATGTCACAATTTTGCGACAGTATAATTATCCTGCAATAAGGTAACGTCGCCTTTCATTGGCGGACAAGTGGTGTTTTGCAGCTGGAAAGCTGGCGGCCGCTGTACGTACTGTCCTTACTAGATAAGTTCAAAGTGACGTCAGAGCATGTTTTGATAATTGGACATTGTCCATTGATGTAAATAGGTAAAACGGTTTCGCTAACTTTGTAGATGATATTCTTTTATCATTAATATTTGTCACAGTTGGGCTGGCGCGGCGGTAAGATCATAGACCTCTGTCCCGAATTTTTGCAATTGAAGGTTCGAACCCCAATCACGGCATATTTTTTTATCTTTGCTTTTTGATATTTTATGTTTGTGAATGATGACCTTTATTATTTTTATTTGATATGACAGAAAACGAAAAGCGGAAAGAAGGCGATGACCTGATGACATGTTTTGTAATACATGTAAGTCTACTCTCCTTACACATTTTTTAGAAACAGCTGTTTTACAAAAAGGCTTGTCGTTTACTACCCACTTACAAATTTGAGCTTTGCAGCAGTTGGTTTTCTATTAATCATAGAAACATTGATAATAATTTTACCTTCGAAAAGGTCAGTTGTCTAAAATGGGTGTTACTAAAAAAGGCGATAAACCCAAAGTCTGCCTCTCAAATATGCTATAAGGAGAGTAATTTTATATTTGCTAGCTCGTTTTTGGGGAAAAACACTCAAAGAATACTATAGTAAAACATTTAAAATAGACCAAAAATATGATAAAAAGTCTTGTTTAAGCAATAATGATATTTAAAAAAAAATCAATAGTGTGGGATTCGAACCCTCCCCCGTTTTAAATCTCTCGTTAATAGATATAGATACAAATATTTGCCTCGGCTCAACCGACTGAGCTAAGACGGCTTGGTATAATATTTCTGTATTTTAAAAACCTTTGTCAGGTATTAATGTAATTTTTTACCGTTAATAACGGTATAACCTGTATTACCTTCAAGTGTTGGTACGCCCTTTACGTCACTTTTAACTTATCTATAGGCTACAATAGGCGCAACACACTACATTTTCACAGTCTGTTTTAAGTAAACAAATGAAACTAGTGCGTTAGAATGGGGATAGCCGTATTCAAAACTTTCATTTGGGGATGTATATCGTCGGATATCCGTTCGGAAATCACGTTTAAGGCTCCGCTGACGCGTCGCCGTAAAACTAAGGAGAGTTTCCTAGATTAAATAATTATCACATAAGAATGATCGCCTATGGACGTTGAAAAATATGAAACCACACATAACGTTTCTCTGTGCCAAAGTACAAGTATTAGCATATATATAAAGCAGTTAGTCACTTACGGATGCTACAGTATGACCCTGTCCAGCCAGGACAACAAATCGTCGCCAGGTAATAAACAGTTCTAAAAGAGAGAAGAAGAAAACAATCAAAAACAACACCAAACAATTCGTAGAATTAATCTGAGACCTAAAAGCGTGAAAAATTGTCCTTTAGCACATTATCGGGAAGCATCGAAAGAATACGTTCTAGGCTGCAGTATATGTATACTATGCACAATAGATTTAGCAATTTCGTGTGTTTCGCATTTTATTTTGCCCACCTTAGAGCCATACTGTAAATTCGGAATTTTTCGCGAGGGTTTTATTTTTGCAAAACTTCGCATGTGCGAAGTTGCGCGATAATAAATCCCTCGCGAAATGACAAAATCACTCAGTTGTTTTACCGATATAGGTAAAACGTGCCTTATATTAGTACATGTATATGCATTTTGGGAAAAGAAACAAGTGCAGAATATGTCAGCAAAATTCACATCCATTGTAAGTAATGCAAAATTGACAATCATGAGGGTTTATGTATTGTCTTTGATCTCTCTTAGGCATCCTAATTATATCTTATAGCTGTGTAGCAGACGTAATAAAGCTTTAATGTTGTTAAAACGTCAGCTGCCGTCAATGACAATAAAGCTGAATCATTTGATAAAACATCTTTTGATTTATTGATGCCTAAGTTCAACAGGCCCGTCCCTGTTTAACTGAAAGATTGTTGACGGGACGTAAAGAATCAAATCAAACAAACAAGTTCAACAGAGAATCAGACAACCAAACAAATCATAGGCTAGGAATATGACTATCGCATGGTTGATTCAAACTTTTTGTTTGTTGTTGCTCCCATTGTGGGAGTCTGTAATTGTTCTGTTGTTTTGTTGTATGTTACTTTATGTCCATTCTAGTATTGCAATCATCTTGATGGGGAAGAGAGGGCTGGCTGCCTTGCTTGGTTTGTCTTCCTGGTGTCTCGTGATGGTTGAGCGGCTCTTCCTCACGGTGCCACGGGGTTGTCTGCGGTTTGTGACTGTGGTGTTTCCTGATCATACTCACTTACTATCTTAAATTACTGGGGGAAAAGCGTGACGCGCTTCTGAGATGAAGACCACTTTAGTCTTTATGTTTCAGCTCAAGCTTCGTAGCCATTAAGACGTTCAATTAAAAACCATTGGCCTCAATATGTTAGAAGGCATCTTACAGCTTTACTTGTAAATATTGTCTATTAGGAAATACCGATTTGAACATCGAATAAAGGCGATAACGTATAAGCATGATGAAAAAAGTCAAATTGTGAAAACTTAGTGCTTTTGTTTCGTAGAAAAATCAGAAAATTTCCGGATTTGTGTGGGTTTATTTGATTTCAGTGACTAAGCAATCGCTTGAAAATGATTTTCGCTTCCCCAAATGACCTGAAATGCCCACTTTGTCCGCTAGGCTTAAAATCTTAAGCTACTTTAGTACAGTCGCTGCGTTTAAAAATTCTGTATTTTTTCTACGGCGTTACTTATTAATGCATAAGTAACTAATATTAGTTCATTTTTGAAACAGTGGTTACTAAGCCTATATTTGTAATTGGTTTTGAAATGGACTATTCTGAAGAGGTGTGTGATCAAAGTTATTGTTCAATGAATAACGTTTTGATAAATTTTTTCGCTTTTCAAAGGGTAAAGTAAAAACAAATGTAGACTTTTCTTATTAAAAGAGTATTCAAAACGTCTAAAATGGGGTGTCTTTGCAGTATAAATGTCGGGTGTTCAACACCTGCTCTACCCATGGGCTGAGTCTATTTTTTCACTCCAATGGCTATACTTTAGAATTACTTTAGAACAACTGAGGAAAGAAATAGTTCCAACATTGTGTTTTTTTTGCGTGTTATTAGCGTTTTTTTTTTTATTATTTTTTCGTCATTTATAACATAGTTTTTCATTAATTTTATGAAAAATAAGGATATGAAAAAAAATAAGTATTTTGAGATGTAAATAATGGATGAGTGGCGATCAAATATTATTCGCATAGAAAGCTGCCAGTATGATATCCTGATCAAAATTTTGGCCCATTGTTAGTAAGACAATAAGACAAATTTTTCTACAGCGTTACTTATTAATGCATAAGTAACTAATATTAAATCATTTATGAAACAGTGGTTACCTAGCCTATATTTGTAATTGGTTTTGAAATTGACTATTCCGAAGAGGTGTGTGATCAAAGTTATTATTCAATGAATAACGTTTTGATTACATTTTTCGTTTTTCAAAGGGTAAAGTAAAAACAAATGTAGACTTTACTTATTAAAAGAGTATTTAAAACGTCTAAAACGGAATTCTTTTCAGTGTAAATGTCGGATGTTCAACACCTGTTCTACCCATGGGCTGTGCCTATTTTTTCACTCTTGTCAGCTGGTCTAATGGTCTAACTTATAATAACTTAGGATTGTAACTAATAGTTTTTGGGAGTCACAAACTTTCGACTTTTTCGTTCTGCGCGGACAAGTATATTGGTTTTCATAAAAGATCATTTTTGGGAAGGAATAAAAGGCGGGACCAATACCCGGCACTCGGGACCAAATTCCGGAACAAAAGTTTGCAAGCATCAAAATGGTATTTAAAATATAAATATCGACCTGAAAATTGGATCACATGTTCATTATAGGGTCTTTTTAAAAATGCATATAAAGATTATTTATGACTTTTGATTTTTTCTAATTCCTAGCACTAATACTGGGCCCTGTCTTGCATTTTAGACCTGGGGCCAGTTTAAGTGTATATAATTTATTAGTTAGCTAACAGATTTAATTATGATAGGAGCTTATATTCTAATGATGCATTATAGAAACAATGGACAATCAAGTTATCTTTGGCGGCCAAATTAACATGCAAAATAATATACAAACAGTTCACGTTGGCATATTTCACTTATTCTCATTTCAGCGATCAGTAAAGGCTCGTGCGAAACTGTGCATTGTCGCAAACTCGACTGAGCTTCAAATTCTAGAATTATCAAAATTCCATATTATTTCCCATTTCAGCAATCAGCGAAGACTCGGGCGAGTCTGTGCATTGTCGCAAACTCGACTGAGCTTCAAATTCTAGAATTATCAAAATTCCATATTATTTCCCATTTCAGCAATCAGCGAAGACTCGGGCGAGTCTGTGCATTGTCACAAACTCGATTGAGCTTCAAAATTAGAGAAATAGCAAATTTCCATATTATTTCTCATTTCAGCTATCAGCGAAGGCTCAACCGAGTCTGTGCATTGTCCTAAATTCGACTGAGCTTCAAAATTAGAGAAATAGCAAATTTCCATATTATTTCTTTTTTCAGTCATAAGCGAAGGCTCAGTCGAGTCTGTGCATTGTCGTAAATTCGACTTAGCTTTAAAATTCGAGAAATAGCTCATATATATATTTTTCTCATCTGATGCGAACAGCGAAATCACAGGCGAGACTGTCGTTTGGCATAAACTCGACTGAGTCTTCGTTGCTTTAAAACTGCAACAAATACCTAACTTCACGTTTTTCTTTCTACATTAATGCAAGTAGCGAAAGCTCAGCCGAGGCTGTGCATTGGCATAAACTCGACTGAGCCTTCTCTGCTTGAAGATGGCGATAAGTTCCAAATAATATTGATGTCTAAAACGTTTCTGTAGGCTTAATATATTGAAACTCCCTTGAAATCGTAAATACCAAAATAGAGAAATTAATGACGATTTTGGTCCAGGGTTGGTCCCGGGCTAATTATCTCTTAGAATATTTGATCAATTCAAATATATATATATATTTTTTTTCTACTCTTTGGAAATTTTGTAGATGACAAGATGAAAAAAATGGGATCAAAAAGGTTTCTCTAGTGAACATTTTGAATATACTTGACATCGTCAATACCAAAAAAGAAAAAATGATGACGATTTTGGTCCCTGGTTGGTCCCGGGCTGATTATCTCTTAGAATACTCGATCAATTCAAATACTTTTTTATTTGTATCCTCTTTGGGATCTTTGTAGATAACAAAATGAAAACAGTTGGAAGCAAAAAGGTTTCTCTAGTGAAAATTATGAATATACTTGGCATCATCAATACCGCAACAGAAAGATTAATGGCGATTTTGGTCCCGGGCTGATTGTCTTTTAGAATACTCGATCAATCCAAATATATTTTTTATACTCTTTAGGATCTTTGTAAATAACAAAACGAAAAAAGTTGGAATAAAAAAGGTTTCTCTAGTGAAAATTTTGAATATGCTTGACATCGTCAATACCGCAATAGAAAAAATAATGACGATTTTGGTCCCGGGCTGATCCCAGGCTGATTATCTCTGAGAATACTCGATAAATTCAAATATTCTTTTGATTTTTATACTCTTTGGGATCTTTGTAGATAACAAAATGAAAAAAATGGAATCAAAAAGGTTTCTCTAGTGAAAATTTTTAATATATTTGACATCGTCATTTCCGCAAAAACTGGTCCCGGGTCTAAAATGATTGACAGGGTCCAGTATTTTGGCTGTTTAATACAAATAAACAAGAGTCATAAAACATCATTTACCCATGTTTAAGAAGACCCTATAATGAAAATATATTCCAATTTTCATGCTGATATTTGCGTGTCGAATATAATTTTAATGCTTGCAAACTTTGGTCCCGAGAATTGATCCCGGGTCCCGGGCATTGGTCCCGGCTTCAATTCCTTCCCTCATTTTTAAAGGTATTTCCCCCATCGGAAGTCTAAACTTACAAATGCGACCTACTGCTGATTTTTCTTTTGTGGGTGTCTTTTTATCATGCTAGTATGCAATTTGTAAAGCATGGAGTGTAGCGGTGCATGGAATGGCGTGCTATGTTTAGAATGGTGTCTTTTAGTTTCTCTAAGATCAATACCCAGTCACATAGAGGTCACCTTCTTACTTCTTAGAGAAGGGACTACGACTTTCACTTATAAAAATATCATAAATAATAAATACGCCACACACAACTCCAAATACCGTTACTCTATGGCTCCATGCCATTCCATGTTTAAACATAAGCCTCCTATTGATATGTATGAATCAAGGGGATTGTTTTCAAAGCTGGTTTTTTTTTACACACAACCGATTGCAAATTATATACAACTGTATGTTTATTGATGAAGACGCATATATCTGCCATGTTGGCAGGACCCACAAACAGAAGAAATCTACAACATAACTACTTAGCTGTTAATACTAAGCACTGGTAGGTCTGATGTCCGGTTTTGTAATTTAATGCAATTAAAGACAGACAAGTCCATATCAATAAGGCAAATTAGGGGGAGAGAGTTTTAACTTAACTTCATATAACTCTTCAATTAAATGTATTTTCTAGACCTAAACTTAAAGCCATTAATTCGATGGACTTGCCAATCATGTTCAATTCACTTTACTCAAACCATTAACCATCTTCTGTTGTAATACCTTCTATCAATCATAAACTTCTACGAATCAGCCCTTAGAAAATAAGCATTTCAAGATGTAGAGGTAGTATCATTGAATCTTTATAAAAGTAAGCATTTCGAGAGGAAGACAATTTCTATGGACCGAGGGACGATCAAAAATTATTCACACAGAAATCCTAAAATGGCATATTCATAATGGTTTTGATCAAAATTTCGGCCCATTGTCTATAATTGTGTATCATACTGGCGTTTATCTTAATCTATCGCTAATAGCATGTGTCATCACCGATCTATTATGAATTTAACGATTTCGACAGGTTGATGTAGTTTTTAAAATTTGTATAGGGCATGTAGGTACTCGTTTCTCAACACTGACTGTCTGTTTCTGTTTTAGAGCTACCGGTACTTGTTAATGTTTATGCAACATGAAAAATTGCGGTGGTTAGAGATTAATATTATAGCAAGTGACCAAAATGGATAATATTTTGACCACTTAAATGTTTATTAAATATTTGATCGGCCCACTTACATCTATGTTAAGGAAGAAGTCTAATAGTTATGTATTCATAATTAAAGGGTCTTGGTGACGCTGGTTTGACAACAAGCATAAGCTTTCACAAAAGCTTGCTCCCCCATCACCGTCTGATTGAATAGTTTATTAACGAAACGTCAAGCATTTAATGACTCATTTCAAAGCCACTTTAATGTTTATCTCATTGCAAAAAAAAAACTAAAAAAAAAACTTCATTATTATCCTTCATCTATTATTACTCATAAGAACCTTTCGACAACGCCGTTTATAACATGTAACACATAGTTTTTCTTGCTTATACACGAAAATTCTTGTCCGATGATCTGCAATAATTGCATCCTCATCCAAAAAGATGAAATTTAAGACCTATACGAAAATATTGCTAATTCATTTTTCATAGTGAACTTGTCTTAAGTGGTCACTCAAAACTAGACAAAACAAAGGTCTTACAGCCATATTTTAGCTTAATGCAGGTCATAAGTGTATATATATTGCAGAATGCTCCTATATATTTGACCTACATTAGGCGATACACGGTCTTGAAAATCAATTTTTGTTTTCTTTTGAGCGGATGCTTAAGGCAGGCTTTACTGTATAGTATATTTTGATCACATGCTATTAACTTCATAGACGCCATGCCAACACATAACATGTTCATTTGCAGCGTAATAAACGGCTACAACTTTTCATGATAAACGTCATAGAAAAGACGATGCCATAGGTATAAATAATGGTAGAATCTAAAGTTCACGTAGCCTGTAAATAAAACTCTTTGAACAACAAAAACAATCAATTTTGATCGGGCTGACAACACGTGTTACCGAACTACATATTTTCCTTACGTCAAGCACGACTGATAAACCCAGACTTTTTGTACACATCCGAGGCCTGATTGTGAAATGGACGGAGACGTCCCGAATGCAAAATCGAATTATTTTTTTCACGTATTTTTCATTCATTGATGTTTATGTGCAAATTATGGCAAACCCATTCATTAATGCACACAAGGCTTTTTTCGATTAAAATATTCAGTGTGCTGATGCGACCTTGAAATAGACTTTGAGCTAAAAAAGGTCCTGCTCCCCCCCCCTAGGGAATTTTGCAGACATATCCTATCTTGAAGAAAATTTCAAGCCGCATCTTTTTAGAGATGTTTGCACTCTGTGCTCCGGGGCGTTAGTCTCTGACAGCCTGTTACATATGTTACTGTAACAAACTAAGGAAAAAATCAAAATGAAAGTTTGAGCTACAGAAAGAAGACATTAAACCATCTAATTATTCAAATTTCTTATGTAGTTTGTAAGCTGGATGCCTAAGCTACATAAAAGCAGCATTTTAAACAAAATTACAGCCTTCAATGGTGTTATATGCGTTACATATATCAAATTTCCCTTTGAAAGTTGAAATCGTGACTAACATCATTCATTTTACAGCCGATTTGTGCATTTTTACTAGTGTTTTTAATCTTAGTTTACTAAAATACTCATTTGACTAATAGAAAAAACAAAGTTTGCTTTTCTATCTCAAATACATTGTTTTATATGAGCTATTAAACAACCCTACCCCCAATTTTAAGTATCCAATTTTGGTATCTTTTATTGAAGAAAAATATATGAAAATATTTGACGTTCGTGGATATCTTACATTTTTGGCACTGTCTTGCTAATGCAATAAAGAATCATACATTTGCAAGTTTGACATCAGGATCAGAGTACTTATTAAAGTATGTAAGGTATGTTACATGGCATAATGAATGAGCTAGGAAATTTTCTTTGAAGTAAGAGATGATATTTCAGAAAAATACCTTTTTTCACATGTTTTCCTATTAATCTCTAGCCTCTGGTGCCTTAGTCTTAGTAATTACAGTCATTGCTGATAACAAGCCCATGGAATTGTGTTACCTATGTTATATATAACCTTTTTAATCACATATTTCCTAATGCATATAATATTAAAATATATAGACATATAGATAGAAAATAATAGTTCTCATTTAATTGACACAATTTAATAAATATTCCTATTAAATAAAATTATTCAAAAACAATCTTTATTCAAGTCACCCTCACAATGTCTATCATTGTGTCTGCTTCTATTGCAAAATAATCACCCATTTTATCACAACCAGTAGAATCATGGCATTGTGTTAGGACTGCAAACTGAGTACAATCCTGTTCCTCTCCACCCCTTTGGGAATTGTGCAGACATATCCTACCTTAAAGAACAATTCAAGCTGCATCAAAAAAGAGATGATCGCACTCTATTAACTAGGGGGTTAGTTTGTAATGGTTTGTGCGTATGTTACCATATCAATTTAAGAATAAATGAATTGAAAGTCTGAGAAACAGAAAGGAGACATAAAACTATCTATTTATTTGAATTATTCATGTAGTTTGCATGCTGAATACCTTTGATACATAAGAAAAGATTTTTTAACAAATATACAGCTTCCTATGGTGTTATATGTGTTACATTAATTAAGATTACTTTTTAAATTGGTAATTGTGACAAACATCACTTATAAGCATTTCGTGTGATCCTCCTCTTTAGCCATCAAAAGACTTAATTTTCTTTGTATGTGTGGCCAGTGCCAGCGTCAAACAACTTGACTCAGCCAAACTTGAATCCTTAGCAATCTTTAAAAGCAGAAACAGCATGTCAGTGTCATGGGATCAAACACCTGATTAAATATGGGTTTAATGCCATTTCACATATATGCATACAATGGAGTATGACTGGTATATATCTCTTCCTGTGAAGTGGCAAGAGCAATCTAAATGCAGCTGCCTCTGCATCCGTGCTAGTCAAATGATAACTTTGCTCTGATTTTGCAAAATCTATGTCTCTACCGTGTACCTCTAAGAATACTTTAAGATTTCTGACATTGGTCAAACAGAAATTTGATAGGCTGCTTTTTTGCATCATTTGCCATGGAACCTATCCAGTCTTTTGGTGCTTAAGTCCTAAGGTCTTAGATCATTAGTATTTTGCTGCGCCCAAAGAACTTTATAAGTTTTCTTTAGTTACAATGTTGACTCTTGATGGTTTTGGCAGACTGTCTGAAACTATTTTTGTTACACCTTGAAAGTTATATGTTATAAGAGAAAGAATATGAAGTTGGACATTGACATCAATTATGTTTTCAGTTGGTTGTTTTTTTTATGTCAGTACATTGAAGCATGTCTTAAAATAATGTAAAACCTATGATTTCTCAGTTTTTGCAGCCATATCATCAGCTGTTGCATTCAAAAGAAGGAAAGTGGACTATAGGTAGAATGGGATAACCAGTAGTTCTGTATTATGCTCTATGGAAGATTTATACAGAGTAAACAAGTTGATTAGGTGCCTCATTTCATGATCCATTGAAAACACTGAAATTGAAAACACTTGCCTCTGACTGTGTAATCAAAAAGGATGTCACGACAATTCCCTTGCTCATTTATTATGGCGAGTTATATATGTTACATACTTTAATAAGCGCTCTTATCTTAGAAACTTAGTGAATCATTGAATTGAAAGGGTCTAATTTGCGCTCTGTTCATCCTGCATTTCATTGCTTTACCTGCTGTGATACATCTAGCTCGTTTATCTGAAGGGAAAGAGCTACCTCGGTTTCAGCACTTCAGAAGCACTAAGACTTTAAATAAGTCTTTGAATGCTTGGGGAAAGAATACTAAGACTTTAAATAAGTTTTTGAATGCTTGGGGAAAGATAATAAGTGCAGAGACATTATTAGATGAAAATATGTGGGTTGCATGTATGGAAAGGCTACATTTATAAACGTTAACCAGCTAAGATATGATTCTTTATTACAGAAATATCAAGGTACATCAGTCCAGGTACTCATTGCTCTTAATGGCATAGTTTTCCTCCTTGTAAAGCTTTAGTCTTTCTCCTACTTGCAGAGTATCACCTTAAACACATACTCAAAGAGCCAATGATTAGGAATTCATATCAGTTCCAAGCCATAAATGGCAAAATTGGAAAGTTGATAATGGCTCATCAATTTTGAGTGGACTGGGGTAAAATTGAATAACAGTAAATGATTGAAATATTGTGTGATGATTCTACTAGTTGCAAGGAGGCATGTGATAATAATGATTACCACAGAAGCAGACAAGGACAAACATTTAACATGAGTGTTAAATCGATGAGAAATAGTTTGGACCATTTCATTTATTGTATTTTCTTGTAAAAATGTAAAACTATCTTTTCTATTTGTGGCTCTATATTTAGCATTATATGCACAGTATTAAGAAATGTGTCCTAAAGGTCATTGATAACATCTGTTACACCAGTCCATGGGCTTGATAATCAGAAATGAATATAATTTCTAGTGTTTTTGCACCAAAGACTTATAAGTACACATTAAGTGTCCTGTTCTTTAACTTAATGACATCTTGTAGATATATGAGCAAGACACACTAAGAAAATGAAAAATATCCACACGCTATAATCGCTTTCATGTGTTTTACTTAAACGGTTATAACAAAATTCGCTTCTCTGTAAAACTGGGAGTAGGGCTGTGTATTAGCTCCTATAAGACAATATATTTAAGATAGAAAAGCAAACTTGGTTTTTCCTATTCATCAATTGAGTATATGTTTGTAAAATCTAATTAAACAGTTTGAAACCAAGTCATAGTAGCTGTTTAACTAAATGCCGATAGCCACAATTATAGCTTATAAATTATAATAAGGCACATGTAACGCACATAACACCACAGTTAGCTGTATTAATGTTAAACAGCTTCCATATGTAGTAAAGACATCCAGTATAAAACCTATAAAAATGTCAATTTATTAGATAATTTTAATGTCTTCTTTTGGTAGCTCAAACATTAAAATTTCTTATCCTCAAATTGATATAGTAACATATGTAACAAGCTGTTACAGGCTAACGCCCTGACTTACAGAGTGCAAACATTTCTTATTGAATGCACCTTAAATGGTTACATAAGATGTAATTTGTCTGCAGAATTCCAAAGGGGATTAGGATGGAGCAGGCCCTTACTCAGCTTGATATCAAAATACTGTTTGATGATTTTACTTATCATGCTAACATATGTAACACTCTCTGATCTTTAAAACTTGATGACAACTAGCAGATCTATAAGTCTTTATCATATGAGCCAGTTTAAAATCCCTAAACAATGTAAGATATCCAAAAGCTGCGAGTTTTTTTACAATTTTAGCTCAAACTTTCAAACTACATTACCTTTATTTGATAAAGTAACGCATGTAACACACTGTTTCAGACTAACGCCCCAACATAGAGAGTGCAAACATCCCTTATTCGATGCAGCTTGAGTTGCACTATAAGAAGGAATATGTCTGCAAAATTCCCTTGAGGAGATTAAAACATTTTTAGGCATATCTTACGTAAAGACAATGAGCTTGCCCATTTATTACATCAGGTAACATATGTTACAGCCTCTGATATTAAAAATTTTGCAACAAACTTGCAGATTCATGAGTCTTTTCATATAAGCAAATAATTCCCAAGCAATGAAACACATTCATCAACTGCAAATATTTTTTAACTATTTTTACTTTAGTTTTAATACCAAACATTTCACCTTAAAACTGGGTAGGGGTAGGGTTGTTAAATTGCTTATTTTAGAAAAACTATTTAAGCTAGGGAAACAAAGTTTAATTTTTCTGTTAGCCAATTGCATAAGCTAGTCATACATGGTTAAAAACATTTTGCAAAAAACACAGAAAGATTGTGAATGTAAATGATGTTAGCCACACTTGCAAAATTTAATGGGTTATCTGATTTATGTAACGCATATGACACCTTAGGAAGCCGCAATTTTGTTCAAATGGCTGTCATACGTAGTTAAGATATCCAGTATGCAGACTATATGAATGATTTTTAAAAATAAATATTTTAATGTCTTTAATTTGTAGCCCAAACTTTCAATTTACTTTTTCTTAGTTTGATTAAGTAACGTATGTTACAGGCTCTTACAGACTAACGCCCCGGAGCACAGAGTGCAAACATCTCTTAAAAGACTCGGCTTTCAATTCTCTACAAGATAGGATATGTCTGCAAAATTCCCTAGGGGGGGGGGAGCAAACCCATTCTCAGCCATCCGTCTAAAAGTAAGGTGAATGTCACAAATATCTAATTACCTCTTTTCCATTTAAGGAGTACAATGCCTCATAGGCAGAGAGGCACTACATTCTGTCCTTGAACAAGACAAATTATCCACTGCCCAGTTTTAATAGACGTTCCGCTTACTGTAAAGGCTGCAACTTTAATATTCATATCTGGGCGTGGTTTGGCTATTTCATCTGCTAAACAAGGGAAGTCAGGTTCTATTTATGATTTGGTGAAGAAATAATGAGTTGTCTGGGCCGCGCAAACATTTCATGAAATTCATAACCGTATACACACTGAACTCACATTTATTTAACCCTTAAAGCGCATAATCACAAAATGTATGTTTTTTGTCGTCCACTAAAATATTTGAAGCCTAACAGACAAACAGTGTGGACCCAGATCAGACTGCTCCTGTAAGAGCAGTCTGATTTTGGTCCACACTGTTTGCCTCCCTGCTTATGTTAAATAGACATTTTCAGATGCAGTTATTTTGCTGGCGTTTTAAGGACTAAATTACTGAGGTTGTGGCACAAGACGATACAGTTACTTTTGAATAAAACCACGCTCCATTTTCAGCTTTTACCTATGTCTAAGGTTGACCAGTCCTAATTACGCATTCATGAGGTGCCGCCTTTACAGTAAGCGAAAAGTCAAGTTATACTGGCTCAACACAGGAAGACAGGTAAACGATCTAACATGTCTTTAAAATGGTTAAATGGGCCGTAATGCACAAGCACATCCAGAATTTACATAGTTTCTATGCAAAGTGGTACAAAATTCACCACCGAGGATCTTACATGAGTGCTCGTGTTTTATTGAATTTATTTTAAAAGTTGGGGAAAAGAGATAAAATGCAAGGCTTGCCGAGCATTTTATCTCTTTTTCGCAACGAGTTTAGTAAATTCAATAATACAAGAGCACGAATGTTAGATTCTATTTATCATATGACAAATACTTTGAAATCTTATTTCAGGCGTAAAAAACGTTATAACTTTGTCATTATGTACGCAACGTTGTTATGGACGTCATAACGTTTCCCGAAAATCGATAAACCACTAGTGGTTTACAGATATTATTGCATTGCGTTATTTTACTCCCAGACGCGACGTCATATGATAAATTGTTTTTCTGAAAGTGTTATAAGGCAGGCATCCAGTAAGAGTGCTCAGTTTCTATCATTCTTGTTTCTCATCTAATACATATGTTTTGGGTATTCAACACCCGTCTTTTTTGAGAACCCAAAACAACCGTTCCAACTGATGGATATTAAAATATTCACAATTTATGCTCAATGATGTTGCGTATCTTGACGCTTGTCAGGTCGATCACACTATTTGAGCCGTATCATGAGATTTCCAACAATGTGGTATGTGCGACCAGCAAAGGCTCAGCCCAGCTTGCGCATACGCGCAGACTGATCAGAGCCTTTGCTTGTCGCTTAATTATTATATGAGTGTTCAGCTACTATTCGAACTTAATTTGGAGTTTCTAAGCTTAACAGGAGACTGCACAGGCTCATCTGAGTCTATACTTGTTAAAATGCCACATTGTTGGAAATCACATGTCGCGGCTCATTCGTCTAGAGACTTACGCATATGCTGTACAAGATTTCCAACTCCAGGTTCCGCAGCTATATTCGTATCTGACTTGTCTCGCCGCAACTCTTTCGCAATAATAACTGGCGCACCTGAAATATATTTGTTCGTGTTCCAACCACGGCCAGAATGTCACTTAAAGAGACTAAGTCTGCAACTATGAACATTTTTCGAAAAAATTTCTTTTCTTTTTAAATCATTTATAAATTAAAGCAGAATTAAGTTAAGTTTCCAAATAAATGTGTTCACTATTGCTGAAAACTGCATGGAAAAGTGATTTATCTTATAAAAACAGGTGTTTTTTTCTCTTGTTGGTAATTATTTGCGTCCCTCCAATAATTATAGACACTCTAGTTTTAACATAAATGTTGTTGTTTTAATTGATAATATGTAAAGATTTACGAAATTAGTAAATTGTATACCTGAATTTTAGTTTTTTACTGTGTTCTTGAAAAATAGAAACATTATTTAAAAAATTAAAAGATCAAAAGTTACAGACTATGAAGCTTTAAAGCTGCATAGTCTGTAACTTTTGATATTCTAATTTTGGAAATAAAGTTTCATTTTTTCAAGAATACAGTACAAATACTCAAATTCAGGTAAACATTTTATTTTTTTCATAAATTTTAACAAATTATATATATCAAAACAACAGCATTTATGTTAAAAATCAATTGTCTAGAGTTATTGGAGGGACGTATAGAATTCCTAACAAGAAAAAAATCACCTGTTTATATTAGATAATTCAATGTACAATGCAGCTTTCAGCTGTACTGATCATATTTATTGTGAAAACATAACTTAATTCTATTTTTACAAATGATTTAAAAAGAAAATATTTATTTTCGAAAAATGTTCATAGTTACGGATCTAGTCTCTTTAAAACTCACCTAATAGTGCATAACTGGCCAATGCAACAACGACTTAGCATCTCTTGCAATTTATCAGAGGTTTACCTAACAGTTAATGGATTTTAAAAAGTTGCACAATGGGTATATATATATACTAGCCAAAAGTTCTAACCAGCAAACTGCATTTTATTAATTTTCTTCAAAACGTTAAATGACATGACTACTCTTTTGCATCTCGACATTGAAAGACGTGTCATGTACCCTTGGCAGTGAAGATATTGACAAAATGTTCAATGCTAATTTGAAAAGTGGTACCCCCATTTATAAAATTCGCATTTTGGCACAATTTGTGAGTCATGATTTTTGGGAAAAAAACATCTCACACACAAAATGTATTCATTTCTAAGCCCAAACACATATTGAACACTAAAGTGCTGAAATGAACACTCCATCTGCATGAAACTCGTTGCTATTGGCTAAAGTGTCAAAAATTACCCCAAATTCCAATGCAAATTCTTGTGAATTTTGAAATCGAGGGTAAGTGTGTCCGGCAAAGCCTCCCGGATACAACAAGGAGTTTTGCTTAGCCGTTTTCTGTTATAGATGACTGATAGGCTGGCCTATTCGAGAAGGCAAATTAAATTGAGATAGTCCTTATAGCTTTGCCGAAAATCGGTAAAAACACACGTGGCGGGTTAGAGCTTTTGACTAGTATATCTCCTTTCATGTTTTGTCTCCTGCTGTTTTCTTTCTTCAAAAACATCTTCTTCATGCACGGATCCAGAACGTTTTGCCGGAGGGGGGTCCAACTTTGACGACGTGTTTTTTCTTTTCTTTTTTTAGTTGAAAAGGTGAGAGAGGATCCAAAGAGCACTAAAATCGGGCCATCATCAGCCCGCCAGCGAAACGCCATTTAAATGGCGTTTCGCTGCGGTGCCAATGATGGCCCAACATTGAATGCTGGCTTAGTAGCCTTGTGCTTTTTCAGGGATTCGGGACCAGTATTGATATGAAACCCTATATTTTTGTGATTTTTCAGGGGGGGGGGGGGTCCGGACCCCCTGTCCCCCCCTCTGGATCCGCACATGTTCTTTGAAAGATTCTTTTACGAATATCATCAGAGTGCCAATCACATTGGATCCAGATCTCTGACCAGACAGTTTGTCTAACATGAACTTGGTCCAAACTGTTTGCAAAGGTTACAAGCAGACGCCACTACTGTCGTGCCAATCAAGAGTGTTACTGTAGTATTGCACCTCAAATGGAACACAGTTTTTCGTTTTTAACATTGTACCTAAAGGGTTCCTCACCCTGAAAATTTGCATGCGCATAGAAATAGCAAAACCCCAACTAGATTTAAATTTTGGCGGAGAATGATGCCAATCTTACTGCTCTGATATCTTGCTTGTAAAAATAAATAACTTAGTTTTTGTTGGAATAAAAATACCCGTTTAGTCCCCATTTTTGTACTGTCGGTGCAATACTCCTGGGAGTACTTTGGAACTCCCTTGAAGATGACTTAAAAAATCTATCAACATTACAAACCTTTAAAAAACATATTACTTCAAGTTTCAATAACTCATGTGTTCCTTCTCACTTTACTATAGGAAATAGATATATTTCTATATTGCATGCACGACTTCGAAATAATTGCAGTAACCTTAATAATGACCTTTTTAGAAATCATCTCCGTGATAATCCTTTATGTGATTTATGTGGCATGATAGAGGACGCCATCCACTACTTCTTTCATTGTAGAAAGTTTACACTGGAACGGCAGGTTTTTAATGACACAGTTAGAGTTTTCCAACCATTAAGTATTGATATGATTCTATGTGGTAATTTTAATCTGAATATGGAAAACAATATAGTCCTGTTCAGAGCTGTCCACAGATATATACATGCTACTAAGCGTTTTAAAACCAGTTGACTCTTTGCTTGAAGTTTTCTTTGAAACATATTTTGTATATTGATAAGTATACTTATGACCAATTTGTTCTATTCCCAAGTTGAAGGGGTTCCTGGCAGTCGTACTATTATTTATTTGTTTTTTTGTTTTTGTTTTTTGTATGTTTTTCTTTCAATTATCCAATATTAATTACTTACTTATTTATTAATCTACTATTCTGATGTTCGATATTTTCTTCTTTCATATATATTAATCTTCATTTATTTATTTATTTCCTTTTTTATTTATTTATTTTATTTATTTATTTTTTTATTTATTTACTTATTTATTTATTTGTTTATTTATTATTTATTTATTATTTCTTTTATATTTATTTGCTTATTTATTTATTTATTTATTTATTTACTTATTTATTTATTCTGATATAGTCTTGTTTATGTTACTATCTGTTTTGCTTTGATTACAACTTGTTAAGTTAACATATACGTTTGTATATATAGCCATGTTTATAAGCTATTGTGTATATATAGAATGTAGGGGAAGGGTCGAAACTAATGTTGTGAGAACTTGTGACCCAACCCCATTGCTGTAAATATTTTGGCAATAAAATATGTTTAAACTATACTCCTGGGATAGATATACCAGTATTTGCTCACCAATAAAATGTCCATTAGAGATTACAGCAGACGATTATCTTGTTGAAGGCATCAAATTGTGCGGATTACGATGCAATTCAAGCTGCTTTTGTAGGTCTACGAATAATGGCCTTTCTTTTGGGACACTAATTTTGTGACACAGTTGGAAATATCTGAAACATTATTGACTAGGCTGATAAATGGCAACGCAAGCCAATATGTATATAGATACATTTAAAACCACTGAAGAATTTTTATTAATTGTCTTATATTACTGTAGTATGTCCCTTCAAATGGAACACTCTTTTTGACAATAACATTAAATCTAAAATGGGAATTTTAAATTTAATTCGAAAAATATATTTTGACCGAAAAACTCTTACCAAAATATTTTTTTAAGTTTGTATACGTTTTCATAAATGCTTGGATAGGATGGAATTTTAACATTCTTAATGTTTCATGCCAAATAACATTCCCTGCGTGTACCTTGAGCGATATGAATCAATGACCATCAGTTGAATATAAACCACGCATATACTAATATAAGACAATTTACAATGCATCAGTGGGTTTGAAATGTTGCTGCATTTTGGCTTACGTTGCTGTTTATCAGCATAGTCTATCTAATAATGTCACAAAGAAGGTGACCCAAACGAAAGGCTACATCTATAGATGTCTACTGCCAAAAATGCCCTCTTAGTTGGAAGCGCCCATTTGCCTTGTTATTCCATGAATGGGTTTGCTATTTGATCTCACCACTCCCATATGAAAACAGGCATATTTTCTCATCATACAAAGAATCAGTAAAAGTTAGATATAAAATGAAATGTAGTACATGTAAGTGCCCGTATATCTATGATCTTATTCGTATTAAAAGGCCTGTGCATTTTTAGTTGTACGCTCGCACATACAGACACATGAACAAAACATACAGTATGGTAGACAGACGAAAGCAGGCAAAATGATGGTACTTGGTAGGCATGAAACGTGTTAAAAACCTTTTATCTGTATAACTATATAAGCAGCTGGGATTGCATCGTAAACCGCACCATTTGATGATAAAAAATTCTCGTCTGCTGTAATCTCTAATTGACATTTTATAGCTGAGCAAATACTACGACATCTATCCCAGGTGTATTGCACTGACAGTACAAAAATGGGTACTAAATGGGTATTTTCATTCCGACAAAAACTAAGTTATTTATTTTTACAAGAAATCAGAGCAGTGAGATTGATATTATTCTCTGCCAAAATTCAAATCTAGTTAGGTTTTTACTATATCTATGCACATGCAAATTTTCAGGGTGAAGAAACCTTCGTGTAAAATTTATAAAACGAAAAACCATGTTCCATTTGAGGTGCAATACGTGTAAAATTTAAAAAAAACACACGAAAAACTGTGTTCCATTTGAGGTGCAATACTACAGTACTTTTTATATGGCTTCATGTTCAACCGATAGTCATTGATCTGTTTCATGTTTCAAGGTACTAGTGGGGAATACCATTGGCCTATAACATTAAGAATGTTAAAATGCCATCCTATCACAGCATTTATGAAAACGCACGCAAACTTCAAAAAATATTTTTGAATAGGGGTTTTTGGTTTAAATTAATATTTCCAATTAAATTTAAAATTCGCATTTTAGATTTAATGTTATTGCCTAAAAACAGTGTTTCATTTGAAGGGCAATACTACAAAAGTGATGTAACAATCTGTTTCCAATTGTTAAGTGAAAAATTAACTTGTACACTCCACTTTTGCTTACGCGAATCGATAGATCAGTTGTGTATTAATCCTATCCTGCGGATAGGATTAATACACCAGTGATATATCAATTCTAAGTCCTTGATCACTTTGAAAACAAAACACGACGTCACTGTTACTCTTGGCTGGCAGGACACTAGTAGACAAAGAGTTAAAGTAGGCGTGTGTTTGAAAAGGTGAATTGAGACGCATCGCGAGAATATCTGTCTTTGGGATTTCCAACCCGGCATGCTCATCTACAGAGACTAGCTAGAATATGTAGATTTTGCATGCAACAAGCTATACTGCTTATGTTCTACGGAAGAAACAAGAAATGCGCTGACCAGCCTGCGCGGATGCGCAGGCTGGTCTGCGCCTTTGTTGTTCGCATGCAACGAAGTCAGGTTTTCTTGGTAATAGTAATGAGGCGATTCCATTTTATTATGAACCGGTAAAGCATGTCGATTACTAAGTTTTCTATGGTAAGTTGATAATAACTAAATTTTGACCTGAGTCAAAGGTAGGATGAGTTTAGGTAGTAGCACGTGAAAGGTTACTCAGATTGTAACAGTCATTTCTAAACCAAGCTCTCGAAGTTGAATCGAAAACAGGTAAGATATAACCGTTGTTTCTTCCAGATTTCCATTTTTCGTACCACACCACAGGATCGTCTAATTTTTTAACCTTTGGTCCGTCTAAGGCCCAGATAGATAGATAGATAGATAGATAGATAGATAGATAGATAGATAGATAGATGGATGGATGGATGGATGGATGGATGGATGGATGGATGGATGGATGGATGGATGGATAGATAGATAGATAGATAGATAGATAGATAGATAGATAGATAGATAGATAGATAGATAGATAGATAGATAGATAGATAGATAGATAGATAGATAGATAGATAGATAGATAGATAGATAGATAGATAGATAGATAGATAGATAGATAGATAGATAGATAGATGGATAGATAGATAGATAGATAGATAGATAGATAGATAGATAGATAACTTCTCCAAATAGGAGTTTACAAAAACATAAACATACATGTACTAGTAACTATATATAAAAGGGAGAGATATAACATATGTTTACTATGCACAATACCTTTAGCAATTTCTTACGTTTCGCATCTTTGTGTGCTCATCTTTTTGCAACATCGACAAATTTCAATTGCAATGACAAGAATCTTAGGCAAATGAAACCACGAAATTACAGACGCCATCCTTTAAATATGCATTTGGGGAGAGCAATAATTGCAGGAGGGGTCAGTACGCAAAATTCACATCCGCTGTAAGTAATACTAAAATGAGAAGCAAGTGATTTTTCGTTTGGTGGTCTTACATCTTCCTCATGCATCATACGCCTATGAAAAATATTGGTTATGTGACAGGTGTGATAGAGATTTCATGCTGAAAAAATTAGCTGCCATCAATGACGTCAAAACGTAGTAATTATTTGATTAAACTTCTTATGTTAATTTGCGTAACGTCAATTCAACAGAGACTCGGTTTATAAAGATGCCATATGCTTACAATGTAACTAATCTTATGGTTGATTAAAACTTTAAGTTACTGGAAAATGGTGCGACTCATTTGCGACGTTAGATTTTATCTTTTGGCTCGTGCTCTGTAACCATGGAGATGTTTCATTCAACATAGTTTGTCTGAATGTGTTGGAAGGCATCAAACAATTTTACTTGTCAATGTGGCTCAAAAAAATCCGACTAGAAACACCATTTAAAGGCGATAACTTAAAAGCATTAATAAAAACGTCAAATTGTGAAAAATTGGTGACTTGGTCCTTTATTTCTCTGAGAAAAGTCAGAAAATTGCAGCATTTGCTTTGCTTTTTTGGTTTTCAGTGACCAAACAATCGCTTGAAAATGCTTTTGACTTCCCCCTATGATCAGAAATACCCACGTTACCGGCTAGTCTTAAACGTTAACATCACTTTAGCACGGCCGCTGCGTTTGGTAATTCCGTGTTTTTAAATGGAAATTGTTGTCAGATGATCGGTGCTTGTATCTTCATGACAGCAAATGAAACTTGAGATCTGATGTGGATGGGCTCCTCCATACAAAACAATTGCTAAAGTTATTGTGCATAGTAGATAATAAAGTTAGACTCTGAAAGCATTTACAAAGCATCGATGTAGATGACGGCTCAGGTCAAAAATTTGATCTCAAGCCCCAGCTGGAAACGTCAGCAATGACGTTTAAAAAAGGACTTTACGCACATGCCACACGAACACTGTACCAAATCTCATAACATATTACATATGCTGAAACATATGACAATTATTGGGGTTTGTGGATAGCAAATGGTGTATACCCTGATTCAGCATCAAAATTGGATAACACGTTTTAATAGTATAACGTTTGGAATAAATGGGCGAGGCATGTGCGAACAACCATTGAAACACGAACGTGTGCATCCGATTAGTGCCAGCTTCTATATTCATTTGTAAATGTATTGGCACATGTGCAAAGTATAGTTGCTCAGTACTACTGAGCAATTTTGCTCAAGGACACAGCTGAGGCATTAACCAGAGATCCCTTGATCTCAAGTCAACCTTTCTACCACCGAGCCACTGCGTTCCTTCAGTACTTCCATAAAATAGACTCATCGCGAGAAAACCTTGCCTTGTTGGAGGCAAACAACTAAGGCGCAGACCAGTCTGCGCATCCGCGCAGTCTGATCAGCGCCTTTTTTGTTCAGTTATCGGATAGTATAATACTACAGCTTGCCTCATGCAAAATATCAATATCCACTGGCGTAGCGCTCATTACGCAGTTACGCGCGTGCGTGATGAAAATTCATTCAAGGGAAATCGCCTAATGTGATAACAGTGATTTTCCATACCATAAGGAACTTTTCTTAAAGGAAAGATGTTCCCATTTTGAAAAAGGACGCAATTGATGAGAATCACTGCTCGTTCCAGTAGTCTCCCTTTGATGTGCGTAACTTTTTCAGCGCTCTTGCTACACCATAGAATATCCAAGCTAGTCTCTGTAGCTCAGCTCTTTAAACCCATAAGACAGGGTTTCTCGCGGCTAAGTACAAAAAGAGCTTACCAACAATTGGTTACCATCCAGAAGAGAATGACAATGACACCATACAGACTTTTCCTCTCTTTGTTGGACATTTTTCAAATACCAGGTCTGGCAACCTAAATAAACAAATACATAAAGAATACTAGATTACTGTCTTTTGATATCAAGTTTACCAGGCAAGGCTTTGAGAATGCTTGTTGACATCGCGAGGCTTGCCGAGCGATTCAACATGCGTTCTCAAAGCCGAGCCTGGCAAGCCTCGCGATGTCAACAAGCATTCTCAAAGCCTTGCCTGGTAAACTTGATATCAAAAGACACGAACCTGGTATTCTATTTATCAGTTTACCCATTGTTTCACTCTTCAAACTAGCGATTATGACGTAATTTTCGATTTTTTTTTTGGTACTGATTCAGCGTCATTAGCGACGTCATTCAAAAAGTGCAACGTCGCCATGGCCTGATAAAGGGACATGCCGTGAGATAGACAACGTTTTATAAGGCAACGTGTAACAATGCAGTTAATATGAGACATCTGATAAAAAGCACTGTAGTTTTATCTTATGTCAAAAAAGATCGCCGATTGTGAATATTTTCAATTAAAAAATTTCAGCACTCGACAAATATCAGAAAAAAAACTACCATGCATGCAAATAGTACGAATGCCCAGGAAAAAACTTCAGACTTCAGAGTTCACAATTCATTGTTCCTTCTTCATACTTATTATCATCATAATAATAATTATTATTATTATTATTATTATTATTATTATTATTATTATTATTGCATTATTATTATTATTATTATTATTATTATTATTATTATTATTATTATTATTATTATTATTATTATTATTATTATTACTACACTATAATTATTATTATTATTACTATTATTATTATTATTATTATTATTATTATTATTATTATTATTATTATTATAATTATTATTACTATTATTATTATTATTATCATTATTATTATTATTATTTACATATAATACTACTAATAGATACTTAGAAATACTGCAAATAATAATAATAATAAATTTAATAATAATATAATAATAACAATTAAAATAATAAATAATAATAAAAGTTATGTGCTGCTACTTCAATCATACGACTGAATGTTTTTTTTTTATATTTTTAATAAATAATTTCTTACCGAAAAAAACACAGCCCAACAACTTGCGTTCAACTGAATAAATTAGATATTATAATGTTACTGTTAAATAATTAGAAGGCAAATTATGGCAATTTGTCCCTCACTACACGTATCAACCAATAAGAATCGACGTTTCGTGTATTCAAGCTCTGTAGAGTTATCAAAATGACTTGCGGAACGGGTATGCAACGTGTCTGCATGTACATGGTGAGCGAGTGTGCGTAGCTTAGACCATTGGTGGCGTTTACATATGTACCGGTAAGCTTATTAATCATTTTACAACTTTCTTAGTGATACGTCGTTAATTACTCGAAGTATTCGCTTGATTCAAACTAAATTCGCCAGAACATGATATTATTGTAGTTAGAGCATATGCGCAATAACTAATTTAACCAATTTAAGCCATGAGTCCTTTTTATGGGACATCGACGAACAGTGCAGAACCAGCTCAGACGCCACAGAACGCGGCGCTGATCAGTGTCTCTACTGTTTGCTGACAAAATGACCAATTCAAATTCGAATGGAAATTAAAATTACCACCTAACAACCTTTAAAACTGAAATGGACTGGTCCAATTGATAACAGTGGGAAATTCAATTTGGCTTTAATGCAGGGTGGGTAGTCACGTGGTTTCTGTTAGGATACACTGTACGGAAAAATGGCGGACTTCTTTCCACACCGATGTTTTAAGCAAAAGTAAGTAGATGTTTCTGCGTGTTTTTGTCATCTTTACACAGAAATTTATACACCATTTTCCAGCCCCCATTTTTTCCCGATCTAACGATGCCAGGATATCCTCATAAAGCTTCTTACTTTGAGTACAGACTCTGTCACAAAATTTTTAGCGAAGATCGGGCCTGAATTTGGAAATAAGCTGTACGGACAACATTTGTGACAGAGTTAGTACTCAAAGTAAGAAGCTGAAAGATGCTATCTTGGTAGCGTTTGATAGGGGAAAATGTGGGCTGGAAAATGGTGTATAACTTTCTGGGTATAGATGAGAAAACATAGAGAAATCTACCAACATTCGACTAGAATGTCCGTACAGTGTATTCGAACATCCGTACAGTGTATCCAAGCAAAAACCACGTGACTACCCACCCTGTTTAATGGGTTACGGGCGAAAAATGCACGTACTGTATCGGAGCTGGAGGTCTACTCCTTTGTCTCAGTCTTCATCTTCATCAATACTTTGGGTATGCAAGCAGCGATTGCTCTGGTGTGACTGTGTAAAAACGCAGGCTTGTCTGAAACTTGGCTGCCCGCCGATGCGATTAGTACCTAAGTCCCGTGTACTACCTATAATTTGCAACAAATTTGATTAAGAACAGAGGACATTGATCTGATTAATTTCTTTTATTACTTAAGGGCAATTTAGGGTAATTCCCGTGCACACCATTACTGCTTTGAGAAGCAGGACAAGTTGTCTGGGTCCCGTCTTTCCGACCATTTACGATTTCGGATCAATACAGTTTTAAGATGCGAGTCTGGCTGCAGAACCAGGGGTCGCGAGTTCGATCCCGGCCCGGTCCAGTCGTGGAGATTGATCATGAAATAATTTCTACAGTCATTCTCCTCCCTCCCGCTAAATCATTCAAGAAGGGTTGTTGTCAGTTACAAGCGAAAGTATGTGCACGAAGTACTGGTTAACTGCCTGTTCAAGCTTACCCAGGAAAAAGTGTTGTTAGGTGAACTGACCGTCCCGCCATGACCATAGCTGTTGACTTGGGACGTAAAGCAACAACAATTATATATATATATATATATATATATATATATATATATATATGAGCCAATGCATGAGAATTCCACAATGTGGCAATTTGGCATGTGTAGACTGGGACGAGCTTCTGCATCCTCCTTTTAAGATTAGAAACTCGAAATGGTGTTCAGTCAGTAGCTTAACAATCATAGAATACTCAAGCAACTAGCATAGGCTCTGATCAGACTGCGCGTATGCGCAGGCTGATCTGAGGCTTTGCTGGTCGTACACACCACATTGTTGGAAATCTCATGCAATGGCTCATATATATATATATATATATCATCCTATTTTGGGGATGTCTCAGTGGCGCAGTTGGTAGCGCCGGTGTCTCTGGTGCAGTGCTAGGCGGTGTAACCGAGGTCGTGGGTTCGAATCTCGCTAGAGGCTAAATATTTACAGCATCTATCGGCTCAGTTGATTCACTATATCCCTATGTATTTATCTACTGTCTGAATCTGCATCAGTTTCTGATCCTGTGTAGCTCGAAAGCAATGATGTTTGTGAAATTATATTTCCGCACTTCTGATATTTATCTAATTTCACTTGTATCCTTGGATCCATCAGGCTTTCACTTGCGAACGAAATAGATGTCATCCATTGAAAAAGAACCAATATGCGTCGTGTACTGCATCAGTCGCAATCAATATCAGCGCTTCCTGAACATCCTTTTTTGGGGATGTCTCAGTGGCAAGTTGGTAGCGCCGGTGTCTCTGGTGCAGTGCTAGGCGGTGTTGCCGAGGTCGTGGGTTCGAATCTCGCTAGAGGCAAAATATTTACAGCATCTATCGGCTCAGTTGATTCACTATATCCCTATATATATATATATATATATATATATATATATATATATATATATATATATATATATATATATATATATATATATATATATATATATAGAGAGAGAGAGAGAGAGAGAGAGAAAGAGAGAGAGAGAAATAGGCTAATGCACCAAACGAGATATCTTTCCTGTGGTACTGGATCCAGTAAAGGATGCTAAATTGATTTGAGAAATAAATATAAAAGGATATAAATCAAAAACAGTGCTAAATTTTTTTGAAACTAAGCGCTTTCGGCTTTCGCCTTCATCAGAGTTTCAAGACACAATAGATTAGAAATGGCTGCATGGTCATGACAACCTAGATACCTTCCTACAAGAAGCCAATAGTTTTCACTCAACTATACAGTTTACAGCTGAGGTATCGAATGACAAGCACGTTTTTCTTCACACCCAATCCAGATTGGATGAGGATAGAATATGCACAGATCTGTACACCAAACCTACGGATACCCACCAATATCTTCTACCCACCAGTTGCCATCCTAAACACTGCTGCAAGAATATCCCATATAGTCTTGCACTGCGCCTCAGACGCATTTGCTCCGACTCAAACACGTTTGAATTAAGAGCCAAAGAACTGACAAATCAGCTACACCGGCGTGGTTATCTGAAGCAGGACATAGCTTCTGCCATTGACAAAGCCAGGCAAAGGAGCAGAGATGCTCTGCTGTCATACAGGCCAAAGTCTGCAGAGGTCGGCACAATACTCCCATTTGTGCTGACATATCATCCTGACCTACCCAAGGTCAGGGATATTGTTGACAAAAATTGGTCCATCATCGAGTCATCAGATGAGTTGAAGGATATTTACCAGAGCAAACCAGTCATGGCTTTCAGACGCCCCAAAAGCCTTCGTGATTTCCTGGTACGAGCACGACTCAAACCAAACTCTGGTGATGACAACCAAACTGGTGAATGTCGACCCTGTGGCAGAAAAAGATGTCAATGCTGCAAAATGAAAACCTCTGCTGGCACTGTGAAGTCATCTTCTGGGGCCACTGTAAGACTGAGACAAAACACAGACTGCACAACAGAGAATGTTGTGTATCTGATCTCTTGCAGCAGTTGCAACAAACAGTACGTAGGAGAAACCAAAGGCCCATTAAACAAACGTATGAATGGCCATCGTGACGACTGGAGACACCGTAGGTTTGAAAGATCACCAACAGCAGAACATTTTCATTCTGCAGATCATGACTTCTTGAGTAATGCCTCTGTCTGCTGCCTTGAACACAACAAGGAGTGGTCAGATTCGACCAGGAAACTCCGTGAGAGCTACTGGATTCGGCGTCTGAACACCCTGTGTCCATTTGGCATCAACAAGGGTGACTGACTCTATCTGGTCATATAGTAGAACACTTGGTGTGATGTGTTGTTGTAGACGATCTTTTAGAAGCCTAGGCATGTATTAGACTTCTGTTCTACACAAATTTTAGTACAAGACATTTCTTGCCAGAACGCCAATTTTGTACGCTGTATTTAATTCATTAATATTGTGCAGTCATATTTGCGAAAATACACGTACAATAGCTGGGCCCTTTTTAGGGCTTATATAATCACATAATTCATGTATATAGTTATATTTTGTTAACTATTCACCTAATCTATTGTGTCTTGAAACTCTGATGAAGGCGAAAGCCGAAAGCGCTTAGTTTCAAAAAAATTTAGCACTGTTATATATATATATATATATATATATATATATATATATATATATATATATATATATATATATATATATATATATATATATATATATATATATATATATATATACTGAATGACAAAAATTACACCCCTTTAACGTTTTATTTTGAATTATGCTCGAAATTTGTATGGATGGGGTTAAATATTGCCCTCCTGAAAGATAATGAGTTTTGTGACCCCCCCCCCCCCATTATTTTTTAATTTTTTCTAAAATGTCAAATGATAGTCCATGAAATAAAAGCAAAAAAAATAAGATTTTTAATGTAAGATATTTTGATATATAATTTACTGACAGTGTAAAAATCGAAATCCTTTAATGGGGGAATCACCAAAATAGAGCATGCAGTATCTTGACCCTGCTTGGGAAAACAAACACATTTTAGCTTGAGGTCATGAGCAATAATTGAAAATAAAATAAAGAAGCTGGATGGCGATTACAAGTACTAATACTTACTTATTCAAAGGCCCGAAGTTGCCAAGGATTTCTGCGCTTAGCTACAGATTATGCCCAGGTCACACATTCACGGATTGGCCGCAGGATTAGCCACGGATACGATCCGGCATTATTTGTGGCAATCCATATTGGTCAGTAGATTTCCGTATTGCATCCGTAGTCATACGTAGTAGTACTTCTACATCCTTGACCATCTTTGACACATTTTGAACATGTTCAAAATTTGACCAAGGATCAAACAACCGTAGCACATCCTTACGTGTTAGAACGTACTGATCCGCTTTAGTCCGTATTTAATACGTACTAGTCCTTACTTATTCGTAGTCCCAGAGTCGCAAAGGATTTCTACGGTTTAAATACGAACTATTACGGTTACACCACGTATTAGCTGAGGTTTGCTACGAATTTGTTACGGAACGGTACGCTCACAATAAATTGCATGACGGATAGCTAGGGATTAGCAGGGTTTCACAAGGTATTTTACGGTTTACTAAGTAGGTAATACCGAAGGAAAAATATGGAATAATACGGCCCACGAGTGTTTACAAACGTATATCGAATAAGCCAGTCTGGTCTTGCCAGAAAGAGCTTTTTCTGCTTGCCCTCCCGTCTTGCGCTACAATGGATACTTGTACATTGATGTTAAGCCATTGACTCCTAAATGAGTAATTTGACAAACAGTGAAGACCCAGATAGAATGCCACAAAATGTTGCATTTCATCAGGATCTGCACTGTTTATTAAGGTAAATATAATCTTAAGATACATAAAACATCAAAATTTGGAAGATGTGACCTGTGAACCTATAATATGACAATCCCATCTTAATTATATCAATCTGATTGAAAAAATCCATTACTTCATAAAGGGTTAAAGAATCAAACTTCCGTTTGCTGACCCATATTACTCTTCTCCTCTTTTATTTACTCCTTAAAAGTACATCGATCTCGACTCGAATAAAACGTGTTTTTTCAAATCTTGAAGACACTCCAAAACAGTCTAAACTAGAAGATAGTTTTGTGCTTATTTACTAGTTTAATTACTAATTAATGAACGAATGAATGTATTAATGAATGAATTAATGAGTAAATATATTCATGTATGTATTATTTAAATTATTTACTATAAATGTATTTATTTTTTATTTCATTACTTATTATTTATTTATTATTTTTGCATGCTGGGTGATTTGAGTATCTTGCTGTTGCCTGCTGATTTTTTAATCCACTTTTAAGTTAAATATTTTAAGAATTCCACCATGCAATTTCAAGTAGTTTGGATCCAGAGCAAGTTTGACATTTTGTCACACCTTATCCGTGTCCAGAGTAACTGTTCCGAGGAGGTTTTCAGAGTTGTTTGGGTGTGCGATTTTTTGTGTGGATTATTTTGGAGGTCACCGCTTTTTTGTGGGTCATATTAAGGTCTTATTAAAGTAAATATTTTGAATTGGGAATATCTTTTAGGATATTCTTAAATTTCAAATATGTTTTGGGTATTTCTGATAGGCTTGATATTCTTTTATGGTAAGCAGAAGCTAGGGCCGAGCCTATGTAGCAAGAAAACTACAATGCATCCCTCCCCGAATCACTACTATTTGTGACCGAAATGGAGGGGCTTAGACCCGGCTCAAACTGATTATATAATGCAATCTGATCAGGATTTTACCTGTTTACCATGTTACACTGACAGTCAATAAACAGTATGTCAAAATCGCCAATTACTTCTGAAAAGAACCTAATTTTGTTGGTGCAAATAAACATTTTACTTTCAGTAAAGTTCAAAACAAGAGGGTCACGTCACCCTGGATCACTCCCCTGATTTTTAAACCCTGTAAACAGTTTTTGTATATACAAATTGGTTATTGTGATAGGTCCCTGTCGCTCAGGGGTTCGTATCAATCCGTTTTAGACCCTTCTTGTCCATGCTAGCCCTTATTTGCACCGTAGCAAACCGTTCTTTATTCGCAGTGCACATGCCATGAGACGTGTCGTTCCGTATTAAACCATGTAATTCCGTATTAGACCGTAACAGACCGTTATCGCTAATGTCACCAAAAACCTCCTTTCCTTTCTAATGCCCGGGTCACACATTCACGGATCACCTCGCCGGTTCTACCACGGATTAAATCTCACGGATGACCCAGGAAATGCCAATTTACGTAGTCCGATACGGGTGCACTATATACGTACGATTAAGTACTACTACGTATGATTACCGATGCAATACGGAAAGCTATGGACCAATACGGATTGCCACGAATGATGCCGGATTGTATCCGTGACTAATCCGGCGTCCAGTCGGTGAATGTGTGACCTGGGCATAATACTTGGTTGATACGTCAAAACCCGTAGCCACAACGTTGTCATCGGTATCAGACTACGGAAATTGGCATTTTCGGGGTCATCAGTGAGATTTGATCCGTAGTGGATCCGGCGAGGTGATCCGTAAATGTGTGACCTGGTCATTAACTATGAACTATTACGGTTACACCACGTAATAGCTAAGGTGTGTTACGAATTTGTTATGTAATGCCCAGGTTACACATTCACGGATCACCTTGCAGGTTCGACTACGGATTTTATCTCACGGATGACCCTAGAAATGCTAATTTCCGTAGTCCAATACGGATGCACAACGGTGCGGCTACGGGTTTTGACGTATCTAACATGGATAAGGAAGGAAGGGAGTCATTTGATGACATGAACGATACGGATTGCTACGGTCTTATACGGAGCGTCACGGTTGAATACGGGAAGTACACAGTTGAATACGGAGCGACACGTGTCACGGCGTGTACAGTGCGGATGAAGAAAACGGTTAGCTACGGTGCAAGTAAGGGTTAATACAAATAAAAAGGGTCTGAAGCGGGTCAGTACGAACCGCCACGGAGCGACACGGACCTGTACTGATAACCAATCCGCCTCCAGGGCTAAGAATTCAGGTGAGTTATCCAGGGCATCGTTGCCCTCTTGTTTTAGAACTTTAACTGAATGTAAAATGTTAGTTTGCACCAACCAATTTGGGTTCTTCTCAAAAGTCTTTGGCGATTTTTTTGTTTATCCTTTACAAATAGTGTTAAGAGGTGTTTGTGTACAAACTGTCAGTATTGGATGGTAAACAGATAGGAACCTGATTAGACTGCATTATATTATCGGTTGGAGCTGGGTTTGAACCGTTTGGTACATCCATTTCAGTCACAAATAGAAGTAGCCCAGGAGATACATGTATTCTCAAGTGTTTCTGCTACATAGGCTTGGCCCTAGCATCTACTGTTTACCCTAAAAAATATCGAGCCTATCAGGCATACCCAAAAAATATTTTGAAATTTAAGCATGTCCTAAAAAAATATTCCAATGCAGAATATTTACTTTAAAAGGACCTAAATATGGCCAACAAAAATAGCGGTGACCTCCAATAATATCCACACAAAAAATCACACACTAAAAAACGTTCATTTTTCTGAAAACCACCAAAATTTTGACTCCTAAATAATGGTCAAGCCTATGAATATACAACTATCAGAATACACCCCATACGTGTGGGTACGTGTACTGGTGATAGTTGTCTTGGCCATGTCACTAGAAAAATGGAGTAGGAGTATTAAGAAGTTATGCATAACTAAGATATAACGTGTTTAAGTTTAGAAATTCATGTTTCTGACAACCGGTCTGGTTTGAAAATACATCCGATGAATGATTCGTCCATTCCCTTGCTATACTCCATGCTCGATAAGAGTAGGGTGACGACACAGATTAACAGTTAGAAGTATGAAAGAAACCACTATATTTGCCCAATCAGGTGAATAAAGTACCATCACTTGACCAACTATGTAATTATACTCTTATCGAGCACGGACTCTAGTGGCCATTTTTTTCACCCGTTGGCATTTTTGTCAAATTGTAACCTAAGACCCAGATAAGGTCTGACAAAATGCCAGGCCTGCTCTGGATCCAAACTGTTTTACACTTGTGGAATTTCTGAAAGATCTGTTTTAAAAGGGGATTTATTAAAGCTGCATAGTCTGTAACTTTTGATCTTCTAAGTTTAAAAATAATGTTTTTATTTTTCAAGAACACAGTAAAAATACTCAAATTCAGGTAAACATTTTACCATTTTCGTAAATCTTAACAAGTTGTCACTATCAAAACAACTGCATTTATGTTAAAATTCAACGGTCTAGAATTATTGGAGGGACGCAAATAATTACCAAAAAGAGAAAACAACACCTAATTGATAAGATAATTCACTTTTCCATGCAGTTTTCAGCTGTACTGAACATTTTCATTGTGAAAACATAGCTTAATTCTACTTTAACAATTGATTTAAAAAGAAAATAAAAATTTTCGAAAAATGTTCATAGTTACAGAGTATGCAGCTTTAATATAATTAGCAGGCAACATAGAAAAGACTCAAATCGCACAGCATGCAAAAAGCACAAAGCTAGTCCAGACTATGTTGGCCTCATCTTCAGGAGTTGTGACTAAGGATGGCTTCAATCTCGCCTGCTGAGCTACAAAGACTAGCTGGAATATTGGGATTTCACATGAAGCAAGTTCAACTGTTATACTTTTCAGTGAATGAACGGCATTGACGTTGATTAGGCTGTGTGAATGCGCAGGATGGTCTGCGCCTTTATTGTTCGCCTGCAATAAAATCAGATTTACTCGCGTCGAGGCCGATGTATACATGTACCCTCGTGTATGTAAAAAAACATATTCTTTTAAACGTATTTCAGAATGGGTAAAAACCAAAGTGGAGAGGAGTAATGGAAGTTTTATTCTTTAACCCTTTATGTTCTATGGGATTTTCTCATACAGATTGAGATTGTCCATTGTACATATATATAATAAGGGTTCACAGGTCACATCTTCCAAATATTTATGTTTTATGTACCTAAAGAGTTTCTTAACAAACAGTGCAGATCCTGATGAAATGCAGCATTTTGCGGCATTGCATCTGGGTCTTCACTGTTTATCAAAGTACTAATTTATGAGTCAAATGGTTAAACATCCATGTACAACAACTATCCATTGTAGCGCATGACGGGAAACTTTCGGGAAAGAAGAAAAACTCAGGCAATACCAAACTGAATCTCCTGGGCTGGCGTATTCGATTATACGAAAAAGTCGTGGGCCGTTCTATTCCGTAGTTTACCTTGCTATTACGTTTGTAAACCGTAAAATACCTTGAGAAATCTCGCTTATAATCCCTACCTATCCGTAATACAACTTAATGAGATCGTACCATTCCGTAACGAATTTGTAACAAACCTTAGCCAATACATGGTGTTACCGTAATAGTTCGTATTTAACCCATAACTAACCGTATAAATCCTTGGCGACTTTGGGACTACGAATAAGTAAGGATTAGTACGGTTTAACTACGGACTGAAACGGATCAGTACGATAAAACACGATTTAGTAAGGAGGTGCTACGGTTGTTTGATCCGTGGTCAAATTTTGAACATGTTCAAATCTGTCAAGGGTGTCCAAGTACTACTACGTATGATTACGGATCTGATACGGAAAGCTAGGGACCAATGCAGACTGTCACGAATGATGCCGGATCGAATCCGTGGCTAATCTGGCGTCCAATCCGTGAATGTGTTATCTGGGCTAATGCGCAATCCGTGGCAATCCGTATTAGTCCGTATATTTCCGTATTGCATCCGTAACCATACGTAGTAGTACTTGCGTTGTGCATCCGCATTGGACTACGGAAATAGTCATTTCCGGGGTCATCCGTGGGATTTGATCCGTAGCGGAACCGGCGAGGTGATCCGTGAATGTGTGACCTGGGCATTAACGGTACAATCTAAAAAAGTTGCGTTTCGGATAGGTAGGGATTAGAAAATATTTCTCAAGGTAAAGATAAACCAAAAGCTTTGAAGCGTGACTCTATTTACAATATTGATATGGTGTTCTAGAAAAAAGGGTTTCAGGCGTTTATTTACGTTTACTATAAAAGCTTTGACATACACATATGTTCCAACTGGACTGGCTCATTTTACGCATTCTGCATCAATCGTTTGAAATGGAAATACCCAAAGTTCATTGGTCAGAGGTTGTGGTACTTCTGTATCTTTTACTGTTTACTACGTAATACCCAGGCAAAATACGGAATAGTACGGTCTTTGACTGTTTATATCGAATTGGCCAGCCCAGGATTCAGTTTGGTCTTGCCAGAGCTTCTTTTTGCTTGCCATTTATGCATTTTGAGCCACGACATTGTGATTTCCAACATTGTGGCATTTTGACTTGTGTAAACTCAGGCGAGCCTGTGCAGCCTCCTGATAAGCTTAGAAACTACCAATGATGTTGGTCAGTAGCTTAATATCCATAGAATATTCAAGCGACTAGTAAAGGCTCTGATCAGACTGTGCGCATGCGCAGGCTGGTCTGAGCATTTGCTAGTCGCACATACCACATTGTTGGAAATCTCATGTCGCGGCGCTTTTTTATTTCCATCCAGAGTGTTTAGAACCTTTTGTTGTTGCCTGTTGATTTTTTCTTTTAAGATCCACTTTTAAAACAAATCTTTCAGGAATTCCACCGGAGTGTCAAACAGTTTGGATCCAGAGCAGGCCTGATATTTTGTCAGACCTTATCCACAGGTAACAAACTTCATAAACAGAGCTGCCGGCTCTGTATATGGAGTCTGTAAAATAGCGAAAAAGGGAGAATGTAGTGCTCCACTCTGGTCTTTGAACTTCTAATCCAAGCTTATGTGAGTTGCAAATACGGTTTTATCTGAATAGCTTTTGTCTTGGGAAAAAACCTTCAGGTACTTCATGACAAAAATGATTCTGACAAAACCATGCACATTTTGCAGCTCGCATCAGCTTAGATAAGGAGCGGTGTACTACATTCTCCTTTTTGCTATTTTACACCATAAACGCACCATAAAACGTACGGTTTTTAGGCGTTTTTTTCAGCCACCATATACAAAACCGGAAAGACTCTCATAAGATGTCCTTTGGCTCTGTTTGTAAAGTTTTCTACTCTTGTTATTTTGGTCTTAAGTGCCGGTTCAGATAAAAATCATGCAGGTGACTCCACATGATGGTCAACCGATTTGTTTGATTTTGATATCACAGAAAGTTTATGATGCAAGAACAAGAAAAAACAGTTTAATTTTTTATTATTATCATTTTGGTAACCATGGCAACGGAAATTAATATTTAAGCCAAAATGGTACAATGAATCAACTAAAATTGCCCAAATTCAATCAAATATTACACACAACTGACTTCCATTATAAAGAAAAAACCACAAATAATACAAACAAACAACACCACTTAAACATTTTAAGCCAAGACATCAATTGAGTAATTGCTTATGTCGTTGCCATGGCAACAAACAGTATACCACTAAAGAGTAAAATTCAAAAATTGCATTTTTAGGTGTTTTGGGGCCAATTTATGGCAACTTTTGTAGACTGATATAGATATGTCTTATCATTATACTTAAAGAGCAACTCTTGTTTGGTGTTATTCAAATATAAAATGCTTTGCAAAATCATATGCCTAGTTGTCATGGCAACAAATAACACACTACCAAAGACATTTTGCCTAATTTTGCTATTTTAGCCATTTTGAGATCAATTTTTGGCATTTTTTGTAACTTGGTACAGTTAGTTCATAACATCATACTTATAGTTTAACCCTTGTATTGCATGATTCAAAAATAAAACACTTTGCAAAATCATATGCCTAGTTGCCATGGCAACAAATAACACAATATCGAAGAAATTTAGCCAAATTTTGCTAATTTAGCAATTTTAAGATCAATTTTTATCAATTTTTGTACCTTGTTACAGTTAGTTCATAGCACCATACTTAGAGTGCAACTCTTGTATTACCTGATTCAAAAATAAAAATCTTTGCAAAATCACCTGACTAGTTGCCATGGCAACAAAGAATACACTATTGAAGACATATAGCCTAATTAAGCTATTTTAGCTATTTTAAAATCTATTTTAAGCAATTTTTGTAAACTGGTACTGCTAGTCAATGGCATCATACTTATAGTTTAACTCTTGTTCTGCATGATTCAAAAATATAACACTTTGCAAAATCATATGCCTAGTTGCCATGGCAATGAATAACACACAATCGCAGAAATATAGCCAAATTTTGCTAATTTGGCAATATTGAGATCATTTTTTAGCTATTTTCCTACCTAGTTACAGTTGGTTCATAGAATTATACTTAGAGTGCAAGTCTTGTATTACCTGATTCAAAAATAAAAAATCTTTGCAAAATCACATGACTTGTTGCCATGGCAACAAATAGTACACTATTTAAGACATATAGCCTAACTTCGCTTTTTTAGCTTTTTTTAAATCAATTTTAGCAGTTTTTGTAAACTGGTAGAGTTAGTCAATAGCATCATACTTTTCATTTGACTTTTGTATTGCATGATTCAAACATAAAACCATTTGCAAAATCATATGTGTAGTTGCCATGGCAACAAATAACACACTATCGCAGAAATTTAGCAAAATTTGGCTAATTTTGCTTTTTTGGAGATCAATTTCTTGCAATGTTTAAAAGTTGGTTAGTAAGTTCATAACACCATGTTCAGAGTGCAACTTTTTCATTTCATGATTCAAAAATAAAAGGCTTTGCAAAATCAAATGCCTTGTTGCCATGGCAACAATATTACACTATCGAAGACATATAGGATAATTTTGCTATTTAAGGTATTTTAAGATCAACTTTGGCAATTTTTGTAAACTGGTAGAGTAAGTTCAAAGCATCATACAAAGTAAACAAAAAGTTTTATATGATTAAAACATAAACTGTTTTGCAAAGCACATGCATTGTCGCCATGGCAACAAATAGTACACTATCAAAGACAAAAGGCCTTATTTGATATTTTCAAGCGCTTTGATATGATTTTAGCAGTTTTTAAACTGGTCCATTTAGTTCAATAAGTCCATAGCATCATATTTATAAAGTGCATCACATGCCTATGCAGTACATTGTTCAAGCGTAGAAAGTTTTGTCATATTGGATGCTTAGTTACCATGGCATTAAATAGCACACTAATAATGACAACAGGCCTATTGTTTTTCTTTATTTAGGTCTTTTGAGATCAATTTTTAGCAGTTACAGTTAGTCTGTCGTATCAAAACTTAAGTGCATCTCCTGTAGTACATAATTCTAACTTAAAAAGCTTTCTCTTATCATATGCCTAGTTGCCATGGCAACATATAACACACTTACAAAGACAAAAAGCCGTGTTTTGCTATTTTATGTATTTTAAGACCAATTTAAGCATTTTTTTTGTAAACTGGTATAGTTTGTTCATAGTATCATACTTTTAAGTGCATCCCATGTAGTACATGATTCAAACATAAAAAAAGCTTTGTCAAATCAAAAGTCTAGTTGCCATGGCAACAAATAGCACTCTACTGAAGACAAAAGCACTAATTTTGCTATTTTTGGTATTTGAAACGAATTTTTTTGTAATTCTTTTAAAATGGTAACAGTTATAGATAAGTTAAATTCTTAAGTGTTAAAGTTTTAATATTTTCACCAGTTTAAGCATATGTTTTGGGTGCTCAAAAGAAACGTCTCAATGAGACAGTTCTTTTGAGTACCCACAACTTATGTTTTGGTTGAGAAATAAGAAAAATATTTTTTGGTACACATTTTTAACTTAAGGCATAGACATACTTTTGTGTTACATGTTCCAATATTAAAACATTTGCAGTCATATATCTGGTTGCTATGGCAACAAAAAAGCAAACCACTGAAAATATAAAAAATCAGTATGATCAATTTACAGCAAATTCTGGGATCAGATACGGATTCTCTATAGCATTATGAAATGAAATGATCAATTTAACTACATGATCCAATAATAAAATACTTCGCTAATTTGTATATTATATATGCCTGGTTGCTATGACAACAAGAACCATACCAATGAAGGAAAGGTAAAACAAAAGAGAAGCCATGTGGCCAAGGATGGGGACAACGGCAGGATCTGCACCAAAAGCAAAATGTCTCCCATCAATATGTTTGTTTGTTTGATTTGATTCTTTATGTCCCATCAACAATCTTTCAGTTAAACAGGGACGGGTCTTCCTGGGTTGAACCAGTACTAAGCTAGGATAAATGTGTCTTGCTCAAAGACCACAACGCAGTGACGCAGGTGAGGCTCGAACCCATGGCCTCTCGGTCTGGAGTCAAGCACTCTAACACTGAGCCACTGCACTCCCCCCATCAATATAGCTTTACACTATACATTGTAATTGCCTACATATACATAGTCAAAGGTTGGTGGCTCAATCAGGGACAAATTTAGGGCGAGATATTGAGAGAATTGCTAAATATCCCTCTTATTTCCTTGGGAATAAAAACTGCTACCATAATGTTACCATAGTAACTGGCACATTCAAATCAGACACAAGATTTTTTTTTCAAATTATTTGACCTTGAAATTAAGTACCCTCTGAATCATATATATCTATGTGCAAGCTTGTTTCAAATCTATCCATCTATTTTGGAGATAATTATGGTGTAATCAAGGAATTTATCAACTCTCTATGATCTCTTGTGACCTCTTGTGAAAATAAGTCCAACGTCCCCTAGATCTAGCCTCAAGGTTATAAAACTTTTTTCATGCTCAATTCAACTGAGAACGAAATTTCAACTGCTCATAAAAACTTAAATACCAACAAATAAAAAAAGTCTTGCTGTAAGTCTCTCCAATGTTAGATTTATCATGCTAATAAATGTTAAAATACCAACAATTGTTGGCATTTTAACATTTATGAGCAGGAAAAAAAATGTGACCAGCTTAGATGAGCATGAAAAAAGTTTTATTACCAATTACCCAATGGTATATCTGAGCAAGTTGGATCTAAACCCATCAATCCCTAATTTTTTGGATAAGATCAAATATTTTGAAGCAGGGTAGAATTCATGGTCAGCTAAGCTTTGCAATTTTGCCACCTGTATACTTCATAGCTGGGTCAAGATAAAACAAAATTTTTGTAGTAAAATCTTGAATATTTTTTTTTATCATTTGTTTTAGGTGCTCAAAACAACCATCTCATTGAGACGGTTCTTTCCAGTACACATATACTAATCAAACAATACCTGTTACTCATCGCTTTTTAATTGAACAGCGAATGGAACTTACGCATGTACATCAAATGGTGAAAAACGTACAGTGCCCATGCGCAAGGATACTGATTATATATATGTCATAATTTAAAACCGTTTCCATAAGCATACTTATGTTACAATTTGCCCTTCATCTTCAACCCAACTTCAAGATTTCAGCTTTTGGTATGTGTGAACTTATAACACTTAATTTCTTAAGAAATGTCTGATTCAATCAGACATTTCAGACATTTCTTAAGAAAATAAGCGTAAATCAGACATTTCTTTAGAAAACAAGTGTAAATCAGACATTTCTTAAGAAAATAAGTGTAAATCAGACATTTCTTAAGAAAATAAGTGTAAATCAGACATTTCTTAAGAAAATAAGTGTAATAAGGTCACATGTACCAAAACATTCTGATTCAAAGAGTGCATGGTAAATGTACAATCAGATTTCATACAATATGAAGTCTGGTCCCTAGTCCAGTCAGACTTGACCCCATTTGCTACTCAAGATTAGAATTAAGAAGTATCCATAAATGATATGTTATTCAATAAACAAGAAGTGCATGTAATACTGATAAAACCAAAAAACTGATTGTCATCATTATGGTTAAAACCCAGTGTCAATTTCAGTAGAAAAATGTTTGTAACAATAGTTAAACCTCATTCAGGTTCTTAATAACTATCATCTGGTCTACACTTAAAAACTGTCAAATATTTTCTTGCCTTAATTCAAGGTTAACAAAATTTCCAGAGTAAAAATGTAATTACTTTCTTACTCATCAGTTTTAACATTTGCTTTTGGTTCTGAAAAGTCTCAATAAGACTGTTCTTTTGAGTACCCACATACAATGAAGAAAGAAAATTAATTTTGAACTATGCACTATCTCATTCTGGAGGATTCATCACTCCACAAAAACCTTGGTGCTCATTGGAAGTGTCTCATTGAGATGCTTCCAATGAGTACCCACAAAAAATAGTTTCACTTAGAACTGTTCTTATCACTTATATGGAACACAATTGTCTAAACTACATGTAGCACAGTTTCTACTTGGCTGTCATGTTCTTGTCCTAAGCCTATTAAAGATTCCTTGATCAACAGCAGGTCTCAGATAGGCTCTCCAATAATCAAAATCTTCTATACCCAATACTAGTTTTGGCATCATGGGGGCTAAGGTGAGTAATTTGAAGAAAACTGAGTCTACACTACATGTACTGCATACTTCATCTTGTTACCTGCAATGATAAACCAAACCATTCAATAAAATTTTGTAAAATTGTATGAAAACATAGGCAATGTCCTGAAAGCAAAATATTACTGAGTGTGAGTGAGTGACTGTGTGACACTTTATCCCTTTTCAGACTTTTACTTATAATGAAGTCAGAATGGCCCATTCTATATATTGAGGGGTCCAAGTTATGATTTCAAAAAAAATAGTTATTTCTCTGAAGACTGTTTTTGTCTCAGCAACAGTGCAGACCCTGATGGAATGCTGTGTTGTATTGGCATTTCATCAAGGTCTTCACTGTTTGCATTTCATAGAGGTCTTTACTTTTTACTAGCATTTAGGTCAACTTTGAAAATGGCTTTGTTTCTGCTTTTCAAACAATAATAATAACTGGAAATTTATGTGTCTATGTGACACATATGACCCCTGCCCGGGGCCATTGTATGTGAAAAAAACATTATTCGTTTGAGACCCAGGGTACGTAAGGGATGTACAGACAAGGGCGATGTTTCAATTTTTACATGTATGCTCTTTATATTTCACGCTGGCAAATCTGGGTCTTTAATGTATCTCGACAGCAAATGAAGGCTGTTGAAAATCTCTTAGTTTAAACAAGATTTTATTTCGAAGATAGAATGCATTTATCAATATTACATTATTATTTGCTGTTCTGAGCTATCAGCATTTTGTGCAAAGAAAAATGTTTAGAATTTTAAAACTTTTAAGGTACATTATTCGACCTGATAAGCACACACATATATGCTCATATAAGCACACATTGAGTAATTAAAGAGCTGTTTACACTAAATGAACTTAGATTTCTAGTCAATCCATTGATGAAATTTCATTATTAAAATGGATTCACTGTGTAGGTGGAAAAGAGTGGGGATCAAAATCAGATGGCATGAGGCCCTATTATTTTGTTGGGCCTGATCATGGTCCAAACTGTTTGCAAAGGTTTCCAGCAGAGAAAACCAGCAGATAAAGAGCTATTTATGCAATGTACACTTACTTTTGATATATGAGCGCCGACGACTTGTGACATATATGGTCAACCACTCTCTAACCAGCATATCTTTGTTGCCATCCAATTAGCATTCCATTGTTCAAGGCATGAAGAAAATGCTTAATAAAACCTAGAAAAGATAAAAAGAAACTTTGAAAAAAAATCAAATGCACTATAGGCTGCAAATGTAAGGCTACATCTGATTGGATAATGTCATATAATTGGCGACATTATGAAATGTGAAAAACTGTTGCAAACTCGACGCCATTATGTAACTTATGGATAACAGGATAACAAAATTGAAGCATGAGTATCAGCATAAATGTTGAATGCATGAAAAAGTGTTATATTATGATAGATGTAATGTACTGGATCTCCAATGAAGGACCAGAACATTACCTCCATCCCAAATTCCAACAGTTTCTGCAAAGCTGAAAAACAGCATGAGCATGAAAATATACATGTGCATGAAAATGTGGATAAAAAAAAGAAAAGTTATTTTGTAATTTCTATATGACAGGATGGGAGGTCTCAGATCATCCCTAGGGATATATGACTATTATGAGGCATCATACCTTGAAATAGAAGTGTCAATATTTGAATGAAAATAATAATTGTCCACTTCAAAGTTACATAGAAATTTCTTTGATATAGTGAAATATGCAAAAGGTTAATTACTTGTAAATGTTCAGACATACTAAAATCTTGAAGATGGTAACGCATCATGGAGCTCATATGCGGATCTAGAGGGGGGACAGGGGGGTCCGGACCCCCCTTGAAAAATCACAAAAATATAAGGTTTTTTTCAATTCTGGTGCAGATCCCCTGATAAATCATGAAGCTACCGAGTCAGCATCCAATGTTGGGCCATCATCAGTACACCAGCAAAACGTCATTTAAATGGTGTTTCGCTGGCGAGCCGATGATGACCGGCATTCGATCCTCCCACCCTTCATAAAAAACATTAAAAAAACAACAACGTTGGAACATTGTCAAAGTTGGACCCCCTCTGACAAAATTTTCTGCATCCATGCATGGAGCTTATAGTTAAGGCATATCTATAAAAAAAAGGTGTGCTGGGCCTGTAGGGTTGATCCATTTTTTGCAAACAGTCTGGTACGAGTAAACATTGTCAACCCAGATCAGACTGCCCCAAAAGGAAATGGGTCATTACAGCTTTGTATGTTATTCACATTTCATAAAGCAATGCTTCATTTTAAAAATAAATGTTTTAGTGATTTGTCAAGCATCCAATGCTCCAGTTTGCAAACATTGTGAACCCTGACCAGTTTACTCCATTAGCAGTCTATGATACGGGTGCCGAATTTTCGGGTCTGGATGAAAATAACTGACGGTTGATTTATATAACAAAAAATGCCACAAGGCCTTAGTTTATCCCCTCCCTACTTCTTTCAGGGGAGGGGTTGGCTGTCTCTTGATTTTTGAAAAAAATTGGCATGGTTCCCCTAGCCAGAACATCTTCGGATTTTTTATTTGAGGGCCTGTAAAAAGTGTTGGGTAAGACAGAGAACAGGCAAGTTTGGATAGATTTCCCTTATCCTAAATAAATCTTTCTTGCACCGCTATATGGATAGATTTTGTTTGAAAATTTAAAAAAATAATAATACATGCTTTGCTTCAGCACCAAGCCAATGGCACCCGGATACTCACTGCCTTTTATTTTTGTCCAGTGCCTGTCCTGAGCAGATGACAGATATTGTGATTATAAATAGAACTTTCCAACTGTGTATAGCACCAGGTTGACATAAAAACTAATCAGCAGATCTATTTTTCAAGGCTGTGGGAATGAATATATTATGCACCAGTCATTTGTTACCATGGCGGCTTGCCCCCAGCCCCTGAGCACGGCGGGCCTGAGCAGGGTGAGGAATGGCCGGGCAAATGAATGTGCTGTGTTTTTAACTTATAATGCATTGTCCCTATGGCTATAGTGTGTGGGAATTTGGGAAATGCACCTAGGCAAACATATCAGTGCAATGTAATAACAGACTAGGGGGTGCTACCATTTTTTTATCAGCTGGCTGTCCCCACAGTGTTGGTGTTTAGGTCAGGTAACTGCAGACAAAAGGCCAAAGACCCAGCTGTTCCCCGGGGTTAGGGGCAGTGGTTACAAATGACTAGTGCATTATGACGCTTCTTTCCTTGTGTCCATCAGACTCATCAGTGCATGAAACTGAACTTGATAATGAACGGAATAAAGACTTCACAAAGCTGAGTTTAAACCATTCTAAATTTTAGACTTTCCTAAAGTTTGGGCTAAACAACATTTTATTTCAAACTCAAACAGATACTTACGTACCTCTGCCTTTGCCATTGTCGTCGTTGCTTATCTGTGAAAGGCACTAGATTATGGGGAGAGACAATCGCCTCAATGTACTGCCTTTCCGTATTTTCGTATAAAGCCTTCTCTTCTGCCAATATTTGCTGAAAGCTTTTCAAAAGCTCAACTTGTTTCTCGATCTCCTCGCCAAAATGTTACCCTCAGAACTGACACTCGCTTTACGATGCATAGGATATATCTTGTTGTGTCCCAATTATGCTGACTGATTCTTAAATGCTCTGATTCATTTGGAAACTGGGATTAAATGCCGAAACTGCTAGAAAAATACAGCAACGTTCAGCAATCCGTTAGCCGCGAAATTTTGTGACACATGAGGCATCACGTGATTACGTTTCTCATAGCTACAAAGTAAACAGACTGGTTCCTAGCCAGTGTGAGTAAAGAAACGGCGAAGCCGTGTACCAAAACCACCCCGATACCCAGGGGCAAAAAACGCTAATAATTGGACACATACCCATTTTGCAACGCATTTTATTTCATGTCAACGTAGTTCAATAATTCAGCTTCATGCCCGTGCATGTTACATTGGCGTCCTCGTCTACAAAAGTTACGAAAAATGTCGCTGATTTTCGCCATCATTTTCCCATAGACTTTAGGCTAAATGTCAAAATAATGGTTAAAAAATATAAAACGGATTTTCTAAGTAACGCAATGATTTTAGAAAAAAATAAATTAGGACTGAATAGCAGGTCCACCAACCTTCCTACTCTGTAATTTTTACTAAAATCTGTTGACCACCATGTGGAAAGAAATTTTCATTTTGCATGATTTTTATCTGAACCGGCACTTAAGTTACTATACTGAGGGACTTTAGAAACGCACCATTTACATTCACTTTCTCTCCCTAAATTCTCATATGAGACTGTTTCCTTTATCATTTTCTATCCCCTTACACAATGGACCATGACTTGCCATAAATTTGATTTGCTCATGCTGTTCATACTGACGTAACACCGACGTAAGTGATTTCAATAATTGTCGTCTAATAGATGTGAGGTTATTGCAATTTGAAAATAGACACTTTAAGCTGGTAGACAGATGTCTTAACCAATGGAAAAACACGAAAGGTTTTTGAAATAACTATTTTACTACACTCCCAGGCGCAGCGTTTCTTTGCGAACGTCAATCTTATTTTTTCAAACTGCAATAACAGGTGGATGACGTTAGCGCATACCGCAATATGTTTGTCTATTATGCAACCGGGTTAAGGGGCACCTGGTGGCACTTACAGATTTCGATTATGCCCGTTCCTTAGGATATAAACGGCCAATTACGTCAAAGAGTTACTGACGTTATGTAGACGAGGCCTCCCAGTGAACCATTCGACGTCATCTGAACGTGACTATAACGTTTCCAGGTAAAACGTGTTTAAGACGTGATGGTCACCCCAAAAGCGTTACATTTTGAAAGCGTCCAGAGCCTTTAAATTTCATTTTTAAAACGTGCAGAAGACTAAATAAAAACCCTACATGAGCACGTTTTTTGTAACGTTTTAATTAGTGTTCAAGACGTTTTTGTAACCCATACCTGCCGTGGAACAATGCAAATCTGTAAGAAAAACGTTTTAAAAGTTGTAACTGTCTTTCTATATACGTATACGCGATGAAGACGTTTCCACTAACACTATTGAAGATGTTTCCATATAACACGTGTTCGTCACTCACAAAACGTTACAAATTGAAGACGCCCAATCATTTCTGCTTTGCTGAACAAAAAGGCTATTAGAGCTAAAAGCAGAACTCTTTGCACAAGATCAGATTCTGATTCATTGCTCCAGATTCAAAATCACTTTATTGTACCAGTGTCAAGACAATCTTAACATGTATTATAGTATGCAAATATCGATCAAAATAAACCATGCAGAGCATTTTACAAAAAGATATCGACTGGCCAAAATGATGCTCGGTAAAGCTTCTTTACAGTTTTTGCATACCAGTGACTTAACAATGTTAAAATAAACATGCAACATTTTATCTAAATATACCATGTGTTTCAGGAGCTAAGAGCATTTGCACTAACTGACGACGACCGACCAGTCTGATGCCCAGCAAAGCCTCGTTCATCAAAAAGGCTGTCAGACATGCCAGTGGTTAAACAATGTTGTCATGCATACGTATGCAAAATTTGACAAAAACCTATCATGTGGTTCAAGAGTTATGAGCATTTTCACTAACTGTTAAAAAGGACGGACGGATGGACGGACACAGTGATTATAGTGCATATATACAGGTCGTGCAATATAAGCATGTAGATTCACTTCCATAAAAAAGTGAAAAATGTTCCATTAGAGTATGATTACATTTTTTTTTTTTTAAGTCATTTAAGTTCGTGTAATCTGTGTCTTCCTAAAAATTAGTGCATGTACACTACGTTACATGTATAAACAGGTGTATTCGTGCTGCAAAGCCTATCTACATGTACGTGATAAATACTTTCAGGGTTATAAATTATACAAAATAGGTAATTTGCTGCAATTTCAAATTCATTTTTTGCTTGTTCGAATTCCAGAGCAATAAATTATGAGATAATGCCGAAACCATTGGCATTTACCGACACCGTAACGCAGGAAAATGCCACTGGGGCAAAATTAATGAAAGTAAAGACATGCGTTCGCAAATAAGATTGGGTCGTCCTGTGAGTTCATCCAAAGCCTATGATTAAAGAGACATTCAGACAATACTGTCTATTACGAAACGATTCTGTTGTCGCTTTAATCTTAAACCCTTTGTATGGGTGAAATCCCTAAAGGGTGTACTGTGACAAACAGTGAAGACCGAGATAAAATGTCACAGAACCAGGAATTTAATGAGGGTCCGCACTGCTGTTTAAGATAATACGAACAATCTTCAAGGGCTAAAGTAAAACTAAATTTGAATCTGTAACCTGTGACCCCTTGATATATACAATGAACTATCCTCGGCTAATTATATCAAACTTGCTAATAGAACGAAAAGTTACTAACGTGTATCACCATCGCTGACGCGATGGTGAATTAATAAAAAAAAACCCTGGCAGATTCCGTTTTTTGACTGAGTCTGTTTTAATCAAACGGGCAGTAACACCCATGACCACTACCAACGACTTTAGCGGTATAACTTAGAAACCATCAGAGGGTCACTGGTGAGGCCTAAAGCACTGAAGCAGGCTAGTCTGGCCCAGAAAAATTGCAGTTACTCAACACTTTCAGTCCTTTGGTGCAGTCTTTGCTTCCAAAGGATAACTGTTTTAAGAACATATTTGACCTCACTACAGCTGGTGAAAGAGACTGTGTGGTAACGGTAGGACGTCTTCCTGCCCTTCACTTTAGTGTAGATTGTATTTTCCTGTACTTTTGAATCATGGATTTTGTTATGGAACTTTGAAACCGACAGAGGGTCACTGATCATTCTGATGAGGCCAAGCTGGTTGAAACTGGCTAGCCTGGCCCATAAAATGAGCCGCGACATGAGATTTTCAACAATGTGGTATGTGCGACAAGCTAAGCCTCAGATCAGCCTGCGCATACGTGCAGTCTGATCAGAGCCTTTGCTTGTCGCTTGATTATTCTCTGACTGTCAATCTACTGACTGAACAGCATTTGGAGTTTCTAAGCTTGAAAGGAGGCTGTACATGCTCGTCTGAGTCTAATCTTGTCAAAATGCCACATTGTTGGAAATCACATGTTGCGGCACAAATTTGAACACTCTACACTTTCAGTTTCAGTGGTGCAGTCTTTGCTTCCAAAGGATACGTTTTTTTAAGAATATACCCGACAAAAAAAAGAAACGCACCACTTTGATCTGTTCAACTCTCAGGAAGATCACAAGTGATAGGCCAGTTTAGTTTATATCAGTGCAAAGGTATGTCATGTACTGTTGCGTCACACGTCTTTTGCAATCTGGCGTCGAAATTGTTTTAAAGAAAATTGGTCATGAAGACAGAGGGGGTCATATTGTAAAGTCACAGGAAATAAGCGTTTTATAATGCTCTCTTGCTGGATAAGTTCAAGCTATTGACATCATCTTAGTAGACCAAATTGTACCCAGTCACTTATTCTTTGCAAATTCTATCTGTAAATTCATCATACGCGATAATTGAACTAGGTAGCTCATGTATTGTGACTACCCTTTGGATAATGATTCCACACTGGAGATAAACCTTACAAAACATTTAAAGATTTCAACATTGTTTTAATCAATTTAAACGGTCCTGACTTATGATAATGGATGTTGGAATTACAAAAAGCATCAATAAACACATTGGTTGTCTCACATAACAAAAACATATCGTTTTCATACTTTGCAAATGTAAAACATACTTGAAATTCCATGCAGACAGTAGCGTTGAATTAACGCTTCCAAAACTTGTTTACCATTCGCCTTGATGCGGTTTGTGCCTCCACAGGGAAAGTACAGATACTCATCTAAGTCACACTCAAGTTTTAGTAAGATTAGATCAGAAACGAATTTTTTTGACAATTGACATTTTTGTATGTAAAGGAGATCTTAATGGGGAAAATCGTAGTGGTGCGTTTCTTTTTTTGTCGGGTATATATTCGGCTAACTGTCCGAGGACTCAGTATAGAGAAGTATCGACACTTGTTATTGATGAACACAAAAATGTAAAGGTTTACCAAAGCAACGTACGCAGCCAAATGGCGATGATTTTTCAGCTATAATGTCGGCGTAGTGCGCCCCCTGCCTCTGGCATATAAAGTGCCCGATGGCGGCTTTTGCGATCGGTAAATAATCCCCTGTGGAAACAGAGGGAACTTTGACTGAAATGTGCATACGGTGTACGCCACTAACATTGCGCACTTAAGCCTTTAAGCCTCTCTTGGATATAGTAAGTAAGAAACAAATTTGAAAAATGTTCACAGCTAAATAAAGTAACCATTATTCTTTATTTATGCAAGTTCAAAATGAAAAAATATCCACTTGATCTCTAGCAACTTTGTTTGAAGTGTAAAAAAAACACTACTGTTTAAGTATAAGAAAAATAGTTCCCTAACATTGCGCACTTTCTGCAAGCGTTTCAATAACATCTCTATACAAAATATACCAGGGAAAGTAACACCAGGACGTTCTATACTATAACTTGATTCAAAGTAAATTGTTTGAATCCTGGGTCATTTGAAATTACGGTCAGATAGTTTTTAACAATATTTTCTATTTTTGCCGAAATTCACCCTTGCTCAGCAGTGAAAGCCTAAAGTGAAAACGTTTTGCTGTTTTCCCCTTTCCAAAAGCAGCCTGATTTTAAATAACAAAAAAAAATAAAAAGATTTGATGTGATTAAATGTTAAATGTGGGCTAGTGCGAAAGGTCGCGAAATGCTAGGGGACGTCACTGTATTCATGTGCCCAATTGAAATTTCATTTTGCTGTTACATTCGCCGAAAAGACCAAAATATGAACCTTGTGCAACTTTGCAAAGGCTCCGCGATAAAACACTTTTATTGTGCTCAATTCAACTGCGCATGAAATTTATCACGCTCATCAATGTTAAAATGCCAACATTTGTTGGCATCTAATCATTTATTAGCACGATAAATACAACATTTGAGAGTTTGAAAGCAAGAAAGTCCTTATTTTCATCATTTTAGATTTTATTATCATTTGACCTTTCATACTCAGTTGTGTTGAGCATAAAAAAAGTTTATAACCTCGGATCCAGGTTTCATATTGTGTCCATTTCCAGCTGCTGTATACATTAAAGGACACATCTAACCCAGTGTTCAATCACTTACATCTTTCTATTTCTCAGGCAACATTTATCGGTGATAATACGGGTACTATCCACGGTACTATCCACACTGTCAGCATGACTTCACAAAGCACCAGTTTGGTAAGTACAATGGCATGCAGTTATTGTTATAAGCAAAGCTGTCCAAAACTATTGTTCATTGAGACCAAGTCCATGTTAAAATAACTAAATTCGTGTACGGAAAGTAGAGTAACCTTCATGTCCCTTTTAACCGTTAAGTGGCATTGACCTTTGCTGTACACTGCTCTCGACCGAGGAATACAACATTTTCTAGCCAGAGTACCTAATTACTTCAATTCCAAGCATTGGTAAACAATATTTACTTGGCACTCGTTAAAGCTGCATAGTCTGTAACTTTTGATATTCTAATTTTGGAAATAAAGTTTCTATTTTTCAAGAATGCAGTAAAAATACTCAAATTCAGGTAAACATTTTACCATTTTCATAAATTTTAACAAATTATATCTATCAAAACAACAGCATTTATGTTAAAAATGAACTGTCTAGAATTATTGGAGGGACGTAAATTATTCCTAACAAGGGAAAAATCACCTGTTTACATCAGATAAAATAACTGTTCCATGCAGCTTTCAGCTGTACTGAACATATTTATTGTGAAAACATAACTTAATTCTATTTTTACAAATGATTTAAAAAGAAATTATTCTTTTTTTAAAAATGTTCATAGTTACAGATCTAGTCTCTTTAATCTTCGACATCTTTCGGTCACGTCTAACTATATATTTTTTTTAATATTTTTATTTTTATATTATAAAATTCATTTTTTACAATACAATACAACACAACGACAATACAGTTCACTCTGGTTTGCTGACTGTATCTGTAGTGCTGCCAATACTAGCCTTTTCTGTGCTGCTACCTTCATGCGAATCAGTTGGTACTTATCGAATATGCGCAAATGGCTATAACAAACACATTGACAAGCTAGTGGTCAAACTTATTGTCAGGGCATTCATCTACGTCTAAATCTGTGCATGTGCTATGACATCTCATGAACTGGTCCTTGTCTTGATTTTTATGTACACGTGTTTATCTCACCTATTTATTTATAGGCCAAATCATGAGCAAATTGCAAGCAAAATAATTTATGAAAAAAAAGCAAATAAAATTTCAAATATTTAAAATGACATGTCGTGCGACTCAAACCCACCATCTCAACATTGACAGTGATACGCTATGTCCACAGGGCTAGTGGACAGAGCTAATAGGGACAATGATGAACAGAGGATTAGAAAATGTACCATTCTGAAACCAATACTTTTCGAAATAATCGGAAGTCTAAAATTAGTATAACGGATTCATACGAGTTTATACGGCATATGCATTAGTGCCAGGTAAATATTGTTTGCCAATAAGTGTGCTATTGTAGTGTACATTGTATGCTTTTTTGGTTTCCAAACCGTTTCTGGAATAGTTTGCTATTATTTTATGTGTTTTGGAAGTCCGGCTAATAGAATAGCCTGTTTCAACGCTGTGCAGAATTCAAAAGGAATTATACTGTATTATATATATGAGCGTGGATCTGAGAAAAGGGTCCTTTAGGCATTCCAGTTATTATTACATAAGAGACATTTGACAAACACCTAAAGTGACAAAATTCACATGATTTTATATAACCACGAAAATGTTTCTATAGCTTGATATCAATTTTTTGTCAAACAAAAGTGTGCAGCTAGGAAATCCATGTACATAGCAGTAGGGAGGTAACTAAGGCCGTCGTCAATATTTTGTAGATATATGATATGACTTATATTTTGCCTACAAGCGTTGTCTGCTGATAACCTTTGCAAACATTTTGGACCCAGATCAGATCCGACAAAACGTTGGGCCTGATCTGATTCCAACCTGTTTGACACATTTATAATTTATTGGAAAAAGTTGATTTGAAAGAAAAAATAACAGAGGACAACAAGGCAAAAAGGCATGGAAAATTACCAAGGAGGCAAAGTGTGAATGGACGGAAAACGCAACCCAATGCCTTGGTTCAAATAAGCACAGTTTTTTTTCAAAGTTCGTACATGTATATATATGCTATACTGATTGAGTTCATATTTATTATTAGATGACCCTGCAATAAACTATAAAGTAATTCTTTGATGCAGATATAAGTGGCAATAAATAATGATAATTTGGCAAGATAATAACTATTTGAAAAAATGCATTTAATTCAGAATTGAACCACTTTGGGAACATTGCTGATCCTTTAATAAAGGAAGTTCAATATCCAAAAAATTAAAGCAAACTTATGCCTCCCCCATGGTGAGGGACATATTGGGTTTTGGTGCAGATCACTTGACCGTTTAGCTTTTTTTCCGCAATTTGTCTTCTGAACAAATGAGTGAATTTTGACTAAACTTGCATAGATACATTGTTAGGAAAAGAGACAGAGTTGATCAGATTTTCATGATCGTGACCATATTTTCTTGGTCTCACCAGCACTTTGAAATGTCAACTTATGACCGAAATAAGGTTTCTCATCATATCCCTTGAATGGAATTCTAGCTTAACTTTATATACTGTATCATTGTGAAACAATTAATATTTATAAACCTTTAATGACCTTGAACTAGTTTTGTTAGGTCACCATCGTATAAAAAATTTAATAAATATCAGCCTTTTCAACACTCTATCTTCTTAATCAGTCGGCAAACTTTTGCCAAACTAGCATAACTACCGTTTTGGGATCAGGAAAGAGGGTTGAGTATATTTTGGTGACTGGCCTTTTTTCAATGTCTCACCGCCACTTTGAAATGTAAAATGTTGACCAAATGTGGTTTTCGCATGTTATCTCTTGAACAGAACAATGGATTCTAGTCAAACTTTACATATCGTATTATTGTGACACAATAAAGAGTTGATTAGGTTTTGTCCTAATATTGATCTAGTTTTTAATGTCATCATTATTGTTTTATTATTGTTTAAACTGTTATATTCATATTACTATCGCAGCTACCAAGCCTGCATTCAATGTTTGGCTATCATCGGCACGCCAGCGAAACTCCATTTAATGGCGTTTCGCTTGCGGGCGGGTGATGACCCATTTATAGCGGTATTTGGATCCTATATCCCCTTATCAACTAAAAAAAGCGTTATCAAAATTGGACCCCCTCTGAAAAAAAACTTACTAGAACTGCGCATGCACTCCAACAAACGCTTGTATTAATTATGATAAATCTATGTGGTAGTTTCTAAAATATGACCGCGTTTGCCCTGATTTGTGAAAATTAATTACCAATTGTAAATGGATGTGTGCAAAATAAATCAAAATGCTGCAAAACACTTTGATTTTACAATTATTATAATTTAGAGATATTTTGAATATGATAAATAGACCAATATGATCTAGTCCCGCTACACTAAAGCACTGGCCCAAAGTAGGTAATTTATAAATATATAGGATATTCAAGGGAAAATGACCATTATTCCTTAATACAGTTAAATCTCGTTTATTTCGTAGTCATTTCATTTCGAATTACCAGTTGTGTAAAGTTTTACCGTTTGTTCTATGGTGCGAAGCATTTGACTAGCCTGGAATGCAAACTGTATTTTTTGGAAACTATAGTCTTTAATGATATAATGGAAATGAATTTTGCTTAAATTAACACATGCCTGTATAATCATGGGTATAGTACAGTGTATTAGTGTCCTTCCTGCAGTTTTTATAAAAAAAACAAACACTATCTTAAGGAATTTGAAGTAAAAATCCACAATTTTTGACCAATTTCTTTGATTCAAATTGCAAAATGTAGAAGATAAGTGTATTTCTAAGATCCAAACAGTTTTGTATCAATACTTAAATAGGAAACATGAATTATTTGGACTTTAGATGATTTGATTTTCAAAATGAGATTGCATAACGCTTATAAATGGCTATTTTGGGAGCACATTATTGACCATATCTCCAAAACGGGTAATGTTAGCAGCTTGAAATTTTTGGGCAAACAAGATCTGACCATGCCTTTTTGCATACCTCTTATAAAGTGTTCCTTTATGACACAGTTCTCCTGTAGCTTAGATATAACATGAAAAAAATAAATCAGCACCAATACCGTGTTTTAGCCGTATGGAATGTTTCAAACTATAAATTGAATCACAACCAATTGTCAGGTCAATTAGGTTGATGTATGTATACATTCTAACCTTGCGCCTGATACGGAAAAATGTCCTCTGTTGAAGTCTTCTGCTGCATGTAAATGCTTAGGTCAATGCATATACATAAACAGTGTGGACATAGAGGTCCCTTGGGGAGAAGCAAATAATCTGGGTCACTGTTTGCTACGGAGACCCGTTAAAAGGACCAACAGATGACACACAGATGACTTTTTGTTGTGATTATCCGCCAAAGAGCTATACAACTATCTCTACCATTACTCTCATCCCAGCTTTCTTAACTAGGACAATTTAAGCAATAATTAATGTGATATGAGGGCGGCAATCTTCTCGCAATATACGGTATTACTGCGATGTAAAATTTCAAAAGCTGCAAAACAAATGTTTATAGTTAATAACAGTGCGCATGGATATCTTCAGATCATGAACAAAACACCTGCAAAGTTTCAAAACAGTCTGGACACAAAGAACTTAACCAAAACGTGATGTATGATCAGATATAGAGAATACAAGTTGAGTGTCTTTTGATATCAAGTTTACCAGGCAAGGCTTTGAGAACGCAAGTCAGACACCCCTTAGCATTTCGGATGGAAAAAATGTGCACAAAATAGGAGATGCACATCGGCAATGTGTGAACAATCATTATGCAAACTTTGAATATAAAGTAATGAAAACTGTTGAAGTTACACTAGTAGGTACCCCGAAAGTGTTGTGAACGGACAGATTGAAGGACGGCGTCGACCCACTACTAGACCTGAGGGTCATCAAGGTGACACAGGTAAAAATAGAAATTATGCAAACATATATTCTCAGGCGGTTCTCATCTCGGTAAGCCGGTCTTCAACTTAAAGATCAGGTAATATTCATATTTACGTGTTTAGCTACATAGCTGAATAATACCCAGGTAACTAATAGATTTTAGTTCATATCGCATATGCACAAACACTGCCTTCTGTTGTTGTTTATTCATTTATTATTGTGCCTCCTATTTAATTATTTGGGAGCTATGTTTGGTCATTGATTTGTTATGCATTACTTAGGGTCCTTTCTAGTTTTGTAATCATCTTGACGAGTAAGAAAGAAATGGTTGAATTGTCTTTCAGATGTCTTCTAATTGTTTGTGTTCTGTGCCTCTTCCCCACGTTACCGTGGGTTGGTCTGCAGTGTGTGAATGGGGTATTTTCTGATCATACTCACTTACCTTTTGACGTCACGACTCTTGTGTTTGTACTTTGTGGTTACCGTAAAGCGTTTCCACATGCTCGCAATAAACATCGTTTTATAGCTATAGTCAAGATTCGCACTTGGCAATCGTATTATGCATCAACTTCTTTTTTTCCATCTATATACCTCATTTAATGAGCAGTGTAGACCGACTTTTGTATCTCGTTGATAACTATCGCTTACTCTATGTTTCTTTGTATTTGTATTCGACTTTGTTATGTGTTGTGGGCTTTAGTTATGACACGCTAGCAGTTGTAAAATATTGCTAATAATAACCAGTTAGAATCACTGTATGGTATAAAATCAATAGCTTTGAAAATGTAAAAAAACCCTCTTCTGTTTTGTTACATTCTGGGTCATCGATACAAAGGACCTCTGACACCTTGATGTGCTTCTTCCTATTTTTCAGATTGTTCACAAAACGTCCATATGTCAAATGATCTCTGGTATTTATTTGAATATGACGTTTGAAGCATTAGAAATAAAAATTGTTTATATTAAACAGTCAACACCCAATGATAAAAAAGACACGCTACCAAAGGGAGTGTGATTGCATTATTTACCAACACATTTAGCAGTCTATTACTATCATGCGTTACTGTTCTATAACATCAGTACTTGATAATAGAGTCATAATAAAGGTCTTATTAAGTCCAAAATCATGGCAATTATAATGGTTAGTTGTTTTATTTAATGATAAGTTGTTTTTATTGTGTTTTTTTCTCTCATCTGAATGTATTGTTAAGATATATTGAAGTGCAACTGTAGTCAATACTACCTTGATGACTCTATTACCCGGTCCAATATTGTGCAACAATATACTACATCCATCATAGTAGTTCACCCATTCAGGGACCATGTAACTTGTAATGTGTATTAGGTAGATACAGTTTATTTACAAAAAATCTCTCAGCAGAATTGAATAAAGGCAATTGTCAAAATCTAAAGGAAAGTATGTTAAAAAGCTGCTTTTTATGCGATTGAAATGAAATAAAACTAGTACATGCTACTAAGCAATAAAGGATATTTTTACTGGAAAATTTAATATGTTTCATTGCCTGTATTCGGTAGGAATTGCATTGTAATAGGTTTTGGCCCTTATTTTTAGGCCACAGAATACCACATCCCTTGAACCAACACGCCACTTTCATATGTTGTGTATAATGTGTTAACGCATGTACAGACAAAATCTTATTGCTATATATTTGAATCAAAATGCTTGCATAATCCCAAAATGTTACACCTTAAAGCATTTGATATGCGTAACTTATTCAAAATAATAAAGTTCTCAAATCAAGAAACTATATTGTGCATAAAATGACAGCTGACAAACTTTTGTTTTACTAAAAATATAGGCATTTACCAACAGTAGGCGCCAACAACCCACTCAAATATATAACACTTTGTTTCTTCCTGTTTATGGTTCACCTCTGAAACTTAATTTAGCTACGTAAATTAATTTGCATGGAGTTTGTAGCTTTTCCCTTCTCAGAAACCGTTGAAAAATTTGCCTTTCTCCTCTTAAGTCACCTATTTTTTTACCTGTTCTTAGGAGCTCTAGAAGAAGTGTAGCGTGTCCTTGTATTTCCAAGTGCAATGTCAAGCGGTGTAGCTGCTGTAATGATATAGTTTGTAAAACCACTATTTAATCTAACGTTAATTGTATACAAGGACCTCTGGAACTTTGATAGGGTATCGGCTTATTTTTCAGATGCTACCTAAAACTTCCCTGTGTATAAGATATCACTGGTATCCTTTGAAAAAGACGTTTGATTTATTAGAAATGAATAAATATATATTAAGACAGGCAGACCCCTATGACAAATCTGGAGACGCTACCAAAGGAGGTAGGGGTGCAAATTTTGACTTCACCAAAACATTTAGTAATTAATTATTTTTACATGTAAGGGTATTTATACATATTTCATTAATACTTGAATACAAGTCCCATTGAACGTATTATAAAGTCCAAATTCATGAGCATTTGAATGATTATTTTTCTTCTTTTTTTTTAAATCTGATTTGTTAAAACTATCATAAGTGCAACTATCGTCAACCTTGATTGCAATATATTTATCTGGTGCAATATTATGCAGCAATGTTATATAACCATTCATCCATGCATAAAATACACCTATTGAGGGGGCCATGCAGCGTTTGTGTGTATTAGAAAGATACGGTATACGTATAACATAATATATCAACATAAATTAGGACAAGGACAATTTACATAATCAAATGAAAGATATGCTAAAAAGTGTATACATGTATTTTACGACTAAAGGCTTATGAAAAGGAATCTTACTTGTGCTCATTATAGCATTATATTTGAAAAAAGAGTTTCAATAGAACACAAAAATATCCCTATACAAATGTTCGGGCTCGCCCATACTTCACACTTTTGGCTGTGGGGTATCATCCCCCAAGTCTCATCACGTTATTCACATATATTACGTAAAACATGAGCACGCATTTACCTGTAAAAGGATTAGTTGGGACTTTGGAGAAATAATGTTTAAAAAATATATTCCTATAATTATGTTTAATACAAAAAATGACCAGCTTATCCCCAAAATAAAGCTGTGCATTTATTGAAAAAAGACAATTAAAAGCAATATCATAAAATAGAGTCTAGAAGGGAGGTTATATATGAAAATGAAAGCATTTGACCAGCTTTAATTTTCATCAAAATTATAGGCAGCGATACACAGTGATTTTCATTACCATTGTCAGAGGTACTTTTCTGTAGCTACGAATTCTGATCTTGATTGAAGATCAACTGAGGGTTTTTATGTTTATCCTGCGAAGATTATTGTTATATGATGATAATTATTCTTAAAGATATAGGAATATTCTTAGGCATGAATTATAATTAAAATGGATAACATTATTACAAATGGTTTTAATGATAATGTTTACCATGAAGATCATATTTCTAGATTGTCAGATTTTGATGGGTTTTTTTTCTCTTTTAGAAATTCGTAAACATAAACAACGATTTCATTGTATACGTAAATTAGGAATCCCAAACATATAAATTAAAATGCATTAACACTTTCTGATAGGAATATCGCATTAAAACAATCAGACCTCCATATGCCACTTTCACGTTTAGTAACTATTTTTTTATCGCTTCCCTTCGTAGTTTAGATAGTGGATGATTGAATATAATGATAGAGCTACACTTTATGATGCAGCACCCTTTTCAAGGTGTTATACTGCTCAGCTACAGGGATTAGCTTAACTCTTCAATTTGGTATGAAGTATGTTTTATAGTACTATGATGTGTTCCAGACAGTGAATGCACACATTGATCAGACTAACCTGGTGTAGACAAATGAAACGTCAAAGTAACGTTATTCATTATTTAACATTGTCGTCTAAACCTCGCGAGCATACTTTATATGACTTAATTCATGATAAACGCTGGTAAGGTTCTATATTTATATTGACTCCAAAATTAATCATTTTAGGCATTCTATTTGTCACCAGAAGAATAGGATTTATTAAATTACTCAGCCTATTTATAGATAAATCTGTTATATCTCATATGCCTACTTTCTTTGAAAATAAGGAATCACCTATAATTTGTTATAAGTTCAATAAACATATTTCAATATCGTATTAAACTATAAGAAATTAGAAACTGAACTTTATATTGAAACTACTTCTCCTTATGCTTGGGCTTGTTAGGACTCTAAATATTGCTATTAACCTGCTGGACATATAGTCATTGGGAATTTAGAAACATTACTTCTTCTTAAATTTGGTTTATTGTATGTACAAACGCTAAATAAAGGTTTCCTTTACCGATATACTTTGAGAAATGTGGTAGTAATTTACTTGTTTCTTACATTAAATTTGTAAACGATGGTACAAGCAAGTGCATATTGAATCTAATGCTTTCAATACTTAAAAAAATTCAGATGGTTAATATTATTTATTGTAGAATTTCATTTATTTTCAATAATTAAGCTCTTCGTTACCTTTTGAATAATATATTTATAATATTTGGCTCTAAAATGTGAAGACAAATTTTAGGTATTCCAATGGGTGCTAATTGTGCTCCTCTTGTTGCAGATTCGTTTCCTTTTTGTTACCAGAGAGACATCATGGTGTCTCTTTCTGACAATAATCAGACTGATGTTGTTGGAGCATGTAACTTTACCTCAAGATATCTAGATGACTTGCTTAATATTGATAAAAGTAAGAAAGTGTTCTTTGACTCTTCCTCACTGAGCTGCAGTTTGGTATACAGTGTTTGATTGTGGTATTTCCTGATCTTACTCACTTTTCAAACGCCAATCCTTGTGTTTCCATTGGACCGATTTGTTGGCTGGTTTCTTTATTTATATCATTAATAAATGGATGCATGTAAAATGTGCCAGCAGCGAAGCCTCTGGCGAGTATGAGCGCATGCGTCGATATGATAAGAATCAACTCTTCATGTATGGATGCACCAAAAAGTTATCTGTACCCGAGTCCATAAGGGGACAGCCACACTATTTTAAATGCAAACAACACTTATATACTGACGTCAACTAAACCCTCACTCATGATCATTTTTTAGCAATGATATAAAAATTGATCAGCTGCGTACTACTTATCCGCGTAGAGGTTGGGCGAGGCTGTAAACTGACTTTAATTTGATATCAAGGTGTGGTATTATTCTGATGAGGTCATTCTTGTCCAACGTATGCTTGTTGGCATTGTTCATCAATCGCTTATGATTTCAATTTGAATTTGCACTCTGTCTGTGCCTTTTACGTTTTGCTGACCATGATCAAATTTTTAAATGGACATGCTTGCGAGCAATACCTTTATACAGTTTGACGTCATATTTAAGGTAAAAAATGTAGGTTCCGTTGATGAAACTGTCAACGTTCTCATTTAAGGTTGAGAAACGGGAAAATGATAAGGAGCACATTAGCTATTGCACCATGAATATGCATTTGCATAACCTTCCAGAGAGAAGGCTCTCCTTACCTTGCATCTAATGACAGAAATGCATTTAGTCCTTCAGAAAAACCTAAAAAAATATCATGCATGGTCGTGTCAAAATGTATGTAATGTGCTGACCTTTTTGTTGGACAACCTTTTTTATTCGATTTGGCACCAAGCTCTATAGACAAGTAGTTGGGATTCATATGGGCACTAATTGTGCTCCCCTGGTTGCAGATTTATTCCTGCTTTGTTATGAGAGGGACCTTATGATGTCTCTTTCTGATGATAAGCAGGCTGATGTTATTGATGCGTTTAACACTACTTCAAGATATTTGGACGATATTTTAAATATTTATAATGTTTATTTTGACAATATGGTTAGTCAAATATACCCTTCAGAGCTCCAACTGAATAAAGCCAATGCCTCTGATACCGAAGCCGCATTTTTAGACTTGCATTTGTCAATTTCTAATGATATTGTTTCTACCAAAATTTATGATAAACGTGACGACTTTGATTTTGAAATTGTCAATTTTCCATTTTTAGATGGTGATGTTCCTCGTTCTACATCCTATGGAGTTTATATCTCTCAACTCATTCGTTTTGCTAGAGCATCTAGCTATGTTACTGACTTCAACACTCGCAATAAATTGATAACTCAGAAACTTCTTAAACAAGGCTATTGGTATCATAAACTTCTCAAAACATTTTCAAAATTTTATAGACAATACTATGATTTGATTTCTAAATTCCAAGTTGGACTTAAATCTCTCTTGCGCCAAGGACTTTCTGAACCTGATTTCTATGGTGACTTGGTGTATAAATTGAAGAAGATTGTTGGCTCTAATAATTTTTCAGCGCAATTTATTAAAATAATTTTCCATTATAAAAATATTGGATATAACATTAATGTATTGCAACAGACTGCATGCTTGGTAGTCAACCCAATCACGGTTGGCAACTTTGCTTTCCTCTTTAATTGCACGCCAGTGGGTCAGACTTCAGACTCTATGATGGTTCTGACTTAAATACTTATCTATTGATGAGATGGTAGGGGCCTGATGCTTTGGCTGTTTGTCGGGCCCACTGGGGTTTACCTGCTGGATTTCTTTTGCTCCGGTATTCAGTTTAATTTACTGTTGAGTCCTTATTCTTGCTTTATCTCCTTGTTATATCTTGATTTATATGTTTTAGGAGATGATGCATTGATAAGTTAGGGGTCTTTCATGCAAACCAAATATCTATGTGTCTTGATTCACATCTGAATTAAGGGTGAGGTTGGCGCCGTTAAACTGGTTTAAGCCCTCACTGACCGTTCCAAGGCGGTACTTCTTTTGTGGATCTTTTATGTTTTTGTTCTGTTTTGTGTTTCCTATGTCTTTGAGTGCGTCTGTTTATATGTGCTTTGTGGTCACCTAATGGGAAAGGGCTGACATCTTGGCTCTCGTTTGTGGTGTCTACTGTGAGTTTGTTACTTTCCCATTGGTATCCGGGGTCAGGTGTGGTACTTGATTGTACCGATTCCTGATCTTTGTACCCTTACTTACTTTGTAACACTATTTTAAACCACTTTTAAAAGCCATGAAGTTTCTGTATTACTCATAAGCATGGCGGAAAAGTGGGTTGGGGTAAGTTGTCTTAATCAGCAGAAGCATAAAAACATTGTATTAACATTACTGTAGTACAGACACAATATTACGATGGTAAAATAGTTGTTCTTGCCAACCGGTTGTGTCTGAAACAAAACAATAGCGGCTAAAATCCTGTGTCAAACCAAGGTTGTCTTCTCAACCTGAAACATTCTTATAGCAATATTTTTTTAGGAGATACACTTGACTGATAAACGTTATAATGCACTTCAATTCCTAACTTTAGTCTGTTCAGCCTAAGAGATATTCATGTTTACTTCTAGATGATGCGTTTTTGTTTACGCCAGCATACATGTATTTCAATGTTAGAAATAATTAAAATATCATGTAAGCATAACAAACGTGCAACTTTAGTACTGTATACATATTGACCCAAGTACGCGTTTATGCAAGGGCATGTCAAACACCAGCATTATAGCATACATATGGTTTATTGTGTAATATTAGTTTTACAAACAAAGTTCAGAGAGATGAATTGTTCTATATATATGCACATTTCCACGCGGGAATAACAAGAGTCAATAAGGCACACATGTCATGGGGGCAACTGTGTTATTTCAAGTGCAAACAACCTTAAATACATGCATTTCAACGAAAGCAATTAAAATAAATACTTGTGCAAGGGCATGCCAAAAGCAGCAATATAACATACACGTGGTTTAATGTTTCATATGTGTTGCAATCAACCTCAGAAATTAGTTTCTTACACTTTTAACCTTGGTGCAATATGTTTTCAAAGCCCAGGAGTGGTAATAATTCCCTGTACTTTTTAGGCTGCTAACCAGGATAACGCAAAATGTAAATTGCTCATGTTTGGATGTTCTTGAAATAAAGTACATACGCATCTAGTTTCAAATTTAAGCAACTTAAATAGTGAGAGTTTTAGGCTTTTCGCTGAGTCTCAGTGTAAATAGACTTATATCTCATTTTCTACTTCAAGTTTGTCCAAAAATGGTATAAACATAAATTATTTGGCTTTTTTGTCAGATTGTTTTGTTCTATTTGCTGCTTCAATAAGTGATTCCATTAAGTGATATAAAATGAAAACATAAGTGTTTGCATTAAGGATACTGTATTGATGGATATAGAGGAAGGATTGTTTTTCAAAACTAATCAGAGTGTTACAAAATGATTACTATTTTCAATTATTAGTTTTTGGTGTTCTGTTCGAATATATTAGTTTCAACAAAATCAATGACTATCCACAGTTACCATTTTTGGTGGTTACTCTTAATTAGTATATCATTGAATTTTATTTTGATCTCTACATGTAATCGCATTGGTTTATGTTAACATTTGCTAAATGTCTAGTGCAACATGGCAACAAAAGGAAGGGAAGGGGACTCAGTGTTTTTGCAAAACAAAACTCTAGTTAACACACATGCTTACCCAAATGAGGCAAAGTGCAGAGTGAAGATTGCAGCTGTTCTGCTCCGAGAGCAAGCTCAAAGGCAGATGGTCTAATCATGACACATTAATAGAATATGTGCTCAGACCAGCAGTTCTATAGAAGAGCGTTGACTAATGGACAGGGTTAACAATATCCCTGATGATTTTGTATTAGCCCTTTGTATTCTAGTGACAAACAGTGAAGACTCAGATAAAATGTTGCATAATGTGGAATATGATAAATGTCTTCATTGGTTGATAACACAAAAACAATCTATACTTTGTCAAGATCAGGAACGTTGAGCAGTTCTTAGCTAAGTACAGCCTCTGAACAAATCCATTTGAAAATTCGCAAGTCAGGTTGCAATCTTTGCTAATTCACCTGTGAGACACTTGTGATATATAGCATAGTTTATATTAAATAAAAGCAAAAAACATGTAACGTCAACTCATTATTTCAATATATATAAACTATGCTAAATAAAATACCAACGCGTTTCGCTGAGCTCTTCAGGGCTGTTACATAGTAACGTCGTAACATCGTGACGTCACGTTTGGACGTCGTCACGTTGAGACGTTAACTTAGAGGTCACATGACGTGACTATAAGTTTTTTGAATAGCTGTTTATAAAACATTTAATTTTGGTTTAAAACATTGAATGAAATGCTTTTCCTTCGCTAACCTGGCAGAAATACTTTCTGTGTGCATTTTAAAGAAAGAAAACATTTGAAATTTAGGAATACTTCTGCTGCAATTGTCGATATGCTCACTTAAAGGAATCTGTCTTGTTGAAGGGTCTCTTATTTGTTGTGCGTGTATAGTCCTTCTGGTGCGTAATTTGTCGCCGGTTTGACCAATATGAAGTTCTTTGCATCCATTGCATTTAATGACATAAATGACATTCTTTACATCGCAAGATATCGTTTCGTTTACGTTGAAAACTTTACTATTGAAATTGTAACAGTTACCCTCTTCAATGCATTCGCAAAGGGCACAATTTGGGCGATTACACTTGAAAACTTTATTAGACGTATTAGTTTTCTGTTCTGTAAATTTTGCTTTAGTTATAAGTCTTTTTAAATTTGGAGGTTGTCATTAACTTTTATTATTTTTGATGTAGAGAGAGCTTCGCGCATTGTTTGGTCATTGGTTAAAATGTGCATGTTGTTTTTTAAAATTCCAAACATTTATGTGTTATTCGGATTTAAAGTCGAAACATACGAAAGCACTTCTTCTTCGTTGCTTGTATGCGTACCTGTGCTTAAAAGTAAATCTCTGGGGATTGATTTGGCCTTCTTTATGCCCTCAAAGATTACTGTATCTGGATAGAGTCGTTTTTGCGAGGAAATGCGTAATTCTGATTAAGCGGTTTTCTCTTTGGCATTGATCAGAGACAATTGTGCAGATTCGTCTCGCTAAGTTATATATATGTACCTGTAGATTTATATTTGCTGCATCATGATAAAAAGCACTTTCAAATAAATGTGGTTAGCAATAAATGTGATTAATCTTGGTATCTAGGTATCAAGTATCAAGTGCTTTTCGAAATTAACCTTATTCGAAAATGCAATCTTAATCTCAATAAGACAATAAATCAATCATCGGCAATGGAGTTTATTTGAGTTTAATTTGTTTGCTTGCGTGATGCTTTACGTCGCAATCAACATTTTGTCAGTCGTGTTGGGACGTTTGACTTATGTTTAACCAGCACTAAGCAGAGGATAAAGTGTCTTGCTAACGGACACTACTCTCTGCCTCCGTTGAGTCTCGAACTAGCGCTCATTAGATCCCAAATCTATCACTCTACCACTAATCTGCCACGGGCCTCGATATCTGAGTTGATGCTTTAGATGGGTTGATGACTTACAATTTCTCAGTCATGTCGGGATGTTTCCTTTGTTGAGCCAGTACTAAGAATGGATAAATTGGCATGCCCATGGATACTTTATAGTGCCTATAGCGAGGCTTGAAAAAGCGACTCCTGGATATCAAGTCGAGCACTCTACCACTGAGTCTTTGGTTGTCTTCACAAGTACATTGTACATGTAACAGCAGATGTATTATCTTTGCAAACACAAAAGCCGCCATTAAGGTCAGCCTGCTTTTCACTTTTTTGTATTATACATATAGGAAATAGAAAACTATTTTTAAAACATCATTTCCCAGAGTCCCAACAAATCCTTTTGCACGTAAGTATGTTCGCATATTTTGCATAATATATGTAAAAAGCTAGACTCGGGGGGAATGATATCCCACAGCCTGATATATGACCTCTAGGCGAGCCAAAACATTAGCATTTGGATTTTTAGTGTGCTCTTTTGAAAATCTTATTTCCAGTATAATGAAATAATAAGTACAAGTAAGCTTTCTTTTCAATACCCATTAGTCATGAAAAATTACAATGTTTTTAGCATACGAGGGTCATCCAATAAATAGAGAGAATTTCCTTATAATATAAGAGTTTGTACCACTTTAAAATTACAAATATAACCATAAGGTGGCATAACTTGTTGTTTATGCAACAACATATCTAAAATTTTGACAGAATGTGATGTCGCTTGCTGTTTACCAACGCAAACACAAACTTAAAGCTTACCTGGCCGGATGCCTTAAATTGGTTGCCATGGTTACTGGCATGAGCAGATCAGTTCCAAAAAGCATATATCCTATAAACTACAACATAAGGCAATTACTCTGTAAAATTAATTGACTTCTTATGTAAAATGTCAAATTGACAGGTACATTTAGCATAAAAAAGTGACAAAAATGTAAAATTGTTGAATCAGAAATGGGGGTATGGGTCATGAATTTGCCCTTGAATTATTGTTGGTTGGTATTTAAGTTTTTAAATCACTCTTAAATTATTTAGTATATTCTGTATTTTCAAACAGTATCATTAACAAACATGTATTCCATGTATCCATTGTTGCCTAGCAATAGAAAAATAGAGACTTAACAAATAGTCCATTTTTTCACAATTGCCTGGTTGCTAGGCAACCAAGACTAACTGATACATGTTAATGACCATATTTTATATGGCACATTGAGAACAATTAAACTACAACATATTTAAGGACAATCTATGTTTAGATAAATGATAATAATTAAATGTCAAACTCTGTTTCTATAGCATTAGGTTTTTGTTTGTGGAAAATCTGGCCAGGCTAGCTTTAGTATCATTTTTTCGTTGCTAGGCAACAAGCGACCTCACTTTCCAACAACATTTTGGATATGCTGCTGCATGCCCAACAGGTTATGCCATCTAATGATTACATTTGCCATGTTCTAATGGTACAAACTCTTGCATTATAAGGAACTTCTCTCTATTTATTGGATGACCTTCGTAGTTTTCTTTAGATTATGAAAATTGTCCTTTTACTAAATTCAGTTGGTAGATTAGTTGCACATACACTGTATCTTTCCAATGCACATAAACTACATGGCCCATGGATTAGGTGTACTCTACAGATGGAACAACCAGGGCTAAAGCAATATTTTATTAAAACAAACCATAAACTTCATTGATTCTGCTGATTAAAGTTTTTGGATATTCAATTTTAATAGGGCTGAACAAACATGCTACAGAAATGATTTTCCATACGCCAGTTAGGGCTAACACAATGGAGCTTTTTGGTACATAGTACTACGCATAATAGTCCTTACATATACCCAAACCATTACTCAATTCTCAAATTGTGGCGGACTTTCTCATGATAATTAGGACAGACACATGGTCTGTGCCCTGAATTTTGTGTTTAGTTTGGCAGAATATTTTAAATACACTAATATTAAATGACAGTTACAGAACTAGGGTTGTCACTTTTACAAAAGATGAAATAAGTCACGTTAACACCAAACTCTATGTAAATTTTTTTCATTATCGCCAATCAGTTAATCCAATATTTTCCGTGGTAATTTTTTTTTTACTAAATGTACCTTGGGCAAGCATTTGAAATTGTTTTTTCAGGGTGATGTGATAGAACTCATATTACATACATAACACGCATAGACTCATATATAAGCGACACTTCCCATAACTCCATGTGTGAAAAATTTGAAAAGCATGAGACATAACGGCCAAATATCACATACGCCAGCATGACCTAAAAAACTCAAAACAGAATTGCGAAAGTGAAAGTTATAGACGGATGGCTGAGAATGGGTTTGCTCCCCCCCCCCTAGGGAATTTTGCAGACATATCCTATCTTGTAGAGAATTGAAAGCCGAGTCTTTTAAGAGATGTTTGCACTCTGTGCTCCGGGGCGTTAGTCTGTAAGAGCCTGTAACATACGTTACTTAATCAAACTAAGAAAAAGTAAATTGAAAGTTTGGGCTACAAATTAAAGACATTAAAATATTTATTTTTAAAAATCATTCATATAGTCTGCATACTGGATATCTTAACTACATATGACAGCCATTTGAACAAAATTGCGGCTTCCTAAGGTGTCATATGCGTTACATAAATCAGATAACCCATTAAAATTTGCAAGTGTGGCTAACAGCATATACATTCACAATCTCTCTGTGTGTTTTGCAAAATGTTTTTAACCATGTATGACTAGCTTATGCAATTGGCTAACAGAAAAATTAAAGTTTGTTTCCCTAGCTCGAATATTTTTTCTGGAATAAGCAATTAAACAACCCTACCCCTACCCAGTTTTAAGGTGAAATGTTTGGTATTAAAACTAATGTAAAAATAGTTAAAAAATATTTGCAGTTGATTAATGTGCTTCATTGTTTGGGATTTATTTGCTTATATGATAAGACTCATAAATCTGCAAGTTTGTTGCAAAATTTTTAATATCAGAGGCTGTATCATATGTTACCTGATGTAATAAATGGGCAAGCTCATTGTCTTTACGTAAGATATGCCTAAAAATGTTTTAATCTCCTAGAGGGAATTTTGCAGACATATTCCTTCTTATAGTACAACTCAAGCTGCATCGAATAAGGGATGTTTGCACTCTCTATGTTGGGGCGTTAGTCTGAAACAGCGTGTTACCTGCGTTATTATATCAAATAAAGGAAATGTAGTTTGAAAGTTTGAGCTAAATTTGTGAAAAAACTTGCAGCTGTTGGATATCTTACATTGTTTAGGGATTTTAAACTGGCTCCTATGATAAAGACTTATAGATCTGCTAGTTGTCATCAAGTTTTAAAGATCAGAGAGCGTTACATATGTTAGCGTGATAAGTAAAATCATCAAACAGTATTTTGACATCAAGCTGAGTAAGGGCCTGCTCCATCCTTATCCCCTTTGGAATTCTGCAGACCAATTACATCTTATGTAACCATTCAAGGTGCATTTAATAAGAAATGTTTTCACTCTGTAAGTCGGGGCATTAGCCTGTAACAGCTTGTTACATATGTTACTATATCAATTTGAGAATAAGAAATTTGAATGTTTGAGCTACTAAAAGAAGACATTAAAATTATCTAATAAATTGACATTCTTTAGTCTTTATACTGGATGTCTTTACTACATATGGAAGCTGTTTAACATAAATACGGCTAACTGTGGTGTTATGTGCGTTACATGAACCTAATTATAATTTAAAAGCTATAATTGTGGCTATCGTCATTTAGTTAAACAACTTCTATGACTTGGTTTCAAACTGTTTTATTAGATTTTACAAACATATACTCAATTGATGAATAGGAAAAACCAAGTTTACTTTTCTATCTTAAATATATTGTCTTATAGGAGATAATACACAGCCCTACTCCCAGTTTTACAGAGAACCGAATTTTGTTATTACCGTGTAAGTAAAACACACGAAAGCGATTACAGCATGTGGATATTTTTCATTTTCTTAGTCTGTCTTGCTCGTATATCTGCAAGATGTCATTAAGTTTAAGATCAGGACACTTAATGTGTACTTATAAGTCTTTGGTGCCAAAACACTAGAAATTATATTCATTTCTGATTATCAAGCCCATGGACTGTTTTTACAGATGTTATCAATGACCTTTTGGACACATTTCCTAATACTGTGCATATAATGCTAAATATAGAGCCACAAATAGAAAAGATAGTTTTACATTTTTACAAGAAAATACAATAAATGAAATGGTCCAAACTATTTCTCATCGATTTAACACTCATGTTAAGCGTTTGTCGTTGTCTGCTTCTGTGGTAATCATTATTATCACACGCCTCCTAGCAACTAGTAGTATCATCACACAATATTTCAATCATTTACTGTTATTCAATTTTACCACCAGTCAACTCAAAATTGATAAGCCATTATCAACTTTCCAATTTTGCCATTTATGGCATGGAACAATTGGAAACTGATATGAATTCCTAATAGTTGGCTCTTTGAGAATGTGTTTAAAGTGATACTCTGCAAGTAGGAGAAAGACAAAAGCTTTACAAGGAGGAAAACTATGCCATTAAGAGCAATGGGTACCTGGACTGATGTACCTTGATATTTCTGTGATAAAGAATCATATCTTAGCTGGTTAACTTTTATAAATGTAGCCTTTCCATACATGCAACCCACATATTTTCATCTAATAATTTCTCTGCACTTATTATCTTTCCCCAAGCATTCAAAAACTTATTTGAAATCTTAGTACTTCTGAAGTGCTGAAACCGAGGTAACTCTTTCCCTTCAGATAAACGGACTAGATGTATCACAGCAGGTAAAGCAATGAAATGCAGAATGAACAGAGCGCAAATAGAGCCTATCAATTCAATGATTCACTAAGTTTCTATGATAAGAGCGCTTATTAAAGGATGTAATATATATAACTCGTCATAATAAATGAGCAAGGGCATTGTCATGACATCCTTTTTGATTACACAGTCAGAGGCAAGTGTTTTTAATTTCAGTGTTTTCAATGGATCATGAAATAAGGCACCTTATCAACTTGTTTACTCTGTATAAATCTTACATAGAGCATAATATAGAACTACTTGTTATCCCATTTTACCTATAGTCCACTTTCCTTCTTTTGAATGCAACAGCTAATGATATGGCTGCAAAAACTGAGAAATCAAAGGTTTTACATTATTTTAAGACATGCTTCAATGTACTGACATCAAAAAACAACCCACTGCAAACATAATTAATGGCAATGTCCAACTTCATATTCTTTCTCTTATACCAGATAACTTCCAAGGTGTAACAGAAATTGTTTCAGACGGTCTGCCAAAACCATCAAGAGTCAACATTGTAACTAAAGAAAACTTATAAAGTTCTTTGGGCACAGCAAAATATTGTTGATCTAAGACCTGAGGACTTAAGCACCAAAAGACTGGATAGGTTCCATGGCAAATGATGCAAAAAAGCAGCCTATCAGATTTCTGTTTGATCAATGTCAGAAATCTTAAAGTATTCTTAGAGGTACATGGTAGAGACATAGATTTCTCAAAATCAGAGCAAAGTTATCATTTGACTAGCACGGATGCAGATGAAGCTGCAGTTAGATTGCTCTTGCCACTTCACAGGAAGAGATATATACCAGAGTCATACTCCATTGTATGCATATATGTGAAATGGCATTAAACCCATATTTAATCAGGTGTTTGATCCGTAACACTGACATGCTGTTTCTGCTTTTGAAGAATGCTAAGGATTCAAGTTTGGCTGAGTCAAGATTTTTGACGCTGGCACTGGCCACACATGCAAAGAAAATTAAGTCTTTTGAGGGCAAAAGAGGAGGATCACACGAAATGCTTATAAGTGATGTTTGTCACAATTACCAATTTTAAAAAGTAATCTTAATTAATGTAACACATATAACACCATAGGAAGCTGTATATTTGTTAAAAGATCTTTTCTTATGTATCAAAGGTATTCAGCATGCAAACTACATGAATAATTCAAATAAATAGATAGTTTTATGTCTTCTCTCTGTTTCTCAGACTTTCAATTCATTTATTCTTAAATTGATATGGTAACATACATATCATACCATTACAGGCTAAACCCCTAGTTAATAGAGTGCAAATATCTCTTATTTGATGCAGCTTGAATTGTTCTTTAAGGTAGGATATGTCTGCACAATTCCCAAAGGGGTGGAGAGGAACAGGATTGTACTCAGTTTGCAGTCCTAATACAATGCCATGATTCTACTGGTTGTGATGAAATGGGTGATTATTTTGCCATAGAAGCAGACACAATGATAGACATTGTGAGGGTGACTTGAATAAAGATTGTTTTTGAATAATTTTATTGAATAGGAATATTTATTAAATTGTGTCATTTAAATGAGAACTATTATTTTCTATCTATATGTCTATATATTTTAATATTATAGCCATAAGGAAATATGTGATTAAAAAGGTTATATATAACATAGATAACACAATGCCATGGGCTTGTTATCAGCAATGACTGTAATTACTAAGACTAAGGCACCAGAGGCCAGAAATTGATAGGAAAACATACGAAAAACGGTATTTTTCTGAAATATCATCTCTTACTTCCAAGAATATTTCCTAGCTCATTCATTATGCCATGTAACATACGTTACATACTTTAATAAGTGCTCTGATCCTGATGTCAAACTTGCAAATGTATGATTCTTTATTGCATTAGCAAGACAGTGCCAAAAATGTAAGATATCCACGAGCGTCAAATATTTTCATATATTTTCTTCAATAATAGATACCAAAACTGGATACTTAAAATTGGGGGGTAGGGTTGTTTAATAGCTCATATAAAAAATGTATTTGAGATAGAAAAGCAAACTTTGTTTTTTTCTATTAGTCAAATGAGTATTTTAGTAAACTGAGATTAAAAACACTTGTAAAAATGCACAAATTGTCTGTAAAATGAATGATGTTAGTAACAATTTCAACTTTCAAAGGGAAATTTAATCTCTGTAACGCATATAACACCATTGAAGGCTGAAATTTTGTTTAAAATGCTGCTTTTATGTAGCTTAGGCATCCAGCTTGCAAACTACATAAGAAATATGAATAATTAGATGGTTTAATGTCTTCTATCTGTAGCTCAAACTTTCATTTTGATTTTTTCCTTAGTTTGTTACAGTAACATATGTAACAGGCTGTCAGAGACTAACGCCCCGGAGCACAGAGTGCAAACATCTCTTAACAGATGCGGCTTGAAATTTTCTTCAAGATAGGATATGTCTGCAAAATTCCCTAGGGGGGGGGGAGCAGGACCTTTTTTAGCTCGAAGTCTATTAGCTTCGCCGAGTGCACCCAGCTTAAATTAAAATTGTCATAAAATAAATGATCATAATTGCATAATCATAGTCCCTAGCAGGGGTGGCAGTTGAGCATTCTGTCGCTAATCTACAGATAAATTTTTTTCAATGGGAACAGTGTAGACCCTTATCAGATGCTACTTTATGCCTCTTTTAATCTAGGTCAGTAAAATTTCCCACCCTAGACAATGTGTTAATATAACAGCCAGGAAAGCTAATAATAAATTCACAAATCTGTATTGCATTAATGATGGAAGAATATTCTTTAGGATTTATTTTAAATGCAAAAATATTAGAGCTATCCTGTCGTATTTGGAAACACTGATTTTGTATGTATTTTCTATGTGGATAATATTTTACATGCACATGTTTTCTCGACATTTGGGTCTGAGCCGTGTACTACCAGTGTTTAGCCCAGGACTTCAAAATCCAAGCGGGTGGAAGTCAGGACTTCCTGATTCAGAGTGCACTGTATCCATACACAAAACTATGGTGGTATGTTTAGGACATTCACTATTTAACTTGAGATAATATAGTCCATAGGCACGATTTAATAAGCTGTGCGAACAAAATAAAAATCTGTGCATACAGCATATATTTCCATGCAAATGATTAATAGCCATTCTCTGTAAGCACCAAGCATGGATGGGCACGCATAGTCACCGATTTTGATGAAACTTTCACAGTTTGTGTGTAGTTTTTCTATTTGTTTACCCGGTGCCATGGAAACCGCCATCGAAGATTTTGGCCAAAAATTGAGCAAAAAATCAATAAAAATTTGTGCTTTTTAAAGATTAATATATCCTGGACAAAATAATGTGTAGCCAAAAGACATTTAAAAATCAACAAAAACGACATTAAATATTACGTTGATAAGTGAAAATAATAAATTTAGTATTTAGTTTGTAGCAATAATGTATCTCAAAAGTTGGTTCGGTAACCAGATCTAGAAAAAACCCTATTTTTAGGCATTTTTGAACCACTACAGACAATTCCCCCGCCTACTTAGAGACATATACGGTTAATGATAAGTTAAAAGTGTCATTCATCTTGCATAAGATTAAAAAAACTTGCGTGGGGTTTAACCTCCTTCTGGCCGTAACCATGGAAACAATCAGGGTACTGTCGCGAAATGTAAATCAAAGTAATTGCGCCTTTTATTGGTTAAAATATGATCCAAATGGTAATAGTGCAAGTTTTAATGTGCTTAAAATATAGCTGAGTATAAAATGTTAATATATGAATTTTTCTATTTGTTGATTCGTTGCGATGGAAACCGAAGTCAATTTTTTTGCAAGAAAATTGGCAAAAAATCAACGAAAAATGGTGTGTTTTTTGTTTTTGAGGTTAAATGCATCCTTGATAAAATTACTTGTAGCCCAAAGGCATGTATATATGGGCAAAATAAACCACATATGTGGATGTGGTGAGTGGAAAAATGAATTTGATATTATTTTGTGTTGATAATGTGCCTTAAAAGTGGGTGGGGTAACCAGATATAGAAAAAAAATAGGCATTTTTAACCACTACAGACAATTCCCCCGCCTCATTAGAGACATACACAGTTAATGATAAGTTAGAAGTGGTATTCATCTTTCAAAAGATTAAAAAAACATGCGTGGGTTATTACCTCCTTCTAACCGTAACCATGGAAACAATCAGGACACTATCGCAAAATTGAAATAAAAAATAATTACGTCTTTAAGTGATTAAAAATTGTTCCAACTGGTTATAATGCAAGTTTCAATATGCTTAAAATATAGCTGAGTATAAAATGTTAATATTTGATTTTTTCGATTTGTTGATCAGTTGCCATGGAAACCAATATCGATTTTTTTGCAAGAAAATCTGCAAAAAATCAACGAAAGTTGGTGTTTTTTGTTTGCTTTTTAAGTAAAATGTATCCTGGATAAAATTATTTGTTGCCAAAAGATATTTATCTATGGGCAAAACCAACCGCAAATATCGATGTGGTTAGTGGAGAAATGAATTTGATATTTATTTTGTAGCAAAAATGTGCATTAAAAGTGGGTGGGGTAACCAGATATAGATAATGATTTTTTAGGCATTTTTGAACCACTACAGACCATTGCCCAGACTACTTAGAGACACATACGTTAATTATAAGGTTTCATAAGGTTAAAAAATACGCATGGGTTTTAACCTCCTTCTAGCCGTAACCATGGAAACAATCGGATACTGTCCCCAAATTGAAATCAAAATAATTGCGTCTTTAACTGATTAAAAATTGTTTCAACTGGTTATAATGCTTAAAATATATCTGAGTATAAAATGTTAATATATGATTTTTTCTATTTGTCGATCTGTTGCGATGGAAACCGCCATCAAATTTTTGGCAAGAAAATCGGCAAAAAATCAACTAAAATTGGAGTGTTTTTTTGTTGTTAAGTTAAATATATCCTGGATCAAATTACTTGTAGCCCACATGCATTTCTATATGGGCATAAACAACCACATATGTCAATGTGGTAAGCGGAAAAATGAATTTGATATTTATTTTATAACAATAATGTTCCATAAAAGTGGGTGGAGAACCACTAACCAGATATAAAAAAAAACATATTTTAGGCATTTTTTAACCGCTACAGACTATTCCCCCGCCTGCTTTGAGACATTTACAGTTAATGATAAGTTAGAAGTGATGATTATCTTTCATAAGATTAAAAAACATGCGTGGGTTTTTACCTCCTTCTAGCCGTAACGATGGAAACAATAGGGATATTGTCGTGAAATTGAAATCAAAATAATTGCCTCTTTAAGTGATTAAAAATGTTCCAACTTATTATAATGCAAGTTTCGGTATGCTTAAAATATAGTTGATTATCAATTTTTAAAAATGATTTAAGGGTTCAAAAGCATTTAATAGCATCTAAGGACAGAAACTATAATCAGTAGGGCACACAAATCTGCTACTTATTTCGTTGCCAAACTTAATAAACCATCGAATAATGCAAGCTGGTCATATGATTATATTCAATTCTGTCTTAATGTTCTTCTTCGGTACACTGTGCTTACGATTTTGTATCTGGGGTACCCTAAAACTGCACAGAAAAGATGAAAAAATGACTGCCTATAGTCTCTCTGTTAAGTTAAATATTAGGCTAACATATGCGATTGAGCAGTATAAAGATCTTACGTCACACTTCATTCACTGCAAATTTAATAAAATGCCATTTGTTTTCACACTCATAGAAGCCATAATCATAAAACTGATGTATTTGATATCAATCACACGTTGAGTAAGGCATAGCTATCGCGTTACTTTATCAGTTGCAGTTATAGAATCATGTTGAAATTTTACAGAGTTATCTACCTTGCATGTGGAGCTTCGGCAATTATCGTGTAGATACTGGTATATTTAACTCCACATGCTCTGAAGGTTATTGGAACTTGAACACTGTGGTCATACTACACCGGCAATTACGGTATCGTCACTTATTCCAGTGTTTAGTTAACTTTCTCATCATGTTAATTTTTTTCATTTATATACAGATAAACACCCGGAATTGCTCGGGTTATGATTGATTTCACATTGTTTCTTTTAGCTTGAAATTAAAATCATATAAAAATTTTGACATTTCATGTGTAGGCATGAACTAACAAATTGCGGTTTTGTCATCGTGGATAATTCATCTATGACAAAACCGTACAATTATGACTAAAGCGTAATGGACAACTTTTTAATATACACTGTTACTGTACAAAAATATTTAAAATCTGATCTTATGTATGTTTTGGCAGAACAACGCAGAGGTTGTTAACTAAAGCATGCAAACTCGAAGCAAACGTATTCAAAAGTTCTCATTTTTGTCAGCCTTTATTTGAAGGTAATTTCACTAGAGGGCCTAACACTGGAGGAAAATATGAAACGCAAATTGGCAGAAGAGTATGACTACAGTGTTAAATCAGATATCTGATGATGATAAATGGGCCTTTTTAACTGATTTGGGCATCATTAATTACGATTTTGACAATCAGATACGCATATGCAGAACTCATATTCAAGAATTGAAGGCCAGGAAATTCCGCCCCATATAGCAACGCATAGCGCTCCGCGCACAAGAGAGAGAGAGATATATCGAAATACTGGGAAGTAGGAGGATAATGGATTCATCCCAACAACTGCTTTTGCCCCCTAATAATTTGAACCTATAAAGCCAACATGGCCTTTATTCAGCTCGAGTCCATCCCATTAGAGCCAGTGCTTGACCCGCCCAGTAAATTGATTGCACTCATGCAGACATTGATCTTCGACATTAAGATAGCTAAAACTATGTACATAAACCAGGGGAGAAATGCCGCCCCTGGGATGATACTTGAACCTACGATCCAGGTGTAACACTGGAGGTGTGGATCTTTTGAAATGTACTTAAACCATTGAAGCATGGCTTCACTTTGGTAGCAGAAGGAAGAAGCTGATAATGATGTTATTCTGTCTGGTACCATATCTAAATAATTTGAGCACAGTTGCTTTGTTTATGTCTCATTTTAGGCAATTTACACATTATTGCGATGTAAAGAATCATAGAACTAGGTGTTATAAAAGTATTAAATTGCTCAAAACGTTTTTAGTGCCCTCTATAAAGCATGTTCTTGGCTGTATCAGTTTGAACACAGCCTTACTCAACTTCCCTGCTCAAATTGGTTCGTCCAGATTCAGCTTTGTTTAAGAGTCTGATATGGAGTTAATGCACTTTAGAGAGCCAGCCTCAACTCTGCTTTATCTAGATATTTGAGCGCCACTACAATTTATTTTTTTCTTTAGTATTTATGAGTCAGCACATGGGAGTTTTGTACTTATTGCACTTGTAAGCAGCAACGGCTCAGACTAAAAGATTTTCAGTCTCTCAGGCTAATATACTTTATGTGGAAATTCAGGAAAAAACAAAAAATAGCTTCACTAGCTATTAACGCATACATATATAATGTAAGACTACGCAAACAGTTATATGTACCAAAATCTTATGAGCAATCCCATATGGCTATATAAACATATTTAAAGCCTGATTTTCTTTACATTGTCAAACTTGAGCTATTAAGTCAATCAAATGAGCATAGCCAATAGTACCTTTTTGGGTCCTATTGCAGCATAAAGGGACAAAAATTCTGAGTATTACATTGCTAAACGGTGTATTGTAATTTAAATTTTATGTCTATATATCTTTATGATCTTTACTTTTTGCCAAATGGTGTTGTCTGCTGATAACCATTGCAAACAGTTGAGACCCAGATTAGGCCCAATTTTTCATCCAAATTGTTTGACACTCTGATGGTATTCCTGAAAGATTTGTTTTCAAAAAAGATGATTTAAAAAATCAGCAGACAACAAGAAACAGGAAAAATGACCAAGCTACAGCAAATAGTTAAATAACATGGGTATTGTATTCAGCATTAATTTTATGAAAACTCTATGCAATACATGTGAAATTAAAATCAAATCTTTAAAACAGTCGTTTTTTTTTTTCAATTTCTTTATGACAAAGTTATTGTTTCCATGGTTACTGCAAGAGAAATGAAAGACCCCAAGCCATTTTTTTAAAAACTGAAGTTCCAATTTAAAATTGTACATGTATCTTAATCGTCAGTGTCAGTGATTTTAGAGGCTTATAACGCATTAAATATTTTCCATACCCAGTTACCCCACCCATCTTAAATAACTGTTGATAATTTAAACCAAAATTTATTAGATTTATTCCATTCATTATACTTAATTTTAGGGATAATGCTAAATCATGTCACGATCTAAATAAAATTATTACAATAACTGTTGAATTTCATTGGTACCTTACAAAAAATCTTATTTTTTGGTAAAATTGCTAGTTCTACATCATTATTCAAGCAATATTTGGCTATAAATTGAGCCACACCTCCCATTCAGTACCTTTCTTCTATTTCAAATAGTACATATGCATTCAAAATTAGCATACAATATAAAGGCACATATGGTAGGCACATGCGATTTTAAAACATTGGCATTATTTTAAATTTTCATACTGTGCTGATATGATTTCCATGCTTACGAAGTTAAACAGGTAAAATCCGAGATATTTCTTTTTATCTTGTGAAAGCTGAAGACCTTGCTAGAACTAATTACTAGCATAAACATCGTAAAAAAGGTGGTACTTATGGTTATAGTAGCTCAAAAGTGGCCAAAGATTATGTTTTTTGCACCCGGTTACCCCACCCACCTTCAGTAACCCAGTATGACATGTACATCGTTTAAAATGAACTGTGTTTACTTTGAATGTACTTATTTGAAGCTATTATGCTTAAACATACAAAGCCTCAAATGCAATAGGAATGATCTTCATAAAAATTAAAATCTGAATTTTGGAGGAAAATTGCCAATTTTACACCAATAATTTTCCTTTTTGTGCCTAAAAATAGATTCATGCGCTCTGGTATGCACCCATTGACTATTTATTAATATTTTTATGCATTCAGAATTATTTCTACAGATATTTATTGCAATATTACCCCGAATGCATCATAAAATGTGAATTTAAACATGTGTTTTAATAGTTGTGCGTTTTTGCATTTTCTGTACAGTACAATTATTGTTTCCATGGTTACAACAAGAAGGAGGCAAAACCCCACGTATGTTTTTAATCTTATAAAAAATGATTACCATTTAGAACTAATCATATACTGTATATGTATCAATGTAGGCGGGGGAATGTGCTGTAATGGTTCAAAAATGCCTAAGAATAGGGTTTTTTTCATATCTGGTTTACCCACCCACCTTCAGTAACCCAGTATGACATATTCAACGTTTAAAATCAATTGTGTTATTTTTAATGTACTTATTTGAAGCTATTATGCTTAAATATACAAAGCCTCAAATGCAATAGGAATGATCTTTGTTGAATCTCATGTTACATAAAATTATAATCTGATTTTTGGAGGAAAAATGCCAATTTTACACCAATAATGACCCTTTTTGTGCCTATAAATAGATCAATGCATTCTGGTATGTACCCATTGATTTTTTAATATTATTGCTATGCATTCAGCATTAATTCTACAGATATTTATTGCAATTTAACATTAACTGTGTATTTAAACATGTGTTTTTAAAAGGTTGTGCGTTTTTGCATTTTCTGTACGGTACAATTGTTGTTTCCATGGTTACCACAAGAAGGAGGCAAAACCCCATGCATGTTTTTTAATCTTATAAAAGATGATTACCATCTAGAACTAATCATTTACTGTATATGTCTCTATGTAGGCATGGGAATGTGTTGTAATTGTTCAAAAATGCCTAAGAATAGGGTTTTTTATATCTGGTTACCCCAACCACCATTGGTAACCCAGTATGACTTAACCAAAAATCAAATTGTGTTTGATTTATATTTAAACTACTCCCTTTTAACCATAATGTTTCAGCATATAATGACAAGAATCAAAATAGGTGTGTTATGGGATATATGAAGGTGCAAAAACTGTCTTTTTTCACAGTTGTTTGGTCTTTTTTAGCCCAAATTCTTCTTTGTTGGTTACCATGGCAAAGGGCAATAAATTGGGAGAAAAGAACATGGGTTAATTGTTTTTGGGTGATTATGGATGCACCCTGAAAATTCCAGCAAAATCTGAGACCATGTTTGCCCAACCCCCTATATAGCATGTTTGGTGCTTACAAAGAATGGCTCTTAATCTGTGCCCACAAATTACTAATCTGTTTGCACGATTTCCTATTCCGAATATAACAATCCATGCATGCTTGATAATAATCCGTTTGCAAGATTTGACAATCAGTGGGCATGAACTGCTAAATTTTGTTTGCACAATTTATTACCCCAAGCAAACAATATAATTATCTGTGGCCATGGATTGATGATCTAAGTGAACAATATGATAAACCTTATGCTCAAAGTAATAATTTGTATGCACAAATTACTATTCTGTTAGAACGATTTACTATTCTGCACATATGATATAATTATCTGATGGCATGGATTGATAATCTGAGAGAACGTAATAATAAACCCTATGCACGAAATGATAATCGTTTGCACAATTTATTAATCCGTGTGAATGGATCATAATCCAAGGGCACAAAATAAGATTCCGACCAGACAGAAAAATAATCTGTACATACGGAATAATAATGCATGTGCATGGAATAATAATCTGTGTGCTCAAAATAAGATTCTGAGCTTATAGAATAACAATTCAGAGCATTAAATAAGATTCCAAGATAATGGAATAATAATTTGTGCACACAAATAAAACGTTAAAACGAAATATAAATCTAAGAGCTTGATTTAATAATCTGTGAGCTCAAAATAATAATCTTTGAATTAGGGTTATCATTTAATGCGCATTAATAGAACAAAAGATCAGCAAGTTTGTTTAAAACTGTTTTGGTAACCTTCTACAAAAATAGTATAAACGAATGTGATCTGTCGAAAGTACGTGTACATGTATGTCAACATGGGACTTTGCCAGTATCCAACATATACACATACAATGTGCAAGAAGACATAATCTCAGGTGAGCGATACAGGGTCATTTGGCTCTCTAGTTATTAAATCAGAGGAATACACCAATCATTTCAGGTAGATTCTTAAATTGTGCACTCAAATATTTATATCGTGAAAATGCATTATTAGCCAGTGTGTATGGTTTATATATCAAGCCTATAGATTCTTATTCCATTTGCACAAATTATTAAATTGAGCACTCAGATTATTATTTCTTGGAATGGATTATTTTATCATGTGAACAGTTTATATTTTCGTGAGTACGGCATATTGTATTGTGTGCATGAATATTATATCATGCGCAAGGATGATTATATCATGAACACTAATTAATGCATCATGTTCTTGGATTGATATCTTGTGCATACGAAATGTTTTATAGTGCGAACAGATAATTAATACATTCACTCTGATTATTGTACGGATTGCATGGATAAAGATTTCGTGTGCAAGCTTTATTAAATTGTTTGTTTGGAATATTAAATGGTTTGCACAGATAAGTAAATCATGCCATCTGTTTAGTTAATCGTTAGCATGGATTGCTATTTCGTATGCACAGAGTATTTTGCCATTCAAACAGCTCATTGAATCGTGCCCATGGAATATGTTTTCTGAAATGAAAATAATGATTGTACTACAGGTACCACTGTACAGAACAAGCACATTATATTGTTTGATAAGGTCTTCCTCAAGGTCAAGCAGTCTCGCAAATACTGAATAAAATCAAAACTTAAGTGTATTCATTACTGGGGAAGCACTTTAAGGTCTACTACCTTTTCAGTATACAGCAACGAAACTTATTTTCTCCACACATATACTTATCAGTAGAAAAAGTTATCAGTTAATCGACTTCAGACATGTAAAAAGTGGTGAATATTATACAGATGGATACTGAAGCAACTAGTTAGTATATAAAAGTTGGCCAATGTTTCACCAGCAGCAAAACAACCATTTAAAAGGCGTCTCACTAATGAAGAGATTGTTGCAGCAGACTAGGTTTTAATTCGTTGTCTAGATTGTTCATACTCAAAAGATCAGTCACTTGGTGGCGTCAATAAAACTTCTTTCAATGTAGTTTTGAAGGTACCAGCTGGAGTGATAGCCGTAACAGCAGCATATACATTCTTCCCATAGGTTCCTAGATCTTCCTTAGGCAGATTGAATACTAATCTTTTACTTTTGGTTTCTTGCCACTGTATGATGTCGCCACTGCCCTTTACATTACCAACAGAGACTTCATAGTATAGTGAGGTGTCCGAATTGAACACACCGTCCCAAGACACTGTAGCCTTCTCATTGGAGTTGTTCCACATTATAGTCATGTCTGTAAATACACATTGGCTAGTTCATGAAAGTTTGGTACTTAGCACATATACATAGAGTCATTCTCTTTAAACATATATACCCAGCAGTCTAGTAGGACTAGATACCCACATTCTGGCCTAAGTCATTATATCATTACAGAACGCAAAATAACCCTTAAGTCAGTGTTAAGGGGGCAAATCCCCATTTATTCTCAAGAGTAGACTTGATGTCTGAGCCCTGGCTTTTTTAAATTTTGTATGGTGTCTATATCTGCAGGTTCATATTTTTTTCAGGTTTTTTGTCTGTGAGCAGCAAAGGCTTATCAGTATAGGACATGCTTGTAGGAGTCACTCTGTTTGCATATGTGATAAATACTATAACTCATTAGCTGGCTCATATAAGACAAGAAATGTCACTGTAACGTGACGAGTGACCCAAATAAATTGGTCTAGCATAAGACACATTTAAGGAAAGTTAGCTGTAAAATAGAAGATATGTTCCAGAAACGAAAAACCTAGAAATGAAGCCAGAAGTCAATGTCAAGGTCTAAGTGACCAAAATTAGTATGGGCCACTCCGCCACCCAAAAATTAATCCATATACTAAATTTCTGATTCCGACATCGAATAATACAGGAGGTATGCTCCAGTCACGATTATTGTAGAAACTAGGTAATAGGTCAAGATCACAGTGACCTAAAATGGTATGCGACATATCAGCATCCAAAGATGCATCCATACACCAAATTTGGGATTTTTCCCTCAAATAATTCATGCGATTTTCTCCTGCCACGATTATTCTAGAAACTAGGTCAAGGTCACAGTGGCCCAAAAACTGATACATGACACTCTGCCATCCCAAGATGCAACCACACACCAAATTTGCGATTCCTATCTCAAATAAAAAAGAAGAAATGCTCAGGACACGATTATTCTAAAAACTAGGTCAGAGGTCAGGGTCATAGTGACCTATAAATGGTACGCGTCACTCCGCCACCCAAGATGCATCAACACACCAATTTTTAATTCATACCTCAAATAATGTAGAAGTTACAATCCAGACTCAATGCCAATTCTAAAAACCAGGTCAGAGGTCAAAGCCAAAGTAACCCGAAAATAAAACGTGACAATTCGCCATTCCAAGATGCATTCAAACACTAAATTTGGGATTTCTACCTCGAATAGTATAAAATACATGCTCTAAACACAATTATACTAAAATGAGATCAAAGATAAAGTTTAAGGTCACAGTGAACCATAAATGGAACATGGCACACCACCATCTGCAGATGCATCCACATACCAAATTAGGAATTCGCATGGTAAATAATATAAGAGATATGTTTTGGATACAAGTTATTCTAAAAACTAATTCAGAGACCAAGATCAAGGTTATAATGACCAGAAAATGGTACATGACAGTCCGCCTTCTCAAGATGCATCCACACATCAATTTTGGGATTCCTACCTCAAATAATATAAGAGATGTGCTCATGACACGATTATTCTAAAAGCTAGGTCAGATGTCAAGGTCACAGTGATCCTTAAATGGTACAGGACACTCCACTATCCCAAGATGCATCTGCACACCAAATTGGGATTCCTATCTCCAATAATGTAAGAGATTTGCTCCGGACACAATATTCTTAAAACTAAGGTCAGAGGTTAAGGTCATACTAATACGAACATTGTATGGGACACCCTGTCATCCAAAGATGCATTCACGAACCAAATTTGGAATTCCTATCTCAAAGAATATAAGAGATATGTTTTGTACACGATTATTTTTAAAACTAGGTCAGAGGATAAGGTCATGGTTAGAGTGACCCAAAAATGGTATGTGATACTCGGCCATCCCAAGATGCATTTACACACCAAAGCTGGAATTCCTACCTCAAATGATATAGAAGATAAGCACTGGACTCAAAGCAATTTCTAGAGACTAGGTAAGATGTGAATGTCTCAGTCACAGTGACCAAAGGATGGTGCGCGACACTTTATCATCTCAAGATGCATCCACACACCAAGTTTTGGACCCTACCTCAAACAATATAAGAGATATGCCCTGCACACTATTATTCTAAAAACGAGGTCAGAGGTCAAGGTCACAGTGACCTAAAATGGATGCCTGACACCCTGCCATCCACGGATGCATCTACACACCAAATTTGGTATTTCTACCTCGAATAATATAGGAGATACGCACCGGACATGAAGCTGGAAGGACGGACTGATGGACAGACAGTGCGATTACTTTATCCCTCCCAAAGTTCCTTTGAGAGCAAAAAAAAGAGAATTTCAATGCCCAAAGGGGAATCCAAGAAGAGACCTACAATGGAGGTATTCAACTTTTAAGTGAGGAGGGAATTTTGATTGATTAAAGAGCACAGTGAAGGATGAATGTTTGCACCAATGGGCAGTCATTTGAATAAGTAATTAAGCTGTACACTTACAGGATAGTGTTTCAATGTTAGCATTTGAAACGTCTGTTGGTTGGACTGGACTAATACTACTTTAAACTGACACAAATTAATTAAAAATGCACTTACAAGATTGGTTATAACACCATTGGTTTATTCACTGTATTTTTCATCCTACGTTTTCATATGGGCATACAAAGGGGATTTTTGCTTTGGTAGCTTTCAATCACTTTAAACATACCATTTTGATAAAGTAAGTAATGATGCAAAGATCAGGAGTCGATACAATCAAGTACCACACCCGACCAAGAATACCAATGGGACAGTTACAATCTCACAGTTAGACACCAAAAACGAGAGCCAAGAGGTCATCCCTTTCCCAGCAGGTGACCACAAAGCACATATAAACAGGCGCGCACAATGACATAGCAAACATAAGACAGAACAAACACATAAAAGATCCACAAAGAAGTACCACCTTGGAACTGTCAGTAAAATATTTTAATAGAGGACTTAAACTGGTTTAACGGCGCGCCAACCTTACCCTTAATTCAGATGTGGATCAAGACACATAGAAATTTGGTTTGCATGAAAAACCCAAACGTATCAATGCATCATCTCCTAAAACATATAAATCAAGATATAACAAGGAGATAAAGCAAAGATAAGGACTCAACAGTAAATAAAACTGAATACCGGAGCAAAAGAAATCCAACAGGTAAACCCCGGGGGCCCGACAAACAGCCAAAGCATCAGGCCCCTACCATATCATCAATAGATAAGTCTTTAAGTCGGAACACTCATAGAGTCTGAAGTCTGACCCACCGGCGTGCAATTAAAGAGGAAAGCAAAGTTGCCAATCGTGATTGGGTTGACCACCAAGCATGCAGTCTGTTGCAATACATTAATGTTATAGCCAATCTTTTTATAATGGGAAATTATTTTAATGAACTGCGCTGAAAAATTATTAGAGCCAACAATCGTCTTCAATTTTTACACCAAGTCACCATAGAAATCAGGTTCTGAAGTCCCTGGCACAGAAGAGATTTAAGTCCAACTTGGAATTTAGAAATCATATCATAGTATTGTCTATAAAATTTTGAAAATGTTTTGCGAAGTTTATGATACCAATAGCCAAAAGTTTGAAAAGCTAATGAGGTTATGAAAACATGTACAACTTCGTACCATAAAAAGACTTCTTCAGTTTGAAGTTTATAAGATATCATTTTAATTACACAAGACACCATTTGTATTGATCTAAAAAAGTATTTCCATGCCTGCCAGTTCCTGAAGGTGTATAAAATGCAAACACATACATTAACTATTTAATTCTGGTAAGCTATACACATCAGGTGCCAAACAGAGAAAAATGGCAATCTTTAGAATATGTAAACAAGATTTTTTTTCATTTTATGAATATATACAAACTACATGGTTGACACCTCTCCCTATACACCGATAAATGTTAACAGTCTTCGTATTCAGGAATCTGTCAAATCCAAAATCATTCAAATACTCTATTTAACATGACCGTTATGGTGTTGGGAGCCAGGGTGCAGTGTGCTGGGCTTCCCAAAACATTTATAAGTACTCCTGGACCTATTTGAAAATTAGTTGGAACAAAGAGTCGTTTGGGAAATTAATGAGACTGTCAAAACATGACTGCTAATTGTGGCCCCATCATTTTCATACATGTATACATATAATGAAAATAAAAAAAGTATTAAAGTGTTATTAAAACTTACTGGCCTGATTTGACAATAATTGTGTGCAAACAATCTTCGAATGGTCTTTTATGAGGAATGTTAAAATATTTTCTTATATATCAAAATAGTGCGGGGTCCAAGCATGCCAAAATATGGTCTCGTAGTACTCAGCGTATAACAGCAGATTTTTGGTAAAAATGATTATATAATAGGTTATATGTAATAAATTTGCATGTTGCCAAGATTAAATCAAGGGCAGTAACTCGCTAGGCTGCTTCAAAGCATGACGTCACAAATATCAAAATTGCAGTAGTTCATTTTGAAAGCTTAATTTCAACTTCAATTTCTCAGAAACTTTTGTATATTTTCAAACAAAGTTGATGCATTTCTTAAATAAAATTATGTAGAATTATTTTGACAGCATTTAAAAAATCGATACACTTATCTACGGTGGATTATTATGGTCATGAATAAGTATGGGTAAATAAGTTTCTTATACGTTTTGTAAAAGGGGGTGTATCGAATGCATTATTTTCCTTATAAGTGATGGGAACAAAATTATTTTTACACATATTATAGTCTATTATATGCGCACTTAGAATTCAGAAAATCTTTTCAAAATATTTTGTTATTATTACACAATACGGCAAAGAATAACATAGGTATATCTCGCAAAATATGCTCAGTTAAGTTACAACAAGAGACAAAAATATGTGAAATGTTTCTGGTGATCACAAGGTCAGTAATAATGTTTCATGAAATCAGTACTAATGCTATGGAAGCACCAACATGCAATAGTCACGCGATATTCATAACTATATGTTGTTACTAATAATTAGAATATCATTAAATAATTTGTTTCGACTAATATGATTGTGTTATACTTAAAGAAAAGGTTTGTAGGGTGTTTCCACTGAATAGGCATTTATCCTTCAATTTGAAAGCTCTCTTAACTTCTGATTCTGTTTCTGATACACATTCAATTGGTTGGTTTGATAACAATCTATCAAGTTTGTTCTGATTTATGAAGTGTTGATAAAACTGCTTGTGTCATTGGGTTTCCTCTTGACAGATGATTGCAATATCTGCTCTATATCATTAGAGCCATAATCATGTGGATCATTTCCACATGACGTCATACCACAGCTTACAGACTATTTCACACGACATAAACCTTTGACAGTTCCCATCCTAAGGCTATCTACAATTTCCCTTTTGTGAGAGAACACACAAATTATAGAACTTTACTGTTCATACCTCTTCTTCTTAAGAGGAGATAAACCTATCTCTGGTTCTACACCATCTGAGGATTTCATGGCAACTTGCCAATGCTAAATAGCTTAAGTGAAAGTTAATTTAAAAATACCTCTTTATTCCTTACGCTTCAATTCAATCTTTATACCTTAAATACGTTTTCAAATTTTCAAATTATGCAGGAATGCAAATATCAACGCTAGGTTCCGACAATTCTTATAGAAAAGAGGTACTTTCCTCTTTTAAAAAGAGAATTATAATAACCAGTATATCCTACAAACGTTTATCTAACATTTTATATGCCAATTAGGCGTAGTAGGATAAGAATTACATTCTAAATATAGAGTTAACTTCTATAGAAATGATCAAAAAAGCAGACTAGTCGAGGGACTATGCGTTTACCACGAGTCTGCTTTAAAACAATACTTTTTCAAGTTATTCTATGGGATTCAAGTAGATTCAGCTAATCCTACACCTAGCCTGATCGTTCATCTAGTGCCATTTAACTCCCATGCAATCTGTATACCTTCAGGAGGCACTAGACCCCTGTCTTCTTTGCTTGGCTTTCCGGCGCAGATACACTCTGTCAATTCAGATGCGGCACATTGGAGTTATTACTTGATTGTATCAATTACTGATCTTTGTCGCCTTTCTTACTAATTATATTGGGGTTACTCAATGCTCATTTTGGAGACTGATAAACTTTGTGAATTACAGCTGACACTAGTTCCCATGCTGAATTTAACATAGTGGTGTTCACCACTGTATTTGGTATTGCAGGAAATCCACTTTACAATGTTGCTTCTGTGATTACCGTATACGAACGAAGTGTTTCAGTATGTGTAACTAAGAAGTGTCAAAAAAAATAAATCATGACTAGTGTAAAAGAGTAATGATTACGATAATTTGGTCAATGAAATAAGGAAGAGAAAAACACAACCATGTGTAATATACCTCAAAAATAAATAATTATAACCAGGAAATGCCACAATTACACACTGCAGCCCAACCCACGACATCGTGATCAAGGAAGAGACACAGAGCACCAAAACAATAAACGGCGCTAGCGAGAAGACAATTTAAGTAAAACAACTAGCTATTTTTCCTCAGCCGGATGATTGCAAAAGTGAAAGGCCACAAAGTAATGCATAGCTAGGATCAATCACAACACCCACCCATCCCAAACAATGAGAGCACAAATAACCAGTGAATCAATAACAACAGAACCATCGCCTTAGAACATACAGAAGCCAAACCCACTACATATTATGTATTTTACAGGCGCCTAATCTTCGCACTAGATTATGCAGTTGATAAACACAAACATTGTTTAGCTCGCATGTATGTTTCCTAGCTTATGCAATGCATCATCACAGAGAAATGAAAATAAAATGGCTAATGACCCATAGATAGTCAGAGCTAACGAAACACTCAAGTTGAGCCATGGTGGACCCAGCCAAAGACCAGCATCATGCACAAACCCCTCGATGAAAGTTTTTCATTGAGTCTGAGGCCTGACCCACAGCCATGCAATTAAAGAGGAAACCATAGAAAACGAAGGTAGGTATACATGTACAACCAAGCATGCAGACAGTTGCATGAAATCCATGTGATCTATGTCGTAATGCATAATGAATTTCAATTCCTATTAATAATTATCTTGACCAAACGTAAATTCCTTGGTTATTACTTATTTATTTTTACCACTCTGTTTCTTTTCATTTGTTTCTACCAAAACCTTCATTATTTGCAGCAAAACAAGTAGCACGCCCAGATGCTTTAAGCGACTTAGTACCATCTCCCGACCCAAACTCTCGATTTTGATCATAAGACATAGAAATCGACGTGCACATTTCTTAGTTCTTATATAGTTCACGTTTGCTACAAGGAGGCGGTCTCTTACCCATATTGTATATAGTTCACGTTTGCTACAAGGAGGCGGTCTCTTACCCATATTGTATGATAAAATGTTAAACAAGAAGACGTTTTAGCAGAAAACCAGTTGAATTAAGCGGACTTGAATGACAATTATTTAAATGAATGGTTATGTTGTTGCTAATCATCTTTTAAAAACTTCACAGAAAAACAATTAAGATAGACGTTTTCATAAGATTTTGCTTTAAAACTCCATTCAAAGGATCAGTTATATACAAACGTTTATACCTAGTCATAAGTCGTAAATGAAAGTGGTTGGCTAACATCTTCTCATACGACATATATCGATAGTGGTCACAAGGCACTATCAAATTACGTAAAAAGCATGGATACTCAACTTATGTATTGTGTAAAAGACAAGAAACCATACTGATTGTCATCAAGCATATACTATGCCATACCTTCCAACAGGAAACAAAGACATTTTTACATATTGGTTATGCGAATTCGACGAACAACTGTAACATAAAATGATTAAAATTAGAGCCTTGTCTTAATATCCCCCCTACTTTCTTATACCGCATTTTCAGGATTATCAACATAGCAAATTATATCAAGCAGACATATGTCTTTACTTGTTGTTTATTGTTACTCCCATTGTAGGAGTCTGTAATTGTTCTATGTTTTGTTGTACGTTACTTTATGTCCATTCTAGTATTGCAATCATCTTGATGGGGAAGAGAGAGCTGATTGCTTAGCTTAATTTGTCTTCCTGGTGTCTCGTGATGGTTGAGCGACTCTTTCTCGCGGTGCCACGGGGTTGTCTGCAGTTTGTGATTGTGGTATTTCCTGATCATACTCACTTACTATTTTTAATACTAAATAAAGAAACCTGAGTACTGCGAAACCACATTCTGGCATATTTGGGCCTTGCAAATTATTATTGGTTGTTGTTATCAGTAGGGACCTTAAAATGATCATTATCTTAATTATTGTTTGTACTTATTGTACCTTGACAATGGAATTCTACAATCGAATCATCCTGCAAAGAATTAATTTAAGAATAATACAATCATAGTATGTTGAAACAAAATAAATTTATGTTTTACGACCTTCTGGTTATAAATTTCAACAATTCATACTGAATATGGCAGTTTTGTGCTTTAATAATATAAGTATTGATATTATAAAACATTATTACTGACTTTGTGATCATCAGAAACATTTTATAGAACATGCTTCTCTGTCAATGAAACTAAACTAAGCTATTTCCGTGGAAAATGGGTGATATACGCTTTGCCCTTTTATGCAATAATGGAGCCGTATTTCTTATTTAACTTTCTAAATGCTACTTGCCCATATAGTCGACTATAAATTGTGTAAAATTCATATTGTTTCCTTTACAAATAATGAAAATATAACATTTGATACAACACCCTTTCGTGAAATTGATAAGAAACAACTATACCCATAACATTCATGACCTTAATAATCCACCGTAGATAAGTATTTCCATTTATTGAATGCTGTTGAAAAAAAACCTATATACTTTATTTCTTAGATGCATTGAGATTGTTTGATAATATACAAAACTCTCTGAGAAATTAGGGTTGAAAAGAAGCTTTCGAAATAAATTACTGCGATTTTGATATTTGTGACGTCATACATTTGGGCAGCCTCATGGGTAACTGCCCTTGATTTAGCCTTGGCAACATGCAAATGTATAAAATATAACCTTTTATTGAGCCATTTTCAGCAAAAATCTGCTGTTATACGCTGAGTACTACGAACTCATTTTCTATGTGACAATTGTGAATTGGACCCTGCACTAAAAACACAGTTGTCAGGAATGTGGCTGTTTACCCCTATATGTATGTATTTTTATAAGGTTTAAGAATAACTTTCTGTCAAAATTACTGCTGGGATGTAAAAACAAAAATTGAGCCTATAAAGTGTTTAAATTATCTAGATTCAGCACAAACCAATCATCACCAGAGATTAACATTGGCCTGTGATGAGAAAACGACAATATATTCTGTTTTGAAACCATAGGGGCTCATTTAAAGGCCCTTTTCTAAAAGTTTTCATATCTTACCAGTGGAATACTCCTTGTGAGTGCAATGGTGATTTAATTTGACTCATAGAGAAAAAACGAAACACTCTTATTATAGACAATTGGGCACAGAGCTTTAAAGTTTGGTATGAAACATCATGTAGAGATCATTTAAGGGGCAGTTAAACTCGGATGAGCGATTGATTTCTCTGTGCAATCTTGTTTCAGAAAATGTGGATTCATTCTCCATATTTCTAGAATATTTTTTATTAGATCAGATAAATCTGTTTTAGTCCTCCAGTAATTTTCTTACTGACCATTTTGATGCTTCTTTTGTGAATGGATCCTTTTTTCATGTTGGTATATATCATATTGTCTTGTCTGTTCCTTACATCCTTGTGGTCACCCCCTGGGAAAAGGCTGAACTCTGGGCTCACTTATGCATGTTTTTTTTTGTGTATTTTCATTTTCCAATATGGTGTCCTGAGTCACGTGTGATACTTGATTGTATCGGATCCTGATCCTTGCCTTCTTCCTTTCTTTAACTTAAATGAATAATAAAAGTTGTATTTACTTCTTGGTTCTCTTATGTATGATGTTTTTGTGCGGTTTTGTTACTTTCCTATATGGTGTACTGGGTCAGGTTTGGTACTTGATTGTATCGATTCCTGATCTTTGACTTCTTCCTTATTTAACTTAAATGAATATTTCAACTTGTATGCAGAATAATGTGTACCCCGAATTGCAAGACCTAGATGAACCTGTAGATCTGAGCTGTCATATGGGATTTTTATTATTATAAACAGTTTTGACTTACTTAAGCAAAGCGTAAATACTTCAATCATACCGGTAATATATGTGCATAGTCTAGCCAAAACATGGTCACTGCTTTTGATACATTGTGATGTTTGCTTAGAAAATGTTCAGCTCTTTTTATTATCCGATTACTAAATGGTCATCAAATTATTACCAAATAGGTTTTATGGCTGACAAATAAATAGTTACCATCTACTATTGAAGGTAAGGCAGTTAATACAGTAACACTTGTTGACACTGGATCACTCTCAATATTAAACCAGTCTACCGCAGTCACAGTTATCTCATAAATTCCATCTTCAAATACCATGCCATTGAATGTAGCGAATGTATATCCAGGATTGTACTTTTCCACATAAGAAGTTATATCTTGGCTTGGTCCTCTGACATTGACCTTAAATTTAAGATAGGTTTTGCTATTAGATAATGGGCATACATTTTTATTTTCCTTTAATTTAGGTGTAAAATTAATACGAGGGGTGATCCAAAAATACGTGGAAGTTTGCCATTATTTCAACATGTTTAATGTGAATTACATTATTTTTGTACACAATCAAGCAAAATTTATGCCAATTTGAGATTTGGTTTTTAATTCGTTTTACGTTTAATGACGTCATTTTAAACGACGTCATGGCAACGTCTGATCGCGTGACCCGGCGCACCAGTATTAAAAGTCTGTTCCATCATTGTTAGCAAGTACATTTGCGCACACAACAATGTCATTCTCGTTCAAAATAGTGTCCTTTTGTAATCCACACACATTCTGCAGCGTTTTACCCAAGAAAGAAAGCACTCTCTATACGAGTTAACTGGTATTTCAGCGATAGCCTGCTGAACTGCAACTGGAAGATCAGCAAAGTCCTCAAATAGCGTACCTCTCAAAATGCTCTTGATCATTGGAAATGGAAAAAAATACAAGGGGTCAAGTCGGGTGAGTAAGAGGGTGGTCTAAAAGTTCAAGCCAAAAATAGTAAGTGAGTATGATCAGGAAATACCACAATCACAAACCTCAGACAAACCTGTGGCACTGTGAGGAAGAGCCGCTCAACCATCACCGGACACCAGGAAGACAAATTAAGCAAAGCAACCAGCTCTCTCTTCCCCATCAAGATGATAGCAATACTAGAACGGACACAAAGCAACGTGCAACAAAACACAGAACAATTACAGACTCCCACAATGGGAGTAACAATAAACAAAAAGTCAACAACAACAGAACCACCGCCTTAGAACGGACAGCAGCCTAAGCCACCGGGGGGCTTAAATGCATTTTACTGGTACCAAATCTTTGCCCTAGATCCTGCTGTTGTTGAAGTACAAGAAATGTTCAGCTCGCATGGAGGCCATCTAACTAATGCAATGTATCATCATGGAGAAACATTCTAATCAAGTTTACACATCACGTTGAAACAAAAAAAGGGCTCATGACTCACAGATAGTCAGAGCTAAAGAAAGCCTCAAGTTGAGCCACGGTGGGTACAGCTATAGATAAGCATCAGGCACCAACCCACCGATTACAGCTTTACGTCAGAGCCGTCATAGAGTCTGAGGCCTGACCCAACGTTGTGCAATTAAAGAGGAAACCATAGCTATAAACCAAGTCTTTTTATTGTTACCGTAGTCTGTGCTGCTCTGAGTATGGGACGGTGCGTTGTCATGGTGAATGATAGCTGTTTGAAGCATACCAGGCCTCTTTTCATCAAGCATGTGTTGTACTGAAAGTATACTCAGTCCTAATCGTTATATCTCTTATTGCCATCTGACTATCAGAGCCCAATGGTCATCTGACGATCAGTCCAACAGCTCTTTGACTGTTTCAATTTTCTTTGTTGAGATGGATGAGGGGTTTTCTGGCCTCAGTTCATCAGTAACAAAATTATCATCTTGCTCAAATTTATACAAAGCAGTTTTCTTCATAGCATTGTTCCCAAAAAGCCCATTTTAACATTTCGAACGTTTCCATGTCTTGATTTTTGTTTGCTACACAAAATTTAATCGCAACCCCCTGTTCAATTAAAACAATGCGTTCTACGTGTTTTGAAATAAGCTTCCAATATTTAAAATCAATCAAAGATCAGATTTCGTTAGTATCAAAGGGATTGCTAAATTAACAAAAAATATCTTTGTACAGCTGACAGACGAACAGTGAATTATTACTCAACAATTCACGCACTAGAGCTGATCTATTTCGATTCTTACAAACAATAAACAACGAAAACTCGTTTGAAGTCTTCAGCTTTTTCCAATATTCTGCCATTGCACTGAAGAACTCCTGCCAATACTTAGACTACGCCACATTCTTTTACGCGTATTTGTAACGTCTTTTAAGCGTACATAACGACGTTACACCATCTAACGCCATGAATGACGCCATTTTCCAGCAGCAAATGACGTCAGCTAGCACGCACTTTCCTCGCACTTTCAGAACTGTGAATTATTGTTTGATATATCACACTTCTTTAGCATTGACTCTACAGGCGAGGTGTGTTTGAATAACACATATATCAGCCCAAATATAAAACATTTCATATGAAGATTAAATATCTAGTTTTATTTTTAAACTATCAAAAACATATACAGATCCCAACCAGTTGGTCATTTTTAGGGATCGACAGGCTATAAATGACCACTTGGAACCATTTAACATAATAGTTTTATGTCAGCTGAGCCATAGACTCAATGTTTTGTTTGTTTGATTTGATTCTTTACGTCCCATCAACAATTTTTCAGTTAAACAGGGACGGGTCTTCCTGGGTTGAACCAGTACTAAGCTAGCATTAATGTGTCTTGCTCAAGGACCACAACGCAATGACGCCGGTGAGGCTTGAACCCGGGGCCCTTCGGTCTTGAGTCAAGCACTCTACCACTGAGCCACTGCGCTCCCTATATAGACTCAATGTGAGCTATTGTGATCATAGGATGTCATTCACCCTTAAGACCATCTGTCCACCTGATGTCCGTCAGTAATTTCCTGTGGAACAATATCCCCTCAAAAACCACTTGATTACATCTATCAAACTTAACAGAAACTCAAATTTACTACAAGAATGCAACTCCGTGTAAAATTCTGACTACCATGGCAACCGAGAGTGGCTAGAAATTAAAATAAAAAACATTTTTTTCAGAAACAACAAGCATTATTTGAAACTTATTCAACACTTATTGTCCTTGGGTGACCATCTACGAAAATTGATTCAAGCTCTTTGATTGGTTGAAAAACATGGCCATTATGTGTGTGTGGGTGTGTGGGTGTGGAGGGTAGTTTGGTGGGGAATGAGCTTTTCCCATGTTTATATATAGAAAGCATAAAGTACCTTTTTGTCAATAAGTAAGTGAATATGACTTGGTACTTGATTGTATCGGTTCCTGATCTTTGCACCATTACTTACTTTTGAAAGGAAATGACTCAACAAGACACAGCAGACCAGCCCACGACACCGTTAGGAAAAGACACTGGACACCAAAAACCACGTCTCATGAAAAAGTTAATTAAATTAAAGCAACTAGCTTTCTCTTCCCCAGCGAGATGATTGCTAAACTAGAAAGGAGACTAACTAAGCACACAAAACAAGGACTAAACACGATCCACGAAAAACAAGAAAAAAAAGGGGAACAACAATAAACAATATATCAATAGCAGCAGAAACGCCATATTAAAACTAAGAGCAGCCTAAGTCACTCAAGGGGGGGGGGGGGGCTTAGATCAATTTACTGGCCAAAATGTCAGAAACTTCAGCCAATATGGATATGACTTGGCACAATTTGTGGACATTCTACCAAACATGTGCAAATAAATATGATCCGTTGAAAAACGTAGCCACCAAGGGACAGGGACATATTTTTCCTATGTATATACAGTAAAGACAAACTTTTAAACACTTCTTTTCAAAAACTACTGGAACGATTTTAAAATATTTGACACAAATGGTTCTTTGGTGACCTCTACCAAGATAGCTCCAGTAAAGATGATGTATTGAAAAACATGTCCATCAGGGGGCGGGTCTAATCAAAAACTCCTGGACCAATTTTTAAATAATTTGGCACAAATTTTCTTTGGGTGACCATATTACCAAGATAGCTTAAATAAGTGTGATATGTAAATATGGCTACCATGGATCTGTATTCCATTCGACATTGATCAGGTTGATTCACTGTGGGTTTAAATGATGTATTCTATTGAGGTTCTAAATCTATTTATTTCCCTTAACATTTCTTATACTTTCCCATAAAACATAATTTCTATTTTATGTTTTGTATAAAATGGTTAATAGAAACCAACCAACAAGTTGTTGCTGCCTTGTTGCCACATTGGCAGCAACAACGATAGTTGGCTGCTGTTACAGTTAGGGGCTCTGTTCTGTTCTATTCATCTGCAGTATAAAGGCCTGCTTTTTTTCCAAATCGCCCAGTTCCGGTATATATATCGAGCTGATTCGATCAAAATGAATAACCTTATTCTACTGTTGATAAATGTGCCTCAATCATCATTAACATTGTAAAAATACAAAAAGTAAAACTGAATCGCAAAGATGACGTTTTTTATATTTAATTATATTTTAGCCATAAGACTGAGGGATTGGTTCCATCACCAAGAGCGCAAAACATTAATGATAGCTCTTTCAAGCATAGGGCTGTGTGATCCCAATGACGCGACGTCAAAATTCTTATAACGTTACGTAACGAAGTGATAACGTCTTGTGCTAAATGCCAGTCACCACGTGCATCGTCGCGCCTTTGAAAGAGGCAGTTTGAAATTACAAATCCTCGTTGTATCCAACAGAAACTTCTGTTCAAGGGTTCCGGCACCTTTGAAATAGCTTGCAGGATAGTTGTATTTCCTTATACTCAGTAGGCGGTTAAAAGTTGACTTTTAAGCCAGTGAAACTAGTTTTTCCCTCCAGTAATTTTCTTACTGACCATTCCAAAGTGGCACTTCCAGTGGTATACCTGAGGCATTTTATAGAATACGCACTCAATATTTTGGTCAGGGGACAACGCCCAGGATTTAGAGCAATCACAGGGCTAAAATTAGCTCCCAAGACACGCAATTAGTGATGTCTGCTGATAACCTTTGCAAACAGATTGTGCCCAGATAAGGCCCAACGACTGGTTGGGCCTGATCTGGATCCAATCTGTTTGACTCTCTGATGGTACTCCTGAACGATTTTTTCGAAAAAAGTTGATTTTAAAAAAGATCAGCAGCATGAAAAATTCTCAGGAGGCAAAGAGTTAATACTATTAGTAGTGATTTTCTTACAAAAATCAAAATAAGTAGCTTAAGAAACTATACAGGTGGCGCTGTGTTGTACGCACATGCATTTTTACGTACATGTACAGTAGGTACGTTCCTGACTTCTTTTGTGGACCTTTTTTTATTTCAGTTCGTCTTTGACATATTGCCTTGCCTGTGTCTTGCAGCCTTGTGGTCACCTGTTGGGAAAAGGCTGACCTCTAGGCGCTTCTGTATATGATGTTTTCTTGCCATAGTAACTTTGCCATAAGGTGTCTTGAGTCAGATGTGGTACTTGATTGTACCGATTCCCGATCTTTGCCTTCTTTCTTACTTTTTTACTTACACGAGTACCAACTCGCAAGAAATATCCATTTACTATGCTTTCCTCTCAGAACAAAATAGTGTTGGGTTGCCCATAAGGTGTGTCTATTTCATATTATGTTTTAATTCAAATATGATATAGCAAGCTAGTGCTTCACTTAATGTAAGAAATGAAAAAAAGTGTCTTAGACATTTGTGGTAAAGCCTGTACCTCTGGGTGGAGTAATAATAATGTCAGTCAACAACTTTATTTATCAGTAATTGAGTGAGGTTGGTTACTTATCGTCGCAACGTTATGATCACTGTTTTCTTAACTGGTTGATCCAAAACCTACATAGTACATTGCAGACTAAACAGTCTAATTTATAAGGTTAGTAACGAGTTTGAGTTGAAGATAGCTAGGTTAATTTGATTGATATTCTTTTACGTAAATATATGAACTAATATTTATAGTTTTTAACTTGAACCAGAAAGTACACACTTTATCTATTCTTTTTTCTAAAAAGGTCATTTTTGGCTCCAGAGACATTAAGCAGCATGATGTGCAGGCTAAATGTATGAATTTCATTCCTTTTTGAATGAAAAGTCAGTTTGTATTGTTGTTATAGACAGAAGTATTTTTTAATTGAAACTATCCATGAATTTTAACAGAGCTTATATTAAACATACCTTGTATTTCTGAATCCATTGTTCTTCTGCAAATCCTGTCCACCTGAACCTAAACTGATCTTTTGTCCCATGGAAGTTGGCATGTACAGGATAGTGTGAGGGCGAGTGTCCTAATATTTCAACAACAAAATTATCAGATGTTGGTTTGTCCTGTTTGATAGTTATACCATCAGATGACATTGTTGTTTGAAGACCAGCTTTATTTTTACAGCGTACAGTTACATATATTTTCATGGAGTAGGTTCTCTCTGGCAATTCTATTTGTGCAGAATAATTACCATTAGGCAAATCTACAAACTTTTGAAGCGATATGTCGCCTGTCTGAATTCCTGTAAGTAAAAATGATTTAATTTAATGTAAATATGGTCCTATAATAATTTTCCTATTACATGTATAAATGTTCAGTATCTTTCTGTCCTAGTATGAACAAACTGCAGGCAATAGTTATCACCATTAATCAAGCAACACTATATAAAATGAGAATATAACAATTTGAATATTTTGTCAAATTGAGATGTTAATTTTGGGTATTATATTGAGGTAAATAAATAATGAGTTTGTCTGCTAAGAAGATGCAATTTCATTAAGTACAAATTGTGTGGTGTTGTGTAGCGACTTTGTGCTAGATTGTTTCAAGGATAACATAATGTGAAACTCCATTCTGTCAAATTGCTGACAGTAAAATAACTTTGGAACAAATTAGTAAACACTTTAGACTAAATAATAAATTTAAACAAAAGATAAAAATAAACATGAAATATAGGCAATGCCACAGCCAAATTTAAACCTGAAATATTTTATCTGTGATGTTTTTTACAGAATACCATGAAATAAAGCCATCAAAATTATTAGCCTGCTTACCTTAATCACAAGCTAAGGTAGACAAACAACATTCATTTACGCAGAAAACACTGAGCCAATCTGAACACACTATGAATTTCTTCTATGAAAAATAACATGAATTTTGCAAGAAAATATTTGTCTACATTCAAAACAATGACCCCAGGGAGTCTTGTATTTAACATAGGATGATTATAGTGCATAAGTTATATTGGCATTTTGTGTAAGGAACTTCACTTTACCTAAATTTATTATATGAGCCAGTGCATGAGATTTCCAACAATTTGGTATGTGCGACCAGCAAAGACTCAGATCAGTCTGCGCATGTGCGCAGTCTGATCAGAGCCTTTGCAAGTCGCTTGAGTATTCTATGAGTGTTAAGCTACTGACTGAACATCATTTGGAGTTCCTAAGCTTAAAAGAAGGCTGCAGAGGCTCGTCTGAGTCTACACTTGTCAAAATGTCAAATTGTTGGAAATCTCCTGCCGCGGCTCATATCTAACATCTTCACGGTACGAGCCATGATTGCCAAGTGCCTGTAGATAAACACAACGTGCTCCTGAACCTTTAGATTGGGTCTAAGGTCATACACAAGTATTTATCAATATTTTAACCTAACTTGGTTTTTGCAAAAAAGAGGAACAATATATATAAAACATATTGAAAATAATTTAGTCTGAAATCCAAGGTTCCTTTCCAAGATGCCAAACATCATATGATTTCAAAATATGGTCAAATTAAAGGGAATGCCAGACATAACCCCGACTTTGGTATTTGCAACCAGGTGAAGCTTAGCCAAGCCATTTCTGCTTCAATTACTAGCTACAATATTGAACTTTTGCATGATATAAGTTAAGATACTTAACTTTCCAGAATAAGAATAACAGAGGTGCCTCTAACACTGGTCTGACAAATTGTTGTTTGCACATAACAAAATAGGGAGTTCTTAAGACGTAATCCATTCGATATTGAGGAACGCAGGCCCTGAATTTAATACAGATTCACTTACCTACACCCCAGCCACATGCTGTTATAGGAGATTCGAGATCAATCACTTTAAAATTTACACCAATACTCCAAGACGACTGGAAATCTACATCAGATCCTAAAATAGCATTGTGATAGAAGAATGATCAGAAAAAACACAAGGCGTATGGTTCCAATTTATGACTTAGCAAGCAAGTTTGAAAATAACCTTATTGATGTTTAGTAATTGGCCTGTTCACATATTAATATTCAAATCAACATAAAAAGCCTACATGCTCCAGTCAGAGCACAATGAGTATTTTATAAATGTTACACTATGTAAACTTCTGATTTAAAGTAAACCCAGTGGTGTCATTTGGATTCAGAACAGCAATGAAGAAATGTAGATCAATTATCAGAAGCTATCTCATCTAAATCTACTTGTATTTAAATCAATCAGTTCATAGAATCGTAGAAAAGGTTATGCACTCAGTACGATTATTAGGTTAAATAAGGTAAGTTTGGTACCTCAATGGCATGATATGAAATGCTACCAGTGGAAGAGAACACATGTCCTACGAGCGTGTATTAAGATATTCTTTATTGCATAAATGTTTAACACCTGTAAGTTCTGATTTTTTTTTGCCTGTATAGAAGTACTTAAAATGAGTCAAGCATAATTATCATCCATACATATTTTTATCACATACTACTTGCAAATCAAAGAACAGTCTATATTATTTTCATCAAATAATGTGTGATCTCTAAAAGGTACTAAAACATGTGTGAGAAAGTTTCAGGAAATACGTATTACATATGTATATGCCTTAAAACCTTTAAGCCACTCCTAGTGCATTGCGGTCAAACAAACACAGGCATAGCTTATGCTGAACTATCATTTGAGTTCTTGCAGTTACATCAAAATGCTGAAGAAGACACCAAGGCAAAATGGCATTTGATTGTCCACATATAATAAAGTATTTTTATAAGTTAGTGTAGCAATAATTACAGGAATGACGACCCATTATAGTTTTGACTTCTCCCATGAATATACAATATAGGGTGAAGATTATTACTAGTACAATGCACATAAACCTGCCTCCCCGGTGGCTTAGGCTGCTGTGCGTTCTATGGGGTGGTTCTGTTTATGTTGAATTATTGTTTATTGTTGTTAACATTGTTTGTAGGGGTCCAGTGTTTGGTCCTTGCTTTGTTATTCAGTATACTGTGTTTTCCTAGTTTTGCAACCATCTTGAGGGGGAAGAGAGAGCGGGTTGCTTTTCTTTAGCTGTCTCCCTGATGTATTGTGACATGTCAGTGTCCTCTGGCTCTTCCTCATGGTGCCATGGTGTGTTCTACTGTGTGTAACAGTGGAATAGTCAGATCATATTCACTTGCTTTTTCCATATTTATAAATACTTAAGGGCGTAGTAACGTATATAATGCTGATATGATAATTTCTAAGCCACAAAGATGAAATCATGAACATGGAATATGCAAACGATTGTTAGCGTGTCCTTGGGACATGCATTTCCCTATCTCTCAATGCAATGTGTTAAAATGAGTGCAATCTTTTTACCAACTTTGATTTTACAACAGAAATATTAAAAGGTAAGTCGGTATGAACAGAAACAATCAAAGAACTAAACGAATCTATAGCACCATAAGGAAGAGACACAGGACAATAGCAGCCACACAACAGCATGAACACAAACATTAGCAAGTCGGTATTACAAAACAGGGAGCAAACGTAAAACCAGGAAGAATTAACCACGAGTGAATAAACGAAAAAAAAAACACACCACTACCTTAGAGCAAGCAGCAGCCAAATCTAGCAGAGATAAGGCAAATTAATGGCCAATATTTTGCCTAGATTTAGCTGTTGTTAAAACACATAAAATATATAGATAACTATATGATGACCAATTTTAAGCCTCAATAAGCCGCATGAGGCATTTTCATTCTCTGTTGATCCTTCATAAACACCATAAGCCAGCAAAGTCAGCTTTAACAGATTACAGCATGGCATGGTCTGTTTGAGTGACAGGATACTCTTATCAAATCAATGGAATTTTACAACAGCAAATACAATTTCTTGACTACATTCCCATTTATGGATTTAAAATTATACATTTGATCTACTATGAACAGTTGTTGTTTTCTGGTGATATAGCTGTCAATTAACGTATTTAACAAATGATAGTGGTGCTACACATCACTCTACCAGGAAATAGTGTGTAACCAATTCAAACCAGCCACACTTTTATTAGGTATGTGAAACGTGATTTAAACATCTATGAGACCTGTTTCATGTTTATTTGAACAAATGTGAATTTCAATTTTCGAGGTTGCATGTAAATAAAATAAATAACTTTTGTTTTTTCTTAAATAATGGACGTGTCCCTGGTATGATCAAATAGACAAATAGACAATTTAAAGCTTTACTTAAACATTGTGTCCCAAAATACACACCAACCCCCGTTTACTGATTTTAAAACGGGTGTATTTCTAATGAAAATGCGTATAAAAGTGTTCATTTTTTTAAGTTTACAGGAACATTAAGTCTATTATTCAAATGAAAAACAACTTTTGTGCGTCTGATTTTGCTTTACAACTGGGCTTTATAAGTGCTACTATTCAAGTGCCCAAATGGGCATTCCATGTATAAAATGTATCCTGGAAGAATTGAGAAAAACAAATTCCAAAACTCACAGCAAACATAAGTTCTTAGATAATTCAAGAACATATCGCCGTTAAAACTGATCATCAAATATTGCATTCCTGCATTTTGCTTACATTTTAGTGTTGCTTTTGAAACTGTAAACCCCAAAAGTTGATTTTTAAGTTGCTTCAAAAAAGTAAATATCCAAAGGAAGTGCTTTATGTCCTAGCAAAACACGCTTTAATCGTTTATGTACAATTTATAATAGGTTCCAAGAGAAAACCTTCACCCCTTTAAGGGAAATCGTTCAAGAACGATTATAAACAATTCGTTTCAGACAGCATTTTTTAAAACTTAAACTTTGACTACTCATCTTCAGAGACTGTTTTAATCCAGTGAATAAAGTTAAGAGCTATTTTCTTGGAGATCAGATTAAACAATGTTAATTAATTATTACTGAATATTATAATAAATAAATGAGATGCAATTTAAAATTTGTTAAAATAAACATGAAACACCTTTGGCACATACCTTCAATGAAGCCATCATTTACATACTCAAATAAAGGTGGTGTCAGGTCAACCAAAAGCGGATATGAGTAGGAAACAGTTCGTAATCCTGCACCATTAACAGCTACAACTGTTGTATAGACAGTCGTGTTATGCGAAAGATAAATCTTCGAGTTTGTATCAAATGTTTGCACACCAACACTTTTAAATTCTTGCAGCTGTGTTCCACCTTGTACAGTTCCTAAATGAAATGCATGGATTTCAATATAAACTTTACAAACATTAAATCATAAAGAGAATCAACGCTGAATAAAAGGAAATATCATTATACTGATTCATGTAGTGTAATGTTTAAAAGTATATAAGGTTTAAATGAAATACTCCAACCTGCCCCAGCCAGGTATTGAACTAGACCCTATGGCACACACCCTTCATTTGAAATTTGTACTTAATTTTTGTGAAACAAGAATTCAGTGATTATTTTACCTGCGCATCCTGCATTTTTACTCACAATTTTTTCTGGGATGCTACGTTTCATTTTAGCGCTCATAAGTTTACATTTGGACCCATTGGTATGAGAATCAGCAGGTCCAATGACCCATAAGCTCAAATTGTAAATGCACTACTGGGCATCATATAAACTACCTTCAATAAAAGCGTTTATGTAATGAATAGCTATTGCATGTGGTTATTAAAGGTGAAGGTATTGCTATGCAGTTAAAAACAAAATGACCAGCTGGGAATCGTACAAAATTTGCTGGTACAGGTCAACCTCACTATGTCAAACTTGCTTATCTCAAATACACGGCATATGTCGAAGTGATCATCCATTCCCAAGCATTTCCCCTATATCAATTTGTATTTCAAACCTGTTTATGTAGAACTTGGTTATCACGAAATCTCGGCTATATCGAAGAGGTTTTTCATTCCTGAAAATCAGTTTTCCTCTTCTTTACCACTACTTGTGTCGAAGTAAATTTTGTGTTGGTCAAAAAATTAAACAATATGAATGTCAAACAAAGTAATTAACCTTCAGACATCAAACAATAGCCTTTAATTAACTCCAGTATAATCCATTGTTGCGGGTAATCGCCAATTAGTTATAGCGTGGAGGCGGCCATTGTTCATTGATCAGCTGTTTGTGTATAAATAATTGCATTGATTGACTTGACAATACATAACAACCCAGGTGTGCTTAATTTGAACATCAGAAAATTAGCGGTGCCATTCAAATCTTAATGTTGTTTATTGGTGTCCTTTGATGAGATATTTTCAACAGTCTTTACTAATACAACTTGGTTTGGTTTCTATGTTTGTTTATTTTCTTGAAAAAAAAATTGAAAATTTCAATAACTAAAGCCTGTTTTTACCATTTCCCTATTCATTATTACCAGTTTAATTTAAAAAATCACCGTTTCCGCAATATTGTTTATCCCTCGTTATGGTGGTCCACAACGTAATAAAAGTGGAAATAAAACAAACTAAAATGAATTTCTTTTGTCTTCATTTCTTTTTGGTTTTCAGTAGGAGCAGTTTGTCTACACGTACACTGCAAAAGTATATGTCTTGGAGAAATTGAACATGTACATCATATTGGGGTGACGTCACATTTTGCTTATGTCAAAATTCGGATAACTTGAAGTATTTTCGCCATTCTCTTGGTCTTTGATAAAGCGAGGTTGACCTGTATATATAAATTCTTTACCACAGCATATATATCTGGCATCTACAGCAAGGCGGTACAGGATACTAAAATGAAAACAATGTTTTTGGCATACATATATGCGGCTGGCAACCCCAACTTAGATTATAAATAATTTTTTATGCCTTACTGTTTATGTTCAAAATAATGTTTGTAAAATATATTTACCTATTGCCCACAAATATTCTTTAATTCCACTTTCAGCATCATAAAAATTCCAAGATGCATGAATGGATGACCAGCTATGTATAAACACAGTATGGGCAACTACATGGCCTTCTGCTCTGTCACTGTCTTTGTCTGATGAGATTATTTCTTGAAGCTGAATGTTGTCAATTGCAATTCCAACAAGGTTCTCATAAGACCCAATACTTATATTTGCTCTTGCATGAAGCGGCTTAAATACTATGGTATGTAAATGCCATGACAATGTAACGAACGTGTGGTCAGATCTGTTTGGCCTGGCGTATAACATAAATGGTCGTGTGTCACCATCAAAGTCAACAAAACCTTCAGTATTTGATTTAAACGCATTAATCAGAGGTAAATGACTAGAATAGAATGTAAGTTTATACAGCGAGCCAATGTTTAATTGAGATACTGCCTGAAAAATTGATCCTTTAATAGTAAGAAACTTTGTTCCATCTTGCACAATGTCTGCATTTGCTATTGCAATTACTCCACAGCTGTCATCGTTAACATACCATCTTTTGTGACTATTATTATGACAAGAGTGTGTTAATGTTAGGCCATCTATTGCAACCGGTGAATCAGAGTCTTCAAACGATGGATTTTGAATAAGATTCTTTTCATACTGTAGATGATGCAGTCTAACTGGTGGTGAGCTATCAACAATCACACCATCTGACAGAACAGTGTTGGAGCTGTGGGAAACTTGATCTGTAGCCCAAACCTCACTCACAAGTTCTTCACCTAGAAAATATTACATGTATATATTGGCATCAGAGCAGAAACCCTGGTATTGTAGCATGCTAACAATAATGACACAGATCATTCAACCTATCCTTGCAGTTTGATCAGCGACTTTATTATTCATTTTTTAATGCGTAAACAGCTAAACCTGTCATATGTAAATGTTAACTTTCTTGCTTCTTTTTGTTTCTGTAGCTGAACAGAATAATCCTAGCCTTACCTGTTTACCAACTCAAATCACAGATTTTCTTGGGTTGTGGCTGAAATATTTAAGGATGAGTATTAATGCAAACAGACAAATAATTAGAAACAACAACTGACCCTTATTTGAGGGATCCAAACTTCTAAATTAGAATTGAATCTAACATTTACTCACTAATGTGTAAGCCCATGAGAGGATTTTCATTGGTTGCTACCTTAACTTCATTGTACTGGCAGATATTTAGACCAGGCAAAATATTGGTCAAATCATGTGATAAGTATGTTTAGCAAATGATGTAACATTCCCCTTCAAAAGTGATTCCGTTAGTTTTTTGTGGGACTAAATATCTGGTTTGAGGAATAAAAGTAAGAACGACAGCAAAGATCAAGAAATAATACAATCAAGTACCAGACCTGAGCCAGGATACCACATGGAAAATTAAGAAAAATACAATAAACATAACCAAGAAGAGCCAAGAGGTCAACCCTTTCCCAGCAGGTGACCACAAGGCAGCAATGAATAGTGGCGAAAGCATGAGAAACACAAGGCACAAAAAAAACACAAATAATCCACAGAAGAAGTACCACCTTGGAACTTTCAGTACAAATATTTTACTGGAGGGCTTAAACATGTTTCCAGCCTCACCCTAAGTTCAGATGTGGATCAAGACGCAATACAATCAACTTTCATACCTAGAAATTGACATTGCAATGGCATGTGTCTCATGTGTCTCAACTCAACCAATTAAAATGCCTCTATCTATTTAAGAAATAAATATCTTTAGCCGTTGATCTGAATTTCTACTAGGCACACATATTACTTTGATGGCTTTGTCCTGAACTGCTTCAAATGTTATGGGAACATATTACCTGTTTAAAAATAACATACCATTTTGAGGAGAGTTAACAGGTAATTTCTCTATGCTTGTAGCTAAGCCAATGTCTTCAACAGGAAGCACAGAACACGAACCAATTGTATCAGCTGTTGATACACACCAATGATATGTCTGAAGACTTGAACCCAGATCAATGAAACCCTGCCAAGATGCGGAAACATGGTTTGATGTATTCTGATAATGTATGTCTCTAAAACCTGTAAATGTACAAAACTATCAAAATATGGTACAACAAAAGAAATTGTGTACCAAAATTCAGCAGCTACACATCTAGGTTATGCAAAGCTTAAAAAGGAATAAAATATGGACTGAAGATGATGTGTTATAATTCGCACCAGTATGTTTCCTATAATAAAAGTACCTGGAATATTAAATCATGTAGTATAAGCACATGTATATATTTCACCATTGTAGAATAATAAATGAACGATAAGGTGCATACTGTCCTTTTTTATTTGCCACACTGGCTTGACATGTAAGCGTGCCATTTGTACATGTAAACGCTTCCATTTAGTGGGATTTGAGATGACATTTTGCAATTTTAAAACATTTACTCTACTTACTGAATTCCTGAATATCATTTAAACAAACATGATTTCCATTACATTGTAGAACACTGTAATTGTATTCAGAAAATATTTAGACCATTTCGTCTCATGCTTATTTGCAAGGAAGGGGTCAGTACAAGTGGCTATTACCAGGCATAAAATAAACGGTCTGCTTACGAACAATTTGGTGGCCTACCATAACTAAAATAGTGAGTTTCACATTTCAAAAAATGTGTTTTCAACATACAGTACCTTACCTTATAAAGTATTCAAGTTCTGATAAGTGTTTTGTTTATTAAATGTGTTTGTAAGAGTGCTCCAATTTATCATAAAAATTGTATCAAAACAAATTTGAAGAAACATCCTCATGTACAAACCAATCATGAACTTTATTTGAAGATTTAAATGAACCACCCAGCAGTGTTTTTGAAATTTAATTGGATGCACCTTTTAAATACTTACTCCATAGACCAACTCAGCAGTCTCTATGCGCATATTTTACATTAAAACATTCTTAGAAAGTCTTAAAAAGCATTTGTAAACTGCTTTCAAAAGACAAAAGACTACAATATAAGAACGCTATTGCGTTTCCATAACCTTATAGAAAAACAGTATGTGGTTCTAGAAAGCTTGCATTTTAACACCACTTTGACATACAATAAAATGTTATGGTTAGTTATCTATCACGTGTTTGAAACGTTAACAAGAATAGATGTGTAAGCTTGGTAATACACAATATGAAACTATATATTCAGGTGTCATGCAGAACTGCTAAATATTACTTAAGTTCGTAAGAAATGCTATGAGTCATTTATCTTTATTTCCTGACCTTCCCCTTTTTCTTTACGTATACATTAACTCATTTGATAACTGGAGTACATCGTTACAGGTAACTCCACCAAATCGTTAACAGGAATTAACGTCGTCTTTTTTGTGGTGGGGTAAACAGGAATTAATAACTGCAGTCTCGTCATTTCAGGTAGCTCCTCTGAATTGCAAACGTGTATTAACTTGGCATTTTTTCTGGTTGGGTAAAAGGGAATTTAAAAACTATGTTTGTTGTTACAGGTGCCTACTTCGAACTGTTGATGCGTATTAACGTTGTCTTTTTGTACTTGGGGTAAAGCTATTAAAACTGCAGCCACGTTTGGGATTGGGGTAAAAGAGATATTATTGCTGCAGTCTCATTGTACTGCGATTAAAATATACACAAAATAAGTATATTGAGTACACTACTCTATTATATACAAGGCCTTCAAAAGACCCAATCTTATGCTAGTATACTATAAATTACATTTTATATAAATGTCATTCAAAATATACATATAAACACATGTAAAGAACTCTCCTTAAACTAGTTTAAATCCAAAATAAAGCCATATAAATATAAATTCCCATCATAGAACTTTCCACTATCACTGCTAAAGCTATATACATATGAGCCGCGCCATGCGATAATGTATCTTCGGGAGATTTATTACGTCATGAGATATGATGTCGTAAAGTCTGACGTATGTTTTTCGCGCCGCGCGTAATTAATGTGAGCATCAAAGATTACGGCAATTAAGACAAGTCATGCTAGGAATAAAATGCGTTTAATGGAAATCGTTTTAGGTCGACTGCATTCTGTTGAAAATCAATCATAAGACTGCATTCTGTTGAAAATCAATCATAATCTCTACCTTGAGGTCTGATCCAGCATGGGTTCCTGGTAATAATAAGACTGTCAAAAAAGATGTGGCTTGGATAGCTTACTGACCCGGCGTCTCAATATCTTGGTCTCGTCATTTAGAAAAAAGCAGACTTAATTGCAACATCTCTCACATCCGTCTAGCACCAGCTTCAGTGATTTTCTGCTTTTCCTCAGAACCCAATATTTTGAAGCCTTGTTTAAACTTTATTACGGGTTCAGCTCAAACTATCAGAGAGAGAGAGAGAGTGAGAGAAAGAGAAAATATCTAGAATAAATAAAAAGATATATCAAAAATTAACTTATCTGCTCGCCGGCGTATTTTAATCGTGCGAACAATGTATTCTTCATTCTAGCGTTAAATGAAGACACTGAAAAGCACTTGCAAAACCATACTTGACTAAACCAAAAATTACATTTTTTATCAAAACAAAAAGGAAAAAAGAATGCCAAGTTACCTGACGAGTGAGTCTGAATCTTTTTTGTTTTCACATTGGATAGACGTCAATTCTGAACGAAAACAGCTTAACCAAGCCACATTTACGATTGTAGCAAAGGCTCCATCGAGACTACCAGATTTGCATGCTTGTCTGAGCCTTTGCTGAGTGTCCGTGTGTCGAATAAATTAAAATCTCACAAGCAAGCTCTCATGTATATATAAAGAACAATAATCAGAAACTAATTAATACGAGTTTACAGTTGAGGTTACGTGATGAGTTTCACACAAGAAACTAAAAATATAGACGCGACAAAATTATTCGCCACCTTGTGACGTCGCAGTTTAAATTAATGCATTTGCAGATTTCTTGCAAAAAGCTTCCGGGTGTCTGTTGTTTTTGTATGGTATTCATTTTAACACGAAGACAAATTTAAATGTCATTTTTTTCGGTGACGGTAACGTTAGCGTCAATGAGATTGCGAATAAAACGTGCAATTATTTTGAACATTTATTGTATATTGCTATTTTCTATTTGCTTTTCATCACTGTAAGTTTTGTAAAATTGAACCAATTAATTTTGTCATGGTAATTTTTACATAAAAAAAGGAAATGCACTGTTTTAAACGGCGACGTCACAAAGTAGAGAATAATTATGTCTGGTGGCTATTATTTTCGAAGCATCAACAAAATTGCTATTAAGGCTCGTGGAAGATTATCAAGACGCAGAAAATGTCCTAAATCGTACCATACTCAAGCGACGCCCATCGCGATTATGAGTTCTCCCCAATTCCACGAATTTCAAACGTAATGGAACTAAATAATCAGAGAGGCAAAAACATTTTCCCCAAAGTTGGGAAACTATCTTCGCATATGAAGTCGGCGTTCTCAGTTTGTGCATGTAACACCAAAGCCCTCGCACATACATGTATATACAAATGTATATGTACATGTATATATATTGTAAACAAAGACAGAGATGTGGAATGATACCCTGAGTGATGTTACTCTGTTTTCAATATCAGTGTACAGCTCAACAATTCAAGAGCGGCAGACATTAACAAAATTAACCTACCTCCAGGATTTTCTAGGTACACAACTTATATTTTAAGGAGAGTGTGCAGACGGAATTATTAAGTCAAGACCTGAGCGATTGAGCCTGATTTAGAATTCTCAAAATTCAAAATTATTCAAATAGCCCATTCGTTATTTAAAACAACAAGATTTCCTTTCTCAAAGCCTACGTGGGTGCATAAAACTGTGTGTAATAATGCGCGCTCAATATGCAAGAGGCAGGGGGTCGCTCTACGTCAACAAGAAGCTGAAAAATAATTAAGGGCTATTAATTTTCCCTGCAATGCCATACGGACCAGATATCTATAACTGCGACCTATTGTATGAAAATGTTTGAATGTGATTATGTTGTGTCCTATTTTCTCTGAGAAGTCGATAAATGTTGCAAAGCACATTTTCATTTTGGAGATACAGTTAAACGGTTATGTCTTCCCAATACTTGCGAACAGGGAATCACCCAAATAAAATGATCCAGGGGTTTCCTACTGCACTGGTTTCCTACTGCATCGTAGGTGGAACGAACAAGAAAGCACTGCTGAAATCCTCGATAATACAGTGTAGTATAACACCACGTAGGCTAACTTTCTTTTTCCCCAATCGGTTTCATTTCACATGAGAGAATAAGCAACTACTTCTTGAGAAGAAAACATCAAATGTTTTTAAGCTGCAACCTATTTTTATCTGCATTTACTACGCTGTTTCTGCTGTTACAGCATGAGGACATACCCTTTCAAAATGCCCGAGATGGCGTATACGAAAATAGATATATGGTTTATCAAAACCTACCCATGACCAAGAGGTTATCAAATCTTTTTATGCTCAACTCAACTGGGCATGGAATTTATCCTGCTCATAAATGTTACAAATTGTTGTCATTTTAACATTTTTAAGCAGGATGAATAAATAAACGCTTAGAGTTTTTAAACAAGAAGACCTTTACGTTTATGTTTACATTTTAGTTTTCAAGTGCAGTTGAAATTCTATGCTCAGTTGAGATGAGCATGTAAAATTTGATAACATTGCGGCCATTTTTGTTTTTCAAATTTCTAAATTTCAAACGTCAATGTAGAAAATTGTGACCAATTTTATATGGAGATGTGTCTGTGATTATCCATGATTGTGCTGGCACAATATTGGTGCGGCAAAATAGCACACCAGTCGACGGCTACGTACATTTAAGCAAATGCTTCGGGTGAGCCGTGCATTCGTTGCTAAAAGGAAGACTGACATGGCATGGCATGCATGCATTTATAGGCCTACAAGGAATTATGGTTATCACTTATACATGTATGCTATAAAAATGAAGAATACACAGAAATGAAGTACTTTTGGGTTATGATTAAAATTCAATCATTTTGTTTAGTAGCCGTTAGCTATGTTGCGGTCTAGTTTCATATTAGTTACAGCTATGGGCTGATGTTTAAAAGTGTCAAAAGTTCACAACGTTGTGAATCACTCATCTGATGATCGTGACGTCACGCAACGTTAGTTGTAAAATCAACGACAAGCTGTCTAAAGTTCGAATTCTAATATCTTTTCGTATAGTTAGAATATTTTGATCAAACAAAAATGTGTCTGCTCGTCATATAATGACCTATTTAGAAACCATAAAATCCCAAATGGTCAAATTTATCCCAAAGACCCATTTTCCCATGGCGGCTACTATAAAATATATAGAAATATATGGAATATCATTATCAACACTCTGCGTGAAAATAATTTGAGCATGTAGGATAGACGCCTTACCTTGTTAGAATTGTCGTATTCTCTAAATAATATTGCTTACCTCACACTAATATTTTAAGGAAAAAAAACACAAAATGACCAATAGGTATTTAATTTTTGAATAATTGGTTTATCTGTGTTTCATAATAATTGATTCAGTAGGCCACAGGCCACTAAAGTAGTTTATTTATGTGTTGATATTGGATGAGAATTCACAAATTGTCACTCCGGCTACCTTTTGTGGCTGGGTTATGGTTAGCTGATTCTCACTAACCATTTTTCTTGTAGTGTATACTTATTAATTTTACTTAGATAACTTATATTTTGAATGTATACCGGGTATTTGAGCAACACATTATTTCTTAATTTGAGAGTCTATGTTTGGATATTTTAATGCAAAATATAAACCAGCGCTACAATTAGATAATGATACGACCTGAAATGACAATACAATAATATATAGACCAAATAGTGCCTTTCAGAGAAGTGCGTCTTTTGTCTTTACGTTTGAAGATGATTTAGTACAAATATGAAACATATCTCATCAGTACATGGTAGCAAGCGTAACTGCTATTCGCATTCACAAAGTAGGGATTACATAAAGCATTCAAAAATTTTGATTTTGCCTTATATAATTGTATTTTGATATGTATAAAATTAGAAATTGAATTTTATCTTATCTGAGCAAAAAGATTGCCTTATATAATTGTATTTTGATATGTATAAGATTAGAAATTGAATTTTATCTTATCTACTAGTAAGCTAAACAGGTGTGTTTCTATAATGATTTAGATCCTATGGTATCAGTTCCAGCACAAAGAAAGGTTAAAAATTGTTTGACATTCTCATCACAAATAAGCTTGATAATTGTCAAGGTCATACATTTTAAAATTTTGGCATTACAAAAGAATCGACTAAGACAAAAGATAGTGGATGCTGTTCTGAGCTAAAAGATTGCCTTATATAATTGTATTTTGATAGGTATAAGATTAAAAATTGAATACTTAAGTGAGTTGAGCACGAAAAGGTTTTATAAATTCTAGATTACTCGTAGAAGCATGTTGCATAACCGTATCTGACTCTATCTGTGCAGAGCGAACTCTATCTGTGCACCCAGACTCTATCTGTGCTTGTGTCAGACTCTATCTGTGATAATAGCATTGACATGTCATCTAATAAAGCGAAAAACGTTGGGAAAAGCTTGTAAGTGAAAGGTTCCATAGCCACCACAGGACAACTACTTAATAAAGCATGAACATTTGACTGACAGTCTACTGTCAGTGAAGTTCAGTGCCTGTCACGATGGCCCATAATTAAAGTGTGGCTATCCAGTGCCTTTGTAAAAGGTAAACACTTGTCATTTATTTACAAAAAAGGTGCAAATATCCGTCACTGAGTAGCTATAAGTAATCAAAATCAATATTGATGTGCTAATTATATCAATGACCTGTAGAAATTCAAGTAAGTAATGCTATAAACATCAGTCAAAGTAGATACTGGGCTACACTTTACCCTCAACCGTCAGCTATTTGATGTGAAATAAAACCCTGTAATAAATATTGCGCAAAATACACACATAGAGTTATGGAATTTCAGTGTGCAGACATCCTTTACTAAATTAGATGTATTTAAGATGATTTTTTACCGTTTTATGTACCCCATCTTACATTTGCCACAGATACAGTCCAATATTAGCACAAATTGAGCCCGGAAAACACAGTTAGAGTCCTGTCTGCACAGATAGAGTCTGATATGGTTAGGCTATGTGAGAAGATCACGGTTTAACAAATACAAAATATTTAACAATAAATGAATTGATAACTAAAATGCAGGTACTTTGAATATTTTACTAAAAGCAACTGCTAATTGGTCACCTTACATTTTTTACGCTAATTCAGAAGGTGAAACAAAGGGCATAAAAAATTGATGTGATGTGATTTTTTTAAGTGAATCAATACTTTGCCGAGACTCTGCAAGTTATTTCATTTAAAAATGATGTTTTTTTTTTTGTTTTTGTTGCTTTACGTCCCATGTCAAAAGCTATGGTCATTGCGGGACGGTCAGTTTTCTTAATCATACTTTTTCCAGGGCAGGCTTGAGCAAGCGGTTAACCAGTAATTTGTGCACATACTTTCGCTTGTAACTGACAACAACCATTCTTGAATAAATCAGAGGAAGGGAGGAGAATGACCTTAGAAATTATTTCATGATCAATCTCCACGAAAGTATGGTACCGGGCCGGGATCGAACTTGCGACCCCTGGATCTGCAGTCAGACACGCATCTGTAGCCAGACACGTTATCGACTGCGCTACGCGGCCCGGTAAAAAAAAAAATGATTTGTACTTCTTGCATGGGCGAAGCTAGAGAAAAGGTACCCTCATTTTAAAAAGTCACACTTTTCTACGATATAAACCATAACACAAATTAGTGCTTTTGTTTGTTTGAAGATGTTACTGGTTAGCTTGATATAATAAAAATAAACCTCAAAAGTTTTGAGTCCATCGAACTTGTCATTTTTGCTACTCAACAACATAAGACAAACACTTTTAGCACGTACATCATTGAAATTCAGCTTTAAGCTTGCAATTTACAAAGAGATTTTGCATTGCTCTGTACGCTTTATTATCAGCGACACGGCATTGAAATTTTCAGTGATTATTCATTATCACCAGACGTCACCATCCATTTTTGAGAATTGAAAAAAAAGCAAAAATTTTAAGCTACCAAATCGATTTTTAAACGCTCACATTGAAACCTGAAGTGTACAGTAGTCATAAAACAATACTTGCAAAAAATGGACTAATAAAGTTCTACTGTGTTTGGCATAGAGTGTTCAAATAAAACTAAGTACATTAAACAACTTTACCAGGAAATACTGGTGAATTTCAAAAATCTCGAAAAAAATTGAAAAATGCAGCATTTTAAAAATGCTTAAAAAATCCACCATTAGCAAAATTTCAATTGTTTGGTGTTTTTCAAGTCGAACAGACCAGTTTGTAACCACCTAAATGACAATTTTATAAAAACTACTCTCAAAACCATTTTTTCTTTAAAAAAAGTCGATTTTTGCATTTTTAACCCAAAAAACTTTGAAGTGAAAGAAAAGTGTTCAAAAACACTGCTAAACGTTTGCCCATTAAAATGCACATATATAGGCAAAATCATTTCAATTTTATTAGCGTTTGGTTAAAAAACGATGAGATTGAAAAGTGACAAATTAGAACTTGGTTTTAGTATAGATGTGAGAATCTTTTACCTGAACCATCATACACCACACCAGCTATGGGGTTGTCCTTATCTATTTGGCAGCCATCTGAGGAAGCAATTGTATGGAGACCTGCATGGTTGTACGCAATTATATTGGTATAGAAGCGTGTGTCAATATCTTGATATATGCCAGTAAGATTGTACATGGTGACAGTTGGAAGAAGATCCTCATAGACAAAGTGAATATCGTGTCCTGAAAAACCAAAATACAACTTACACTGCATAGTGCCATTTTGTTTTGGTAAAATCTACATTGTAAATTATTATTGTTTTTTAAGCAATCATTAAGCATTATCAAATGGGGATGAACATAAATCAGTGATTAAGTTAAACCTTTAATTTCATTCAGCTAAGCTAAAGGGTGTAAATAAAGTTTGTTCCGTAATAAACAGCAAGTTTTCATTCTGTTTGTCTTTTTTGGTTTTCTTGATATTATCTGCAGTTGAAGATATGAATTAGTACTGCTAAATAAAACCAGTTACGCCACTTTTGCCATAATCTTTATTATTATACCTAACGTGAATTCCCCATTCAAAATTTCCATAGACGAACGACATATATTTTACACTATCACCCGCTGCTATAGGGATGCCGAATACTGTCTCATGTCTTCCATAGCAGTGGGTGATAGTGTAAACATCAGGGGTCTTAGGTTGCGCAACGCCAATGCACATACCGTTCCTTCACGTCAGGAGATGTTAAACAGCAATGTCGGACATGAGGAACAATTTGGTGACTTTCAACTCCAAATAACTTTGTTGTTTATGGTTGGAAACATAAAGTGTGGATGCTCGTTTGATTAGTTAGTACGAGAGGAACACGTTGAAACCAAATTTGAGTGGATAAGCGGAAACTGTCTATTTTGCCTAAAGACAGCATCATGTACAGTATCTCTTTTAAAATTACGCTGCTTGGTTTTAAGTTTGAGGTCATTAGCTTTTATGATATAATTTGTTTAACGGAAGGTTAGTGATCAGGTCTAGCATCCAAATTGTTTAAGTAGAACCAGTTTTATGAAAGATGTAATTTTTTTCATGTATATAAATAAGAGGCTGTGCATTATTTCCCTTTGGATCTTTTCTCATCATGATACGCATATTTAGAAGGAGAAATATGGTAGAAAATAAAGGATCATATATTATGTTCAGTATAATAAAATAAATATAACATTCTGATGAGGTTGATAATTGAAAATATCATCCCTGGAAATATGATTATCAACCTTGGCTGTGCCTTGGTTGATAGTCACATTCCTCAGGATGATATTTTTTATTATTAAACCTCACGTGAATTTCCCATACAAAACTTCCATGGACGAACAACTGATATTTCATAATATCACCCGCTGCTACAGCGACAGCGAATACTGCCACTTGTTTGCCATAACAGCAGGTGATATTATGAAATATCAGGGCGGTCACATGATGCGCAACGCAGATGCGCGTACGGTCCGTTCACGTCAGGAGACGTTCAACAGCAATGGCGGACATGACGCAAGTTTTGGCGACTTTAAACTCAAAATAACTTCGTTGTTTTTGGTCAGAAACATAAAGTGTGGGTACTCGTTTTCTTAGTTAGGACGAGAGGAACACGTTGAGACCAAATTTGAGCAGATTAGGCGAAATTTTCCATTTTGCATCAACACAGCCTCATGTACAGTATCTCTTTCAAAATGACGCTGCTTGGTATTAGGTTTGACGTCATCAGCTTTTATGACGTAATTTGTTAAATGGAACGTCATTGATCAGGGCGAGCATTCAGATTGTTAAAAAAGAATCATTTTTGTGAAAGATTTGATTTCATTCAAGCATATAGATAAGAGGCAGTTCATTATTTTCCCTTTGGTTCTCCCCTCACTATGATAGGTCTATTGAGAAAGAAAAGGACTTCCAAAAATAAGAGATCAAATGTTCTGTTTGGTATAATAAAATAAATATTACATTCCCTGCGCCGGTGAAAGTCGAAAATATCATCCCTCGAAATATGATTATCAACCTCGGCTGCGCCTCGGTTGATAATCACATTCCTCGGCATGATACTTTCGACTATCACCCCCGCAGGGAATGTAATATTTATATATTATTACCCTGGCAGGGAATGTAATATTTATATATTATTTCTTTAGCGTTTTGTAAACATACAGTATCAGCAGACGATTCAAAATGCCAGCTGTGTTGTCGAAAAATCGAAGCGACTGTGAACTCTCTCCTGAGCAAGAACGTGCACAGGCATGCTGGTTGTCACACAAAATATGCAGCAAAGTACCTGAACTAGACTGAGCGCATGCTTTGCAAGTGAAGGCAGAGACGCAACGTCAGACAGGCACTTGCCAATAAAACCAAACTGGACGAACGACTAAAGTTGGTATGGGTTAAGAAAATGATCGGTTATATCAAACTCAAGAGAGAATGTTCAACTAGAAAACTGAGTAAACATCTGAAAAGCTCAGGCCACAATAAAAAAGTAAGAAAGAGGGCAAATATCAGGAATCAAGCACCACACCTGACCCAGGATAACAATAGGAAAATGACAACTTCACAATTAGACATCACAGACAAGAGCCAAGAGGTCAGCCCTTTCCCAGCAGGTGACCAAAGGCATCAATAAACAAACACACACAAAATCATAACAAAATCAAGACAGAAATAAAATAAATGATCCACAAAAGAAGCACTGCCTTGGAACGATCAGTAAAAATATTTTACTGGAGGGCTTAAGCCCGTTTCATGGCTTGCCATCATCACCTCCAGGTCAGATGTGGCTTAAGAGACATAGGTGTTTGGTTTGTATGAAAGACTCCTAACATATCATGCATCATCTCCTAGAACATATAAATTTAGATATATAAAGAAAATAAAGCAATGATAAGGACTCAAGAGTAAGTAAATCTGAATACCAGAGCAAAATAAATCAAACAGGTAAGCCCCGGTGGGCCTGACAACAGAAAAAGCATCAGACCCCTAAGTCAGGTTACAGCTTACAATTACATGAAATTAGTGAAAAAATGGAGATCTTTTAGAAAAGCATAGAGGAAATTGTTGACTGTAACACAGGGGCGTAACTCGGGTTAGCTAGGGAACATAAACCTCTTTCAGCTCCAGGTTTGGAGAATTACATCTTTAGTGATGAGTCTACAAAATACTTGTTTCATGTTCCGAATCGTCTAGATGGTCCTGTATTGCGATTCAATCTGAAAATGTACCTGGCGTCAGTTGTGTTAAGTTTAGTGCAAAAGAAATTATTTGAGGTGGGATGAGTGTCAGTGGTTTGTCCAACTTGGCCATTGTTCAAATGGGAAAGACTGTAGATTCAACTTATTATATCGAAAACATACGTAAGAAAGAGCTTAAGTCAGTTTTAAATGGCACAAGGACAAATGGAAAAACTAAACTAGGTAAGGGTGCAAAGATCAGGAATCGATAAAATCTAGTACCACACATGACCCAGGATACCAATGGGAAAGTGACCAACTCCAAAACTGGTACCCTACCCTTGTTTGGCTGTCTTTATGCAGAATTGGGCTACCCCACATAGGGCGGCCGCAACACAGACATGGTGCGAGGATAACCTGCCAAACTTTTTAAGGAAACAAGAATGGCCTGGAAAATTTACTAGATTTAAATTGTATATAGAATCTCTTGAGTATATTGAACTTGGAAGCTTACAAAGAGCCCATCCCTTAACATTGCATCATTTATATTGCCGTTTGCAGTACACTTGGAGGACCATATCACTACAGCACATCTTTTAATTGATTTATTCAATGCAAAAACGAGCTAAAATGTAATAAAGAATATAGGTGGTCTATCTTGATATTAAACATTTAAATTTTTCATTCTTGTTGTGTTATATACATATTCCAATTTACAGCTGAAGTGCGGAACAAACTTTCTTCAAATCCTTAGTTTCTATATAGGTTATCTATAAACTAATGCAACATATGGCCATGTTTTCATATATATATATATATATATATATATATATAATGAAATTAAGCAACAGTTTTACATAGCAGAAACCAGTCCCATATAGTTGCCACCTTTTAAATTAAAATTTAGCTTGAAGCTTGCTTTTCCAACATGAAGTGAGAATGACCAGGAAATATAAAAACAGCCACTGCACTCCAACCCACATCGCCATGAGGACTGCAAACTCCAAAGCAGTCCACAGACTATGTTATCTTTATTTATGCTTGTGTGTGAAAAAAATTACAACTCGCCTTAATGAATATGCGTAAGATAACCTTTTGAGTCTAATAAAGAATATATTTAGCTTACCAATTGGTTCAGAGCTAATATAGAGTCTGTACCAAGCAACAGCTTCAGGGGATTTAAATTTGCCTTCCCAGTCAGCAAGTAAAGTTTCACCAGGTGCAATGAAGTCAACATCATTCAGTCCTACGTTATGTATCTCCTTGACCTAAACATATCCAATCAATTCGTTATAGATCTGTGTATTATAATAAATATACGTTAGCTGCAAAATCACTGCATAATACTAATGAGTGTTTGGTAAATAAACTTCAGTTGTATAGTAAATTAAAAAAGCTAAAAGAAACTCTAACATGAAAATTAATTAGAAAATATTCAGATGCAGATATCAGTATACATTTTATAAAGTGGCGGTTGTTTTGCAACTATGTTTTTGTGTCTGGCATCAGTGCATTGATTATTACAGGGTAAACGTCAAAATGCATTAAATAACTGATGCATTTTAGTTAAAGTTTGACCTACATAGACAACCAGAACTGAAATGACAAGCCACAACAGGCCAAGCCAAAAATAAGTATCGGAAACAAATCCTCTGGTGAATATATTATGGTAGGGTCATCAATAAATCTGAGGATTGAGCCATATTAATGCAATTTAAAAAGGAAATATTTTCTACAACGTTTTAGGCTTAAAATCTAGAGATTATATGAGCATGGATCTGACAAAAGGGTCCTTTGGGCATTTTAGTAGTTTTTGTAATCAAATTTTCAAAAACGTCTAAATTTTAAAGATTTTGCATGTTCTTACAAAAGTCAAATTGCTTCTAACATGTAATAAAATCAAAGGTGCAAATAGTTCTGATAAAATTAAGTGATACGTATAATGCTTGTTGCCATGGCAACAGCTGTGCATATGGACAATACATTACCTTAAAAACAGGGTACCTATTTCAAATGCTTTTGTAAACACGGGATGAGCGTATGTGGGAAATTTGTACAGTCTATGCAATTGCATTTACATCAAATTTACAGAAACATGGAGCGTTCTTGAAATATTGCTCCTAGCGTCTTTGTTTTAGCGTCATATTGTTAACGCAATGGTGTTGACGTCAAAACGTCATCAACAACGCTAAGTGACGCGATGTTTAAAATGGATCATCTACACGAAGTCAAACGCTCATATCTTTGTTTTTGTAAAGATAATATCTTTAAATTTTCTGTAATTGTTCACAACAGCTAGGTCTTACTTTCTCTGTAAATATCTCACTTGTGACTTTTATTGCCAGAAGGTTCCTTCTGTCAGATCTTGGCTCATATAAATGTGATACTACCTATAAAAAGCTTACTAGTCTTTTGAAAAGTTCAGCAAAAGTTGGTTTCTCAATTATTCTGTTAAAATTATAAATAAAATTATAATGAGTTATTGTTTCAAATATGCCCTGTCATAGGAGCAGGGTTCTCAACAATTCTGGGTTAAGGTATATATGCAACTATTTCATTTGTCATGCAACTGTCAAAAAAAAAACAATCTAATTTAGTATTGAATAATTTGCTTGATCTAATTGCAGTTTTAAAACTGGAAAATCTGACTGAACTTGCATAGAATATATATGTGCAACCGTATTCTTACCATTTTCCCAAATATATTGGACGTTTCTGGAGGCAATGTCTGAATAACAACTCCATGGGATTTAAACACAGAAAAAGTTTTCTCATCAAACCATGCGCGAATGAAGAAAGAATATGCTTCCCCATCATGAAGGAAAGAGCCTAAAATATGTAAAATAACAATATTAGAAAACAAAGCTGTAGAAATATATAGCTGTTGTTATTTATTACTACAGTATTAAGTTAATTTGAAGTTCATATTGAATTTAATATTTTTGCATATTTCTGAAACAATGTAATGTTTTGTCATATATAACAGTTAGACATATGCTTTGAGATAACGCATCACTTATATCAAGAGTTTTTTTTCAAGATACAGCTTTTAGATTAAACGTGACTATATTCACAAACTAGTTGATAGTATGAATACCTTCTATAAAGTGTTTTATATATTCAGCAATGAAACGACTAGCTTCTCTACCAAGTGAATTTGCTGTAAGTTGCAATTCTGTCCACCAACCATAGTTTTCAGCATAGGCTTACCAACACACTTCTACACATGTGTGTATTGTATCTACACAAGTTACTCTAATATAATTAAATATGACGTATTCATGTTGAAGCTTTTGACTTTTAAAAAAAACACCGTTAGCCAGTAGCATCTAACATTTTGATCAATTTTCTATTTCGTTTTTCTACAATGGTACTTTTTCTCTATCTTTTTTCTAATAACCACTGATATGTATGGTGTCAGGAAAATGCCTATATTGCAAATATCCCCTTATTACTCTAGACTAATGCAAATGTTGTTAATATTATCAATTAATTATCATTTTCTTGATCAAGCATATAAACATTGAATCCATCAAAACACGCATTTCTATTCAATATTAAAGCCAAGTATAACATAAAATAATTAAGATCATTTTCTGAAATCCGAATAACAGTAAGGTTTTTATGTAAGTGTTGACGACAATGGAAACATATCCAAGGCGCCAAATATTAATTGTTTGTTTGGAACTTCATCTAGTTTAAGGCTTCTTGTTGAGTATATCAAGCACTCTGAGAAGAATGCATGTATATGAGGCCCTCAAAGCTTTGCTACAAAATACTGTGATAATCAATATGGGGTTTTAAACACTAGCTTTGTGCATTTTCCCACATAAATAACTAAATAGCTCTTTGCTGCCATAAATATGATTGTTTATTCGAATATTAATGACTCCAAACTCAATACATGGCGCACATAATAAATCATGATGCAACTATCAAAACATCTATTTGGAAATGAAACAAATATACATTTATTTGTTATCAACAGATTGTCAAAAGAAAGAACTGGCATCTTTTCTTTTTTGCATGAAGCATATTTCAATATATAAGTAAGGTCAGTAAAATAAAAATATAGTTAAATCAAATACCTTTTGGTAAAGTAAATGTCCAGGAATGCAAAGTGCAAGCATCATGCCAAATCCTTTCATCAGTTCCATAGACGCCCGTTGGTTTCTCCGCATCTCTCCGCCCAACACTCCATTCATACCTAAATATATTAACCTGTATATCATCAAACATGTTTTTACATCTGTTTGCTTATTGCAATTGTAAGGAATATATTTTGTTAAATGAACATTTTCACATTTAAATGTACACAGCATTATTTCTTTCTTTCTGAATTCTGCTCTTAATTTGTTTATATCTGATGACTTGAAAATATTCAAATATTGTTTATAGGGATAATTGTATTACTTAGACGTACCATAGAGGCGTTACTCCTGATATAACTGACCATTTAGCAGATAACATCATCTCTGTTGGGGTGTGTGTTATCTGTGTACTGTCTTCATTATCAGCTGTTAAGATGATGACATCTTCAACCAAAATATTTGCGTACAAAATATCTGAAAGAATAATGGTTAATAAATTAAATGTGCAAAAGTCACATGTGTTTCTTTTTTGTATACAAGGTACTTTTTGAAAGTTATTGTTCTTGTTCTAACATGAAAAACTGGAAGAAAATGTTTATTTTTCAGGGGAAACCCGACCTCACCTCAAAAATGTATGTTTTGTATTATCAATAATTTCACGAGTCTGAATGTGTTAATCATCTCAGTTAAAGGTAATGATTAATTCATTCTAGGAATATTTTAATGATAATCTTGCAAATATGTACATCCTTGGTTGCAAATATGTACATCCTTGGTTTAGAAATGAAATAGGAATTTGTGTTATAAGCAAAAATGAAAGAGGGAGGGACGAGTGTAGTGGACCGATTACAGTATATCTGATTTCTGTCCAAAAAAGAGTTGATATAAAAACTACAGCAAGAAAGTGTGAAATCTAAAAAAAGACTGAGCAATCATCTGACGGTAGCCACAAACAAAAAGATATTGATAGAAAACAGCAATTTTATACATAGTATAGTAGATCACAAGCCAACATTTGAAACCAAGATGGCGCACTAGAGCACAGCCAAGCAAGGAATGATTACAACTAACCATTAAATGTCACAATCCCAGATAACGATCAAACCAATGACACCAAGAGAAAGAAACCTTTGAACACCATAGATTAATTTATCAGCCACCCCTAATATTAACTGAATTGTTTCAACATAACCTAATAAACGTTTCCTATCTCATGGCATGTTACCTTTATCAGGTCATGATGACGTTGCACTTTTTGAATGACGTCGTTAATGACGCTGAATCAACACAAAAATCGAAAATTACGTCAGAATCGCTAGTTTGAAGAAAGAAACAATAGGTAAACTGATAAATAGAATACCAGGTTCGCGTCTTTTGATATCAAGTTTACCAGGCTCGGCTTTGAGAATGCATGTTGAATCGCTCGGCAAGCCTCGCGATGTCAACATGCGTTCTCAAAGCCTTGCCTGGTAAACTTGATACCAAAAGGCACTCACCTAGTATTCTCTATATAGCACTCTCTCTCTCTCTCTCACACACACGCATACACATTAGCAAGAATACAAACGTATTAAAACATCTGACTCTACCCCTCAATTTGGAAAGGAAGCAAAGAACTGTTCCACGAAATCTTTCTTGAAAACAAAACACACAATGAGACTTAACACAAATAATTAACAATTAGAAACACTGACAAATGACTCACATCAACCGAAGCCAGTGGGGGTTGAATCTACATATATTTTAAATGCAAACCTTTTCCTCAGATTCCATAGAGGTGAAAAATCTCAAAAACAATCTTACTTTATGTATTGTCACAAATAAATCAGTAAACCATTTGAAACAAGCAATTAAACAAAGAGATAACAAAATCAAAGAATTAAATATATTAGACTACAAAAATGAATACATTAAACAGTTATTGAACCCAATTGGCCAGTTCTTAAGAAAGACTGCTTTTGAATTGTGCATATCTGTGGATTAGTAAGAGGATTGAGGTTCATCAGAGCACTAACTGGATGGCAGCTTTTATCTTGATTTTATTCCTAATGTACAGAATAATACTTTTTTGCCATGATTAGGGAAAATTGCCATACTAGCGATGGTCAGTGCTAGGGAGCATGTAAGCTACTGCACGTATTATTGATACAAACTCATTAAAACTAGTCTGCTGTTTTTGTATATGTTAGAATCTCACTCTTTTGGAAGTGCCATTTTTATTATTCAAATTTTTTAGAGGTCACAATAGCTATAGCCATGTCAATTGATGTATATTGAAATGTGTCACCATATTATCATCTGCGTACTCTGGTCCTTTTAGAATGCTGATTTCTAGCAGAAAATGCCAGTGCAATGCGAAATGAGAATCATCGCATTCTGTTAAATTAAATAAGTGTACTTAATGAAACGGAAACTGCTCTTTTTATATTTAGAAGAACTAATTTTCTAGATAATATAGAGGCTACCAGGTATCAACCTACACATGCAACATTTGATGAAGGTCTGTAGTGACGCTGGTGTCACACACACTATAACGCAATAGTAAAGCATCACTACTTATAATGACATAGTATGTAAACCACTGCATATTACTAAATCAATTAATTCATTGATTGCATTTGACCCTACCTCCACTTTTGTCATAACAGGTCATGTCAGTGTCCATTTTACATTTAAAATCTTGTGCTGCACAAACACAGTGGCCTTGACATGAATGACTATCACATCGTCGTATAAGCTGCATTACCCCACCAGGTACCAGGTAAAACTGTGAGTGGATTGGCGTACTTATCAATCCAACCTGGAAATTTATACACAAACCAGAATTATATATATTATAATCATTTTTTATCATTTTATATTGAAAATTAAAATAATATACACATATTATAACATGGAATATGTAAGGCTCTAAAATATGAATAAATTACATAATATTTTATTAAACATAGTATCATTAGTTATATGAATTTATAGAGCAGCAAAACGAAATAATATTTTCATTAATTACACCGTATTTACTTACTTTTTTTATTATCGAAAGTAATACAGACATTCAAACACACTTGTTGTGTATGACTACATAAACATGTTGCAACTAAAGTTAGCTAAATACATAGTAATTTTCCTTTTGTCAGTTGGCTTAGGTTTATCAAACAAAACTAACTTATAAACCAAAATATGCTTATTAAAAAAAGTAGATTAAAGTCAATTGTTTCATATTAATTGGAATGGTATGCCAACTATTTCAAATCCGTTTATATATACATATATTTATCATATGACGTTACTGTTATTCAGTCGATAACGTCATGTCATAAATAATTTTATGACCACACATAACATAGCACTTTCGCTGGGAAAAATCAACGCCATGCCAAGGTCCGTGACAAAAATACAAGTTTTCATTGAAATAAACACACTTTTAAAGCAATAAAATTGCAATTGAAAGGTCATATGATAAACAGAATCATATACATGTACTCTGTAACTCATAATCATTTCATATGCAACTTATTAAACTCGCCAATGGCTTGTTTAATTAAATGCATATGAAATGACCACGCATGTAAGAGCCTCTATTTAACATGTATCCAGGTATAACGTTTGTACATCAATGGTCATACTGTTTACTTGTGTCGATTTGAGTCTTAACATGTAAATTTTGTATATATGTAAAGGGAATAGCATATACCACATTTTTTTAAGTGACATATTGGCCAAATGCGGCCGGATGTTAAACATTAAATTATTATGTTCTTTGCTTTGCTATACACATATCACTATATTGAAATCATCTTATCTAGTTAAAATAATCTAAATGCATCTTCTGTATAAATGCAGATTTTTCTCAAATACAAATTTTGAGGATACACATTTGAAATGATTTTTAAAGACTGTTGCATCATCAACAGAGTTATATGTATGTTACAGTCTGGATCACAGGATAAGAAAATATTCATTACAATGCTGGATCTGTTTAATATTTGGCAAACAGGTTTTAAATAGTTATCTTGGAACCTCTTTAATTTAAAACAGGGGTCATTAACACAAAGTTTTGTAAATTATGCTTATTGTCATACTGTTGCTTAAATTAATCATAAGTTGTGCAAAGATATATGCATGCATAATCAAAGAGTGACTTGACGCATATAGGATAATTGCAAATATCTCATAAAATGACTAAATTGCAGTATAATGGTACATATACTAAAACTAATTAGTATATGTGTTGTGACAATAAGTGTAATGGGTGTTGATTTCTCCGTTGATTCCTCCCGATGCCCTGTATTGGTCTGTACTCCATGATTGTGGCATTTTCTGGTAATACTCAAAAACTGTTAGACTGTTTGTAAATATCGGAACAAAAGCAATACCAAAATGTACTTTACTGCCTCTAAGATAAATATGATCAATATCATCTTTAAAGGCATATTGAAAAAGTATAGGTTAGCTAAGTATTTTAATTTATTATATTTAATTACTCATTTGCCATTTCTTAAGGTTACTTACTCTGTTGACAGCCCACATTGAAACAAAAACAAAGTATTTGTCCTTCAAGCTACTAGTGTTAACTATTTGTGTTTGAATGGATCCATCTTCTATCCAAGTAGCTGGTTGCTTAATGACATATGTCTGGTTGGTATCCTTATGTATGTAAAGAGAAAACAATAAAACAGTGACACTAGTTCATCTTTCCTAAATTATATTAAAATGTCCCCAAAGCTATTTTATTTCATTCATTACATTTGAAAAAACGCTCTTTTGAGTAATTCTTTCAAAATAAGTGAAAACTGCAAAATTGGAAGCCCTTTATTACAGGTTTCAAAATAAATCCTATGTTGTCCATTCTAATACAGTGGTTCTGTTCTTCTTGATCATTTTTGTTGTTGCTCTCATTACTTGTGGAATGTTCATGTTTGGTCCTTGTTTTGGTATGCAGTACGTTATAGTATTAAGGAAGGAGCTGGTTACTTGCTTGAATTGTCTTCCTATGACAAAAATGTTATTTGCTCTCCTAATGGTGTCATGGCTCGGTCTGCAGAGTGTGAAAGTGGTATTTCATGGTCATACTCACTTACCTGTTGGATTTTATTTTACAAGGTTGTAATGCTTTGGCGCAATTGCAAATTGTAGAGGCAACTGCTATTAAATATAAAAAAAACATAAACCAAATCGTCTGTCAATATAATTATCAGTGTGCATTTGAAAGAAATAGTAGGTTGCATATGCACACTTTAAGTAAGTGAGAGTGGCCAAAGATCAGAATCAACACAATCAAGCACCAAACCTAACCCAGGATACCAATGGGAAAGTGGCAACATCACAATTAGACATCACAAACGAGAGCCAAGAGGTCAGCCCTTTCCCAGCAGGTGACCTCAAGGCATCAACAAACAGACATGCATGAAAGCATCACAAAATAAGACAGAAATAACAAAAATGATCCACAAAAGAAGCATAGCCTTGGAACGGTCATTAAAAATATTTTACTGGAGGGCTTAAACCAGTTTAATGGTGCACCAACCTAAACCCTTAGTTCAGATGTGGATCAAGACACATAGATGTCTGGTTTGCATGAAATACCTCTAACTTATCAATGCATCATCTCCTAGAACATATAAATCAAGATATAATAAGGAGATAAAGCAAATATAACGACTCAACAGTATATAAAACTGAATACCAGAGCCAAAATAAATCCAACAGGTAAACCCCAGTGGCCTGACAACAGCCAAAGCATCAGGTCCCTAACATCTCATGAATAAATAAGTCTTTAAGTAGGAACCGTTATTGAGTCTGAAGTCCGATCCACCGGCCTGCAATTAAAGAAGAAAGCAAAGTTGCCAACCGTGATTGGGTTGACCACCAAGCATGCAGTCTGCTGCAATACATTAATGTTATAGCCAATCTTTTTATTATAGTTAATTATTTTAATGAACTGCGCTGAAAAAATATTAGAGCCAACAATCCTCTTCAATTTATACATCAAGTCACCATATAATTCAGGTTCTGTAAGTCTTTGGCACAAGAGAGATTTAAGTCCAACTTGGAATTTAGATATTAAAACATAGTATTGTCTATAAAATTGAGAAAAGGTTTTGCAAAGTTTATGATACTGATAGCCTTGTTTAAGAAGTTTCTGAGTTAACAATTTATTGTGAGTGATGAAGTCAGCAACCTGGCTAGATAATCCAGCAAAACGAATGAGTTGAGAGATATAGACTCCAAAGGATGTAGGGCGAGGAACATCACCACCTAAAAATGGGAAGTTGACAATTTCAAAATCAAAGTCGTCACATTTATCATTAATTTTGGTAGAAACAATATCATTAGAAATTGAAAAATGCAATTCTTATAACGCGGCTTCGGTATCAGAGGTATTAGTTTTATTAAGTTGAAGCTCTGAAGGGTATATTTGACTTATCTTAGTGTCAAAATAAACATTATTATGTTTAAAACATCGTCCAAATATCTGGATGTAGTGTTAAAAGGATCAATAATATCAGCCTGCTTATCATTAGAAAGATACATCATAAAGTCTTTAAACTTAAACTTTAAATGTTGAAAAAGCTTTTACAGTAGATTAAATATTATACATTGTTTGAATGAATTGGCTTGTTGACCAATCCATTTTGCACTTTTTTGCTTGCTTTGGTATTAATTACAATCGACTGGAATAGTTTATAAACATGTTAATGTGTATTGAATTGTCTTTTCATGGTATTAATGCTGCCAGAAAGACTCTATACAAATATTCTTTCACTGCAACTATGTTGACAACGATTGGAGACTGTGTAGATAGCAACCTTCTGGCAATGCACTGAATCATCCTGTAATTTAGATTTTACATGTACCAAGTGTTACATTTTTTGAAACATCACATGAGCTGAAATCGAAAATATCAAATTATATGTGATACTAGACACCGACCCACCGATTAACTTTCAGTCAGGGTCCGTTAGAAACCTGATCCACCATCATGCAATTAAGGAGGAAACCATTGTTATAAACTAAGGCAATCAGATTGTAGCATAGTATACATATTATACCCCACTCTTTTAGAACGTTTGATTATTTTTTTCATTTGATCATAATAGGAAGTCATTCTTATGTTTTTTTTATTATTATTATTTTTAAATAATATTGGCTCTGATATGCCCTGGTGCAGAAGCGTTTTTAAACCAGTGTCATAGTTAACAATCAGATGTGAGTGTCTGTGATATAACTTAGAAAATTCTCTGTGGATTTTACAATATAAAGGGTGTTAAAAAGACTAGGTCTACAACTATGAACATTTTTGGATTTTTTTCATTTTCTTTTTAAATCATTTGTAAAAGTAGATTTAAGTTATATTTTCACCATCTAATCTGTTCACTATAGCTGAAAACTGCATGGAAACGTGAAATACCTTATAAAACAGGTGTGTTTTTCTCTTGTTGGTAATTATTTGCGTCCCTCCAATAATTATAGACAGATTATTTTAACACAAATACCGTTGTTTTGATACTGATAAGTTGTTAAGATTTACGAAATTGGTTAAATGAATACCTGAATTTTAGTTTTTTTACTGTGTTCTTGAAATATAGAAACATTAGTTCTAAAATTAAAAGTTCAAAAGTTACAGACTATGCAGCTTTAAGAAAGTTCGCTCTGCAATAAAATTATGTTCTTATTATTTTAGTTATAATAATCCTTATGACATAAATTTTAAAGTCGCCTCACTTGGTAAGAAATAAACAACCAGATGTTTTATCTAATATTTTGTCATGGAAAAAATGGTCTTCAAAAATAATTACCTCTCTGAAATTTTTGGGCTCTAACTAGCAAAATGGGGGTACATGAAAAAGGACCATTGTCATGGAATGGCCATAGCGATAAGAATATTTCCTAATTGGTTAAAAAACCCTTAATGGAGTTTTATTCATCTTATATAAGCCTTTAGTACATTTATTAAACTGCAAGGCTGTAAACAACCATCAAAAATAAAAAAAATGTCACATTTTTTGGATAATATGAACTTTTTCCAGAACAATTGAAAGACACTACCCAAAGAAAATATAATTTTGTGAAGACACAATGCCAAATGCGCTAGAGTATCACTGGGAATTAAAGGCTTATGGATAATGTAATTTTTCAGCATCATTTCCTTTTTAAATGATTCGAAATTATATCATAAACAGCGGAACAAACTTTCTTAACACCCTTTAAATAGAAAAATAGTGAGTATGCTCAGGACATACCACAATTACAAACTACAGACGAACACATGGCACCGCAAGGAAGAACCACACAACAGTCTAGAGACACAAAAAATACAAACTAAGCAAAGCAGGCAGCTCTCTGTACCCCTTCAAGATGATTGCAAAACTAGATTGGACATAAAGTCGGGTACACAAAACATAGAACAGTTACTGACTCCCACCATGGGAGTAACAATAACCACATATCAACAACAACAGAACCACCGCCTTAGAATGGACGGCAGCCTAAGCCACCCTGTTATAGTAACTAAGCAGTAAACAATGAGTTTCTATTGTTGAAGTCATAAACATAAGAAAATAAAATTAATAGGCTGTGAAATATATATAACATAAGAAGATGAGAGGGGGAAATCTACATCCAGATGTAGGAAATTACTTCCTATTAGGGATTTAACGATGATTAAATTCAAATCATTTGCTTTTAATCAATATGTCGCTAAGTAATATTACATCTGTGTTGTTCTGCAAAATTCAATAAAAAAGTTTATTTACCATATTGAGATCCATAGCCATGTAAGAGGAACCTATATTAATATGATATTCCAGTATACCAGAATGAATGTCAGAAAATCCCAGCCAAGCCAAATTGATACTTGAAGCATTCCATACCATCCAGCTGTCTGGTTGTCTGTTGAGTAATTGGCTAACAGCATGGTCAGTATTAATGGCGAATGTCCCTGAAAAAAGATATAGACACACCATCATGGATATATATCTCTTTGTAGTTCACTCATTATATAACACATATCGTTTTGGATCCGTCTTTCAGATATATCTCAGAATATATATATAATTTTGGCACTCATTGCAAGCATCTTGAGAACACTAACATATATATTTAAATCCACCACTTTGCATGTAATAATAAGAGAAGTTTTGAGATCCAGAATTATTGTATATGCTTGTGTTTGCATGATAGAAAGTATTGAAAAATGAAAAATGTTTTTTTCATGCAGACCCAAGAAAAGAAGGTAGCTGGTCTGTGGAATTTGACTTTTATTTAATGTTCCACATAATGTTTTTTCACGTCAAGGCAACTACTGCAGCCTACATCTTTCTTAATTGAATTTACACTTTGTAAATCACAAAAGCTACAATTTGGTATATGATTATATATATACAAAAATCCTACCCTAGCTGGAAATTAAAGAATTTGACTAAGATTGTAAATGTGCATCCAATGAAATAAAACTTGGTAGGCTTTATGTTTGAAGTTGAAAGATGTGTAAAATATAATTTTACCAGAAACAGGAGGCGTGGAGTCGATCAACAAATTTTGAAGAATAGATATTGCACACAGCCTGGCTCCATTACAACTTATAATTTTTACTGTGTAAATACTACCATCATGTAGTTGGAGTCTCGTAAAGGTGTAGTCTCTGACCAGTCCACCAACCTAAAAAGTGCAAAGAAGATAAAACTCTAACTTAAACAACACATCTTCTTAGCAAACTCAACATCACTAAATGCAACGTGGCAACTTTTTTAAAATTCGAATTTTTGATTTTTATGCAATCCCACTTTCAATTTATGATGTCATTTATGACGACATCACTACCATACCTGAGGGTACCCTGTTATAAACATTCCTACAGTTATCAGCATATCATGTAGCTAATGCTAAATATGATTTATTAATTAAGAGTATCATTGATAAGTTCGTTGATACTATAAATGACTTTGTATTATGATAGTGGGGGGGGGGGGGCATCCATTTTTATGTTTTTGGAAACTAGACTTAAACGGCTACTTGATGGTTTAATATTTGTCGAAAAAGGACTTGGCGTGCACGTGCATAGCATGCTCAAAATGAGTAGGGGTTTATATACTGGTGGGAGTTTTAAGCAAAACACTTGGAAAAAGCGAAGGAAAATTGAGGACCTTATTTGCGATCATTATTTTACAAATTAACAATTTGGTACCAACTCATTTTTTATTAAAATATATTATGCGATCACTGCTTGCAAGACTACTATCTTAACATTCGGAAAATGTTGACTAATAGAGAAATGGTAAACTTTCAAAAATGGGACTTTTTTTTATTTTCCTTTATACTTTTACTATATATTGTATCACAACAGGAGCATGAAAAAAGCCTATTGAGTATATGTTTTGCTTTATGTATAGCCAACAATGCATAATCATCATTTCGTCGCGCAAAATGTGTGTCTTCATTGGTTCTGAATATAAGAAAATTATTCCTAATAACATTACAACTACTTTTTAAGAAGTGGGTGGGGTAACTCTACCCGGCATATTTTGTCGATGGCATAAGAACTTCTCATGGTATCACGTTTACCATCACAAAATTGATTTATTTCTGCTCTTAATGTATTTTTACTTTTTTGCCACTGTTTTCAATTAAAATGAACCAGAATGCCAACTCACAGCTAAACTCATTCTGCCCATGGGAAGATTTAAGAGTTATCTTTACTTTGTTCTGGTTTACAAATTTTATTTTGGCTTCAATACAAAGCGCATAAAGTTTACTTGACAAAAATACCTACATACAGCATTTTTGAACTACTGTCAGTTATATATTATCAAAATATGAGCATTGTGACATGCGATTTTTAGACGTAAAAAAGGCGCATTGCTTTGATTTCTAAACGGTTGTGATATTGCTGTTCGGATATTTATTTATTAGAAACATCCAACTTGATCATCAATTGTATATTCACTGTTACAGTACCAGATTGTGGCCTACCAAATGGTACAAAATTGTCTAATTTCATGTACTATTCTTAATGTTCTGCGCAGTTTTCCAAAGGTAAAATGTTATATTTTCCACTGAAATCTTGCGTTTTCCAGTATACAAACAGTACATGTCTTTCCCATAATACTTTTTGTGTTTGCATCTTAATATCCTCATAAAATTTGTGCTACACCAAAGACAACAGATAGCTCTTTAAAATAATACCAAACATGGTTGGATTTGTAAATTGGTTACTGAGATACAAGAAACATGCTAAGAACTTTCCAAATGCCTCTCATATAAGTTCAAAATATGCTGTCCAAATTTCATCAAAATTTAGGACAGGTAATATTTTTTTAAATGTTGCAAACACAGGGTCCCAATTTATCAAATTGTAAAACATTCAATAATTATGTTTCGGTGTACAGTATACTTAATACTGACTTCATCTTCTATGACCATACTACACTGTAGTATGTTTATTGTAAAAAGTTAACTTTCCGGTTATCTTCCCAAATATGGATTGGAAAACAAAACAATAAACTTTGATAATAATTTCCACGATTCTTATTTAATAAAGTGCTTGCAAAATATCTTTAACCAAAATGATACAATATGATGACAACATTACTTTACACCCCTAAAGTTCTAATGTTAAATTTGACGTCTCACCAACGTTAAACTTAATATGTAACATTTTTTAAAGAATGTTAATTCATACAGGAGAAGGACCTCATACCAAGTCAATTCACACAGGAGTATAACCTTATATCCATGCTATTATAGTTGTAAGTGTCATTAAAACCCCATTCATAAAAAACACCCCTCGCCTGTCGAAACCATTGGTTAAGTTGAACTTTTTTGTTCACGAACATTCTTTACCTCAAAGATATTGCTAAATCAATGTAAAATTCTTCTCTGCTCATTCTATTTGTTCTGTAAACTGATGCTGATTCTCATCATTGAGCATCATTTATACTTTAGCTAGCTGGAACTCATTATGTCCGTATTCAAAGTATATAAGTTCGTCTCTGGACCTCACCTGTTCTAGTAGAACACTTTTTCTATGATATTGCTTATCAGTCTCTGTTACGATTTATCCTGGGCATGGCACAAATGTGGCTACTTTTTAGTTTGATTGAGATTTAAAGGAAATGGTTGATAGTCTCGTTTTTACATATTTATTGTTAAAATATCTCATTTCTTCAACGCCGTCTTGGCCCGATGCTGTCACGACCTGAGGCATTGCCAAATTTCCCATCGTTTTAAATTGTATATTATTTTTTTTTGTTCAAGGAAAGTGTAAGTAGATTTAAATGTATAGCCCTTTTGTGAAGTTCTTGATTCATTTGTAAAAAGACATCCTACATCTATCTAAAGGCCCTGTCACACCATAACGTTTTAGCTAACGTATGCCGACATATGAAATATATATCTAGTACGCTGGCATACGCTGAAATCTGATAAAAAAAAATCAGAGGAAGCCTCTCTCTGAACTTATGCAAAGCGTACGCAAAACAAGCACAGAACGTATGTCTAACTTATGAGTAACTTATTCATAACTTATACCCGACGTAACACAACTTATATTTGTATCAGCGTATAAAAGCGTATGCCCAGCGTATCACTAGCGTTCTTGAAACTTATGCACAACGAACGTCTAACGTATGCTGAATTGTACATATAACGTACGTTAACGTATGCATAACTTACATGTAGCGTACTTCTAACTTATGTCAAACGTATAAAACAGTACAAAATTTTGGGACCATTTTGTCATATGGCAACGTATACCAACGTACTGTAGCGTGTTCGTAACGTATTGAAAACGTATCTCTAACTTATTCAGCGTACACCAACGTACTTGGCGAATTTTCATACGTTGGTGCTAACGTACATTAACGTATGCATAACTTACCCTTTGCGTACATCTAACTTATGCCTAACGTATAAGCAATACGTCGGCATACGCTGAAGATTTTTTATGCAAGCACAAAATTTTGGGATCTATTCGCCGTATGACAACGTATATCAACGTACAGTAGCGTGTTCGTAACGTGTTTAAAACTTATCTCTAACGTATTTAGCGTACACAAACGTACTTGCTTAATTTCTCATACGTCCGCATACGTTGGTGCTGACGTACCTTAACGTATGCATAACTTACCTGCTGCGTACATCTAGAGTATGCCTAGCGTATAGAAACAGTACGTTCGCATACGCTGTAATTTTTCATGGATGCACAAAATGTTGGACCTCTTGTCCGTATGTCAACGTATACCACCGTACTATAGCGTATTAGTAACGTGTTTAAAACTTATTTCTAACGTACTCAGCATATACCAACATACTTGCTGAATTTTTCATACATCGGCATACGTTGGTGCTATACGTCGTAGTGTGACAGGGCCTTTAGGTAAGAAATGGCAATGTTACCAGTATTGAATTTTCATAAAATTTGGCTCAGATCAGCAAGATATATGCCTTGTTTTTGTGGTAATATGATATCTTGACAAAGACTAGAATGTATCTATTTTTGAAATTGAATTTGGACTATTTTGGTAAACTGCAGAGAAAATAGAAGTTCTATAATTACTTCTCTTGGAAACGTAAACCATAATTTACCCAAATGGTTATGTGGTATTTATATGATGCCTGTGGTTTTTTGGAGTCATTCGAGCTGATAAATCTTGGAAATATATAAAACTATAGATTTAGGACATACAAATTAGAGACATAAATCGTCTAAAATGGAAGTAAGTCAGGGTTGCCTCCTGAGCCCTTATTTAAATTATCATAATTCAATAAATAATTTTTTCATAGCTTGTATATGATATGTTATCAAAGTTAAAAAAGATCTATGCGTGGGCACAGATGTAAGCACCACTTTCACAAACACAAACAACTATAATTATTTTGTAACAAAGACAAACTGAATAAGGACAAACTGTTTTGCGTTCAATTGCATTTCAAAGACGTCCGTACCTCTATAGATATGTTAAAATCATCCTCTCTGTGTGCTGCTATGGACAAATGCTGTCTGCTAATGTAAGATTCTTTGTCTTCTACATCCCATTTTACTTTCAAAGATGATCTGAGGACTGATGTGAAGGGAAATACAGATCCTAGTCTAACGTGAGTTATTGGAAGTTTGAATATAGGAGGTGTGTCATCAACCAAAAATCCATTTGATGATGATTCAGACTGTAATCCTGTTAGAAATACACAAAATGATTAACACATTATTCAGTATAACATTATTTTAGCAATAGCAGAGGTTATAGTCTATCAATTGTCCCATGTAATATCACCATTTAAATCATGACTCAGTTAATGGAATAGCATTGAGGATCAACTGGCACAATGGACTGTATGCTCTTAAATGTCAAAATATAGATTACATAATTCTTGTTTACTTGCATAATTGGAAATCTAAGAACATCATAAGGGTTTTATCAGAGGAAAGAAATCAACAAATTTCCACTATGAGAATAAAAAATATCATACCAGACAAAAAAATTCTTAGAGAGTATACTAATTTGAATAATTGTAAAAAAACACATCAACTCAAGCGAGGGCAAATATTTCAATCAGAGCATCTATATACATTTTGTCAACTTTGAAGCTTCATATTACAGTTTTTTTAATGGAACTTTCTAAAACTCTGAGAGGAACATGCTGTAGGCTGTACCTCATAAATAAAGCATAATTTTAACAATCTAAATGAGAGCAAAGTTTTTGATAATGCTACAAACGGTACCACTATTCCAGACTAAATACATTTAGAATAATAGGAAAATGGCTGACAAGCGACTGTGTTATTGGATCATTTCATACTCCAGGTCAAAGAGCTGATCGATTTTTGATATACAAAATGTGTGACCCGACTCAGATTAACACAATATGATTTTTTATTCAAGGATCAATTTTAATAACTTCTTTGTTATGGATAGAATTATAGCATTGTTTATCTAACTAAAATTATATTAGTGGTTTTAAAAAGATTTGGTACCAGTAAAATGCATTTAAGCCTTCTCGTGGCTTAGGCTACTGTCCGTTCTAAGGCGGTGGTTCTGTTGTTGTTGTTGATTTTTGTTTATTGTTACTCCCATTGTTTGAGTCTGTAATTGTTCTTTGTTTTGTTGTTGGTTACTTTATGTCCATTCTAGTATTGCAATCATCTTGATGGGGAAGAGAGAGCTGGTTGCTTTACTAAATTTGTCTTCCTGGTGTCTTGTGATGGTTGAGTGGCTCTTCCTCCTGGTGTCATGGGATTGTCTGCGGTTTGTGGTTGTGGTATTTTCTGATCATACTCACTTACTATGTTTTTATCAATCCTAACGCATTTGTAGAAAATAGAAGTTTCCTTATTTGACACAAATATACATTAGTACTTAATATACATATGAGCCACAATTAATGAAAACCAGTCTTAATGACATTTTAGACTTTTTATGTAAAAATCATTAATTTTAAAAAACACCAACGATTAAGAATTGACATGTTTATATATTGCCTTAAAACTTATTCAGGCGAATAGTAGAATATACGAGGGACGTTTTTTATGTTCGTAGAAAGGTAGATTTAATGAAAACGGCGAAAATAAATGCATACATCATGCATTTATTTGGAAAGATTGAGTTTTTATCTATACATGCAACCTTAAATTATTTCAAAATAATTACTTTAATGCCTTCTAAGAGGCAAAGACATACCTATATATCGCACACTGGAAATATAGTAGAAATGTGACATTTTATTGACTTAGTCTCTGACAGAACGTTAGTAACAATTGCATATGTTTATATGATAGATGGAAGTGTTATGGTAACTTTCATCCCAAAACAAAGTTCATAGTTTTGTTTTATTAAAAATGAACTGCAAAAAAATAGCCTAGGGGGTGCTAAAATATCTTATTTTGTACATAAATGACGTCATAGAGCGTTACTATATTTAGAAAATACATTAAAACTGTTTTTGTGCTTCTAAACAGGTGTTGAAATCACTGCAATAAAAAATTATGCAGATCCGATTGTTATTGTGTTTCCTACGCGGGGTTGATTTACCCCACCCACTTTTTATAACATGGGGGTATGCCAGTACCGGAAGTTGCCAGTTACACGCATTAATCGATACATCAATATAACTGCTGACGAATGATTGAGTATACCATGTGCTATGCAAAACCAGAAGATTTTTTTTAATTTGTTCATAATTGTATTTTAACAGATATAATAACTAGCACTTGACTGTGTATATTTTGGTATTTTGATGGGTGTTTTAAAATTGTTATAGAAGAGTAAACAACAAACTTATAGTTTTGCTGCACTTGTCTACGATTAGCGTTTGAATAATTAATTTTGATGGTGCAAAAGAAAAATCGGCTTGAAACATGCTTATATCACCAAAGCGAATGGAACTTAACAGCGTCTTATTTACTGCTTGCTGCGTGGTTAAAATGGCACGGATATCGACCAATGCCCTTAATAGCCCTATTCAAAGCTATATATCTTGACCAAACTAAGGGCTAATGATGCCATTTATTTCCATTGCAACAATTTTACCAAAGCAACTGGCCGAATGTTTAACGTATGTACAGTCGTTAAAAGATCATGCAAACTAAAGACAAAAATGAATCAGTTTTAACTTTTCTGCTAAATTCATTCCACACATGGTATGGAAAATAAAAAAAAATGTTAGCGACAAATAGCATGTTTAGTTTAAACGATATTTTATTTCTGAATTTACAAGCATAATACAATATGTACAAATGTATAGTGGTACAGGATTTGACAGTAAGCTATAGCTTATATTCAAGTCATTTCCTATTACAATGTGGATTGTACAAAATTATATTAGAATGGCACTGGCAACCAATGTACGCACATAATATCAACATCAATGCATGGCATGTTTGGCATGTTTTACATACACATGACAAACCCACAAATCAGGAAGTTAACTCTGACATCATTAGTAAAGCCATGACGTTTTAGACGCTGCGTGTTAAAGTTTAGACAGTGTATTCAATCAAAATACCGTTTTTCCATGCATAATGGAGATAAATTCATAAAATTTGAAGGATAACTTCGCAAGACGTCGAAGATTAAGTGTGGGTAATTAACTAATTATTGTCGACTCCATCATTAAAGCTGGTTCTCACAGTTTGCAGCTCATTTACATTTCAGGTAACATGGTGTGGGAGTTGTGGAGGGCTTTATCTACACAACAAGGAATTATTTGATATGCAACATGACAATGTTGTAACAAAGTTGAATTTTGACCTTTTGACCTCACCCCCTTAATCCACCCAAGGGGTCAGACCCAGGCATTTGATCTTAAATCACGTTTGATATGTGTCATATGTATTGTACATCTGTCTGCATGCGATTTTTCAGTAAAAAATATTGACATCTGACTGAGTTATTGCGAAATTTAAATATTTGATAATTGACAGCATCTAAGGGGTCAGGGGGTGGTGTAAAAATTTAATCACTGCCATGACCTATAAGTGAGAAATTGTCAGATATGAAAGCTTTGGGGGAATAGGAAGTTTATCACAATAAAAACATCTAATTTAGCTTTTGCATTAGCTTAAACCTAAGTAAAAAAGGGCCATAACTCAGTCAAAATTTTGCAGATGACCTCCAAATTCGAAATTGACCTGTATTTTATAATGCTATATCCTTCTATAAACGCTGAATGAAATCGTTGCGTTGCATCCCTTCAAAAGTTATTGATGGGAAACTACAACTTCGCCAAAATCTAATTAAAAAAGGGCCATAACTCATTCAAAATTTTTAGGATGACCTCCTTTTTTGAACCTGACCTGTACTTAATGATGCTTTACCCTTTTGTAAACTTTGAATGTACTTGATGCTTCCCTTCAAAAGTGATTGATCAGAAAACCAAAGGTATGACGCATGGACGACAATGACGACGACGATGCCGACACAGAGAGGCAACACAAAAAGGATCTATCATTTGAGTTACAGGTTAATTGAATTTATCGCATGACATCGCGTCTGGGAGAGATATAACGTCATTTAATTAAATCGATTAACCACTATTATTTTCAGATCGAATGACGTCATGTAATGGCATCAATTATAAGGCTGCGTAAAAGATGGCAAAAATATTGACGTTTTCAAGCCAATAATGGGATTTATTTCCCCAAGTATGGTTAATGTCATGTGACAGATAGAATGCACTATTGTTGCTCCTGTAGTTTTGATTTTATTAAACATGTTGCAAAACGTGATAAAATTCTCAGCAAGCCTCGCATTTTGTCACTTTTCCCCAACTTGTGTAATAAATTCAACAAACAGAAACACTTACGTAGGATTCTCTATTCATGAGCATCACATTTTATTACTGTTCCTTAATTCTTTTTATAAAACGTATTGCACATAATCACGCATTTAATACCCTCTATTTATCCTCTTCCTTCCGCTAAATGGTTCGCAGTAACTCACGCGAACCGGTGCACAACAATATATCCACAGATTTGCGAGAGTTCCTGTTTTACAAACAAATAACAACAAAGATTTCTTTGAGGTAGGGATTCTATATTGTATCATCAATTTGTTCTATATTATGATATTACTATAGCAAAAGCGTGGCGAGCTAAAAGACATTCATTGAGTAACAGAATGAAATCAATGATATAAAATTCAACAAAGAACAATCAGCACATGATGGGGTAAAATCTGCCACAAATCAATGATATAAAATTCAACAAGTAAATATCAGCACATGATGGGGTAACTCTGCCAGCAGAGAGAACAATCAAACGGTAAACTACTCAATTGTGGAGGAGGAGAGGAGGAGGAGGTAAATGAAGTCTATTTGGACGTCGACATCAGTGAAACAAAGCAGTGGTTTGATCTAACGCTTTCGCCAGCCAAAACTTGAATGAAACACGCAGAGCAAGCACATGGTTTAGAAGTGGATGCTGGCTGGAAGCCTGCAAGGCGGACATAATTTAGAGTACCGCAGATAAGGCGGAAACCAATAAATGTAAGAAAGGTAATTAAGTATACAGGCCACAAGAAAAAGAATGCAACAAAATAGAGAGCTCTAGTGTCGTTAGATAAAATGCGTTATGGAGACATAACGCACATTTATCCTCTTCCTTCCGCTAAATGGTTTGCGGTAACTCAGGCGAACCGGTGCACAACAATATATCCACAGATTTGCGAGAGTTCCTGTTTTACAAACAAATAACAACAAAGATTTCTTTGAGGTAGGGATACTATATTGTATCATCAATTTGTTCTATATTATGATATTACTATAGCAAAAGCGTGGCGAGCTAAAAGACATTCATTGAGTAACAGAATGAAATCAATGATATAAAATTCAACAAAGAACAATCAGCACATGATGGATTTATCATATGACGTCGCGTCTGGGAGTAAAATAACGCCATGCAATAAAATCGATAAACCACTAGTAGTTTATAGATTTACGGGAAACGTTATGACCTCCATAACAACGTTGCGTACAAAGTTTACACGGCAGAAATGATATTTCAAAGTAATCTAATGTCATATGAAAAATAGAATCTAACTTTCGTACCATTGTATTATTGAATTTATTAAACTTGCTGCAAAAAAGAGATTAAATGCTCGGCAAGCCTCGCATTTTATCTCTTTTCCACAGCTCGTTTAATAAATTCAATAAAACATGTGCACTCATGTAAGATCCTCTATATACATACCTCCTTTATTGTATGCTCTGACAGTGCTATATATCATCTTGTTTAAAGGGAGAGATATGCCAAGACTATTCAATATATCTGGAATTACTGCTATTTCATTTAGGTGAACTTCTCTTGTCCGAACAATATCATCTCCTGTTGGAGCTGTCCCTACTCTCCAGGTGAAATGAGACAAGCCAGATTGAGGATCAGTAAAACCAAACCATTTTGATCCAATAAAATGTCTTAAACAGAAGAAAAACATAATTATGAAGCACATTTTGCACTACTCTAGGAGGTGAGTTTCAATGGTGATCTATCAGATTAAAGTAAACATATATGCCAGCTCATGATTTTTGTACTTTACCTATGTGCATCAAAGCTTCATAAAGCTCAACTGCTAACCCGTCCATCGAGACTAGAGGCAAAAATTATGATCTGAGTATCTCAATTTACATCCTTATTTTGTGTATGCAGGCAGGAAATACTTTGACAAAACTTTATGTTTAAGCAGACCTGCCTGAGTCTTCGATGCTCGACGATGTGATAAGTACCAACTGCATATTATTAATAGTATTTACATTGTAAAAATCGCAGGATTAAGTGTTTGTTTGACTCACACTATGCTTAGTTGCATTTCTGATTGTTTGATATGCAATTTTACATTGAGGTGTGAGGGCATTTTTATACAAGGTATGACCAAATGCCTTTCCTTTTCAAGAATAAACAAAATTATTGAATTATCATATTGTGGATATTAAACCTTAAAACGTTTTTTGCATCAGAAGAAAATACTTAATTTACTTGATATAGTCTCTTTAATATGAGACCATAATGCAAATTAATCCATATAAGCCTAGCATCCTTTTTGTAGGACATAGGCAAATAGTTAATACCCAGATCAGATGCCAAAGTTCGGCGCCTCGATTGTTTGCTTACAGAATGTTCTATAAAATTTGAATAAACATGAAAATACTACTAAAAATCCTTCAAACCAAAATAGACTGGTCTAATTGATAAGAGTGAATCAAATTGTTCAGTTAATACGGGTTAGAGGTATTTGATAACTGTTTAATATACTGTTTTGTGTGGTGTAATACCGTGAGAATAATGATGCATTGATAAGTTAGGGGTCTTTCATGCAAACCAAATATCTATGTGTCTTGATCCTCATCTGAATTAAGGTTGAGGTTGGCGCCGTTAAACCGGTTTAAGCCCTCCAGTAAAATATTTTACTGACCGCTCAAAGGCGGTTCTTCTTTTGTGGATCTTTTATGTTTTTGTTCTGTCTTGTGTTTGCTATGTCTTTGTAAACCTGTATTAAGCGGCCATACAAGAAGACCAAAAATTGGTTTTCCAGACAAATTACCGCTTAGTGAAGGTTTTAAGTATTGCGGAATGCTTTAAGGGTAGCATTCTGCAATATTTTTGACTTTCTATGTGTCTTGATCCACACCTGAATTATGGGTGAGGTTGGCGCCGTTAAACTGGTTTAAGCCCTCCAGTAAAATATTTTACTGACCGTTCCAAGGCGGTACTTCTTTTGTGGATCTTTTATGGTTTTAGTTCTGTCTTGTGTTTGCTATGTCTTTGTGCGCGTCTGTTTATATGTGCTTTGTGGTCACCTGCTGGGAAAGGGCTGACCTCTTGGCTCTCGTTTGTGGTGTCTACTGTGAGTTTGTCACTTTCCCATTGGTATCCTGGGTCAGGTGTGGTACTTGATTGTATCGATTCCTGATCTTTGCACCCTTACTTACTTTACTTACCTTACTTTACTTTACTTTACTCTGGAATCTCGCTGAATGTGGGGGTAGCTGTGTGTAATTGTACCATTAGTGTGTGAAAATTTATTTTAAGTCATGGAAAATCCTTATTTTGTTGCATGCGAAAAAATGTTTTTCTTTGGTTTGAAGCTTTACATCCCAGTCAATAGCTATGGTCGTGTCGGGATAGTCAGTTCATTTAACCACACTTTTTTCCTTGGCAAGCTTGACTAAAAGTATAACCAGTACTTTGTGCGCATACTTTCCCTTGTAACTGACAACAACCCTTCTTTAACCAGCATGCAAATAACAAATTGCAGACCAACCTGCACATACACAAACTCTAATTATGACCTTAAAAGTGCAAAAGCTATTCTTGCCACATTTAATTTTCTAGCTTATATATATATATTGTGTGAATTTAGGATTGAGACTAATAAACCCCACCGCTCAATCACACCCCCCCCCCCTAAAAAAAATGAAAAAAAAGAGAGTAAAAAATGAAACAGTCTCAATGCAACAAGGCCTTTTAAAGTTCATGATATTTTTCCACAAAATATTATGTTTTAGATTACAGTTAATTTTGATCTGCAAGCATTTATAAAATAAAATAGATATTCGATACCTTTATCAAATATGTTTTTAATTGAGTCTTTTTCTAAAGCTACATCTTTTGCAAATGTCGCCATAATATCTGACTTTGCAAATTTGTACCTAGATGCTTGGTATCTTATGTCTGTATTGCCAACGCCATCAATTACTTTACCAGGAACTGGAGGACTGGTATCAACAAGAACTCCATCAGATGTTGCAGTTGCACACAAGTCAGCATAATTACAAGCCGTTATAGAAACATAATACGTGATTCCCTCATGCAGTTGGAGATGGTCTATTGTTATGTCTAAATGGAAGACAAGAGAAAAATAAAACATAAACAGCATTTGTTATATGCAATGTAAACAATCGATAGTATTCTTATAACAGGCGCATACACATTTGCAGTGCTTAAGAATATTTTATTTTGTCACGTAACATACACAGTTGTTACACACAGGAATAGCCTTTTCTGCGTTTACTTTCCATACAAGTATGCATTATATTGAGATAACATACAGTCGTTTATATGCAAACATCTAATATAATCTTCAAAAATACGCATTTACTTCTTTAACTGTAAAAAGAACACTTGCTAAATATTTAACACAATATAAACTGTTTGGAACCCAAACTGAATACCGTTTTAGTTTCAGAGTTACATTACGCATGTGTGTAAAATTTAAAACAGACTAATTGAGCTTCTTATCAGTAGTAGTGGAGGAGGAAGCCTTGTCATTAAATTGATAAGCGCATACAATAAGATCCATTTCATATATTCTACTGTATTGGATTCCAATGGCTATATGTAAGCACACACATATATACTTACGTTTTCGTAGACCAATTGCCTGTTTGGCTACTACATCCTGACCTTCTTTCCATGTTCCAACACTGACTTTATATTCTTTTATATGAGTGTGAGGATCAGAAAATCCTCCCCAATGTGCTGTTATCATGGACCTCTCAGTTTGATAGTCTATATCAAAAGCAGTATCTTCAACTTTTTGTTCACCATCGTTGACATAACCTTTGTTTGGGGAAGTTAAATCCATGGTAAATGCCCAAGAAGCAGCAACAGTAAAGAGCCCAACGTTATTAAAGCCCTTAAAAGAAAATTAAAAATAAATGTCATCTATTCAAGTGCATTTGCACACAAGCACATATATTGGAAATATCATGGAGCAAAGTAAGAAAGAAGGCAAATATCAGGAGTTAATACAATGAAGTACCAAAGCAGACCCAGGACACCATATGGAAAGTAACAACAATACAAAAAATATCATATACCAGACATCCAAGAGGTCAGCCCTTTCCCAGCAGGTGAACATAACGCTGTAAGGAACAGACCAGTCAGTATGACAAAGACAAAAACGAAATACAAATAATAAAATAGATCCACAAGAGTAGCACCACCTTTGATCGATCAGAATAGAAATTACTGGAGAGCTTAAGCATGTTTGGTAGTACCAACCTAACTCTTATTTCTGATGTGGATCAAGACGCATAGACGTTTGATTAGCATGAAAGATCCCTTACTTATCGATGCATCATCTCTTAGTACATACAAATTTAGATATAAAAAGGATATAGAATAAAGATAAAGACTAAACAGAACTTACAACTGTATTCAGAGCAAAAGAAATCCAACAGTTATACCCTGGTGGCCCCCAAAATAGACACAACATTAAGCCCCAACCCTCTCATCTATAGATAAGTCTATAAGTCAGAACTGTAATAGAGTCTGAGGTCTGACCCGCCAGCGTGCAATTAAAGAGAAACGCAAATAATATAGAAGTAAGAAACTTACCCAGAAGTCCACTGTTTTAGTTATAAGCACATCATGTTAAAAAAACTTGCCAGAATCTGACGATTACATGTGACGATTGCTTGTAAATCGACAGATTGTACTTTAAGTAATTTGTTTGTGCCAGCATATTAGATGTTGAAATCGTTTGCAGACAGAACTAGAAAAAGTCCACGTTAGTAGTATAAAAGTGGGTGTATATAACAAAAATGTGTAGTTCTTTATCTGAATTTACACGTACATGTATGTGATACGTAATAAGTTGCTGCATTGTCTGGCCTATTTCAAGATGTACTTTCTTTGGTCAGTGTTTTAAACTGGTTATTTTCTGAAAGCAGCAAAATCTAGAACGCATATCATTTCAATAAAGCGTATGTGGTGCTATTTAGAATTAAGCTGTAGTAACATATATTTTTGACCCTTAAAGGGGACAGCAACCCTAATGATAAGTATGTTTTATAAAAAAAAAACTCTATGAACCATGAATTTTGACAATATATCTTAAAAATCGGTTGAAAAATGGGGAAGTTATGGGCATTTAAAGAATTTAATATTGCCAACATTTAGCTGCCATTTTGAATATTCAATAAGTTTTCAAATTTTTTTCAACTGGTCAATTTTTAGTTATCAATTATTATCACAGCATCTGTGTTTCAGCAGATATGCAGCTTTATACATAAGAAAAATGATTTTATTAAAGAGAATTGCAAGTAATCAATTTGCTTGTCTTTTATTTTGGTTACTCCTATTTAATTACATTACACAGTATATAGTTTACTCTGCTTCCATTACAGTCCATTTGCAAATATTCAAGCGCCTACAACTTCTTAGTTTTTCAACTGATTTAGATGAAACTGGTATCAAAATTCATGGTTTATTCAGATATTTTATATAAAACATAGTAAATATTAGGGTTGCCGTCCCCTTTAAACTTAAGACAGTACATTGTGCTTATCAAATTTTAATAATTAACCTTGTTGGATTTGCATTTTAGTTGTGCATTTTGCCTAACTCAGTACACACCTTTAAGTTTCTATATATGAGGCAGTGTATACTGTTTTGATACTTATCATTAATGTGTTAAGTCATTCTTTAAAATATTGATGAATGGCTATCCAATAGGGCTAGAGGCTGCATCCACGTTGCTATATTGCGCGTGAAAACAAGACTGTTAGGGTATTCAGGCTTGTCTTACGTCTACCAAACGCTCTGTTGCTTACCTGGTGAGTAAATGTGAAAACAAATGACCTTGAAAGAGGATCGAAAATCTCAAAATGTCATGGATTCCTATGTTTGTGGTATTACTGTAATATGAGGTCAGAAAGTTCTCTTATTTGTCAAATTTACTTTTTGCGCAATAAATGGTTACCAGAATCCGACAATAACTATGTTTATTACGCAAAACTTAAATATGACATACTGAGAATACCTTCTGAGATGGTGTTCATACCACAAATGTAGGAACCTATAGGCTATTGAATAACATGCCCAATATTTAATGTTAATTCTCTTCCTAGGACAGTTGTTACTAAGCGGTTGAGCATTAGAGCATTTGACAGGCATTTTGGTCCAAATATTCGCTGCATATGTGATAAGTACCATCTCATGAGTTACCTGATAAATTAACCGGTGTCCAATAAAACATACAAGTTAGCTTGAGCGAACATCAAAGACTCAGAACAGCCTGCGCATCCAATCTGGGTACGCAGATTAATTTGAATCTTCACTATACGCACACACCTACTTGTACCTTATGCTGTATACGGCCTCAATTATAATAAAAATATCTTACCAATACAGTAATGAAATAAGAATGTCCCTCTACTAAGTCTAGTGGTGATTCTTCAGTTGTCTGTGAACATTCTGAGCTTGTTATTGTTAAGCCATATTTATCATCATATAATGGTCTTGAACCTACTCCCCATTTATAATATGCCATTCCACTTTCTGGGTCACTAAATACATCTGTCCAGCTGTAAGTAAGATATTGAGCGTTGCATATATATTTATACTAACTTAAACTTGTTATACAGCAACTATATACATGGAGATTCAATATCTAATAGATGCAATCATAACTCTACTCACAAACCCATTAGTCTTCTATATTATATCTAAACACAGGATCAAATCTTGACCTTTCAAATGGTACACAAAACATTATCTTATCTTTCTTACTCAATGTAGTTGTATACATTTAGACAGGACACTTATATACACAATATATATTTTACTCTGTTTAAGTTAAGAAGGTATGCTGTTTTTTTCTAAAACAAACAGTTAACACACATGATTGGCACTTCCATATTTTTTATTAAATTAACTTTCACGAAATAGGCATGTTTCTTGAATATTGGCATTTTTGGTATTGTGCCACAAAAGGTCAAATTTTATTGAATTGAAGTTATTATATGCACAATGCATAGGTGGCTGACCAGATAAACTGAAACCAATATCTTAAAGCTGCATAGTCTGTAACTTTTGATCTTTTAATTTTTGAACTAATGCTTCTATTTTTCAAGAACACAGTAAAAAAACTAAAACTCAGGTATACATTTTACCAATTTCGTAAATCTGAACAAAATATCAGTATCGAAACAACAGCATTTATGTTAAATTTAACTGTCTATAATTATTGGAGGGACGCAAATAATTATTGACACGAGTAAAACACACCTGTTTTATAAGATAATTCACTTTTCCGTGCAGTTTTCCGCTCTAGTGAACAAATTTATTGTGAAAACATAAGTTAATTCAACTTTTACAAATGATTTAAAAAGAAAATAAACTTTTTCGAAAAATGTTCATAGTTACAGAGTATGCAGCTTTAAGTAAGTGATATGCTCTCTTCGTTTCTGGTTATTTTATAGTTTTAAAATGGCTAGCCAGATTATTTATATGTAAATTTCTGTCACAGTGTCAAAAATATTTACAAGTACAAACATCAATGAAAAGCCATGTTAAGCCGGATTCATTACAGTGTAGGCCAGAAATGCTATTCTTTTGAGTGATTTACATAATTCAAAACTTGGAGCAAAAAAAGATCACAGAAGGTTAAAAAAAGGGCTGTATTTCTTGCAAACGAACACCATAGCAATCAAAAAAAATGTTACATGCGATTTCCATAAACGTTTTGCAATGCAGTCGTTCATTAAAAAAGTTATGTGAATTAAAAGCCAAAGAGTGTGGCATCAAAGAGGGTTTTAACCAAAATGATGGTCACTTTATTTCGTAAATCATAAAAAAGTAAGTGAATATGATCAGGAAATATCACAATCGCACACTACAGACCAACCTATGGCACCATGAGGAAGAGCCACAGAACATTTACAGTAACCAGACATCTGTAAGACAATAAAAGCAAAGCAACCAGATTTCTCTTCCTCTTTAAGATGATTGCGAAACTGGAATTGATATACAGTAATGCATAGCAAATTAAAGACAAACACAGATCTCTCACAATCAATCGGAAGTACATTAAACATTACCTCATCAACAACAGAGCCACCATCTAGAATGGACAGCACCCTAAGCCACCGGAGGGGGGGGCTTAAATGCATTTTATTGGGGACGAACCTTCACCCTAGATTCTGTTGTTGTTAAAACACAAAATTGTTTAGCTCGCATAGAGGCTACCTAACTTATTTAATGTATCACCACAGAGATAAAATCCAGGCACATTAACGCACTTTGATGAAACAAAAAAACGGCTTATGACTCACAGATAGTCAGAGCTGAAGAAAACCTCAAGTTGAGCTACTGTGGGCCCAGCCAACAACAAGCATCAGGCACCAACCAACGGATTAAAGCTTTACTTCAGGGTCATCATTGAGTCTGAGGCCTGACCCACCATCGTGCAATAAAAGCGGAAATTATAGTTATAAATTGTTATTGTATTTACAACCTGGCATGCAGACCGTAACATAATATCCATGCTGTATCCCACTCTCAAAGTATTATTAAGGATTTTTGCATTTATTAATAACCAATATGTAGCAATTCACTGCACAAAGAAACAGACTGAATATATCCTTAGCTCATGTAGTATTCTGGTTTTCAAAACACCGTTTCATTACAAATCACAGTGTATGTCAATACCCTACGTTTAAGTCAACTTGTGTAAATATGGAAAGGAGTTGTACAACTGCAATTTTGCATTTGCATAGCCAAAAAAGCAGATCTTATTATAAAAGTCATTATAATGCATGCAAATATAAAACTTGTTGATGTATTGGTCATTTTACATTACATATTGAATAATGTCGTCCAGACCAGGAAAAGTCCATGCATGATAAAACATGTGAGATCCATATGAAATGATATAATGTACATTACATGTTTAAACCTACCAAGCTTCTATTGATGATATAGTAGTAATATATCTAGCCCCAATTGTAATCTCTTTATTTGATTTTATTGGTGGTGTAGTATCAACAACAATTGCTCCAGATGTTGAACTCGATGACTGTCCAGTAAAATCGTATCCTGCAGATAAACATACTATGTATAATCATTTTAAAGAATTACAATATTGAAGAAGCCAACAAAATATAAGTTTCCCTTTAAGTACTTTCATAGATAGTTACAAATCTACTTATCTATATATTTCTGGCTTGCGCAACCATGACATTATGATGGAGAGCTAAGTTTTAAATAAAAAAAGCTGTTGACTGTGTGTTTACTAAATTTGGTTAAACTCTTCTGTTTCAGGACAGTGACCACAGAAAGAGAAATATTATTCTATAGTAAATTAGATTGGAGAAAAACGAATTAATCATGGCATCATTATATGTCAGGTGTCTTCAATATTAGGAACTATATATGTGATAAACTAGTATCTTTCAAACTAGCAACTTATGAAGCATGTATGCAGACAAAACAAACAAAGTGGCACATACGCGAAACAAAGACTAGGATAAGTCTGACCATCCTCCCCAGTCTTACCAGATAATTTGCTGCCAGTATGAAGAAGTTGTGAGATCCTAGTTAACAATAGCAAAGATTGGTACTTTGACAAACAGTAAATATCAAGATGAATACTGCATAATGTTACATTTTATCGGGGTATACACTGCTAAGATTTAAATACCCTTCATGGACAGAAATACAACATAATACACAAGTATTCTACCTATGAACCATTACAGTACTCATTGGCCAGTTCCATACCTATTGTATAATTATGTATGGGAAAATCTATCAGAATACAAAGAGTTATATTGTAATTTACAGTCCACAGGAGCAGAATTTCCATTTATTTTACAGTTAGTTTTAATTAGAATGGAGGTAGTCTGTAAAATAAACACACTTAAGGACTTTGAAAACAAATTACCTAGATTAAATCCTTTATTTAACAAACACTGAGAACGTCAGCGAGATCATTTTTATTGCATATCATAGTCTGACCAGCTTGTAGTGTATCCTAGAAAATTCATGGTTGTAAATTTACTTAAAGGTATTGAAAAAGTATCCGTTTGATGACAGGGATGGTCGATTTTGAAGGACACCAGTTCAGCTGCAAGTTCACACCCGTTAGTTTTATTCCTGACTCAACCGATTTGCGTCCTGGGTTTCTTTCACGATTGCACATTCATCATTGAATGATTTGAAATGAATTCACAAGTCAGTAAACTCAAATTTACACCACTTTAAAGTAACCGACATACCCACCCACCCTGATTTCTATAATCTAGTAATAAAATTCAACATCTTATACCTTTTAAAGTTTTGATTTGTTTACATTCGGTTTTGTTAGAAAAGATTTAGGGTATACACAAATGACAGATTACGCAAAAATTACGCTTGTATCATGTGTCTTTTGTATTGTGCAAGTGACATTCACGTCAATTTTAAAGACATTCTCGATCACATGAGAGCAGATCTCCTGCTATGATTTACATCAAAACGTCTTCCCCACATGATTGTCAGTATATTTAGTCAATATCAGTAATAAAAGTGTGCATAAATATAACTTATGGAGATGTTTCTAAAAAAAGAGCTGTACATTGATTTTCAAATTTGATGTTTGTTTTCGAAATATTGAAGCTATCAATTCCATTTAATTAAAAAGCTATAAACTCTTTTGCTGATATGGTATCATACACACCACAGTTTAATTACAAAATAATCAAAGAAGCTTCAACTGACTCTGCAGAAAGGTGCTGGATGCTGTATGTACCCATGTGACGTCATCAGCATCGTCGCGGGGTGGTGCAGTCAAATTAACGACTGATTCATGCCAAATCTGGGTTGCACATTCAAACATGCGAGTAACTTTTCAATCGCATATATGGTTTGCAAGAAAAATGCAAAAATATGGTGATGCATTTTCAAAGTCCTCTAGTATAAATTATGGGCCTCATTACAGGAAACCCTGTTTTGTGGGTTTCACCAGATAAGATGCAAACGGGCCCTGTCAGCTACAGTGTTTAGCTACAATATTGAAAAATTGTGAAATAACAAGCTCGGATATTTAACGTTTTGGAGACCAAATTATAACCCCGGATAAGACTGCATGGATGCGCAGACTGGTCTGCACTTTTGTTAGTCACAGGCAACATAATCATATTTGCTCGCAAGGAGGCTCAAATGATATATAAACTAGATGTGTTTTCTTGTTTCTCATTAAATGGTATGATGTGGCATCTCATAAAAGTAATTAAGGGTACAAAGATCAGGAATCGATACAATCATGTACCACACCACACCTGACCAAGAATTTAAATGGGAAAGTGACAAACTCACAAATAGACACCACAAACAAGAGCCAAAAGATCAGCCCTTTCCATGCAGGTGACCACAAGGCACAAATAAACAGTGCTAATCATAATAAAGGCATAATAAACACAAGACAGAAAAACATAAATGATCCACATAAGAAGTACTGCCTTGGAACTGTTAGTTAAATATTTTACTGGAGGGCTTAAATCTGTTTCACAGCATTAGTGTGTTATGTTAAGTACATACATTATATCTTTGGTAAAAATAATACAGACGATCATCTGATCTTGATTCATTGACTTCCAAATCAACAATGACTTAAAGTTTTATTTTAGACTAATCAATATACCAATAACAAATGTGAGAGAGCTGCATTAAAATAATGAGGTTTCTTTAAAAATGCCTATAAATAGAGGATCTTATACAAGCAGTCTTACAATATGACAATCATGAAATGAGATATTTTAAGTTATATAAATGTCATATGAATGTTTTATAAAAATGACCAAGTGTGTAAGATTCTATATATCTTTTATGACCATTTATTTAGGCATTTTTGACTTTCAAAGATGACAATTTCTTCAACAAAACAATTACGTTGACACACATGTTACTATAACGTTAAAGTTGCTCCTAAAATTGTTACCTAGCGCTTGATTTAGTGGTAAACAAACATACCAATTACTGTAGCAAAGTAGCTATGTCCATTCTGTAACCGCAGATTATGGAAAGTGATATGATTCGTTATTCCCACGTCTGTGAAGGGAACTACATCAACTCCACCATGAGAAGTCCCTGAAAAGGAAGAGTGGTTAAATTGTCTTTCTTACGCAACACGTTGATAGAAACAAAGGACGTTACTACAGTACATTCAAATCATAAACATGTTAACGGAACTAACATGTGTCAGGTAGATGTTATTTGAATGTAAAGATAAAATTGGCAACTTTATATTTACAGTGGTTTGTGTTAAATATAGATGTGTATGGAAAAAGTGTCACAGGGGAAAATGAAAAGTATTGAAATGTCAAGATCTATAAACATTTTTGTTAGTTACATTGATTGATAAATGAACATGTTTGTTTGATCAAGAGATAGCAGAGATACATAATTCAATGATGCTCACAGTAAGACAGCCTCTGTGAAAGGTTGAGTTTATGTAACAATTAGTGTATGCTGATTGTTTTGTATGTAAACGTTTTATTTACGTCACATAAAATTCCTCTACAAAACTTCCATAGGAGAGAGTTTTATATTGTTTTTACTATTAAACTTTGATTTAGCGATTAAAAAATATTGAAATTGTACTGTGACCCTTTCAGCATAACAACATGTTTTAAACATGTAGTATGAAAATCTTCAATGTGCATACAGTTCATTAACATCAGGAAACATTCAATATTTTTGGCTGATATGAGACATGGCTTGCATATTTTAAGCTCCAAATACCTTAATGTCAGAAGAAGTTTAAAATTGTCTCTACTTATATTCCTAGTTATAACAAGTGTAAAACTTTGACATCCGAATTAAGCAGATTAGCCATGTTTTATCTGTTTTACAAAAAAGCACATTGCATTTATGTGGCGCTGCTCAATACGTTTACTATAATAAGAAGTTATGTATTATCAATGGTTAGAGGAAAAAAATAGAAAATAAAGGACTAATGTTGGGCATAACATAATAAATATTTCTGCTTGGGCTATTATCAAAATTATAAATCCTTTGATTATTTACCTCAGCTACATGTATACCTTGGTAGATGATCACATTCCTTAGGATAATATTTGCAACTGTTACCCTCTGATTAAAATACTATCAACCACCCATTTTGTATTAGGTCCTAGATTTATGTTTATGGTTCTTGGTGTCTTTTTTATCAATCATATTGCTAAAGAAGAAGGAGCTGCCAAGTAGTACACATCGCACCATAGATATTGGATGCGCTTTTACCTTTTAACTATACTATACCTCTCTATTTCACCTGTATAATGCTTCTTAACTATTCACCTGTTGTACTCAATTATTGTTCAATTTTATTAACCTGACACAGGTGCATAATTTCACGGTTAGTGCACAAGATATTTTTACCTTCCCTCGACTTTCGGTATTTATCGTAAGTTTTACAGGAATTTCGCAAGTACTAATGAGATAATGATACGTTTTGCACTGTCCTACTGACTAGTTAAGTGGTTATGGTACAGAGTTTACACCCAAAAGGTCGTGAGTTTAAGTCCATGCATGTTCTTGTTTTTTGTTTTGTTTTGTATTTTTACCTTTATCAGATTCGTTTAACTTCATTTATTATAGATGTACCACGACCTCTGAGTAATTTCCTTTGGATCACTTATTCAAAAGGTTAATGCGTAACGCATACTCTGAACCAGTCTGTCTGGAACATATGCGTGCTTCAAAATAGAAAAGTATACGTAATAAAACGCCTGAAACCCCTATGTCTAGATCCATATTTTCAATTTTGTAAATATAAACACGCTTCAAAGTTATTTGTTTAATTATACTTGCATTTGTGTTGTTATTTTTGTAGTATCCTCGCCGAAACGTTTACTGTGGGCGCAATATGTGAAATTGAATCTCTGTGCTTTTGACATATTTTTAAAGTAATTGCAGCTATTAAAAAAATATCTGCTTTGCCGTGGTGCCAGACTAGCTGCATACTTTTCTTGAGACTTTTTCCCACTGAACTTAAGTTCAAACAACATGTATAGTGAATAATTTTCAACCGTATGTTTTGGCTATAATATGGAACAATATTTTCACGTGAATCTCTGAAGATGTTTCGGACAGACTGGCTCATTTTACGCGTTTCGCATCAACCTTTTGAAATAGAATGATCCAAAATTTCATTCCTCAAAGGTCACGGTACATCTATAATAAATGAAATTAAAAGAATCGAATAAAGGTAGAAAAAAGAACACACGTGGACTCAAACCCACGACCTTTTGGTTGTAAACTCTGTATCATAACCACTTGATTAGCCAGTATGACGGTACAAAACGGTTCATTATCTGCATAAGTACTTGCAAATTCCTGTAAAACTTGCGGTAAATACCGAAAGTCGATGGAAGGTAAAAATATCTTGTGCACTAAACGTGAAATTATGCACCTGTGTCAGGTTAATAAAATCGATCAATAACCACCTTAACACGTGTATACGAAACCCCGTCTGATGTCCTCTACAGAGGTTAAAATGTAAAAGGAAGAAAGAAAACTGGTTGCTCTATTTTAATTATGTTTGGGCTGTCCGTGTCTTGTGTATGTTTCCAATGGTGCCATTAAGTGGTCTGCAGTCTGAAATTGTGATATTTCCTCCTTATACTTACTCATCTTTCAGCTCATCTGAGCCAAAAGTTATCACCCTGCAATTAGCCATTGTAGCCATTTGGTACTAAAATGTAGATTGGCTATAAATAGAAGTCATTGGCTAAAAGGTTCAAAATTTACATATTTGCGAAGAAGTGTATTTATATCAGCTTTTTGGATTATCAAATTTTGCTTTTATTATTCCTTCACACTTTGTTATTGAGCCACTTTTTTAATCTTTGGATGTTGGATTTTTTTCAATACCATCAGGGTGTCAAACAATTTGGATCCTGATCAGGTCCAACATTTTGTCTGGCCTGATCTGGGTCCAAACTGTTTGCAAAGGTTATCAGCAGACGACAAGTCACCCCTAGTGGCCAAAGGGTTAAATACAAAACAACCTGTTGATGCTTCTTTCTGGCTAAAACCTTGGCTAAATTTAATTTCATTTGGCTCCTTTTTTTCCATTTGGCTAAAGTGTTGGCGGCTACAACAAATTCTGAACCAGAGTAAGCTCTGATGTGAATTGATAGGATTGGGTTCAAGTCAGCGTCTTTGCATTAGTCTGTCCTCACTTTCAGCAAGACCAGCAGGCCAATCAAAATCAAATTTCATCTGGAGCATTATCAGAGAAGGGGACAGGCTGCTATCAGATCAGGGGTCTGGTTTCTATGTCAACACATTGCTTTCATAAGGTTATAATGGGAAAATCTTGTGACCACTCTATCGCCTTCATTTTAAGTGGATGGTCCAACAAGAAAACCATAAAATATAAGATGAGTTTGTCAGTTGGCAAGATCTGACCAGGGACTGTGGAGTTAGCTGCCCTTGAGCGTCTGGAAAATCTCCCATAGACTAAAATTGGGAGAAATGTATTAACCACTCAAGTGCCTTTATTTTAATGGACCTTCTTCATTCTTGCAGGTAACAAGAACAACTATTTAAGCTTGGATGAATTTTAATTTCTGCTAGGTCCCCTCACTGACTATGGAGTTGCCCTTGAACGTCTTAAAACCAATGTATAATAATGTGTCCACTTTAGCGCCTACATTTTTAACAAGCTGGCATTGAGTGTCTGGAAAAAATCCCTATTTACTTATAATGGGGAAAATGTTGTGACCAGTCTGGTGCCTTCATTTTTATTGAATGGATCTTCTTCATTCTTGGAGGTACATAAACCAAAGAAAACCATAAAAGCTTAAATGAGGTTAAAATTTGGCCAGTTTCCATTACAGATTATAGAGTTAGCTGTCCTTAAGGGCTTTGAAAATCGATGATATATTCTCTGCAAGCAGGGTTATTAATTTATGTACATTGCTATGACCCGAGGACAGATTTATTGCAATTTCCTAGTAAATACATGATCATTTATTTATCTTTCCTTTATCATTGAAGTTGTTTCATTTCATTTTGCTACAAATATTATTATTATTGTCAGTTTCACATGACATAGGACAAACAAGTGCAATAACTAGTAGGCTAAGCCAGATAGGGTGGACTTGTGAGTCTTTCTTATGTCAGTTCTGTTCTTTTCCAATACAAAACAGGAATTAGCATATGACGTCACATCCTTGTACAGCGTTTGAAACTTCTGTCAAAACAAATTGACACAGATGATTTGAAATGAAACAGACACAAGTTTAAGCCTTATTATAAAGTATAGAGTTAATTCAGGTTTGACAAACACTCTACTAAGATAGGGAGGTGACAGCACCATTGTACTACGCAGGAAGGATGGATAACACAAAATAACAGGTAACTTTGTAAATAAAATATACACACCCACTACTCTTTTATGGTCTTATGTACCAGTGGATTTAATCATACATTGCTAATATAAACAATATCTACCTATCAGTAAGCTTCTGTCTACCCAAATCCTCCGCTATGCTACAGATTTGGTATTTCAAGGTATGTTGTTGTAAATAAATTAAGGCATCAAATTATGAACGGATAATAAGAGTGTGACTTTCCATGTCCTTGGAGAATGTTTTAACAGGCCTAGTGATATATATATATATATTATAGTGTTTCACATATTAGAAATATTCTCTACAAGCAGGGTTATTAAAATATGTACATTGCTGTGACCCGAGGGTGGCTGGCCATAAAACGTTTAAGGGTCCATGTTTTGGCTGTAATTGTGGTATGGCTAGATGTTACACTATAATTGCTGCAGAGGCTGCACAGTCTCAAGTCTGTGGTAGCAGTGTGTTAATTCAATGATAACTAACATGTCTGTAATAGAATAAGTAAGATCCAACCGGTATATGACAGCCAAAATGCAAATATGCATGCAAAATTATTTATTAGAACAGGGACTGCCATATGCACATTATCAAGTCTAGAGTAATTACTATCAACCATGGTTGAAGTGCACTTATAAATTTATCAACATGTCTTGATAACACACTGATGATTGAGGGATTTGTTAGTTGCTATGTATTTTTAACAGGTTACATGAAAGATCTTGTACTGTATCATTGGAATCCAGGTTGTTGTGATTAGCAAGCTTGGCCCTGTAATGCAGCAGAAGCAGCTGCCCTTTTAAGATATTACAATGAGATACAGCAAGGTAATTATAAAAGGCTTAACAAAAAAAATATGGATCAACGTATACTACAACTGGCACAACAGAACTAAAAAGGTACAATAAGTGAAAATAATTTTACAAGATTACACCAATGGAGTTCCACAAGGTGCAATTATTTTTCAGTTTCCATTTTTACTTGTATTCTACTTATTTCTATCATATACGAACTTACTGTAATAATAGCATGATACAGGGATTCTATCTCTGTAACGTACATACCAAAGTGTGTGTCAGTGAGCCTTGCGCTCAGGAGCTGTTAGCAACCCCCAGTGGTTCAATTTATTTTGAACTGCTACATACTTATAAAAAAATACTCAAGTCCCTTTATTTCTTATATATCACACAAGGCCTGCATTTGTAACGAATAAATCAAGCACCTAGCAGATTATATAATACCTAAAGCAATTTTGTAGCTGGATATCCCACTTTCATGAACATGTCCATTATGTTCTTCAATGTCTGTAAATTTGCCCCAGTAGACAGTTGTTTCTGAATCTGATGCCTGAAATACAAATAAATAAGAACATACTGACATGCCAATAATTTTAGAAGCACATGAAGCAATGAATTTATATTTTACTGGGTTTGCTTTTTTTGTTTGGGTTGAGTGGTATTGTATGTATAAACAGATCATGCACATTGGATGTGTAAGTGTTTACCTATAAATACAGAAAATGTGTATCTTACTCATGCTATTGAATTCATGCTTATAATTGTTTTGATAATAAATAGATGTATTAGAAGTCAAACAAATGACAGTCAGGTGATGTCATTGTAATTCCTTTATGGCGTACAGCATCATGCACTACCTCTTATTTCAAGTAACATTTTTATATCTTTAATTTCAAAAACGACTTGTTAAAAGTAATGGTATGCCTTTGAAAATAATTCAAATTTGTTTGAAAGAAGAGAATTCAAATTGAAAGAAGAGAATTCAAAATTCATTAATTTCCCTTGGATGATTTAAGCATTCAATTGTCGTTTATTTTGATTCTTTTCATCCCAGTCAACATTTTTTTAGTCATGTCAGGGCAGGCTTTTCCAGGCTGTACCAGTACTAAGCAGTGTATAAAGAGTCTTTTCAAGAACACAACAAAGTGAGACTCAAACTAGCAACCCTTCAAACCCCCAGTGAACCAGTCTAAACACTGGGCCACTTGGCTCTACATCAAGCGTATGTAGGTAAATTGTGCAGTAGATATGGTCTGTTGAGTATGAAGTTTAATTAATTCTAGCTGTATACTAGCAACTAGGTACATTGACAATCTAACGTGGCATGCTTTTTTATATTTATTTTATTGTAACTATATATATATATATTTAATGTAAGATGTAAATTAAAAGCACAGTTTCACAGAACTTTTAGAAATCACTTAGACAATACTGTAGTAACAGTCACTTACACTTAGATTCACAAGTAGTTTGGTATGATTTAAACGTATGGTGACATTGTTTGTTTGTTTCGATGCTTAACGTCCCAGTCAATAGATATGGTCATGTTGGGACTGTCAGTTCACCTAACCACACTCTTTTTTCTTAGGCAAGCCTTACTAAGCGGTTAACCAATACTTCATGCGCATACTTTTGGTTGTAAATGACAACAACCCTTCATGGATGAGCATGGCTGTAGAACTTATTTAATGATCAATCTCAACGAAAGTAAACGATCTAGCCGGGATCGTTATTGCAAACCCCTGGAAAAGGTGGGGCTATGCTAACTTTCCATCTTAACATGACCATATATGTTGTCTGGGACAAAAAAATAAAAAAAAAATATTGGATGTGTCCATATTCAAGAAAAGGCGCAGACTTCCACACTATAAAACCATTACATAAGTTAGTAAGAAAGTAAAAATAAACGTAGGTTTCATATAACGCATATAATGATAAAATATAAACTTGTTCCTTAGATTAAAGCAGCTTAAGTCTCAAGAAAATGCAATTTTACCCTTCCTACCAATGATAGCTTGGGTTACAAAGAGACATACTAAATTAATGTATGTTTCATAATATTAATATTCTGATCTAATAAAATAACTTGGATGATCAAAGAGTACAATTCATAGCAATAAGTACCAACAATCAGTTCCATGCACTAGCTTATCATTGTTTATTAAATATCATGTAATATATCATGGTTGGTCAGGTTTTCTGATGACAAAATTTAAAACGATTTATATTAAATGGAAACAGCAATTGCTGTGTATAAATATAAATAGATAAACTTGCAAAAAATAACCAGCGTCTACTTGGAGCAAAAGACACAAAACTCTTAAGAGAACCACCTACTGCAATTATAGAGGTGACCACATCTGCATCCTCATCCTAGGTACATGTATGTTTGAAGTACAAACTCCCTTTATCTACAAAGAATGATTACTAGAAGCCTCCATTCTGACAAGTACATGCTACATTAAACCAAGCTAATATACTATGTAGATTGAAAGTGTAAAAAACTAAAATGAGACTCTTTTTGGAGATACAGAAATACACATTTTGGCCCACAAAATTATATTTCTACATAGCTTGCTCATTCCAAGAAATAGTCATATGCCAAGTTGTGTGATTAAAATCCTACGTTGCGCACACACGAACGGATAATTTACCCTTATATTCAAGTGAAGCAGATAATTGTATTATAATGAAAACAGATGTATAGGTATTCTTTTATATTTTCTGTATCTTCTGAAGAATACAAACCTGGTATGAAGCACTCTTTTCATAGAGCCATACTGCTGCAGGTATAGGTGGATATATGTCCACTGTCACTCCATCTGAACAGGTACTAATATCAGGTAGCTCTTCATCCCAAAACTCATGATGTAAGACCATGGCATTTGCATGAATGCAAATGATGTATCTACGACCGTGTATAAGATCTCCTGGTTCAAATTCTACATTCACAAAGTTATAACCTAAAAAAAGATAGTCATTTTATATGCCATAAGTAAATGTATATAATATTATCATTTGCTCTATTGCACATATTCATATAACACAAACCATTATATGTGTAATCTTACCACAATATGATAATAGCAGAATGCCATGAGTAGAAAAACGATATTGATGATTCTAATGCACTGTGATTTTGTAGCTTGGCGTTTGATTGGAAAACTTCATAAATTTGCGACAGAATATAGTGCTTTACACTGTTGAAAATTTTTGACGTCATTAATAACATCAAATATTGTTTGATGACGTGCGGCTTCATAAGGACCTTTTATGTTTTTGTTCTGTCTTGTGTTTGCTATGTCTTTGTGGGAATCTGTTTATATGTGGTTTGTGGTCACCTGCTGGGAAAGGGCTGACCTCTTGGCTCTCGTTTGTGGTGTCTAACTGTGAGTTTGTCACTTTAGCATTGGTATCCTGGGTCAGGTGTGGTACATGATTGTATCGATTCCTGATATTTGCACCCTTGCTTACTTTGTAACCTTAAATGCATAAGAATGGAGATAACCGTATTCAAAATTTCATTAATGGAGGTTTATCATTAGCTCGCATGTCCCTTTAAAAACTAAATTTCTGACTGTATATTTAAGAAATGAATTCAATGTTTTGAATGTTCTTTGTAATGTTCACGGAATCATGTATACTCCAGGTAATTTGCGAAGTGAGTGAAGCCCAAAGGGTCTCACGTTACTTTTGCAAGAGACCTGAAGTATTCATGATTCCATGAACAGACCAAAAATTGAATTTATGGCTGATATTGAGTAATTATCGCTCTAACAAAATTTTAATTCTATAAACAATCCAAGGTTTTGTCCAGAGTCTGCAAATTATGTCATTTCAAAAAGACTTTTATAACTTGTACCCGTGAAGTCGGAGTAAAGATACCCTTATTTAAAAAAATCACACTTTTAGTGTGATATTAAATATACCGCAGATATGTTATCCATTTATGTAACAATTGGACTCTCAATTTCTCTTTTACATTAGTTAACATGAAGACAGCCAATCTTAGCAGCTTTAGATTCAACCATGCAATTTGCATGCTCTGTACGCTTTATTATATGTGGCATATATGATTGAAAATTTCAGCCATTATTCATTATGAGTAGGCGTCACTGTTCTATATTAAAAATAAAAAATAAAATTTATATGCAATATGCCATTTAAATGAGTTTCACTTATTTTGCAGCTTACTATTCAGAAAGTACCGTCAAAACGGGAAGTGGACACCAGTCTTGATAAATCATCGTTAGAAAATGGTCTGATCAAGCTATAATGTGCTTGGTCAAACATGTTCACATGAAATAAAAAAAACAAAGAATGATTTTAGTATGTGTAGTTGATGATTTGCGAAAATATTTGAAAATGTGGAAAATGAGCGTTTTAATCTTAAAAAATTGGTCATAATTCAAGTATTTGGTGTTTTTTCAAGTTGGCTAGACGGGTTTATTATCACCTGTACTTCAATTTGATAAAAAAAACTGCAATTAAAACGCTCATTTTTTTTCCAAAAGTTGATTTTTGAACCCAAACATTGTGAAGTGATAGAAAACTCTTCCAAAGCACAGCTAACGTTTTAGTCCATTTAAATGCACATAATTGGGCAAAATCATTTAAATATCATTAGCGCTTAGTCAGAAAAAATGAAATAAAAAGTGGCCACTTATAACTTCAGTTTAGTGTATACAACACTAGGTAGAAGTGCAGAAGACCAGTACTAATTACCATGTACTTAGAGAGACTTGTTTCTTTCAATATTCAACAGACAATTTGGATCAGGCCATGTGAGAATGGCACTAAGTATGGGTACATTTATTATAGATGAGGATGCAAAGCCTTTGAAACTACAGGTATAGGGTTTATAATAACCCAGCATCTACTAAATGTATCAATATGTAACAGCAGCTGTTTCTATGAAAATTATGAAGAAACATGTCAATTTCAACTTCTATGATTCATTGTCAAAGATGGTTAAGTGTGATATGTATAACATCAAATAAAAAGTTTACATTTTAACCATAATCCTGCAATATACTTCTATAATCAAAAAATGATATTTCTTATTCATTTAAAATAGATGTACCAAATGCTGATTAATGAATAATACAATATATATATATATATATATATATTAATAAAACAAGATTAAGTCTGATTACACAATTTTTTAAACATATATATACAGATCATCAGGAGTTTGATATGACGTTGCATAGAAACGACGTTAGTAACGTTACTTTCCCATAATGCAACGCTACGTTCCCATATTGCAACGTAACGTTCCCATGATGCAATGTAATGTTCCATTTGCAACGCAATAAATAGTACAATACAATACAATATGATATAATAACAATACCGCCTTTTCCATAAAGGCACAAGTTTCTTTGTGTAAGTAACGTAATTTAGAATGCCATTAATAACTCATCCAGCACTCAATCTCGGGCCACTATTGGCCCGCCAGCAAAATTCAATTGAAATTGCATTTTGCTAGTGGGCCGATAGTGGCCCGTTTTTCGGTGGCAGGCCGCTGATTGCCCGTTTTTTGGTAGTATGCCGATATCGGCCCGTTTTTCAATGGCGGGCCGATTATTATAGTATAATAACAATACCGCCTTATCCAAAAAAGCACAAGTTTGTGTAAGTAACGTAATTAAGAATGCCATTAATAACTCATCCAGCACTCAATCTCGGGCCACTATTGGCCCGCCAGCCAAATGCAATCGATATGGCATTTTGCTGATGGGCCGATAGTGGCCCGTTTTTCGGTGGCGGGCCGCTGATTGCCCGTTTTTCGATAGTGGGCCGATAGCGGCCCTTTTTTCGATATATATTATAAATCATGCTGCTGTTTTTACTATTAATATAACAAAACTTTGGTTATTTACCATTTATACCTTTTCGGAATACATCTCCAGTATCATAAAGAGTGACAACTACATAGAAAAACACAAAAGGGCTATCGTAAGCATAAGTTGCACTGTTTTTAATTACCTGTTTGATCACATAAAATGCTAGTAGGATAATCACAGGGCTGTCGTAAATCTAAGTTATCTCTGTAGTATGGTACCAGGTCTGTACTATCCAGTTCAATAACTGCCAAATCATACAATTCGTACCTAAAGCAAATTAACATAACATAACCGTAAAGCTTGACTGTCGTACATATATTGTAATACTAACATTAGGAAAACAAACTTCTTATCTTGGTTGCTTTGCTTTGTTTGTTTTCTTGGTGTCTCATGATTGTTGTGTGGCTCTTCCTCACGATCCCATAGGTTTGTTTGCAGTTTGTGCCTGTGATTTATCCTGAAAATACTCACTTACTATTTATGAAAGGATAAAAACATGTTTTTTTCCTGGTCATATTCACTCGTTTCTAATTTAGAATATATCATATCACATTGACATTTCGTCCTAAAGAATCGGGGACGAAGATTTGGTACCAGTAAAATGCATTTAATTGTTGTTTACCTTTTGTTTATTGTTACTCCCATTGTGGGAGTCTTTAATTGTTCTATGTTTTGTTGTACGTTACTTTATGTCCATTTCAGTTTTTCAATCATCTTGATAGGGAAGAGAGAGCTGGTTGCTTGCTTAGTTTGTCTTCCTGGTGTCTAGTGATGGTCGTGTGGCTCTTCTTCGCGGTGCCATGGCTTTTTCTGAGGTTTGTGATTGTGGTATTTCCTGATCATACTCACTTACTATTTTTCATATCAAAGTAAATGACCTATAGAGTGTAAATGTCTATATAATTCCATGAATAAACAAAGGTTGAAAAGAAATTCAGTTAATTTCGATGTGGTAAGTGAAAAATCAGCACTTTTGCAATAACTCTGCATCTGTGTATTATAACAATTAATTTAATAATTAAAAAAAGAAATATTGAACTTTGATTTTACATGCGATAACCTTGATTTTAGCATTCTTTTTTTTAAAATTGAATTTACATGTGATTAAAAGGTTGGCTGTTGATTTTTACCAGAATGTACTAGAAATGATTATTTGATGCGGGAGTTTTATCTACATGTTGGAGTGGATAGTTTGACTAAAGTAAGTAAGGGTACAAATGGTATCATCAATCAATTATACCATCGCAAACAGCTAATGACAACATTTAGTACTTTAATTGTGTAAAGTCTGTTGCGTGTGATTTACTTGTTTTACAAAACGAAGTGATTAATGTGACCAGAAAACAACACAAAGACAAATAAACCAACATATGACACACATAAAACGAGATAGGACACAGATGAAGGCATATACATAAAAATAGGAATACAATTAAAGTAAAACAACAAGCTCCCCAAATCCCCTAATTGCACAAGACCCAAAAAAGTGTGCACCCAACGGAGACTTAGTTCAGCACAGTCATCTAGACTGTTCTGCATATGTGTCCATTTTATAAAAAGTAATATTGCTTTTTGTGCTGGCTAAAATGACATAAAGTAAGTAAGAAGACAATTATCAGGAATCGATACAATCAAGTACCTCACCTGACTCAGGACACCACATGGGATAGTGACAAAAACACAATAAGCATCACAAACAAGTGAGCCAAGAGGCCAGCCCTTTCCCAGCAGGTGAACACAAGGCTGCAGTGAACAGACAATAAAGTATGGCAAACATGAAACATAAATAACAAAAAGGATCCTTTTAACGGTCAGTAAAAATATTGTATTGGAGGGCTTAAACTAGTTTTATGGAACCAACCTCACCCTTATTTCAGATGTAGATCAAGGCAAATAAATATTTGGTTCACATGAAAGATCCCTAAAAAGGCGCAATGGGCTGATATGAAATCCTACTTGAAAATTCAATATACTAGTGTTGTAATTTTAGCACAAATTTATTCTAACAATATCAATATTTCAAAAATTATATCTAACCACAATCCTGATATAACTGTTGCACTTATTTGGCAGCTTACTATACAGAAAGTACCATCAATTACGTCTTAGCTTTTTACATAAGGTTCTTTACATTTAGCTTTCATTTTAACATAATTTTCAAATATAATTATACAGTACAAAATACAGATAAACACATAAAATAATAAGCAAAAAGTGTATCATACATGTTAAACCTTAAAATAGTTAGTGAGTGTGATCAGGAAATAACGCAATAACGCACTGCAAACCAACACACAGCACAAAGAGGAAGACACAGAAGAACAGAGAAAAACTAAGACAAACAAAAAAAAAGCAAAATACATGAAATTGTCAAAATATATATTTTTTGTATAAATTATACTCTATATATCCGAAAGAAATGTTAAAACATTAATATTCTCAGGCTGCTTATCACCAGAAAGAGACATCATAATGTCACTCTCATACAAAAAACAAGAATAAATCTGGAGGTTGGGGAGCACAAGTAGTGCCCATAGCTATTTAAAATCCAACAAAACATGTTCCCTTGTAGGCTACTAAGATATAGTCTAGCTGAATGACTAGCTCACCTAAGCTCTGGCCATACTGCTGACAATATATTTGTATGCGGTGTATAATCTTTATCATCGTCTAACCACCTCTCATTTATACCAAGCCATATTGGTAGACCCTTGAGACCTGCATCTGAATTGTAAACACCGTTATTAGTTTTAAAACATCTTTAAACATAAATACACTCAATGAGGACAATCTAGTGATATGTTCCAATAAAGACAATACTAAAGCAACCAAGGCGATTTTAAAAAAAAATCAGAATAATTGATGTAGACATGAATTGCCTAACGTTATATAATCTGGGTTCATCATAGCAATTGAACCAGTTTTTTTCTTGGATATAAAATCCATGTATGCTAAGATATTTGTCAGAACGCAAGAAAGATGCAAAATGGAGAAAACTATTCAAGCTCTCATTGGGGGATCGCTTACTGCAGTGATTTTGCCTTTTCACCATGTATATTATCAATAATTTAGTTCATTAATTTTGCCAATAAAATAGTTACATTAGATAGTGTAGGTTATTTGATAACGACATCCTACGTTAATAGTTATAACATCATCCTTTTGGCAATTGCTTTAACGCCTGCGTAAAGATGACAGCCTGAAATTATTGTACTACTTTATATATGTAAGAAAATATTTCAGTTCTAAAATTCTTAAGTCTTTTTATTTATGAGTGTATAATACATAGGAAAAAAAAACGTTTTTTTTTCTAGCTGTTCCTTGGAAGTAACCAGTACCAGGGCGAGTTTATTATTTTTCATGTCTGTAAGCACCCTAATGCTTAACCACAGTGGTTCTGGTTTAGAACGTGCCATAGTTGAGGCTATGGCTTAACATCTCATCAAGCAGACTGGTGGAGCCAGGGACCAAATTTGAGACGTACTTATCCACTTTACCTTACTGGTACAGATTTAAAAACAACTCATACCTAAGCAATGCTTTTTAAGATGCCCCTAGCAGATGATTGCAAATTTTGCTAAAAACATTCATCGATGGCAATACAATAGAGTATGGATCTTTATTTTATATGTATTATATATTTAATGCAAGCACAGTTCAGACTTCTAAATTATAAGCGGATATGTGATTAAAATATAATAAGTATAAATTATAAGTATAAATCAACCCATGGTGCCAAAAAGCAGATATATTAGAACACAGGTTAATTAAGGATTGCTTTAATTGTATGTTTTCTTATAAATGTGTGTCTTTGTCCCTTGCAGTATCATAGGTTGGTCAGTGATTTCTGATCTGACATTTCCTTGTAACATTAACTCGCTTTCTTTCACATAGCGTATGTCTGTCTATAAAGATTGGTTTGTTATTAGCTGACGTTGAAATCACAAATAGTTGGCAATCCGAATTGAAAAAAGATGCATATTTTTGGTTTTGTTGGCATTTTTAAGTACATTTGTTAGACCACTTTTAACATAATATTTAGCATGTATACAAAGCCTTAGAGGTGGATGCCAAGTTTGAATTTGCATATAAATGCCAGAAATTAGGTCAAAGGTCATTGAGTGCAAAAATGAGAAAATATGTACTACTGTAAAAAAACTTTATATTTTTATATGAGAACATATTTTATTTCAAGCCAAATTTTGTATGCTTATAGTTGTAAGTCTAAAAAACATTTTGAAATTTTTTTTTGTAACTAAATGTTCATATGTCGACTTTAAAATGGGGTCAAAGGCCATCAAGTGCAATAATCGGAGCACTTTTACAAACTCTGTTTTTTTTTTTTCTCTGGTCCAACAACAAGATGTTTTTTAAACTCTAAAAAAGTAGAAGTCTTTCAGAAGGCTTAAATTAACATGTTTATTATTAAAGGAACCCCTTTGGAAGCATCCTTTTATGGATTTTACAAAGACAAACATCGTAAGTTTTGTGCAATTATGACGGATATTCTCCCTCATTTGGGCTTAACTGAGATATATGGGCTACTTTGAGAGTTTGCTGCACCTCTCAGAAAGTAAAACTATATTCAGTTTGGAACATGCCGTGGGGCCTTAGAAACTCATAATTTAATAACTTTTCTGTGGTAATTTTTCTATAAATCACCTGTAATCAACGTTACTCTACTGACATTGAAAATAACAGTACACACAATACAAGGCTAATGTTGATTTATTTTAATAGTATTAGTGCAACAGTTTAAGCATTAAATGTTTAAACTAGACATAAAAATCAATTGCATACATCTATGATATGTATTTCTGCTCGTCAGCGATACTTATGTTACATTTTATACTAAATTGCAGATAATGACTTTACAAATTACATGTATTAGAATAAACCATGATAGATACCTGACCTGAAATATACATGATGTTGATCTATATTCTAATTGAAAATGTTCATTTTCATATATTTGAAGTTGTTTATAACTTTTAACTTGCAATGAAGTGAAATCAAGTAAATATTTAAATATGCTAATTAGTATATAATTGTACGGCTCCAGCATGTAATGCATAGCTGCTTACAGATTCATTTCTCTATTTACCTTGCATTGAAATTGGCAAAATATCTTTCATAATGAAATCAAAATATAACTATATTAACAATAATGGATCTTAAATTGCTGCACATATATTAATGAGGTAACGTAGGTAACAAAAGATGCCATACATAAATGGATAAAGGTAGTAAATTGTTGTTAGGCTTATATAAAAATTGGGTCTGCTCTCTCCAATTCCTTTACATATACTACACACATTTTATTCTATAGAAGACTTATCTTAAAATAGTGCCAAGGGTTGGTCTGCAATATGTGAATGTGGCATTTCCTGGTCTTACTCAATTACGTTTTGCAATTTGCTGGTTCTTTTACATTCATATTGCAGTTTTTAAATTTCTACAAATGGTACATAACGATAAACATGCAATCTACATCATGGTTTAAATATTGACTTAATATCCATAATCTACTTATAAAGCATAGCAATATTTCATACATCTATTGGAAAGGCAAGAATTAAGGCAGGGGTAGTGCTGAGTGTCTTCTAGAGCAGGTATTTTTTTGAAGATTGCAAATATAACATCAACCAAAGCTTTCGTAGTACAGAACCAGCATGGTTTATGTCCAAATATAGGATGTTACATAGATCTAGTATTAAAGAATTTCCTTGTATGCTGAATTATTTTAATTTTCACTTTTCACTGTTGACAATTACATTATAAAATTAATTTATCATCTGTCCCCATTAAAATCTTCTATGTTTTGTAGAACTAGATTTCATATCATACTGTAATGGTGATTATCTTATTATATCCTGCAGCAATTCTGATAGAAACTATTCTGCTTGTTAATTATCTTAGACTTAGGTTGGTTGAGGTAAGGTTAACTGAGCCATGTAGCAGTCGTGTAAAACATCTGAACATATTTCATGGTAGCATAAACAACAAATCATTTGAACGTTAGTGATACTTTATTTTAAAGATCAGTTGACTGTTTTATTCTGAAGCATAAAGCAAAAGCATGACTCCTAAAATTCACTAATATGGTTTGCATCTCTGAAACACAGACTGAACTGAATGTTGAAAAAGTAGTGTAACACGCAGCTAATTTCTTTGCTTTTCTTATTCACAAGGTAGTTTGTTTTTAGTTTTGTTTATGCACTATTTGATTTTGTTGAGCTATTTGTACCCCTAGTACATGTTTTATATATGTCCTCTGAAAAGTGAGTTATGGTCTGTTTGTTGGTTTTAAAAGGTTTACTAAATCAGGCTTATTGTGATAGTCTTTAATACATGCAAAACCATCGAAAATGTGAACAACATTGCTGACAACAGCTTGCAGAAAGCATTTTAAGCATAAACTTGCTCACTCTTGTACCTATATCCTTGTAGATATTTGTAAAGACTAACACTGTCTGAGGAATGTCTTGTATATAGTGAAAGGAAAGTAGTTCAGTTTTATTTCAAGAGTAATGCCATATTAAAACTTCACATTTCGAGTATGTTACCAGTTACAAGTGCTATCCAATCTGATATATTGCACTTGTATCTACGAGCAGTAGATGTATACATTAATGTAAGTCATCTACCCTATATGCAATCAATCCCTGTTTTAACAAATTGACATGGTTCACAGATAGATTCTACACTAGAACAGGCGAGTTAACTACCTTAGGATCTTTTTCTACATCAAGCAAATCGGAGATGTTAACCCAATTGATTATGCTAGTAAATGTACATATTAGATAACCATTTCAGGACACATTTACTCTAAATACTAAGAAATGACACCAAACTGATGGAAAACTGTGGACACAATCAAATCATCAGATGCTCCAATATGGTGAATGCCTGTGTTCCCAAGAAGTCACCGGACATCTGTTTGGGGGAAATTTAATTTAGAATAAAACTTGCATTGGCATTTTACAGTTAAACAGAATAACATAAAGAAACACACACCAATAACCTCATAGCATTAAATCTCTATCATCATTGCAAAAAATAATGAGCAATATATGTTTAATACTGACACTTAGAATTGATTTTTTCGACACTGAAACAATTACAATGTATAAAAAGTTGCGCTGTGAAAGACATAGATATATATTTAATGGTATCTTAAAATTAGAGGTTACCTTTAATATCATATCTATACTGCTTCTATATATGGATGAATACGTTTACACAAGCAGTCTGATTTCAAAGAAAGGCTGCTTTTGAATCAACATCATTTCATTAATATGTGCAAATGAAAGGACACCCCTACAATTAAATGTTAAAAGTTATATGGAGGAATACCCTTAATGTCAGGGCTATTTCCATGATATACCCCACAAAAAGTTAACAATGTTTTCACTGGATCGTCATAATTAGAAATGTACCTGTATATTAGCTTTATGTTATGTATGTTACCATCTGCTAACAGGCCGATGTGAAGACCAATGTGAGGATATATTCATTCCAGTATATGGTATTTACCATATTCTATCATAGTTTCAACACGCCTAATGTTTAATGAAACGAGGCTTGGTCTTTGTGTTTTCATGAAACTATGCTTAGTATATGCAATTAGCAGGTAGTGGCCTTGTTAAAAGTGTTTTACAATTACTCATAGATGGGAACAAACACAATAAATGTGTAAAATGAGAAAAAAAAATATTTTAGTCCTATAAGCATGAGATCATGGCCAAGTCCTTCATGAAAGCTGTAGCTAGGAACATATACCTTTGAGAAATGACTCAATTTCAGATTGTAAAATGTAACGTAAGTAACAACTTAACACATCTTATGTTTAAAAGGATAGATAATTGCATAAAATGACGTATTCATACAAAGCATTAAGCATAAGAAATTATTTCTTTAAAATGAAATGGTTATTCTTAGTTGTATTACATTTTAATTGATTTTATACAGTAACGTACTTAACATGTCTATTATGAATATTTGACCGCCAGAAACTAAGTAAAACATTGCTTTCAAAACATGATAGACACACACCTAGCAGGATAGCAATAAAAAAATTCTTCAATTAGGGTAGAAGAGAACTTAAAATTTGAATTTTGCCCCTATATAAATAAAATATTGCTACAATTTTCACCGATTTTGCACTTAAATGACCTTTGATCCAAACATACATAATGCCTTGATGATGCTGTTTGTTTATATAGCATGGCTGTATTATCCAAAAGAGATTTTGCATTACTTTTAATCATAATTTTTGACAGCTAATTGATAAAAACGCTAAAATCTGACGTATATACAAGAATTTGCACTCAGTTGACCTTTGACCTAATTCTGGGACTTTGGGGCATTTCCAGACTTGGCATCCACCCCTATCCTTCTTAAAACACATCAAGATACACTATGAGCATGGATGCCAAAATGTACTCAAAAATGCCAACATAATTTTTTTTTCAGGCTCCGGATGGCCAACTAAAATAAGATGTCACATTTACACTGTGTTTATGTACATGTATTCCATGTCCTTTCTTTTCAAAAAAAAAGTAACATTAGAGGTTCCACAATAAAGCTCTAGTGGAAAATCTAGTAAGCCTTTTTAGACCGTTATTGAACGATGCTGACATTTAATATGACACTTACGCTGGTACCTACGCTGGTACATACGCTAATTAATTTGTCAGCAGTAACTTTGAACCACTAAATACATGCACTGGTTGCAGCAATGACAAATCAATGTTTAGAATTTTCATTGAAGGGAAATCCAGTCATTCAATGAAACAGTATAACATCAAACTCAACCTCATGTAAAGTTGAAAGTCAAAATGTGTTTGTAAAATACAGAACATTGCAAGCAAGGCCACAGTTATTTTATCAAAGCAAGCTCAAAGACAAAGAATAACTCAGCCTGGATATTAACTGTTTGCTTGCAAACAAAAACTTGTACAGTGAGCTATTGATAGAGCGCATACAACAACACTCACACAAGATGATGGGAGTCTTCCAAATTTGTTTTGCCAATTAATTGCAACAGATGTGACCCCCTCAGTTAGTGATAGTTCTCCCTATGCAGTAAATGAGTGTCTTCTATTTTGCGTATTGTCTATTTTTCCTATACTAATTGTAAAACATAAACAGCTTTAATTCGTAGAGACAGTCTAAATTCACTGCTCCCTAATTTCCAAGGCAGATGGAGGGAGAAAATATTTATTGTCAATTTTCTACATCAATTTTATGGTGGGTGGAGTAGCAGCTGAGTTAGTAAGTCAACTTTTTTCAAAAAGGCATGGAAGCCATAGCAGTTCTTTTTTGGAATCATAGAATATTTTCATAGCTTCTCTTCTGTAGGTGAGGCGACAAAATCAGAGAATTATGTGATGTGGAGTTACAACACACACATTTTTCAGTATCATTTAAGTGTGTCATTTAAAACCAAATTTTCTCGTAAATATAATGGTGTGTGCATCATCAGTTACCACAAATTAACGTTCTAAGATTGTTCATGCATAGGACTAGGCACCAACCATAACTTTGCCATATAATAAGCCAGCTCATCGTCGTTGTATGAGCTAATTTGAAATGGCCTACAACCCAGCTGAAACATACAAAGGCCATGGTTGAGTATCATATATGTGCGTAGTAGCATCTTGGTAATTTGACCAGGATTATTTGCACATACTTTTGCTCTAACACCCTAATGATTCGCTTTGTAAAATTTAGTTGAATTGGCCAAAAACCTTCAGAGAAGGTGTTTGTAGAGTTAATAGACAGGCACAAGATGTACTCACGTCAGAGTTGCATATATACTGATAACTTAAGCATAGCAATATGACTAAGATGATATAATCAATAGCACACCAATGTAATATCCAAAACTTCAAAATTCCTTGGACGTTTTGAAATGACCAGCTCACTTTGTATTTAAATCATGAGAAATGAGTACAGTTATATTGAAATTACTGCTTTTATGTATGACCATCTGACGTTGTTTCAACACATTTAGAAGCAGAGGTATAATGTGTTGTTGCGCTGGAGAACAACAGCAAATAATTTATATGTTACATCAATGTACTACTTTATATAGAATAAATTCTGCTTCAATCCACAATGGTTAGTAGTCATCCCATAAAACCAAATGTAATCTTATTGAGCAATCATAATTCTCCCACATGCTCATAATCAACACTACCATATACGAGGGACGTTTTTTATGTTCGTAGAGAGGTAGATTTAATGAAAACGGCGAAAGTAAATGCATACATCATGCATATATTTGGAAAGATTGAGCTTTTATCTATACATGCAACCTAAAAATATTTCAAAATGCATTACTTAAATGACTTCTAAGAGGCAAAGACATACCTATATATCGCACACTAGAAATATGGTAGAAATATGACATTTATGGACTTAGTCTCTGACAGAACGTTTGTAACAATTGCATGAAACTGGGTTCATAGCCATACACAGCTTCTGAAAATTTGGCTGCAGATCAAGGACACCACGTGCCACAATATTATATAAACATTATAGCATATATGCAGCAATTATTGGATAGGGAAGATTTGTTTGGAACCTCAGCAAATTAGACAGTAGGCATATAAACTTTTATTGTAAAAAGTTGACACAAGTGGAAGTTGGGTACGGGCTTTTGAATGTGGCTTAATATGCTAGCTGTAAAGTAGTATTATATTTTTTCTTGTTTATATGGTAGATGGAAGTGTTATGGTAATTTTCATCCCAAAACAAAATTAATACTTTTGTTTTATTAGAAATGAGCTGCAAAATGAATATCCTAGGGGGTACTAAAATCCCTTATTTTGTATTTAAATGACGTCATGGAGCGTTACTATATTTAGAAAATACATCAAAACAGTTTTTGTGCCTCTAAACAGGTGTTGAAATTACTGCAATAAGAAAATTATGCAGATCCAATTGTTAGTGTGTTTTCTACGCGGGGTTGATTTACCCCACCCACTTTTTATAACATGGGGGTATGCCAGTACCGGAAGTTGCCAGTTACACGTTTAAATCGATACATCAATGTAACCACAGACGAATGATTGAGTATATCATGTGCTATGCAAAACAAGAAGAAATTTTAAAATTTGTTTATAATCGTAATTTTAACAGATATAATAACTAGCACTACACTGTGATAATTTTGGTATATTGATGGATGTTTTAAAGAAGAGCAAACAACATGCTTATAGTTTTGCTACACTTGTCTACGATTAGCGTTTGAATAATTTATTTTGATGATGCAAAAGAAAAATCGACTTGACAAAGGCTTATATCACCATAGCGAATGGAACTTAACAGCGTCTAATTTCCTGCTTGCTGCGTGGTTAAAATGGCATGGATTTCGACCAGTGTCCTTTACTAGGCTTTTTCAAAGCTATATATCTTTACCGAACTAAGCGCTAATGATGTAAAATTTATATCCGTTGATAGATAGAAGCTAGACCTTTCAAAATATATATACTTATGGTACCGTAAATTTTATATTTGTAGAGATACAGCCCGATTCTACGAACATAAAAAATGACCCTCGTACTATTTGTACTGTAAGAAATATATATTGATAAATACCATCTCTTTGTACAGATTCACCAACACAGTCTACCACAAGTCGAGGTTTAACATATTTTCTGTCATCACATGGCTTAATATTCTTTGTAGCTACTGTAAAAGAACCAGCCTTGGTAAAGCCCCTCAGCAAAAAGTTCAAGCATTTACTAAATTGTATTGTCTGCTTTAGAGTCACCAAAGATACAGCCTGGAAATTGAGAAAAAAGTAAGAAACTAATAATGTGTCCATAGGACACGGATGCCCCCGCTATTGCCAAATTTGTATAAATAGGGAATTGCCATTATCAAAGGGCAATAACTCCTGAAGGCATGATGCGATATGGGCCATTCTGAAACTTGAAGAAAACATCATGGTACTAAACAATGTGTCCAAGTTTCATAAAATTCTGATAAAAAATATTCGACTTAGAGAAGGGATGTCGTTTCAGATGGTAAATATTCATAAACAAAGGGCCATAACTACTGAAAGCCTGGTGCGATATTGACCATTATGGACCTTGAAAAACACATTTTGGTACTGAACAATATGACCAAGTTTCATAAAATTCTGATAAAAAATATTCGAGTTAGAGAGCGGACATCGTTTAAAACAGTGAATTTTCATAAACAAAGGGCCATAACTCTTGAAAGCCTGGTGCGATATGGACCATTATCGAACTTGAAGAAGACATCATGGTACTAAACAATGTGACCAATTTTCATAAAATTCTGATGAAACATATTTGAGTTAGAGAGCGGCCGTCGTCGGGACAGACGTACGTAAGTACATACGTACGCACGTACGTACGTACGGACGGACAGGGGTAACACTTAATGCCCCAATCATTATCATGCCGGGGGCATAAAAAGTAAAGTGTTTGTTTATCATAGTGTCACCCCTATTTAAAGGGCCAGCCATTTCTGACTTATGAGACATCTCAACTTGTCACATTACTTCCCAAATTCCATCCTTTTTCCAGGCACCAGGCAGGCTCTGAATTGGTAACCATTTGTTTAACTAGTCACCAACCAGCCATATCAGAATGGATCCATCTGCCGCCGACACTGGGATTGGAATCTTCGACCTCCTGCTCCTGAAGCTGATGCTTTAACCGCTAGGCTATCGGTAATGTATGATCAGGAAATACCACAATCACACATGGCAGACCAAGTACATGGCGTCGTGAGACAATTTAGGTAAATCAACCAGTGCTCTCTACCTCATCAAGATAAAAACATCAATAAACTAGAATATTTTTCTACTAAAAACACATGCCTCTCCCTCAGAAAGTATAAAAGGCAGAGTTACCATTCTTGTACTCTGCATGTCATCTCATGCTGATTGATATTTGAAATAACTCATAAAGTATAAAAGGCAGAGTTACCATTCTTGCACTTTGCACGTCATCTTACGCGATTGATATTTATGGAAAATTTCGTGAATATAGCTTAAGTGGTTTTTAAGTTATAGAGCGGAACACGACTTTTGTTATGCACAAAGTTCCATGGGAAAAAACTTAAAAGGTATAAAAGGCAGAGTTGCCCTTCTTGCACTCTGTACGTCATCTTATGCTGATTTATATTTTTATAAAGTTCTGTGGTTTTCAAGTTATAGAGCGGACACGATTTTTGTGATGCACAAAGATCAAAGGGAAATAAATAAAAAAGTATAAAGGCAGAGTTACCATTCTTGCACTCTGCACGTCATCTAGAGCTTAAGCGGTTTTCAAGTTTTAGAGCGGACACAATTTGTGACAGACAGACATACAGACGGACAAGACAGACAGACACACAGACGGACACCCGGGGAAAAACAATATGTCTCCTGACCATAAAGGGGGGAGACATAAAAATATAAGATGTATAGTAACATCATATTGATTAAAGAAATAGTTTCAACTCTCCATAAAAGCTGTTTAAAATAATATGAATTGACCAAGATCAGTTGGTATATATTTGCACAAAGCTTACTGCTTTACTTTAAATGTCTTCCTGATGTCTGTTGACTAGTTGTGTTCTATGGCTTTTGCGAACTTTGTCTTAGGTTGGTCTTCAGTGTGTGATGGTGTTACTTCCTGATTAAACTATGATACTTACCGCAAGATGCTGTTTTATGTTACATAAAATAGAGATATACAGCTTAAAAATGTGGGCTATTTCAAAAGTAAGTGAGTATGACCAGGAAATGCCAAAATCAGAGACTGGGTACCAGACTCATACCACCATCACCACTAAGCAAAGTCAAACAGCACAGACAACACAAGTTTAGCAAAGCAACCAAATCTTTCATCCTACCCAAGATGATTGCTTAACTAGTTAGGGCATCAAAAACCACAGCACAAAAAGGCACTCATCATGGGGGCAGCAAAAAATGAAGAAACAACATCAGAATCACTGTCGTAGAATGGACAGCAGTCTAAGTCACCAAGGGGCTTAAATATATTTGACCAGCCGAATCTTTACCCTAGATTCTGGAGCTGTTAAAACATGACACTAGAACACAGACCAATTGACCAGACATACACACATAAAACAAGAAGCAATCGAAGTAAAGAAACTATTTCTGTCTAGCGAGTAAATTGGCAAACATTGAAAAGACACACTTTTATAAAGAAAAGTAAGACTAAATAAAATAATTCCTACACACAGTGGGAGCAACAACAACTAATAAATCGACACCAACAGAAACTGCGCCTTCGAATGGACTGTAGCTACAGCCACTGTGCGGAGATTAAATATATTTATTGGACACATTTTCGCCCTTGATTCTGCTATTGTTGAGACACAATAAAAATATTTTTGTCGCACAGAACTTATGCAATGCATTATCATATGAAACCAAGCAAATCAATTTAACATACTATAATAAAATGGAGCAAACGGCTCATTATGATTAATGATGTGCTAAACCAAAGGCATGCATCAGGCACCAACACCTCCATGAAAATTTTATGTCAGGGTCATCAATGATGACCCAGGTAAGCTTGACATCCTTGCATTCTTGTCAGAACTATTGCTAATCAAACATTCTAATGATAAAAAGTTTGGCCAATGACTAGTCATCAATGTAGGAAAAGGGCAAAGATCAGGCCCTTTCTTTCCCAGGAGGTGACCTCAAGGAGATGCAATGAACAGACAAGACAGTATGCTACGAAACGCAAAAAAACCCAAAAGGATCTACAAAAGAATAACTGGCTTGGAACGGTCAGTAAAATACTAGAGGGCTCAAACAGGTTTGACGGTACCAATCTCTACCTTATTTTAAATCGAACTGTATATATAGCTACTGATTCATATTTTAAGACTGAGTTAAACACAGAATGACAAGTCCAATACCTAGCAAGATACTTGTAACTCAGAATATTATCTGGATTAAACCCATTTATGCTAAAATGAATTTCCCATCTTTAACAGTTGGATGATTAAGTTTTCAATGTTTGGATTGACTTGTGGTATTTAACATTTTCAAATCAAATCTTAACAGATCATACTGTAAGCACACAGTTAAGACCCTGCTCAGACAATAATTACACGGTCTAGTTATATAAGTAGTTATATGAGTATTCACTTAGTCTACATGGTTTTCATTAGTGCCATACAAACAAAGCTAATTGTATATGGACTACACTTACATGAGTTTGATTGAGAGCATCCATGGTATCTACAGGAGCCCACTTATAAAGTACACGTCCACTGATGTCATTGTCTGCTATGTTCCATTCGTAATAGCTCATACTTTGTTGGGCTTCCTCTAAATCCTCCACCTCGTCACTATAGAACTTTTTGAAAATCACTTCCAGCTATAGTATGAAATGAGCCAGTGCATGAGATTTCCAACAATGTGGCATTTTGACATGTGTATACTCGGATGAACCTCTGCAGCCTCCATTTCAGCTTATAAACTCCTAATTATGTTCGGTCAGTAGCTTAACAGTCATATAATATTTAAGCGACAAGTAAAGGCTCTGATCAGACTGCGCGTATGCGCAGGCTGGTCTGAGGCTTTGCTGGTCGCACATACCACATTTTTGGAAATCTCATGCACTGGCTCAAATAATAAAATAATAGAGTATATTTAGTTATGAACAAATAGAATATTAGACTAATACTTGTGTTTACTTATTTCAGAAAGCTCCACATCTCATGATATTTTCCAGCTCTCAATAAATGAGCCGCAACGTGAGATTTCCAACAATGTGGTATGTGCGACCAACAAAGGCTCAGGACAGCCTGCGCATATGCCTCTATGACTCTAAGGCTTCTGACAATACTACATTTGGAGTTGCTAAGCTTAAATGTAGGCTATGCGCATAGGCTTGTATTAGTCGACACTTGTCAAAATACCACATTTTTGGAAATCAGATGTCGAGGCTTTGTATGTTTAAATTTTACAGAAAGCAAAATATCTCATGATGTTTTCCAGCTTGTTTAATAAATTCAGTGATAATGAAGACTAACATTAGACTATCAATGCTATTTGTTTTGCTATTTTGCATCAGTACTTCAAAAAGTGTATTCCATGAAAATATCAGTACTATCATGTTTCCACAAGATCTAAAGCTAAGATTTGATAGTATTACTGACAGCAATAATGGCATTTGTATAGGTGCTAGTGTATTACTTATAGCATCAATACCAATGGAATTATCAAATCAAATTTGATGATGATGATGATGATGATGATGATGATGATGATGATGATGATGATGTGCCTTAACATTTATGATGTACTAAGCCATTTGTGTTCGAATAGTTCAGGTATTTTCTGTAGAAAGATAAAATGATATCAGTTGTTATTAAAGTACATTGTACCATGCAAATAGCAAAGACAAGAGACGGCCATGCACATCTCCACAGTCTGATCAACGCTATTATGTTCTACTCTGCCGAAAGTATTATAGTCATTTGGCTTTTTACAATCTCTCAATACTTTACTAGTCTCTGTAGCCGTGGCGCATCCAAAAGGGGCTTAGGGGGTTGTACGAACCCCCTCCCGGCCCCCACTTTTTCAATTTCCTATGAAAATGAAATGATTTGGTCTTAGTGAGACCCAATTATTTCATTTTCATAGGATATTTAAGAAAATTGACATAGAATCTGCAAAGCGAATCCCACAATACGTTTATACATATATACTCCCTTTTCAGAAATCCTGGATCCGCCCATGACTATATCTATGTCTTTTGGACTAAGTATTACCTGGTAATAAACCATAGAGGTGTTTTTCTGACATTGCCCATATTAGAAAATTTACATACCCTTGGTCCATCTTCTAAATATGAGACCATGATTGGTCCTGCCTTCGGAGGATTTGGGATAATTGTTACTCCACTTGTAAATAAAGTCTTATAACAAAGGTCAGCAGCACAAAATTGAAGCCCAAATCTATATGAGCGTCCAGGATTTAAAGGGTAATTTGTGCTGACTTGCTGTGAGGAAGATGAAACGTGAACTTTATCTGTAAGTGCTGTCCAAAATTCTGAAATGCAATGAATTCTCAGTAAAGCCTAGCTTTGAGTTTACATATTTCTTTCACGCACAACTCACATGAGCATGAATTTTACCCTAGTCATAAAACATAAAATGACAAAACATTGTTGGTATTTTAAATCTTATACTAAGAACAAATATTATCGTCTTTTTTCTGCGCAAAAAACTGCCTCCATTTTTATTGAGATCATGCAGATGCAAGTTGAGTAGGAGTTATAACCTAAGAACTTGATTATTTCATTTTTTAAAAAGTGTAAATGCGCATGAGTTAATTCCTGATCTTTATTGTGTTCTTTTAGACCCTACACCACACTACATGTAGTTTGCAACATCGCCTTGCTTAACATTATCGATAAAGGTGGTTATAATAAGAACTACAAGCACGTAATAGTGACGTACTTGGAACGCAGCACAAACCTGTAAGGGTAAATCATTGTCTTTGATGGCATTAAACTTTTGACATACTTTAAATTTGCGTAGCCATAACCAGTCACTTAGGACCTATTTAGGATGCGAGGTAGCATTACATTCAGACATTTAAGACAAAAATACGTTCTGTAATATTAAAAAGGTATAGCGTAAACATAGTCAAGACTCTGGAAAAAGAGCTGTTTCTGAATTTATACTACATCATTGATGCATCCTATGTCTGGGTATTGACTATGTATACAAACCAGAGACAACAAGTTCAGGCTCATTAGATCCTTCACTGGTCGCCAAAGTGATAACTTGATATGAAAAAAGTATCAATGAAATAATGATACTGACCCATATTAAAATTGTTGGTACTTATCAAATATATGAGCAGCTGATGATCAGGCCAGCTTGCTCATCCACACATCCTCGACAAAACCATTGCTGCACGCATTCGCAGAGCTAAATGTTTCTTTGCTGATAATCAACTTAGACCATGAAGACAAGCCCGTGTATAAACTGCGTCCATAATACGTCTAAGCCGACCTTGCTGCGTCTAAAGCAGTAGGTACTGATATTACCAGACGATGGAACGCACATTTTAAGCCTGTCCAAAGTTTAGGGCCACGTCCTTCACGTTCTCAAAGATCATATTACGTCCTTAGGCGTTCCTAGTACGTCCCTAGTACATCTGTTTAGCTCTTAGAATGTTCGCCTAATTTTCAAGGATACTTTAGTTTGATAGGGGCTGTATAACATTTGCATAGACATAAAAGTGGCGTAGTACAGAGATTGGCTTACTAATTTGCGGACAAAGCCGTGTTGTCAGCCAAAATAAGCTGCTCACAAGAAGAACTGAGGACGTGGATCACGTGAAGCATTTTTAACCAGTAAGAACATGCTGATGACGTAGTTAAAGTGTGCTTAGCATTTACCTCGTGGTGTATGGTTTTGGCTCATTGTCATTCAATGAGACGGGGTTTTGGAGCACTCAAAACACATATTTAAGTTGAGGGGTAAGAACAGGATCAAATTTTTCTGCTCTTTTAAAATTCCTTTATCAGGATCTATGATTACACTTTCTATTTTAAAGGACACAAATAACATACAATATATAGACACAGTTTCGTATTGTATATCTGTATTGGATTCATTTAAATGCCTAACATGTAAACATATATATTGCACAGCATATTAATGTAAGCTACTTAATGTCTTAAACTAAAATATGGAAACACCTTGAGTTAGTAACACAAAATAACTTAATAACAGTGGTCAAAAATGCATTTCATTGGTGTTGGTTTGGTTAAAAAAATTCAAAGCATCTTTACTTACTTAATAAACAAATTATTTCGTAAAAAAACATGTGAGTATGATCAGGAAAAACCACAATCACAGACCGCAGACCAACCCATAGCCCGTGAGGAAGAGCCATAGAACATTAGCTGTCACAAGACAAGACATCAGAAAGTCCATAAAAGCAAAGCTACCAGGTCTTTCTACCTGTTATAGTTAGACGATGTTGACGCTTAGAATCGATTTAAAGCAAAGCATCCAGCTCTTTCTATTTCCCATCAAGACGTTTGCAAAACTAGACGGTCACAAAGTACTGAATAACAAAACAAGGACAAAACACAGAACCCCCACAAACAATGGGAGCAACAATATAACATTAAATGAATAACTACAGAACCACTACCTTAAAATCGACGACAGCCTAAGCCACTTTGGGCTGAAATGCATTTTACTGGTACTAAATCTTCGCCCTAGATTCTGTTGTTGTTAAAACTCAAGAATTGTTTAGCTTGCATGAACACTTCCTATATATTGCATTGTGCCATTACAGAGAAAAAATCTAATCAAATCAACACATTGTGATGATACAAAGAAAAGGGTTCATGACACAGATAGTCCAAGCTCAAGAAAACCTCATGTTAAGCTGTGGTGGGCACAGCCAAAGATAGGCATCACGCACCATCCAACCAATTAAAAATTTACGTCAGAAACATCATTTAGTCTGAGGACTGACCCACCGTTGTGCAACTACAGAGGAAACCATAGCTATAAACCACGATTGAGTTTACAACTAGACATGCAGACTGTCGCATGATATCCATGTTAGATCCAATTTTTATAACGTTCTATCATCTTTTTGAATCGATCAGTAAAATTAGGTTTTCCGAAAATTATGTCAAAACTTCAGGTTATAATGGAAAAATTACTGTGTTGCATGAGCTGTAGAATAGCATTCCTCATCACCTAAATATATGCCAATCAATCTTATGTAATTTAATCATAAAACATGCAATAATTTCAATTCGCACATACTTTCACTCGATAAAATCTAGAATTACGAGGGGTGATCAGGAAGTTCGCGGAAAATAGTTGCCATTTCTACATCGTTTGATCAATAACGCTGGAATTACAGCACATAAAACTGCAGCATATATGCACTTGATCGGTTACAAGATGCTTGATGTTAATTGTCTACGTGCGTTACAGTTGTCGTCAAGGCAACGCTATATAGCGCGAACTGGCCAATTTTACGTTGTATTTTGACGTTTTACTACACAACCAATTAAACTTCAACGTTTTGTAAAATTTTGTTATGCTGTGATAGCCCATATTGAGTTCCATGCATATTTAACGACATATTTACTTCTCTTCTATGCAAACTTTTAAAGATTTATATCAAACGGATGGTGTTCTAAATCGAAACGAATAACAGTACTTAGTCTGTCAAAAAGGAAAAGCATTCAACTGCTATGAACCCACTGTTTTGGCATGTCAATTCTTTAAAATAAACTATTTGCACACTTCGAAAAACACCCCTTTTCAGGACAGTAGATCTAATATTGATAGTTAAGCCCAATATTGTAATTTTTGTGATAAACACTGACAAGAAAATTCGTTTTTTGTTTTAAAATTGACAAAAACTCAAAAAGTTAAGACATTTTAGGCCTGTCTTTTGGACTGAAACCTATCAATTTGAATATATAGCGCAGCCGAATATTTTAAAAACCTCACATTATGTTCAAAGAATGACGGAACATTATTTTCCGTTAAAAATACCGATCAATTCAAACACAACTACGAGTTTTAGCCCCCAGAAGCAACCCATGGATGCATATGGGCCGGTTGCAGCGAAGTGACGTCACAGCGGCGCCTCGTGCGCATACGTCTGGCGTCACATTTTCTAAATTACATATTCAGTCAACTTGCTATGAATGGTAGTTTATATTTATGAATTTTCATTGCAATCGATAAAAGCAATGCGATTTAATAGCACTTTTCCGCGAACTTTCTGATCACCCCTCATACTTTTAAGACTGGTCTAGATTTTTGGACACTTTTATTTTTTTTCATTTTGTTCACTAAATTATACGTGTACTCACCTACAACTGGGGCTCTTTCTTCAATATGCCAGTAGACATCTGGCATAAACTGTTTCCAATCATCTGGTATATGCCAATATGCAGCAAGCTTGCGAACTGAGAGCTGGTGGGTAATGTCATCAACACATGCTATATGTATATTCTATGAAAAAAATGGAAAATAATTTAGAAATATGTATTTATACTCTAGTAAAGTTATAAGGAATTATGTGTCTTCATTTTTTTGCATTCATAAAAAGTGATGCCCGATTCTTAAGTTGAGCCTTAATCTACATCCAGACATTGTAGGCATGAATAGCTAATGTTTTGATGGGATTTTCATTGGTGCAGTCCCATCTGCACACCAAAGCTGCATTTGCCCTTTAAACAGGGACATAAATTTTATCTGCTGGCTCGATTATAGATCACTGTTCACTTTGCTATAAACTGTCACATGACAAAGATTCAATATCAAGATGCACAAAGTAAGCTTAAATATGCATCATTCTACTGTTGTTGGTCTTTATCAATTAACAGATCAATTGGCATTAAAAATAGTCTATACAATCAGTATTCCAGATGCTTCGGTTAGTGAAATAATGCCATGTGTTGAAAAGGATTTACTGCCAATTGTTAATGAAGTAATATCATTACATAAAGTCATACAACATACCGTTGTTAACATAATGAAACAAAATTTCGATATGTAGTACTTTAAATGTCATGTGATAATGTGAATCTAAAATTTGTGCTCAAGATTTATTGAAATTAATACACTGATTGGCAAAAAGCGATAAAATGCTTGGCTAGCCTCACACGTTGTCTCTTTTCCTCAACTCGCTAAACAAAATTATACTAATACCTGAGCACTGATGTTAGAAATTTATAACATAGTTAAAGGATGACAAGTAGCATACCTGGTTTAAAAAAAGCATGACTTACAGCAATACTTAATCTCGACCTCTTTAATTTCACAGGATGGGTCAGGGTAAAAGTTAAACGAGTATGATCAGAAATTGCAGCAATCACACACTGCAGACTTACCTATGGCACCATGAGGAAGAAAAATAATACACTAACAGTCACATGGCATCAAAAGGCAATTAAAGTAAAGTGACCAGCTCCCTCTTCCCCACCAAGATGCTTGCAAAACTAGAAATAATACTACGTACTGCACGATAAAACAAGTACCAAACACAATAAAAGCAGCAACAATGGGAGCAATAATAAGCAAATAGTCAACAACAAAACCACCACTTTAGAACAGGCAGTAGCGGGATTGGATTAATTGTATTGACCAAATCTTCGCCCTGGATTCTGCGGATGTAACAACTGTTTAGCTCTCTTGGAGGCTTCCTAGCTCACATGTATCATCGCAAGGAAACAATAAAATCAATTAAAATACTGTGATAAAACAAAATGACTCTAAACAGTCAGAGCTAAAGAAAAGCCCAAGTTGATACATCAACAAACTTTGATGACCATGACATGAAACTTGGTTGGTTGGTGCCTTTACTTGTTTTTGACTGAGGATACAGTGGCCCACCTTGTGGTTTTTTAATGTCCTTGGCAACTTTAATTATGAATCACTTTCTTTATTTCAGCTCATTTACTTAATTTTACGACCCTTTTGAGTGCACTATAATGAACCACATGGTATATTTTTATCAAATTTGGCAAACATATGCATGCCAACATTCCGTATTCACTAGTATGCAAAACTATTTTTTTATGGTTGAGGGTTTGCTGAGCATCAGTCCAGCCTGTTGTGGTCAGTTAGTTAAATTGCTTATATTTCTTGAACCACATGGGATATTTGGATCATATTTTGCATACTTATTTATTTTAATATTGTCCAGCCACTGGTATGCAAAATGGTGAGGAGGGTTAGCCTTGCATCATTTTGGCTGATCAAGGTATTTTAGTAAAATGCTTTAAACTCTTGAAACACATGGTATATTTTAATAAAATTGTGCATATTTATACATTTTTACATTATCGAGACACAGGTGTGCAAAACCGTGACTAGGCTTTGCCAAGAAAAATGTTGCTCTGAACATTTATTCTTCATAAATCCACAGAACCCTCCAAAATAATATCAACTTTTTTTATGAGTCACCAGAATTGGCCGTCTTATTAGCAAATACGTGTTTGCCTATCAGACGGCCTATCAGCCATAAGCGAGGCTCTATTTTGGCTTAAAAACTATGGATTCAGTTCTGTACAACATAAGCAAATTAACTCCATTGTTGCAAGAATATGCTACTTTGTTGGAAAATAACCATCTTTTGCTAATATATATTGATACAGCTATTTAATATTAAGCATTTCCTAACAGAGTGACGGTATAATTATATATTGAGATGTTGGAAAATACGAATATACATATGTATATCTTGACCAAGCTGCAGGGCAGAGTTTTTAAAAAAATATGGGATATAAATACATAGAGTTTCAGCACTTATCCTAACTTTGCTTTGAACGTGGTACATCATCAATATGAGAAGCCCCCGTGGTGTAGGGGATAAGCACCATGCCTTGTAAGCCAGGGGTTGCAGGTTCGATTCCCGGCTTCTCTATAAAATCACTTTCGGTTGAGCCTTCAGGAGTTTCCAGTCATATAATAAACACACAAATCATAAACCCTCCCAGCCCATTACTGGTTTTTACCCATGGAAAAGCCACAAAAAGTTTTCAGGTAAATAAATGCATGACCTGCAGGTGTGCACTATATACAAAGTATGAGTCAGTCTAGTCTCTCAGCCCGTTACCAGTTAGTAAAAATGCTCATTACTCTTGAACTGCATGGCATATTTTGATCACATTTTGCATACATATGTATGCCAACATTCGTCTAACCACTGGAATGCGCAACAGCCTTTTGTGTTGGATGTGGCTATGCTGAGCATCAGTCCAGCTGGTCGTGGTTAGTAAGAATTTTGGTTTGGTTTACTTCTTTATGTCGCAGTCAACAGCTATGGTCATGTGGTGATGGTTAGTTCACCTAACCACACACTTATTCTTGGAAAGCTTGACTAAGCAATTGACCAGTATTTCGTAAACACACTTTTGCTTGTAACTGTTAACAACCCATCTTGAATTAGCGGGAGTATGGCCAAAGAATTTATTTCACTTTCAATCTCTACGAAAGTATGGGACCGGATCAGGATCAAACTCCCGACTCCTGGATCTGCAGTCAGACATATTAGTGACTGCGCTACGCAGCGCGGTATGGTCAGTTAGTAAAAATGCTCATCCTGAATCACATAGTATATTTGCTTATATAAACATGTCCAGCCAATGGTATGCAAAACTGTGACGAGGCTGCTGGGATAATTTTGAATGTAGAAATCTGCTGAAAATTACAATATCTATTTTAAATTGAAAACTATGCAAATCGAAATCACAACTGACAGAAATATTTTGAAGACTTGGTTTCGAACTTTTGGACAACCCACAAGTGTGCACTATTTTCATTGCGTGAGCTCATCTATCCATTCACTTTGCTTTCCACACACTCCTTCTGGCACCGGATACTGATTAATCTACGTTTACCATGGGTCGTGCACATTACAGTTAGTTGATTTTGTTAATTAAATGCTCCTGTGTTATACTTTATTGAGGAAGTTTGTAAGGCTTTACTTCAGTAACAAAAAAATTAATCAAGTTGAAATATTTACAAGTTGTATTTTATCACATGTTATCAGTCTAGAAATGATATAGCGCTATGTATTACAATCGATTAACAACTAGTGGTTGACAATATATAGTTGTCTAGCAATACCTTATAACGTCCATAACAACATTGCGTACATAATAATCAAATCTTAATGTGTTCGCGCCAAAACAGGATTTCCAAGTAATTGAAAGTAATATGGTGAATAGAATACTGCTTTCGTGCTCTTAGTATCGTTAAATGTATTAAACTCGTTGCATAAAAGCCTAGCATTATATCTCTTTTCCCAACTTGCTTTGTTTAGTTTGTCTTCCTGGTGTCTTGTGATGGTTGTGTGGCTCTTCCTAGCGGTGCCATGGGTTTGTCTGCGGTTTGTTAGTGTGGTATTTTCTGATCATACTCATTTGCTATGTTTGTTTAAACATTTATTAATACATGGACACTTATACAAGATCCTCTAATAACCATCCAAGTTGTGGTGACTGTTATGTGCTCTACAGAAGAAGTTCTATCATTGCTGATTGCTTTTAACCCTTTTATATACTAATGGATTATTTCTTCTGGTTTGATACAATAAAGTTGGGATAGTCCATAGTTCATATCAAGGGGTATCAGCTTATGATTTTCAAAAAGTATTGTTTTCTTTTGTCTGAAGATCTTATTTACCTTTAAAAACAGTATAGACCTGGATAAAATGCATTATGCTGCATTTCATCTGGGTCTTCACTGTTTGCAAAAGTACTTGCTTAGGGGTTTCCCGAATACATAGGGTTAATGATATCATCGGGTATAGAATTTCAAGATTGATCCAGGCATAGTAATTTAGTGAAATTGTGCTATTCCTTATCATCCCACTGATGGGAAAAGAAGCTGGTTGAATTGCAGATCATGTTCTTGTTTATAACTGTTGCTGGATAAAACAGCTATGTTATTGTGTTTATGTATCTTGGTGTGTTGGGTTTGCCATGATTTTGTCAGTTCTTTCGATAACTTTATTTGATGTTGCAAGACTAATGTTAGTGAATATGATCCAGAAAAGTCACATTCATTGATTGTAAATCATCCTATAGCACCAAGCACAAGAACAACTGTAAACCAAATTGACACATGTTTGAGCAAGAGCACAAATGAGCCGCGACACAGGATTTCTAACAATATGGTATGTGCAACCAATCAAGCCTCAGATCAGCCTGCGTATACGCACAGTCTGATCGGAGCATTTGCTAGTTGTTTGAATATTTTATGAATGTTCAGCTACTGACTGAACATCATTAGGAGTTTCTAAGCTTAAAAGGAGACTGCACAGGCTCGTCTGAGTCTACACTTGTCAAAATACCACACTGTTGACAATCACATGTCACAGCTCAAATATCAAATGGCTCTCTCTCACTGTCTGTCTGTTTGTCTGTATATTTGTCTGTCGTTCTGTCTCTCTCTCTCTCTTTCTCAGTAAAAAGATTGTCAAACTAGTAAGGATATGAGACACTAATTTACTAAACAAGTAACAAACGTATAACTGTCTCACCGCATTACAATTAAAAAACAAGTAGCCACAACCACTAAGGGGCTTATATTTACCAAATGTTCAATTTTAGCATACTTGTTGGTAAAACACATAGCTACAAAAACTTACTTGCTCTTGATGGGTCATGTCCTTATCTAGGATAACTGAAATTTAAAAGACATATTTAAACACATGGTGAACAATCTTAAAACATTCTTTTATCCCATATAAGCCTAGCGTCCTTTTTGTGGGATATTGACAAACAGTGGTGCAAATCCAGATCAGACGCCGCAAGACGCGGCGTCGGATCAGGTTCTCCACTGTTTCTTTTAAGATTTGAATAAAATATAAAAAAAATACCACCCATCAATCCTAAATTTGGAAATAAGCTAATTCTCTTATAGAGGTAGGCAAGTATATTCTGCTTTAATGGATTATCTCATATGCCCGTATGAGAAACATAGCAAATATTTCAAACTTATTCATATCCCTTTAATTGGTCAGATATATATGCGTTAACTTTAAAGCTAAATTATCAAATATCGAAATGACCCTTTGGCAGTGATCTTTAGTTAACCCTGTGTGATTGTTTTTGGATTTTCTGCTTATATTAAAATCCAATAGAACAATTCGTCAATTACAACCAGGAAATGATATAGGCATATCTAAGGCACTTCTGGTGACGGTGTCACCTGACCCGGGATACCAATGGTTAAGTGACAACGTCACAATTATACATCACAAACGAGAGGCAAGAGGTTAGCCCTTTCCCAGCAGGTGACCACAAGGCATCAACAAACAGACATGCAGGAAAGCATAACAAAACAAGACAGAAATAACGTAAATGATCCACAAAAGAAGCACCGCCTTAGAACGGTCAGTAAAATATTTTACTGGAGGGTTTAGACCGGTTTAACAGTGCACCAACCTCACCCTTAGGTCAGATGAGGATCAAGACACATAGATGGTTGGTTTGCGTGAAATACCCCTAACTTATCAATGCATCATCTCCTAGAACATATAAATCAAGATATAAAAAGTATATAAAGTAAAGATATGGACTCAACAATAAATAAAACTGAATACTGGAACAAAATAAATCCAACAGGTAAAACCTGGTGGGCCTGACAACAACCAATACATCAGGCCCCTACCATCTCATCAATAGATAATTCTTTAAGTTGGAACCGTCATAGAGTCTGAAGTCCGACCAACTGACGTGCAATAAAACAGGAAAGCAAAGTTGCCAACCGTGATTGGGTTGACCACCAAGCATGCCGATTGCTGCAATACATTAATGTTATAGCCAATCTTTTTATAATGGAAAATTATTTTTATGAACTGTGCTGAAGAATTGTTAGAGCCAGAAATCTTCAATTTATACACCAAGTCACTATTGAACTCAGGTTCCGAAAATTCTTGGCGCAAGAGAGATTTAAGTCCAAGTTGGAATTTAGATATCAAATCATAGTATCGTCTTTAAAATTTAGGAAAGGTTTTGCGAAGCTTTTGATGTTGATAGCCTTGTTTTAGAAGTTTCTGAGTTAACAATTTATAGCGAGTGTTGAAGTCAGCAACATGGCTAGATGCTCTAGCAAAACGAATGAGTTGAGGGATATAGACTCCATAGGATGTAGAGCGAGGAACCTCACCATCTAAAACTGGGAAATTGACAATTTCAAAATCGAAGTTGTCACGTTTATCATAAATTTTGGTAGAAACAGTATTATTAGAAATTGACAAATGCAAGTCTTTGGTATCAGAGGTATTCGCTTTATTACGTTGAGCTCTGAAGGGCATATTTGACTTACCAAAGTGTCAAAATAAACATTAATGTTTAAAATATCGTCCAAATATCTGGATGTAGTGTTAAAAGCATCAATAATATCAGCCTGCTTATTATCAGAAAGGGGCATCATTAAGCCCCTTTCATAACAAAACAGGAATAAATCTGCAATCAAGTCACATACTCAAACTATACTTTAGTTTTTAATTAACTAACTTTTACTCAGTAAATGATTGGCAGAAATAATAATCTAGGGTTATGAGACTAAATATGGAGCCAGTTCATGAGATGCTTTTTTATAATTGTATATGTGCGCAGTGCAAGTTCAGATAAGACTGCGCATCGGCCAAGTCTTGCTAGGGCCTTAACTGTTTGCACTAACAAGATTCAGGTTTCAATTAAGGAAACATAATTCATGCATGTTTACAAAATGCTTCAAGCATATGTTCACGCATATGTTTTAAACCACCAAATTCTAAAAAGACTGTATATCATAAAAGAATTTGGCGCAATACAATTTAATAACAATGTCACCAATATAAAGAAACAATATATGCTATTGTTCCATATAGATTCAGCGGATGAAATGATCAACCATACTTCTGCTTACTTTTTCATCTAAGTAATCAACATTTGACTATTATTAAAGCTTGGCTCTTAATCTGTTACTAGCGCTTTATCTATGGTCGTACTTAAGAATGCAGAATGCACTTTTTCTCAAAAGTAAGCGTTTCAGGTTATTGTTATACAGGAAAACAACTTCTTAAACGTGGTTTAACTACCAATCTTGGTCAAAATATGCAGAGCATCTAATTTAAGGACTATGCTTTAGTTTTAACATTTAAACACTGACATACTTTAAAAGCAAAATGCATGGATAGCACTTTTAATTTATATCACGAAAATAATTGAAAAACAATTGTTATGATTGTATGCATCTGCAAGTAAAACATGAACAAACTTGGCTAATTAAAACGATATTAAAGAATCAAAATGTTAACTTTTTGAGAAAGGGGCAACTATTTCATTTGACATTTGTTTAACACCATAGTCCGTCTTTGACAAAAAGTAATTTCGGCAATCCATAAAAACTTTAATATCTTGCTATATTATTCATTCTATCGTTTTCCATTTATACAGTTGGGGATGGGTTATCGGTCAATTTTAGCTAATTTTTGCTCTGCCATAGTATTTACATTAGGTTACTGAAATATTTGCAATGTGTTAGATGTGAGTTACCTTTATCATCCTGACATGGGATTCCATCAAACACGTTTACACTTTTATCTATATTCACATTGTTGTCTATAATCGTTACACCATCAGAGGTTGCATTGATCTGATTAAAATCTGTCTCTGCTGTTACTAGTATTTTGTAAGTCTAGAAATAAAATAAAACAAAATAGACTCATGAAAATATAACCAATTTATTCAATTAGTTAATGTTCACATGTTCCTGCAATTAATTAAGAACTAACTATTATTTTTATACCCGAATAGCAAGTTTTATGTGCAGAATAAGAAAAACCCTAAGAGCATTAAATAGTTAATGCCTTGGACCAGATGGTTTTATTAGATTATGAATGGTACAAAATAATGTTTTAGTATTACATTAAAAATTATTGTGTGCCCTTTGCTACTGTTAACAGTCATTTTAAAGATGTATCTCGTACTGCCTTCAATGTGTTGTTCCTGCCAGCTGTGTCCATCGTATTGTTGGAGCAGCTTAAGACATGCCTACTAGGCAGCGTTACACTCTCATAATATAGAAAAACGTATTTTTTAAAATTAGAAAACTATGATTAGTTGTAAAATGAACTAATTATAAAATTTATTAAACAGTTTTTGTAGAATAAACAGATCATTTATGCATAAAATTTGATAAAATATAAGTATTATATTTGTCCAGGCTGTTTGAGACTCAATTCTGTAGTCAGCGCTATCACATGTGGCAATTAAAAAAAACATTAAAGCAACACATTGCAAAGAAACCATTACTTTACAGCTCTGACAAAGAGGTGCGCTTAATTAATAACCTACTTCAGATTGAAAGATAATGGTAAACATCATTGAGAAACGCAAGCTCATCAGCGGCCACCTTATCTACGTCTCAGATGACAGAAATATTAGAAATGATGCATTTATTAATATGTTCATGCTACCACAAATAAGCCTTGACATGAGAAAGCCTATCTTTGAGGTTTTGCGAACAACAAATGTGCAGATCAGTCTGCGCATCCGCACAGTCTGATCAGCGCCTTTGTTATTCGTTTTTTGAAAAGAATCATATGTAAACTTGCTACAGTTGATATTTAAATTTTCTAGCTAGTCTCTGAAGCTAAAAAGAATGGTTTGAAACTCTCTTTTTCGGAAACCCCCAATACAGTTTTTCTCGCGACGAGGCCAAATGAGCAGTTATCCAGCAAAAGATGCTGTGAATTTGACCAGGAAATGCCACAATCGCATACTGCAGACCAACCCATGACAATGTCAGGAAGAGGCAAAGAAAAATAACAGCAACATGACATCAAGAAGACAATAAAAGTAAAGCGATCCGTTTTCTCTTCCCCAGCAAGATGACTGCAAAACTAGAAAGGACACAAATCTCTGTATAGCAAAACAAGGATCTAACACAAAAAACACAGACAATGTGAGCAACAAATAAACAATGAATAAACAAGACAACCACAAGTTGGCATGTGCGACCAACAAAGCCTCTGCTCAGCCTGCACATCTGCACAGTCTGATCAGAGTCTTTGATGAGCACTCTATAGGTTGTCAAGGGCCCCGTGTTTCTTCAGACAGAAACTAAGACTGATCAGCCTCTGCGGATGCGCAAGATGATTTAAGTCTTGGATGTATGCATATGTCATCTTATAATTGGTGTTATATACCCGCTCAAATAATCTAAGATGTACCCATATAAAACTTAACAACCTCATAAGATAGAGTGAAACTACACAATTTGAAAACACAAGACTTTGTTGATTTGAATATTGGATTGCTTGATAACAGGAAGTGTAGCAATTTTCATGCCTATAGCACACGCTGCTTAAATGGTATTCAACTTTCTTTCAGGACCCAATATCAATATTCCAAAACTACTAGAATTATATAACAAAATACATCAATACTTTAGTATTTTTGTGAATACGAATAACACACTCCATTGGCTACAATAGTAGTTGTTACAAGCTTTGGGTAATATGTAATGAAAGAAATGGGCACTGAAAAAAGAGAAAGTAAACAATATCGATTGTAATGGTTTGTTTATGAATGTTATGGAAACTGCATAGGCTCTCATCCAATGAACACCGGCTTTAGATAGTATACATATTTCTGTCAGAGTCAATGAGTCAAAAAGGGAAAGAACATGAAACAGAATCAAATTAAATTGTAGTATGGGCTGATTCAGGGTGGCCAATCACATGCTACACAATTGGTATTATCACATTTTTATTTCAGTTCACTGGTCGATTCAATGTATGTTAAACCTTTTTATCGGTTTCAGAAATTTTACTATTGCAGAGTACCCTGGCTGTACAGCAGATCATTCTGTCATTTACTTTTTCAGCTAAAGCAGGCAGTTCTTGTGAAAAGCCGTGCAAAACATGCTGGAAGTGATATGACAGGAATCACACTTTTTTGTCAGTACATGTCCAACTGGCTAATTTATTCAATCTAGGAGTAATTTATGCATTTCAATCATTACCTTTTGTGAATAGAAATCAGTTTTTACAGATTAAGTATAGGCGTGTTATTCCTTGGAGAGGAAAATGGCAACAGAAAACAATGAGAAGAATAACACTGTATGATAAGAGTCACACTTGAAACTAAACTGAGATAGTACTATTCCTTGGAGAGGAAACTAGCAACAAAAGACGATGAGAAGAATTACACTAAATGATAAGAGTCACACTGGGAACTGAGATAGTAAAATAAGATGGGAATCACACTCCTTTGTGTAGTTCAAAACTTGCTAGCTCATCTGGAGTGGATCCAAGTCAGTATATGCTATGACCTGTTGTCCATTTACTATCAGTCAAATGCATCCATCTGACTGTCTATCATCAACATTCAAATATTCGACAATTCCCACCAGAAGCATAAGTTGGATTGAGCTGAAAATTAAGATTTAGACACCATGCCAAAGATACTAAATCAGAATTGCTAAAAGAATATTTCTATATGCAAGATATGGTTGCAGTGGTGACCATCATAAAATTCATCAAATGATATTTCCTCCCCAACCGTGTTTAGGATTGAACTAAAACTTGGTAACATCCGGTTACTTTTAACATTAAAAAATTATAAAATCATTTAGCTTCGATATCCAAGATGGCCACAGTCCAATTGCAATATCCAAAATCTCGAAATTGTTCAATATAAGACTTCTGCCAAACTAAATGTCAGATTGTATTGAAACCTCGGTGGAGGCATCATGGAAACATGGAAATTCATAGTTGCTATAATCCGTACATTTCGATATCCAAGATGGCCACAGTGACAGCAGTCTTGAAATCCTCTAAACGACATTTCCTCCCTAACCTTATCTTATATCAAACTGAAACTTGGCTGGACGCACCCAGGCATTTAAGTAGCTGAACCATATGCCAGATAAAGCCAAAGCTTGGTAAGAGGCATTTGGGCATAATGGCATCTTCGAGTTGACATTATGCTTCTGTTTGGATATCTAATATGGCACCCATTTTTCAACTCTTCACATTACATCTCAAAAAACAAAAGGCAGCTATTGTGAAATTCTTCAAATGACATCTGCTCTAGAAAGTCATTATGATTGAATCGAAAGTTGATGGGATCTCAATATTGTAACATAACAGGTCATGATCAGTCTCATCCAGGTAAGTTATTCTGGTCCTTTTGGACCTCTAGATGGCTTTAACGGTGGCAATAAGATTGAAAGCAAATGAATCAGAAAAAACATGCCTTTATCAAACAATGCAATATATCCTAAATCAGGTCAAAATAGGACATAAAATAATAAAGTTAAGGCAATCTAAGAATAAAAAAGCCAATGAAGACCACCGTTTTTAATATTTAATTCACTTCCTGTTGGAAAACCAATAAAATACTGCCATCGGTGGATTTTCTTTTCCACCTTGAATTGGATGTCAAACAATTAGGAGCCAGAACTCAAAATTGGATGCACGCACACAGGTGTTACAGAAGTTTTAAATTGCTAAAATAATTTGAGTTTAATATCAAAGCTGGCGGCCATGACAGCCATCTTGAAATTATTTAAACAGCATTTCCTCCCAAACCATATTTCTGATTAAGCCAAAACTTGGTGGGAGGTATTGCCTGGAGTCATAGAGTTGACATTTTGCCTCTATTTGGATGTCTAATATGGCAGCCATTTTAAAATCTTCACATTGCATCTCAAGAACCACATGTTGGAATGAACTGAAACTTTGTGGAGGCATTGGGACAAAAAAGGATATTATGATTTGCTAAAATCATACATTCAGATATACAAATAGCAACCATAGCAGGCATCTTGAAATGAGTCGATGTGGCAACATGAGTTTTTTATAATTTCTTCATAGCAGGTCATAATTAGTCGCATCAAGATGATTTTGGGTGTCTTGGATCTCTAGTTGGATTTAAAGGGAATGGCAAAGTTGATAGCAAATGAAGCTGAAAAACATGCTTTTATCAAACCGTGCAATGTGCCAAAACCCTAGTCGAAATCAGACAAAAATAAGAAATTTAAAGCAATCCAAAAATAAGAAAAGGGGCTATAGAGGCCCCAATGTTCAATATTTGATTCACTTTCGTTTGGAAAATCCAATAAAAACCTGTCATTTGTAGATTTTCTTTTCCCACTTTATCCAAATGTCAAACATTTGCAATCAATCTACTGTTTTCGAAAATAGTAAGTGAGTATGAACAGGAATTACTACAGATCAGCCTCTCTGGTAAGACCTGAGTCAAAACCTATTGCAGATAACAAAACTCAATAAGTCAAAGGCGATAGCAAATGAATGCATAAAATGAGCTGGGATTACATGCTTTTCCATAGGTGATCATTGGCATCGTGCATGTAAACTTGGTTTAGAAAATTTGCCTATGACGAACCATCCCTGGCACACCATGTACCATTATGATACCATGGGTCATTTAGGTCATTACCATTAACATTAAAAGTAATATACAATAATGACATCAATGACCCCTTGTGTCATTGAACTACTACAGTGGATGTGTGTTGTATTACTGACGCAATCTACACAGTAAAGGCAAAGATAATTTTCTGGAAATTTGAATTTTAAATATTTATACACATATTCATAAATTCAGTTAATGACTGTGCACGTCAGCTGTTCATGTTGCTTCAAAGAAAGTATTTAATGGTACTTTTAGTACATATGTTCAACAGATATTTACACATCTAGGTATAGAGCAGCGCAGTCGCTCTGTGGTAGAGTATTAGACTTGAGGTTGAAGGGTTGCAGGCTCAAAAATCACTGGAGACATTGTTTTGTGCCCTTGAGCAAGACACTTTATCATAAGCTTAGTAGTGGTTTAACCCAGGTAGACAGGAAATCGTCCAAACATTACTGACAAATTGTTGACTGGGGTGTAAATCAAAAACCAAACAAACATCAATGTATGTATTTAATATCATAATGACATGATCAGGTTTCTATATCTTAAGAATCAAAGGTGAGATGAGTCTATGGTGTAGCATGTGACAAGCGATTAGGGATAAATACTTCAAATATCCTACAGAAACATACATTGCACTTTAATTGCATGGACAGTAGGGGAAAGTAATGTGATGATGTAGTGTCATGTGTATAAAACGTTTTTTAACGTATTGGAAGTACTATGTGTACTATGCAAATTACAAACCTTACTATATGTGATACGAGCAAAGGTAGCCTATATAAGTAATAAACCACCTTTGACGGTTGAGCATGCTTTTCTACTGATGGAGTTAGTTGGCTGATTGGCTCACGTTACAATATTATTCATACACAACAGTCCTGTAGCATAAAATCTATGCAGTTTTCAAATATAAATATACAAGTGTGATTCCCATCTATTTGGACTAAGTATGAGGCATATCTATTTTGCTTGAAACTTAAAAGTTATTCTTATCATATGGTGTGACTCTGATCATTGTCTTTTTTTCCGGTGTTATTTGCAACTTTCAATTTTACTGCATATAATAAATGCCTGTCATTATTTTATTTACCAATTGCAATTTTACCAATAAAATACAGTTGATGCAGAAAAGAATATAGGGCGCAGCAGAAACGCTCAAAGCATTGCTTGACAAGCGTGTGATTCAAACCAACTCACATAACACAATCTTTGGCAAATTTTACGAGAACTGTACTACTCTAGTCTAAACGTTTAGCATCACAAAGAAGAGCTACCTAGTACAGATACTCTACACTAAGTGTCATTTCTGAAATCTACCAAAAACCTTTCAAATAATTGTTAAATATACATGTGCCTTCAATCGCACGCAAAATAGTGTTAGATGAACATATGCGTATCATGTGGTTGTCCACCTTGATATTGATAGCTGATAGCTATTAAACACAATTATACATTTATCAGTGTTGTTGGATCTTTATTTGGTTTGCTTAAAGTTGATTCTAAGCATCAACACCGTCTAACTATAACAGGAAGAGAGAGCTGGTTGCTTTGCTTTTATTGTCTTACAGATGTCTTGATACAGTGTAAATGTTCTGTGACTCTTCTTCAGGGAGCAGTGGGTTGGTCTGAAGTGTGTAATTGTGGTATTTCCTGATCATACTCCTTACTTTTTGGTATAAAGACAATAGAAGATGTTTGTGGCGCAAATTGTTTTTATACGTTTATGCACAATATATTTAACATTTATTATCATTTTGAAGAGTCTATTTAGGGGCTTGAGAGTTGTTCCATTTGCCATTAATATTCATGAAAAAGATTTATTGCAATCAATCTACTGTTTTCAAAAATAGTAAGTGAGTATGAACAGGAATTACTACAATCACAAACCGCAGACAACCCTGTGGCACTGCGAGGATTAGCCGCTCAACCATCACGAGATACCAGGAAGACAATTTAAGCAAAGCAACCAGCTCTCTTCCCCATCAAGATGATTGCAATACTAGAACGGACACAAAGCAACGTACAACAAAACATAGAACAATTACAGACTCCCACAATTAGAGTAACAATAAAAAAAGTCAACAACAACATAACCACCGCCTTAGAACGGACAGCAGCCTAAGCCAACGGAGGGGGGGGTTAAATGCATTTTACTGGTGACAAATCTTCGCCCTAGATTCTGCTGTTGTTGAAGTACAAGAAATGTTCATGACTTTATTCCAAAAAGCCACACGTCTACTTTTGTCAGCTCTGAGAAATATGCAAACTTGCCAGAGCAAGCAAATTACTGGTGCATTTTAAATCACCATTAGATCCACACATAAATAAACCAAATATCACAGAAAATAAATTCAACACATAGCAAGTTGCATAATATGGTACCAGTTACTAGGATACTTCCCAAAACAGCTTTTAGTTTTCCATTGACTGCTGTTAATCTCTCCTTTACATCACGAAGGTGTACTTTCTAACCGACATACCATTAAGCTGATCCACATTTTAAAATGAAATAAGCAGGCTTGTTATACAAAATGGCTACAATAAATGATAAACATGTCCATAACACAGCTACTAATGAGACGTTGAAGACATACAATGGGCCTCGACGCGAGGAAACCTGTCTTCAGGTTGTTGTGAATAACACAGTCGCAGACAAGCCTGCGCATACGCGCAGTCTGATCAGCGCCTTTGTTATCGCTTTTTGATAAGCATCATATGTTAATTGTGACAGGTGAAATTTCAAATTGCCAGCTAGTCTCTATAGCTGAGGAGACTGGTTTGAAACACGCTTTGCTGGATACCACGAAGACAGGTTTTCTCGCGACGAGGTCCAAATGTAACATGTCAGAACTAATGGTGTGATGATCTGTATGAATGATGATGCATAAAATAACAAATTTTAACTGTGACTTTTAGGAATCTATTCACAAAGAACACTTTATAATTGTATTACCTTGAAAGCGTCCAACTGTAGTCTCAGGAATGTTGTAGCTCTTTCTATCCCAAGATATATACATGTACCATTCAGAATAGCATCATTCTCATCTATTACACAGGCAGTGTATTTCACAGCTGAATAACAGTGTTCAAATCCATACCATCGTGCGGACAATTCGGTTGTGTTTTTTTGATAGTCAATATCGTCAATGTCTTGTACCTTCAAAACAACAATGTTATTTGGTACATGTAACAACTTGTATATTTAGTGACATACATGTCTTCTAAATAATAATAAACACAAATTGCAGGTCAGATAAACTAAAGAAAACAGTAATTTATCATATGACGTCGCGTCTGGGAGTGAAATAACGCCATGCTATAAAATCTGTAAACCACTAGTGGTTTATCGATTTACGGGAAACGTTATGACGTTCATAACAACGTTGCGTACATAATGACAATATTATAACGTGTTACCGTCAGCAATGAAACTTCAAAGATATCTTAATGCCATATGATAAATAGAATCTAACATTCGTGCTCTTGTATTATTGAATTTATTAAACTCGTTGCGAAAAAGAGATAAAATGCTCGGCAAGCCTCGCATTTTATCTCTTTTCCCCAACTCGTTTAATAAATTCAATAAAACATGAGCACTCATGTAAGATCCTCTATCTATCAATTGTGTTGCTAGGGACAGATGTCTAGGGATATGTTGTAATCATTCGGCAAGCCTAATGATGCAGAAGTGTGATCAAAGAGACACATTTCAAACTTCATAGATAATGCAAAAAAAGTTGGTGAGTATGATCAAGAAATATGACAATCACACACTGCAGACTGACCCATGGCACCATAAGGAAGCGCCACATAACACTAACAGTCACAAGACTTCAGGAAGACATTTAAGTAAAGAAACTAGCTCTTTCTTTCTTATCAAGTTGCTTGCAAAACTAGGACACCTTTGGCTGTATTTTTATTTTATTTTGACCTGTCATTACGTCACCAACAATACAATTCAGCAGAGACAGTAGTGTTCAAAGCAGAAACAATGTTTTAGATCACAGCATAGTTTCTGTTGTTGGAACAAAATAGTTTAAACATGTTAAAATACATGCAATAATTTCTGTGCTACACTAAATGTGTACCATCAGATTCGAGGAGAGGCAAACATCTGATGATTTGCAAGTACAAAATAAATGTTTACTACTCTTTATTTAACAAGAGGCAAATACACTTAAACACCAATATGAATCTAGGCATTATATCTTTTACTCTTTTGAAATAAACACAATGTGCATACTCAAATTGTATTCTAGCAAGGCATACATTCCATATGCAAAATGATTGGTAGAAAACAAATAAATACCTATATAGAGAATCTATTTGTATAATCAAAACCAAACCCTTATAACTTTTATATGAAATGAGCTGTCCACATTTCTAAATGATTTAGTGTAATCTAATGACAGATCGATCAGAACAACATAATATCTAGTTGCACAATTTAAAATGCTTTGCAAACATCTCCCTGAAGAAGTGAGAGCTGGTTGTTTTAATTTAATTGTCTTCTTGATGTAGCTGTTGGTGTTATGTGTCTCTTCATCGCAGTGCCATATTTTGGTCGGTCTGCAGTGTGTGATTGTGGCATTTTCTGGTCATACTCACTTAGTTGTGGATATGTTCCTGGTTTAGTTTTCAAAAGTAACAATATATTAATTAATGAAATAAGCTGATATCCAGCAAAAGTACAAAGTTGGCATGTAAGTCTAGTGAAGGCACACATCAACCTATGCATCCGCACAGTCTAATCATAGTCTACGACGGGTGCTCTATGGGTAGCCAATGTTCCACGTTTCTAAACGTGAAGTCAATGTGTTAACGTTTCTAAACGTGCAATATGTAACTTAATTATATAAGTTGGTATCTTACAAAAGGTACATGTTGGCATGTGCGCCCATCGAAGACTCAAATCAGCTTGCACATCTACGCAGTCTAGTCAGTCTTAGATGGGCGCTCTTTGGGTAGCCAAAGTTCCAACGTATCTAAACGTGTAGCCAATGTTCCACCATTTCTGAACGTGCAAAGGCTACAATATGTAACTTAATTATTTAAGCTGGTATCCAACAAAATGTACGTATTGGTATGTGCGCCCAACAAAGACTTAAATCGGACTGTGCATCCGCACTGTCTAATCAGAAAAGCAAGTGAGTATGGTCAGGAAATCACACACTTCAGACCAACCCACGGCACTGTGAGGAAGAGCCTGTCATAAGACATCAGCAAGACGGTTAAAGCAACCAGCTCTCTCTTCTCCATCAAGATGATTGCAAAACGAGACTGACACAAAGTACTGAATAACAAAAAAGGACCAAACATGGAACCCCAACAAACAATTGGAGAAACAATCAACAATAACAGGTAATCAACAACAACAGAACTACCACCTTAGAATGGACAGCAGACTAAGTCACTGGGGGCTGAAAAGCATTTTACTGGTACCAAATATTTGCCCTAGATTATGTTTTTATTAAAACACAAATATTTTTCGCTCCAATGGAGGTTTCAAAACTATTGCAATGTATCATCACAAAGATACTATCTAACAAACTAACACACTATGATGATGCAAAGAGTCTACAAGTGGCACTCTAAGGGTAGCTAAGCGTCCAACGTTTCTTTTATCATAAAACTAAGAGACTCCAACCAGACTGTGAATCGTCGCTGTACGTATACGCCAACTTGCACCTTAATGCTGGATACTGGCTCATTTATAAGTAGAAGAGCTGTTGATGACTTTCTGTTTATTGTTACTCCCATTGTGAGAGTCTGTTATTGTTCTATGTTTTGTTGTAGGTTACTTTATGTCCATTCTAGTATTGCTGTCATCTTGATGGGGAAGAGAGAGCTAATTGCTTTGCTTAATTTGTCTTCCTGGTGTCTCATGATGGTTGAGCGGCTCTTCCGCATGGTGCTTAGGGTTTGTCTGCGGATTGTGATTGTGGCATTCCTGATCATACTCACTTACTATTTTATATACTTACCATATCACTTTTACTGACATCCACATCAATTACAACTCCAGCTGATGGTGGCAAAACATCATGTTGGTATGGTTTGGAAGTCACTCTGGTAGCTAGACCCGCTGTGTTATTTACTTGTATTGTTATGAAATATTCTTTACTGTGATGCATATCCCATTCTAGGTCATTTAATGGTATAGCTGTACAAGTTGGTGGTATCGTATGTTCACAAACACCAAAATGTTTCAAATCAGTAAAAGGATAAATATCAATTCCATATCTTGATGTTCCTGTAATATTCCATCCAATAACATTGGTAGTAAAGAACTAACTATTATATAAAATATATTCAAACACACCTCATCTATAAGCCAATGCGAAAAAATCATGTTATATGAAACAACAAAGTCACAGTTTTGAAACGCGAGGCAAGCATGTGCTAGCTGACGTCAATTGTCACTGCAAAATGACTTCAGTCATGGTGTTAGACAGTGAAACAGTCCAACCGTTGCAGAATTTCTTCAGTAAAATGACTGAAAGTTGGAATAAGCTGAATACTTCAAATATGTTTTTGTCGTTTATTGTGTATTTCTATCTGAATAGATTAACTCTAGTGCGTGAATTATTGAGTAATAATGACTGTTTGTCGGTCAGTTTTACAAAGATACACATGCTTGTCGTTTGATTTTCTTTACAACTGACCTCCAAACAGTGAATTATTACTCAACAATTCACTGCTAGCGCTGATATATTACTTAAATATAGAATCAAATACAATTCTCATTATGCGTATGCCAGATACTAAACAAGTCAAAGGGGCATATATCCAAACTAGTTTTTTTCTGTTTTGCCAATTAAAAATGTACAATTTTAAACGAATGTTTAAAGTTAAATTAGGGCTGACGTTTTGGCTCTCATTTATGATGTCTAATTGAGAATCTGTCACTTTCCCATTGGTAGCCTGGGTCAGGTGTGGTGCTTGATTGTATCGATTCCTGATCTTTGCCCTCCTTCTTACTTTGTTTGCACAGAAATATATTTTCCACCATATTTAATAAACATTTTAAACAACACACAATAACTGCCTCAATAATGAGTTTTGCGTTTGCTCCCATTGTTTGTAGGCGTTTTATGTTGTGTCGTTGTTTTGTTATGTAGTTTTAAGTGCCCTTTCTAGTTTTACAATCACCCTGCTGGGTAAGTGAGCAATGATTGTTCTTCTTTAATTGCCGTGTGGCTATCTGTGTTCTGTAGTCATCATGTTGGTGCTTTAGGGTGGCCTGTGTCTGTGATGGTAGCATATCCTTGTCATACTCTGAGTCACTTGGTTTGTTAGGCGTCTCCATACAACATATGGCACACATTGTCGTTTGATTTTCTTTACAACTGACCTCCAAACAGTGAATTGAACTGTGACTAAGTAACTCATTCTCGCTAGAAGCAACGTTAGTAGCCTGCTAATGATACGTACCTTAGCAAAAAGTCTGGATCAAGACCACGCCCAGCAAAATGTCAAGCCTGATCTTAATTCCAACTGTTTGACACTCTGATAGTATTATTGAAAATATTTCTTTGAAAACGTTAATCTAATAGAAATCCACAAACAACAAAAAGCATGCAAGAGTTGATATTCATATTATTAGTTGCCGTGTAAATTGCAATAATCAGAAAATGTATTTATTGTGAGCTATTAATAGCATAAATAAAAATTATTACATATTTTTTTGTAACATACCTACTGCAAATTGATAGTCTAGATGTACTACATCTATTATATCTTGAAACGCAGATACAGTCCAATAAGCCAGAAGGTAATTTTTCCCTGGATAGTACTCAACAAATATTACTCCATCAAACGTCGGTGGTGTAGTGACAAGAACAAAAGGACCTATCGCCTGCGAAGATTTGGAACATATAAACAAGTAAATTACGATGTATGAGAGTCCACATACATTTTAAAATCATGGGTTTTGCATTGTGTTAAACATCTTTACAACCGATACATTTACTCTGCGTATTTGGTTTCAATTTAAAGATGGTTTTCTAAATCAGCCTGTAAATAAAACTCATCCTGCGACAAGGTAATCATTTCAACAATAACGTTATTTGTAGCTATTTTGATAAAAATCATTAGTGGAATGTGTTCCAATTTGTTTAAAGTACTAATCATATGTTTCAAAGAAGAAAATACTTAAAGTGTTTAAAATTATGCATAAAATGGAAGCCAGGACTGCCTCTGGTGGTCATGTTTTACAATTATTCAAACACATTTTCGCTACTCTGCCAAATTGTTATGAAGTCTAGCAATAAGTTTTAAGGAAGTGTTTAATAAAATAACCTATGGTAAATCAACCATGCCCATCAGCAATAATTTATATCAAATCTTTTTAGCTATCTTGTAGTAAGTAGTTTACATTCTTGTCAAATTGTTCTGAAATCTGACGAATCGTTTACAGTCTATTTTTAAAGTTCTCTTTATATATGCCTATATAAAAACAACATTGTATCAGAATGATGTCGCTATTGGGAGTGATATAACGTCATGCAATAACAGATTTAGAAACGTTACGTAATGACGTTTATTATTACTGTGCTTAAGAGAGGGAATAACTCTGATGTTTTAACGCCAAAAAATGCGATTTTTAAGTATATTTAATGTCAGGTGATAAATAAAATCTAACACTTGTGCTCCTATATAGCTGAATTTATTAAACTAGTTGCAAAAAAAAAGATAAAAATGCTCGTCAAGTCCCGCATTTTATCTATTTTTGTCAACTCGTTTTATCAATTCATAAAAGATGAGCACTCATGTAAGAACCTTTATATAAAAGACAACTAGAAATAAGTCAACACAAGAGAAATTGGTACTTATTACATATGCATAACGTCAAGATCCAAACACACGAGTGTACAGTGAATGCACAGGCTCTTTTTAGTCTTCTCTGTTTACTGTTGCTATAATTACCATATAACAAGTGCTTGTCCAGATGCTGTTTAATAACACTTTGCTTCCAACCACATGTTTGCCAATAAGTAGATTTTTACTTAACAAGAGCCATAACTCCAGTAATATGTTTTGATTTCATTTAAACGCTAATTGGATTATTTAAAAATAAGTGAGTATGATCAGATAATACCAAAGTGTCACACTGCAGACCAACCCATGACACCTTGAAACCTTGAGGAAGATCCATAAAAAACTAACAGTCCAATAACATCAGGAGAACAATTAAAGCAAAGCAACCAGCTCCCTCTTGTTTGCCAAGATGATTGCAAAACTAGAACGGACACAACGTAATGTATAACAAATCAAAGACCAGCAGGAACCCTTACCCAAAATGTGATGTACATAAAACAATGAATCAACAACAACAGAACCATTGCCTTAGAATTGGCAACAGCCTTAGCCACCGGAGTCTTCAATGCATTGTACTGGTGCCAAATCTTCGCCCTAGATTGTGTTCTTGTTAGAGCACACACATCGTTTAGATCGCATGGATGGATTTTAACTAATTCAATGAACAATTAAATCAAATTAACACACCATGATGAAGCAAAGAAAATGGCTCATGACTCACAGATAGTCAGAGCTAAAGAAAACTATGTTGAGCCATTGTTGGCCTAGCCATCTTAGAATCACTTATTATCCCGCCATGTTTTAAGTTCAAAACATATAATTCTTCAATATTCCGTGCTGATAAGGTATGCATGATATCATTTTTACAAAGTTGGTGGCATAACACACTCACTTATGCTTGTGACAGATAAATTCATTCAAGTATTTGGATGGTAAAAACATTTGGCAGCCAGTTCTACTTAGCTATTTGCAATTGTGACCACTTGATAGAGAGATAAAGACTGTTATTGTATACATATTTGTTCATTAGGAATAATGGTAACTCCCCCTTGAAGAATTTTGTTTAGTGTCTTCTTTTCAAAAAGGGTATTCAAATTTCACTAGTTGATTTCGAAAAGAAAGAGTTTTATGATAATAATGTGAGCATTAGTGTATACAGCCTTGCATCCTGGTGGCCATGTTTTCAAGGTATCAATTTTGAAATATATTTAAGTTTGCTTATAGTGTATCAAAAATGTTTCAGTTTTCTTATAGAAGGTCTACTCAATGTTTTCTAACACATTATTATGAATTATGATGAGCTTTTAGATGAACAGATATTTCATTTTACTTAGCCACAATAAGCCATGATCTCGAGCATTTAAATTGTTTGTGGGAACAAAAGCATGTAAATATTAGCAGGATATGCCACAATCACAGATCACAGAAAAAATAAAGCACACAAGAGGAAAAGTGAATATAACAAGATACATATGGGCCTCGACGTGACAGAGTAAGTAAGGGTGCAAAGATCAGGAATCGATACAATCAAGTACCACACCTGACCCAGGATACCAACGGGAAAGTGACAAACTCACAGCAGACACCACAAACGAGAGCCAAGAGGTCAGCCCTTTCCCAGCAGGTGACCACAAAGCACATATAAACAGACGCGCTCAAAGACATAGCAAACACAAGACAGAACAAAAACAAAAAGCATCCACAAAAGAAGTACTGCCTAGGAACAGTCAGTAAAATATTTTACTGGAGGGCTTAAACCGGTTTAACGGCGCCAACCTCACCCTTAATTAAGATGTGGATCAAGACACATAGATATTTGGTTTGCATGAAAGACCCCTAACTTATCAATGCATCATCTCCTAAAACATATAAATCAAGATATAACAAGGAGATTAAGCAAAGATAAGGACTCAACAGTAAATAAAACTGAATACCGGAGCAAAAGAAAGCCAACAGATAACCCCCGGTGGGCCCGACAAACAGCCAAAGCATCAGGCCCCTACCATCTCATCAATGGATAAGTCTTTAAGTCAGAACCATCATAGAGTCTGAAGTCCGACCCACTGGCATGCAATTAAAGAGGAAAGCAAAGTTGCCAACTGTGATTGGTTTGACTACCAAGCATGCAGTCTGTTGCAATACATTAATGTTATAGCCTATCTTTTTATAATGGGAAATTATTTTAATGAACTGCGCTGAAAAATCATTAGAACCAATAATCTTCTTCAATTTATACACCAAGTCACCATAGAAATCAGGTTCCGAAAGTCCTTGGCGCAAGAGAGATTTAAGTCCACATTGGAATTTAGAAATAAAATCATAGTATCGTCTATAAGATTTTGAAAAAAGTTTTGCGAAGTTTATGATACCGATAGCCTTGTTTAAGAAGTTTCTGAGTTAACAATTTATTGCGAGTGTTGAAGTCAGCAACATAGCTAGATGATCTAGCAAAACGAATGAGTTGAGAGATATAGACTCCATAGGATGTAGAACGAGGAACATCACCATCTAAAAAAGGGAAATTGACAATTTCAAAATCAAAGTCGTCACGTTTATCATAAATTTTGGTAGAAACAATATCATTAGAAATTGACAAATGCAAGTCTAAAATGCGGCTTTGGTATCAGAGGCATTTTCTTTATTCAGTTTGAGCTCTGAAGGGTATATTTGACTTACCATATTGTCAAAATAAACATTATTAATATTTAAAATATCTTCCAAATATCTGGAAGTAGTGTTAAACGCATCAATAACATCAGCCTGCTTATCATCAGAAAGAGCCATCATAAAGTCCCTCTCATAACAAAACAGGAATAAATCTGCAACCAGGGGAGCACAATAAGTGCCCATAGGAATCCCAACTACTTGTCTATAGAGCTTTGTGCCAAATCGAATAAAAATATTGTCCAACAAAAAGGTCAGCGCATCACATACATTTTGACACGACCATGCATGATATTTTTCAGGTTTTTCTAAAGTAAAAAATGCATTTCTGTCATTACATGCAAGGTAAGGAGAGCCTTCTCTCTGGAAGGTTTTTTCAATTAGATCAATAAATTTATCTTTAATTAAATTATGAGGTAAAGTAGTGTAAAGAGTAGAAAAATAATAAGTAGACAGACTGGTCGCATTGAAATCTCTAGCTTTAAGTTTATCTAAAATTTCACCCTGTCTTTTTGGGTTTCTGATAAAGGGAGACTCTAACCAGTCTCCTCAGCTACAGAGACTAGCTAGAAAATTGAAAATGTGCTTGTAGCAAGTTCAGATATGATACATAATAAAACGCAAATAATAAAGGGACTGATCAGACTGCGTGGAGAGCGCAAGCTGGACTGAGCTTTTGTTATTTGAAAACACAAAAGACTGTTTTTCTCACGTCAAGCCCCATATATAACCAAGATCACAAAAAGAAAATTACCAGGTCCCTGATGATTGCCATTGTCGAACACAATTTTCAAATCCAGGATTGAACATAATAATCCCAGATATAAAATGATAAGTTTTATCTCTAATTGTATTTGCTGTGAACATACATAATTTCTAGTTTTCTATTTATAATTCTAGGCAGTGCCCTACTTATTAATCCAAACTTACATTGTATATGTTTTGAGAGATATAAGACTAAAAAGTACATGCATAATTATTTAGACCTTTTAAACTTGCTATAGTTATCTAAATCAGTATGTTATAAGCATGATCAGTATTAAGTGTGTTCTCTATATATGCAGAAGGAAACGTTTTCACACATAATACTTTCTGTTATCCAACAACTCTGAAAATCAACATTTGTTTGATTATACAGGTTTAGGCTCAAAGTACAGCTTACAATAAGCATGTTTGAGAATTATTTTCCATTCAAATTAAACATATAGTAATTTTAATGCTTCATCGTTTCTTCATCTACACATACAAGGTAAGCATATCTTCAATGATGTGTTACATGTAATTTTCTTAACAGTTTAAATGAGATGGCAGTAGTGGAAGGTTTACAACCATTAAAAAATTTCCTATGGAATTATCAATAAAACCACTAAGACATCACTCTTCTTAAAATCTGAGTGCATACATATTTTTTTTTTTGTGGGGGGGGGGGGTATTCTCATTTTGAATACCAGGTTTTTTTAGTGTGTCACTGAAAAAATGAATAGAAAGTTATGTGACTCAAGTCAGCAGTGATCCTGAAAAATCAATAGCTGTTAAGATTTTATAATATGTGATTTCAGGAAACTATCCTCTACGAGTGTTTAAGGCTTCAAGATCATCCTTATAGGCATACAATTTCAAACTTGAGATATCAGCTGTACAGCACAAAGACAACCTATAAATGATAACGGCTGATTATGTCCTTCTCGTTTGACAGGATATCATTTGGGTGTAAACTTTCTTTTTGGTTGCTTTAGTTACATTTCTGTAATAATTACTTACAATAGCCCATTAGTTAGAAAGTCATTTGATAACAGGCAACACTAGAAGTTAAACATTGACTAGTAAAAAACTCAATTTCATCGCTTTGTGCTCTGATGAGCTGACAAAAAGATTTAATATAATTTAATATAATATATTTTTCTAACAGTTAAACAAACAACACGTACATATTTACATAATAATTGTGTACTTTTCTTTCATTGCACGCTATTTACCTTTGAAGTATGTAATCTTATACTGGCTAAAGTGGACGTTCAATAAATATTTAACCAATTAAAGGATGCATATACTTTTCGAAAAATAGTATCAAAACAAATGAATATAAAATAGAGTCTATAAAACTCCAAACGGGTGGTAAGTGGTACTGCCAAATGTCAGGCCATGAAACTATAAGTTAAGGCAATAACATACCTTGGTGAAGGTTTACTAGAAAATTAATGCAATTCTAGCAGCTTGTTCCTACTGTATGCAGTAACTTATTAAAATCAAGCTGTACAATACCTGTATATTTTCGACGCCAGCCCTACTTATAGACTTAATAACAAAGAAGAAATGGACTCCTTCATTTAAATTCGGGTGAGAAATCCTGAGATGTTGGTGGTGTTCTGAAGATATAAATTTCAAAAGGTCTGGATTTGCTGACTGTGTTGAAGATAAACCAATTTCAAAGTTATAGACGCTGATAGTGTTCCCAGTAACGTTCCAAGACAAACTGATCTGAAAATTATAAGCAATAGATTGATAAAATATAATATCAAAACAATATTAAATCCGTTCATTGGATCACCAGTATTGCTTCCAAAAAATAAGTAAATTAAATGAGCAAAATTTACAGTTCCTCAAATTTGAATAGTTTCAGCGTTGAGAGAATGATATTAAATTAAACACATGTTACCATTAATAATATAGGGGAGATAAGACAAACTGTTTATCAAAACTATCCCACATGACTACGAGTATATCAGTATATATGCAATTCTAATATAGGCTAGCACAGATGCTAAGACGATCTTGTGCAAAGACGCAGTCTTGTCAGATCTTTATTTCCTCAGATACATAAAATTTAAAGTAGATAAAGTATCAGACCAAAACTGAACGCTAAAGACACACTGGATAGCTAGATTTGCATATGTGAAGCATGACTTAACATACGTGAAAGTAAATTTGGTTCTAGAGTTGGCTTATTTATGTTTTTACTGAGAAAATAGACATAAGAATTCTTGACATTGATTCAAATAGACTAATTTTGATATTAAATTTGCTTTTGTAAATGGTTATAACCATTTTTGTCTACAAAGTAGTTTCAGCGTGTTTTTTTTTTTGTTTGTAAATTTGTTAAAGTGTTAATACACTAAGATTAGAATTGTATTCATCATAAGTGCATAAATGCATAAACGGCAAAGGTTCAGTAAAATGTTAGTGATATATATGTAAAGGCTGTTATTTTAACTCTTTATCTCCTAGTGTCGTCTGCTGATAATATTTGCAAACAGTTTGGACCCAGATCAGGCCCAACAAAAACGTCTGGCTTGATATGGATTCAAATTGTTTGGCACTCTTATGGAATTCCTGAAATTTTTTTTTGAAAAAAAAATTGATTTTGAAAAAACAATCAGCCAACAACAAAACACATAATAAATTTCCAAGGGGTTAGAGAGTTCACTGTGTGTTCATACTTTCATAAACCAAAGAAAATTGTCTCTTATATTTACAATGTTAATGGGAAAATTAATACATCTTTCATCTGTAATACTTACAGCGTCCATGAAAATATGGATTCATCTTTCGAAACAAGATACATCAAGAACGTAAAAGAGCATATATACCTCCCAACTTGATAAACATAGCAATTTACAAATATAAGGCAAACAAATGCCTTATGTTGAGAGGAAACATTGCTGCTACTTCGCTGAAAATGTTATTGAAAAATCTCTATTCAGTAAAATGTTATGATAAATTAAACATGAATGTATTAACATTAGGTCTATGGGAAAATTTCTGGTGGGGCTTAATTTATTTTGACCAGTTTACAAATAACTGAGCAGTTTATAAGATGTGTATTTTGCATCCAAGTGTGTATATTTCACACTCTCTGATGCGATAAACAACTTTTCATTGTATTACAATGCTAGATAGTGCTTCCACACTATAAAGTCCCTACAAGATTATGGCAGATGTCCTTAATGTCAAAAGGTGGTAAGAAAGGTCATTGATCAAATTTTGATAAGATTTAGATCGAGTTCATACTATATTAATATAGAAATTTGCATAAAAATGCGTGCTTGCATGGTTTAGCAAATGTTATTAATACAGGTGCCAATACGATTATGTTAGTTTATGCATATGCAGGCCTTTGTTGGTTGCATATACAATGTAGTTTGATTGAGCACTGAGTGAGATTTACAGCAAAACTCGATTACAAACTCAGTAAAATAAGTGAGCCAGCCAATTATTGCATAGTAGAGCAGCACCAGCTCGGACACCAGTCACACCAATTAGAAAACTTCGACTCAATTTAATCAAGCATTGGATGTATGTAAGGCGTAGTACTATGTAAGAAAAAACTCCACTTTATTAACCTGAACTGTGGTAATAAAAAGTAGTTATGTTGCATGTGGATCCAGTCCTAATAAAATCCATTATTTTGACTACCTGAAACGTTTTATCAACATTTATGATTTTTCAATTAAATATCCCTATAGCGATATATTTATTAAAAACAATATAAACTTCATTTATAACCATTTATTTTGCACACTTGTTATTGTATTTACGTAGATTCTTTGACGTCAGCATCACGTCATGTGACGTTAGCGTCACGTTATCAAAGTAGACCCTCGACGTACATCTGAGGTCTGATTCTACAAAAGTCCACGGAATTGGCAGGGGCAGTTCCAATTGCAGTTACACACTAACAAACACAATGTATGACTCTGTACTTGTCTGGATACACACTTCATTCTTTTCTTTCTTAGTGACACAAAAATACATTTCATTGTGAAGTGGTTGTTTTGCTGTGACTATCTCAGAAAATGCACATATAAATAAACTTTTGAAAGGCTATGTGGATTTCGTACAATTCCAGCATATGTATATCTTTTTTAAAATAACATAATTTATCATATGACGTCGCGTCTGGGAGTGAAATAACGCCATGCAATAAAATCTGTAAACCACTAGTGGTTTATCGATTTACGGGAAACGTTATTACATCCATAACAACGTTGCGTACATGATGACAAAATCATAACGTTTTTACGCCAGAAATGAGATTTCAAAGTATTTGTCATATGATAAATAGAATCTAACATTTGTGCCCTTGTATTATTGAATTTATTAAACTCGTTGCGAAAAAGAGATAAAATACTCGGCAAGCCTCGCATTTTATCTCTTTTCCTCAACTCGTTTAATAAATTCAATAAAACATGAGCACTTATGTAAGATCCTTTATTTATATAATTGTCAACTTACATGTTTTGCTATATGTATGGTACTTATTATTTCTGTCTGATTCGTAATGCTTTTTCTGCACTGGTCACCAGTCATTTTAAGCTTTTGATGTCCACCTTTGTTATTCCAGCTAAATGGTATTTCTTGCAGTTGTTCATCAGATATTTCCTTTGCAATCAATCTGAATCATACAAATAAGAAATGTTGAGACGTCACAAATCTACTAAAGACTTATCTTTCATGCAATCAAACATACACACATCTTGAAATATTATTAGTTTTGAATTTTTAGTTGATGAGTTCAAATTGGGCATTCTATTGTTATTTCAATCCTCTTGATGGGGAAAAGAGAGCTGGTTGCTTTGCTTTGTTTGTCTTCCTGGTGTCTCGTGATGGTTGAGTGGCTCTTCCTAGCGGTGCCATGGGGTTGTCTGCGGTTTGTGATTGTGGTATTTCCTGATCATACTCACTAATTGTTATTGTGGGTTTGTTTTCGTGCACAGCCACGCAATTGATTTTCCCATGCCGCGAGTTATAACTAAAATCCATCATGACTACAAAATGTGACGGTTAAATATCGCAGAGAAACATTTGACACCAAGAAGAAGTGACACAAAATGCACCAGCAGGTAGAAAAGATTCTCGCACACCAGACCGGGATTTCCGCTGTTTTTACCCATGTGAGTTTATTCTTTCTCACATACCAACGCATACAAGATCGAGTGATCCCTATGTTAGTTTGCTATCGGAAATATCTGTCCCACATCACTATCCATGTGAGATAAGCGTAACTAATACGAGATAAGCCTCACGTGGCCGGTTACTAATGCAAGATAACTTTTTTGGCGCATGACTGTATTCCTTCGAAAATGAAAGTTGAATTGTTGACAGTCAGAAAAAAAATAAACGTTGAAATTTCAGCGATTTAAGTCAGCCTTCAACGTTGTATAAAGTAAAACTGCGTATTTTTACTTGAAACATTTATTCAATGCTTTGAACATGCTGAGTGCATTTTGATTGGCATATTTGACGTGTTAGACAATGAGTGACTGAATCGGGACAGGAGCATTGACAATGTAAAAAAAGAATCACATTTTCCTCAACAAAATTACTGACTCAAGTTACTGTGGCTCATCCATTTTGGTGAAATAACCATTTGTTCATTATTTAATGCGCTGTTCATTTGCTGTTTTAAGTTGATTTGTACAGTGCGCGTCATTAACTGTAGACATCGACCTCAGTGACGTCACCAACAGCTATTATACTGTACCGTACCGTACCGTCGCTAGAAGTGGTATATGAGAAAAAGAATCGATCATTGATGTTCAGTGGGGACAGAAAATTCCCAACCCTCGGGTCAACCGTTCAGTGGGAAACTCCACAAGCCTCGTTTCCCACTGGAACGGTGGGCCCTCGGGTTGGGATTTTTCTGTCCCTACTGAACACCAATGATGGAATCTATTTATCTCACATACCCAGTACCAGCATGTGGGAATGATAAAAAAGAACAGCCTACTCTTACCAAACGTCGATCCGGGATGTGTAATGTTTAAATGACGTCACCATGTCATATGTATGTCGCATATCAGCGTTTTCAGTAAATTCTAGATGTATCTTTCATGTTTTTTTAAATATTAAAAACGGCATTTAATGGAGAGCAAGAAAAATAATCTATTACTCGTGTGAGGATGGGATAGAAAAGTTTGTCCCATGCAATCAACATTTGTAATTACTCGACAAGCCTCATCACTCCAATCAGTGAATCCTCAGGAAGGATTGTTCTATCTCACACCCATAATGGATTCTTATAATATATTATAAGCCAGTTCATGAAATTGTGGTACTAATCTCATATCGACAAAAGCCTCCTATAAACACACATGCTTACGTATTCAGTTAGCCAGGTGTCTAAACTTTGTTCAGAACCTTGACATACGTCCATATTCAGTGTGAACAAGTAGTTAAGACTCTGGAAAGATTATGCATATGAGCCGTGACATAAAATTTTAAACAATGTGGTATGTGCGACCAGCAACGCCTCAGACCATATGCGCAGTCTGATCAGAGCCTTTGCTAGTCGCTTAAATATAATATGAGTATTACGCTACTGACAATATCATTTAGAGTTTCTAAGATTAAAAGGAGGATGCACATGCTCGTCTGAGTCTACACTTGTCAAAATGCCACATTGTTGGAAACCACATTTCACAGCTCAAATGATATATTCTGTGGCATTTTATCAGCAATATTTACTGTTTGCCAAAGTACTGGTTGCTAGTACAGAGAGATCGAATTCTCTTGAAATTCAATTATGCTGGACCAACTAATTAACATATGGCTCTCTCTACTAACCTACAGAATAACGTTATTTAGGCATCATATATATCATGTTCATAAGGCTATTATTTCGCACAAGAAGTGAAAACTAACTGTTTTGGTTATTAAAGTTCTGATTTACATGCAATTGTGGTGATATCTAGAGAATACCTTACTCTAACACATGCATAGACCAGCCTGACCTTCTATAAAGTTTTTTTTTTGTAATTCGCTCTCTGGAAAGGTAATATACCAGGCAAAACAGGTCTACTCAACTATGATTTTTGTGGTATAACTTTTTATTTCAATTCAAACAAGTATATGGTATTTAATAGATTAAACAGGATTATAATTTCAATGCAAAGAAATGATAACAACCTTGTCGAGTAATATCTTTTCCAATAAGGAGATAGAATGTCAAAAATGACAAATATTGCCTTACACATGCAGACGTGTACATCGCTATGGGCGCACCAACTTGTATAGAACTTCCTTTGCAGGGTACAGTAAAGCTCACATCTGCCAATATTCAATATTCTAGTAAGTTTTTTAGCTGAGCAGTCTGTTTAGTACCCTACTAATTGGAAACACAGATGACATCTTTTCTTGTTAAGTTTTCTTGTGATTGTAATATTTCCTAGACATATTCACTTGTGAATAAAATGAAAACTGACTCCTCTAAATCAAACAAAATGATATTTAATTTATATTGATATTAATGGTTTCTTAGAGTTGCATCCCTAAAGTAATTGTATCTATACATTAAACATTAAAAGTTACCTAACCTGCAGTGGTCAGAGGATGTATTAACGCGTTGCTTAGTTCTGTCATCATGTAAAAACCAAAAACTTCTGTTCGTATCAATAAGCAAACGAGGATCAACCATAGCCCCATCTACTTTAAAATCAGTGACAACAGGAAGTGAGGTATCTATGGTGACTCCATCTGAACAAACAGGACTTGAGTGATCCAAGGCATGGTTGTATGCAGCAACTGTTACATAGTATTTCCCTTCTTGCTCAACTTGAAATGATGTTTCAGTCATGGTTGTTTCAAACAACTACAAAATAAAATGTTTGTGGCAGATACATATCATGACACATATAGCAAGCTAAAGCAGGTCAATATTTAGGTAGGCTTGATATTATATAATAGTAAATGTATATAATATTGTATCGTTATGATTATATTGATTTTGTCATTTATAAAATGTAATTTCAATGTCTTCAAAACTATAAACATGATATAAATCCAGTTCAATTATAGTGGTATACTGTTTTTATTACCACCTACCACTCTATAGCTAAACTAAGGTTTGCAGTTTGATCATAACAGCCAAACATAGTAACAAATATAGTTTTATAATCAAATGCATTTTATGGACTTTGACTATCTGTGAGTCATGAGCCTTTTTCTTTGTTTCATCAAAATTTGGTAATTTGTTTCGATTGTATATCTGTGATGATACATTGCAATAGTTAGGAAGCCTCAATGCTAGCTACACAATTTTGAGCTTTAACAACAACAGATTCTGGGGCAAAGATTTGGCGCCAGTAAAATGCACTTAAGCCAACCCCCCACCCAACCAAGCCCCAGTGGCTATGGCTGCTGTCGCTCTAAGGCGGTGGTTCTGTCGTTGTTGATCTATTGTTTGATGTACTTCCACTTGTTTCTGAGAGTTCTGTAGTTGTCTTTGTTTTTTATGCATTACTTTGTGTCCATGCAAGTTTTGCAATCATCTTGAAGAGAAGGCTGGTTGCTATTATTGTCTTACAGATGCGTTGCTGCTGTTAAAGTTCTGTGGCTCTTCCTCATGGTACAGTGGTTTGGTCTGCAGTATGTGATTGTGGTATTTCTTGATTGTACTCACTTACCTTTTGGTACAGGAATGTGCATAGTTTCTGTAAATGGATCTAAAAGTATATATAAATATAATATGGATTGTATTTCTGTATAAAACTGGAAAGGCTTTAAGATAGTTCTTGATTGTTTAATGTTACCTCTTTCCCATTGTGGATATCAAAGTCTTCAGAGGTCAAACATTCAGATCCATAGCCATATCTGTAGAACATTATTCCACTTTCTTTGTCAAAAAAGTCACTCCAGTGAACATTAACGTTAAGGTCTTGTTGGAAATCTAGTTCGGGTTCTCCTTTGACTCCCTCTTGTACCACTCCACCAAGAGGAGGAGATACATCAATAGTTATCTTTAATAAAGAATTACGGTTACATTTCTCAGTGTTTTTGGGTAATCTTAAATTATTTTACGCATGTATCTACCAATACACATTGTATTCTATATTAAACAATGTATTTCACTTTCAGCTTGATCCTAGCTGCAGATACTTTCTGAAGCAGTTGAGTGGCTTTTCCTCACCGTACCATGGGGTTGTCTGCGGTTTGTGATTGTGGTATTTACTGATCATACTGGATTAATATTTTTAAATATATACATTAAACTAGCATTTGCGTCACCTTAATCATTAAAGCTTTATTATTGTTCTAAACATATCATAGCAGAAACCTCCAAGCAAAACACCATTGTCACAGAACTATATTGACAACAAAAATACAGAATAACTTATAATTCTATGCAAAACATGATGGCATATGATAAGCATCACTGCAGCAAAGAATAGCTTGAGCTGCAAGGAAAGTAAGATTAAAATGATCAACCTTAATGTGCAATCTTGTACTTACCTTTATAAATCCAATTTTATCCAATTAAAGTAAGGCTTCAACTTGAGGTTTTCTTTAGCTCTGACTATCTGTGAGTCATGAGCCCTTTTCTTTGTTTCATCATGGAGTGTTAATTTGATTGGAGTGTTTTCAATGATGATACATTGCATTAGTTCATTCTAGTATTGCAATCATCGTGATGGGGAAGAGAGAGCTGATTGCTTTGCTTAATTTGTCTTCCTGGTGTCTTGTGATGGTTGAGCGGCTCTTCCTCACTGTGCTACTGGGTTGTCTGCAGTTTGTGATTGTGGTATTTCCTGATCATACTCACTTACTGTTTTTCAAGTAGTTTATTTGTCTAATATATTCTAAGGTAATGGATACGCACTAGAATATTCAAAATTTTATGAATATATATAGTGAATGTATAAAGCATACATCAGCATAATAATTTTTGATGAGCATTAGTGGGATGTGGCTGCTAAGTAAATGTTGATGGGAATCATGGCAAGCATCCTATTATACACTAGTTCTATAAACTTCATAGCATGTTCTATTGCTGAATTTAGTTTTTGCATCACTGCTGGGCTGCCCATACATAAAGCTGCTTGCCTCACTATGATTAAAATCATGTTTTAAAATATTTTGAAAACCTTAGGAGAAGAATGGCTAAAATCTAGTTTGGTCAATCAAAAATTTGGGCTTGGTTCTTAATAAATTAAAATCTAAAGGTTTGCTAGCATCTTTTATGTCTACATATGATTTTCACCCTCAATGCTACATTGCCTCGTAATCAAAGAAAAAGCTTACTGAATGATTGAATGAACAAAATGCAAAAGCAATGTCTCACTTTATTTGGCTTGTAATGAGAACACACATGTTTTACTTCTTTTTTTTTACTTTACTTATTTTTCAGTAATGTTAACCTCTTCACTACCTTACCCCGAGCAACGCTCGTGGTGAATACCACTTCCTATACGTGCTTGGGGGTAAACACGGTGTTGTTTATATGCGTGTTGTTAGCACGATAATATTCCAGGGACAGAACTCAATTATCCTTATCTGCTCTATAATGTAAGAGTTAACTTTTCACATTTGTATCATTATTCCGCGGCCGAAAGCTTGCTGTTCACAGGGAAAACGGCCCTTTTGAATAAGAACTCGTTTTTTTCAAAGATTGCAGGCGATTGTAGCATTAGTCTGTTGTGTTTCTTTGAAGTAGAGGTTATTTTGGAAGTCTAAAATGGCTAGTATATGGACGACAATTGATATTAATTGGAATCAGCAATGGTAAAGGAGGAAATTCCTGTCATTCTCACATTTTTGAACCATTGTTTCCCAACCATTCCAAAACAATGATGTTGTAAACGAAAGTAGACATTCATGTATTTTCAGCTGTTGAAAAAATTTTTTGACATACTATCACTAGAAAACATTATTTCAGACATTGTACCAAATGTCTTAATCAAGCAGGAAACAAATTAGTGCAAATCCCTACAGTGGTTATGTATATGTTACACCATATTAACATCAAAATAGCTGTATTTTTCCCCTGGCGTATTATGTGCATTTATATACGGCAGTGAATGGGTTAATATGTTATTGAATTTTTAAGGATTCATTAGGTTTATTTTTGTTCAGACAAAATACTTTGGTCAAATGACTTACTTGCATTATGAGTCAGGTCTACCAAATTAATGAGTCCCAATAAAATATATCTTCGTACAAATATAACAACTGTTTTGTCCTATACTTATTCAGTGATGTATACAATATTTAAATATATATAATACACTGACCCAAAATGAAAACTTTACACATAATTTCTTTGAATAGCTTTTTTGTTTGTATGCATGTCTTTGTAACATTTACCCATGCTTATCAAGATTTTGTCACAGATAGCAACTGTGCAATTTTTATTCAAATCCCAGGTCTGTTCAAGCGTCAACGCCTTAAAATTGTGTTCATTACGTTGCACATGCTCCGGAACAGGTGGTTCACTAACCACTTAAAAACTGACAAGAAAACATTTGCAGCTGAGTACTGCTAATAAAAAGTATTTTATTGCTACAAAACGCTTGCTAGGCGTTTAAGGGGCTCACGCAAAAAAGATCATTAATCATTTCATGCAAAATAATGGACGTGGCATTTTTCAGCATGACAATGCAAGGTCTCACACAAAGCGTAAATAACCACACAACTCAATGCTCAAATAACTTCAACGTCTTGCCTTGGTCTGCCTCACCCTATAGATCTCATATAGGATGAATTGGATCAAAGGGTCAGGTCCAATCATCAAGTGGGGGCAATAAATGACTCTAATATACAATCTGTTGGCATAACATACGTATTCCTAATGTGCTCATACAACGTTATGTAAATTCAATGAGGCAACGTATTCTGCAAAGCATTCGTAAAATGGAGGTCACACTGGTTACTGATGATCTTTTTAAAATCACTTAAGGCACGCAGTCAGTAATTTCTTGTTTCCAAATGCTTTGTGACTGTTTTAATTGTTTTTAGAAGTTTTCATTTTGACCCCTCTCAACTGAATTATTCATAAAAATTATGCAATTTCTTATTTTCATCCAATATTTTTTTCAGAGACACCAATTAGGCATTGAAAATACGATGACCGAAAAAATTAACCCCTAAAAGTAATTTATCATCAAAATATATACTTTTGAATACTATGTAAAGTTTTTATTTTGGGTCAGTGTATATAGAATGCCTAAGGAAGAATAATCTTTGGTCCTTCCGGAATATTGGGTTCTGACAAAAAGCGGTGATGGAAAGGACCAGAGTTCTAGAAAAAGCCAGAAGATGCTTGGCCAGCAAAATTCACCAAGGATAACCACACAGGATACGACGAAATGAAACGATCCAGAAGACCAATAACATCTACCAGAATGGCAAACAGCTTGATGTCAGTATGTATGGTTGTCACAGGTAAAGAAGAAAACTTTCCATTGGAACCACAAATCTACTCTAGCTTATTACATCTGAAGAGAGTATTAGCAACATTAGAAAAGAAAAAAGTAAATAGGACATCCGGTGAACTGAGTGATAAACTAAAACAAGCAGAAGTCCATATTATTCATCGTACACAGATCACAGAGTTCTCTGATGAATGGAAAGCTCTTTCTTGCGGGAAACCTTTGCCATTAAGCAGTCAGTTGTTGGGATTGCAACCCAAACTTGCCGACGATGGGTTAATGCGTTCTAATAGTCGATTGAAGCATGCAGAGTTTCCAGCATAAGGTGTGAGTTATCCAATCATTCTGCCAAGAAGAAAATGGGTGACTAAGGTTATCGTGAAGAAATATCATGAACGAGGAACATGGCAATGGGACCAACCAGACACTTGTCCACTGGATACTGGTTACTTGCAGGACACGAAGAAATACGAGAATGGGAAAAGGAATGTGCCGTGTGTCGCTGGTGGAAATCAAAGCTTTGCTTCTAAACAATGGCATCATTGCCAACATCAAGACTGAGGCCATCTCTGGGAGCATTTGTTAGGTCCGCATTTGATTTCACTGGCCCCTTTATTACAGTTCAAGGACGAGGATAGGAAGTGAGAACCTCTGCCTGTTTACCTGTCTAGCCTCAAGAGCTGTTCACTTGAAGATGGCATATGGACTGGACACAGATTCATTCTTGAATGCCTTTTACAGAGTGGCAAGTCGTAGAGGTATACCAGAAGAATTGTTCTCAGACAGCATTACTAACTTCAAAGGCGCTGATGCGAAACTGAAGTTGCTGGTTAAGGAATTAGACGAGAACAAAATTACCCAGTCCATTGCCAATAAAGTAATTACCTGGCATGTTAACCCACCACTTGCATCACTTTTTGGTGGTGTTCAAGAGACCATAATTAAATTGCCGAGGAAAACAATAAAAACCATAATAGGTCAAGTGGACATAAACAAAGAAGAGCTCACAACAGCAATGATTACAGCTTAGGGCCTGATAAACTCGAGGCCACTGATGTATAAATTAGCTAAGCCAGCAGACGTCATCCCATTGACTCCTAATTATATTTTTCATGGACAAGTCGGGAGTCAATTTGCATCAACCTCCTGTGATGAGACAGACTTCAATCCAAAAAAGAAATGGCATCGTATATAAGAGCTTAAAAGTCATTTTGGAGCAGATGGATGCTTGAATGGTTACTTGTGCTCAACGCATGACAAAAATGATTCCAGACGCAATGCAACGTCCAGATTGGTGACGTCATGTTGGTCATTTTACAGGCATATCTAGAGGAAACTCGCCCCTTGGACAGGTAGGGAAAGATGGACATGTGCGCATTGTAAAGATACAAGTCAGAGATGGAACATTAATCAGACCAGTGACAAAGTTATGTCCACTAGAACTGGAAGTTTAATGGATTTTAATAAGAATTCCTGGTATAATGAACTAGATTAGATTTTAATGTTCAAAATTATATTTTGAGGAGTAGAAACTGGTTATATCTGTTTTGAGCTATTTTAAAATCTTATTGTTTTATAAACGGTATGGACCCAGATGAGATGTCATATTGTATGCCGTTCAATCAATGATTATATTGTCTGTGATGTATAATTAACCTTTGGGAAAGTATTACATTATGGGGTGCTTTATTTATCTTCGACGTAATGTAACGTCGCGTTGACGTTACGTTTAAGTCGGTTGCTAAGCTAAGTAGATATTATAGAAGTCACACGTTTACCTTATGGGCCCAGAAACGTGTAAATATTGTCGAATGAAGTGAAATCATCTTGAAATGGAGATTATTCATTAGATTGTTATTCCATAATCGGAAATAACTACGGACCATGCGGAATACCTCTTAAGCAGGTGGTAGGGGCGTGAGAAATGTTGCATTTTCCATCATCTCTCATAACCAAGCTCAATAAAACTGAGTCTACAATGGTAATATATGCAAACAATCTTTATTGTTGTAATTTTCCTACAAAAAAGATGTTTGCTGCCCAAAAGGATGTCACATAGCAAGATCAAAAAACAATTCAATAATAGCAGGAAACACCATAACTACAGACCACTTACCCATTCACATCACCACAAGGAAGGGACACAGAACACAAACAGCCACATAAACAGCAGTCCAACAATGATAGCAAAGCAACCCTCTCTCTCTCTCTGTCTGTCTCTCTCTCAACAAGATGATAGCAATGCTAAACAGTACAACCAGAACCAACACAAAGAGAACCACCTCCCCAGAGTGCAGGGGCTTAACTATTTTTACTGACATATATTTACCCTAGATTCCATAGATTCTGCTAATGTTAAAGCAAATATTTTAAACTGATTGTGTTGATGTAATACATCCTTCAAAAAAACACCACATTGTTAGCAGTCTTGTCCACAGGGACTAACCCAAACAACCAATGCAACTCCAGCAAACCATTCTTCAGATTTCTAAATGTGAATTTACTTTCAGGTGTTTCAGCGAAAGCAGATCTAAATTGTTGCAATTCATGTTCATGCTTTTATCAATAATATAAAAAATAGTTCATTTCCAAGCAGTCATCACAATATATTTGACATGCTTATACAGAGTTATTGTAAGGTTCCAACAATTTCTTTGCGACATTTGGCGGAGCCTATTGGTAATGGAAACCTGAATTTAGATCCTTTATCCTAATTCAGCATGGTGTATTTTCTAAATATTACCCTGTTGCTTGAAGTCAAGTTATTATTGCTTGCATTGTGTGTTTTCTAATAGACATATACATGCTCAACTCGTATTCCTTCTATCATTATCAAGACACAATTTCAAAAGGCAACCTAAATATAATTATTTAGAAAACAATATTACCAGCCAGAAAATATAACTGGTAGCAATCTTGACTGGCAGGATAACTGATATCAATTAAAGTGGCAATTATTAGGTTTAAGTTATTACCACCCTACTGCTTATTAAAGCAGAAACAATAAATCAAACACGATACAAAACCTGCTACAGAAATGTTAATAGGATAGTTCAGTGTTGTGCAACATCCATAGGACATTGTTGAATCTGAGCCTTAAGCACAAACAACAAACACGCTGATGACTTATATTAGTGAACCCATTGTATAGTGGAAACCCTAAATGGGTACTTTAACAAATAGTGAAGACTCAGATAAAATGTCGCACAACACAATGCTACATTTATCAGGGTATGCTCTCTCTGTTTGCTTATAGACAAGTAGATTAAAACGATTTTCAGAGATATTTTGAAATTATAACCTGTGACTTTTGAAAATCTTCAAATACCACCCTAGGTTCAAAGCGTCATATCAGGCGGAAGAACCTATCAGTAGACGAAGAGTTAAATGCATTTTTTATCTTGAAATCATGAATCTGACACTCAAGCTACCTGGCCTCAAGGTTATAAAGCGTGAGTACATTCTCAGACTTAAAATAAAGCGCAATGATTGGCTGATTGCGGACACGTGTCCGCAATCAGCCAATCATTGCGCTTTATTTTGAGTCTGAGAATGAACTCAAGTTTTATAACCTCGAGGCCTATTTTGTTATCATACTAACCTTTATTATACGTGTTGTCTTTAGCCTTGCTTTATTTGTTGCTGTAACTTCAATGAAATAGTCACTATCATGGACTGCTTGATGCTTTGATTCATGCAATCCATTTTGTTCTCCAATGCTGATTTCAGGTTGAACATAGAAATGATGATGAAAACAACCATCATCGTGTGTGCAGTAACACATAGGTCCTCCAGGATAGCTCTCATACAACGTATTGCAGGTTTCGTCATCCTTAAAAGCCACTATATTTATCAAAAAGAGCATTTTGCTTCCAACACAAATCATCACAAAACTTTTGATATTCTTATATGATCATTAATTAGAATATGGATTGTCCCAAAATACAGGAAAATATGTTTTTCTCTCAACATAAAAGAGATTTATTAGTTTTTTACAAAAACGTCATTTTAACAAAAACAATGTTTTTGAATTGGTGTATAATATTCAATTTCTTTTGTAAAATAGAGAATTATGGTTCCAAATCTGTGACATCTAATTTACAGAGTTTATCCACTACATACACACTTCTAAAAGCGGTGCTTCATGCCCCTGGCTCCACATTAGGTATCACGGGCGTGTGCCCCTTGCACATTGATCAATATACTGTTAACCCTTAATGCGCAAATCGCATCAAAAGTCGTCTGCTTTTCTCGTCTGCTGAAATGTTTAAGAAGCCTCTACGGCAAACAGTACGGACCCAGATCAGACTGCTTCTATAGGAGCAATCTGTTCTGGTTTCACTCTGTTTGCTTCTATACTTAATTTGTCAGTAATTTTAGGCAATTATTTGCATCAGACAACTTCAGCAGACGACACTTTCAAATGCATTTTTTTCTTGGCGCTTTAAGGGTTAATTCACATCCATGTCATGAGCAACATTGCGACTTATTTTTAAAAAGTTGCTTTTTTACCCTCATTCTCCTCTGATGGGTCATGAGTTTGTGTATGGGTTTATATTTACATAACATTTTGATTTATATTGCCTTTCCTTTAATTGGATGTACATTATGATGCTTTTTGATTTAATTACCCATGTTCTCATCTGAGGGGCCAGGGGTAGCGTTAAGCATATTTGTAAAAAAAAGGCAAGTGAGTATGATCAGAAAATACCACTGGCTTGCTTCGCATTTTATCTTTTTATTCCCAACGAGTTTAATAAATTCCATAATACAGGAGCACAATTTTAGATTCTATTTACCGTATGACCCTAAAACTACTTTGAAATTCTGTTTTTGCGTGAAAATGCTAATATTTTGCTATATATACACGCGACGTTATAACAGTAGTCTTTACATAACGTTGGAGCAAAATCTGTAAACCACTAGTGGTTTTTCGATTTAAATGCATGGCGTTCTATCACTCCAAGACGCGACGGCATATGCTCATTTTGTATTTACGACAGAAGTAACACATCTTGCTTGGATGAAATACTGTGGATCGCTCATCAAAATAATATAAGCTATGAAAACTGTGTGTATGCATGAAACAGAAATAAGATTGGATCAGTCTTTTAAAACGTGGAAACACTAGAAAGATGAATTTATATTTTGGGTACTACATGATGCATTTATTAGCAAGATAAGTACACCAGTTGAGAGTTTTAAAGCAAAACAAGTCTAATTTTTCAGCATTTCAGTTTTTACGAGCAGTCAAAATTTTATACTCAGTTGAGTTGAGGTTGAAAAATAGTTTTAATAATAACCTGGATAAATAATTAAAATGAAAACAAAACAACTATCACAGTAATAGTTCAAAGTACTAACTCGTTGGACTATTTCTTAGATACATTTGGTTCCTAGAAGAGATTGTAGTTATGGTCTGGTTTGGTCATCTATTTAAGATTTAACTGTATTTTGTTTGAATTTAACAATAGATAACAGCATACTTATACCAATCAATTTAGCAACACTATTTGTTTTTATACTATTGATTTTCAACTATGTTTACGGTTTAGGTATATTTTATTATATCATTTTGCATCAAACTTCAATCCACTTTACCTGTGAATTTCCTTGTGGCGATAAGTGAGACATGCCATGATCAATATCCTGCCCTGTAAAATTATCAAAGATCCTCCAGTATAATTCATCAATTCCACTATCGAGGTCCCATGCTTCCCATTCTATTCTGAAAAAATAATGTATACTCAAAGATTAATCACAGCGTAAATGTTCAAAATATTTTACACGTGTAATACTGGGTTCCTTTTCTGTGATCCTAGCAACAAAGTAGAATCATTCTACGCGTTTTAAGCATTTAAGCATTTTATTAAACGGGCTGTCAACCCATTCTTAAATATCTTGATTTCCACAGAGGATCAAATCTACGCACCTATGAGACAATTTCGTATTTTCATTGTAAAAATAGCGTTTTGACAGATAAAAAAGTGATGGTAAAAGTCTTTTCAGTATTTTTTCATATAGATCTATCAATGATCGAAAGGTTTTATTTTCTCTATAAACATTTTCTCTTACATATGAGTATAGGTCTTGTCAGGAGAAAACCCATTCATTTATATTATGTGATCAATTAAGTCCAAGCATGCCTGCTACAGACTAGCTGGAATATTGATATTCCGAAATCAGTAGGCTAAAATTTATGTAAAAACGGCCACTCACAAAAAGACCACAAATTGGTTTCCAAGACCAATTATCGCTAAATGCAGGTCAAAAGTATTGACAAATGCCCCAAAGAGAGCATTCTCTAATACCCTGACCTCCACTTAGCCACTATTTGTCATTAAGATCTTTGATTCGTCTTTTTCGAGTGGCTGTTTTATGTAGGCTTTTCTGTAAGAGATCTAGCAGTTTGAACCTAGCTTCCTTTTTATTAGACATAGGGAAACAGACCAGACTGGATGTTGCAGAACACAGCGTTTCATCAGGGTCTCCTCTGTTTATATACAGAATGTTTTATCAAAATTTGAATAAAATGAAAAATACCAACCAACAACCCTTAAAACGTAAATGGACTGGTCTAAATTATAAGAGTGAGAAATTCCATTCGGCTTAAATGGGTTAAATATTCTACTTTCTGGACAAATAACAAAAAGGCACTGATCAAACTACGGATGTGCAGGAAAGTATCTGTCTTTATTGCCTGCATGCAAAATTTTTAAAATCAGTTTATTTAGCGACAGTGCGCATATCAGAAGCTTGTTATTAGAAAATTGAGCCGCGACATGGGATTTCCAACAATGTGGCATTTTGACAAGTGTAGACTCAGAAAAGCCTACGCAGCCTCTTGTTAAGCTTAGAAACTCCAAATTTTGTTCAGTTAGTAGCTTAACAGTCATACAATATTCAAGCGACAAGCAAATGCTCTGACCAGTCTGCGCGTATGCGCAGGCAGGTCTGAGCCGTTGCTTGTCGCATGTACCACATTGTTGGAAATCTCATGTCATGGCTCAAATAGTTCTTGTATAACAATGTGTCCTCAACTATATGCTCATGTCATTACAAGACTCAAGTTTAACTTATTTTTGAAAGATTGCAATCAAATTATAATCAACCAGGGGCAATAACTCTATGATATATGAAACCCTCATTAAACTTTTTTCTTTGCATACCAAATCCCATCATCAAGTCATTATGGCCAAAAAAGTAAGTAAGCCGATTTCCAATACTAGGGAATTTGTGGCCAGCAAGGCCTCAGATCAGCCTGCGCATACGCGCATTCTGATCAGAGCCTTTGCTAGTCGTTTGAATATTTTATAAGTGTTAAGCTACTGACTAAACATATTTGGAATGTCTTAGCTAAAAAGGAGGCTGCACAGGCTCGTCTGAGTCTAAACTTGGCAAAATGCCTCATTGCTTGAAATAACATGTCGCGGTGAGTATGACCAGGAAATGCCTAAATCACAGATCAAAGACCAAGCATATGCATTGACAGACTCCACCACGGATGGACGATGGCTCCAATCCCATCATTTAAACTCACCTTGTTACCATTGCTTGGTCTTTGATCTGTGATGGACGCACATGGTATGTGCGTCCATCAACATTAAAAAGTAAATATCTCAGCCACAAGCAAGCTGATCAAAATCAATTTTCATCTGGAGCATTAGTTTGGTAATAAAAAAACTGCATTTGGTTTTATGCCAGATCGGATTAGCACTCTGGTTACTATCGCAACAGATAGCTGCCATAGGGTTAAAATTGTGAAAACCTTGTGACCACTTTAGGGCTTCTTTTCTTGATTGAATTTTCTTCATTCTTACAGGTAACAAGGAAAGAACATATCTCAAAAGGGTTCTAAGTCAAAAAGTTCAGACCAAGGACTGCGGAGTAAGCTGCCTTTGAGTATCTGGAAAATCCCCATATACTTATAATTGGAGAGATGTTGTGACCACTCTAGAGCCTCCATTTTGGAATAGATCTTTGTCATCATAGGTAAGAAGGACACCCATACAATCTTGGATGAGTTGAAATTTCAGACAGAGCTGATCACTGACTATCAAGTTGAGTAAAAAATCAATACCACTATCTATTGGATCTCCTTCATTCTTGCAGGTAATAAGGACAGCTATAAAATATTGACTGAGTTTGAAAAGATTGCTGTCTGTTCTAAGGTAGTGGTTCTGTTGGTGTTGTTGATTCATTGTTTTATGTACCTCCCATTGTTTATGGGGGTTCTTGGGGCTCTGTGTTTGATCATTGTTTTGTTATGCATTACTTTGTGTTCTTTCTAGTTTTGCAGTCATCTTGACGAGGAAAAGAGAGTTGACTGCTTTGCGTTAATTATCTTCTTGGTATCTGGTGACTCTTAGTGTTCTGTGGCGCTTCCTCACAGTGCCATGCTTTGGTCTGCATTGTGTGTTTGTGATATTTTTCTATCATACGTCCTGTCTTTTTAATGGATATGGGATCATTTCGAAAGTACAATTTTGTCATGGGCTTGTCAAAATGCAAATATAAAATCATGTAAAAAACAGAACAACCTACTGTAGTTTTGTTAAATCTTCTATGTAATGGACAGATATATTTACTCTTTTCCCTCTTGTCAACCAAAGGTCTTCTATTATAGGTGGCGACGAGTCCATTTTGACAGTCAAAAAGTCATCAGCATATCCTCCAGTTATGTCAATAGCTCGTACTTGTATGTCTAGCTTCATACCATCATAAAAATTTACACCAATATCCAAACTTTCCTTTTCTATTTCTTTTAACTCTTTAAGGGGATACTGGATGTTATCAACTACTGAAGTAATGTTATAGGCATACTGAAATCTGGTAATGCCTAGAAAAAATAAATCAACATATGAGCCAGTGCATGAGATTTCCAACAATGTGGTATGTGCGACCAGCAAAGCCTCAGATCAGCCTGCGCATACGCGCAGTCTGATCAGAGCCTTTGCTAGTCGCATGAGTATTCTATGATTGTTAAGCTACTGACTGAACACCTTTTGGAGCCTCTAAACTTAACAGGAGGCTGCAGAGGCTCGTCTGAGTCTACACATGTCAAAATGTCAAATTGTTGGAAATCTCATGCACTGGCTCATATGGTATTTTGGTACTTATCGCATGAGTCACGTCTTGAAGTGATATAACGACTTGCAATAAAATTGATGAACCACTAGTGGTTTACAGATTTCGTAACGTTACGTAATGACGTCATTATAACGCTGCGTAACAGATGGCAAAATCTTAACGATTTCACGTCAAAAAAGTGATTTAAGTAATTTTTTGTTATGTGATAAACAGAATCTAACATTCGTCCTCCTGTATTATTGAATTTTGTTTGTTTGATTTGATTCTTGACGTCCCAGTCAACAATCTTTTATGTACGTCGGGATGGGTCTTCCTGGGATGAACCGGTACTAAGCTAGGATTAATTTGTATTGCTCCAAGACACAATGCAGTGAGGTAGGTGAGGCTTGAACCTGTGGCTCTTCTGTCTCGAGTCAAACACTCTACCACTGAGTCACTGTGCTCCCGATTACTGAATTTATCAAACGCGTCGCGAAAACGTAATAACATGTGATGCAAGTTATCCCTTTCCCCAACTTGTTTAATAAATTCAATAATACATGAGCGCTCGTGAAAGATCCTCCATATATCGCATTTGTGCAAAGCCTCCAAAATCGCCCATGATCTTGTAACCAGTGTGAATAGCGGTTTAATTGTTGGATCATAGTCTTTGTCTACATCCATGCTTTGGGTATGGGAACAGTGAAGGTACTCATATTTGTGTAGACTTTTTTGAGCTTTCAATGTTTGCCAATGTGATAAGTACCCATATCTCATGTGCTGTCTCGATTATATATGTTTAAAGGATTAAAATACAATCCAAACACCTCGTCTATATATAGCCAATGCTAAACTATCGTTTTATATGAAACAAAAAAAATACAGTTTTGAAAGTTCTGGGAAAGCACTGACTTGCTGACGTTAATTGCCACTGTAAAATAGCGTCAGTCATGGCGTTAGACGGTGTAAAATCGTTTTGACGCTTGAAATACATGTACACGTATGTAAAACAGTCTAACAGTCTTTCTTACTTTCTTCAGTGCAATGGGCGAAAATTGGAAGAAGCTGAGGACTTTAAATGTATTTTCGTCATTAATTGAGTGTTCGACTCATAGATCTGCTCTAGTGCCTGAATCGCTGAAGAATAATCTACTGTTTGTCGGTTAGTTGTATAGAGATAAATCATTTTGCTGCACCCTCATGATTTTATCCTCTTTACAACTGACCCCTTACTCAACAATTCACTGCAAGAGCAGATCTAGTTCTTGAATAAAGAAAACACTTTGCCCACATATTCTTTTAAATTAGTTACTTTTTACCAGTTTGTGTTAATTGTCACAACTAGTTTTGCAACCATCTTGCTGGGAAATTGAGAGCTGGTTGCTTTACTTTGATTGCCTTCTTGATGTACAGTGGCTGTTATTGTTCTTTGCTCCTTCCTCACCATGCTGTGGGTTGGCCTGCAGTGTGTGGTTATAGCATTTCCTGGCAATACTCGCTTACCCACCGTGAATGGGGGGTTAAGCATATTTTACTAGCCAAATCCTTACACTAGACTTTGCTTTTGGTAATCACAACATCGGATTACAGACAAATTTAGACACACACACAAAAGCAGGGATACATTCAAAGTAAAGCAACGCATTCACTCTGTCTAGCGAGATTATTGCAAGACTAGAAATGGCACAACGAACTACACCACAAAGTCTATTCACACAATGCGATCAAAAACAAACAAACAAATATCAAACAACAACAGAATCCCCATATTAGAATGGACTGCAGCTACAGTCGTGCTAAGACTAAAGGTAACACCAAGTGCACTCCGTGTTCACTACAGATAAACTTCATCTAGACTTCAAAGTTCACTACTAGTGAACGTCATAGTGCACTATAGGTACATGTAAAATGTATTCTGTAAACTTTAAAGGTTACAGATTCTTAATGATTAAACATAAATGCCCTGAGTTCATGATGTTTTTTTTATTCACTTCATTCATCAAAATGCTATATTAAAGTTCTACTACCCCATATGTATGTTACACTAAAACAATCTGGCTCATAGGTAAGACATGGAGTGCACATGGAGTGAACAAATTTAAACTACGTAGTTCACTCTAGTGAACTAGCTAGTGAACTAGTAGTGGACACCAAGCTTAAACCTTGTGCACTCCTTGTGCACAAGGGTGTTACCTTTAGTCTTAGCACAACTGTATGTGCAGCCACCTGAGGCTGAAATATATATTTCCTGATCAAAACTATGCTATTGACTCTAGAGCTTTTTTGTTATTTCGATGGGTTGGGCGTACAAAGAGCAGACCCTGGGTTGGTATAATTAATGAAACTAATACTATATGTGTCTGATATATATACTAGAGTTTTAATGAATGTGTTAGGCTTGGGCATGCCTCCATGTCAGCAAATGTGTCCATAATTTTGAATTTTAAATCTTCTTTCAAGATTTCATATCCATATTTATCATATTCAAAGTAAATTGGAAAAATCAATCCAGCTGTTACTAAAAATTTGTCTGGACAAAATTTGGGTGGCTCAGGGGACACAATTTGAGTCAACATTCTGAGATTTGGATAATTTTCACACAACTTAATATATATAGTGATCATAGATCCGAATGTCAGAATAATCCATCCAGTGTTTACTGATAACTTGGCAAGATAAAATTTGGGAACTGGAAGAGTTATAAGAAGAGACAAACAAAGAGCCAACCACTACTAATAAATCAATAAAACACTTTATCATATGACGTCGCGTCTGGGAGTGAAATAACGCCATGCAATAAAATCGATAAACCACTAGTGGTTTATAGATTTACGGGAAACGTTATGACGTCCATAATAACGTTGCGTTCATAATGACAATATTATAACGTTTTACGCCAAAAATAAGAATTCAAAGTAATCTTAATGTCATATGATAAATAGAATCTAGCATTCGTGCTCTTGTATTATTGAATTTATTAAACTCGTTGCGAAAAAGAGATAAAATGCTCGGCAAGCCTCGCATTTTATCTCTTTTCCCCAACTCGTTCAAGAAATTCAATAAAACATGAGCACTCATGTAAGATCCTCTATATAAAACACTGAAAATTCAAAATAAAACCTCTAGTCCCGAGGACTTTGAATTTACTCGATTCTACTGAATGAAAAGGATACCTACCACAAAAGTTATCTACGAAGACTTCTTTTGTCTACGAGCCAGCCCATCTAAGCAGTGTTCATAGAATTCATTGTTAGTATACAGTTATTAAAAAAGTAGACGGAGAAAGGTTCAGAGCATAGCCCTCACGAGGACTAAGAATGAACGCTTAAACAACTTTTTAATGCATACATCATTTACACAAATTATTTTGACACCTTAATACTCACTATACTTATCTTCGAATGTGAATGAGACTAAGTTTTTCCTTGCCCTAATATGATAAATGAGCCGTGTCATGTGATTTCCAACAATGTGGCGTTTTGACAAGTGTAGACTCAGACAAACCTGTGCAGCCTCCTTTTTAGCTTAGAAACTCCAAATGGTCATCAGTCAGTAGCTTAACAATCATAGAATACTCAAGCGACAAGCAAAGGCTCTGATCAGACTGCGCGTATGCGCAGGCTGATCTGGGGCTTTGCTGGTCGCACATAACACCTTGTATGGAAATCTCGTGCCGTGGCTCAAAATATATTCATGCTTAGCTCAAGTAAGCATATAATTTATAGCTTTTACAGATATTAAACGGAGGGAGCAATTTCTATAGCTCAGAATAGCAGAAAATGGCATTTGTCCTGGCAATGAATGTTAAGTATAAAACAATTTTTATAGCCATGGGCCCTGAATTTGTATGTAAAAAGTAGTGATGGAAAAAATGCAAACGGTATAAACCCTGATCAGACCACTCCTTCATGAATGGTTTTATCAGGCCTCAATGTTATAAAACGTGTTATGCTCAAATTGGCTGCGTGAAATTATCACAGGGTAATGACAGGTATGAACACGGTTCATTTAAATTATTGCTTGGATGGATGTGTGCATCATGTGGAAATAGTGCATGCATTGGTTTAAAAGAGAGAAGCAACATATATCTATTTAAGGCTTGAAATTTTGCGCTAAGCTGTGTTGAGCATTGAACAAGTTTTAAGACCTAGGGCTTGGTTTTACTCCTTTTACCTAGGCATATATGTCCAAATATTTTGGATTATTCTGGTATGTGACAGGTTATATTATCAATGTACAGTAATACCTGTGTAAAACGGCAACTCTAAAAAAAAGCCGAAATTGGTTTTTATGACCAATTATCGCTTAATGCAGGTCAAAAGTATTGCAGAATGATCCAAGGGGAGCATTCTGCAATAGCTTTCTGCAATACGTTTGACCTTCATTAAGCTACCAAAGGTTATTAAAATCTTTGGCTTGTTTATTTTTGAGTGGTCGTTTTACACAGGTTTAACTGTAGCTATTTAAAACAAATGAACATTGTATTTTATTTCTGTTACCTAGCACATTGATAACTTTTTTAGTCCTTCGTAGTCCAATGTGATCATCAAGCTTAATGTCTATGTGCTCCAAACTCTTAACATAATCTAACCAATGTCCAGCATGGTGTTTAGTATTGATAAACCTGCAACACAAAAGTACAATCATCTGAGTCAAAAAATAATTCACCAAATAGGCGTCAGCATTCTTATAAACATTGCACAGAGTAATCTATGAATTGTTTATACTGTAAGAACTTATAACAGCCAATCAATGAAGTAGTGTTATCATCTTCTCCATCAAAGGTTTTGTTGGTATTTACCATTCAATAAACCCTTCGCCTCACTACCTCAAAATCTATTATTAGCGTAGAGTAACCGACTAATCAAAACTCAGGAAGGATATGTTCCAAAAATCCCTACATGCCTATTCGATGTATCATAGCAACGTATCCTGGGTCAGGTGTGGTACTTGATTGTATCGATTCCTGATCTTTGCACTCTTACTTACTTTTATTGGTATCTATTATACACCGAATGTTAGTCCAGATAAACAAAGATCTTGATCGTAAAATTATATTCTTTTCTTCTATCTATCAGTTCCAAAATATATTTTAGGTGCTCAAAAGAATCATCTTAATGTGACGGCTGTTCTGAGCACCTAAAACATACGTTTCAATTGTTAAATAAGAATATTGAATGTAAATTAATTACGCATTCGTATCTGGACTCATGGTCTCGTGAATCAACATGTGTATTATGACGCATGCAATCAAAAAAATCTCCACCTGTGAGGCTAAGGGTTATGATAGTGAATCGCAAACCTTGGTAGGTCAAGATGTAGTGTTATATATTAATAATATATTTATATTCTCATTGTTGTTGCTAATATGAGACCAACATTTCACAATGCAAAACAATGATCAATTACGTGTTCTAAACCACTACTCTAGGTGGCATAATGTCAATCTTAGCCAATAACCCTAACAGTCTGCTCTGATACACAAACTGGCTTAATTACCAAATGAGCCAGAGCAAGAAAATTCCAACAATGTGGTATATGCGACCAGCAAAGCCTCAGGCCAGCCTAAGAATACGCGTAGTCTGATCAGAGCCTTTGCTAGTCTCTTGAGTATTTTATGATTGTTAAGCTACTGACTGAACACCATTTGGAGGTTCTTAGCTAAAAGGGAGGCTGCACAGGCTCGTATGAGTTTACACTTGTCAAACTGCCACATTGTTGGAAATTACATGCCACGGCTCAAATGGTTGAGCTATTTAGAGGATCTTACATGAGTGCTCATGTATCATTTAATTTATAAAATGAGTTGAGGAAAAGAGATGAAACGCTAGGCTGACATCCCTTGCAGTGTGCAAAAGATTCTAACTTACAAGACAATTTATAATCGAGTTATTTTTCATGCCAAGATTCTGTCAGTTTAGCTGTGTATAAACAACAACCCGAAACACAAGGCTTAATGCTGGTAAAGTAATGAGTTGTCAGTGGCGATAGATCAATAAAAGATGTGGGTTTATATGTTTTTAAATGCGCAAAATAACAGAACATTGATGATGCAAATGAATCAGACATATGCTAGCGCTGAAGAAAAATAATAAACGGCATTCACACATGTTCTTGTTTTGCCAACATTTTAGAAAAAACACACACCTACACACACACACAATAAATGTATGAACAGAAAAGGCTGTGATGAGTCTGTATCAATGTGTAGATTTATTTCTAGATGCACTGGCTTTCTAATCTTAAAGATAGAGGATCTTACATGAGTGCTCATGTTTTATTGAATTTATTAAACGAGTTGGGGAAAAGAGATAAAATGCGAGGCTTGCTGAGCATTTTATCTCCTTTTCACAACAAGTCTAATAAATTCAATTACACAAGAGCATGAATGTTAGAGTCTATTTATCATATGACAAATACTTTGAAATCTCATTTCTGGCATAAAACGTTATAATTTTGTCATTATGTACGCAATGTTGTTATGGACGTCATAACGTTTCCCGTAAATCAATAAACCACTAGTGGTTTACTGATTTTATTGCATGGCGTTATTTCAGTCCCAGACGCGACGTCATAGGATAAAATGTTTTATTTAGGCTAAGGCACAAATAACGTTATTGAAAACAGCCTACCTGTGCCTCCATACAACATTTACAACAGATACTTCGCTAGTGATCCAGTTACAAGAAGCATTAGGACTGGCATCTGTCACTAGGAGTGGACTCGGAGTAGATTCCCATGTACAAGCCCCATTCATATCCGCGTTGTATGATCTTTGACCTTGGAGGGACACTTTGGGGTCGTCATCGAAAACAATGATTCGACGGGTGGTTCTGTGGTTACCTGCCTTGTCATAGACCGCCATAGTAACAGCATATGGTCCAGCAACCGGAAACGTAATCGTTGCCTACAAATAGAATCTAACTATCAAATCTGAAAAGAAAACCCCAGGCATTCACATATCACAAGACATATTTTTCAGAGGCTGTATTTAATGTCTACCTTACTTCCTTGAAATACAAACAACAGTTTTAAATCATATAGTAAAGAGGTTTGAATCTGCAACGAAACATGATTTAAAACTGTTGATTGTTTTGCAAGGAAGTAATGTAGAAATATAATTCAGCCTCTGAAAAATATGTTCGGTTGCAAATTTAACCTGTTTACTATAACATTATTGTCTTGAGTTTGCTAGAAAAAAGAATGAGCATGTTATAAATTACTGGGGCATAATATTACAGAAATATTTAAAAATCTTTTCTGGTCCATTAATTAAAACTCGCAGAGATGTCAATTTAAACCTAAGGGTTTCCTTGCTTCTGTTTGTTCTACATGTTATCTTTTCTACGTTCTGCACAACATGATCTCATAACATAATCAAGGACAAACTTATTGAATTAATCAAGTATACATCTTATAACATGTAACAAGGGCTCACTATTTTTGGCTTGCTAGAATCAACATGCAGTGATTGTGTTCATATGTCGATTCTAGCTTTGGGATCATCTCTCTGAGGAATATACAGTGCGTTGCTTTGCATTTATTTTCTTTTATGTGTATGTCTTTACTTGTTTTCTGATGTATCTTCCACATAGTGGTATGGGTTAGTCTGTGATCTATGAATGTGCCATTTCCTAACCATACTCACTCATTTGCTTTATTCACTCCTGGACAACAAAATGTTGTTTAAAAGTCAGTTTAGAAAAGAAGCTTTAGCAATAGGATGCAGAAAGGATTCAGGGGATTCGGTTGACTTTACTCCCCCCCCCCCCCCATTTTTAAATATCCTATGAAAATGAAATAATTTGGTCTCACTGAGACCAAATTATTTCATTTTCATGGGATATTTAAAATAAATGAGATAAAATCAACAAAGAAAATACATATGAACCCCCTTTGCTGAATTTCTGGATCAGCCCCTGGGGTGTACATAATTGGGCACAGTAATAAATTAAGATGCGCAGTGGCTTTGTTTTATTGCTTTGAGTAAAACACATTATCCTCATTAGTTAGTATGAGTTCAACCTAGGAACACGTTCAGACATGACTAAATAATTGCTGACTGGGGCATGAAACATCGTTTCAGCACAACTCAATCCAATCCATCACAGCTAAATAACAAACAACAGCTATGCAAATTGTCCCAATGTTATGTCAGCAGAATATTTACTCTAATTGTCAAAATACGTTTCATAGTAACAAAAGGCAAATGAATATAATCTGAAATTACCAATCTCACAGATCACAAACCCGAAACATCCAGAGGCAGATGTACTAGAACACGTAGAATCAAACATGTAATACAAATAATATTCTAAGGCTTTCAATGTTTGTGTTCTGACCCGTATTCTTAAATCATCGTACTGAGAACAATTTGGATGAAACTATTATAGAAATGAAAACAAGTTTTGTGGATTTAATCAATGTGGATGACTAACTCATTGCATGAAGTCCATGATATATTTGTGAGTGTTTGATAATATCAAAATGCTATTTTGAATGCAACACTTTGTTTCTGTGTTGATTCTGCTCTTGTGTAGCTTTCTAATGTAGTTTTTAGTGTCCTTTCTAGTCATCATACTGAGGAAGAGATAGGCGGTTCGCTTTCTATCATTGTGTTATTCTGCCATAAGGCTGTAGGTAATCTGTGTCTTTTCCTTGTGGTGTAATGGGTTGGTACGTGGTCTGTGGCATTTCCTGGATATACTCACATGACTTTTTAAAAGTGGTTAACAATAATGTCCCTTTAATGTAATTAGCATATTGGATCTAGAGTAAAAAAGGGCTGTACAATTAAAATAACATATCAAACAAGTTGCAAATATAAATCGCTTCACAAAATTCTCAGCTTTTTTTATACTAAGCTTCAACTGTATTACTGTATAAAACCATTGGAAACATACATGGTAGGGTAAGTGGTTATTTTTGTGTATTTATGGTTTTGGCATGTGACGACAGAATATTCTACTATGCCCACTTCATCAATAATCAGTATTATTATATATGCCCGGTTGTTAGACACAACATACCCATAGATCAATCAGCTGTTCATAGCCCGATCAGCTTCTTTCTTATTTTTCATCTATTGAGTATGCTTGGTACAGATACATAGCAAATAATGTAAGATTTTATATGATCACTGAATCTAAGCGGGTAGGTCTGAGCATTATCAAAAAGGTAAGTGAGTATGGTCAGGAAATACCACTATCACACACTGCAGACCAACCAAGGGCACCATGAGTAAGAGCTACAGAAAACTCTATAGTCACATGGCATCAGGAAGGCAATTATAAATCAGCAACCAGCTCCCTCATCCCCTCAAGCTAATTGCAAAACTAGAACAGACACTAAGTACTGTATACCAAAACAAGGATCAAACACAGATCCCCCACAAACAATGTAAGCAACATTAAACAATGACTCAAAAACAACAGAACCTCCGTCTTAGAACTGATAGCAGCCTAAGCCACCAGGCTGCTTAAATGCATTTACTGGAACCAAATCATTGTCCTAGATTTTGTTGTTGTTAAAATGCAAAAATGGTTCAGCTCGCATGTAGGCTTCCTAACTGATGCGATATGTCATCGCAGAGATAAAATCTAATCAAATTAAAACACTATGATGAAACAAAGAAAAAGGGACACTACTCACAGATAGTCAGACCTAAAGAAAGTAAGTAAGGGTGCAAAGATCAGGAATCGCTACAATCAAGTATCACACCTTCAAAGTAAGGAATAATGCAAAGATCAGGAATCGATACAAAACAATTCATACTCAAGTGAATTGTTTTGAATGAAAAGCGATTTATAACCTTGGGACCAGATTGTCCATGGCATGACTCACGAAAGATATGTACCATATTTACTCAAAACATTTAGAGAGATCTGAGGAAAACTGACAGTGTGTGTTATCACAAATTCAAAAACTCCTTAGAGTGTTTACACTGTTGGTCATTACCGTGATCAGCCACTCCTGTAGGAGCAGTCTGATCTCAGAGAACACTGTTTGTCAATCTAGCACTACGTTCAAAGTAAGAAATAAGGCAAAGATCAGAAATCGATACAATCAGGCACCACACTTGACCCAGGACACCATCTTGGAAAGTGACAAAAACACAAGAAAAATCACATCACAAGAGAGCCAAGAGGTTAACCCTCATTAGGTTGAATTTTGGACCTATTCCTATTTACGGATAAAGATATTGAGGAGTTTAATGGTTATACTATTTATCAATTTCAACACTGCAGACCTGAAAAAATGTCTGGGCAAAGAGTGTATATCCAGATGGCTCATATGATCTCTGTCATCGGATCTACACTGTTTACCTTTTCAGTTTTTTCAATAACATTTTTTAAATTTTGTTTTCATGATTTATCTAACACAACTTTTTAACAAGATGGACTCTTCTTCACTTTAAAGTGGAAAAGTTAACCTCTGAAACTAAGGGGTGAAAGAGTAATGTTCATAAGCTACACTTTTTGGCAAGGATAATGTTAATTATAATATGAGCCGCGACATGAGATTTCCAGCAATGTGGTATGTGCGACCAGCAAAACATCAGATCAGCCTGCGCATATGCGCAGTCTGATCAGAGCTTTGGCTAGTCGCCTAATTATTTCATGACTGTTAAGCTACTGACTGAACATCATTTGAAGTTTTTAAGCTTAAAAGAAGGCTGCACAGGCTCGTTTGAGTCAACACTTGTCAAAATGCCACATTGTTGGAAATCATATGTCGCGGCTCAATTAATATGTATACCTCTGTAGTATCAAATGGTACTTGAGCTGGTGCAGCGTCTGGAACAAGATCTCCTTGGACCAATTCTTCACCAGCTGGCTGAAGATGGAAAACTTCAAAATGATAAGCTTTGAGACCAGATAGATCGTCATACCAGCCTGACCATTCTACAACGACTGTGTGCTACAATGTAAACACGTCTGTACGTAATTTTACAATACAAGGCAGCTGTATTACCTTATGTCTACAATAACTGGAATTTTTTTAATCTTCTGTTTTCACTAGGAAAGCAATAAAACTAAAATATATTTGTATGATGTCATCATGATGGAGGTATAATATTCAAATAAAGTTTTTTTTTCAGATTAAATTGACCCTTACAGTATACTCGTATCATTTAAGGGTGGACAGTCATGTAAAATATACAAAATATGAAACCTGTGCAAAATACCACATGTTTCATATTTTGTACATTGCCCATGCGAACATGTATCATAGCTTATAAGCACAAAAGAACTATCACATGTTTTTTAAGAAGTTCATTTTTCAAACGTTTTGTAAGCTTATCGTGTAAGTATTGTTAAAGAGCATCGGGTTTTAGGGTGCATAATTATAATGAAATAAAATTTTAAAAAAGGCAATGAGCAATGTTTATTTGATGCACCCCATACACATACACACATTAAAGGTCAGAGAAACAATTTAGTTTCAGCAAGTAATGCTTCAAACTAGCAGGCCTTAAATTTGAAAGGGCTCCATTATTATCTGTGCAAATGATCCTTTAGTTGACAAGGATCTTACAGTTGATAAGATAAACTGTAGACTTCTTAAAATATCACAACTGAATTTTTTTAAGATACCATAGCTTATATTGGTAAAATAGCTCAGTTCTCCTAGCGGTCATTTTGTAAGAAAATATTTGTTTGCACCAAACTCCTTCAATCCGCGCATTGGAGCAACAATAAACAATGAATGGAAAACAGCCTAATCCACCAGGAGGCCTAAATGCAATTTAATTGTACCAAATCTTTGCCCTATATTCTGTTGTTAAAATACAAAAATTTCTTAGCTCGCATGGAGGCATCCTTATTTATGCAATGTATCAAGAAGCAATCCTGCAACTTTTTCTATATACAATTATTATAGTAAAAAAATATCAAATGACATCTTGTCTGAGAGTGATATAATGCCATGCAATAAAATCGATAAACCACTAGTGGTTTACCGATTTCGCAACATTCCATAATGACGTCCTTATAACGTTGCGTTAAAGATGATTTTTGTTTGACGTTTTCACGACAAAAATCCAATTTTTAATAAATTTTAATGTCATGTCGCTTTTATATATGTGATATTGTGTCTTGTATATTATATAAGGTAATATATATTTCTTTTATTGAGGGCCGCAAGGAAGACCAGCTATTGTTGCTTAGTGTGCCACCATCTTTAAACATTGTATAAATAAATAAATAAACTGTTAGGTGATACATAGAATCTAACATATTGTGATCCTGTATAATTGAATTTATAAAACTCATTGCGAAAAAGAGATAAAATGCTCGGCATGCCTTGCATTTTATCTCTTTTCCTCAACTCGTTTAATAAATTCAATAAAACATGAATACTCATGTAAGATCCTCTGTAAATAAGAGGTGGTAGCGCTTGCTAAAATGTATAAATGTTCCATTGCATTATCTTTACATTTGGTGTGTCAAGCCAATTATCCTCATTTAGTTACAATTAAATATGGTTACATGTATACAAGTTATAATAGGGCAAAATGTATTTTGTCGTGCAATAGTACATGCTGCTGATACCAAGAGTGGCCTTGAGAAAACATATGCAACTTTAATGCATTATATTTTCCTTTTAGCACACAATCAAAAATTAAAAGAGTATGACAAGGAAATACAACAATCACAGACTGCAGGCCAAAATACGCCACCGTGAGGAAGCTACAGAGAACACAGATAGCCTTAAGACAATTAAAGTAAAGCACCAGCTCTCTCATTCACAGGAAATGATTGCTAAACCAGAAAAAAGACAAGAACCACTCCATAGTATAAGGACCCAACAAAACAAACTCCACACATTATGGAGGAAACAAGTTAGTTGTAGATAAAATATGGATCACCAATACTAAGTACACCTTATATTTACTAACATATAAAATGGGCCGCAACGCGAGAAAACCTGTCTTCGGGGGTTTTTGAACAACACAGGCGCAGACCAGCCTGCGCATACGCGCAGTCTGATCAGCGCCCTTGTTTTTCGCTTTTTGGAAAGAATCATATCTAGACTTGCTATGAGCGAAATTTCAATTTTCTAGCCAGTCTCTGTAGCTGAGGATAATGGTTTGAGTCTCGCTTTCTCGGAAACCCCGAAGACAGGTTTTCTCGCGACGAGGCCCAAATACGTCTTTACTTTTCCCAAGTTCCTTGTCTAATATAATAAAAATGACTTACGTTTGTCGTGGCGTCTAGCATAATAAGTGGGTCAGAGGTGCAGTCGGAAACACCCATAGCACAGTGACTGGGGCTTATACTGTCAAACCATACTTCAAAAACGTTGGTCTTGGTCACCTCTGACATACTATAGTATTCAACATAGCTGCTTGCTTCCCGATTGTAAACTGCCACGTATCCACCATTGGTTACAGATACGGTGAAAACAAGACTGTCAGAAACAAACAAAAATTATGTCACCTTCCACTGCCATGATACATCAAACTCATCATACGGGAAAGTCTGTCGCAATTCGAGAATCGAATCATGGCTAGGGTGTATGAAAGGAGCATTAAGTGTATAACTATGTACCAAAAAGCTCTATTTCGTTAGCCGGAACTGGCGTATTGAAATTTGTTCTATACTAGATCTATGTGGGTTCAGCTCTACTAAAACCGATTATTCTGATTATCCGAAAAGTTTAATCAGCAGAATTAATGAAGTTATGTGTTGCTGTTTTTTCAATAAAATATCGCTATAGAAGAACATAAACTGCATTTAAGCCGTTTGTTCTAATGCAATCACACTTGTTATTGTGTCAACATTGTTTCTGTGACGTCAGTGTAACGTTACATAACGTCAGTGTCACGTTATCACCCACGTTATCAAAGTAGATCCTCAATGTACATCCATGATCTGATTCCACGGAATTTCATGAAATTGGACAAGGCCGTTCCGATTAAAAGCTCATCTGCTGTAGTTTTACCTTTACTCATACTATGCCTCTAAAACTCCATACAAACAGTTTGGACTCTGATCAGACTGTTCATTAAAGAGCATTTTGATCTGAGTCCACACCTTTTTTGAAAGTATTGTCTCTCAGCATAGAATTGCAGACGACAACACAAATTACTTTATTAATTATAACAGCGAATGGATTAGATGGGAAAATAAACAAAGTAGGAATAATAAGTAATAAAGCCAGGCTATCAGATAATGATATTTATGCCAATTATGCATAACTATACTTTTGAACATATGAGATCTGAGTATTTACGTGATATACACGACATATATTGTGCAGTTTATACGGCCTCGTGAAATAAGGCACCAGGTCGTCTAGTACAATATGTCATTGAAGTTCGAATTCGACACATTACTGTTTATAATAGAGCAATACAATAAAACTAGTGTTTAATTGCAATGCCTGGTGGACTGAATAACAGTATGACGTATGGCAAATTAACTGAGCTTTATTTGACTAGAAAAACCTCCAGATAAAGAAAGCTGATGCTTGTTGTTCAACATGTAGGACCCACTTCGAATCGAACTCAAGTTCCTACTATAGTTCTTACGTAATAGATGCGCACGCACGTTTACACCCGAACGATTTAAGTTGGAACTTTTAGTTGGTTGGCAAGTAAATGCTTCGTCGTAGACAAAAAGGACGTTATAAACTGCACAGCGCTTTCTAATTATCAATTACGAATAAGTGGGACCAAAAATTATGTTCAGCTAGGTTTATTTTACAAAAACATATCATTTTGAGGCTACTGACCGATCTTGAACCCATCGTGCTAGATCTTGAACCCATCGTTAGGTATGTCTAGAGTAGGGAACCAGCCTATCTACTAGAGTAACGGTGCTCCGACCATCTCCAGTAGGTTCGTGACGTCACCCTAGTAGCGACTATAGGTGTTCGAATCAAACTTTAGTTACTATAGTAGGGACTATAGTTCGATTCGAAGTACGCCTATGTCGTTGGTTTTAAACTAGTTTGTCTGTTTTCGTTCATGCTCAAAACCAACATACAGTCTGTTTTATGTTCAATGATCCTGAATATCCGACTACCTGATTTCTTTTCTTTATGCTCAAAATCAACATACAGTCTATTTTATGTTCAATGATTCCTGAATACCTGATTTCTTTTCTTTATAAGGAACTTGTGAACTTTATACAAGTGTTTTGTCACCTGGTTAAGTTTAACAGGCCAGTCAGCCATACATTTGGTTGAACAAGTGGTCATTGCAGATTCCTTTTACATCTGCTACCTTTCATTTCAAGCATATAATTGTCAGAGTTATGTAATGAGATATGAAATGCATATGTGATTGATTAATGAAAGCAGCAGTACATCATTAAAGCAAACTAAATGTACATATGCAGACTACGAGTCTGTTTAAACAAATATTCTATTTACTAAACTCTACGCATACGTATTATTATTCTGTTGTCAACGTCCTTGTAATTATTGAAAAGGCACATAGATGATCGCTCGAAAAAATAAAATGGTATAAAATGTTGTTGAAATGTGCATGAGACCATTTTACAGGAGTATAGCGCTGTAAAATGTTCATAAAAAATCTGAAAATTTTACAGGTTTTTAATGGCTTTATTCTGATTTTAAATGTCATATTTGATACTGTCGCTTGACTATTATATATAGAATAAATCTGACTATATGAAGAAATGTCTCTATTTATCACAATTAATGGTGAACAACTCAACAGTCTACTATTTATAGAACAGATACCCATTCACACAAAACCACAGCAGGGGCCAACCACTGAAAGAAAGTAGATGCTTTTTCAAATACTTATGGTAAATTTAATTTTAATTTTCACGGAAAAAATCAAAGCATTTTCACATTGTTTTCAGTTAGGAAACGTTTTTTTTACTGGGTATTTCAAAGCAGATTCACAGTTTTTATTCTGTTCCTTTTATAGCCAATCATTCATCCCCCCTGAAAACATATGAAAATCACCCTACATTGCTCCAAGAATTTTACAACATTGTTATGACACATGTGACAGGAGGCATTGAATCTTGCTACATGTATAATCATTTAAACAATGGAAGCACAAACATATCTGATAAACCTACTAATGTACTATGATGGCTGGTATGCTCTAATGCTAATAAAGCTATTATTGTTATGCATGTTCGATTTTGTATTTAACATTCTACCAACAGCTAAGATCACGACTAAAAGTCTCTTGCGACAGACTGGAGAAGCCAGGGATCAAACATGCGGCACCTGAGTACAAGGTGAGCTGCTTATCTACTACAATATGAGCCAGTGCATGAGGTTTCCAACAATGTGGTATGTATGACCAGCAAAGCCTCAGATCAGCCCGCGCCTACGCGCAGTCTGATCAGAGCATTTGCTGGTCGCTTGAGTATTCTATAATTGTTCAGCTACTGACTAAACACCATTTGGAGTTTCTAAGCTTAAACGGAGGCTGCAGAGGCTCGTCTGAGTCTACACTTGTCAAAATGTCAAATTATTGAAAAATCTCATGCCGCAGCCCATATGACAGTTTCTTACCTATTACCGTTACTTACTTATCTCCGTGTTCAAAAATGCCATTCCAAGACCAATCTTTAAAAACTGTCTCAAATTCACAGTGATGGCTCGCAGTTGGAGGTTCTGTTTTACAATTCTTATTCAGGGCACTTTCAACAAAATTGTTTCCTGGCAATAAAAGAATAATTTCTATTACATGGATGCATTAAGATTTACCCTGTAGTTTGAATTGCGACCTTGTAAGGCTCAATTAAGCCTGCTGAGTTACGGAGACTAGCTAGAATATCATAATGTTTGCAAGTACAAGTTTAGCTATTACACTTTCAAGAGAATAAGTAACAGTCTTATTAATGATTTTGATGTCTGAATGTAGCATAATAAAGCTCAATAAGGGTTTTCATCAGTTACCTCTCATATTAACTGCCTTGTTGTACGTTCTCTGATAAACGTTGCCAATCTCACGGCATGTGCTTTTATCAGGCCATGATGACGTTGCACTTTTTGAATGATGTCGCCAATGACGCTGAATCGACACAAATTTCTATAATTACGTCATTATCGCAGTGAATAAATTTGTTTTTGTTTGTATTGTTGCTTTACGTCCAAAGTCAACAGCTATGGTCATGGCGGGCTGATCAGTTCACCTAACCACATTTTTTTCTGGGCAGGCTTGAACAATCGGTTAAATACTTTTGCTTGTATCTGACAATATCCCTTCTTAAATGAATCAGCGGAAGAAAGGAGAATGACCGTAGAAATCATTTCATGATCAATCTCCACGAAAGTATGGGACTGGACCGGGATCAAATTCGCGACCCCTGTCTCTGCTGTCAAAGACGCATCTGTAGCCAGAAACGTTACTGACTGCGCTCGGCAAACAAATTAGTAAAATGATAACTAGAATACATGGTTCACGTCTTTTAATATCAAGTTTACCAGGCTCGGCTTTGATAACGCATATTGAATTGCTCGGCAAGCCTCGCGATGTCAACATGTGTTCTCAAAGCCGTGCCTTGTAAACTTGATATCAAAATACACTCACCTAGTATTCTGTATTTATTCAACGATGAGCCTGACTGTTTGTGAGTTAAGAGTCAATTACTTTGTTTCGTCACAATATGGTAATTTAATTTGCTTGTTTTCCCTGTGATGATATATTGTTTTATTTGTTTGTTTAATTTGATTCTTTACGTCCCATCAACAATCTTTCAGTTATACAGGGACGGATCTTCCTGGGTTGAACCAGTACTAAGCTAGGATAAATGTGTCTTGCTCAAGGAATATACAACGCAGTGACGCCAGAGAGGCTCGAACCCGCGGCTTCTCGGTCTCGAGTCAAGCACTCTACCACTGAGCCACTGCGCTCCCGACGATATATTGTATAAGTTAGGAAGCCCCAATGCGAGCTTAACATAAATCGTGTTTCATCAATACCTGGGTGACATCACCTGCAAAGGCAGTGGTTATGTTGTTGTTGATTCTTGTGAATGGTTACACTCATTGTTGGTGGGGGTTTTGTGTTTGGACCTTGTTTTGTAATGTAAAACCTTTTATCATATGACGTCGCGTCTGAGAGTGAAATAACACCATGCAATAAAATCGATAAACCTCTAGTGGTTTATAGATTTACTGGAAACGATATGACGTTCATAGCAACGTTGCGTACATAATATTTACATTTCCACTGCGAGTCTTAAAATGAACCTTTACATTTGAGATGTTGTTCATAGCTTCAAGAACGGATAAATTTATGCCACGCCAACACACGCGCTGTTTCTGCGGACCAACTTCAACGCTATCCAATAACGTTGTTTGTTTACTGACGGTTTTTTGACGTCAAGCGCGTATCGTCATGACGTTTAACGCGGGAATTAGGCGTTTTGGCTTCCCCTACCTTCCGTTATGTCTAGTATAATTTAAAATATCCAGAAAACCTGCCAAGTTATAAGAAATTTGGAAATTGATACTTGACAGACAATATAAAATATAAATATAAGTAATAAATTCGATATTTGTCTGTTCATGAGATCATGAACAGATCGGGTCTCTTGCAATGTTAACGTGAAACCCTTTCCATGAGACCCGAAGTGTTCATGATCTAATGAACCTTCCAAAAATCGAATTCATTTCTTAAATATTTACATTTCCACTGCGAGTCTCAAAATGAACCTTTACATTTGAGATGTGGTTCATACCTTCATGAACAAATCGATTTAAGCCACACCCAAATACGCGCCATTTGAGCGGGCTTACGTCAAGACCATCCAATAACGTTGCTTGTTTACTGACGTTTGCGTGACGTTGAACACGTATCGCCATGACGCTAAGCGCGGAAATTTGGCGTTTTGGCTATTCCAAACCCTATGTTATGTCTGATTTAATTCAAAATATCTGGAAAACTAGCCAAGTTAGGTGAAAATTGAAAATTGATACTTGACTGATAATATAAAATGTAAATATAAGTAATAAATTCAATTTTTGGAAAGTTCATGGAATCATGATTACTTCGGGTCTCCTGCAAAGTAAGTGAAGCCCTTCTGGCTTCACGTTAGTTAACTTTGCAGGAGACCCGAAGTATTCATGATACCATGAACATTCCAAAAATAGAGTTCATTTCTTAAATGACAAAAGTATAACGTTTTAACAGCAGAAATTAGATTTCAAGCAATCTTAATGTCATATGATAAATAGAATCTAACATTAGTGCTCTTGTATTATTGAATTTGTTGAACTCGTTGCAAAAAAGAGATAAAATGCTCGGCAAGCTTCGCATTTTATCTCTTTACCCCCGACTCATTTAATAAATTCAATAACTTATGAGAACTCGTGTAAGATGTTTAATTTTCAAGTTTTGCAACCATTTTGCTGAGGAAGAGAGACATGTTTGCTTTACTTTAATTGTGTTCTTGCTGTGATTGTCAAAGTTTCGTGTTTCTTATCGCAGGGCTGTGGTTTGGTCTATGATTGTCGCATTAAAGGTCATACTCGCTAGCTTTTTCCCGCGATGATGCCAATAAATGAGCCACTACATTTATTTTTCAACAATGTGGTATTTTTACAAGTGTAGACTCAGACGAGCCTGTACATGCTTCTTTTAAGCTTACAAACTCCAAATGTTTTTCAGCCATTGGCTTTACACTCGTAGAATATTCAAGTGACTAGCAAAGGCTCTGATCAGACTGCGTGTATGCGCAGGCTGATCTGAAGCTTTGCTGGTTGCACATATCACATTGTTGGAACTCTCATGTCACGGCTCATTTAGAATATGCGTATAGCGTCCTAACCGTCTCAGGACGTAACGAATATAGAACACAAGGTTGTAAGCCACAGTTTCAGCATCAATTTGGAAATTCATACATTAGTCAGGCTTATATTTAAAAAAAAGTAGCAACAAAACATATTTAAACGTTTCTGTGTAATTCGAGTTTAAAGTTAGAGTTGCGTTTCTTTTTCAGTTAAGTAAATTTCATTTAAAAAAATTAATATGCATTGGTCGCCAAGTAAGAAAGAGGGCAAAGATCAGGAAACGATACAATCAAGAACCACACCTGACCCAAAATACCAATGTCATAATTACAAATTACTATCCAACTTATAATGCGTAACTACCTCTGTAGCAGTGTTTATATCATTTGAGCCGCGATATGTGATTTCCAACAATGTGGTATATGCGACTAGCAAAGGCACAGACCAGCCTGCACATACACGCAGTCTGATCAGAGACTTTGCTATTCGCTTGAATATTATATGACTGTTCAGCTATTGACTGAACAGCATTTGGCGTTTCTAAGCTTAAAAGGAGGCTGCACAGGCATGCGCGGTTACAGGAATTTTCGTCAGGGGGGTCCAGGTCAGTCTGACAAAAAAGCCCTGACGTTTTTTTTTTTATTTTCTTTTTTTTAGTCCTCAGCTTATTTTACAAAAGTCAAATGGCCAATTTCAATGAAATCTATCATTTTCAAGGCTCCAGAGGGGGTCCAACATTTTCCAGGTGGGGGGGTCCAACATTTTCCAGGGGGGGGGGGGTCCAATAGCTTATTACCTATAGAAACCCATATAACTTTGATTTTCCAGGGGGAGGGGGGGTCAGGACCCCCTGTCCCCCTCTGGATCCGCACTTGACAGGCTCGTCTGAGTATACACATGTCAAAATGCCACATTGTTGGAAATCACATGTCGTGGCTCATTTCCCTGTGTTACTTTGAAATACTAAAACGGCATGCACACCCATGAAAAATAGCATTACCTCTTTTCCATTCCAATTTTATTTCTCCACGTATAATACCAATCCTAGTCTGATCAAGAGACACATAAAACTCGTCAGGAGGGACTGGTAGGTCTACCTTGAAATAACCATCAACATATGCATAAAACTTTTCAACTCTGACATTATTCGTCCACACTACAGGCTGTGGCGATCCCGAGGTACTGTCAATTGGTGCTTCAACATGATTAACTGACGTTTCTGTTACTTCTGTCAGTCGCAGGAAGTTTTGAAGGATGACTGCCACCGGAATTTTTTTGCCAAACCAGTTTTTGGCAAAATGACCTAGTACTTTTAGTTGACATAGAAAGCTAAAGTGACTTAATTTCAGTAGAATAGACCCTACTGAGGAAATTCTATAGGTTTTTGGCTTAAAATCTGTAATGACCTAGAAAATATTCCACGACAAAGGTCAAAATCCCCGCGGGGATTTGCAAATCCCCGCGGGAAAAATATTTCCCCGCGGGGATTTTTCACCATCCCCGCGGGGATTTTTTCCCCATGCGGAAAATTTCCCCGCGGGGATTTTCGAAAATTATAAAACTCAGTTTTTTATTCAAATATGACAAGATCTCATGTTTATGGTGAGTAAAAATGAATGTCCTCCAGTAATAACAATTTTTCATTTTTCCCCGCGGGGATTTTTCCCCGCAGGGATTTTTGGAGAAAAAATCCCCGCGGGGATTTTTTAAAACATCTGTTTAAGGGTCTAAAATCAAGCTTAGGTTCACTCTTGCAATCTGTATGACACATTTGAGTATGTTTCAAGTATATATTAACATTTTGATTTTCCCCATGGGGAAAAATCCCCGCGGGGATATTTCCCCGCAGGAATTTTTCCCCGCAGGGATTTTTCCCCATGGGGATTTTTTTTCTGCACAGTATTCATCCTTAGAGGATCTTATTCAATGGCAAAGTATTTTTTCTGCATTTATTCACATATATATTGTATATGGTATGGATCCAGCTCAGTTGCTGCATGTTGTGATGAAGCAAGCGGGTAAACTGTATTTTAGATTTACTTGGTCACAAACCCAAAGACAGTTTTTCACATTATGCTGCCCATATACCTGTATTCACAGTAAAGCTGCACCTGTTAGGGCCACCTCCCAGGGGGGGGGGGGGGTACTCTGAAATTTTCACACATACGTAGGCTCGGTCCATTTTTTGGGGGGGTTCAAAATTCTGAATTTCCATATTTTTTGGAGTTTTCAGAAAAATGAATATTTTTTTGGGGTATTAAGATTTTGTGGATATTTTTTGGGGGTCATCACAAAATTGGGCTAGTTTGAGAGTCATTTCTATGCAATTTAGGGTCTTTTTTAAGGTCAAGGTACAGAATTGGGATATTTTTTGGGATTGCTATAATTTCAAATATTTTTTGGGGGTGTTTGAAATTCCTGACATTTTTTGGGGGGTGAACAGTAGATGCTGGGTCCGAGCGTACGTATGCGGAAAAAATTAGAGTACCCCCCTGGGGGCCACCTGCTTGTTCCATCTCTTTGTTCACTTTGCAAAGAGTTTAGATCCAGATCAGGCCCTACATTTCAGGTACAGTTTACAGGATAAGGATCCAAGTTGTTTGATATTGTGGTGTTTTTTCTGAATTTGCTTGGGCATAGTAATAAAACTAATATTATTAATATCAGCTAATAAAAATAAAACAGTTGTTAATTAGTTGAGAGGTAATATGATTTTAGCATTTGTGTTGTCTGCTGATTCTTCATGATTTAACTTCTTCAAAACAAATTCAGTAATACCAACAGAATGACAAACAGTTGGATTCCGACTTTGTCTTAAGGGATAATTAGTAGATTTGTTTTGACATGCACAGTCAAACAAGCTGTGCCTCCTTTAAGCAATAACTGTTTGAATCCAGATCAGGCCCAACAATGTGTTAGACCTGATCTGGGTCCAAACTGTTTGCTTAATATTTTGTTTACCAGCAGACAACATTAGCGGATAAAAGGTCGGAGAGGTGCTATGCTTATGACTTAATTACTGGCAATAGTACAGTGTACTGGGTCGACTGGATTAGTACTCGGCATATGCCAGAACAACCACCTAACACAAGTAAAACTGGACACTTTTGAGTACTCCACAATAAATCAAGTTATACAAATACTTACACCCATTTAGGCAGTGCTCCACCTTCTTGTTTGGAACTAAAAAATCACCACCTTCTACCACCTGACCGCCCCCCACCCCCCTTCTTTTTTCTTTAGACACTTGCTCAATCGATACTGATCATTACGCAAATTTTAGAATTTTGAGAAAAAAGAAAATAGAATCTGTTGGCTGTGCTTTTTAATAATTTAGGAGTGCCCTAAACTCCTCAGTGGTCTGGGAATTGACCAACGAAGAAGAAAAACTATTCCACTGTGGAATAGTCCGCAAAAAAAAGTTCTTCAGGGCACCTGTGTTTCGCCATCTCCGGCAGGTCCAGCGGGCTGCTGTCCTCTGAACTTTCTCTACCTGATTAATCTGAGGTTTTGAGTAAGGGCTCCAAAAAGATGCTGCATACTCTAGTTTAGGCCTAACCAAAGTTTTGTATGCAACTTCCTTAGTACTTGTAGTTGCAAAAGCCAAATTCCTGCAAAGGAAACTGAGTGTCTTAGTTGCTTTGGAAGAAATGTCTGAAATGTGTTGACCCCAATCCATATTATCAGAGATGGTTATACCAAGGTATTTTGCTGACTGAACTTTTCCAAAGTTTTCTTGTGAAGGGAATAATCAAAGATAATTTGTTTGTAATGCTGATGCCGAGTCACTCTATGACCGAGTCACTCTCATGGAGTGACATTTGGCCACATTGAACTTCATTTGCCAATGATTGGCCACAGATTAAAGACCTTATGTTATCGGGCAGGTCATTTATAAAAGTAAGTAAAGAACAGGATCGGTCATACATACCCCCCCCCACACACACACACACACACACATACATACTTCCTGACTTAAATTAATTAAACTCTAGATCTTACTGGATCCGGACACGGAACAATTTTATATAATGTTTATTTTGCTCTTACTCACATTCTGTAAAGAGATTTTATTTAAGCCCTCCAATTAAAAAATTTAACTGTCCGTTCTAAGGCGGTGCTTCTTTTTGTGGATCATTTATGTTATTTCTGTCTTGTATTTGTTATGCGTTTGTGCACCTCTGTTTATTGGTGCCTTGTGGGACCTCTTGGCTCTCGTTTGTGATGTCTAATTGTGAATTTGTCACTCTCCCATTGGTATCCTGGGTCAGGTGTGGATGCTTGATTGTGTATCGATTCCTGATCTTTCCCCTCTTTGTTACTTTTAGTGAAAGCCGATACTTGGTTAAGCCGGAGACTTAGCAAAATGTGTGTACGAACAAATGTGCCACAGAAAATGTTTTTTTGTTTTTTTGTTTTTTTGTTTAAATAACTAGTCATCTGTATTCAATGGCAGAAAAAGAGAGAAAGAATGTTTTGGAGGTAAGAAATCATACAGATCGCGTTGTTTCATTCCTAATTCGTCTGTTGAAGCGAAAAAATTGTTGCGTTTCGTCCCCAAAGCAGTTCGTACTCAGTCCATTGGCTTTATTCATTCTGCTAGTCGTTTCCGCTAAGTGTCTGTTGTAAAGGGTGAGGCACTCAAGGCCTCTGTCCTGTCAAGATTTAAATTCGAAAAGAAAGTTTCTACCAAGATACAAGAAACTTTATTTAAAGTCAGCATTCAATTTTAACATATCAAACATTAGCCATCAAGGCTATTTTACTGACAAACAAATTGAAAGACTGTACAAGGATAAACATATAACAAATCACAGGAAATTTGGGTTAATATCACAGAAATTTACATTGCTATAGCACAGATATTTATAAGTTAAGATCATATGTAGGATAAAATCTTATAAAGATATTTTTTTTTATAAAACTGATAATTTTTCTATTGTTAAAATATATATTATGAGCATATAAATAAGAGATCCTTCTTTGCGATCTATCAAGGGGAAGGAATTGACGAAACTAAGGTGGGATAAAAGGGGCTCAAGAGACCCTGATCGCCATGATGGCTGCATGGTTTCAAGGCTCTTAGGCGAAAGACGAAACCTAGATCACTGTAGTCATTCCACTACGGCAATTTGGGTCTTGTCACCCACTCCGGTGTTATAGTAAAATTACCTTCAAATAAAGGCTGACAAAAATGAGAACTTTCCAATATGTTTGCTTCGAGATTGCATCGTTTAGTTAACAACCTCTGTGTTGTTTTGTCAAAACAGAGATAAAATCAGATTTTAAATGTGTGTTTTTACAGTTATATTGAAAAAATGTCAATTACGGTTTAGTCATAATTGTACGGTTTTGTCATTGATTAATTAAGAAATAGATCAGCTCCAGCAGTGAATTGTTGAGTAATAATTCACTGTTTGGAGGTCAGTTGTAAAGAAGATCAAATCACGAACGTTAAAGTTTTCATATAATGTAAAGCTAAAAAATACAATGTGATTTTGATGAACAAAAATCATCCGGAACCCCAGCATTTATGGGCGTTTATCTGTCATTAAATGAAGATATTGAACATGATGAGAAAGTTACCCTAACACCGGAATAAGTGACGAGACCCAAATTCCCATAGTGGTATGACTACAGTGTAGATAGGGCGCAGATAGACCAAAAGATGAGGTTGATCAATGGAGAGCAGACCTTATCAGCTGTATATAATACAGCTATAATTTATTCAGCCTTCCAGATAAGAGCGTTCGTTGGAAAACCATTTTCTCCATTTAATTCTCATCCAAAACATATGTTGTGGGTACTCAAAAGAACCGTCTCAATAAGACGGTCCTTTCGAGCACCCAAACACATGTTTAATATTGGTGAGAAAAAAAAATATGTTGTGGGTACAAAAAAGAACCATCTCATTGAGACGGTTCTTTTGAGCAACTAAGAAGACACATGCTTAATATTGGTGAGAAAAATCATACCAAATTTACCATTTAAAATTATAAGAACTATGGATTATAGTGGCACTTTGGAAGCTTAGCAAAAAGCTTAAATTAGATTAGGCATTTAATTAATTAAAATAACTTAAAATGTCCACTTCTTTAATTTTCATCTTTTGACAGATAGATCTACACTAAAATGATTTCAAAGATTCAAAATCAGTAAGCTTGATGTTTTATGTTAATTACATTTGTGGAAACTTTACATTTTAGTCACTCAACCTACATCGTGAGACGTTTACATTGAAGATAGTGCCACAAGGCCTGATACAGAATTTCATTGTTCATTGTTTTTGTTGCTTTACGTCCCATGTCAACAGCTATGGTCATTGCGGGACGGTCAGTTCACTTAACCACACTTTTTCCTGGGCAGGCTTGAGCAAGCGGTTAACCAGTAATTTGTGCACATACTTTCGCTTGTAACTGACTACAACCCATCTTGAATAAATCAGCGGAAGGGAGGAGAATGACCGTAGAAATTATTTCATGATCAATATCTCCATGAAAGTATGGTACCGGGCCGGGTACAGAATTTCACATTGATAACTTTTTATTTTTGATTAAAGCAAACTACTGAATCCTTAAAACAGGAGCTTTCCTATGTATCCATTTAAACAATTCTCGGGACCACACTTCCAGTTAGCAGTGGTTGTCAAGGACTTAGTGTACCGAATATGAAAACCACATGTTTTTTCGATATTTTGATTTTTGTGTTTCCCTCATGATAACCTTCAAAAAATGGCAAAATAGTAGTTTGCATTAGACTGCGACAATCATAACACGATGAAAGACAAGAAAATACAGGTCTTTAGCTCCCAAATTATTGTGTCAAACGCTTAGAAATATCGATCTTTGCAGTCACGCTTGTATTTGGTGAATTCGTATATAGACACTAAATGTCAACAGTTAAGCAACAACAATTTTAAAAGACCATTTCAGTACAGATATGTTTGTCGCAGTGCACATAGATAGATAGATAGATAGATAGATAGATAGATAGATAGATAGATAGATAGATAGATAGATAGATAGATAGATAGATAGATAGATAGATAGATAGATAGATAGATAGATTAGTCACTGAAATATCCTGAGTGAGTACAGTATGGGTTGTTATACACTATGGACTTTTGATGTCAATTTCTTTGGGTTGCTCAATTTCATAAATGTGGTCTTCACAAGGAGTGTAGATATTCATGACTGCGAAGCCATGTATCATGTCACATCTCAGCAGACTGCCTTCTGTTTGTTTGTTTGTATTGTTGCTTTTGTCCCAGTCAACAGCTATGGTCATTGTGGGATGGTCAGTTCACCTAACCATGCACACTTTTTCCTGGGCAAGCTTGAACAAGCGGTTAACCAGTACTTCGTGCACATACTTTCGCTTGTAGCTGACCACAACCCTTCTTAAATGATTCAGCGGAAGGGGGAATGACAGCAGAAATTGTTTCAGGACAATCTCCACAAAAGTATGGGACCGGACCAGGATCGAACTCATGACCCCTGCAAGCACGTTATCAACTGGGCTACGCTGCCCGATAGACTGCCCTCTGTAGTTGCATTAGGGCTGGGACGATACGGCTGTCATCCGATACGATACGTATCGCGATACATGCAATACGATACGTATCAGGATATATCGACACTGATACACCAACACTTTGAAGCACTATTTCTGTAGTATATTGATAAATAATGTTTGCACTTTTTTCTATCCCATTTGCCAATTATTCAATAAGACAAATATTTTTGTCACTCTTTTTGAAAAATTGAGCATTAATTTGACATTTATGTTGTATACCGAAATTGTGTAGTGAACCTTGTAATACACACTATTAAAACCAGTAAATATGAAGCGAGCACCGCCTTAATGGATAGATCTCAGCAGGTCCTGTGTACCATGCAGCTCTGCTAAACCTTAAAAGTTATCCCTATTTTGTGAAAGTACCAAACCTAAATTTAAAAAAAATTCTATACAGGCATTTAAATAACAGCAAGTAATCGGCATGTGGTTGCGCTATGAGAGCACAATAGATTTTTTTTTATCTATCATTACTTTTGACTATTTGTCCATTTGATCTTGTTTTAAGTAGCGAACATTTACACTGTAAGAATAGAATGTACCTGAATATATATTTTGAGGTTAGAAATTACCAAATTTTTTACTAGTAAATATCTGAAAGTATCGCGATACGGCACCCAAGCGTATCGATACGGTATCGGCCAAGTCTGTATCGATACATATCGATATATCGTCACAGCCCTAAGTTGTATCATGTTTCATCTCAACAGACTGCCCTTTGTGGATACTACAGTTGCAAAAATAAAATGAATGTTAAATCACAAACGGGTGTATCATGTTTCAACTTGGCAGACTGCTTTCAGTTGGTAGAGTTGCAAATCAGTGTAGCAGGTTTCGTCTCGGCACATTGCTCTCTGTTGGTAGAATCGCAATCTGTGTATCATGTTTCAGCTCAGCAGACCGCACTCTGTAGATAGAGTCGCAAACTGTTATATTATGTTTAATCTCAGCAGACTGCCCTCTGTAGGCCTGGTTGTAAACCGGTTTCTCATATTAATCCTCAGCAGATTACTCTCTGTAGATATGGCTGGAAACTGATGTATCACACTATACTCAGCAGACTGCCCTCTGTAGATAGATTTGGAAACCTGTTTATCATGTTTCATCTCAGCAGGCTGCTCTCTGTTGATAAGAGCTACAAACCTGTGTATCATGTTTCTTTTCAGCAGACTGTCCTCTGTAGATAGAGTAACTGTTGTGAGCTGGTCTATGATCTTACATCTCAGCAGACTGTTCTATGTACTGATGTATCATGTTTGCAAAGGTTGAAGGCAGATGACAATTTCAGGTAAAGCTTCTAAGCAGAGAGGAAATACAGGGGACAGAATGTCAGGCCTGATCTGAGTCCAAATTGTTTGAAATGCATATAGGCAGATAACAATGTCACATGAAAATTTAATGGAAAGTTAAAATACAGGTTCAACATCAACTTGTCGTAACCTCTAAAGTGCCTAACATTCTGAACCTCGATAAAAAATGTCGCGCCTCATCTGGGTCCGAATTGTTTGAAAGGGTTATCAGCAGATGACAATGTCATGTACAGATGTAACGCAAAGTTAAAAAACATCGGTTTAACTCCAACTTGTCATATCCTTTAAAGTGCCAAATATTCTGAACCCTGATAAGTCTGGACAAAATGTCAGCCTGATCTGGTTCCAAGTTATTTGAAAGGGTTAAAGCAGATGACAATGTCATGTAAATGTTTTTTGCTTAGTTAAAATACATAGGTTCAACTTCAACTTGTCATAAGCTCAAAAGTGTCAAACAGTGTGGAACCTGATAAGGCCCAGACAGAATGCCGGACCTTATCTGGGTCCAAACTGTTGTAAAGGTTACAGATTTAATGCAAAGGGTAAACTGCAATGGTTTAAATTGACCTAAATTTGTCAGAACCATAAGGGTTAGGCCAACCTTAGAAATATTGTTGTTTCCCCTTGGAGCATTCTGCAATACTTTTGACCTACATTAAGTGATGATTTGCCTTGAAAGCAATTTTTACTCTTTTTGAGAGTGGTTGTTTTAGGCTGGTTTTTCTGCACATAAACAATTTGCTTTAGAATATATTTTAAAGATAACACTGTTTACAATTGACAATCTCTAAGTTTGCAATGAAATTTTAAAAAAAAATCTTGACAAAAGATTGTAATAGAATTTTTTGTGTAGGGGCTTTTTCAGGGTCAGTCGGGTAAGGGGAAAAAATAAAATTTTAATTTAGGCCAATATCAGGCCTCTATGGCCGTTTTCCCAGACACCATGTATTCAAGGAGGTTCAAAATTGATAAAACTTTTTCAAATATCTAACTTTTGTCACAGCATCCAGATAATCCAAGCATTGCATGCTTGGATCCAGAGGGGAGACCAGACCCCCTTGAAAAACACAAGTTATATGGGCTTAGATAGGGAATACTTAAGCACCTGGATACCCCCCCCCCCTCCCCCTGGAAAAAGTTGGACACCATCCTCACCCCTGGAAGAATTGATGAACCCCCTCTGGAACCATGGAAAATTAAAATTTTCTTTGAAATAAACCAATTGACTTCTATAAAATAAGTTGAGGACAAAAAAAAAGATTTTTTTATGGCAGATGGTGTATCTGTTGAATCCATCCTCCTGGACGAGAATTCTTGGACCCTCGCTATTGTTGCTTCATATGAAAATCCATATAATAATTGCTGAGAACATTTTTTGAAAAGGATATCTTTTATGACAGGTTGCATTGTACCAAAGGTGTTGAGTGTCAAAGACTCAAACTTGGAGGTGTGAGAATGTCAGAATTCAGATTCAAAATAGTCATTTATCTATCTAGAGCTTGATAACTTCTCGGGATTTATAGAATTTCAAGTCCGTTCTTTTGTTGTTAAAGCTCCTCCTTTTTTTGCCATACATTATTTTTTTTTGAAATTTTAACCGGTGACCTTTTAATGTATATGCAATGCACAATCCCAACTTCATTTTATAAAAATCTATGGGATGTTCTATTGGCCTAAAAAGAGTTAAGGGGATCATTTGTGTGCAATTATTTACAATTGGCACAGGAATTCAACTCAATTCATTTAGAAACAAAATGGGGCATTCTTACTTTGGTCAAAATTAGGCATTTCAAAGTGCTGAAATTAAGGTTAATGAATTGAACTCAAACCTAATACCCCTCCCCCTACCCTCCTAACTATCAAAGGCCCTGATAAACACAAATTTGAGCCTTTTCAGAATAATTATGTGTTTTGTGTTTCAGAAGGACGGACTCATTGAGACGCTTCCTTTGAGTACCCACGTTTGCACAACAAATGTTTTATTTTGAGAAAAATGAAATATGATTTTCAAATATGCTCTCTGGAGGCCTGAACAATGTTTCAATCATTGGTTTTGCAGAAAATGTGCGGAACAGAAGCTACACCGTCTAAGCAACACAGATGGTGACATGGAATCACAACGCCAACAGGATCAGCGCTAAAGCCACAATGTACCCCACATAATTTGTGCCAGTAGTTTAGGAGCAACGATGTCTGTTTTGTGTGCTTGCTTAATAAAAAGGGTAAGTAAATTACCCCTATACCAGCTAGTGATAATTTTGTCATCTGCTGATGTTCTATGCAAACAGTTTGGAAGGCCTCCAGTAAAATATTTTACTGACCGTTCCAAGGCTGTACTTCTTATATGTTTTTTCTGTCTTTCGTTTCCTATGCCTTTGTGCACGTCTGTTTATGTGTGCCTTGTGGTCACCTGCTGGGAAAAGGCTGACCTCTTGGCTCTCGTTTGTGGGTCGGGCTGTGAGTTTGTCACTTTCCCATTGGTATCCTGGGTCAGGTGTGGTACTTGATTGTATCGATTCCTGATCTTTGCACCCGTACTTACTTTAATACAGGGGTTGCCAGTGCTCAAGATGAGAAATGTCTTTAAATGACATCTTCTCCTGAACCACTGGTCCAAATTTTAAATAATTTCACAGAAATGTTCCTCATGATTCCCTCTACCAAAATTGCACAAACAGTTTTGCCCCATCGAAAAAGGGGTTGGCATACAGTTTGGACCCTGATCAGACTGGACACATAATGTTATCATTAGTGTAAAACTTTGATGTGTTTTGCCTTTAAACAAATTATTATTTATTCAATTACAAGTTAAAACTTTTGTAATATGCTTGTGATCTTTCAGCATTTTTTTCTGTGAGTGACACCACAGTAGAATAAAAACATGACAGTCTTTTAAAGTATGAAAGAACATAAGGGGTATAGATTAACTTAGGGGTGAGCAGCTAACAGACAACAGCAAAAGCATGAACAAAATTATCTATCATGCTAAGAGTTAAAGCATGCATTCATAGTTAAAGCATAAAGAAAAATCACAAAAAGTCCAATTTTTGAAGGTTTACCATTTCCCTGTTTAATACACAGGCAATGAGGTCTAGGTCAAGTCCATTTTATCAGACAATGTCATTTGTTAATCACCTTGCAGACAGTTAGGACCCAGATCAGCACTTATTGAAAGTCAGTTCTGGTCTGCATCCAAAATGTTAGACATTCTAATAGTGTTTGAAAAAAGTTTATTTTGAAAAAAAAAGTCAGCAGACTACAAAAAGCATGAAAAGCATTCAACTACTTCAAAAAGATCTTTCTGGTCAAGCAGTGGTGGATCCAGAGGAGTTTCAGGGGTTCGCTCAAACCCCCTCCCCCCCCCCCCCCCCCCCCCCCCCCCCATTTTTTAAATGTCCTATGAAAATGAAATAATTGGGTTTCAGTGAGACCAAATTATTTCTTTTTCATAAGATACTTAGGAAAAATGAGATAAAATCAGCAAAGTGAAACCCCACACCTTTATATATTATGAACCCCCTTTGTGGGATGTACATTATATATCTATATATATCTTGTAATGTTCTATATTTATAGTTATTGTTTGTCAAAATTGACCCGAGACATATGAATATTCATTGACCTTACATCCAATCTTCGGGAATCATCGTAAAAAGTGAGCTTTAGATTGTGGTACAATTACTTGTCTGAATGAAAGAATTCTACAATTTCTCGATAGCTTTATGGATACATTTAACAAGATGTGTTTAGCATTCAAAAGATGTGGGTTCGAATCTTGTTCCATTTCATTTAATTATTTTTTTAGTCTTTTTTCATTATTTTGTTTGTAAAGTCTTTTGTGCACAAATGGATAATAAATAATAACTATAAACATCTGATCAACTACAACTAGCACATTGTATGATTTCAATATAAGCTCACATGTAATTAACACTTTGCATGCTGGGTCATTTTAATACTTTTATGTCATCAGCAGACTTTTTTCCAAAGTTAACTTTTTCAAAAACTCTAACAGAAACACTTTCAGATGATGGCAAATGGTCTGTATCCAGTTCAGGACCAATGTTTTGTCGGTACTGACCAGGGTCCAAACTGTTTGCAAAGACTATCAGCAGACAACAAAAGTTGCGGCTGGCAAGGAAAGAGTTAATAAAACTGAGGGAATTAATACTGAATATCCAAATGAAAAGATGTAAAGATAATCAGAAGGTGGCATAAAATAATGAACAACTTTGACTTAAAAAGAATGCATACATTTGACAGTCATAAAAAAGTCTCCCACCCAAAGATTCGATCCAGGTTTGGGTGATCTTTTTCAAATTGTGAACTAACCACTAGGCTATCAGACCATATAGATTTAAGAATTGACATTATCTTAATAATCTTGGTAAAAGCATGATCAAAATTTTCTTTCGAGAATAACATCGAAATGTCAAACAGCATGGCCTCAGATCAGGTCAGATGTTCTGTCGGACCTGATCTGTGTTCAAACTATTTGCAAACACCACCAGCCTGCCAGCAGACGACAAAACACCCCATTAGCAGGAAAAGGGTTTATACTGGAAATTAAGCATGCTTTTTGTCGTCTGCTGATTTTTTTTTAAAAAATCAGCTTTCTTGAAAAACTCTTTCAGGAATACCATCAGTGTCAAAATATGGATCTAGTTCAGGCCCAACATTTTAACAGCCCGAAACTGGGTCGGAACTGCTTGCAAACGTAGTCAGCAGATTACATTTTCCATTTTGTCGGCCTGATCTAGGTCCAAATTGTTTGCAAATGTTATCAGCAGACAACATTTTGTTGGGCCTGATATGTATCCAAACTGTTTTCAAACACGATCAGCAGATGTCATTTTGTCGGGCCTGGTCTGGGTCAGAACTGTTTGCAAATAAAATAAGCAGACGAAATTTTGTCCGGCCTGATCTTGGTAAAAACTGTTTACAAATGTAATCAGCAGACAAAATTTTGTCGGGCCTGAACTGGATCCAAACTGTTTGCAAAATTTAATGTAATCAGCAGACATCATTTTGTCGGGCCTGGTCTAGGTCCAATTTGGTTGCAGATTTAATCAGCAGACAACATTTTGTAGGCCCTGATCTTGGTCAAAACTGTTTGCAAATGTAATCAGCAGACAAAATTTTGTCGGGCTTGAACTGGATCCAAACTGTTTGCAAAATTAAATGTTATCAGCAGATGTCATTTTGTCGGGCCTGGTCTAGGTCCAATTTGGTTGCAGATTTAATCAGCAGACGACATTTTGTCCGGCCTGATCTTGGTAAAAACTGTTTACAAATGTAATCAGCAGGCGACATTTTGTCGGGCCTGAACTGGATCCAAACTGTTTGCAAAATTTAATGTAATCAGCAGACGTCATTTTGTCGGGCCTGGTCTAGGTCCAATTTGGTTGCAGATTTAATCAGCAGACGACATTTTGTCCGGCCTGATCTTGGTAAAAACTGTTTACAAATGTAATCAGCAGACAAAATTTTGTCGGGTCTGAACTGGATCCAAACTGTTTGCAAAATTTAATGTAATCAGCAGACGTCATTTTGTCGGGCCTGGTCTAGGTCCAATTTGGTTGCAGATTTAATCAGCAGGCGACATTTTGTAGGCCCTGATCTTGGTCAAAGCTGTTTGCAAATTTAATCAGCAGACGACATTTTGTCGGTCCTTATCTGGGTCAAAACTGTTTGCAAATGTAATCAGCAGACAAAATTTTGTCGGGCCTGAACTGGATCCAAACTGTTTGCAAAATTTAATGTAATCAGCAGACGTCATTTTGTTGGGCCTGGTCTAGGTCCAAACTGGTTGCAGGTTTAATCAGCAGACAACATTTTGTAGGCCCTGATCTTGGTCAAAACTGTTCGCAAATTTAATCAGCAGACGACATTTTGTCGGTCCTGATCTGGGTCAAAACTGTTTGCAAATTTAATCAGCGGACGACATTTTTTGTAGGTCCTGATCTAGGTCCAAACTGGTTGCAGATTTAATCAGCAGACAACATTTTGTAGGTCCTGATCTGGGTCAAAACTGTTTGCATATTTAATCAGAAGACGATTTTTTGTAGGTCCTGATCTAGGTCCAAACTGGTTGCAGATTTAATCAGCAGACAACATTTTGTAGGTCCTGATCTGGGTCAAAACTGTTTGCATATTTAATCAGAAGACGATTTTTTGTAGGTCCTGATCTAGGTCAAAACTGGTTGCAGATTTAATCAGCAGACGATACTAGAACAATGTTGAACTTATGTATAGTCTCTTCAGTACAAATATCAAAAGACAGCCACTTTTAAAGTAAGGCTCTGAAACTCTTGCAATTTAATAATTTAATGGATCAAGATGATTGATAACAGACCAGCTGCAATACCATTAGATGATCGACTGAATGATAGAAAAAGATCTTTCTGTCTTCTGTTTTAATAATCGACTATAGAACAGTTTGTAACTCTAAAAGTGTTCCTGAAAAATATTTTTGAGAAATTCAATTTCTAAAAAGTCAGCAGACCTCAAAACATTAATGTGGGCATGACCAGATTGGTCAGGAAATTTATTGTTCATCTAAATTGAAGGATGTTTTTGTTGTTACCATGACAACAAATAGCAGGTTTTGACCACATGGTGAGTTGCTATCACCTGGTGATTAATCCCTTATTAATAAACACAGAATTTTCAGGTTTATACTGAAATGCACATACTAGCTTTAACAAAATGGGGTAGATACAGATGAGAAGCTGCTAACAGTTAAATCTTCAAGTCATGTCCTGCTAGAAAGTATCCTGGAATTACATTTTGAATAAATTATTTTGTTCAGAGAACCAAATAAAAATAGTCCTTGATCAGACTGCTCTTCTTGAAGCATGCTAATCTGAGGCTATTTTTTTAATTTATGCTTATTTGCCTATATTAGTTGTTTAATTCTTTGTTGCAAATGGTTTGGATCCAGATCTAGCCTGGAGGTTATTGATTTAAAAAAAATGGGCCTGTTTTAACAAAATATTTTTTTTAAGGTATGTCATTTTTTTATATAGCTTCAGCCTAGTGCAAGAATGAATAACAATGAGATCTAGCAGGAAAAGTTTATTATCATAATTATAACACATGCATACCTTGAAACATTCAACTCATAATCGAATAATGGGCCAAACTTTTGGTACATATAACATATCACAGGTTTATATAAACACAAATTTGCAGCGTAAAATTGTAAAAATCCCCTTACCCATAATTCTTAGCATATGATTTGGATGCTCAAAAGAACCGTCTCATTGAGACGATTCTTTTGAGTACCCACAACATATGTTTTGGTTGAAAAATAAGAAAAGTATTTTTTTTGGGGGTACACACTCTTAACTAAAGGCCTGACATATGCTGTCAGTGAAGGTTCAGACAAGCCTGCACATGTATGCAGTCTTGCTACAGCCTTCAGTATTTTGAGGCTAACTTTCTATTTATCCTGTTAACTCTGTTTCGCCAAACAGTATATTTGATTCCGATTCAAATTAACTCTTTGCATGCTGTTTTTTTATGCCTTTTTGTGGTCTGCTGACATTTTTCAAAATTCACTTTTTCAAATAATTCTTTCAGTGTCAAACAGTTTGGATCCAGATCAGCCCCAATGTTCTAGCGGGCCTGATTTAGGTCCAAACTGCAAAGATCATCAGCAGACGACAAAATTCGCATCTGGCAGAGTCTCACTAGGATTTTGAAAATAGGAGTAAAATTGCTGTTTGCCAGAATTCTATTGGCACTTTTGAAAAAGTTAGAGTCAGAATCAAAAAGTTGGAGTAAAATAGTCCAAATTTGGAGTTAGTGAGAACCCTGCGCTGGCAAGCAAAGTGTTAATACTACCCATGAAATGGCCAAAACAACATGCATTGAGTTAATTTCATGTGCAATAGGTTTATGGATACCCCTATCTTTCACTTGTATCTTTTTATTTAGTCAACACAGACATACAAGAGTACACACACACAATAAGAAGGTCAAACAAAAAGGCCTTATCCAGTTTCTGCCATTTACTACAAAATTTAATGCTGTCTGCTTGCTCAACTTACTCAACTGCTATTATGTACTTTGGTAGACTTTATTCTTCCTAGAGAACAATTGGATCAGAATCTCAGGCCTGTAGTAAAGGGTGCGTAACAGAAAAACATTTTTCTTATTTCTCAACCGAAACATATGTTGTGGGTACTCAAAAGAACCCTCTCATTTCTCAACCGAAACATATGTTGTGGGTACTCAAAAGAACCCTCTCAATGAGAGGGTTCTTTTGAGCATCCAAAACATACGCAAAAAATTATGGGTTAGAAAATATTTAAAATTTTACGCTGAAAATGTTTGTTTATCTAAACATGTCATATATATTTCTTTGCTTTCTTCAGCAAATTATTTATTGATAACACGACAGGTTACTTCAGATCATCATTTGAAATTCAATTTCCTAAATACAGCACTAAAAGAGTTAGGTCCCTTTTTGTTTGATATGCTTATACCAGACATACACATGGAGCAAGGACTACATAATAAAATAGTAAAAAAAAGTATACACCATAAATAATGGGCGGACAACAGAAAATTTGTGATCGTTTGAACATGATAAAATTAAAAGATCAATGGTCAGTTGTTTGAAACAATACAGAGCTAACCCTTTTCCTGCTATTCATGACAAATGAGTATCGACGTGATTTCCAACAATGTGGTATTTTGAATAGTGTAGACTCAGACGAGCCTGTCCAGTCTCCTTTTGAGCTTAGAAACTCCAATTGTTGTTCGGTCAGTAGCTTAACACTCATAAAATATTCAAGCGACTAGCAAAGGCTCTGATCAGACTGCACATATGCGCAGGCTGGTCTGAGCCTTCGCTGGTATCACATACCTCATTTCTGGAAATTTCATGTCGCGGCTCAAATGTTGGCTGATTTTTCATCTGCTGATGTACTTTGATGGCTTCTATTACAATATGAACCCATTTCAGATGGCTCCTCTGATCAGGGTTCATATTGTTTGCTTCCATGATAAAACTAGTCTTAAATGCATATGAATCAATGCAGCAGATGTAATAAGCAGGCAGCATTTTTAGAATTTAAATTACAACTTTACAACATTTCAACAAAATATAGCGAAAAAAATGTTCTTTTTAAACTCTCAGATGTTATTAAATATTAAAATGCCAACAATGTTGGCATTTTAACATTATGAGCATTATAAATTACATGCTCAGTAGCTGATTTGAGCATGGATCAGGACCTGGCTGGATATTTTCTCTAATTTAAACTGCTTACAAGGTGAAAAAGTGGTAATGGTAAATTATATGGTCATGTATTTCATTTAAAACTGAAATGTGTGATCACTAAGGTGGTATTCAGTGGCGGATCCATAGTGTTTTGTTTTGTACCCCCTCCACTACCACCCCTTTGGAATATGCTATGAAATAATTTGGTCTCACTGAGACCAAATTGTTTCATTTTCACAGGATATTTAATAAAAAAGAAATAAAATCAGCAAAGCGAACCCCCTTCCCCACATCTTTATATATTTGCGAACGTCAAATCCTGTAAAGTCTGACCAGACTTCCCTGATATTCGTAACCACAATATGCTAATGCTCATTGAGGACTTAAAATTGCTGGACAAAAACACAAAAGAGGAGAAATAGTTAGCATTTTTTTTATATGTATATCTTTACATGCTGCATACTTCTTCGCGATTTTGTTGTCGTCTGCTGACTTCTTTCATTCAAAAAATCTTTCAGGAACAAAATCAAAATGTCAAACTGTTTGGATCCAGATCATTCTGTTGGTCCTGATCTGGATCCAAACTGTTTTCAAATGTTATCAGCAGATGACAAAAGTTACTGCTAGCAGGGAAATAGTCATCCTAGTCTCCTGGCCATGGTTTACCCTTGTCCTGCTGAAAAATCTACTTACTATACAGACTTGATTTCAAGATATTTTTCAACCTTTTCCTATTGTAAATTAACAGAACCTATATATACAGGACAAAAAAAAAATTGGTTGTTTGAAACTTGTCCTTCATATTGAGTATATAGTCTTATATTAATCTAAGTATAAGTAGCTTCTTATCTATGCTCTACAGCATCTACAATCAAAAAATTACAGACAGGTAAATATACAGATGTCTGCAAATTATAGCTCAATATGGCCATGTGACTTATTATATGTCCACTTTCAAATTTTATCATACTGTCTCTGATCAAGTATTAGCTGTATTCCACCCTATAAGTGCACTGTGTCTATAGTCTGACTCTTCAGAGCTAACTATGATTATTAATAATAATAATAATAATAATAATAATAATGGAAATGTCCAGAGTTATCTTTTTTCATATGTATACAGGGCTTTAGATAAGCTTTATTTTCAAAAGAGTACTGTACTTGTCCATTTTTTAAAAAAGGTGTAACAAGAAATTTTTATGATTACTGATGACTATTCGTCTTAAAAAAACATACAAAGTAATTATTTCAATTGAGCCTGGGCTTGCTGCTTGTTTTCCTAGACTATTCATTAACAAAAAAGTAAACATTAAGATATTTAATTTCTCTTTGGCATAGTAGGTTTTGGGTTTTGAAGGAATACAACTAAGCCACAATGGGGATGGGGGTAGGGTGCGGGAGATGAAGAATATTTGGAAAAAAATAGGCAAATTGGAGCATTATGAGTCCCCTCTAGGTGGCTTAAATTGTATGCTTTGGGAGGGGGATGTGTGGAAATCATCAAAATGTAGAATCTTCAGGAACTAGATGCTACTTAAAAACTTAAGAAAAAGATGATTTAAATGATTTTATAGATATTTATTCTCATAAGACAGATAGACCGAAATACGATAATAGATAAATAGGACCAACTTTTGCATACGCCAATATTTGTTCGGATTTTGTGTATTGGATTCTCGCGACACAGGTCTTCTGATCACTTTTCTAAAAAGAAAAGGCGGCTGGATTTCAGAGATGTTTTACGGAAAATACTGTTCTTTCTTGCAAGAAAGCATTGTGTGCTAGGATATGGCTTGAATTTTATGACTTTCTTTTGACAGCGTGTCGTGAAACGGAAAGTAAAACACACAGCATTCCTCTGTGGTTTCCGCTACACTGTTGATCCGCCAGAGATTTGCGCTTGCTTCATTTCTAACTGATCTATATTTAGAATGCAGTTACGAAGATTTGCTATGCATTCATGCCCGAAAGGAAAAATGTCGGATTACTTCTACCTTTTTCCTATCGTGTAAACGAGAAACTAAATATAAAATTTCGGACATTATGCTCTGGAAAAACATTGAATGAGTAATGCTTACTTTGTTTTTCGTACATGATACCTTCTAAAATTTAAGTAAGTACGTATCCTGCCAAATATTTGTGTAATTTACGCGGTAAGCCAGCATATCTAAAGCCCTTTATACATGTTAAAATAAAGTGGTGAAATAAAATTTGTGTTTCTCCTTGTGGAATTGATAATATTGTTTCTTCAGCAGCACTTAGAATGAGATCATTTTTCTGTGTTTCACCCCTTTAGATCCTATATTTCTAAAGCGGAATCTTCCATTTGGTGAACTGACTTGCCAATAAATGAAAGAAAAAATATTGGCCCTGAGTAGACTGCTCATTTAGCAGCATACACTAGACTAGAAAGAGAACATGTTTCCATGTTTCTCCACTTTGATCCTGAATTTCTAAAATGGAATCTTCCAATTGGTGAATTGGTCTTATACATACTAGCTTTCAATAAATAAATATACAACTAATAATTATCCCTGAGTAGATTACTCCTATTCAGGTTGGTCTGTGACTTTTGTGTTTGTAGTTCTCTGAGCAGTGTAGTTATGGAATCCATTGAGTTAAAATTTTGAAAATGCAGTGACTAAATCAATCACTCTTCATTGACAGTTATAAATTAACACTTTAGCTTGTCATATGTTGTAACCTTTGCAAACAGTTTGGATCCAGATTAGGACTGAAATTCTGGATCCAATTTGATAAAATGTCGGTCGAGATCTGAATTCAAACAGTTTGACACTCTTTTAGTGTTCCTGAAAGAATTATATATATGAAAAACAAAATGAAATAAGTCAGCTGACGACAACAAAAGAATAAGAATAAACAATTACATGTACCCAGAATGCAAAGAGTTTAAATATAGAAATTTCAACCTGTGACTCCTTCACATACAAAATGGGCAAATCCATGTTTATTGTAATTTGGATCTAAGATACTGAGTTATGCAGCACCAACAGACCTTTAACATTGGTATGACATTTAGCATACGACAGCAAAAGCATTAACAAAATTACTCCACCCCTCACTTCCCCATCCCCCACATGCAAAGAATCAGTTTACAGTCTTGTAGGTCAATGTGGTTAAAATAGGAGCATAAATTAACTCAGCATGCCGAGTAATTTTTCATGATTTTTTTGTCATCTGTTGACCTTTTTAAAATAAATTTTCAAAAAATCTTTCAGCAGGGACGCAGCCATGTATTGTTAACATTTTGGATCTAGATCAGGTCCAATGTTTTGTCTGGCCTAATCTGGGTTCAAACTGTATGAAAAGATCAGCAGCAGACGACTTTTTGCCGCTGGCAGACAGTTCCTAACATGCGAATTATAATTTTGTCCTGAAAAAGATGTCTGATTATTACAACTGTGCTGCCTGTATATTCAAGTGCACTTAAGCCTAGATCTTATGGAAGCATGACCTTAGACTGCTCACAAGGAGCTGTCATAGACTACCTACATAGGCCACCTAATAACTTAAGCTGCAGCCTAGGGAGCAGATAACAAAAGTAGTGAGTGGTGGTAATGAGTTTTAAAAGATATTTTACATATGTAGAACCTGTTGAGATAGCTCAAGCAGACAACAACAAAAAAACATTCAAAATTACCCAGTAAGATGCAAAATTAAAGACATTCCACAGGGACAGAAATGCTATATTTTTAGCTCACCTGAGCCGAAGGATCATGGGTGAGCTAATAGTATATCAGTCACTCCGTCGTCCACAATTTTTTTAGAAATTTTAACATACAAAATAGACCATCAATTTGTATGCGATAATACACCTCAGATGATGTGGGTTAATTAAAAGCAATTTTACATCGTTTGGTATTCAATATTGGTAGAAAAAACTGGTGATAAGACCCAGACTGTAAGGGAGCATAATTATATCAGAATTTACACTTTCATTTTTATTCTTGCAGGTAACAAGGACAACCATAGAATCTCTGATTGGTTTGAAATTCGCCAAGATCCAACCATTTGGACATAGGAGTAAGCTGCCCTTGAGCTTTGGAAAAATCCCCATATACTTATTATGGGAGTCATGTTATTACCCGTATATACGCACATAGAGTTGATGTGGTAGGTTTTTTTCATTTTTGTTGGTGTTTATACTACATGTACATAGAAAAACACACTGTATGCCAAAGGGACAATATAGAATTCAATCTTTTTGGAATGTTTGGCATGTACATTGTGATTTATGTAAGCATTTAGGAATAGATTACAGTCATTATGAAACATCACAGGACCGGCGGTCCTGACTGGCGAATTAACCTGCAGTCTGACAAGAGTTACCTCGTCACAGGACCAACTGTGCCCAAAAGTTACTGTTTTGGCGGAATATAACAAAATACTCTGTTTTAATCAACCAATCAAAAGTCATATTGGAAAACTGTGTTTAGCAGCAATCAATATTTTGTTTACTGAGCTGTCTTGGATAATTTGCCATCATTGGTCTTTATACATAATATTACATTCAAACTTAAAAACTTATATTTTTTTCTTTTTTTGTTGTTTGTTCTCATATGGTGTCAGTCTGGTGAAATTGTGGTTTGTCAGTCCACCAGACCGACTGTCCTGTAAAGTCTGGGTAACTTTCGTAAACTCTGAGATTAGAGTACCGATCCAGAGGGTCTGTCAGGGTTTTATTTATTTCTTGTAAATACCAACTTTTAAGTGCTAGAATTTTGATCTGGGGTATGTAAAATTCATTCACATCATAAAGTTTTAACAGCTGGAAAAAGAAACTTGTTTTATGAGAAAAATTCAGAATAAAAGTGAACTGCACCAAAGTTGTGATTTTGAGTTTAATGTGTGTCCATTTTGTAACCTGGGTAATTTTGCTTGCTTTCTTGTCATCGGCTGTTTTTTTCCCCCAAATGTTCTTTCAGAAACACCATCAGAGAGTCAAACAGATTCGGTCCAGATCAGTCGAGCCTGATCAGGATGCACACTGTTTGCATTTTTAGGTTATCAGCAGATGACACTAGATACCAAAGTGTTAAAAACCCTTCCAAATGTTAACCTATGAGTAATGAGATGGGAGTACTTCAAAGCAACTAACTAGCAGGCGACTGAGAATACATGGTGTACTCCAAGCACCATACTCTGAAGTCCACTCTAGCTTAAAAAACTTCTGTTGGGGCTTTGAACATATTAGCTATGTGATTATGTTATACACATGTTCAAGTCACTATACAGCTCATTTCAAGTGGTCAATAACCTGGCACCTTTTCTGACTATTAATGACAAATTAATGACATTTAATGTGTTGGGCCTGATCTGGATCCAAACTGTATGATCCTGAATGATTTATGTTATACACATGGTCAAGTCAGGATACAGCTCATTACGAGTGGTCAATAACCAGGCACCTTTTCTGACTATTTACTAGGTTTGATTTTATGACAAATTAATGACATTTAATGTGTTGGGCCTGATCCGATTCCAAACTGTATGATCCTGAATGATTTATGTTATACACATGGTCAAGTCAGTATACAGCTCATTACAAGTGGTCAATAACCAGACACCTTTTCTGACTATTAACTAGATTTGATTTTATGACAAATTAATAAGAGGATAAAACATTCTTTTCCGTATATTAACATTTGCCAAGCCCGAGTGTGATACTGTGTTGCAGCACGAACCGCGAAGCGGTGAGGGCTGCAACACATTATCACACTCGGGCTTGGCAAACGTTAATATACGGAAAAGAATGTTATATCCTCATTGTTATATACCTTCCTTTCAAGCATAAGTCGTCCAAATAATTTCATTCAATTGTATGCAAAAAATGTCCACCGTAACATCATGAAGCATACAACGATATCACACCAGATAGGCGGCAATCAAAAACGTCCATATTATCGACAAACGTAGACTAAAAATTGTAAAAAACAGAGTTTTTTTATTGCCATTAGTCGCCCGACTGGCGACAACTGGCAATCGAAAACACAGGTTGTAGCGATTTCTGACCCGCATTCATCAATTGTTCGTCAAGAGTTTTTGATTGCCACATATCTGGTATGGAAACATTTTTTTCAACAGGAACATGAAAAATGTAAATTATTCCTAGTAGCCCTTGTTTCGGATTGCTTTGGCGATGTTTTCAGTAGGCCTATATTCAATAAACACTTCACATAGGCGGCAATCAAAAAGGATAATACTATTGACGAACGTAGATCTAAGATCGTTAGAAATAGAGTTTTTGATTGCCGTTTGTCGCCAGACTGTAAATTTTTTTCTAGTAGCCCTTGTTTCGGATTGTTTTTGCTACGTATTCAGTAGGCCTATATTAAATAAACACTTCAGAGAGCGGCAATCGAAAATGTCAAATATATCGACGAACGTGGATCCAGGATCGCTAGAAACAGAGCTTTTGCCTGCCGTTTGTCACCCGACTAGCGACAAATGGCAATCAAAAACACAGTTTCCAGCAATCTGTGATCCACGTTCATCGATTATTGAGAGGGTTTTAGATTGCCGCCTGTCCGATATGATAAAGGAGAGTATTTTATGCTAATTGAAATAGTTTGGTCATTTCTTCATAAAACATTAGCGATAGTATATCTTAACTTGCAGACGATGTCCTTGAGCGGGCTTTAATGGGGTTGCAGCCCTCTGCTGCCATGTATTAATGGGAATGAAGCCCGCGGACAGTGATTTGTCGCATTGCGACACGTTAAATTTAGATGAAAAGTACAACTGTAAGCGATTGAAACACGTCAAGTGTCTATAGTAAACACTTATAAGGTATATAACAATAACATTTAATGTGTTGGGCCTGATCTGGATCCAAGCTGTATGATCCTGCATGATTTATGTTATACAAATGGTCAATTCAGTATACAGCTCATTACAAGTGGTCAATAACCAGGCACCTTTTCTGACTATTAATGACAAATCAATGACATTTAATGTGTTGGGCCTGATCTGGATCCAAACTGTATGATCCTGTATGATTTATGTAATACACATGGCCAAGTCAGTATCAGTGACCTATATAAGAGTGACTAGAAACTCCAATAAAATACCAATACTCAACTCAAATAACACTGTCGTGTATCTTACACAGGTAAATGAGGGAAACTCGATATCATTTATCTACACGATTGGCTTTTACTGCTGTTTTGGAATACACAGCGTAATTTCTCTACGTTTACCTAAACTTTTAACACCTTTATAAACACCGAAATTATATAATAATGATAATTATGAATCATTGGACATCTTAGTTTATGAATATTGATAAATCGAGACACAGATATAGCCATGTTTTAAGCTTTATTCGTCAGAGTGAAATAGGTATTTTTGAAGCCATTTTTTGCAGATTCCTCAACTTTCTTAAAATTGGCCGTTATTTACACGGTCATAACTCAATCGGATTAGTTTTTACATTGCAGAAACAAAGCATTTAGCAATATTTCATATATGTTTTTTCGATTGTTATTAACAATATTTACCAATAAGCGATATTAAAGAAGAAGTACGCTCTTTAAAGTACCTATAAATGCAGCGGTCTCACAAGCTGCATCGCCATTTTGAGTGTGTACGATAAAAGGCACACCAGGCGTTAGTCACGTGACACATGCCACGACATACCTATATGGCTGAAAAATGAAGTGTCCAGTCACTCTTATATAGGTCACTGTCAGTATACAGCTCATAACATGTGGTCAATAAGCAGGCACCTTTTCAATCTAACTAGATATGATTTTATGACAAATTAATGACATTTAATGTGTTGGGCCTGATATGGATCCAAACTGTATGATCCTGAATGATTTATGTTATACACATGGGCAAGTCAGTATACAGCTCATTACAAGGAGTCAATAGCCAGGCACCTTTTCTGACTATTAACTAGTTTTGATTTTATGACAAATTAATGACATTTAATGTGTTGGGCCTGATCTGGATCCAAACTGTTTGACGACACTCTCAGGGTGTTCCTGAATGATTTATGTTATACACCTGGTCAAGTCAGTATACAGCTCATTACAAGTGTCAATAACCAGGCACCTTTTCTGACCATTAATGACAAATTAACAACATTTAATGTGTTGGGCCTGATCTGCATCCAAACTGTATGATCCTGAATGATTTATGTTATACACTTGGGCAAGTCAGTATACAGCTCATTACAAGGAGTCAATAACCAGGCACCTTTTCTGACTATTAACTAGATTTGATTTTATGACAAATTAATGACATTTAATGTGTTGGGCCTGATCCGGATCCAAACTATGATCCTGAATGATTTATGTTATACACATGGCCAAGTCAGTATACAGCTCATTACAAGTGGTCAATAGCCAGGCACCTTTTCTGACTATTAACTAGATTTGATTTTATGACAAATTAATGACATTTAATGTGTTGGGCCTGATCTGGATCCAAACTGTTTGACGACACTCTCAGGGTGTTCCTGAATGATTTATGTTATACACCTGGTCAAGTCAGTATACAGCTCATTACAAGTGTCAATAACCAGGCACCTTTTCTGATTAACGACATTTAATGTGTTGGGCCTGATCTGCATCCAAACTGTATGATCCTGAATGATTTATGTTATACACTTGGGCAAGTCAGTATACAGCTCATTACAAGGAGTCAATAACCAGGCACCTTTTCTGACTATTAACTAGATTTGATTTTATGACAAATTAATGACATTTAATGTGTTGGGCCTGATCTGGATCCAAACTGTATGATCCTGAATGATTTATGTTATACACATGGGCAAGTCAGTATACAGCTCATTACAAGTGGTCAATAGCCAGGCACCTTTTCTGACTATTAACTAGATTTGATTTTATGACAAATTAATGACATTTAATGTGTTGGGCCTGATCTGGATCCAAACTGTTTGACGACACTCTCAGGGTGTTCCTGAATGATTTATGTTATACACCTGGTCAAGTCAGTATACAGCTCATTACAAGTGTCAATAACCAGGCACCTTTTCTGACCATTAATGACAAATTAACGACATTTAATGTGTTGGGCCTGATCTGCATCCAAACTGTATGATCCTGAATGATTTATGTTACACACTTGGGCAAGTCAGTATACAGCTCATTACAAGGAGTCAATAACCAGGCACCTTTTCTGACTATTAACTAGATTTGATTTTATGACAAATTAATGACATTTAATGTGTTGGGCCTGATCTGGATCCAAACTGTTTGACACTCTCAGGGTGTTCCTGAAGGAATTTTTCGAAAAATATGGTTTTGAAAAAAATCAGTCGATGACAAAATGTATGAAACAAAGTAATATGTAAAAGATGTGGTTTCATAGGTTTAGATAAACAAAAAATTTCAGCGTAAAATTGTAAATATTTTCTTACCTATGTTCTGGTGCTCAAAAGAAGCTCTCATTGAGACGGTACTTTTGAGTACCCACAACATATGTTTTGGTTGAGAAACAAGAAAATTTTTTTCTGGTTCGCACTCTTAACAAATAGCCTGGATTTTTTTCTCAGAGAACTCCTATAAACTATCTGTCTTCTGTAACTTTGCATGCTTTTTTGTCATCTCCTGATTTTTTCCAAAGTCATCTGTTACGAAAATTTCTTTAGAGCGTCCAAGAGAATGGATCCAGATCAGACCAATTGTTTTGTCTTGTCTGATCTAGGTCTATCAGCAGATGACATTAGTGTAGAAAGCATAGAGTTAACAAAATGTGAGCCTGATATCCTTTTTGTGGAACGTAGACCAGATCAGATACCACAGAATGTATTGTCTTTACCTTCAGTTTGCAAAAAGTTTGGATCAAGATCTTAGGTCCAATCTGTTTGTTTGGTCAGGCCTGATCTGGTTCCAACCTGTTTGCTAAGATTATTGGCAGACTACAGTTAATAAACATTAGCCTAGTACATGTATCCGTTTGCGGGGCATAGGCAAACAGTGTAGCCCCAGATCAGACTACAGAATGTGGGGTCTGATGAAGGTCTCTGCCATTAGAATGTCTACTAATTTGGATCCAGATCTGGCCCGACATTTTGTTTGGCCTGATCTTGGTTCAACCATGTTTGCAAAGATTATAAGCAGAAAACACTAGTAGACAGCCATAACCAACATGACAGACATAACCAACATAATAGGGAGCAAAGTGGCTCAGTGTAGAGTGTGTGACTTGAGACTGAGGGGCCACGGGTTCGAGCCTCACCAGCATCACTGCCTTGTGTCCTTGAGCAAGACACATTAATTCTTACTACCAAGGAAGACCGGTCCCTACATAACTGAATGACTGTTGGTTGGACGTAAATAATCAAATCAGACAAATCAACCCAGGAAGGTCTGTCCCTTCATAACTGAAAGGTTGTTGATGGGATGTAAAGCATCAAATCAAACAAACAAAATAACCAAAATAAGGCTAATATCCTTTTTGAGGGACAAAGCCAAACAGTGCAGACCCAGATCGGACACCTGTTGGGTAATTTGGCATGCCTTTTGGTTGTGTTCGGTTTTTTTCAAAGTCGTCTTTTTCAAAAAGATCTTGAGATTATCAAACATATTGGGTCCAAATCCGGCCCAAGGCTTTGTCGGGCCTGATCTGAGTCCATCCTATTTGCAAAGGTCATCAGCAGAGGAATTAAAATAGTAGGAAAAGTCTTAAAGTTTACTTTTTTGTGGGACATAGGGAAATAGTGTTAATGAGGTCAGAGGCCACAGAGCATGTGGTCTACACCAACAAAGTGCAACAGACTTGGGTTGATTGTATTGATTCCTGATCTTTGCCTTCTTCCTCACTTTATTTGTTCAGCATAGATAACATATTCCTGGCATACACGTCTAGATAAGAGTTTGGTATAAAAAATAGTTTTTCTTATTTTCTAAAGGAATCCTTTGTTGTGGTTATTCAAAAGCGATGTCTCAATGAGACACTTCTTTTAAGCATCCAAAACAAATGTTTTTGGGGGCCCCTGGCTCGACTTAATAACATTTAAAAAAATCCCTGTTACTCTATGCAGGATATGAGAATCCATTATCCAAAATAGCACAGTATGGCCCACTCTATTTCTTTCCAATGTCTTCACTGCTGTCAAAGGATCTAAGTTCTGTATTTTTATTTGATGAATTTTGCTCTCACATATTTAAAAGTTGAATTTGCAAATTAACAGTAACCCTTGATATTCTTCTTACAGATTCATGGACACTCATTTGCTGTTACACCAAATGTGAAGACAGTCTCATACCCAAACTGTAGCAGATGCTAGATGAGAAAAAGGATAAGTCAATTGTAAAACTGAAACCATTCAACACATCCTTGAAATTTAGGGAGGACTATAGAATATTGATCAGCAGGATAGAATGATTTATGGAGTAAAATTTGTATATGTAAATCTGCAAACTGATGGACAAGCCATCTGGCAAAACAGCAAGAAGTTGCTGTACAAAATCACTGAGTTGGAGAAGAGTAAAAATCTTTGTAGTAGACATAATCAAGTGGAACAGATTATTATCCCCATGCTTTTGTATCGCCTGCGAAGCATGGTCGACTCTTAGGGATCATGTCTTCGTCAGCATAATAGTTCTCCCCTTTGTCTCACATTGGTTACCAATCGATAACCCTTGAAGGGATGCATCAATTTCATGCAAACTTCACAGAAGGGTCAAGCATCATAAAATACAGGTCAACTTAGAAAAAGGGGGTAATCTGCAAGTTTTTTACTGAGTTATGGCTCATTTTAGCTCACCTGAGGGGAAGGCTCAAGGTGAGCTATTGTGATCGGTCTTTGTCCGTTGTCAGTAAACTTTTTCTTTAAAGGACATCTTCTTCAAACCACTGGTCCAATAGTAAAATTACTTCACATGAATGTTCCCCATAATGCCCTCTATGTTGTATATCAAATTAAAGGGAACCACTATTGCAGCAACATGGTTGCAAATATTTTGCCCATAGACCCTCCCCGAATCATGGGGTGGGGTCACTAGGTCAAAATTCAAGTTTTTAAAAACATGGTCATGTTGTATATCAAATTAAATGGAATCACGAATGCAGCAACATTGGTGCAAATATTTTGCCCCCAGAATTCCATCCCCTTACCCAGGGGATAGGGTCAAAAGGTCAACTTTCATCTTTTCCAGAATGTCATGTTGCATATCAAATTAAAGGGAATCAGGTATGCAGCAACATGGCAGCAAATTTTTTTTCCCGCAGACCCCCACCCACCCCCCTCCCCCTGGGGGATAGGGTCAAAAGGTCAAATTTCAACTTTTTCAGAACACCGTCATGTTGCATTTCAAATTAAAGGGAATTGGGTATGCAGCAGTCAACTGCCCCTGCCCCCACAGGGCTGGAAAATAGCACTTATCTGCTCGGATTTACATGTGCCTTAGGCTGAAGGGCAAGTGAAAATTTTGATATTTCTAGTGATTTTTTTTCCATATATATATATATATGCAAATACTTTGTGATGCAGGGCGAGTGCTATTTTATGATATTTCAAGGCCTGCCCTGACAAATAAAGCATTATTTAGCCACTTTTGTCTGCTTCCCTGGTCTGTAAATGTTCTTATTTAGTTTATACTGCAAACAATACAGACCCAGATCAGACTGCTTCCCTTGTAAACATTTCCTTCCATGAAAAATCTTATTGAAAAAATCCAGTCTGTAGTTCATTTGAATGTATGAGCAGACAATAATCTAAGGAAAAAAGTAATTGCTGGCTAAGTTCTTGTGTAGTCGTAAAAATCCTTGTCACAATGCAGGATACAGTTTGTAATATAAACATCTGAGAGTCCTGGTGTCAAATTGATGTTAAACAATTTGGATCCTGATCAGGCCTGATGTTTAGTGTAGGTATGATCTGTATTTTAGTTTGGTTTACCTTGTTATTTTACGTCTCACTCAACAGCTATGGTCATGTCTGGACAGTCAGTTCACTTAACCATACTTTTTTTACTGGGCAAGTTTGAACAAGCAGTTAACCAGTAGTTCGTGCATAAAGTTCTGACAATAATCCTTGAATAAATCAGCAGAATGGAGGAAAATATCCATAGAAATTATTTCATGATCAGTCTCCAAGAAATTATGGGACCAGACTGGGATCGAAATTGCGACCCCTGGATCTGCAGTAAGACATACATCTGTAGTCAGACATATTACTGACTGCCATGTGCTATGCAGCCAAGTATGATCTGGATTTAAACTTTGTTCAAAGTCTACCAACAGAATACCCTAGCAGATGGCCCAAAAGGTCATCTAAATTATGAATACATATTTCGTTTGGGCCTGATCCGGATCAAAACTGTATGTCTTTCTGTTGGTATTACTGAATTTGTTTTGAAAAAGTAATTTTATAAAGAACCAGCCGACAACACAAATGCTAAAATTATAATGTTACCTCTCAACTATTTAACAAAAACTGTTAAAGTGGACAAATGTTTTATGTATACTTAGCTGATATTAATATTAGTTTTATTACTATGCCGAAGCTAATTCAGGACTACCACCACAATGTCAAACAGTTTGGATTCTGATCAGGCCTGAGATGTAGGGCCTGATCTGGATTCAAACAGTTATTGCTTAAAGGAGTCACGGCTTGTTTGACTGTGCATGTCAAAACAAATCTACTAATTATCCCTTGAGACAAAGTCCGAATCCAAGTGTTTGTCATTCTGTTGGTATTACTAAATTTGTTTTGAAGAAGTTAAATCATGAAGAATCAGCAGACAACACAAATGCTAAAATCATATTACCTCTCAACTACAGTCAACCCTCTTTATAACGACACTGTTTGTTCCAAGCTATCTTTGACGTTAAAGTGAATTTGCTGTTATAAAGAAATTCTGACCATTACCAGATTTCCACATAATAATCATTTGGTGGAATAAAATATTATATAAATGAATTAAAATGCCATTATTCCAAATGTATACATCAGTTCAATTTTGTATGGCATCAAAATGCACAAAGCTTCCCACTTATCAAGTGAGACAGAAACCTGTTCATGCAAAAAGACCTTGTTCTGATCACAAAATTGTCTGACACATGGTAACAATTCTGTTATAATGAATTTATTTTCAATAGAAATTGTATATCTATTTCCAGAAGTTACTGTCTGTGTCGTTAAGTGAATATTCTGTTATAAAGATGGAATTTCAATGGAAACAGATCCGTTCCCAGCAATTTTATGTTGGATATTGAATATTCTGTTATAACGAGTGACGTTATAAAAAGTTTTGACTGTATTTAACAAAAACTGTTAAAGTAGACAAATGTTTTATTTTGATTTGCTGATATTAATAATATTAGTTTTATTACTATGCCCAAGCAAATTCAGAAAAAAAAAACACAATATCAAACAACTTTGATCCTGTAATCTGTACCCGAGATGTAGGGCCTGATCTGGATCTAAACTCTTTGCAAAGTGAACAAAGAGATGGAACAAGCAGGTGGCCCTAACAGGTGCAGCTTTACTGTGAATACAGATATATGGGCAGCATAATGTGAAAAACTGTCTTTGGTTTTGTGACCGAGTAAATCTAAAAATACAGTTTACCCGCTTGCTTCACTACAACATGCAGCAACTGAGCTAGATCCATACCATATACAATATAAATGTGAATAAATGCAGAAAAAATACTTTGCCATTGAATAAGATCTTCTAAGGATGAATACTGTGCAGAAAAAAAATCCCCATGGGGAAAAATCCCTGCGGGGAAAAATTCCTGCGGGGAAATATCCCCGCTGGGATTTTTCCCCATGGGGAAAATCAAAATGTTAATATATACTTGAAACATACTCAAATGTGTCATACAGATTGCAAGAGTGAACCTAAGCTTGGTTTTAGACCCTTAAACATGTTTTAAAAAATCCCCGCGGGGATTTTTTCTCCAAAAATCCCTGCGGGGAAAAATCCCCGCGGGGAAAAATGAAAAATTGTTATTACTGGTGGAAATTCATTTTTACACACCATTTACAGGAGATCTTGTCATATTTGAATAAAAAACTGAGTTTTAGAATTTTCGAAAATCCCCGCGGGGAAATTTTTCGCACTGGGAAAAAATCCCCGCGGGGATGGTGAAAAATCCCCGCGGGGAAATATTTTCCCCGCGGGGATTTGCAAATCCCCGCGGGGATTTTGACCTTTGTCGTGGAATATTTTCTAGGTCATTACAGATTTTAAGCAAAAAACCTATAGAATTTCCTCAGTAGGGTCTTTTCTACTGGAATTAAGTCACTTTAGCTTTCTATGTCAACTAAAAGTACTAGGTCATTTTGCCAAAAACTGGTTTGGCAAAAAAATTCCGGTGGCAGTTATTAATTATTACATATTTTTTTGTAACATACCTACTGCAAATTGATAGTCTAGATGTACTACATCTATTATATCTTGAAACGCAGATACAGTCCAATAAGCCAGAAGGTAATTTTTCCCTGGATAGTACTCAACAAATATTACTCCATCAAACGTCGGTGGTGTAGTGACAAGAACAAAAGGACCTATCGCCTGCGAAGATTTGGAACATATAAACAAGTAAATTACGATGTATGAGAGTCCACATACATTTTAAAATCATGGGTTTTGCATTGTGTTAAACATCTTTACAACAGATACATTTACTCTGCGTATTTGGTTTCAATTTAAAGATGGTTTTCTAAATCAGCCTGTAAATAAAACTCATCCTGCGACAAGGTAATCATTTCAACAATAACGTTATTTGTAGCTATTTTGATAAAAATCATTAGTGGAATGTGTTCCAATTTGTTTAAAGTACTAATCATATGTTTCAAAGAAGAAAATACTTAAAGTGTTTAAAATTATGCATAAAATGGAAGCCAGGACTGCCTCTGGTGGTCATGTTTTACAATTATTCAAACACATTTTCGCTACTCTGCCAAATTGTTATGAAGTCTAGCAATAAGTTTTAAGGAAGTGTTTAATAAAATAACCTATGGTAAATCAACCATGCCCATCAGCAATAATTTATATCAAATCTTTTTAGCTATCTTGTAGTAAGTAGTTTACATTCTTGTCAAATTGTTCTGAAATCTGACGAATCGTTTACAGTCTTTTTTTAAAGTTCTCTTTATATATGCCTATATAAAAACAACATTGTATCAGAATGATGTCGCTATTGGGAGTGATATAACGTCATGCAATAACAGATTTAGAAACGTTACGTAATGACGTTTATTATTACTGTGCTTAAGAGAGGGAATAACTCTGATGTTTTAACGCCAAAAAATGCGATTTTTAAGTATATTTAATGTCAGGTGATAAATAAAATCTAACACTTGTGCTCCTATATAGCTGAATTTATTAAACTAGTTGCAAAAAAAAAGATAAAAATGCTCGTCAAGTCCCGCATTTTATCTATTTTTGTCAACTCGTTTTATCAATTCATAAAAGATGAGCACTCATGTAAGAACCTTTATATAAAAGACAACTAGAAATAAGTCAACACAAGAGAAATTGGTACTTATTACATATGCATAACGTCAAGATCCAAACACACGAGTGTACAGTGAATGCACAGGCTCTTTTTAGTCTTCTCTGTTTACTGTTGCTATAATTACCATATAACAAGTGCTTGTCCAGATGCTGTTTAATAACACTTTGCTTCCAACCACATGTTTGCCAATAAGTAGATTTTTACTTAACAAGAGCCATAACTCCAGTAATATGTTTTGATTTCATTTAAACGCTAATTGGATTATTTAAAAATAAGTGAGTATGATCAGATAATACCAAAGTGTCACACTGCAGACCAACCCATGACACCTTGAAACCTTGAGGAAGATCCATAAAAAACTAACAGTCCAATAACATCAGGAGAACAATTAAAGCAAAGCAACCAGCTCCCTCTTGTTTGCCAAGATGATTGCAAAACTAGAACGGACACAACGTAATGTATAACAAATCAAAGACCAGCAGGAACCCTTACCCAAAATGTGATGTACATAAAACAATGAATCAACAACAACAGAACCATTGCCTTAGAATTGGCAACAGCCTTAGCCACCGGAGTCTTCAATGCATTGTACTGGTGCCAAATCTTCGCCCTAGATTGTGTTCTTGTTAGAGCACACACATCGTTTAGATCGCATGGATGGATTTTAACTAATTCAATGAACAATTAAATCAAATTAACACACCATGATGAAGCAAAGAAAATGGCTCATGACTCACAGATAGTCAGAGCTAAAGAAAACTATGTTGAGCCATTGTTGGCCTAGCCATCTTAGAATCACTTATTATCCCGCCATGTTTTAAGTTCAAAACATATAATTCTTCAATATTCCGTGCTGATAAGGTATGCATGATATCATTTTTACAAAGTTGGTGGCATAACACACTCACTTATGCTTGTGACAGATAAATTCATTCAAGTATTTGGATGGTAAAAACATTTGGCAGCCAGTTCTACTTAGCTATTTGCAATTGTGACCACTTGATAGAGAGATAAAGACTGTTATTGTATACATATTTGTTCATTAGGAATAATGGTAACTCCCCCTTGAAGAATTTTGTTTAGTGTCTTCTTTTCAAAAAGGGTATTCAAATTTCACTAGTTGATTTCGAAAAGAAAGAGTTTTATGATAATAATGTGAGCATTAGTGTATACAGCCTTGCATCCTGGTGGCCATGTTTTCAAGGTATCAATTTTGAAATATATTTAAGTTTGCTTATAGTGTATCAAAAATGTTTCAGTTTTCTTATAGAAGGTCTACTCAATGTTTTCTAACACATTATTATGAATTATGATGAGCTTTTAGATGAACAGATATTTCATTTTACTTAGCCACAATAAGCCATGATCTCGAGCATTTAAATTGTTTGTGGGAACAAAAGCATGTAAATATTAGCAGGATATGCCACAATCACAGATCACAGAAAAAATAAAGCACACAAGAGGAAAAGTGAATATAACAAGATACATATGGGCCTCGACGTGACAGAGTAAGTAAGGGTGCAAAGATCAGGAATCGATACAATCAAGTACCACACCTGACCCAGGATACCAACGGGAAAGTGACAAACTCACAGCAGACACCACAAACGAGAGCCAAGAGGTCAGCCCTTTCCCAGCAGGTGACCACAAAGCACATATAAACAGACGCGCTCAAAGACATAGCAAACACAAGACAGAACAAAAACAAAAAGCATCCACAAAAGAAGTACTGCCTAGGAACAGTCAGTAAAATATTTTACTGGAGGGCTTAAACCGGTTTAACGGCGCCAACCTCACCCTTAATTAAGATGTGGATCAAGACACATAGATATTTGGTTTGCATGAAAGACCCCTAACTTATCAATGCATCATCTCCTAAAACATATAAATCAAGATATAACAAGGAGATTAAGCAAAGATAAGGACTCAACAGTAAATAAAACTGAATACCGGAGCAAAAGAAAGCCAACAGATAACCCCCGGTGGGCCCGACAAACAGCCAAAGCATCAGGCCCCTACCATCTCATCAATGGATAAGTCTTTAAGTCAGAACCATCATAGAGTCTGAAGTCCGACCCACTGGCATGCAATTAAAGAGGAAAGCAAAGTTGCCAACTGTGATTGGTTTGACTACCAAGCATGCAGTCTGTTGCAATACATTAATGTTATAGCCTATCTTTTTATAATGGGAAATTATTTTAATGAACTGCGCTGAAAAATCATTAGAACCAATAATCTTCTTCAATTTATACACCAAGTCACCATAGAAATCAGGTTCCGAAAGTCCTTGGCGCAAGAGAGATTTAAGTCCACATTGGAATTTAGAAATAAAATCATAGTATCGTCTATAAGATTTTGAAAAAAGTTTTGCGAAGTTTATGATACCGATAGCCTTGTTTAAGAAGTTTCTGAGTTAACAATTTATTGCGAGTGTTGAAGTCAGCAACATAGCTAGATGATCTAGCAAAACGAATGAGTTGAGAGATATAGACTCCATAGGATGTAGAACGAGGAACATCACCATCTAAAAAAGGGAAATTGACAATTTCAAAATCAAAGTCGTCACGTTTATCATAAATTTTGGTAGAAACAATATCATTAGAAATTGACAAATGCAAGTCTAAAATGCGGCTTTGGTATCAGAGGCATTTTCTTTATTCAGTTTGAGCTCTGAAGGGTATATTTGACTTACCATATTGTCAAAATAAACATTATTAATATTTAAAATATCTTCCAAATATCTGGAAGTAGTGTTAAACGCATCAATAACATCAGCCTGCTTATCATCAGAAAGAGCCATCATAAAGTCCCTCTCATAACAAAACAGGAATAAATCTGCAACCAGGGGAGCACAATAAGTGCCCATAGGAATCCCAACTACTTGTCTATAGAGCTTTGTGCCAAATCGAATAAAAATATTGTCCAACAAAAAGGTCAGCGCATCACATACATTTTGACACGACCATGCATGATATTTTTCAGGTTTTTCTAAAGTAAAAAATGCATTTCTGTCATTACATGCAAGGTAAGGAGAGCCTTCTCTCTGGAAGGTTTTTTCAATTAGATCAATAAATTTATCTTTAATTAAATTATGAGGTAAAGTAGTGTAAAGAGTAGAAAAATAATAAGTAGACAGACTGGTCGCATTGAAATCTCTAGCTTTAAGTTTATCTAAAATTTCACCCTGTCTTTTTGGGTTTCTGATAAAGGGAGACTCTAACCAGTCTCCTCAGCTACAGAGACTAGCTAGAAAATTGAAAATGTGCTTGTAGCAAGTTCAGATATGATACATAATAAAACGCAAATAATAAAGGGACTGATCAGACTGCGTGGAGAGCGCAAGCTGGACTGAGCTTTTGTTATTTGAAAACACAAAAGACTGTTTTTCTCACGTCAAGCCCCATATATAACCAAGATCACAAAAAGAAAATTACCAGGTCCCTGATGATTGCCATTGTCGAACACAATTTTCAAATCCAGGATTGAACATAATAATCCCAGATATAAAATGATAAGTTTTATCTCTAATTGTATTTGCTGTGAACATACATAATTTCTAGTTTTCTATTTATAATTCTAGGCAGTGCCCTACTTATTAATCCAAACTTACATTGTATATGTTTTGAGAGATATAAGACTAAAAAGTACATGCATAATTATTTAGACCTTTTAAACTTGCTATAGTTATCTAAATCAGTATGTTATAAGCATGATCAGTATTAAGTGTGTTCTCTATATATGCAGAAGGAAACGTTTTCACACATAATACTTTCTGTTATCCAACAACTCTGAAAATCAACATTTGTTTGATTATACAGGTTTAGGCTCAAAGTACAGCTTACAATAAGCATGTTTGAGAATTATTTTCCATTCAAATTAAACATATAGTAATTTTAATGCTTCATCGTTTCTTCATCTACACATACAAGGTAAGCATATCTTCAATGATGTGTTACATGTAATTTTCTTAACAGTTTAAATGAGATGGCAGTAGTGGAAGGTTTACAACCATTAAAAAATTTCCTATGGAATTATCAATAAAACCACTAAGACATCACTCTTCTTAAAATCTGAGTGCATACATATTTTTTTTTTTGTGGGGGGGGGGGGGGTATTCTCATTTTGAATACCAGGTTTTTTTAGTGTGTCACTGAAAAAATGAATAGAAAGTTATGTGACTCAAGTCAGCAGTGATCCTGAAAAATCAATAGCTGTTAAGATTTTATAATATGTGATTTCAGGAAACTATCCTCTACGAGTGTTTAAGGCTTCAAGATCATCCTTATAGGCATACAATTTCAAACTTGAGATATCAGCTGTACAGCACAAAGACAACCTATAAATGATAACGGCTGATTATGTCCTTCTCGTTTGACAGGATATCATTTGGGTGTAAACTTTCTTTTTGGTTGCTTTAGTTACATTTCTGTAATAATTACTTACAATAGCCCATTAGTTAGAAAGTCATTTGATAACAGGCAACACTAGAAGTTAAACATTGACTAGTAAAAAACTCAATTTCATCGCTTTGTGCTCTGATGAGCTGACAAAAAGATTTAATATAATTTAATATAATATATTTTTCTAACAGTTAAACAAACAACACGTACATATTTACATAATAATTGTGTACTTTTCTTTCATTGCACGCTATTTACCTTTGAAGTATGTAATCTTATACTGGCTAAAGTGGACGTTCAATAAATATTTAACCAATTAAAGGATGCATATACTTTTCGAAAAATAGTATCAAAACAAATGAATATAAAATAGAGTCTATAAAACTCCAAACGGGTGGTAAGTGGTACTGCCAAATGTCAGGCCATGAAACTATAAGTTAAGGCAATAACATACCTTGGTGAAGGTTTACTAGAAAATTAATGCAATTCTAGCAGCTTGTTCCTACTGTATGCAGTAACTTATTAAAATCAAGCTGTACAATACCTGTATATTTTCGACGCCAGCCCTACTTATAGACTTAATAACAAAGAAGAAATGGACTCCTTCATTTAAATTCGGGTGAGAAATCCTGAGATGTTGGTGGTGTTCTGAAGATATAAATTTCAAAAGGTCTGGATTTGCTGACTGTGTTGAAGATAAACCAATTTCAAAGTTATAGACGCTGATAGTGTTCCCAGTAACGTTCCAAGACAAACTGATCTGAAAATTATAAGCAATAGATTGATAAAATATAATATCAAAACAATATTAAATCCGTTCATTGGATCACCAGTATTGCTTCCAAAAAATAAGTAAATTAAATGAGCAAAATTTACAGTTCCTCAAATTTGAATAGTTTCAGCGTTGAGAGAATGATATTAAATTAAACACATGTTACCATTAATAATATAGGGGAGATAAGACAAACTGTTTATCAAAACTATCCCACATGACTACGAGTATATCAGTATATATGCAATTCTAATATAGGCTAGCACAGATGCTAAGACGATCTTGTGCAAAGACGCAGTCTTGTCAGATCTTTATTTCCTCAGATACATAAAATTTAAAGTAGATAAAGTATCAGACCAAAACTGAACGCTAAAGACACACTGGATAGCTAGATTTGCATATGTGAAGCATGACTTAACATACGTGAAAGTAAATTTGGTTCTAGAGTTGGCTTATTTATGTTTTTACTGAGAAAATAGACATAAGAATTCTTGACATTGATTCAAATAGACTAATTTTGATATTAAATTTGCTTTTGTAAATGGTTATAACCATTTTTGTCTACAAAGTAGTTTCAGCGTGTTTTTTTTTTTGTTTGTAAATTTGTTAAAGTGTTAATACACTAAGATTAGAATTGTATTCATCATAAGTGCATAAATGCATAAACGGCAAAGGTTCAGTAAAATGTTAGTGATATATATGTAAAGGCTGTTATTTTAACTCTTTATCTCCTAGTGTCGTCTGCTGATAATATTTGCAAACAGTTTGGACCCAGATCAGGCCCAACAAAAACGTCTGGCTTGATATGGATTCAAATTGTTTGGCACTCTTATGGAATTCCTGAAATTTTTTTTTGAAAAAAAAATTGATTTTGAAAAAACAATCAGCCAACAACAAAACACATAATAAATTTCCAAGGGGTTAGAGAGTTCACTGTGTGTTCATACTTTCATAAACCAAAGAAAATTGTCTCTTATATTTACAATGTTAATGGGAAAATTAATACATCTTTCATCTGTAATACTTACAGCGTCCATGAAAATATGGATTCATCTTTCGAAACAAGATACATCAAGAACGTAAAAGAGCATATATACCTCCCAACTTGATAAACATAGCAATTTACAAATATAAGGCAAACAAATGCCTTATGTTGAGAGGAAACATTGCTGCTACTTCGCTGAAAATGTTATTGAAAAATCTCTATTCAGTAAAATGTTATGATAAATTAAACATGAATGTATTAACATTAGGTCTATGGGAAAATTTCTGGTGGGGCTTAATTTATTTTGACCAGTTTACAAATAACTGAGCAGTTTATAAGATGTGTATTTTGCATCCAAGTGTGTATATTTCACACTCTCTGATGCGATAAACAACTTTTCATTGTATTACAATGCTAGATAGTGCTTCCACACTATAAAGTCCCTACAAGATTATGGCAGATGTCCTTAATGTCAAAAGGTGGTAAGAAAGGTCATTGATCAAATTTTGATAAGATTTAGATCGAGTTCATACTATATTAATATAGAAATTTGCATAAAAATGCGTGCTTGCATGGTTTAGCAAATGTTATTAATACAGGTGCCAATACGATTATGTTAGTTTATGCATATGCAGGCCTTTGTTGGTTGCATATACAATGTAGTTTGATTGAGCACTGAGTGAGATTTACAGCAAAACTCGATTACAAACTCAGTAAAATAAGTGAGCCAGCCAATTATTGCATAGTAGAGCAGCACCAGCTCGGACACCAGTCACACCAATTAGAAAACTTCGACTCAATTTAATCAAGCATTGGATGTATGTAAGGCGTAGTACTATGTAAGAAAAAACTCCACTTTATTAACCTGAACTGTGGTAATAAAAAGTAGTTATGTTGCATGTGGATCCAGTCCTAATAAAATCCATTATTTTGACTACCTGAAACGTTTTATCAACATTTATGATTTTTCAATTAAATATCCCTATAGCGATATATTTATTAAAAACAATATAAACTTCATTTATAACCATTTATTTTGCACACTTGTTATTGTATTTACGTAGATTCTTTGACGTCAGCATCACGTCATGTGACGTTAGCGTCACGTTATCAAAGTAGACCCTCGACGTACATCTGAGGTCTGATTCTACAAAAGTCCACGGAATTGGCAGGGGCAGTTCCAATTGCAGTTACACACTAACAAACACAATGTATGACTCTGTACTTGTCTGGATACACACTTCATTCTTTTCTTTCTTAGTGACACAAAAATACATTTCATTGTGAAGTGGTTGTTTTGCTGTGACTATCTCAGAAAATGCACATATAAATAAACTTTTGAAAGGCTATGTGGATTTCGTACAATTCCAGCATATGTATATCTTTTTTAAAATAACATAATTTATCATATGACGTCGCGTCTGGGAGTGAAATAACGCCATGCAATAAAATCTGTAAACCACTAGTGGTTTATCGATTTACGGGAAACGTTATTACATCCATAACAACGTTGCGTACATGATGACAAAATCATAACGTTTTTACGCCAGAAATGAGATTTCAAAGTATTTGTCATATGATAAATAGAATCTAACATTTGTGCCCTTGTATTATTGAATTTATTAAACTCGTTGCGAAAAAGAGATAAAATACTCGGCAAGCCTCGCATTTTATCTCTTTTCCTCAACTCGTTTAATAAATTCAATAAAACATGAGCACTTATGTAAGATCCTTTATTTATATAATTGTCAACTTACATGTTTTGCTATATGTATGGTACTTATTATTTCTGTCTGATTCGTAATGCTTTTTCTGCACTGGTCACCAGTCATTTTAAGCTTTTGATGTCCACCTTTGTTATTCCAGCTAAATGGTATTTCTTGCAGTTGTTCATCAGATATTTCCTTTGCAATCAATCTGAATCATACAAATAAGAAATGTTGAGACGTCACAAATCTACTAAAGACTTATCTTTCATGCAATCAAACATACACACATCTTGAAATATTATTAGTTTTGAATTTTTAGTTGATGAGTTCAAATTGGGCATTCTATTGTTATTTCAATCCTCTTGATGGGGAAAAGAGAGCTGGTTGCTTTGCTTTGTTTGTCTTCCTGGTGTCTCGTGATGGTTGAGTGGCTCTTCCTAGCGGTGCCATGGGGTTGTCTGCGGTTTGTGATTGTGGTATTTCCTGATCATACTCACTAATTGTTATTGTGGGTTTGTTTTCGTGCACAGCCACGCAATTGATTTTCCCATGCCGCGAGTTATAACTAAAATCCATCATGACTACAAAATGTGACGGTTAAATATCGCAGAGAAACATTTGACACCAAGAAGAAGTGACACAAAATGCACCAGCAGGTAGAAAAGATTCTCGCACACCAGACCGGGATTTCCGCTGTTTTTACCCATGTGAGTTTATTCTTTCTCACATACCAACGCATACAAGATCGAGTGATCCCTATGTTAGTTTGCTATCGGAAATATCTGTCCCACATCACTATCCATGTGAGATAAGCGTAACTAATACGAGATAAGCCTCACGTGGCCGGTTACTAATGCAAGATAACTTTTTTGGCGCATGACTGTATTCCTTCGAAAATGAAAGTTGAATTGTTGACAGTCAGAAAAAAAATAAACTTTGAAATTTCAGCGATTTAAGTCAGCCTTCAACGTTGTATAAAGTAAAACTGCGTATTTTTACTTGAAACATTTATTCAATGCTTTGAACATGCTGAGTGCATTTTGATTGGCATATTTGACGTGTTAGACAATGAGTGACTGAATCGGGACAGGAGCATTGACAATGTAAAAAAAGAATCACATTTTCCTCAACAAAATTACTGACTCAAGTTACTGTGGCTCATCCATTTTGGTGAAATAACCATTTGTTCATTATTTAATGCGCTGTTCATTTGCTGTTTTAAGTTGATTTGTACAGTGCGCGTCATTAACTGTAGACATCGACCTCAGTGACGTCACCAACAGCTATTATACTGTACCGTACCGTACCGTCGCTAGAAGTGGTATATGAGAAAAAGAATCGATCATTGATGTTCAGTGGGGACAGAAAATTCCCAACCCTCGGGTCAACCGTTCAGTGGGAAACTCCACAAGCCTCGTTTCCCACTGGAACGGTGGGCCCTCGGGTTGGGATTTTTCTGTCCCTACTGAACACCAATGATGGAATCTATTTATCTCACATACCCAGTACCAGCATGTGGGAATGATAAAAAAGAACAGCCTACTCTTACCAAACGTCGATCCGGGATGTGTAATGTTTAAATGACGTCACCATGTCATATGTATGTCGCATATCAGCGTTTTCAGTAAATTCTAGATGTATCTTTCATGTTTTTTTAAATATTAAAAACGGCATTTAATGGAGAGCAAGAAAAATAATCTATTACTCGTGTGAGGATGGGATAGAAAAGTTTGTCCCATGCAATCAACATTTGTAATTACTCGACAAGCCTCATCACTCCAATCAGTGAATCCTCAGGAAGGATTGTTCTATCTCACACCCATAATGGATTCTTATAATATATTATAAGCCAGTTCATGAAATTGTGGTACTAATCTCATATCGACAAAAGCCTCCTATAAACACACATGCTTACGTATTCAGTTAGCCAGGTGTCTAAACTTTGTTCAGAACCTTGACATACGTCCATATTCAGTGTGAACAAGTAGTTAAGACTCTGGAAAGATTATGCATATGAGCCGTGACATAAAATTTTAAACAATGTGGTATGTGCGACCAGCAACGCCTCAGACCATATGCGCAGTCTGATCAGAGCCTTTGCTAGTCGCTTAAATATAATATGAGTATTACGCTACTGACAATATCATTTAGAGTTTCTAAGATTAAAAGGAGGATGCACATGCTCGTCTGAGTCTACACTTGTCAAAATGCCACATTGTTGGAAACCACATTTCACAGCTCAAATGATATATTCTGTGGCATTTTATCAGCAATATTTACTGTTTGCCAAAGTACTGGTTGCTAGTACAGAGAGATCGAATTCTCTTGAAATTCAATTATGCTGGACCAACTAATTAACATATGGCTCTCTCTACTAACCTACAGAATAACGTTATTTAGGCATCATATATATCATGTTCATAAGGCTATTATTTCGCACAAGAAGTGAAAACTAACTGTTTTGGTTATTAAAGTTCTGATTTACATGCAATTGTGGTGATATCTAGAGAATACCTTACTCTAACACATGCATAGACCAGCCTGACCTTCTATAAAGTTTTTTTTTTGTAATTCGCTCTCTGGAAAGGTAATATACCAGGCAAAACAGGTCTACTCAACTATGATTTTTGTGGTATAACTTTTTATTTCAATTCAAACAAGTATATGGTATTTAATAGATTAAACAGGATTATAATTTCAATGCAAAGAAATGATAACAACCTTGTCGAGTAATATCTTTTCCAATAAGGAGATAGAATGTCAAAAATGACAAATATTGCCTTACACATGCAGACGTGTACATCGCTATGGGCGCACCAACTTGTATAGAACTTCCTTTGCAGGGTACAGTAAAGCTCACATCTGCCAATATTCAATATTCTAGTAAGTTTTTTAGCTGAGCAGTCTGTTTAGTACCCTACTAATTGGAAACACAGATGACATCTTTTCTTGTTAAGTTTTCTTGTGATTGTAATATTTCCTAGACATATTCACTTGTGAATAAAATGAAAACTGACTCCTCTAAATCAAACAAAATGATATTTAATTTATATTGATATTAATGGTTTCTTAGAGTTGCATCCCTAAAGTAATTGTATCTATACATTAAACATTAAAAGTTACCTAACCTGCAGTGGTCAGAGGATGTATTAACGCGTTGCTTAGTTCTGTCATCATGTAAAAACCAAAAACTTCTGTTCGTATCAATAAGCAAACGAGGATCAACCATAGCCCCATCTACTTTAAAATCAGTGACAACAGGAAGTGAGGTATCTATGGTGACTCCATCTGAACAAACAGGACTTGAGTGATCCAAGGCATGGTTGTATGCAGCAACTGTTACATAGTATTTCCCTTCTTGCTCAACTTGAAATGATGTTTCAGTCATGGTTGTTTCAAACAACTACAAAATAAAATGTTTGTGGCAGATACATATCATGACACATATAGCAAGCTAAAGCAGGTCAATATTTAGGTAGGCTTGATATTATATAATAGTAAATGTATATAATATTGTATCGTTATGATTATATTGATTTTGTCATTTATAAAATGTAATTTCAATGTCTTCAAAACTATAAACATGATATAAATCCAGTTCAATTATAGTGGTATACTGTTTTTATTACCACCTACCACTCTATAGCTAAACTAAGGTTTGCAGTTTGATCATAACAGCCAAACATAGTAACAAATATAGTTTTATAATCAAATGCATTTTATGGACTTTGACTATCTGTGAGTCATGAGCCTTTTTCTTTGTTTCATCAAAATTTGGTAATTTGTTTCGATTGTATATCTGTGATGATACATTGCAATAGTTAGGAAGCCTCAATGCTAGCTACACAATTTTGAGCTTTAACAACAACAGATTCTGGGGCAAAGATTTGGCGCCAGTAAAATGCACTTAAGCCAACCCCCCACCCAACCAAGCCCCAGTGGCTATGGCTGCTGTCGCTCTAAGGCGGTGGTTCTGTCGTTGTTGATCTATTGTTTGATGTACTTCCACTTGTTTCTGAGAGTTCTGTAGTTGTCTTTGTTTTTTATGCATTACTTTGTGTCCATGCAAGTTTTGCAATCATCTTGAAGAGAAGGCTGGTTGCTATTATTGTCTTACAGATGCGTTGCTGCTGTTAAAGTTCTGTGGCTCTTCCTCATGGTACAGTGGTTTGGTCTGCAGTATGTGATTGTGGTATTTCTTGATTGTACTCACTTACCTTTTGGTACAGGAATGTGCATAGTTTCTGTAAATGGATCTAAAAGTATATATAAATATAATATGGATTGTATTTCTGTATAAAACTGGAAAGGCTTTAAGATAGTTCTTGATTGTTTAATGTTACCTCTTTCCCATTGTGGATATCAAAGTCTTCAGAGGTCAAACATTCAGATCCATAGCCATATCTGTAGAACATTATTCCACTTTCTTTGTCAAAAAAGTCACTCCAGTGAACATTAACGTTAAGGTCTTGTTGGAAATCTAGTTCGGGTTCTCCTTTGACTCCCTCTTGTACCACTCCACCAAGAGGAGGAGATACATCAATAGTTATCTTTAATAAAGAATTACGGTTACATTTCTCAGTGTTTTTGGGTAATCTTAAATTATTTTACGCATGTATCTACCAATACACATTGTATTCTATATTAAACAATGTATTTCACTTTCAGCTTGATCCTAGCTGCAGATACTTTCTGAAGCAGTTGAGTGGCTTTTCCTCACCGTACCATGGGGTTGTCTGCGGTTTGTGATTGTGGTATTTACTGATCATACTGGATTAATATTTTTAAATATATACATTAAACTAGCATTTGCGTCACCTTAATCATTAAAGCTTTATTATTGTTCTAAACATATCATAGCAGAAACCTCCAAGCAAAACACCATTGTCACAGAACTATATTGACAACAAAAATACAGAATAACTTATAATTCTATGCAAAACATGATGGCATATGATAAGCATCACTGCAGCAAAGAATAGCTTGAGCTGCAAGGAAAGTAAGATTAAAATGATCAACCTTAATGTGCAATCTTGTACTTACCTTTATAAATCCAATTTTATCCAATTAAAGTAAGGCTTCAACTTGAGGTTTTCTTTAGCTCTGACTATCTGTGAGTCATGAGCCCTTTTCTTTGTTTCATCATGGAGTGTTAATTTGATTGGAGTGTTTTCAATGATGATACATTGCATTAGTTCATTCTAGTATTGCAATCATCGTGATGGGGAAGAGAGAGCTGATTGCTTTGCTTAATTTGTCTTCCTGGTGTCTTGTGATGGTTGAGCGGCTCTTCCTCACTGTGCTACTGGGTTGTCTGCAGTTTGTGATTGTGGTATTTCCTGATCATACTCACTTACTGTTTTTCAAGTAGTTTATTTGTCTAATATATTCTAAGGTAATGGATACGCACTAGAATATTCAAAATTTTATGAATATATATAGTGAATGTATAAAGCATACATCAGCATAATAATTTTTGATGAGCATTAGTGGGATGTGGCTGCTAAGTAAATGTTGATGGGAATCATGGCAAGCATCCTATTATACACTAGTTCTATAAACTTCATAGCATGTTCTATTGCTGAATTTAGTTTTTGCATCACTGCTGGGCTGCCCATACATAAAGCTGCTTGCCTCACTATGATTAAAATCATGTTTTAAAATATTTTGAAAACCTTAGGAGAAGAATGGCTAAAATCTAGTTTGGTCAATCAAAAATTTGGGCTTGGTTCTTAATAAATTAAAATCTAAAGGTTTGCTAGCATCTTTTATGTCTACATATGATTTTCACCCTCAATGCTACATTGCCTCGTAATCAAAGAAAAAGCTTACTGAATGATTGAATGAACAAAATGCAAAAGCAATGTCTCACTTTATTTGGCTTGTAATGAGAACACACATGTTTTACTTCTTTTTTTTTACTTTACTTATTTTTCAGTAATGTTAACCTCTTCACTACCTTACCCCGAGCAACGCTCGTGGTGAATACCACTTCCTATACGTGCTTGGGGGTAAACACGGTGTTGTTTATATGCGTGTTGTTAGCACGATAATATTCCAGGGACAGAACTCAATTATCCTTATCTGCTCTATAATGTAAGAGTTAACTTTTCACATTTGTATCATTATTCCGCGGCCGAAAGCTTGCTGTTCACAGGGAAAACGGCCCTTTTGAATAAGAACTCGTTTTTTTCAAAGATTGCAGGCGATTGTAGCATTAGTCTGTTGTGTTTCTTTGAAGTAGAGGTTATTTTGGAAGTCTAAAATGGCTAGTATATGGACGACAATTGATATTAATTGGAATCAGCAATGGTAAAGGAGGAAATTCCTGTCATTCTCACATTTTTGAACCATTGTTTCCCAACCATTCCAAAACAATGATGTTGTAAACGAAAGTAGACATTCATGTATTTTCAGCTGTTGAAAAAATTTTTTGACATACTATCACTAGAAAACATTATTTCAGACATTGTACCAAATGTCTTAATCAAGCAGGAAACAAATTAGTGCAAATCCCTACAGTGGTTATGTATATGTTACACCATATTAACATCAAAATAGCTGTATTTTTCCCCTGGCGTATTATGTGCATTTATATACGGCAGTGAATGGGTTAATATGTTATTGAATTTTTAAGGATTCATTAGGTTTATTTTTGTTCAGACAAAATACTTTGGTCAAATGACTTACTTGCATTATGAGTCAGGTCTACCAAATTAATGAGTCCCAATAAAATATATCTTCGTACAAATATAACAACTGTTTTGTCCTATACTTATTCAGTGATGTATACAATATTTAAATATATATAATACACTGACCCAAAATGAAAACTTTACACATAATTTCTTTGAATAGCTTTTTTGTTTGTATGCATGTCTTTGTAACATTTACCCATGCTTATCAAGATTTTGTCACAGATAGCAACTGTGCAATTTTTATTCAAATCCCAGGTCTGTTCAAGCGTCAACGCCTTAAAATTGTGTTCATTACGTTGCACATGCTCCGGAACAGGTGGTTCACTAACCACTTAAAAACTGACAAGAAAACATTTGCAGCTGAGTACTGCTAATAAAAAGTATTTTATTGCTACAAAACGCTTGCTAGGCGTTTAAGGGGCTCACGCAAAAAAGATCATTAATCATTTCATGCAAAATAATGGACGTGGCATTTTTCAGCATGACAATGCAAGGTCTCACACAAAGCGTAAATAACCACACAACTCAATGCTCAAATAACTTCAACGTCTTGCCTTGGTCTGCCTCACCCTATAGATCTCATATAGGATGAATTGGATCAAAGGGTCAGGTCCAATCATCAAGTGGGGGCAATAAATGACTCTAATATACAATCTGTTGGCATAACATACGTATTCCTAATGTGCTCATACAACGTTATGTAAATTCAATGAGGCAACGTATTCTGCAAAGCATTCGTAAAATGGAGGTCACACTGGTTACTGATGATCTTTTTAAAATCACTTAAGGCACGCAGTCAGTAATTTCTTGTTTCCAAATGCTTTGTGACTGTTTTAATTGTTTTTAGAAGTTTTCATTTTGACCCCTCTCAACTGAATTATTCATAAAAATTATGCAATTTCTTATTTTCATCCAATATTTTTTTCAGAGACACCAATTAGGCATTGAAAATACGATGACCGAAAAAATTAACCCCTAAAAGTAATTTATCATCAAAATATATACTTTTGAATACTATGTAAAGTTTTTATTTTGGGTCAGTGTATATAGAATGCCTAAGGAAGAATAATCTTTGGTCCTTCCGGAATATTGGGTTCTGACAAAAAGCGGTGATGGAAAGGACCAGAGTTCTAGAAAAAGCCAGAAGATGCTTGGCCAGCAAAATTCACCAAGGATAACCACACAGGATACGACGAAATGAAACGATCCAGAAGACCAATAACATCTACCAGAATGGCAAACAGCTTGATGTCAGTATGTATGGTTGTCACAGGTAAAGAAGAAAACTTTCCATTGGAACCACAAATCTACTCTAGCTTATTACATCTGAAGAGAGTATTAGCAACATTAGAAAAGAAAAAAGTAAATAGGACATCCGGTGAACTGAGTGATAAACTAAAACAAGCAGAAGTCCATATTATTCATCGTACACAGATCACAGAGTTCTCTGATGAATGGAAAGCTCTTTCTTGCGGGAAACCTTTGCCATTAAGCAGTCAGTTGTTGGGATTGCAACCCAAACTTGCCGACGATGGGTTAATGCGTTCTAATAGTCGATTGAAGCATGCAGAGTTTCCAGCATAAGGTGTGAGTTATCCAATCATTCTGCCAAGAAGAAAATGGGTGACTAAGGTTATCGTGAAGAAATATCATGAACGAGGAACATGGCAATGGGACCAACCAGACACTTGTCCACTGGATACTGGTTACTTGCAGGACACGAAGAAATACGAGAATGGGAAAAGGAATGTGCCGTGTGTCGCTGGTGGAAATCAAAGCTTTGCTTCTAAACAATGGCATCATTGCCAACATCAAGACTGAGGCCATCTCTGGGAGCATTTGTTAGGTCCGCATTTGATTTCACTGGCCCCTTTATTACAGTTCAAGGACGAGGATAGGAAGTGAGAACCTCTGCCTGTTTACCTGTCTAGCCTCAAGAGCTGTTCACTTGAAGATGGCATATGGACTGGACACAGATTCATTCTTGAATGCCTTTTACAGAGTGGCAAGTCGTAGAGGTATACCAGAAGAATTGTTCTCAGACAGCATTACTAACTTCAAAGGCGCTGATGCGAAACTGAAGTTGCTGGTTAAGGAATTAGACGAGAACAAAATTACCCAGTCCATTGCCAATAAAGTAATTACCTGGCATGTTAACCCACCACTTGCATCACTTTTTGGTGGTGTTCAAGAGACCATAATTAAATTGCCGAGGAAAACAATAAAAACCATAATAGGTCAAGTGGACATAAACAAAGAAGAGCTCACAACAGCAATGATTACAGCTTAGGGCCTGATAAACTCGAGGCCACTGATGTATAAATTAGCTAAGCCAGCAGACGTCATCCCATTGACTCCTAATTATATTTTTCATGGACAAGTCGGGAGTCAATTTGCATCAACCTCCTGTGATGAGACAGACTTCAATCCAAAAAAGAAATGGCATCGTATATAAGAGCTTAAAAGTCATTTTGGAGCAGATGGATGCTTGAATGGTTACTTGTGCTCAACGCATGACAAAAATGATTCCAGACGCAATGCAACGTCCAGATTGGTGACGTCATGTTGGTCATTTTACAGGCATATCTAGAGGAAACTCGCCCCTTGGACAGGTAGGGAAAGATGGACATGTGCGCATTGTAAAGATACAAGTCAGAGATGGAACATTAATCAGACCAGTGACAAAGTTATGTCCACTAGAACTGGAAGTTTAATGGATTTTAATAAGAATTCCTGGTATAATGAACTAGATTAGATTTTAATGTTCAAAATTATATTTTGAGGAGTAGAAACTGGTTATATCTGTTTTGAGCTATTTTAAAATCTTATTGTTTTATAAACGGTATGGACCCAGATGAGATGTCATATTGTATGCCGTTCAATCAATGATTATATTGTCTGTGATGTATAATTAACCTTTGGGAAAGTATTACATTATGGGGTGCTTTATTTATCTTCGACGTAATGTAACGTCGCGTTGACGTTACGTTTAAGTCGGTTGCTAAGCTAAGTAGATATTATAGAAGTCACACGTTTACCTTATGGGCCCAGAAACGTGTAAATATTGTCGAATGAAGTGAAATCATCTTGAAATGGAGATTATTCATTAGATTGTTATTCCATAATCGGAAATAACTACGGACCATGCGGAATACCTCTTAAGCAGGTGGTAGGGGCGTGAGAAATGTTGCATTTTCCATCATCTCTCATAACCAAGCTCAATAAAACTGAGTCTACAATGGTAATATATGCAAACAATCTTTATTGTTGTAATTTTCCTACAAAAAAGATGTTTGCTGCCCAAAAGGATGTCACATAGCAAGATCAAAAAACAATTCAATAATAGCAGGAAACACCATAACTACAGACCACTTACCCATTCACATCACCACAAGGAAGGGACACAGAACACAAACAGCCACATAAACAGCAGTCCAACAATGATAGCAAAGCAACCCTCTCTCTCTCTCTGTCTGTCTCTCTCTCAACAAGATGATAGCAATGCTAAACAGTACAACCAGAACCAACACAAAGAGAACCACCTCCCCAGAGTGCAGGGGCTTAACTATTTTTACTGACATATATTTACCCTAGATTCCATAGATTCTGCTAATGTTAAAGCAAATATTTTAAACTGATTGTGTTGATGTAATACATCCTTCAAAAAAACACCACATTGTTAGCAGTCTTGTCCACAGGGACTAACCCAAACAACCAATGCAACTCCAGCAAACCATTCTTCAGATTTCTAAATGTGAATTTACTTTCAGGTGTTTCAGCAAAAGCAGATCTAAATTGTTGCAATTCATGTTCATGCTTTTATCAATAATATAAAAAATAGTTCATTTCCAAGCAGTCATCACAATATATTTGACATGCTTATACAGAGTTATTGTAAGGTTCCAACAATTTCTTTGCGACATTTGGCGGAGCCTATTGGTAATGGAAACCTGAATTTAGATCCTTTATCCTAATTCAGCATGGTGTATTTTCTAAATATTACCCTGTTGCTTGAAGTCAAGTTATTATTGCTTGCATTGTGTGTTTTCTAATAGACATATACATGCTCAACTCGTATTCCTTCTATCATTATCAAGACACAATTTCAAAAGGCAACCTAAATATAATTATTTAGAAAACAATATTACCAGCCAGAAAATATAACTGGTAGCAATCTTGACTGGCAGGATAACTGATATCAATTAAAGTGGCAATTATTAGGTTTAAGTTATTACCACCCTACTGCTTATTAAAGCAGAAACAATAAATCAAACACGATACAAAACCTGCTACAGAAATGTTAATAGGATAGTTCAGTGTTGTGCAACATCCATAGGACATTGTTGAATCTGAGCCTTAAGCACAAACAACAAACACGCTGATGACTTATATTAGTGAACCCATTGTATAGTGGAAACCCTAAATGGGTACTTTAACAAATAGTGAAGACTCAGATAAAATGTCGCACAACACAATGCTACATTTATCAGGGTATGCTCTCTCTGTTTGCTTATAGACAAGTAGATTAAAACGATTTTCAGAGATATTTTGAAATTATAACCTGTGACTTTTGAAAATCTTCAAATACCACCCTAGGTTCAAAGCGTCATATCAGGCGGAAGAACCTATCAGTAGACGAAGAGTTAAATGCATTTTTTATCTTGAAATCATGAATCTGACACTCAAGCTACCTGGCCTCAAGGTTATAAAGCGTGAGTACATTCTCAGACTCAAAATAAAGCGCAATGATTGGCTGATTGCGGACACGTGTCCGCAATCAGCCAATCATTGCGCTTTATTTTGAGTCTGAGAATGAACTCAAGTTTTATAACCTCGAGGCCTATTTTGTTATCATACTAACCTTTATTATACGTGTTGTCTTTAGCCTTGCTTTATTTGTTGCTGTAACTTCAATGAAATAGTCACTATCATGGACTGCTTGATGCTTTGATTCATGCAATCCATTTTGTTCTCCAATGCTGATTTCAGGTTGAACATAGAAATGATGATGAAAACAACCATCATCGTGTGTGCAGTAACACATAGGTCCTCCAGGATAGCTCTCATACAACGTATTGCAGGTTTCGTCATCCTTAAAAGCCACTATATTTATCAAAAAGAGCATTTTGCTTCCAACACAAATCATCACAAAACTTTTGATATTCTTATATGATCATTAATTAGAATATGGATTGTCCCAAAATACAGGAAAATATGTTTTTCTCTCAACATAAAAGAGATTTATTAGTTTTTTACAAAAACGTCATTTTAACAAAAACAATGTTTTTGAATTGGTGTATAATATTCAATTTCTTTTGTAAAATAGAGAATTATGGTTCCAAATCTGTGACATCTAATTTACAGAGTTTATCCACTACATACACACTTCTAAAAGCGGTGCTTCATGCCCCTGGCTCCACATTAGGTATCACGGGCGTGTGCCCCTTGCACATTGATCAATATACTGTTAACCCTTAATGCGCAAATCGCATCAAAAGTCGTCTGCTTTTCTCGTCTGCTGAAATGTTTAAGAAGCCTCTACGGCAAACAGTACGGACCCAGATCAGACTGCTTCTATAGGAGCAATCTGTTCTGGTTTCACTCTGTTTGCTTCTATACTTAATTTGTCAGTAATTTTAGGCAATTATTTGCATCAGACAACTTCAGCAGACGACACTTTCAAATGCATTTTTTTCTTGGCGCTTTAAGGGTTAATTCACATCCATGTCATGAGCAACATTGCGACTTATTTTTAAAAAGTTGCTTTTTTACCCTCATTCTCCTCTGATGGGTCATGAGTTTGTGTATGGGTTTATATTTACATAACATTTTGATTTATATTGCCTTTCCTTTAATTGGATGTACATTATGATGCTTTTTGATTTAATTACCCATGTTCTCATCTGAGGGGCCAGGGGTAGCGTTAAGCATATTTGTAAAAAAAAGGCAAGTGAGTATGATCAGAAAATACCACTGGCTTGCTTCGCATTTTATCTTTTTATTCCCAACGAGTTTAATAAATTCCATAATACAGGAGCACAATTTTAGATTCTATTTACCGTATGACCCTAAAACTACTTTGAAATTCTGTTTTTGCGTGAAAATGCTAATATTTTGCTATATATACACGCGACGTTATAACAGTAGTCTTTACATAACGTTGGAGCAAAATCTGTAAACCACTAGTGGTTTTTCGATTTAAATGCATGGCGTTCTATCACTCCAAGACGCGACGGCATATGCTCATTTTGTATTTACGACAGAAGTAACACATCTTGCTTGGATGAAATACTGTGGATCGCTCATCAAAATAATATAAGCTATGAAAACTGTGTGTATGCATGAAACAGAAATAAGATTGGATCAGTCTTTTAAAACGTGGAAACACTAGAAAGATGAATTTATATTTTGGGTACTACATGATGCATTTATTAGCAAGATAAGTACACCAGTTGAGAGTTTTAAAGCAAAACAAGTCTAATTTTTCAGCATTTCAGTTTTTACGAGCAGTCAAAATTTTATACTCAGTTGAGTTGAGGTTGAAAAATAGTTTTAATAATAACCTGGATAAATAATTAAAATGAAAACAAAACAACTATCACAGTAATAGTTCAAAGTACTAACTCGTTGGACTATTTCTTAGATACATTTGGTTCCTAGAAGAGATTGTAGTTATGGTCTGGTTTGGTCATCTATTTAAGATTTAACTGTATTTTGTTTGAATTTAACAATAGATAACAGCATACTTATACCAATCAATTTAGCAACACTATTTGTTTTTATACTATTGATTTTCAACTATGTTTACGGTTTAGGTATATTTTATTATATCATTTTGCATCAAACTTCAATCCACTTTACCTGTGAATTTCCTTGTGGCGATAAGTGAGACATGCCATGATCAATATCCTGCCCTGTAAAATTATCAAAGATCCTCCAGTATAATTCATCAATTCCACTATCGAGGTCCCATGCTTCCCATTCTATTCTGAAAAAATAATGTATACTCAAAGATTAATCACAGCGTAAATGTTCAAAATATTTTACACGTGTAATACTGGGTTCCTTTTCTGTGATCCTAGCAACAAAGTAGAATCATTCTACGCGTTTTAAGCATTTAAGCATTTTATTAAACGGGCTGTCAACCCATTCTTAAATATCTTGATTTCCACAGAGGATCAAATCTACGCACCTATGAGACAATTTCGTATTTTCATTGTAAAAATAGCGTTTTGACAGATAAAAAAGTGATGGTAAAAGTCTTTTCAGTATTTTTTCATATAGATCTATCAATGATCGAAAGGTTTTATTTTCTCTATAAACATTTTCTCTTACATATGAGTATAGGTCTTGTCAGGAGAAAACCCATTCATTTATATTATGTGATCAATTAAGTCCAAGCATGCCTGCTACAGACTAGCTGGAATATTGATATTCCGAAATCAGTAGGCTAAAATTTATGTAAAAACGGCCACTCACAAAAAGACCACAAATTGGTTTCCAAGACCAATTATCGCTAAATGCAGGTCAAAAGTATTGACAAATGCCCCAAAGAGAGCATTCTCTAATACCCTGACCTCCACTTAGCCACTATTTGTCATTAAGATCTTTGATTCGTCTTTTTCGAGTGGCTGTTTTATGTAGGCTTTTCTGTAAGAGATCTAGCAGTTTGAACCTAGCTTCCTTTTTATTAGACATAGGGAAACAGACCAGACTGGATGTTGCAGAACACAGCGTTTCATCAGGGTCTCCTCTGTTTATATACAGAATGTTTTATCAAAATTTGAATAAAATGAAAAATACCAACCAACAACCCTTAAAACGTAAATGGACTGGTCTAAATTATAAGAGTGAGAAATTCCATTCGGCTTAAATGGGTTAAATATTCTACTTTCTGGACAAATAACAAAAAGGCACTGATCAAACTACGGATGTGCAGGAAAGTATCTGTCTTTATTGCCTGCATGCAAAATTTTTAAAATCAGTTTATTTAGCGACAGTGCGCATATCAGAAGCTTGTTATTAGAAAATTGAGCCGCGACATGGGATTTCCAACAATGTGGCATTTTGACAAGTGTAGACTCAGAAAAGCCTACGCAGCCTCTTGTTAAGCTTAGAAACTCCAAATTTTGTTCAGTTAGTAGCTTAACAGTCATACAATATTCAAGCGACAAGCAAATGCTCTGACCAGTCTGCGCGTATGCGCAGGCAGGTCTGAGCCGTTGCTTGTCGCATGTACCACATTGTTGGAAATCTCATGTCATGGCTCAAATAGTTCTTGTATAACAATGTGTCCTCAACTATATGCTCATGTCATTACAAGACTCAAGTTTAACTTATTTTTGAAAGATTGCAATCAAATTATAATCAACCAGGGGCAATAACTCTATGATATATGAAACCCTCATTAAACTTTTTTCTTTGCATACCAAATCCCATCATCAAGTCATTATGGCCAAAAAAGTAAGTAAGCCGATTTCCAATACTAGGGAATTTGTGGCCAGCAAGGCCTCAGATCAGCCTGCGCATACGCGCATTCTGATCAGAGCCTTTGCTAGTCGTTTGAATATTTTATAAGTGTTAAGCTACTGACTAAACATATTTGGAATGTCTTAGCTAAAAAGGAGGCTGCACAGGCTCGTCTGAGTCTAAACTTGGCAAAATGCCTCATTGCTTGAAATAACATGTCGCGGTGAGTATGACCAGGAAATGCCTAAATCACAGATCAAAGACCAAGCATATGCATTGACAGACTCCACCACGGATGGACGATGGCTCCAATCCCATCATTTAAACTCACCTTGTTACCATTGCTTGGTCTTTGATCTGTGATGGACGCACATGGTATGTGCGTCCATCAACATTAAAAAGTAAATATCTCAGCCACAAGCAAGCTAATCAAAATCAATTTTCATCTGGAGCATTAGTTTGGTAATAAAAAAACTGCATTTGGTTTTATGCCAGATCGGATTAGCACTCTGGTTACTATCGCAACAGATAGCTGCCATAGGGTTAAAATTGTGAAAACCTTGTGACCACTTTAGGGCTTCTTTTCTTGATTGAATTTTCTTCATTCTTACAGGTAACAAGGAAAGAACATATCTCAAAAGGGTTCTAAGTCAAAAAGTTCAGACCAAGGACTGCGGAGTAAGCTGCCTTTGAGTATCTGGAAAATCCCCATATACTTATAATTGGAGAGATGTTGTGACCACTCTAGAGCCTCCATTTTGGAATAGATCTTTGTCATCATAGGTAAGAAGGACACCCATACAATCTTGGATGAGTTGAAATTTCAGACAGAGCTGATCACTGACTATCAAGTTGAGTAAAAAATCAATACCACTATCTATTGGATCTCCTTCATTCTTGCAGGTAATAAGGACAGCTATAAAATATTGACTGAGTTTGAAAAGATTGCTGTCTGTTCTAAGGTAGTGGTTCTGTTGGTGTTGTTGATTCATTGTTTTATGTACCTCCCATTGTTTATGGGGGTTCTTGGGGCTCTGTGTTTGATCATTGTTTTGTTATGCATTACTTTGTGTTCTTTCTAGTTTTGCAGTCATCTTGACGAGGAAAAGAGAGTTGACTGCTTTGCGTTAATTATCTTCTTGGTATCTGGTGACTCTTAGTGTTCTGTGGCGCTTCCTCACAGTGCCATGCTTTGGTCTGCATTGTGTGTTTGTGATATTTTTCTATCATACGTCCTGTCTTTTTAATGGATATGGGATCATTTCGAAAGTACAATTTTGTCATGGGCTTGTCAAAATGCAAATATAAAATCATGTAAAAAACAGAACAACCTACTGTAGTTTTGTTAAATCTTCTATGTAATGGACAGATATATTTACTCTTTTCCCTCTTGTCAACCAAAGGTCTTCTATTATAGGTGGCGACGAGTCCATTTTGACAGTCAAAAAGTCATCAGCATATCCTCCAGTTATGTCAATAGCTCGTACTTGTATGTCTAGCTTCATACCATCATAAAAATTTACACCAATATCCAAACTTTCCTTTTCTATTTCTTTTAACTCTTTAAGGGGATACTGGATGTTATCAACTACTGAAGTAATGTTATAGGCATACTGAAATCTGGTAATGCCTAGAAAAAATAAATCAACATATGAGCCAGTGCATGAGATTTCCAACAATGTGGTATGTGCGACCAGCAAAGCCTCAGATCAGCCTGCGCATACGCGCAGTCTGATCAGAGCCTTTGCTAGTCGCATGAGTATTCTATGATTGTTAAGCTACTGACTGAACACCTTTTGGAGCCTCTAAACTTAACAGGAGGCTGCAGAGGCTCGTCTGAGTCTACACATGTCAAAATGTCAAATTGTTGGAAATCTCATGCACTGGCTCATATGGTATTTTGGTACTTATCGCATGAGTCACGTCTTGAAGTGATATAACGACTTGCAATAAAATTGATGAACCACTAGTGGTTTACAGATTTCGTAACGTTACGTAATGACGTCATTATAACGCTGCGTAACAGATGGCAAAATCTTAACGATTTCACGTCAAAAAAGTGATTTAAGTAATTTTTTGTTATGTGATAAACAGAATCTAACATTCGTCCTCCTGTATTATTGAATTTTGTTTGTTTGATTTGATTCTTGACGTCCCAGTCAACAATCTTTTATGTACGTCGGGATGGGTCTTCCTGGGATGAACCGGTACTAAGCTAGGATTAATTTGTATTGCTCCAAGACACAATGCAGTGAGGTAGGTGAGGCTTGAACCTGTGGCTCTTCTGTCTCGAGTCAAACACTCTACCACTGAGTCACTGTGCTCCCGATTACTGAATTTATCAAACGCGTCGCGAAAACGTAATAACATGTGATGCAAGTTATCCCTTTCCCCAACTTGTTTAATAAATTCAATAATACATGAGCGCTCGTGAAAGATCCTCCATATATCGCATTTGTGCAAAGCCTCCAAAATCGCCCATGATCTTGTAACCAGTGTGAATAGCGGTTTAATTGTTGGATCATAGTCTTTGTCTACATCCATGCTTTGGGTATGGGAACAGTGAAGGTACTCATATTTGTGTAGACTTTTTTGAGCTTTCAATGTTTGCCAATGTGATAAGTACCCATATCTCATGTGCTGTCTCGATTATATATGTTTAAAGGATTAAAATACAATCCAAACACCTCGTCTATATATAGCCAATGCTAAACTATCGTTTTATATGAAACAAAAAAAATACAGTTTTGAAAGTTCTGGGAAAGCACTGACTTGCTGACGTTAATTGCCACTGTAAAATAGCGTCAGTCATGGCGTTAGACGGTGTAAAATCGTTTTGACGCTTGAAATACATGTACACGTATGTAAAACAGTCTAACAGTCTTTCTTACTTTCTTCAGTGCAATGGGCGAAAATTGGAAGAAGCTGAGGACTTTAAATGTATTTTCGTCATTAATTGAGTGTTCGACTCATAGATCTGCTCTAGTGCCTGAATCGCTGAAGAATAATCTACTGTTTGTCGGTTAGTTGTATAGAGATAAATCATTTTGCTGCACCCTCATGATTTTATCCTCTTTACAACTGACCCCTTACTCAACAATTCACTGCAAGAGCAGATCTAGTTCTTGAATAAAGAAAACACTTTGCCCACATATTCTTTTAAATTAGTTACTTTTTACCAGTTTGTGTTAATTGTCACAACTAGTTTTGCAACCATCTTGCTGGGAAATTGAGAGCTGGTTGCTTTACTTTGATTGCCTTCTTGATGTACAGTGGCTGTTATTGTTCTTTGCTCCTTCCTCACCATGCTGTGGGTTGGCCTGCAGTGTGTGGTTATAGCATTTCCTGGCAATACTCGCTTACCCACCGTGAATGGGGGGTTAAGCATATTTTACTAGCCAAATCCTTACACTAGACTTTGCTTTTGGTAATCACAACATCGGATTACAGACAAATTTAGACACACACACAAAAGCAGGGATACATTCAAAGTAAAGCAACGCATTCACTCTGTCTAGCGAGATTATTGCAAGACTAGAAATGGCACAACGAACTACACCACAAAGTCTATTCACACAATGCGATCAAAAACAAACAAACAAATATCAAACAACAACAGAATCCCCATATTAGAATGGACTGCAGCTACAGTCGTGCTAAGACTAAAGGTAACACCAAGTGCACTCCGTGTTCACTACAGATAAACTTCATCTAGACTTCAAAGTTCACTACTAGTGAACGTCATAGTGCACTATAGGTACATGTAAAATGTATTCTGTAAACTTTAAAGGTTACAGATTCTTAATGATTAAACATAAATGCCCTGAGTTCATGATGTTTTTTTTATTCACTTCATTCATCAAAATGCTATATTAAAGTTCTACTACCCCATATGTATGTTACACTAAAACAATCTGGCTCATAGGTAAGACATGGAGTGCACATGGAGTGAACAAATTTAAACTACGTAGTTCACTCTAGTGAACTAGCTAGTGAACTAGTAGTGGACACCAAGCTTAAACCTTGTGCACTCCTTGTGCACAAGGGTGTTACCTTTAGTCTTAGCACAACTGTATGTGCAGCCACCTGAGGCTGAAATATATATTTCCTGATCAAAACTATGCTATTGACTCTAGAGCTTTTTTGTTATTTCGATGGGTTGGGCGTACAAAGAGCAGACCCTGGGTTGGTATAATTAATGAAACTAATACTATATGTGTCTGATATATATACTAGAGTTTTAATGAATGTGTTAGGCTTGGGCATGCCTCCATGTCAGCAAATGTGTCCATAATTTTGAATTTTAAATCTTCTTTCAAGATTTCATATCCATATTTATCATATTCAAAGTAAATTGGAAAAATCAATCCAGCTGTTACTAAAAATTTGTCTGGACAAAATTTGGGTGGCTCAGGGGACACAATTTGAGTCAACATTCTGAGATTTGGATAATTTTCACACAACTTAATATATATAGTGATCATAGATCCGAATGTCAGAATAATCCATCCAGTGTTTACTGATAACTTGGCAAGATAAAATTTGGGAACTGGAAGAGTTATAAGAAGAGACAAACAAAGAGCCAACCACTACTAATAAATCAATAAAACACTTTATCATATGACGTCGCGTCTGGGAGTGAAATAACGCCATGCAATAAAATCGATAAACCACTAGTGGTTTATAGATTTACGGGAAACGTTATGACGTCCATAATAACGTTGCGTTCATAATGACAATATTATAACGTTTTACGCCAAAAATAAGAATTCAAAGTAATCTTAATGTCATATGATAAATAGAATCTAGCATTCGTGCTCTTGTATTATTGAATTTATTAAACTCGTTGCGAAAAAGAGATAAAATGCTCGGCAAGCCTCGCATTTTATCTCTTTTCCCCAACTCGTTCAAGAAATTCAATAAAACATGAGCACTCATGTAAGATCCTCTATATAAAACACTGAAAATTCAAAATAAAACCTCTAGTCCCGAGGACTTTGAATTTACTCGATTCTACTGAATGAAAAGGATACCTACCACAAAAGTTATCTACGAAGACTTCTTTTGTCTACGAGCCAGCCCATCTAAGCAGTGTTCATAGAATTCATTGTTAGTATACAGTTATTAAAAAAGTAGACGGAGAAAGGTTCAGAGCATAGCCCTCACGAGGACTAAGAATGAACGCTTAAACAACTTTTTAATGCATACATCATTTACACAAATTATTTTGACACCTTAAATACTCACTATACTTATCTTCGAATGTGAATGAGACTAAGTTTTTCCTTGCCCTAATATGATAAATGAGCCGTGTCATGTGATTTCCAACAATGTGGCGTTTTGACAAGTGTAGACTCAGACAAACCTGTGCAGCCTCCTTTTTAGCTTAGAAACTCCAAATGGTCATCAGTCAGTAGCTTAACAATCATAGAATACTCAAGCGACAAGCAAAGGCTCTGATCAGACTGCGCGTATGCGCAGGCTGATCTGGGGCTTTGCTGGTCGCACATAACACCTTGTATGGAAATCTCGTGCCGTGGCTCAAAATATATTCATGCTTAGCTCAAGTAAGCATATAATTTATAGCTTTTACAGATATTAAACGGAGGGAGCAATTTCTATAGCTCAGAATAGCAGAAAATGGCATTTGTCCTGGCAATGAATGTTAAGTATAAAACAATTTTTATAGCCATGGGCCCTGAATTTGTATGTAAAAAGTAGTGATGGAAAAAATGCAAACGGTATAAACCCTGATCAGACCACTCCTTCATGAATGGTTTTATCAGGCCTCAATGTTATAAAACGTGTTATGCTCAAATTGGCTGCGTGAAATTATCACAGGGTAATGACAGGTATGAACACGGTTCATTTAAATTATTGCTTGGATGGATGTGTGCATCATGTGGAAATAGTGCATGCATTGGTTTAAAAGAGAGAAGCAACATATATCTATTTAAGGCTTGAAATTTTGCGCTAAGCTGTGTTGAGCATTGAACAAGTTTTAAGACCTAGGGCTTGGTTTTACTCCTTTTACCTAGGCATATATGTCCAAATATTTTGGATTATTCTGGTATGTGACAGGTTATATTATCAATGTACAGTAATACCTGTGTAAAACGGCAACTCTAAAAAAAAGCCGAAATTGGTTTTTATGACCAATTATCGCTTAATGCAGGTCAAAAGTATTGCAGAATGATCCAAGGGGAGCATTCTGCAATAGCTTTCTGCAATACGTTTGACCTTCATTAAGCTACCAAAGGTTATTAAAATCTTTGGCTTGTTTATTTTTGAGTGGTCGTTTTACACAGGTTTAACTGTAGCTATTTAAAACAAATGAACATTGTATTTTATTTCTGTTACCTAGCACATTGATAACTTTTTTAGTCCTTCGTAGTCCAATGTGATCATCAAGCTTAATGTCTATGTGCTCCAAACTCTTAACATAATCTAACCAATGTCCAGCATGGTGTTTAGTATTGATAAACCTGCAACACAAAAGTACAATCATCTGAGTCAAAAAATAATTCACCAAATAGGCGTCAGCATTCTTATAAACATTGCACAGAGTAATCTATGAATTGTTTATACTGTAAGAACTTATAACAGCCAATCAATGAAGTAGTGTTATCATCTTCTCCATCAAAGGTTTTGTTGGTATTTACCATTCAATAAACCCTTCGCCTCACTACCTCAAAATCTATTATTAGCGTAGAGTAACCGACTAATCAAAACTCAGGAAGGATATGTTCCAAAAATCCCTACATGCCTATTCGATGTATCATAGCAACGTATCCTGGGTCAGGTGTGGTACTTGATTGTATCGATTCCTGATCTTTGCACTCTTACTTACTTTTATTGGTATCTATTATACACCGAATGTTAGTCCAGATAAACAAAGATCTTGATCGTAAAATTATATTCTTTTCTTCTATCTATCAGTTCCAAAATATATTTTAGGTGCTCAAAAGAATCATCTTAATGTGACGGCTGTTCTGAGCACCTAAAACATACGTTTCAATTGTTAAATAAGAATATTGAATGTAAATTAATTACGCATTCGTATCTGGACTCATGGTCTCGTGAATCAACATGTGTATTATGACGCATGCAATCAAAAAAATCTCCACCTGTGAGGCTAAGGGTTATGATAGTGAATCGCAAACCTTGGTAGGTCAAGATGTAGTGTTATATATTAATAATATATTTATATTCTCATTGTTGTTGCTAATATGAGACCAACATTTCACAATGCAAAACAATGATCAATTACGTGTTCTAAACCACTACTCTAGGTGGCATAATGTCAATCTTAGCCAATAACCCTAACAGTCTGCTCTGATACACAAACTGGCTTAATTACCAAATGAGCCAGAGCAAGAAAATTCCAACAATGTGGTATATGCGACCAGCAAAGCCTCAGGCCAGCCTAAGAATACGCGTAGTCTGATCAGAGCCTTTGCTAGTCTCTTGAGTATTTTATGATTGTTAAGCTACTGACTGAACACCATTTGGAGGTTCTTAGCTAAAAGGGAGGCTGCACAGGCTCGTATGAGTTTACACTTGTCAAACTGCCACATTGTTGGAAATTACATGCCACGGCTCAAATGGTTGAGCTATTTAGAGGATCTTACATGAGTGCTCATGTATCATTTAATTTATAAAATGAGTTGAGGAAAAGAGATGAAACGCTAGGCTGACATCCCTTGCAGTGTGCAAAAGATTCTAACTTACAAGACAATTTATAATCGAGTTATTTTTCATGCCAAGATTCTGTCAGTTTAGCTGTGTATAAACAACAACCCGAAACACAAGGCTTAATGCTGGTAAAGTAATGAGTTGTCAGTGGCGATAGATCAATAAAAGATGTGGGTTTATATGTTTTTAAATGCGCAAAATAACAGAACATTGATGATGCAAATGAATCAGACATATGCTAGCGCTGAAGAAAAATAATAAACGGCATTCACACATGTTCTTGTTTTGCCAACATTTTAGAAAAAACACACACCTACACACACACACAATAAATGTATGAACAGAAAAGGCTGTGATGAGTCTGTATCAATGTGTAGATTTATTTCTAGATGCACTGGCTTTCTAATCTTAAAGATAGAGGATCTTACATGAGTGCTCATGTTTTATTGAATTTATTAAACGAGTTGGGGAAAAGAGATAAAATGCGAGGCTTGCTGAGCATTTTATCTCCTTTTCACAACAAGTCTAATAAATTCAATTACACAAGAGCATGAATGTTAGAGTCTATTTATCATATGACAAATACTTTGAAATCTCATTTCTGGCATAAAACGTTATAATTTTGTCATTATGTACGCAATGTTGTTATGGACGTCATAACGTTTCCCGTAAATCAATAAACCACTAGTGGTTTACTGATTTTATTGCATGGCGTTATTTCAGTCCCAGACGCGACGTCATAGGATAAAATGTTTTATTTAGGCTAAGGCACAAATAACGTTATTGAAAACAGCCTACCTGTGCCTCCATACAACATTTACAACAGATACTTCGCTAGTGATCCAGTTACAAGAAGCATTAGGACTGGCATCTGTCACTAGGAGTGGACTCGGAGTAGATTCCCATGTACAAGCCCCATTCATATCCGCGTTGTATGATCTTTGACCTTGGAGGGACACTTTGGGGTCGTCATCGAAAACAATGATTCGACGGGTGGTTCTGTGGTTACCTGCCTTGTCATAGACCGCCATAGTAACAGCATATGGTCCAGCAACCGGAAACGTAATCGTTGCCTACAAATAGAATCTAACTATCAAATCTGAAAAGAAAACCCCAGGCATTCACATATCACAAGACATATTTTTCAGAGGCTGTATTTAATGTCTACCTTACTTCCTTGAAATACAAACAACAGTTTTAAATCATATAGTAAAGAGGTTTGAATCTGCAACGAAACATGATTTAAAACTGTTGATTGTTTTGCAAGGAAGTAATGTAGAAATATAATTCAGCCTCTGAAAAATATGTTCGGTTGCAAATTTAACCTGTTTACTATAACATTATTGTCTTGAGTTTGCTAGAAAAAAGAATGAGCATGTTATAAATTACTGGGGCATAATATTACAGAAATATTTAAAAATCTTTTCTGGTCCATTAATTAAAACTCGCAGAGATGTCAATTTAAACCTAAGGGTTTCCTTGCTTCTGTTTGTTCTACATGTTATCTTTTCTACGTTCTGCACAACATGATCTCATAACATAATCAAGGACAAACTTATTGAATTAATCAAGTATACATCTTATAACATGTAACAAGGGCTCACTATTTTTGGCTTGCTAGAATCAACATGCAGTGATTGTGTTCATATGTCGATTCTAGCTTTGGGATCATCTCTCTGAGGAATATACAGTGCGTTGCTTTGCATTTATTTTCTTTTATGTGTATGTCTTTACTTGTTTTCTGATGTATCTTCCACATAGTGGTATGGGTTAGTCTGTGATCTATGAATGTGCCATTTCCTAACCATACTCACTCATTTGCTTTATTCACTCCTGGACAACAAAATGTTGTTTAAAAGTCAGTTTAGAAAAGAAGCTTTAGCAATAGGATGCAGAAAGGATTCAGGGGATTCGGTTGACTTTACCCCCCCCCCCCCCCATTTTTAAATATCCTATGAAAATGAAATAATTTGGTCTCACTGAGACCAAATTATTTCATTTTCATGGGATATTTAAAATAAATGAGATAAAATCAACAAAGAAAATACATATGAACCCCCTTTGCTGAATTTCTGGATCAGCCCCTGGGGTGTACATAATTGGGCACAGTAATAAATTAAGATGCGCAGTGGCTTTGTTTTATTGCTTTGAGTAAAACACATTATCCTCATTAGTTAGTATGAGTTCAACCTAGGAACACGTTCAGACATGACTAAATAATTGCTGACTGGGGCATGAAACATCGTTTCAGCACAACTCAATCCAATCCATCACAGCTAAATAACAAACAACAGCTATGCAAATTGTCCCAATGTTATGTCAGCAGAATATTTACTCTAATTGTCAAAATACGTTTCATAGTAACAAAAGGCAAGTGAATATAATCTGAAATTACCAACCTCACAGATCACAAACCTGTTACATCCTGAGGCAGATGTACTAGAACACGGAGAATCAAACATATAATACAAATAATACCATAAGGCTAACAATGTGCGTGTTCTGACCCGTATTCCTACATTGTCATACTGGGTACCATTAGGATGAAACTAATAACGGAATAAAAACATTTTTTGTAGATTTAATCAATATGAATGACTAACAAACTGCATGAAGTCCATGATATATTTGTGAGTGTTTGATAACATTAAAGTGCTATTTTGAATGCAGCACTTTATGTTGTGTAGTTTTCTGGTGTAGTTTTGTGTCCTTTCTAGTCATCGTACTGAGGAAGAGATAGGCGGTTGCTTGAGGTTGTCATGAGGTAAGTAATCTGTGTCTGTCCCTTGTGGTGCAATGGGTTGGTACGTGGTCTGTGGTATTTCCTGGATATACTCACATGCTTTTTTAAAAGTGGTTAACAATAATGTCCCTTGACTGTAAGTAGCATATTGGGTCTAGAGAAAAACAGGGCTGTACAATTAAAATAACATATCAAACAAGTTACAAATATAAATCGCTTCACAAAATTCTCAGCTCTTATTTCATATTATGCTTCAACTGTATTAATGTATAAAGCCGCTGGAAACATACATGGAAGGGTAAGTGGTTATCTTTGAGTATTTGCAGTTTTTGCCTGTGTCTGCAGAATATTCTACTATGCCCACTTGGTCAAAATCAGTATTATTAGACACCACCTGGCCATAAATCAATCTGATCAGCATCTTTCTTATTTTTCTTCTAGTGAGTATGCTAGCTACAGATACAACAACAAATGTTGTTATATGACTGGAGAGAATCCTGTCTCCTGATTGGCCGAATTTGTCTTCATAAATCTCTATGTCTACCTGAAAACTGGTCTAAACTGGCTCAGAAGGTGATATAGGATAAAATCCAGCTCAAACTAGTTTCCAGAAGTTAATATTTATGACACTTCTGCAATATCACCCTCTAGAGAGCTAAAAATAGCATGATGAGTATAAAACTAGCATGTGCTGCATGAAATTGACATGATTTGCTGTTTCACATCCCAACAGGTAAACTAAAGACTTTCATGAATTTTAACAACTGTTTTGTTATGTTTTGTTTGTTCACTTATCTTTGTTTGAATAAACAAAATGTAAAAAAAAGTTTTATGATTAAATTTTACATTCCATATTCAGAGAATTAATATAGATTTCAAATTGCAAAATACTACATTAAAATATTTTAATAACAGTTGATAAAACTTGTTAGAAAGTCCTTAGGTGGTTGAAGGTTGACTTCAACAACAAAAGTGAAAGTAGAAAATTTTCTTTCTAAGTTGAAAAGTCATATAACAAAATAGTTATTGACTTCAATTTCGGTAGACATAAGGATTTATCTACCTTTAAAAGTGATATTCACCTCGGCCTAGCTGCCTCGGTGAATTATCACTTTTTCAGGTAGATAAATCCTTATGTCTACCTCATTGAAGTCAATAATTGTATATTGTCAAATTTTATATGATCACTGAATCTAAGCAGGTAGGTACAGGGCACCAGATAAGAGTGCATATTAGAAAACTTTTTTCTTTTTTGCTCATCCATATGTTTTGGGTACGCAAAAGAACCGTCTCAATGAGACGGTTCTTTTGAGCACCCAAAACACATGTTTAAATTGATGGGTAAGAAAATAATTACATTTTTACGCTCATATTTTTTTCTTATCTGGACCTATGAGGTTTAAGCATTATTAAAAGGTAAGTGCGTATGGTCAGAATATACCACACTCACATACTGCAGACGAACCGACCGCACCGTGAGTAAGAGCTACAGAACACTATATAGTCAAAAGGCATCAGAAAGGCAATTATAGTTAAGCAACCAGCTCTTTCACCCCTTCAAGTTGATTGCAAAACTAGAATGGACACTAAGTACTGTATAACTAAACAAGGATCAAACACAGAACCCCAACAAACAATGGGAGCAACATTAAACACTGACACAAAAACAACAGAACCTAGTCTTAGAACAGATAGCAGCCTAAGCCACCAGGGTGCTTAAATGCATTTACTGGAGCCAAATCATCGCCCTAGATTCTGTTGTTGTTAAAACTCAAAAATGGTTTAGCTCACATGTAGGCTCCCTAATTTATGTAATGTGTTATCACAGAGAAAAAAATCTAATGAAATTAGCACATTATGATGTAACATAGAAAATTTGACACTACTCAAAGATAGTCAGACCTAAAGAAAGTAAGTAAGGGTGAAAGATCAGGAATTTATACAATCAAGTACCACAACTTAAAAGTAAGGAAGAAGGCAAAGATCAGAAATCGATACAAAACAATTTATACTCAAGTGAATTGCGCATGAAAAGAGATTTATAACCTTGGGACCAGATTTCCCATGGCATGACTCACAAAACACATGTACCATATTTACTCTCAAAACATTTGGAGAGATCTGAGGAAAACTGACAGCTTGAAAATTCGAAAACTCCATACTGTGTTTACAATGTTGGTCATTACCATGATCAGCCACTCCTGTAGGAGCAGTCTGATCTCAACACTGTTTGCCAATCCAGCACTACCTTCAAAGTAAAGAAGAATGCAAAGGTCAGGAATCAATAAAATCAAATACCACACCTGACCCAGGACACCACATGGGAAAGTGACAAAAACACAAGAAAATACCACATCACAAGAGAGCCAAATGATTAGCCCTTATCAGGTTGAATTTGGGACATAATCCTATTTAAGGATAAAGATATTGAGGAGTTTAATGGTCAAACTATTTATCATTTTGAACACTGCAGACCTGAAAAAATGTCTGGGCAAACAGTGTTGTCCAGATGGCTCATATCATTTCTGTCATCTGGATCTACACTGTTTACCTGTTCAGTTTTTTCAATAACATTTTTTTCATGGTTTGTCTAACACATTTTTTTAACAAGATGGACTCTTCTACACTTAAAAGTGGAAAAGTTAACTTCCGAAACTAAGGGGTGAAGAGTTATGTTAATAAGCTACACTTTTTGGTAAGGATGATATTAATTATAAAAGCCGTGACATGAGATTTCCAGCAATGTGGTATGTGTGACTAGCAAAGCATCAGATCAGCCTGCGCATATGTGCAGTCTGATCAGAGCCTTTGCTAGTCGCTTAATTATTTAATGACTTTTAAGCTACTGACTAAACATCATTTGAAGTTTCTAAGCTTAAAAGGAGGCTGCACAGGCTCGTTTGAATCTACACTTGTCAAAATGCCACATTGTTGGAAATCACATGTCATGGCTCATATGTATACCTCTGTAGTATCTAGTGGCACTTGAGCCGGTGCAGCGTCTGGAACAAGATCTCCATGGACCAATTCTCCACCAGTAGATTGAAGATGAAAAACTTCAAAACGATAAGCTTCGAGACCAGATAGATCGTCATACCAGCCTGACCATTCTACAACGACTGTGTCCTACAATGAAAACACGTCCGCACATAATTCTACAATACAAGGGAGTTGTATTACCTTAGGTCTACAGTAACTGGCATTGTTTTAACCTTCTGTGTGCATTAGGAAAGTATAGGTTTCAAACTAAAATATATTTGTATGATGTCATCATGACGGAGGTATGATATTCCAATAAAGGTTTTTTTTTCAGATTAAAAAATAACCCTTACAGTATACTCGTATCATCTAAGGGTAGACAGTCATGTAGAATATACAAAGTATGAAACCTGTGCAAAATTCCACATGTTTCATATTTTGTACATTACCCATGCGAACATGTATCATAGCACATAAGCACAATAGAACTATCACATGTATTTAAATAAGTTTATTTTTCAAACTTTTTGTAAGTTTGTTCGTGTAAGTTTTGTTAAAGAGCATCTGGTTTTCAGGTGCATAATTATGATGAAATAAAATTTTAAAAAAGGCAATGAGCAATGTTTATTTGATACACCCCATACACATACACACATTAAAGGTCAGTGAAAAAACTTAGTTTCAGCAAGTGATGCTTCAAACTAGCAGACCTTAAATTTGAAAGGGCTCCATTATTATCTGTGCAAATGATCTTTAAGTTGACAAATGATCTTAGAGTTGATAAGATAAACTGTAGACTTCTTAAAATATCACAGCTGAATTTTTTTAAGATACCATAGCTTATATTGGTAAAATGGCTCAGTTCTCCTAGCTGTCACTTTGTAAGAAAATATTTGTTTGCACCAAACTCCTTCAATCCGCGCATTGGAGCAACAATAAACAATGAACGGAAAACAGCCTAGTCCACCAGGAGGCCTAAATGCAATTTAGTTGTACCAAATCTTTGCCCTATATGCTGTTGTTAAAATGCAAAAAATACATAGCTCGCATGGAGGCAGCCTTATTTATGCAATGTATCAAGAAGCAATCCTGCAATTCTTTCTATATACAATTATTATAGTTAAAGAAAAATCAAAAGGCATCTCGTCTGAGAGTGATTTAATGCCATGCAATAAAATCGATAAACCACAAGTGATTTACAGATTTCACAACATTCCATAATGACGTCCATTATAACGTTGCGTTAAGATGACTTTTGTTTTTAAGTTTTCACGCCAAACATCCAATTTTAAGAAATTTTAATGTCATGTCTTGTATATTATATGCGATAATATATATTTGTTTTATGGAGGGCCGCAAGGAAGACCAGCTAGTGTAGCTAAGTGTGCCACCCTCTTTAAATATTATATAAATAAATAAATAAAATTTTAGGTGATACATAGAATCTAACATATTGTGTTTCTGTATAATTGAATTTATTAAACTCGTTGCGAAAAAGAGATAAAATGCTCGGCATGCCCTGCATTTTATCTCTTTTCCTCAACTCGTTTAATAAATTCAATAAAACATGAATACTCATGTAAGATCCTCTGTAAATAAGAGGTGGTAGCGCTTGCTAAAATGTATAAATGTTCCATTGCATTATCTTTACATTTTGTGTGTCAAGCCAATTATCCTCATTTAGTTACAATTAAATATGGTTACATGTATACAAGTTATAATAGGGCAAAATGTATTTTGTCGTGCAATAGTACATGCTGCTGATACCAAGAGTGGCCTTGAGAAAACATATGCAAATTTGATGCATTATATTTTCTTTTTAGCACACAATCAAAAGATAAAAGAGTATGACAAGGAAATACATAAATCACAGACTGCAGGCCAAAATACGCCACCGCGAGGAAGCTACAGAGAACACAGATAGCCTTAAGACAATTAAAGTAAAGCACCAGCTCTCTCATTCACAGGAAATGATTGCTAAACCAGAAAAAAGACAAGAACCACTCCATAGTATAAGGACCCAACAAAACAAACTCCACACATTATGGAGGAAACAAGTTAGTTGTAGATAAAATATGGATCACCAATACTAAGTACACCTTATATTTGGGCCTCGTCGCGAGAAAAACTGTCTTCGGGGGTTTGCGAACAACAAAGGTGCAGACCAGCCTGCGCATCCGCGCAGTCTGATCAGCGCCTTTGTTATTCGCTTTTTTGAAAGCACCATATCCAAGCTTACTACAAGCGAAATCTCAATTTTCTAGCTAGTCTCTGTAGCTGAGGAGACTGGTTTGAGTCTCACTTTGTCGCAAACACCCGTAGACAGGTTTTCTCGCGACGAGGCCCATTTACTAACATATAAAATACGTCTTTACTTTTCCCAAGTTCCTTGTCTAATATAATAAAAATGACTTACGTTTGTCGTGGCGTCTAGCATAATAAGTGGGTCAGAGGTGCAGTCGGAAACACCCATAGCACAGTGACTGGGGCTTATACTGTCAAACCATACTTCAAAAACGTTGGTCTTGGTCACCTCTGACATACTATAATATTCAACATAGCTGCTTGCTTCCCGATTGTAAACTGCCACGTATCCACCATTGGTTACAGATACGGTGAAAACAAGACTGTCAGAAACAAACAAAAATTACGTCACCTTCCACTGCCATGATACATCAAACTCATCATATGGGAAAGTCTGTCGCAATTCGAGAATCGAATCATGGCTAGGGTGTATGAAAGGAGCATTAAGTGTATTACTATGTACCAAAAAGCTCTATTTCGTTAGCCGGAACTGGCGTATTGAAATTTGTTCTATACTAGATCTATGTGGGTTCAGCTCTACTAAAACCGATTATTCTGATTATCCGAAAAGTTTAATCAGCAGAATTAATGAAGTTATGTGTTGTTTTTTTTCAATAAAATATCGCTATAGAAGAACATAAACTGCATTTAAGCCGTTTGTTCTAATGCAATCACACTTGTTATTGTGTCAACATGGTTTCTGTGACGTCAGTGTAACGTTACATAACGTAAGTGTCACGTTATCACCCACGTTATCAAAGTAGATCCTCAATGTACATCCATGATCTGATTCCACGGAATTTTATGAAATTGGACAAGGCCGTTCCGATTAAAAGCTCATCTGCTGTATTTTTACCTTTACTCATACTATGCTTCTAAAACTCCATACAAACAGTTTGGACTCTGATCAGACTGTTCATTAAAGAGCATTTTGATCTGAGTCCACACCTTTTTTGAAAGTATTGTCTCTCAGCATAGAATTGCAGACGACAACACAAATTACTTTATTAATTATAACAGCGAATGGATTAGATGGGAAAATAAACAAAGTAGGAATAATAAGTAATAAAGCCAGGCTATCAGATAATGATATTTATGCCAATTATGCATAACTATACTTTTGAACATATGAGATCTGAGTATTTACGTGATATACACGACATATATTGTACAGTTTATACGGCCTCGTGAAATAAGGCACCAGGTCGTCTAGTACAATATGTCATTGAAGTTCGAATTCGACACATTACTGTTTATAATAGAGCAATACAATAAAACTAGTGTTTAATTGCAATGCCTGGTGGACTGAATAACAGTATGACGTATGGCAAATTAATTGAGCTTTATTTGACTAGAAAAACCTCCAGATAAAGAAAGCTGATGCTTGTTGTTCAACATGTAGGACCCACTTCGAATCGAACTCAAGTTCCTACTATAGTTCTTACGTAATAGATGCGCACGCACGTTTACACCCGAACGATTTAAGTTGGAACTTTTAGTTGGTTGGCAAGTAAACGCTTCGTCGTAGACAAAAAGGACGTTATAAACTGCACAGCGCTTTCTAATTATCAATTACGAATAAGTGGGACCAAAAATTATGTTCAGCTAGGTTTATTTTACAAAAACATATCATTTTGAGGCTACTGACCGATCTTGAACCCATCGTGCTAGATCTTGAACCCATCGTTAGATATGTCTAGAGTAGGGAACCAGCCTATCTACTAGAGTAACGGTGCTCCGACCATCTCCAGTAGGTTCGTGACGTCACCCTAGTAGCGACTATAGGTGTTCGAATCAAACTTTAGTTACTATAGTAGGGACTATAGTTCGATTCGAAGTACGCCTATGTCGTTGGTTTTAAACTAGTTTGTCTGTTTTCGTTCATGCTCAAAACCAACAAACAGTCTGTTTTATGTTCAATGATTTCTGAATATCCGACTACCTGATTTCTTTTCTTTATGCTCAAATCAACATACAGTCTATTTTATGTTCAATGATTCCTGAATACCTGATTTCTTTTCTTTATAAGGAACTTGTGAACTTTATACAAGTGTTTTGTCACCTGGTTAAGTTTAACAGGCCAGTCAGCCATACATTTGGTTGAACAAGTGGTCATTGCAGATTCCTTTTACATCTGCTACCTTTCATTTCAAGCATATAATTGTCAGAGTTATGTAATGAGATATAAAATGCATATGTGATTGATTAATGAAAGCAGCAGTACATCATTAAAGCAAACTAAATGTACATATGCGGACTACGAGTCTGTTTAAACGATTATTCTATTTACTAAACTCTACGCATACGTATTATTATTCTGTTGTCAACGTCCTTGTAATTATTGAAAAGGCACATAGATGATCGCTCGAAAAAATAAAAGGTATAAAATGTTGTTGAAATGTGCATGAGACCATTTTACAGGAGTATAGCGCTGTAAAATGTTCATAAAAAATCTGAAAATTTTACAGGTTTTTAATGGCTTTATTCTGATTTTAAATGTCATATTTGATACTGTCGCTTGACTATTAGATATAGAATAAATCTGACTATATGAAGAAATGTCTCTATTTATCACAATTAATGGTGAACAACTCAACAGTCTACTATTTATAGAACAGATAACCATTCACACAAAACCACAGCAGGGGCCAACCACTGAAAGAAAGTAGATGCTTTTTCAAATACTTATGGTAAATTTAATTTTAATTTTCACGGAAAAAATCAAAGCATTTTTTCATTGTTTTCAGTTAGGAAACGTTTTTTTACTGGGTATTTCAAAGCAGATTCACAGTTTTTATTCTTTTCCTTTTTATAGCAAATCATTCATCCCCCTGAAAACATATGAAAATCACTCTACATTTCTCCCAGATTTTTACAACATTGTTATGACATATGTGACAGGAGGCGTTGCTACATGTATGATTATTTAAAAAATGGAAGCACAAGCCTATCTGACAAACCTACTTACGTACTAAGATGGTTAATAGGCTCTAATGCTAATAAAGCTATTATTGTTATGCATGTACGATTTTGTATTTAACGTTCTACCAACAGCTAAGATCACAGCTTAAAATCTCATGCGACAGACTGGAGAAGCCAGGGATCAAACCTGTGCCACCTGGGTACAAGGTGAGTTGCTTATCTATTACACTATGACAGTTTATCATATGACGTCGCGTTTGGGAGTGAAATAACACCATGCAATAAAATTGATAAACCACAAGTGGTTAATAGATTTACGGAAAACGTTATGACGTCCATAACAACATTGCGTACATAATGAAAAAAATATAACGTTTTATGGCAGAAATGAGATTTCAAAGTATTTGTCATATGATAAAAAGAATCTAACATTCGTGCTCTTGTATTATTGAATTTATTAAACTCGTTGCGAAAAAGAGATAAAATGCTCCGCAAGCCTCGCATTTTATCTCTTTTTCCCAACTCGTTTAATAAATTCATAAAACATGAACACTCATGTAAGATCCTCTATTTCTAACCTATTACTGTTACTTACTTATCTCCATGTTCAAAAATGCCATTCCAATACCAATCTTTAAAAACTGCCTCAAATTCACAGCGATGGCTCGCAGTTGGAGGTTCTGTTTTACAATTCTTATCCAGGGCACTTTCAACAAAATTGTTTCCTGGCAATAAAAGAATAATTTCTATTACATGGATGCATTAAGATTTACCCTGTAGTTTGAATTGCGACCTTGTAAGGCTCAATTAAGCCTGCTGAGTTACGGAGACTAGCTAGAATATCATAATGTTTGCAAGTACAAGTTTAGCTATTACACTTTCAAGAGAATAAGTAACAGTCTTATTAATGATTTTGCTGTCTGAATGTAGCATAATAAAGCTCAATAAGGGTTTTCATCAGTTACCTCTCATATTAACTGCCTTGTTGTACGTTCTCTGATAAACGTTGTCAATCTCACGGCATGTGCTTTTATCAGGCCATGATGACGTTGCACTTTTTGAATGATGTCGCCAATGACGCTGAATCGACACAAATTTCTATAATTACGTCATTATCGCAGTGAATAAATTTGTTTTTGTTTGTATTGTTGCTTTACGTCCAAAGTCAACAGCTATGGTCATGGCGGGCTGATCAGTTCACCTAACCACATTTTTTTCTGGGCAGGCTTGAACAAGCGGTTACATACTTTTGCTTGTATCTGACAATATCCCTTCTTAAATGAATCAGCGGAAGAAAGGAGAATGACCGTAGAAATCATTTCATGATCAATCTCCACGAAAGTATGGGACTGGACCGGGATCAAATTCGCGACCCCTGGATCTGCTGTCAAAGACGCATCTGTAGCCAGAAACGTTACTGACTGCGCTCGGCAAACAAATTAGTAAAATGATAACTAGAATACATGGTTCACGTCTTTTAATATCAAGTTTACCAGGCTCGGCTTTGATAACGCATATTGAATTGCTCGGCAAGCCTCGCGATGTCAACATGTGTTCTCAAAGCCGTGCCTTGTAAACTTGATATCAAAATACACTCACCTAGTATTCTGTATTTATTCAACGATGAGCCTGACTGTTTGTGAGTTAAGAGTCAATTACTTTGTTTCGTCACAATATGGTAATTTAATTTGCTTGTTTTCCCTGTGATGATATATTTTTTTATTTGTTTGTTTAATTTGATTCTTTACGTCCCATCAACAATCTTTCAGTTATACAGGGACGGATCTTCCTGGGTTGAACCAGTACTAAGCTAGGATAAATGTGTCTTGCTCAAGGAATATACAATGCAGTGACGCCAGAGAGGCTCGAACCCGCGGCTTCTCGGTCTCGAGTCAAGCACTCTACCACTGAGCCACTGCGCTCCCAACGATATATTGTATAAGTTAGGAAGCCCCAATGCGAGCTTAACATAAATCGTGTTTCATCAATACCTGGGTGACATCACCTGCAAAGGCAGTGGTTATGTTGTTGTTGATTCTTGTGAATGGTTGCACTCATTGTTGGTGGGGGTTTTGTGTTTGGACCTTGTTTTGTAATGTAAAACCTTTTTATCATATGACGTCGCGTCTGAGAGTGAAATAACACCATGCAATAAAATCGATAAACCTCTAGTGGTTTATAGATTTACCAGAACGATATGACGTTCATAGCAACGTTGCGTACATAATATTTACATTTCCACTGCGAGTCCTAAAATGAACCTTTACATTTGAGATGTTGTTCATAGCTTCAAGAACGGATAAATTTATGCCACGCCAACACACGCGCTGTTTCTGCGGACCAACTTCAACGCTATCCAATAACGTTGTTTGTTTACTGACGGTTTTCTGACGTCAAGCCCGTATCGTCATGACGTTTAACGCGGGTATTAGGCGTTTTGGCTTCCCCTACCTTCCGTTATGTCTAGTATAATTTAAAATATCCAGAAAACCTGCCAAGTTATAAGAAATTTGGAAATTGATACTTGACAGACAATATAAAATATAAATATAAGTAATAAATTCGATATTTGTCTGTTCATGAGATCATGAACAGATCGGGTCTCTTGCAAAGTTAACGTGAAACCCTTTCCATGAGACCCGAAGTGTTCATGATCTAATGAACCTTCCAAAAATCGAATTCATTTCTTAAATATTTACATTTCCACTGCGAGTCTCAAAATGAACCTTTACATTTGAGATGTGGTTCATACCTTCATGAACAAATCGATTTAAGCCACACCCAAATACGCGCCATTTGAGCGGGCTAACGTCAAGACCATCCAATAACGTTGCTTGTTTACTGACGTTTGCGTGACGTTGAACACGTATCGCCATGACGCTAAGCGCGGAAATTTGGCGTTTTGGCTATTCCAAACCCTACGTTATGTCTGATTTAATTTAAAATATCTGGAAAACTAGCCAAGTTAGGTGAAAATTGAAAATTGATACTTGACTGATAATATAAAATGTAAATATAAGTAATAAATTCAATTTTTGGAAAGTTCATGGGTTCATGAATACTTCGGGTCTCGTGCAAAGTAAGTGAAGCCCTTCTGGCTTCACGTTAGTTAACTTTGCAGGAGACCCGAAGTATTCATGATACCATGAACATTCCAAAAATAGAGTTCATTTCTTAAATGACAAAAGTATAACGTTTTAACGGCAGAAATTAGATTTCAAGCAATCTTAATGTCATATGATAAATAGAATCTAACATTAGTGCTCTTGTATTATTGAATTTGTTGAACAAAAAAGAGATAAAATGCTCGGCAAGCTTCGCATTTTATCTCTTTACCCCCGACTCGTTTAATAAATTCAATAACTTATGAGAACTCGTGTAAGATGTTTAATTTTCAAGTTTTGCAACCATTTTGCTGAGGAAGAGAGACATGTTTGCTTTACTTTAATTGTGTTCTTGCTGTGATTGTCAAAGTTTCGTGTTTCTTATCGCAGGGCTGTGGTTTGGTCTATGATTGTCGCATTAAAGGTCATACTCGCTAGCTTTTTCCCGCGATGATGCCAATAAATGAGCCACTACATTTATTTTTCAACAATGTGGTATTTTTACAAGTGTAGACTCAGACGAGCCTGTATATGCTTCTTTTAAGCTTACAAACTCCAAATGTTTTTCAGCCATTGGCTTTACACTCGTAGAATATTCAAGTGACTAGCAAAGGCTCTGATCAGACTGCGTGTATGCGCAGGCTGATCTGAAGCTTTGCTGGTTGCACATATCACATTGTTGGAACTCTCATGTCACGGCTCATTTAGAATATGCGTATAGCGTCCTAACCGTCTCAGGACGTAACGAATATAGAACACAAGGTTGTAAGCCACAGTTTCAGCATCAATTTGGAAATTCATACATTAGTGAGGCTTATATTTAAAAAAAAGTAGCAACAAAACATATTCAAACGTTTCTGTGTAATTCGAGTTTAAAGTTAGAGTTGCGTTTCTTTTTCAGTTAAGTAAATTTCATTTAAAAAGTTAATATGCATTGGTCGCCAAGTAAGAAAGAGGGCAAAGATCAGGAAACGATACAATCAAGAACCACACCTGACCCAAAATACCAATGTCATAATTACAAATTACTATCCAACTTATAATGCGTAACTACCTCTGTAGTAGTGATTATATCATTTGAGCCGCGATATGTGATTTCCAACAATGTGGTATGTGCGACTAGCAAAGGCACAGACCAGCCTGCACATACACGCAGTCTGATCAGAGCCTTTGCTATTCGCTTGAATATTATATGACTGTTCAGCTAATGACTGAACAGCATTTGGCGTTTCTAAGCTTAAAAGGAGGCTGCACAGGCATGCGCGGATACAGGAATTTTCGTCAGGGGGGTCCAGGTCAGTCTGACAAAAAAGCCCTGACGTTTTTTTTTTATTTTCTTTTTTTTAGTCCTCAGCTTATTTTACAAAAGTCAAATGGCCAATTTCAAAGAAATGTATCATTTTCAAGGCTCCAGAGGGGGTCCAACATTTTCCAGTGGGGGGGGGGTCCAACTTTTTCCAGGGGGGGGGGTCCAATAGCTTATTCCCTATAGAAACCCATATAACTTTGATTTTCCAGGGGGAGGGGGGGGGGTCAGGACCCCCTGTCCCCCTCTGGATCCGCACTTGACAGGCTCGTCTGAGTATACACATGTCAAAATGCCACATTGTTGGAAATCACATGTCGCGGCTCATTTCCCTGTGTTACTTTGAAATACTAAAACGGCATGCACACCCATGAAAAATAGCATTACCTCTTTTCCATTCCAATTTTATTTCTCCATGTATTATACCAATCCTAGTTCCATCAAGATGCACATAGAAATCATCAGGAGGGACTGGTAGGTCTACCTTGAAATAACCATCAACGTATGCAGAAAACTTTTCAAGTTTGACATTATTCGTCCACACTACAGGCTGTGGCGATCCCGAGGTACTGTCAATTGGTGCTTCTACATGATTAACGGACGTTTCCGTTACTTCTGTTAATCGCAGGAAGTTTTGAAGAATAACTGGCTCTTCTGTGACTAAATTAAAATGGAAAAAAGAAGTTAGAGTACTTGTGTTTGGTGCATTTAAACTGCATTATATGTACAAAAACAACAACAAAAAGAAAAAACACTATACAATTTTACTGGAGAGGAGCAGTTTAGCTCTGTAAAATTGAAGTTCATAATTTCCGTTCAGAATATAAGAATCTGTCATGAGTGTGAGGGTAGGATAGGAAAAATCCGTCCCTCGCGATCGCCATTTGTCATCACTCAGCAAGCCCCGTGATGCCAAACGGCCATCCTCGGGACGGATTTTTCTATCCTATCCTCACACGAATAATGGATTCTTTTTCGTGCTCACCACTGTTTTAGTTATTTATTTTGAAATAAGCTTACAGAAGTCCCTGAATACGTTAAGATGCAATTTCACAGGATGACATTTACTTGACGTTGATGGCATGGGTTAGATAAGATTTTCTATCCCAGGGTAAAGCCCCATTCTCACTGTGCCGATGTAGCCACGGTTCATCCCGATGCAGGACAGCCGGTATACCGTGATGCACCGGGACACATTTCATAAAAAATAAATTGCGTTCTCACATTGCCGACGTTACCCCGGTATAGCCCCGGTTCTCGAGAAAGCAAGACGCCGGTTGATCCCCGGTTCACCACGGAGCACTTACGGTGCAGCAAGGTGGAGCAACGGATCGTGCCGGTATACCCCGGTGTTACCCAGGTTGTTTACGGTGATGTCCCGGTAACTGCCGGTTGCGCCACGGTTACATGCCGGTAGGGCCACGGTTGCGTCCCGGTGCTACTCTACACTATAAAAAACAGGATAAAAACGTGGAGTAACATCAGTTTTCTTCTGACTCTATCGCATAACAGATATTTCACAAATTGGACTGCACAGCCATAATTGAGCCAGTGCATGAGATTTCCAACAATGTGGTATGTCAATCAGCAAAGCCTCAGGTCAGCCTACGCATATGCGCAGTCTGATCAGAGCCTTTGCTAGTCACTTGAGTAATCTGTGATTGTTAAGCTACTGATTGAACACCATTTGGAGTTTCTAAACTTAAAAGGAGGCTACAGAGGCTCATCCGAGTCTACACATGTCAAAATGCCACATTTTTGGAAATCTCATGCACTGGCTCAATTATGCGAGTTACTAGTAGCGAAAGCAAATGCCTAGTAACCTCGCAGCTCATTTGCATGACAAATAAGCGGAAGCAGACACGTTTTCTTACGACGAGGTTTAAATGTTGTTGATCTGGGCCCAGAATTACAATGCCTTCTTAAAGTTAAGGAAGACTTAATTTAAGTATTGATACTTCAACATGTACATTAAATGCTTAATAAATTGCCAAGACCAGTCAAAGTTATCAATGTGATCTACTGAAAAAATGAAACTATTTTGGTTTTAATCAGTTTGAAAACGTTAATTTTCGCATCCTGGAAATTCAATACTTAACTTAAGTACTCCTTAACTTTAAGGATACATTGTAATTCTAGGCCCAATTGTCTTGCTTTTTCATAAAAATATATAAACACTTTGAGCGGGGCGTGTGATTTCCAACAGTGTGATATTTTTAGAAGTGTAGACAAGCTTGAGCAGTCCCCAATGAAGCTTTAAAGTTGTTCGATCAGTAGCTTAACAGTCATAGAATAATCAAGCAAATAGCAAAGGTTCTGATCAGACTGCGCCTAGGTGCAGGCTGATCTGAGGCCTTGCTAATGGCAAATGCCACATTGTTGGAAATCTCATGTCATTACTCTTCAGTAACTATAAGTGCATTTATTCATAAGCTTTGTAAATGAGCACATTTATACTGCTGACAATTTAACCAACTTGTGACGAATGGACTTTCCCATCCTTATCATTTGGATAAATCCACTTTCAATTTAGGGGCAGCAAGAGTGACTTTTCATTTTTATTTTGCATTTTATTACATATACATAGGCAGTGGAACCGCACGGTTTATCACGGTGGAGACACGGATGTTCCCGGATTGCGCCGGTATCGCCCCGACGCCGTCCCGGTGGAGACACGGTTGCTCCCGGCGTCTTCCCGGTTTATCACGGTATTTGACAGCCCTCCCGGTTACTCCCGGTGAGTGCCGGTTGTTTTAAAACAACCGGGGACATGAGCCGGTTCAACACGGTTCATCCCGGATCTCCAAGGTTGTCCACGGTGCCGCCACGGTTGTGATACGATTCATCACGGTTCATCCCGGATCGTCAAACCGGGATGATTCGGCACCTTAAACCGGGACAGTGAGAACGGGGCTTAAAATACTAGATATCCTTATCGGATGTTCAAGAATTAACAATTTAGAGAAAACAATTGACTTCTCCGTAAAGTGGTGTTTCTGTGATCTACACAGAATCTTGAAAACTGAGACAATTTTTGTTCGATTGTGTATGCTCTTAAACAATAAATGACAATATAACACATTAATGAATTAAGCAATGACTAACCCCTTTGTACTGTAAACCTATTAACAGTTTTGTTTTGTTTGTCAAACGATGATGATTTAGATATAAACAGTAGCGGTGGCATTTCATCAGAGTCTGCAATGTTTGGAAGTTGGCATAATGACATAAAAATTGTGATGTTCTGACCAGGGATGCCTGGGATCCCACATCCTATTGCGGAAAAATGTATAAGAAAGTTGATTGGAACAAAGGTGATTCCAAGGTACTCTCCTTTCAAATGCCTGCCCTGGAGGTTATAGAACTTGAGTACAGTCTCAAACTCAAAATAAAGCGCAATGATTGGCTGATTGCGGACACGTGTCCGCAAGCAGCCAATCATTGCACTTTATTTTGAGTTTGAGAATGAACTCAAGTTTTGTAACCTCGAGGCCTGACAACATTTAATTGAGCAAGAGCACATGAAAAGGTAAACCTTGGTATGTGCGCACATCGAAGACTCAGATCAGCTTGTGCATCCGCATAGTCTGTCCAGTCATTGCTTTGCGTTCTATGGGTAGTCAATGTTCCAATACTTCTTCAAACTGACAACAAAGACTGATAAAACTGAGATTGAGTGGGTGCACAGGCTAATCTGAGTCTTTGTCAGATGGGTAGCCAGGTTGTACATTTAGCTGTGCTCCGGCTGTCTCAATTATAAATGGCCAGACAAAACACAAGAGCCCACACTGTATAAAAAACGTACAGCAGCTACTTTATGGTTGTCACAAAATACAGATTTAATCAAGTTAGGACCCAAGCGTCATATTTACTTTGGTTGAGTAGTGGTTAATCAGGCCAAGGAATCGACGACAGTTCAGTCAGGGGATTTCGTCTAGTAGTTCATATCGAATCTTTATTGAATATGACTTGGTCTAGCATCATTAAGCTTGGTTGAACATAATCAATATTGCATGCATTAGCTGCCCATACTAAACATTTACAAGTAATTCATGAGCAGATCCAGAGGGGGACAGGGGGTCCGGACCCCCCTTCCCCCCGGAAAATGACAAAACAAATGGTTTCTTTGCAATACTGGTCCAGATCCCCTGAAAAATCACAAAGCTACCAAGCCAGCATTCAATGTTGGGTCATCATCTGCCCGCCAGCGAAACGCCATTTCAATGGCGTTTCGCTGGCGGGCCGATAATGGCCCAATTTAATCGGTATTTGGACCCTCTATCCCCACATCAACTAAAAATAAAATAAAAATAAAAAAAAATAATAAAAAAACGTTATCAAGTTTGGACCCCCCCCCCCCTGGATCCGCGCATGCAATTGGCTGTTTATTGATATATTTCAGATTGATTCAGAGACAGGAACAATCACGCAATGAACCATGATGCGTGCAAAGCACAAAATTAGACCAAAAAACTTGAACTTTTTGATATGCTTTATAATTCAGAGTAGTAGCAATTCACCCAGCATAACAGATTGTGTTACTTATCGCATCAGCGGGCTGTGACAGCTTAGACAAGACTAGCATCCAAACTGAGAAGTCTCGGACAAAAGGATAGACCTCTACACCACTGAATCACAAAATATGCACACTTGGAAAATAGCTTTATACATTTATGTGACAAGTAACGAAATCTCATGACATAATGATTGTTTAGTCTCATCAGTTCTCTAACAATCAACCACATTCTACTCCCAACCTGCATGCAATACAAATCAAGCTATATCTGTTAACACGTTAATATCAACTTTCTGCATTAACTTGCATTATTAAGGTCACTGCCCATAGCAATAACCGTAACTCTAAATCATCAAGGGAGGTAATACTTGGTAGCGTTCGATTACGACAAAGTGTGATTTTACGCAACTATGATATGTTTTCTACAGACAGTAATGCCCGTTACACTGCACGTTGGTAATCTGAAAGTGATTGATATCACATTAAAAATGCAAACACAATTTTAAGTATAATGAACAACAAAAGTTGGCATTCTTTACGGATACTAAACGATGGACGCTCAGCTCTGTGAGAAGAAAAAAATCAGTCAGTGTAATGGAACACGCATTATACCAGGGAAATGTCAGTCGACTGTTCGCGGTTTTTTGACAGTCCACAACAACTATAATGATATAACTACTTGTATATAGATATATACATGACTTTCTGGTTTTATTTTACCTGCATCAAAATTTCACCAAGACAGACTATCTCGTCACCTTCTCTAGCGTCTACTTTGAACCTGACGTGCGCTAATGACGTCACTTGCTCTTATGACGTCATTATGCGTAAACGACAAGTATTGAACTTGACGTTGACGTTGAGAGTCCCTCGCTTTAGTTTGCGTCCTAAACAATTTGCCTTATGTCAGTTTAATGCGTTCCAATATTTAGCTACAAGGGCTATCTTGGGCTAAGGTTCGTGAGTCTAAATTATAGTTAGGCCTACTCTAAATTTACTAAAGGTACGCGAGGAATTCTGCCATCAGGGTCTGCAGTCTGCAAACAACAAAGGCACAGACCAGCTTGCGCATCCGCGCAGTCTGATCAGCGCCTTTGCTATTTACAAATTGAATAGTATCGCATTTAAACTTGCTCCAAGCGAGACTTCAATATTCTATCTAGTCTCTGTGGCTGAGAAGGCTGGTTTTGGTATGATCTTATCGGAAACCCTGAAGACAGGTTTTGTCGCATCGATGCTCATATATGCATTTATATTCATGTAAATGCGGGCCCAATCCACAAACCTGTTTCATGTGATATGCACATAGAAAATGTCTAGCCCCTCTAGACTACTCGTGGCCAATTCCGCCCATGACCAACGCATACGGGATCCGTACCAAAAATAATACCCGCTCCCCCTCCGCGCCAATGAATACCCCCTTTAGTAGCGGGAGGAGCGTGGGCATAAAAAGAACCTTTTTCATAAAAATGCGGGTCCAACCAAAGCATAGGTAAGTTATAGGTACTCAGTGAGACGGTTCTTTTGAGCACCCACAGCAAATATAATAAAAATGAGCAATAAAATATTTACAATATTACGCTAAAATATTTGCTAATCTCCAAGTTTACTCTACATTTGACATGTTTCAACCGAACGATGTCCGTCAAGGGATAAATAGATTTAATAGAAATAAACCTCCTCTGGTCAAGTGTTAATGTCTGGCCTTGCGTCGCGATCGAACATTAGTATGGCGCCCGAGACCGCAACAATGATTTAAAAGCATTTCAAATTTTTGGATGAGTACATGTAGTATATGCATCGATCAATTGAAGCGATGTATATTAAAACAGCACATTTTTCACCTCATTTAGACATGCAGAGTTACCCTGTGACCTTGAAAAACGGTAAATGTCCCCAAAACATTACATCTCTATCGTAATGATGTTTCTATGCAAATTTGGTCAAAATATATATCGACTAGGTGTTCAGACAAAATGAAGATATGATTCTTTTTACCGTGGGTGGGGTATTTTGGTATAGTTTTTGGTATTGAAAAGTCTTCTCATATATGCATATAAATGTTCCAAGTATTTGGAATACATATAGTTTCATTTGGCAGTTCACAGTGAGGTATTTCAATCAATAGTGTTTGGTTTGTAAGGTATTAACATGATTAGAAATAAGAAAAGCCTGCTTAGTTCATTATTTTGTAGTTTAGGGGGTAGGGATACTTATTTTGTAATATCTCACTAATTAGACGGTGATTTTTTTTTAAATTCTGTCATAATGCATCTTATATAATGATCACTTTCCTAAAAAAAAATGAGAAAAATTTATTTTTTTAAAGTATGTTTAAATATTGAATTATCAGTCAGTAATTGCTGAAAACGAATGCACAAATGTCGGTGAATGCTGGTTTGAAAGCGTGATATGAAGAAAAATACTTGTATAGCTGCAAAAGAATGGTTTGAGAAAAAGTTCTTAATTATTAATGGCTTCGCATGCTTGTTTGAAATTACGATTTTCAGATACAAAATTGAGTTACAGAATATTTTACTTGTCTTAATGAGTTTCCAAAAAGCTGCGTAAAAAAGCCAACATAGGCCATATAATGAAGAGCTGTAACTTTTGAACTGGACGGTAAATTTTCTTTAAAATGCGTTATTTTTCTTATAATATGATGTACTACAGAATATCAAAAAATGAAAAAATTCTATTTTTTGGAAAAAAAATCGCCCAGGTGTGGGCAGTGACCTTAAATGCTATAACACCATACAACTTCGATAGAAATAGGGGATCTTACATGAGTGCTCATGTTTTATTGAATTTATTTAATGAGTTGAGGAAAAGAGATAAAATGCGAAGCTTGCCAACAAGAGACAAGAGCACGAATGTTAGATTCTATTTATCATATGACATTACGATTGCTTTGAAATTTCATTTCTGCCGTAAAAACGTTTTAATTTTGTCATTATGTACGCAACATTATTATGGACGTCATAACGTTTCCCGAAGATCTATAAACCACTAGTGGTTTATCGATTTTACTGCATGGGGTTATATCAGTCAAAGACAGGACGTCATGTGATAATTAGTGTTTTATCTCTGTCACATTGCACAAGTATTAAAATATATAGGCTGGCTAATGTGATTTTGTTGTAAAAACTATACTAAATCAGTATATGACAAAGAATGACTGTTTTTCCACTAGCATATTAATCTGTGTTCTACCTTATTATCTAGGTATTAATTGACTTTTCGCTCACTGTAAAGGCGGCAACTTTAATATTCATATCTGGGTGTGGTTCGGCTATTTCATCTTCTAAGGAAGGGGAATCAGGTTTTATTTATAATTTGGTAAAGTGTTAATAAGCTTTCTTGGGCCGCGCAAACATGCGTGCATTTCATGAAAATCCTAACCGTATACACACTGAACTCATTTTATTAACCCTTAAAGCGCATAATCATGTACTATTGTCGTCCACTTAAATATTTGAAGCCTCATAGACAAACAGTGTGGAGCAGTCTGATCTGGGTCCACAATGTTTGCCTTTATGCTTATGTTAAATAGACATTTTCAGATGCAGTTATTTTGCTGGCGTTTTGAGGACTACATAATGTGTTTTGCGTCTATACTGAGATAATGGCGCAAGATGATACAGTAACTTTTGAATAAAACCACGCCTCATTTTCAGCTTTTACCTATGTCTAAGGTTGACCAGTCCTAATTACCCTTTCATGAGGCGCCGCCTTTACAGTAAGCGAAAAGTTAAAGAATACAAATGCTTATTCATGTACAAATTGTGGTTTAGTTATAAATGCTGTATCAACTTCTGATTGACAGCCACTTTAGTGATGTAGTATCATTATTATTTATTTTTCTTTTTGATTTCATGGACGACCTGATACACTATTGCACAAGGCCAAAGGCTAAGTAAAACTTTTAACAATTGGTGTTGTGTGCGACCTGATGCACTATAATTAGCCTTTGACCTCGTTCTATAGTGTATCAGAACGTCCACAGCACCTCAGCATACTAGTTTTACTATACTACAACCAGGCATGAAATAAATATCAATTAATGCATTATGCAAAAATCATATTCAACATGCATACGCAGCTATGTAGCGTGGCTTGATGGCCGTTGATATACTGAATTCGAACATACTAGTAGTAATGTTCGTGTGAGCTGCGAAAGCTCTGTCGATTCACTGAGTTTTACTTTGCCTTCAGCCGTCACCAATTTCATTTTACGTAATTTACACGATCTGTTTCATGTTTTAATAAAAGAAATGGATATACTTGTGTTGCAGTCAGGTCCAGTAAACCCCTCGATACATCGACAGCTGTCAGTTGTTGTATCATCGCAGGTTCCAGGGTAACATCTACTTCCGGGTCGCCAAGAACAGGCCTCTGCAATGTTATATGAACTGTTTACGGTCATATGATAACATGTTCTGCACATAAGTGCTTGTAAGTTTACGAAATACTTATTTAAATCTTATATATTTATGGAATGGCATATCTTCATAATTTGTTGAAAATATGGCAGATTTCTAGCAAAATATAGGCAAATGTTTATGGCGATGGTTGATTTATTTTGCTTTTATTTAAAGGTTGTTCTGCTTTTAATTAGGGGATAACTGTATTCAATTTTTTCATTTGGAGAGGTATATCGTTAGATATACGGTCGGAATTTGTTTTACGGCGACGCGCAAGCGGACCCATGAAACGTGATTTTTGAACATATACCCAATAAACTACCTCACCAAATGAAAATTTTGAATATGGTTATCACCATTCTAATGCACTTCTGCAGTTAAGTTTCTAATTGGAGCTTTGCAAGCCTAATAAAGCCGCACGTCATCCAATGGTTTTTGACGTAAATAATGATGTCAAACTATTTCAGACAGTATATCAACAGGATATACTGTCGCAATTTCTTTTACCTTATCCAAGCAGACGCTGAGTTACAAAAAGAAGTAGATTAGAATAAATGTTTGTTTGTTTGAATTTTTATGTGCAATGAAAAGGGCTAAATTGTAATCTTTTTCATTCTGATGGATTATCCCATCAGAACTGATACAATAAGTATGGAATGGGGTTAACAAGAAACGTGTCTTTAAAACTAAACTGTACATGCTTAATTTAACATTATTGAAAACACACATTAAACAATTATCAAGATTGATAGGAAACACATATACACGTCATATGATTAATAAGAAGCACATATATTATTTACAGTAATAATAAGGAACACATAAATAGTTCACACCATTAATAAGAACCACTTAAAACTATTCACATGGTCCATAAGGAAGACAAAATAAGTTTACATATATACAGGTCCATTAAAAAAGTTATTTCACTACGCAATATTTCAAAAGTTTTTTCACATTTTTATACATTAATGGCCTATGTTTTCTTTACATTCTTGGAATGTTCTAGCACTTTAAGAGTAATGGCATGGCGTGATATCATGTATAAAGATTTATCCCTTCTGTTGGAACACAACGCATTTACATTAGTCTGTATTTCACAGTCATAACAATCGACGCCATTGTCGTGTTTGGTACAGACAGCTTAAGGAATATCATGCTAAGTGTATTCAGGTTACTGCAAAATCGCCGGTAAGTGTGTAAGTCTGTGAAGCCACTAGCAGCAGATGCATCTCTCTTTAGAGAAAAGTGAATGGTAACATGGATAGTGCAAAAACCAGAGTGATGGTATCCAAGATATTGAATATAATGTGAATGCGTTGTGTTCCCACAGAAGGGATAAATCTTTTACATGATATCACGCCATGCCATTACTCTTAAAGTGCTAGAACATTCCAAGAATGTAAAGAAATACCCGTTCTAGAATGACTAGGGAATTGGCGAGACATGAATGCCATAAATAACGTTTGGAATATAATGAAGAGATTGGTAACCAAATGCCATGTAAAAAGAAGAGATGTGGAAGCCAGTATGTGAAGCGTTGTATAGTGTAGTACCAAACGTCCTGGAAGAACTTAACAAATCAATGCCAAGGATAATTACAGATTTTATTAAAGCAAAGGGAGATACAAAGAAATGCTGACTTTATGACGTAGGCGTACACTGTTGTTGCGTTTTCATTGGAATGCATTTAAAGTATGTTGTTGTATTACACTGGAATATATTTGATATTTATATACAACTGCTGCCTGATTATACCTTGATATGGTTTATAGAAACAAAATGGTATAAACATTTAATAATACGTACTGTAAAACATAGACCATAAATGTATAATAAAATGTGAAAAAAACTTTTGAAATATTGCGTAGTGAAATAACTTTTTAATGGACCTGTATTCAATTCACTTAACTAATAAGAACACATTAAGGCACATGGTTTATAACATAACATAACATAATTGAAATACAAACACTTAAAAAAATCGAATAATAGCACACATATAAATAAACACTTGACATATTTGATAATGATTTGAGAAACCCATAAACAATTACCAATTGTGATAGTAAAAAACAATAGTTACAATAATCGGTAAAAGATACACATGAATAGTTGATATAATTGCCAAAAGACCTTGTGTACATTATACATGAATTAATGTATACGGCTTTTGATGAAGAACTCACTTAACATTCATATTTGATAAGGCCAGAATGCTTAAATCATTCACACGTTTGATATGGAATACATTAACAATGTTTGATCACTAACAAATCAATCAGAATTGCATGAAAAAGTCGCATTATTGATATTGAACACATATTGTTTTGCAAACAGTACCTGATACATTTGCCATTCGATGACTTTTCCATAAAACATTGTCTTTCCAGGGATATAAACAGATGCCCCTTGATCATTAAACAAATGCGATCACTACTAGATCATCAGAACATGAAGTCTAAATTAACAAATTGAATTATATAAATCAGAAACTGTATATATCATGTCTGAAACATTTGCAGATATCAATGATTTTGATAGATCTAGTCATCACTTTGTTTTCCCTGATTGTTCTGAGGTCGCAACAGCTGTCCTGTCTAATATGGAGTTGGTAGAGCTTCGCCGAGTGTATAAATATAGTGCTGATTAATTCTTGTCCTAAAGGAATATTAGGTTCTGGCAAAGCGGAAAACCACTTAAAGCAGTGCCTAGGGGTTTAGAGTTGCGTTTCACGTTTACTCTAAGCTAAAGATTCGATGAAACTGGGTCTGCTGTTTTAAGGCTTTCAGGGTTTTTATCTATTTCTGAAGGAATCATTTTCTGAATTGTTTCTAGGTAAATTGTGCTCAACAATGCATCTGATATATCAAACTAAATCCATGTATATTCGAGTTTCCATATGAAACTATCAGTAATTTTGCAATTAACCCTTTGTATACTGGAAATCTAAAAAGTATTTTGGCAAACAGTGAAAACCCAGATGAAATGCCACAAAATGCGACATTTCATCAGTATATGCACTGTTTGATAAGATAAATACAATATTCAGAAACTAAATTTCATATGTTTTAGAAATTTCTACCTTACATGTAAAATATATAATTGTTAATCCCATCCTTATTGTATTCACATGTATGGACTAATCCATCAGAATACAAAGGGTTAAAAGGCTACTGGAATAATCAGCCCTGTCATTTTAAAGGTTAAGGTTTATCCATTTATGTTGACATTATCAGATGGACAAAATTACTGTGTCAATTTCCAGTTTTAGACTTTCCAGTTAGTTTATTCATTTTTGAATAAAATTTTCATAGATGATTTTGTAAGCAAAAAGTGACGACTCAGATCAGAGTAAACATTCTGCTTTATTATATTTGTGTCTGTACTGTTCCCATAACCCCAATTAAAAGCACAGTATTTCATGTGGGTCAATACTTACGTCGGCACTGTTGATGGTTATCACCGGGGTAGAACCGTGTATATGCATACCACCCATATTGTTCTAACACTTCACCTTCACAGTATTTGCATACACTATTATATGAGTTAGTACAATCTGGGTGCAGGCAGTGGTCGATGGAAGTACATGCTAAAAACAAAACATAGGAATCGTAGCATTAATAGGCATTCTCTTGCACACCAGATCAGGGTTTTCGCTGGGATTACCAATCGCGCTTTTCTGAACAAACCCGTGGGTAGGATAAAAACCGAACAGCAGTATGTCAGAAAACAAGTGACATCATTGCTACAGTGAAACCAGTGTTAAGTGGCCGCACAAAAATAGACAAAACAGAGGTCTTAAAGCCATGTGGTAGCTCAATGCAGGTCGAAAGTATTGCAGAATGCTCTCCTTGGAGCATTCTGCAGTACTTTTGACCTGCATTAAGCGATAATTGGTCTTGAAACCCCATTTTGGTCTTTTTGAGAGTGACCGCTTAAGACAGGTTTTACTATACATTTAAGTGACGTCATCAGTGCATGTCGCATATCAGCGTATTCAGAACATTCTGGGGCATTTTATATGAAAACGTGTGGTTGAGCGGCTCTTCCTCGCGGTGCCAGGGGGTTGTCTGCAGATTGTGATTGTGGTATTTCCTGATCATACTCACTTACTATTTATATGGTGGGGAAGAAAATTAACAATTATTTGTGTGAATGTGGGATAGAAAAATCTGCCCCTCGCGATCAGTGTTTGCCATCACTCGATATGCATTGTGATCTTTGGAATGGATTTTTCTATTCCACTCTCTAGTCGTTTATCCATTTCAATACATAGAGGGCATTTACCGTTTTAGGTAAATACCAAATATATCTCACTGAGTGTATTGAAAACTCATTGTTTCTCGAGTGCGTAGCACGAGTATAAATGCTGATATTTTCACCGCACGAATTGAAATATACAGTCTATGTAGTATTTACTGAAATATTTTTTTAATTCATACTCGGAGGAGAGACTGAAACAGAAAGCAAAACATAATTTTATTCGTGGTCGTTTCTCATCGAATATGATCTTTTCAGTGTGATATGGGTATAGCATTGGGTGTAAACAAGATCTGTGCCGAAAATGGCTTCATATAGCATTTCATTTCAACGCATTAAACATAAGAAATCAACATATTAAGAAAAAAAAACTTTCAGGTGTGCCTTAGGATAGACACCTCAAGCAAATTAGCGCTAAACCAGGACAAACGGTGATGTAATTAGGTTCCATGCATATATATGACCCACAACATATCTGACAAATACCTTTCGTTAAAAATCTTTGTCCCAGATTTATCAAAATGTCTTGTTGTGGCTTCAGTGAAAAGAAAGAAAGCTTATCACTCATTATACCACCTTTACCAACTTTAGCATGGAATATCACTTGATGTGCAAGGTCTACACTGATGTAGGTGGCATAAAATAGTTACACCATGTTTGTCCACCTGTACGTAAGATAATCCACTCGCTAAAGCTCGTGGATTATCTCTACGTACAGGCGGACAACCCATGGTATAACTATTACCTAGTAAATTGATGCAATATCTATCCATGATTGTAGAAAATATCGTTTTTTAACATGTTATATGCTTTGAACTCGCTGTTAAGCATGAAATAATATAAGGATGAAACATGTTCTTTTTATACATAAACATCTGCAAGACCCCGAGGGTGTGGTTGAAACCCAAACCGGAAAAGCGAGGGTTTTAACAACACCGAGGGGTCTAGCAGATGTTAGTGTATCAGAAAACCATGTTTAATCGTTATTATTGCATAAAAAAGTTATTTTGTCACTCGAAAACTTTGTAGAAAAGGTTTCGAAAGTTCATACTATAATGGCACGCGAAAGCATGAAGGATTCGTAGGTTTTGAACCGCCTTTTCCTAAGCAAAAACTCCTGTCATTCTAACGTCACTAAATAACGTTCATTCTATGCATTGTACTGTTGATAACGTCAATTTTTTGTGACGGTCTAGAATTCGTATATGTAAAGCATAAAAGCCGTGCATCAGTAGCAGGTGAGTTGCTTGATTAATACATGGCTTTTGCCGTTTAAAACATGATTGTTAACGTGCGACACGGCTTTTTATGCAATACGTTGTATTATATCACTCCCAGACGCGCGACGTAACGTCATGTGATTAGATAAGAAATACAAGTTATATATGGTGACCAATATTGTGCTGTTGTGTCAGTGTCTACTAAAATAAGGCTATATATTTCATTTGAATTGTCTGTCTGCACTGTACGAATAATGAACACATATATGAAAGAGCAGGGCTGCTATAGCCCGCATCATACCTCGACATAACCTCAAAGTGTATGTTTTTGATTATCAAAAAAACTTAAAGCAAAAATAAAGTATTCTATATTTAACTTTCACAGATCATTTTTTTCATTTGCTATGATAATTACAGAAGTATCTATAGCTTTCATCTAAGCACCAGGTGTAAGACATTTACTAAAATCTGCATTAAACTGCTTGTTATCAAGCCCCTGTTTCAATCAGATACGGATCCAGGATGGAAGCACATTACTTGATGAGATTGCAGTGTCCATATAATGCTTCATTTCAATAATTGATATTTTGTTTCGATTACAATCAATTAATAGATCAATGCAAAAAAGAATGTTACAACTTCGTCAAGATATATTTAGATTTGTTTCAATATTTTTTATTGAATTTGCCATATATTACTTTACCCAAAATGAAGAAAGATGTTGCCAAATTCGTCGTCTGTTATAGTAATAATTAATGCTTTAGAGATAATTATCATACATCGACCCAGGTATCAAGGTATACTCATCAATTAACACACTGCTTAAATATAACATTGAAACATTGTGAATTTTAAGAATTATCAAAGATGTATGGTACTGCTCTAAAAGTGTGTAAACAGGTTATAGTGGTGCCGTTATTTTTATTTGAAGCTCATTGGCCTGAGTAGTGGCTGGACTCCGGTGGGCAAGCGAGAGCAGTCGATTACAGGCTAACATGTTATGAGCATTTATTCCTAAGATACTGTAAAGCTCTGTAGTAAATGCATTTTTAAATAAATGTGATCATTCACTCCAAGACTATATTTATGATATGAGCCGCGACATGAGATGTCCAACAATGTTGTATGTGAGACCAATAATTGTTCAGATCCGCCTGCACATGCACGCAGTCTGATTAGAGCTTATGCTTATCGCTTGAATATTCTACTATGACTGTTAAGCTACTGACTTGATCCACATCTGAATTAAGGGTGAGGTTGGCGCCGTTAAACCGGTTTAAGCCCTCCAGTAAAATATTTTACTGACCGTTCCAAGGCGGTACTTCTTTTGTGGATCTTTTATGTTTTTGTTCTGTCTTGTGTTTGCTATGTTTTGTGCGCGTCTGTTTATATGTGCTTCGTGGTCACCTGCTGGGAAAGGGCTGACCTCTTGGCTCTCGTTTGTGGTGTCTTCTGTGAGTTTGTCACTTTCCCATTGGTATCCTGGGTCAGGTGTGGTACTTGATTGTATCGATTCCTGATCTTTGCAACCTTACTTACTTTAACATCATTTTGTGTCTCTAAGCTTAAAAGGATGCTGCTAAGGCTCATCTGAGTCTACAATTGTCAAAATGCCACATTGTTCATTGGCGTAGCTCCCATAACGCAGTATGCGCACGTGCGTAATAAAAATAGTAACACTCAAGGGAGCTCACCCAATGTTGTAAAAGTGATTTCCATACCTTAAGGAACTGCTCTTAAATGAAAGAATTCGCTCCCTCTGGGAGCAAATTCTTTCCTTCAAGAGAAGTTCCCATTTTGAAAAAGAACGCAATTGTAGAGAATCATTGCTTGGTACAGTAGTCTGATGTAGTTTGGTGTGCGTAACTTTTTCAGCGTTATGGCACCGCCATTGTTGTTGGAAATCACATGTTGCGGCTCATATGTAAATGTATAACATGTAGGTTGGAATACTTTGGCCCAGATCATCATAATCATCACAGGGAGCAAATTATTTCGTTTAAGAACAGTTCCTTATGGTATAAGATGACAGTATTCCCAGATTAAGTGAATTTCCTTGGATATATATCATATTCATCATACATGTGTGTAACTGCTACGCCTTTGACCCTAGACTGCTCTGGTCGTATCCCACCTCTACTCGGACGAGCCTCTGCAGCCTCCTTTTAAGCTTAGAAACTCCAAATGGTGTTCAATCAGTAACTTAACACTCATAGATTACTCAAGCGACTAGCAAAGGCTCTGATCAGACTGCGCGTAAGCGCAGGCTGATCTGAGGCTTTGCTGGTCGCACATACCACATTGTTGGAAATCTCATGCACTGGCTCATATGATATTGGTGTTAAGATTATCACTAATGTCTTCTTAAAACGTTTGCTTGCATGCGCGGATCCAAAGGGAGGACTGGGCCCACTGGAAAATAACTAGTGGCTATTGTTTAATAAAACAAATGGGACAGACCAAATCGAGAGGCAATTGGACCCAAAAAGTAATAAAAAAGTGACAAAAAGTTATTATGACCCGGATCTACGCATGGGTTTTCTAGACCAACGTACGCTATGGGTATGTATGATGTGTTAGATGTACAGTACCGCTTCGGGGAGCGCAGTGGCTCAGTGGTAGAGTGCTTGACTCGAGACCGAAGAGCCGCGGGTTCGAGCCTCACCGGCGTCACTGCGTTGTGGTCCTTGGGCAAGACACATTTATCCTAGCTTAGTACTGGTTCTACCCAGGAAGACTCGTCCCTTTATAACTGAAAAATTGTTGATGGGACGTTAAGAATCAAATCAAACAAAAACAAAACAGTACCGCTTCATACCTGAACAATACGGTCCATTTGGATAGGCTCCCGGATTGCAATCTGCACATACATTAGCATCCGCACAGGTTCCACCAGTGGTAGTAAATGATCCGCTATTACGAGTTGTGACGGTGATCCCGGGTGAATATGAGCAAGCGTTTGGGTTTGCATATCCATCGCACAGTGCTGAAATTGAAGGTGTAAATTAGGGTAAAGTCAGGTAACTTCGGACATCAGGTAAATTCGGACATACGTTTGCAAACAGTGAAAATCCAGATGAGACGGCTCCTGATGAGCCGTCTCATCAGGATTTTCACTGTTTGCTTAGTTAATTTATTATTCTTTCCAGTAATTAAAATATGAATCAAACAAGGTCGCTGTCCATATTTAACTGATGTCCGACATTACCTGACTCTACCCTAGCCTTTTCTAGAACAATGGAATCTAAAAAGTTTGATTCGTCAGGCTGGTCCGTATATATTGCGGGGCGACAGGTAAAAGAAGCAGTATTGTATTGCTTTCCCTGAAGATCTATTTTGTCTTAGCAAACAGTACAGACACTGATTAAATGTCGCATCTTGGTCTTCATCTTGTTTGTAATAGTACTCCATTTAGTCACATTCTTCAAAAGACAAATTACTCCTGGTGTCTCCCATCTAGTTTGATACCATGACACTATTTTTAGCATTTCCAGCTATATTTGTAGAGGCATCTTGTAGAGGCGCCATGGTAAAGGTTTGCGTGTATGTTTTCCTACAATAAACATGGCTAAGTACTGTACCCTGGTACTTATTTTGTAACTGGTCCGTTTCCATGGCAACACATGCTAGCATTGACTTTTATATAGTATTGTGCAATCTTCGATACCCTGAAAATTTACAATTTCTATAATATTCTCTATCAATTTTTTTGGTTTCCGCTTTATTTGGTTAACTGATGCACTGAAAAGTTGGGAGATGGTATACATGTATAAATTTTATTTGAAGTTGACTACCGTCATAGAAAAAAAGGTGATTTTTAGATGAACAAAAGGATTATTATCTTAAGTAGTTGATCTTAGAAGTATATGTCACAACTAATTATGATATAAAATACTAAAATATTACTTAAATCCAGGTTTAATGCTCAAAATTAGGGACCAAATTACAGCACCCACTAATGTTTAATGTTTAAGGGGCTAATTTGGCCCCCACTGGAGCCAAATACTGAAAATTGCTTTTCATCAAATTCTTTTGATTGGTTTATCGGATGAATAGCTGAAGTGTACAAGTTCGGCATTTATTTAAGTTTAAGGCTTTTGGAAACCTATTTTTTTAAGAATTAGATATCAGTACAGCTAAATACCAAAATAAAACTTTTAATATGTTGTGTGCAGTGGTAATTCTCATCTTCTGTCTAAATGTCTTTTTTGGTATTTGCTTGTGTTTTATGTTAATTTCTCCGTCAAACCTCTCAATTGTTGCGACAAAATGGCCAATTTCCTATTTTCAGCCTATTTTGGCGGGCATTTTTGTTACCATAGCAAAAAAAGACAATTAAATGCAGAAAACTGTATATGTTTATAGCAAAGTAAAGTTTGGTGATGATATAACAAACATTTTTCTTGTTGCGGTAACTGAAGGAAGAAACTTCACATTAGCAACTGCAAAATCTTCGAAATATAATGCTTGGTCTATTTATTTTTCATTCCATTGTCATATTTTAAAATCGATTTGTCATAAAATGATAATAACACCTTCACATACTGTGAACAAAGGTATTGCAAATACATAGTTTTAGTATAAACATATTTTTATGCTTTCAAATCTTGATACCAAGGCCTAAATTACCACACCCACCAATTTTAAATCGAAACATAATGTAAAGTCATCTAAAATCGCATATTTTGAACAAAATTTGTTATCAAAATATTATTTTTAAGCATGTAAAATATAATCTTGGACTAACAACACACTTTTGATGTGTGTGTCACCAACATAATGGTTACATGGTTACATAGAACAAAAATAGTGTCACCTTAGAATTTTTTGCAACAATATGGCCTCATTAGGTCACCAATTCCTTCGTCTGTCCATCCATTTATAAACATCTCAAACATATTTTCTGAAATCATTGGGCTAATTCAGCTCAAGGTTCACATGGATACTTCTTGGGGTAGGGGAATGAAAGTTTGCACAAATGTTCCCGGTCACATGACTTTTTTATCTGGCTTAATTCTCTTCCAGCATTTGTGTGCTGTGACTGTTTTTCTTGTGTTTTGTTACTGTCGTGCCAACCAAGAGTGACAGTGACATAATATTGTGTTTACAATTGTTAAGTAAAATATAACTTGTACACCCCACTTGCGCTGACACAAATCGATGGATCACTTGTGTATTAATCCTATCCTGCGGATAGGATTAATACACAAGTGATTTATCGATCATAAGTCCCTGTTAGCTTTGTAAACAAAACTGACGTTTTTGTCACTCTTGGCTGGCACGACAGTACATAGTAGAAGTGGTATGACTGTTGTTTTGTGCTCAGATGATTGCTTCAAACTTGTTGAAATTGTGATTCTAACACACCTCGCCTATAGAGCCAACGCTAACAAACTGTGATATATCGCACAATAATTCACAGCTAAAGTGTGTGATAGCTGACGTCACTAGAAAATGACGTCACTCATGGCGTTAGACGGTGTAACGTCGTTTTTACGCTTGAAAGACGTTACAATTACATGTAAAGGTATGCGACGTAGTCTAAGAATTGGCGGGAGTTCTACAGTTCAATGGCGGAAAGTTGGTAGAAGCCGAAGACTTCGAATGTGTTTTCGTCGTTTACTGTGTGTTAGAATCGAAATAGATCAGCTCCAGTGCGTGAATTGTTGAGTAATAATTCACTGTTTGTCGGTCAGTTGTACGACGATAAATCACTCGCGCTGCGCGCTCGTGATTTGATCTTCTTTACAACTGACCTCCAAACAGTGAATTATTACTCAACAATTCACTGCTGGAGCTGATCTATTTCTTAATTTAAAACCAATTTAACCTGCTTAGACTCTAAGCGATGAACTTTTCGCTGGACAGTCGTCCGTGTCACATTCATGCAATGAATTGCTATTTTTGAAATATAAATGCACTTTCAATACATTTCATAAAAATATTGCAGGGTGATATCTCTGGATTTTTCGTCCCATTGTAAACTATACTCCCTTGACCACCATACACATAAAAGCGGACCAATGGTTTTATCATACACACTTATGTTATCTTTCCGTGTTGAAATATCCATATATATTTTCGGTAAATGTTGTTAACATGATTAACAGCTTAGCTTTAACACTATGTTTATTCTACTTTTAGGGCTATGCATGGTTGTAATTGTGACAGCATGAAATATGATTAAGTTTTGTGACCTTGACCTAATTTTAAATGTCAAAGCGTCAAAATCATCAATATTTATTCACTTGAGAGATGTTTTCTTGGCATATGTTGGCTTTTTCTGCGACATGACAAATAATTACATTCAAACCATGCCATTTCCCAGGTACTGTTGTAAAGGCGTAGTTTTGTCTGTCAGCTATTGTCTAATACTATTCTAGTACATATATTAACACCAAATTGTACTACGTCCCAAACACATATATTTTAAAACACTTTAATACTCTGTATGACATTGGCTAGACAACAATGATTTATTAAAACCAAACAAAAAAGACAGAAAGTATATTCGATCGAAGGCTTTTCGATGTTGGGTAAGTGCCTATGATTATTGTTGAGAATGAATCATAAAGTGAGTATGAACAGGATATACCACACTCACACACTGCAGACCAACCCACGGCACCATGAAGAACAGACCAACCCACGGCACCATGAAGAACAGACCAACCCACGGCACCATGAAGAACAGCCACAGAACGTTAATAGTCACACTACCTCTGTAAGACAATAATAGCATAGCAACCAGCTTTCTCTTCACGTCAAGATGATTGCAAAAAATATGGAACAAAGTAATGTATAACAAATAAATACAAACACTGAAATGCCACAAACAATGGGTAGTACATAAAACAACAGTCTAACAACAACAGATCATAGTTTAACCATGAAAATGTACAAACGCGTTTGCAAACATGTAGCATGTTAAATATATTGACGCCATAAAAACACGCATAATCTTAAAATAAATAGAGGATCTTACATGGGTGCTCATCTTTTATTGAATTTATTAAACGAGTTGGGGAAAAGAGATAAAATGCGAGGCTTGCCGAGCATTTTATCTCTTTTTCGCAACGAGTTTAATAAATTCAATAATACAAGAGCACGAATGTTAGAGTCTATTTATCATATGACAAATACTTTGAAATCTCATTTCTGGCGTAAAAACGTTATGATTTTGTCATCATGTACGCAACGTTGTTATGGATGCCATAACATTTCCCGTTAATCGATAAACCACTAGTGGTTTACAGATTTCATTGCATGGCGTTATTTCACTCCCAGACGCGACGTCATATGATAAACGTGAATATCTCTTAGACTGATCAGACTAAAGTTATGAAGTCAAGCGTAACTCATGAAAACAAAATTGCTGAAAGAATATTTGAGGCTGAGAAAACGACCTCGATTTGAGACAGGGGTCACCATTTCGTGCGACAACAAAATTTTAGCCACATTTGCTTTGTTTCCAGACACGTGTTGACAGGAAAACGTGTTTTACCATTGTAAAACAGTCTCTATTATACCAAAAATGCGTTTATAATGTTCAGACAATGTTTGTATGCTTCTGCTGAGCGAAACAACTTACCCCACCCACTTTTCTCCATGCACTTCAGTAAAACTTAAATGTCATGACTCTGCAAAGTGGATGAAAAGATTGTTACGAATCCTTTGCAAAAGTCTTTAGTCTTTAACCAGCGACGATTGCTGAGGAAACGCAATCTTGCATGTGTTCCAGACGGCCGTTTTGGGTGACGTTAACGTAGACTAAAGACTCGCCATTGGGCGTTACAAGTCATCTTAAATAACGAAATTTTATGTAGGTATATTCTGTGTACATTACCTAATGTACCCCCTTATCATTTTTCCATTACTTAGAGCAAAACGAGAATGCTGGCAAGTTTTGTAAACGGACCTTACATTTTGTCTTTAATATGACGTCATAATTTCATAAAGTTATTACTCGCGAGCACAATTGTTTGAAAAATGATCCAAAACATTAGCGGCACAAACTGGGTTCAAATTCAAATCATAAGCGATCGATGCACAATGCCGCCATGTGTACGTTGAGCCTGTATGACGTCATCGGAATAACGCGTCACCTGCATATCAAATTAAAGTCATTTTCCAACATCGCCTTACCTCTACATAAAGAGGCAGTACGTGGCTGTTCATTTTTATAAAACAGCGATAAGAAATCAGTGATAATGAGTGAGGCGTTTTTAGTTGACGTCAGTATATGTTGAATATTCAAGTTCAGTAATGAAAGTAGACACTATATGTTTTGTTATTCTTCAGAAAAACATATGTGGCGTACACAGGAGTATGATGACACAGCTATCAATTTAATACTGTAATTCACACATTTAGGTACTCAAATCAAAGGCATGTTATTTTACTATGTTTTGTATTTACGCGCTTCCTGAGATATAGGACCATTTCAAGCCGGAGAATTTTGTTTGAAACTTACCATTTTGAGATGAATATCAATTAAATTATGCATGTTGCAAACGAAAGGAAGGGGAAGTTAGTCCCTGGAAGATGAAAAAACTTATTATTACTGACAAATATCTATTTGTAGTATCTTTATTCTTAGAATGTTAAGGTGTTTATAATAATTTTATACCAAAACGTAAAAGCGTATAAGCAAATCACATAAAAGCTATCATAGAAACCTTTATTCAGTGAGAAGGAGGATAAGAAACTAGCATGTTTTTTTTTAAATTTCAGTTGCTAACGTGTATATTTTTCCACAAGTAACCATAGCAACCATTCTAGTGGTGACATCTAAATTAAAAGCCTGTTTAAGTCTACTTACATATATCTTTAAGAAACATCATTTGTCTCCTTGTTTTCAAAATATGTCTTTTGAGTTTACTATTTTGATTTATTTGTAATTTTTAAAATCGATGGCTGGGGTAAATTTGTTCCTGGAAGGTGCAGAAAATGCTCTTATTAATGGCAAATTTTATTTGCAATGTTGAATTCACATTAACAGAATGTTAAGGTTAATGTATCATTTTTTTATTTACCAAAACAGGCAAACAATTATACAAACCTGCGACATGAAGAAACAATGCATCAATGTTCGAAGTGTTTTATGGTTTCTATGGCATAGACTTTCCCACATTTACCATAGCGACAACAATGTTTTGATATCAATACCAAATTTTAATTTGCTATTTATACATATCTTTGTAATAGTTCATCGTCTATAATATATAAGAAACATTTATTTCAAGAATAAAATACTATATAAGGATTTTCATATGTTATAAATGTGGGTGGGGTAATAAATGCATACATTTAAGGTCAAGGCTAGATATATTTCATATTTCTAGTTTTGAAATGTATACAATAGTAAGTTGTCAATAGTGTTGTGCATATATAATGTTTAAAGCTAATTTTCACTAATAAATACATCATTTATTTTGAATTTATTCAGTTAAATATCGAAACTTTTTAGTTGTCATAGGAGAAAAATGATGTGAGTGCCTTTATCGATGTAAAACCAAGAAGGAGAAAAAACTAACTGTCACACATCAATTTTCTCCTCTCATCGATGACAAGAAAATTGATCGTTGTTAAGGTAACATTTTTTGATAGTTACCATAGCAAACATATTGTTAGTTACACCATAATTTAAGGATTTAACCTTGAAAATTTGTATATATATGAATTAGCAGTTCCTTTTTTCACACAATTTGTTTCAAATGTCTAATCATAAGACAAATAGTCATACTTTTTACAGTAAACATTAGTGGGGGTACTTTGCCCCCATATATTATAATATTTTGAGCATAAAACCATGATTAAAATTATTTTTTTTAATATTTCTAGATAATAATTAAATGCAATTAAACTTAGTAGTGACATATACTTTCTTCTGAGATCAACTACTTATCATTACAATCTTTTTGTTCATCTAAAAATCACATTCTTCCTTTTATGGTAGTCAACTTCAGATAATTTATTTGAAAATAAAAAAAATTACCAACTCCAATTTTTCAGTATGTTGAAATATAGGCATCGGTTAACCAAATAGAGCGGAAACAAAAAAAATGATAAAGACCATTTTAGAAATAGTAAGTGAGTATGATCAGGAAATACCAAAATCATAAACCGCAAACAACGAGAAAACTGATTTTGAAAATTGTATATTTTCAGGGTATTGAAAATTGCAAAATACTATATAAAAGCCAATGCTCGCATGTGTTGCCATAGAAACGGACCAGTTACAAAATAAGTTCCAGAATAAAGTACTTAGCTTCGTTTATTGTAGGAAAGCACAACGCAAATATTTGCCATGTTACTTCTTCAGTATGGCAGTTCCAAATATAGCAATTTCCTGATCAAAACATAGCTGAAAAATGCTAAATATAGAAAATCGTGGTTACCATGGAAACGAAAGTGAAAAAATGAAAAATATTTGCAATTTTGTTCATCTCTGAACAGAAGTAAAAAATGGGCAATATTTCAAAAAATATATCGTTTCTATTTCCGGCTGATCTTGACACTCTCAGATAATGACTTAACAATCTACTTAAACCATATATATACGATATATTTATATTATATTTTCTAAGGGAAAAAATGTGCGATGGCACAGAAAGATGGCCAATCAAGTTTTTGTATGATAGACGAAAGCCACTTTTGTAGGAATCAAATATGTGTTTTCGTGTTTAGATGCATTTAATTTAGCATTCACCAGGACATTAACATTGTAACACCCTCGGAGACAGGTGTCAAATAAAAATACATGGACGATTTTCTTTGATCGTAGTTATGGTGAATAATAATCGTAATTAAACACAAACGAAGATTTACTTACGGATGTCACACAATGGCCCTTCCCAATGGTCACAGCACTTAAGGTAAAGAACAGAAACATATCTAAAAGATAAATAATAGAAATAATAAAGAATCAAAAACAATACCAAGCATTATTTAGTAGACAATCTTTACTTACATATTCGGGAAGTATCGAAAGACACACGCTTTTGACTGTGCATCCGTTGGCCAGCCAGTGAAACACCTTTGAAATGTTTTTTTGCTGGTGGGCCGATAGGGTAAAGTCGGGTAAATTCGGACATCAGGTAAATTCGGACACACATTTGTCAACAGTGGAAATCCAGATGAGACGGCTCCTTATGAGCCGTCTCATCAGGATTTTCACTGTTTGCTTAGTTAGTTTATTTCTATTCCAGTAATTGAACTATGAAGCAAACTAGCTGGCAGTCCGAATTAAGCTGTCTGTCCGAAAATACCCAACTTTACCCTAGTGACCCGAAATTGCACGTTGGCTGGGTGGTAAAAAATGGAGGATCTTACATTGAGTGTTCAGGTTGGATTGAATTTATTAAAAGAATTGGGGGGAAAGAGATAAAATGCCCGGTTTGTCGAGCATTTTATCTCTTTTTCGCAATGAGCTTAATAAATTCAACTCACGAGATGACATACATTTGATTTTTACTGACAAAAAAGTAAATTTTCTTTTTATTTTATAGTTTTAAGAAGATTTACGGTTAATCAATTAACCATGCTTCAATACGAATCACAATACTATAAAAGGAGACAAAGGCGTATTTGTGACAGAATACCTGGATCAATCAATAGGTATTGGGACTAACAGTTAAAAAGAAATTTATTCAGCGTCAAAGTGCAAGACAAGTGACGTCATGAGTAACGTCATAAATGTTTGATGACGTTACGTGACATAGGCTACATGCATTGCCTCACTCACTGACAGCGGGAGGTGCTAAAAATGCAAAAAGCAAATCTTGAATTATTTTCGTACCAAAATGTTCTTCATCTTCTAGCTAAGTACATGCCTACCCACACTTGATGTTTTTGTTCACAAATAAGAAAGTTGTAGGCGTTTGAACTTCCAAAGTGAGCTGCATTAAGTGAGTGAAAATGCCAGAGGTAATCCAAAAAAGGTGATATCAATCACTAGTGAAAATATAAGCTGATAACAATCAATAGAAATTGATATCATATCGTTCCACTCTGTGAAAAAAAACATTCTTATTTGTTTCAGATATACATTGATTTCACTGCTAGGTATGAAATACATTATATCACTCTCAGACGCGCGACACCATATGATAAATATCTTTATTTTTACCAAATAAAAGGACAAATTGTGGCATTTATATTAAGCCATTTCAAAGCTAAGTAACAATGATTAAAGGTTTTTCCATTTTTACCATATGATTATCTGATAGTATGTGCTCTAATCTACTACAAATTATTCAAATATACTATGCACAATAAATTTAGCAATTGTTTTGCATGGACGAGCCCATTCACGTCATATCTCAAGTTTCATTTGCTGTCATAAAGATACATGTACAAGTGCCGATCATCTGACAAGACTTTGCATTAAAAAAAATACAGAATTACCAAACGCAGCGGCCGTGTTAAAGTGACGTTAAATTTTAAGGTGAGCGGGTAACGTGTATATTTCTGATCATTGGAGGAAGCCAAAATCATTTTCAAGTGATTGTTTGGTCACTGAAAAACAAAAATTCATAGCAAATACTGGAATTTTCTTAACTTTCTCAGAGAAATAAAGGACCAAGTTTACACAATTTGGCGTTTTGATTAATGTTTTTACGTTATCGCCTTTAAACGGCGTTTCTAGTCGGTTTTCCTTAAACCACATTAACAAGTAAAACTGGTCGATATCTTCCAATACATTCAGACAAATACTGTTGAATTAAACATCTCCAAGGCTATAGAGCACGAGCCGAAAGATTAAATCTAACGTCACCGTTATCTCGCAAATGCGTCGCACCGTTTTTCAGTAACTTAAGGTTTTAATCAATCATAAGATGAGTTACATTGTAAGCCTATGATATCTTTGTAAACTGATTCTCTGTTGGAATTGAAACACCATTTCCATTAGAAGTTTCAACAAACTATGACTAAGTTTTGACGTCATTGATGGCAGCTGTTTTTACAGCATGAAATCTCTATCACATCTGTCACATAACCAACAGTTTTTATGGGCGTATGATGCATGAGGAAGATGAAAGACCACCAGACGAAAAATCACATGCTACATGTAATTATTTTAGCATTACTTACAACGGATATGATTTTTGCCTACTGATCCCTCCTGCAATTCTTGCTCTCTCCAAATGCATATATAAAGGATGGCGCCTGTAAATTCGTGGCTTCATTTGCCAGAGATCCTGTTCTCGTCATTGCAATTGAAATTGTTCGATATTTCACAAAGATGAGCACAAAAAGATGCGAAACATAAGAAGTTGCTAAACTTATTGTGCATGATATAGTATAAATAGAGATGTCCGGGATACGCGGCATAAGCATACAAATACGGTAAGCATACAATATCACCATAGTGGAAGTAGTACGGAGCTGATAAGGACGTTGAGCAGTGCAGTGTATTTCATAAAATCATATAATACAAATATTATTTTCGACGATATCCAAACGTTTAACTAGGAACACAGGGCAGCAAACCACCCATGTTGAGAGAGAGAGAGAGAGAGAGAGAGAGAGAGAGAGAGAGAGAGAGAGAGAGAATCCTTGTAATTTTATATGGGGTTTTATTACATGCCTTCCACATTTTACATAGTAAAATTGCCGTCAGCACTCGGTAATATTTCCATTGGACTGAACCCATATTGGCACAGTCACACGACGGTGCTAAAAATCCATATTGGGCAACAATATGGATTTTCGGCACTACCTCATAGTGATGACGTATAGAAATCGTGCACTTTTTCGATATTACTCGTTTCAAAATGACTGAGTAGATTAAGAATCGTTTTAGTTTAAACTTTATTTCATTTGCACAATACATAAATACTTACAAAGCAAAACAGTAATAATATATATTAGCATTATACAAACGGGATTCAGAAGGAAGTCCGAAGACTTATTCGAATCTGTATCCCTCACATGTTCAATAGCTTAGATGTTGTGATTATCTTCGTATTCATGCAATATACAAATAGTATTTTGGATCTTTTAGTAACCATTGGTTATAATATACAGTTAGTGGTTGCATATCGCTCCACGGGGATGGAACTTAGGTTGTTGTTTTATTCACGCAGGTTCGACGCGATAACAGGATCAAGCAGCGCGCTTTGTTTTGTAGCCCATTCTATCTTATACTACGATAATGTGGAAGCATAATAATGAGTCTAGCTCAAATGATTGGCTCATAAGGCAAAATCAATTGTTTGTGTAGGGATATAAAAGTAAGTAAGTAAGTGGCAAAGACAGAAATCGATACAATAAGGTATTACACCAGTCTCTTCCAGCAGATGATCACTAGGCCGCAAAGAACTGCAAGAAGGCAAGAACAAACACGAGGCATAAATGACTGAAGAGATCACAAATGTATTATGTGTTAGAAAATAAGTTGTAGTTGTTGTTGTTGTTGTTGTGTCAGAAGCGTTAAGTCTTCAATATAAATTCTTGAACTGCAGAAAAAATAGTTTTGTTCTCTGATTCAGATAAATTAGCATTGCCATACAAGAGTACATTTAAAGTAGGCTGACAGTAAGTGGTGACTGTGTTTAAGAGTTCTTCACGTAAGTTTTGGAAGAGATTACAATTTAGGAGGTAGTGTTCAGTGTCTTCAATTTCTCCACACTCACAATGGGGACCATTTATGATGTTTTTTGAGAATAGATTTTGATGTAGAGAAGAACAATTTAGTCGTAGGCGTGTATGGTGTATTTGGCCTAGTCTCTTACCGCAATAATAATATTGAGGTGGCTTTTTTATGTCTTTATTAAGTTTGTGTTTGAATGTGGTGATAGAAGGCGATGTTGTTGTTTCTTCAGGTAATCTGTTCCAGGCTCGTGTTACTGAGGGCAGAAAAAAGTGATAGTATTGTTGTGATTTAGCAGGAATAGTTTGAAGGTCTGATTCATTGCGTAATCTATATCTTGTTGTACTACCAACAGTCGGAGGTGCAAGAGATGAGAGGTATTCAGGGGTCATTTCATTTTGCATTTTGTAAAAGAGGACAAGCTTGGATTTTAATCGTCTAGAAGCAAGGCTTTCCCAGCCAGTTTCAATGTAGAGAGATTGTAGTGATGTTAATTTTGTGGCTCCTGTGACAATGGGGGCAGCTTCGTTTTGGATTTTTTCCAGGTCATTTGATTCATATTGAGTGCAGTTGTCCCAGACTACATTGGAATATTCGAGAAGGGGTCTTATAAATGAAGTAAATATTATTTCTAGTGATCTTCTGTCAAGCTGAAACTTCAGCATACGCATGATGTTTAATCTAAACCAAGATTTGGCCTTGACATGGTCAATGTGCTCATGCCAGCTACCATCGTCAGTAAAAATAAGTCCTAAATGTTTATGCGACGTGACTTCGTTGATGTTTAGTTGAGCCATATTCAAAGGAGGATGTAGAGGTTTGTTTTGTTTGCGTGAAAGTGTCATAGATTCAGATTTGGAGGGATTAAAAGATACAAGCCACCTAGAAGCCCATAAGTGAATTTTCGCAAGGTCTGCATTTAATAAATTTGCTGCCTGGCGAGGATTGTCAACATTGTGTGACCTTGACCTAAGTAATATGGAAGCGTCTATTTACAGTTAACTGTCAATAGCCAAAAACCGTTAAAATAAATGGCTATTTACAGTTGACTGTCAATAGCCAAAAAACGTTAAAATAGCTATTTACAGTTGACCGACATTAGCCAAAAACGTTAAAATGGATATTTACAGTCAACTGTAAATAACGATGTTAACGTTTTTGGCTATTTACAGATTAATCAGATATTTTCAATGATGTTGACTTTATATTTGAATACTCGATGAACATTTTTACAAATATAGATGGAAGATTTGTGTTTATTCGATTGTAATTGTATTCTGCAGATGGTATATGACCCATGTCCGTGCGTTTTGGGTACTTGTCGCATGCGAAAAAAGAAGAAATAAAAAAATATACACAAACTTGTGCATGCGCACAGACTCTCCGTAGTCATTGCTATTCGCGCGCACAAGTAGATATCTGTTTGCGATCCCCCTTTATCCATTGCGTATTACAACTTAGGTGTCTATACAACATTGCCTCATATTCAAATCAAAGTAGCTGGTTGTTTCACTTTAGTTGTGATATGGCCGGTCGTGCTCTGTATCTCTTCCTCGTGTTTCTGTATGTTGACCTGTAATCTGTGACCATGGCATTTCCTGACCATCTTTTAGAACCGCGGAAGACTTCTTTTTGCAGCACGTATTCCCCAGTTTTCCAAACAAGATTGCATAGTACATAATCGTATTAAATGGACTTACCATTTCATTTCTATTTAATTTTGAATGTCATCTTGCCCAAACGTATAACCCTTATGCCTGGGTTACATTAAGACTGACAGTCCGCCGACTAGAATTTGTCATGTTGATCGACCGAAAAATAAGTTTTCACTCCGCCGACTGGAGCAGTTACGTTGATAAGAATCCTCGCCGATTGACTTTACCAACCACAAAGTTTTCAATCGGCCGACCATCGCACGGTCGAGCAGCATACAATACGTCGGGCGATGATCGGCCGACGATCGGTCGACTGTCCGCCCTATAATATGACATTTTGATTCCAATACCAATGCGCATTTTGTATAAGATAGAGTACTGAGTCACTTTCCACCAAAAGAAGAAAAATTTCAGAGAAAGCAGAAAGTTCAAAATAAACTATAACATGCACACAATAACAATATGGGGCGTTTGCTTGTTTGTTTGGTTGGTTTGATTCTTTACGTCCCATCAACAATCTTTCAGTTGAACAGTGACAGGTTTTCCTGGGTTGAACCAGTACTAAGCTAGGATAAATGTGTCTTGCTCAAGGACCACAACGCAGTGACGCCGCCGAGGCTCGAACCTGCGGCCTCTCGGTCTCTAGTCAAGTACTCTACCACTGAGCCACTGTACTCCCATAACATGGGGCGTGGCTTTTAACCATTCGTGATACTGTAAACCATTGCCCTGAAATCATACTTCTGCGATATAGAATTTGCAATATGAAATCTCCACCTCTCTCTGATACGGTATTTGTTGATACTTTTGATTCTAGTTGGGGATGAGGGGGCTCCAGGGACATCTATAATAAACCCTTTAAGTAACTTGTGTATATTGTCATTGATTCAGTCTTTAAATAACGTATATGAGACAGCTGTACACTTGTAAGAATTATTCTTGATTAGATAATTTTCAACATTGTATTTTTATTGTAGATAACGAAAAACTATGGCGGGAAACTCGGTCCGCAATTTCCATCTTTCAGATTATTTTCCATCTTCCACCTTTAAAACTTGTATATACAACTCATTCAGATATTGTTAAGCATGAGAAACACCCATGAATGTTGTATAATCAAGGGTTTTCAAATTTAATACCAGGCAGTGCGCACGTCAGCATTTAGAGTACCTGCTTGTGTCATATTTGATAACCAAAAAATTAGAATAAAGGTTGTCACACCTCTTAATCCGGCACGCGTCAAGCGCCACAGGAGTTTTATTGCCTCCCGTCCTGTTTATTGGAACAGATTAAGCTTTTAGGTGAAATTTAAGTTAAAATAAAAATAGATTATATGAAAAGGTTCTATCCTGTTTATACTATTTCACTAAAACCTTCCAATATCACCCTCACACCCCCCCCTCCCCCCCCCCCCCAAAAAAAAATAAAAATAAAATAAATCAATAAAATAAAGATAACCGTTTATCTCGAAATTAACCAAAAAAGTAGTATCGAAAAATGTGCAGAACATTTCCCGAATTCGTTGGTGTAAGCCTTTTACGAAATATAAATAAATTTAAACAAAATACTTTGGGATGAAAAGAAAACCAATAATGAAAAGAAACGTGAAATAATACATGTAAAAGTAAAAGAATCGATGGCTGTCTTAATAAAGAGCATGTTCAATATGCCACTTGGATCCTCTCTTCGAGACGAATCAAGCGTGCACATACTACCAAAAATTAAAGGGATAGTTAAATAAACTTGATATAACCAATAATTTCCCCCTGTATCCAAAATAAATAACGACACTGACTGTCATAAGCCAAAAAACGTTTAAATGGATATTGACAGTCAACTGTAAAAAGCCATTTTAACGTTTTTTGGCTATTGACAGTGGACTGTAAATAGTCATTTTAACGTTTTTTTGTCTATTTACAGTTGACTGTAAATAGCCACTTTGAAATAATACACATCACATAAAACCATTAGACTTTGCAATAAGACAATGCCATTATATAACTTGCTGCTGCTTTTTAAAAGTCTAGGTACGCTTTATCCAAAAACTTTTAACTCAAATTCGTAATATCACTTAGATGAAAATTCTGAAACTGCACTTGATGACCTGTGGCCCGTATATTTATCTTCTATGAGGTCAAAAGATTTGAAAAAAAATGATATACCAATCTGAATAAAGTCCCTGCTATCGATCGGACAAGGCACAGCGAATTCCATCAATGTCAGTCCAAATCATTATTTTATATGTATAAAATTTTTATATGTATAAAATAACGATATATGAATACACTTAATGATATTTTGACTCCTTTTGTGACCTTTTGTAGGGTCAGGGTGATTTGTAAATTGGGCACATAGGTTCCATGAATGTTGTATGGGTTCAATAAACCAATGCCCCTTATTCTGAGAAACGAACATAAATACCAAAATAGCAAATTGAACTCACCATAATAAAATGCACCTGATGACCTTTGACCCCACTTGTGACCTTATTTGGGGTTTCCCATTTGGGCAACTGGGTAAAATCAGTTCAGGACTGTTTGCTTATATTTATAAGCCTAATGGCACCTTATGTCCCAAAAGAGCCCACACTTCGAAAAAATCTCTGAAAACACCTGTCTCATACGTGTTGCATTTTCGAAGCAATCCTTTAATGAATCTTTTGGTTTTTGCAACCGTTCATAGCCTCATAAATTACACACATTTGATTGACATTTTTTCATTTGCCCGTGCAATACGCTTCGAACTTCGAACTCATTCGCCAGAATTTACACTGGTGTTGTGATTAACAGTGAGCCACACCCGTGTCGCACGTGCAAAACAAGCCTCTTGTTTGCTTCATTGGCTGTCTGTGTACAAGCTGGCTGTTCTGCTTTTTCGTTTTACACTCCGACAAAACCGTTTATACGATTATATACTTAAGGACTTTGAAAAAGCATCATCCAGATTAAATCTTAATTTCACAAACCCTGAGAATGCCAGCGAGATAATTGTTTTTGCATATCATAGTCTGATCAGCTTGTAGTGTGTCCTAGAAAATTCATGGTTGTAAATTTCCTCTAAGGTATTGAAAAAGTATCCGTTTTAAGACAGGGGTGGTCGATTTTGAAGGACACAAATTCAGCTGCAAATTAAAACAGTTAGTTTTTATTCCTGACTCAACGGATTTGCGTCATTTGCTTCTTTCACGATTGCACATTCATCATTGAACGATTAGAAATGAATTGACAGTTAGGTATGCTCAAAATTACACCCCTTTAAAAATAGCGACATACACCGCCCTGGCTGATTACTATAGTCTAGAAATAAAATTCAACGTCTTGGGCCTTTCAAAGTTTCGATTTGTAAGAGGCTAAGAGCATTCACGAATGACAGATTATGCATACAATACGCTTTTTTGTATTGTGCAAGTGACGTTTACGTATTATTTTAAGACGTTCTCGATCACATGACAGCAGATCTCCTGCCATGATTTACATCAATACGTCTTCGCCACATGACTGTCAGTGTAAATATCAGTAATGAAAGCGTGCAAAAAGGTAACTTATGGAGATGTTTCTAAAAAAGGAACTATACATTGTTGTTCAAATTTGACGTTAAATTTCGAAATATTGAAGTTATCAATTACTTTTAATTAGAAAAAGTCTATAAACTCTTTTGGTGATATGGTATCATACACGCCCCAGATTAAACATAAAATAATCAAAAAGCTTCATTTAGCTGGCAAGAAAGGTGCTGGATGCTGTATGTACCCATGTGACGTATCACCAGCGTCGCGTGATAGTGCAGTCAAATTAACAAGTGATTCATATAAATTCTTGGTTTCAAATAATAGGCCACTGGCTAGATATAGTTTACCTCGCCCCCACAAGTTGGAATTTTGAAGACCATATTTTTCTTAAAGCCCAATGTCTTGCGAGTATTTTGCAACATGTTAGCATTCTGACATTGGCAGTGTTAAGCTCTAAAAGCCTGTTACATACGTTACCCTTCAAAATATTTGATAATTAAACATTATTTTTAAGACCTCAGAAAAGTGCAAAAGATAAGGTAAGATTTCCAAATTGGTTATATTTTCTAAGTGAGCTATTACTGGGCCACATATATTGACATTTGAAAACAAATATAGCCACGCCGATGTAGTGTGTGTTACACTTTTTCATTGAACCCCCTTTTAAATGATAAATGACTCTAATATAGTTTTTCTTAAATTTTATTAAAACCAGTTTATGTTAATTAATTTGGTATTATATTAACGAGTTTTTATTTACCTTTGTAAAACTGCAAGCATTACGTTTCTCTCTTATATACCTTTTGAGTTATTAGATGTTCAATGTGGTAGCCCCATATCACACAAAAATATAAAATGTAATTCTCTAGGCCTTGCGCTGGCTATAGACCCACCTTCCCCCGGTAATTTAATACACTATGATTTCCAGATACTACATTATATAAGCCACAAAATGAAATATGTTAGCCCTCTGAGAGTGGCCGCGTTAGCGTGTAACATCATGTTACGTACGTTACCCACAAAATAACATTAAATTTCCCTGATAATGTCTCCAACATGACATAATCACACTTTTTGGAAGTCTGGCACAGGTTAACGAATTTCTTATCAAACAGTTACATAATCTTAGCATTTATTTAATAAATGTCCTGAATTAGTGCCGTTGTATATGTTACTTAGTAGTTCAATTGTTATTTCCAAGTATCAGTATTGTAGTTATTGACTATACATATATTACATCCGTTAGTGAATAAATTTAATCTATAAGGCTGCTATTCGAATGAATTTAAGTTCCTTAATATGGTGTCTTACAATCTTTTACAGCCCAGTTTACAAACGTTACTCTCCGAATATCATTAAACGTTCAAGATAGGTATCCATTAGGAGCTGCTTGTACTTATTTGCATCCTGGCATAGGTCCATGTACTTCGTTTTACTCTGGCTCATTGGCTGAGGAAGTAACTCAAAACATAAACTACTATAAGCCCTCTTTTCTTTTATAGAGACACCAAATATAGTTAACATAATACTCATGGAAAGTTTGTAACATACAGTGCAATATGTGAGTACCAACTTAAAAAGATCGAAGAAACCCATCAGGTAGAAGTTATAAAGCTGTTTCTTGCCAAGCTAGCAACTCTTTGTATATTATCCAAGGTTTTAAAGAATTTTCCAATACAGCTTATTTATCCTCTATCGGATTCCTCATGCAAGGATTTTGCAGTATGCTAGCACTCTGGTAATGGCACCATTACCTTGTAACTGCCAAACACATATATTACCCATCAACATCTTTGATAATTTTATTAATTGACATAACTCCTAAAAAAGTACAGACCATAAGGTTAGATTTCAAAATTGGCTGTATCATCAATTTAAGCTATTTTTGCCTCACAGATATGGAATTTGAAACAAATATGCACCCCAAAGTGTTACGTATGTTACATTTTTCTCATTATTCCTAAATAAATGATTTATGAAACTAATATAGTTTGATATTTTTTAATGTGAATGTGCTTACTTATTCATTTTGTTTTAAAGAATGTTTATGTTCAAATATTATGTTTCTTCCCATCTTTTATATGGTTTGAGTTGTTGAGTTTTGAACATGGTAACCCCATATCACATAAAATGTGAAATATAATTCTTTGGCTCTTTTGTTAGGATACAATTAAGTTTTCGTTCACCCAGAGGTACTAGAATTCCCTCCCATTTATTTTCCACACAATTTGTCCATATATGGAAAGCCTCACTTGTTTTCATGGGAAACATTTGATAGTTCATTCTTTGTATGTACATCTTAAGGACAGAAAAGCAGGATGGAAGTAAGCTTATGTTCATACCATTTGAAATAGTCGGTATATGTGTATGACCTTACACATGTAATACAGCAGCTTATTCCCATTTACATAAATAACACATGTTAGGGCTTTGTGTCACTGATGAATGCCTAGTGCAATTCTTTGTTTGTTTTCCTACCCTGCTTAGAATGTAGATGAACTAGTAGGAAGGGGTAACATTTCCCGGGGTACTAACACATTGGCACATTGGTAGTGTTACAATCTGTTAAACAGTGTATGACTGTAGATCTCTTTCCCCTTATTCTGGCAAATGTTGTTGACATTAGGAAGGAGCACCTTTTGTTACATACACCAGCGTTGAACAAAACTCCCAGGTTATCCTCTGCGATAGTGTTTGCAAGACTTTATAGACTGCTGCTTATACATTGTATCTATGTATCAGTGACAAAACCAACATGCCCTGCCTTTAGTGCCTGGTTGAATACAGGTTCCATCAAATCCTTGAATGTGACAGGAAACATTATTATGTTCTGTAGTATGGCATTATCATCAAAGTTATGTTCAGCACTACATCGCCAATTGAATGTTGGTTCAATGTGTGATTGCAAGCCATGCGGAAGTTTGGACTTGTCAGTTTTGGTGGAAATTCTATCAGTAGTTGACAGTGACCATGGTTAAGGACCCAGAAAGTACAACGTCAACATTATGTCCAATATAAAGAAGTTCATGCTGACCAAAGACGCTCCTTGCTCTCATCTGGATGATTACTTATTGTAAATTGGACAATTTCTTCTTGGCCTCTTAAGCCTCAAAATTTTATTAGCTTGTAGCCTTTTATGGGGTTGTGAAAGACAGATTTTCAACTAAAAGTGAGCCAATGAAGTCTGCAACAGCCTTCCTGCCAAAGTCATCAGCCTCAATAAGATCCTTAGCTATGCCAGGCTAGCAGGAACACCGAAAGTCAAAAGTACACTTCATTGTCTTCAAAACTAGAAATAAAGGTTGGTGAGGCCAACCTCTAGTACTCATTCTACTTTACATTTGAGTAGATTGAATATTTCATTTCAATGCATTGAAGAATTGTTTCAATATTTTGAGCTCTCATGTGATGAGTAATACACCATTCCATCTGTAGTATGAAGCGTAGTTCTAGCTGCTGAAGCCAATAATACCTCTTTATTGTTTGCCTGATAGTTATGTCAAAAGCATTTCTCAAGCAAAGAACCAATGACACTGATTGTGACACATAAACCCATTTTGTTCCAGAAGTTCTTTGCATCTGCGATGTGTATCAGACAAATTTATGTGTATAATCAGTCACACAGGTACATATTGTGCATAGTTGTTGTGATCGTGTGCAATGGACAATGGGAACAAGGCGTGCAGATAGAGCTGACATGCAATTCAAAGTTGTTTTCCTTGTAGCCCTAATCAGTGTCAACACCATCTGAATTATGTCCATATACCTTGCCCAGAACTGAGCTGTTTCACAGTGACTGTCTTTCAGAACTTCTGATTTGAATGCATGGCATCTACTGTTTTTTGTGAGCAAACAGCGAAGGTTGATAGATCACATTATAATAATAGTTTAAGTCACCATAAAGTAGTAAGGAGCTTCAATTTATTTCAGCCTTATAAATTTTCTAAATTCTCTGACATACTTTATAAATGTGCAGTCAGCAACTGCTATCCAGATACTCAGAATAACTTATGTATCATTTGGTAAATGTAACACACATAACAGTTAAAGCTCAAGGCGTTTATTAAATGAATACTAAAAATAGGTTAACCTTGTTAAAAGAAGTACGTAAACTTGTGCCAGCATGCAAATAAGTATTAACAGGGCTTGTTAGAGACATTAAATTGAATGTTTAATGCTATTTAGGGTAACATACGCAACATGTGCCTGAAAAATAGTGTAAGCGACCATAATAAAGAACTTTAAATCATTTTAGTAGCAACCTTACAGATTTCCTATATTCTGTGACAGATGTAATACACGAATAGTCAATAAATACCATACTGATACTCGGAAATAACGCAGGAAATACTAAGTAACGTATGCAACTCAAGACATTTATAAAATCAATGCTAAAAATATGTAACTGTGTTTTTAAGAAGTTCATAAACCTGTGTTAGCATGCAAATATGTACGAACATGTCATGGTTGAGACATTATCAGGGACGTTGAATGCTATTTCGGGGGGTAACGTATATAACCTGATGTTACGCGTTAACGCTGCCACTCTCAGAGGGCCAACATCTTTTATTTTGTGTCTTATATAATGTAGTTTTAGAAAATCATAGTGTACAAAATTCCCCCTGGGGGGAGGGGGGTCTATAGCCAGCTCAAGGCCTATAAAAACCTGCGAGTAACTTTTCAATCGCATATACGGTTTGCAAGAAAAAAGCAAAAAATATGGTGAGGCGTGTTCAAAGTCCGCCAGTATATTTTAATACAAAACTGCCTTAATTCCTAAATTAAAATATATTTTTTATTTTAGATATTTATAATAAAATGGTAATATAAGCAATAAATTCAATTTTTGTTCTATTCATGGAATCATGAATACTTCGGATCTCTTGCACATTTAACGTGAAGCCCTGACTTTGCAAGAGACCCGTATATTTCATGAACATTCCAAAAATTAATTAATTTATTAAATGGCCATTGTATATTGTAGCAAATGGCATTCTCTATCTCTAGCTTACTTTTCAAAAGCCATACATGAAAATCAATCCATTTTCATGCAGTCGAGTATCTGCTATCTGAGAGGATAATTTCGTCTCAGTATGCGGTATTAATTAAGGCCTATTTCCAGTGTTTGGACTGGTTCCATTTACCTGTAACCTGTACACGAGCTCCAATCCCAGGTTCCACAGCCATAGTAGAATACGACACGTTTTGACCCATAATAGTAACAATAATGACTGTAATGTGTGTAACACCTGTAAGTATAAGTGAGCCAGTGTCAAGTTGGTATGCGCGTCCATCGAAGCCTCAGATCAGCCTGCGCATCCGCGCATCATAAACAGAGTCTTTGATGAGCGCCCTATGGGTAGCCAAGGGTCCAATATTCTGCAGGCGGGCAACCAGGACTCTGACCAGACTGTGTGGAATAGCAGACTGATTTGAATCTTCACTGTACTTACATACCAATTCGCACCTTATGTTGGATTCCGTAACCTGTTTAAGCCAGAGTTTTTTTATTAGTTGATTTACGGGATTTTTTTTAGATTTAGGGTCGGGGGAACGAAAAAAAAATAAACTGTTAACTGGTCATTTTCAGAGCTTTTTTTTACTTATTTCTTTATTTTAATATTTTCATTTTTTTTTAATATCTCAAGAAACAGTAAAACTAGTAATAGGTAAACCAACAGTCTGTATTAAATTCTTAAATATTTTATCATATTCCTAAAAATATGGACAGGACAATCACTTTTTACAGTGTCACTCTCAAAAATACCAAGACAGAACCTCAAAAAATATAATTTTTTTAACCAAACAAATAATATTTAGAGTCGGTGGATAAAATAAAAAAAAAAATAGAAAATATTTTTTTTTCCTACTTTCCGGAAAATTACAGTAGGAGGGTTCGTAAATCAACTAATAAAAAAAATCTGGCCTTACGGTGTTTCCGACGAAGCCAGATCATCGACAGAGACTAATTAGAATATTGAAATATTGCATATGGGCCTCGTCGCGAGAAAACCTGTCTTCGGGGCTTCTGACAAAGCCAGTTTCAAACCAGTACCCTGAGCTACAGAGACTAGCTAGAAAATTGAAATTTCACCTGTTGGAAGTTTACATACGGTACTTTCGTAAAAGCGAATAACAAAGGCGCTGACCAGACTGCGTGGATGCGCAGGTTGGTCTGCGTCTTTGGTGTTCGCAAACCATCGAAGACAGTTTTTCTCGCGTCGAGGCCCAATTATAAAAAGCTTTAGCTAATATACTTTCTAGTGAGTGAATGACAAAGTCGCTGATCAGTCTGAGTGGATGCGCAGGCTGGTATGCGCCTTTGTTATTCACTAACAATGAAGTCAGGTTTTTCTCGCATCGAGGTCAATTCAGACGGCAAACTTGAATATAGCTGCTAAGCACATGTCTATGAAAAATTGTTGGTTTAATTGTTGTGTTGCATCTGAGAGAAGTTTTCACTCTCTGTCAGTTAGATACTTGTATCGAAGTTGTCCTATTTTCCATGTACAAATAGTTGTAAATGTTTCTCATGGTTTTATGTATGTATTGATTGTAAAAATACTCTCCAATGTGGCGGAAATAAAGAATATCTATCTATGTTATTAAAACAAGGTTATCGATATCATAAACTTTGTAAAGCCTTTTTCTATATTTTAACACAGACAATCAAAGATTGACTGTTAAATGCAATATACATGTAGGCTTAAAACTCTTCTGCAACTGGGCATATTGGAGCCTGTATTTTATGGTGAGTTAGCTTATAAATTCAAAATAATTGTTGGAAAGCCTAATCTTAGGGATCGATTTAAAAGTAATTAAACGTTATAAACAATAATAACATGCGACAGTTTATACGAGTAAGGTTAACCCAGTCTCGGTTTATGGTTATGGTTTCCTCTTTAATTGCACAACGGCGGGTCAGGCCTCAGACTCTGTCCTGACTGACGTTAAGCTTTCATCCTTTGGTTGGTACCTAATGCCTGTCTTTAGCTGGGTCCACTGTTGCTCAACTTGAGGTTTTCTTTAGCTCTGATTATTTGGGCCTCGTCGCGAGAAAACCTGTCTTCGGGGTGTCCGACAAAGCGAGTTTCAATACAGTCTCCTCAGCTACAGAGACTAGCTAGAAATTTGAATTTTCATCTGTAGCAAGTCTACATATTGTTCTTTCCTAAAAGCGAATAACAAAGGCGCTGATCAGACTGCGCGGATGCGCAGGCTGGTCTGTGCCTGTGTTATTCGCAACACCCCGAAGACAGGTTTTCTCGCGTCGAGGCCCATTTTATGTGAGTCGTGACAGCACTTTTCTTTGTTTCATCATCATGATCATACGAGGGGTGTTCCGAAATTATGTCACTTGCATCGGTGCTCATATAGCGGAAGTGTTTTTGTTCATTTCAATTTGCTCTGCCCTTCAAAATACTCTCCGCCAGACAGAACACACCTTTTTAGCCGGTCAATCAATTTTTTAAAGTATTTTATACTCTCCAATGGGAACACCCATCAGACACTGATAAACAGCAGATCCAAGGACATTTCTCGAATTGTATCTCCTTCAAGATAAATAATATTTAAGTTTTGGGAAGAGAAAATAGTCGCAGAGGGCCAAGTCTGGCGAACACGGAGGGTGCGGAAGGTCGGTAACCTTCTCTGACTCAAAAAAGTCAGTCACAATACGTGCCTTGTGAGCGGGTGCATTATCATGCAAAAGTCGGACATACTTAAGTCCTGTTTTGGGGCGGCGACTTTTGTAGTAGTTCTTCAATTTTCTCAGAACAACGTTTTTATAGAACTTGCCTGAGACCGTTCTGCCTTTTGGCACAGGGATTTGAAAAACTGGGCCCTTATTAGTGAAAAAATAGCATACAAAGTAAGTAAGGGTGCAAAGCATACAAATCCTTCTATACGGTTCGTATTCGTTGGACAATACTTGGGCGTCTGGCATTGTTAGTGGTCCATATTCGGTTGGCAACCTTCCGCTTTTATTCAAAATAATACACCCAGGTCTCATCACCAGTGACTACATTATCAAAAGCCTTTTTACTATATTTTGGGTACATTTTGAGAAGTTTTTTTGCCATTGTTACACGCGTCTTCTTTTGCTCATCACTTAACAAATGGGGTGTCCATCTTGCATTTATCTTTCTAACTTTTAGGTATTTCTTCAAAATAGTATGAACTCTTGTTTACGACAAGTTTGTCATTCGCGATGAATCGAACATCAGTTTTGAGCATATTTCGGATTTTTTCTATGTTACCTTTGGTCGTAGTTGGTCTAGGACGACCTGGGCGAGCAGCATCTTTCAGTTGCAAATCTAGCTACCCACCTACAAACAGTCCTGTGAGACATTTGGCCCTCCCCATAAATGTCACACACCTTGCGGTGAATATCTACAGCCTTTATGCCGAGTAATGACCTACCTTTTATATAGGCCCTAATTTCAAGAACATTTTCAGCTGATTTTCCTGTCATTTTGTGTATAGTCTAACGAATAGGCTATAAAACGATGTACACTGTACCGAGGCCAGTGAACGTGTGGACGAGATATTTACCTTTGTCACGAGCCAGTGATCACTCGGTTTTGTACATAAATTGCACGATTTCCACGAAATAAAGCACAGATGACATTATTTATGGAACATCGCTGGTAGTGTGTTATTTTGATCGAATTATTTCTCTGTGATTATCCATAGCATAAATAGAGGATCTTACATGAGTGCTCATATTTTATTGAATTTATTAAACGAGTTGGGGAAAAGAGATAAAATGCGAGGCTTGCCGAGCATTTTATCTGCTTTTCGCAACGAGTTTAATAAATTCAATAACACAAGAGCACGAATGTTAGATTCTATTTATCATATGACAAATACTTTGAAATCTGATTTTTGGCGTAGAAACGTTATGATTTTGTCATTATGTACGCAACGTTGTTATGGACGTCATAACGTTTCCCGTAAATCTATAAACCACTAGTGGTTTATCAATTTTATTGCATGACGTTATTTCACTCCCAGACGCGACGTTATATGATAAGTTAAGGAAGCCTCATGTGAGTTAAATAATTAAAATGTTTTAACAACAACATAATCTAGGACGAATGTTTGGCGCCAGTAAAACGCGTTTAAGCACTCCCTCGGTGGCTTAGGCTGTTGTCCGTTCTAAGGCGGTGGTTCTGTTGTTGTTGGTTCATTGATTAATCCCCACCCTCCCCTCTCCCCCATTGCTTTTTGTGGGGTATGTTTGTTGTCCTTTACTTGTTTTGCTATATATTACTTAGTGCCCTTTCGAGTTCTGCATTCATCATCACGAGGAAACGAGGAAGAGAGAGCTGGTTACTTTGCAGTAATTATCTTCCTGGTGTTTTGTGACTGTTAGTGTTCTGTGGCTCTTCCCTACGTTGTCGTGGGTTGGTATGCAGTTTGTGATTGTGGAATGTCCTGATTATACTCACTTACATTTACGAGCCGGCGTATGTGATTTTGGCATGTAAAGGTCACGGTCAGACTCGTGAGAGGGTCTTCTACACTGTTTGAAAAACCAATTGATGATGACTCAAACGAAAATGGAATACGACAAAATTCGTCGGACTGGTGGGCTAATGTTGTGTGCATGTACCACTATATCATGTGCTTGCTCGAATAATATGTATGGGATGGTTACCAGAACACAATTGAGCCGTGACATGTGATTTCCAACAATGTGGCATTTTGACAAGTGTTGACTCAGATGAACCTGTGCAGCCCTTTTTGCGTAGAAACTCCATATGATGTTCGGCCAGTAGCCTTAAGGTCATAGAATGTTCAAGCAACTAGCAAAGGCTCTGATCAGTATGCGCAGGCTGGTCTTAGCCTTTGCTGATGGCACATACCAAATTGTTGGAAATCTTAATCTGGCTCAATTACGTCCTTAAACTTCGAGCTAGAAGTTAAACGATTGGAGGTCCGTAAAAATTTGAACACTCCTTCAGCAACTCCAAGACAGATATCTCAAAGTTCATGAATACGCTTTTGGAGTTAGTTGTATTTGCTCCTTTGATCACAGAGGATCGATCTATTCTTCTGTGACAAGCCCTGTAATCTCATACCAACTACGCGTATATATGTTTCTCTTACCAACTAAACAATAAAAGATTGCATATAATTTGCTGAAAATAGCATCTACATGGTACGTCAGCACAGTAAATCTGGACTTCTATGCGACGGTATTACATGATCTGGGCCCGGAATTACAATGCCTCCTTAGAGTTAAGGAAGACTTAAGTTAAATATTGACTTTTCAGGATGCGAAAACTAACGTTTAAAACTTATTAAAATCAAAATAGTTTGAATTATCTGAAGATCACAATAAAATCTTTGACCACAAACAAATACCACATCGACCCAGGCAATTTATTTAGCATTTAATATGGCATGTGGAAATATCAATACTTAACTTAAGTCTAGCTTAACTTTAAGGAGGCATTGTAATTCCTGACCCAGAAATATATAACCTCATATGACAAAAGGGGCCGAGTTGGCTAGAGGCCGACTTTGCTAGGAGTCGAATTTGTTAGGGGCCCAGATGCTCAGTTACCGTCAGAACCTTTGCCAATCGCTTACATAAAGTATTGATGCAGATGAAGGCTCAGACCAAAAGTTTGATCTCAAATTTACGCGCATGCGATTACAAGGTCCAACTCTTATATGCTGACCAATATTACAATCGTCGAGGTACGTGAATATGACGAAGAAGGGCCAACGTCATAAGGAGACCCTGACGCGGGAACCCCTGTCTTCGGGGTTTGTGAACAACAAAGGCGCAGACCAGCCTGCACATCCGCGCAGTCTGATCAGCGCCTTTGCTGTTCGCTCGTTGGGAAGAACCGTTTTTAAACAATTTGAATTTTCTATCAAAATCTCTGTAGCTGAACAGCCTGATTTGAGTATGACCTGGTAGGGAACCCCAAAGACAGGTTCTCTCGCGATGATGTATCAATAATGCTTACGAGCAGCTGGAAACCATCCAGAGGAGAACAACAACGGCACCATACAGAAACTTCCTCTCTTTGTTGGTCATTTTTCAAATTCTAGGTCAGGTCTGGCAACCTAAAATTTAAAAAGCAAATAAACAACATGGGCGGGTCCCCCTACTGGATCCAGTCGGGGGACACCCCCCCCCCCCTAAAAAATTACCAAAATATAGGTTTTTTTTAACAAAACTGGTCCGGATCGTCTGAAAAAAAATCACAAAGCTACCAAGCCAGCATTCAATGTTGGGCCACCATCGGCCCGCCAGCGAAACGCCATTAAATGGCGTTTTGCTGGTGGGCCGATGATGGCTCCTTTTTGGTGGTATTTGGTCCTCTCTTTCTCATTATCTAAAAAAGCTTTGTCGTAGTTGGACCCCCTGTGGCAAAACTTTCTGGATCCGCGCATGAGCAAGTCAAGCATCTATTGACATTTTCATCTTACAGTATCTGAAAGGCGATATGCAATGGCTCAGACCAACCCACACATTCGTAGTCTAACTTTAAAAAGAAGTCAGACTCATCTGAGTTAATGAAAGCACTACATCATTCGCACGTACCATGATTTGTCTGCTAGTGTCGTCAAACCTTTGCAGTTTTGACACCGATCAAGTCCGACAAAAAGTTGGGCCGTAAATGGAACCCAACTGTTTAATCCTCGGAATGTATGTTTATGCTTTGATAGTTTCTACGCTCCAAGTTCACGGAAATAAAGAAATATATCTATCTCGTATCTTTACTATCAGCAAAATACAAACATCAGGAAAATACCCAGCATACAAATAGTACGAAAACACTGAGGTGACTTCATATTGTACAGTAGACTAGCTCCAGTCCTTAAAACAATTTTTCATCAATGTGTCACATCATATACTTTTAGCCAATCTTACTCTGATGGCTCTGTTGAGAAGAAAAAAATAGGGGATGTTTTTGTCTTCGGTCAGCTGAGCTCAGTAAAGCGTCTGTCTTAAAGGAACCTATGCTATTCCAAAATATCTGTAGTGATGCATCTTGGGCACAGGATTGCAGGAATCTCGCGAAAACTCGAGTCATGACGACAAAAGGCCCTGTGCCCAAATGCTGCATATTTAAATAGCTAGTGTCATATAGTTGCCTTTATACTTACATAAATGCATATATATTAAGCAGACAACCTAAACAGGAGACATTTTCTAATGCTTTCTTGCTGGCAATTCATTCAAAATCAAGTGCTTCTATGTAATTCGTTAAGGTTAGAAATATATAAGTATATATGCATAAGAAATTGCACCTTTATAATTTTAGGCAGTTAACATTGATTACACAATAAGCTTAATTTTCGCATTTTAGGTAATAGTTATAATAATATTAACAACTAAATTAATAATAATAATAATAATAATAATAATAATAATAATAATAATAATAATAATAATAATAACATTATTATTATTATGATTATCATATATACTACTACTACAACAACTACTACTACTACTACTACTACTACTACTACTACTACTACTACTAATAATAATAATAATAATAATAATAATAATAATGATAATAATAATAATAATAATGATAATAATAATAATAATAATAATAATAATAATAATAATAATAATAATTTTAATAATAATAATAATAGTAGATTACTACAACAACCTTCTTCAACAATAAAGTTATTATGGGAATAAATATTCTCTTACCTGAAGAATTCGAACGCAGCCCAACAACTTACGATCAACTGAATAAATCAAATATGTAATATTGCTTTATTAGAGGGCAAATTATGCCAAATTATCCTTCACTATCAACCAATAAGAATCGACTTGTCATTTAGTGGCTTGTACTGGTTTAAAAAATAGCCATGAAGAGTTCATAATAAATGTCTTGCGGAACGGGCATGCAGCGCATCTACATGGTGTTGTTCAAAAACGTTTACATTGCTTAGACCATTGGTGGCGTATAGCGGTAAGATTACTAACTCACTTATACTACTTTTAAAGTTATACATAACTGGTATCTCGAACATCGATAGCTAAAAGTATTCGCTCGCTTCAAACTAAATAGATCAGCACATGATATTTTGGTGCTTATCAGGGGCGTAGCTACGTATACGCAAAAACGCATTTGCGAAACCATTTTGACCAAAATGTGGGAAGATTCTATCACAATTCTGATGGACTTGATGTTATGTGTACAAAACGTGTGCGTAGAACAAATATTAATATTTCTAAATCCAATTTTGGCAGAATGTGTGATGATGTTGGTATCACCTCATCAAAATTTGTCAACAATAAACGCAAAATGAATGAGGGCCTGATCATATTATTTTTTATAGGAAGACGCTATTGACAGACGTCTGGCAGCAGCGAAAAGTCGAGGAAAACACCAGCGATTTATCCGATTTTTCGCTGCTGCCAGACGTCTGGAACCAGCGATTTACCCGAGTTTTCGCTGCTGCCAGACGTCTGTCACCAGCGATTTATCCGACTTTTCGCTGCTGCCAGACGTCTGGCAGCAGCCACTCCGTTTTTATAATCTACCATTACCAAAGGTTGGTTCAACTTGGCAAATGATGAGACGCCGCAAACACGCGGCGTCTCAACATTTGCTAAGTTAAACCAAACGCAAACGCGGCGTCTCATCTTGGTCTACGATTTTGTATATGTTCCTTTTTCGCATGCATATGCGTACTTTGAGTTTTAGACTAGCTACGCCCCTGCTTATCGTATATGCACAAACTACTCTCTTAGCGCCCATACTGACGTATCCAATGGAGTTAGATGTGTAATCGTTGGTCTGAGTCTTTATCTATACTTTGTGTATGCGAGTAACGAAGTCACTGGCGAATCTGCGCAGATGCGCAGGCTCGTCTGGGCATTGGCTACTTGCTGATGGAATAAATACCAAGATACCATGTACTGCCTCTATTTTGAAGAAGTGAGGATATATTTCTTACTTATTTCCCTTAACCCATATAAGCCTAGCAACCTTTTTGTGGGACCTATGCAAACAGTGCAGACCCTGATCAGACGCCGCAGAATGCGGCGTCCGATCAGGGTATCCACTGTTTGCTTACAGAATGTTCTATTGAAATGTGAATAAAATGTAAAATACTACCCAACAACCCTTAAAATGGAAATGGACTGGCCCAATTGATAACAGTGGGAAATTCCATTCGGCTTATATAGGTTAATATTCATCAAAACTGTATAGTGGTCGTTAAGGTGTACAACCGCCTGAAATGCGTATAACAACGAAATACAGCATCTGGATTCCATTGGAATCTTTAAGCATTCACCGAGAACATCCTCAAATCAATCGTGCGGAAGAGACAGAGAATGTAAAATGGTGCGTTTTTAAAGTCCCTCCGTATAGTCATTATTAAGCCGCGGCATGAGATTTCTATCAATGTAGTATGTGCGAGCAGCAAAGTCTCAGATCAGCTGCGCTTACGCGCAGTCTTATCAGAACCTTTGCTAGTCATTTGAATATTCTATGAGTGTTGCGCTACTGACTGAACATCATTTGGAATTTCTAAGCTTAAAAAGAGACTGCACAGTCGCGTCTAAGTCTACACTTGTCAAAATGTCACATTGTTGGAAATCATATGTCACAGCTCAATTATAGTAATACAGTAATATAGTAATACAGCACGAGAGCGGTATCTAAAGTTTCCACCACATTACCAGTATAAAAGTATCCAGAAAGCGTTTTTCTTGAAGATGAATCTAAAATGCAGAGCTGTCGTCGATGTTATCCTTTGATATATCTGATCTGTCTTCGTTTACATCCGTTTTAAAAGTAATCTGTCGGTAGTGAATTTTTTTTCAGATTCAAGGGAGCACAGCTCGTTTATTAAACTGACCTTTGAAGTCAAATTTGGCATGTGTGCTGCTGAATATTTGTAGTTTTAAACTGAGCAAGTGAAAATAAAATGTTTTGTTTCGTAGACGCGCGGTTGGAACAGAAAGGTTTTTGATATAATTTCCTTGAAACAAACCTTTTGAAGAGCTGACACATGTCTTATTTTGGCGTAAATTAAATTCAGTGTGCTGCTGCAGTATATCTAAACATTAAACATCTTCTCCATTAGCAAAAGAAGTCCGTAGATTCATTTCGCTCCATGAATAAATGAAAAAAAAACATCTTAGTAGAGGAGCCAGGGTTCAAAAATGTCAAAAATAAGCATTTAGGTATGCCCCCTTTTTAGCAGAATTTTCACTTGTTTCATCTTTTAGTACATAGTATAGGCAGTATGAAACCAGATATTGCACTCAATTTAAGTCTTGCAAACATACCTGTAACAGTGTGTTTAATACGTTACCCCTCATTTTCTTAAAAACAAAAATATGTAATTAAGTCTATTTAGGTAGAAGTTGAAATGTTTAAATGAACAAAACATTTATGCAATCTGTAAGAACATGCTATTCTCTACACATATTGATGTTTTTAAAAGTTGTTTGGGTCCATTATAATGTCATTTACGTTGCATTTTCAACTATACCCTTAAAAATAATGATATTTTGTTTAAAAGTTTCATTAGACAAATTTCTCAATATGTGTTTAACTTCAGGATTACATGTATTTAAAAGAGTGTTAACTGACCATTTCAAAACTGCAAATAGATACATTCTAACATAAATACTTTGTCAGTTATAAGCTGTTTAATTAGATGACCATAGATAAAACTTTATGTAGGTTTAGAACCTCTTATGTTTGAAAATAAGCATGCAATTTTTCTCTGTTAGCTTTTAAACACTTGTGATAATTGTTTTGCTATAAAGAACTTTAGAGTAATACTTTACAACATTTCTGAGGTAAATATCATTTTGTTGTTCAATTTTCAATATGTAACGTATAAAACAAAGTTGAAAACAAACAAATATTGCTGAATAGCTTAAATTATACATTCCTGGAAAGTTTATTTCATTGAAAGGGGGGGGGGGCTGTGTTTGATAGGCATAAAAAGAGCATTTGTTCCAAAAGAAGAAGTTATTAGTACTAATAGGGGAGACTTTGTATATGGTTGTATTTTTTTCTTTTAAGAAATGGTATACGAGGGCTGAGCAAAAAGTCCGTAGAATTTCTTCATAACTTTTTTTATTTGAAGTCCCATTGTCTTTAGATTTTTACATGCGTAAATATGGTCTAATATAAATTTACAAGTAAAGTTTCATAAGTCTAAATCCACTTTAAATATTTTTATTTAAACCTGAAAAAGTGAAGGGTCCACTACCCCGGAGCACGCCGTTAATTCACTGATGTTGTGCTTTAAAAATCATCAAATTTTAAAATTGTCTTATTCAAATCTACTGAAACTACATCAACGTCAAGAATGGCACCATTTAATGTTCCATAATAAATTTCCGGCATCAGTTCTGAAAAATAAAGGAATGGCGATAGTTTTTGTGAGCCCTATTGGAGGAAAAAACAGCAAAATGAGGTTTTACAGGATGTGAAAGAAACTCGCACAGCGATAAAATTCTTTTTTAATTTATGATATTTGCCGACTGAAACCTATAATTTATTACAAATAGCTAAGGAATCATTAAAAATGTAAAAAATGACAGTGTTCAAGTGGCGTGAAGTTTTAAGCAATGAAGAAAGACCTTTGCATAAGCCCAAGGAGTGAGCGTGCAAAGATGATAAGCGATAAACTTGTGATGTGTATCCTTGACGTCGTGAAAAAGACTGCATGCAAACGCTTAGAGAGCTGTATAATCCTCGTATAAAAATGTAAGAACTATTTTGCATGATCTCTTGCACATGCATCATCTATTCGCATGATGGTTGCAAAATTATTGACATTTGAGGAGCAGGAAAAAACGGTTATTGTCTGAAAGTAGTTTTTTGACGGCCAAATACGCATGAAGGTGATAAGTTCCATAACATGAGTAACATGTATGATGAAAATCGGCTTTGGCAATTCGGCTCCAAAATTAAGCAGCAATCTGCACATTAGAACGGAAAGGGCTGGAGGTCCAAGTTGCTCAGAGTTGAGAGAGATTTAAGGTTTAAAAAAGTGCGGATAAACAGGGAATCTTGTTTTGTCAAACTGTAACCACGAGGGTTATGGTCAACTCACAGTATTATGTAAAAGTCTTTAATTTATTCTATGAATTTCTGATCGACTAGAGATATAAATTATTTTACATTTAGATTTATTTATTATCGCTAATTATGAGGTACATCTAATGTGCATACATGCAGCAAAGACCATAATTATACGCTGATAGAGCGTCGTCATAACGTTAAAAATATTGTCAAATGACGTTAACGTCATGGCGTGCTCCGGGTACACTTTACATACGTTGTTGAAAGAGCCATAGCGACAAAAGTTTTCTAGCGATTTGTCTGAAACTTTCAAATTTTGTCAGGTTTGAATGGATCTTAAACATGTAAAAATATGAGTGCAACAACACTAATACTTTTGATTTTATTAACAAATTCTACGAACTTTTTGCTCAGCCCTCGTACTTCTTGACTTAAAAACAAAACACATTGTTTGCTAATTTTCTATGTTATGTTATGCAATATATTAACTTATAAAATGATAAGTCTGATGCAATAACTCAACTAGGATACATTCTTTTAAGCTTGTTCAATCAAATTTGCTAGAGTAACATATATAACTATAAATAAACGAATTATATATCATGATTATATATTTGTCTCAACCGTTTTCCATTTTCAACTGAGCCTGAAAACCTAAAACAAAATTAGATATTTTCACATTTTTTTCTTTAAATTGAACAAAACAATCGAATAAGCTATTCAGAAGCAGCCAATGCTTTATGTCGAACCTGTTTACACTCATCACAATATATAAAATAGTAAATAACATATCTGTTCTATCAAATCAGATTCATTTATGATAAAATATCTAAGAATTTTTGAAATGATGTCTGGATGTTTGAGACTTTGTTTGTTGTTGTTCCTATTGGTTGTGGGAGTTTTGTATCAGGCATTAGGTTTCTAATTTGTTTCTAGTTCAGCAATCATCTTGACAAGGACGAGAGCTTGGTGCTTCACTTAAATAACATTGTAGATGTCTGTGTTTCGTGTCCCTTCCTTAAGGTGCAGTGGGTCAGTCAGGAGTCTGTGATTTTGACATTTCCTAGTCATATTGAAAGAAGATGTTTGCTGGCAATCTAGACAGCATCACTCCTTTATGAATATATAGAATAAAATGTTGTTTACGTTACATTGAATTTAAGGAAACATAAGTCAGTGTTTGTTATCATTTATTCTTTAAGAGAGTGGCTCTGTTATGCAAATTATTTAAGCCACATCTATTTATGCATATATCAAAACTCAGAAGGTGACTTTTAAATTTTTCTAGTTATGAACTTTAATTTCAGCTCATTTTTAACATGGATTTCATTGTTTGATTAATGAAACTGATAGTCCTTTTAACTTAACACTACTTATCGTTTGTCAAAGCAATGCAAAATTTAAAACTGAATGGGCTATTCAAAATGAATTATTGCCGTTGAAATTGGGAAATCATCCATAAGGATGGGTTTTACATGGCAAGGCAGTGATCATTTCTTCAGCTGTAATTTAGGATGCAAAATATACTTTATAAAATTTCAACAGGGAGAAAATGTTTAAGCCAAATATAACTAGGATGCATTAAATTACCCTTTAAAAATTATTTACGTTAATCAGAATGTTGACAGGAATAGCAATAAAAATAGCAGTCATAAGATCAAACTTAGTTTTAGCAATTAGTGCTAATATAGCTGATGTTAAGTTCTATCATAATACCATAGCAGTCAATGGACCCCATTTTAAACAGAAGGAATCCTGTCAGTTGATTCCTTTAAATGTGCATTAAATAATAGATGAGTTGTAAACACATCCGGGTAAAGAGACAAAAAGGCATATATTGAATTATCTACTGTGCTTATAAAATAATAATTATATGGACAATAGATAATTAGTATCATTACTTACACAAACAATAGATGTACATGTTATGTTAAGAAAGTATGCATAAACTTATCAAATAGCATGTATGCATGTTTAATTTGTATGTCGCTCTTTTTGATCAATCGTCTTCATAAGAAATTGTATTTCTTTTGAGTTGTAAAAGTATCATGAAACATCTCAGATGGTGATAAAATTTTCTCTATCGCCAATTGCACTATATGTAAGTATGATACAGCATAGTATTTGTTGAGTTTACTTTCTGAAAGTATTCTTTGAAAGTTGCATAAGTATGGATTTTGTTTCTATTACATGAACTATCAATATACCATAAATTGGCATCGTTTAACAAGTTGATACATGTTTATGGGTATAAATTAGTTAGTTTTAAGGAATGAATGACGATTGTTATGATTACTTATTGTGAGTGTAAAAAATAAGTAGTGTCCTGCAGAATTAAACTAACATTGAAGCAGATTCTATCATGTATGCCGCTAAGCTATATAGCTTAAAAGTAAACGTCTGCAAACATTCTGGAATATATGATCAATCAAGTCCTATTCTAGAAAGTTTGTTTGCTCAAGGTCCTGATTATCGAAGTCTAATCATTTAGAAATGTCTACAATACTAACAATGCAGGGGAGCTTTTCCAACTTATTAACAGACATGTTTCTGTTTCTAAAGTATTAAAATGGTAATTTAGAATAAATGCTGTCCTGTTTCACTGCTTCACAAACGTGTAGAACCAGGCAACACAATGATTAAAGGAATGATCTTTATATTTTCGTTATATACGTTACCACTATAAATAACACTCTTTTTCCAAAGCGGACACGCTGTAGATACTAAAATATTATAATCTCAAGGATAGCTAAGGCGGGTGCTAAATCAGAGACAGAAATCACCACGATTTCCACAAACTTCAGTTTTGTTTCATATGACACCGATGAAGGTATATTTAATGTTCCACTTCTTGATTTGGACTTTCTTCTTGGAATATGTTACATTTTTTTAGAGTTTTAAGGTATATTTTGTGCCTTATTGTTTTAAATATAGCTGCTGTAACGAATAACTGTTGATAAATGCATATATTTGATGGCTTTTGCAATGTGTGATAGATCTGACTATGTTACTGCGTGCTTTTTATTTATTCATTGAGCTGTTGACGGTGAAAGAAAATGTCTTGTATATGCATTTAACACCATTTTATGTATAAAAAGAAGCAAATACATGGTAGTGGCACAGATTTTAAAGAATCATTTAAGCTTTTTGAAACAAATTAGTTATAAATAATAAAAAGGCATTAATTATCTATTTACATGATTCCTAAAATATATACTTAATGTCATTTATGTGCTTTATTTTCTATTTTTTTCCCTTTTAACCAAATATGATTCTGTTGAAGTTGCATCTCATTCATATTAAATGTTTAAAAATACAATATTTCAAATCTAATTTTCAGCACTAAGATGGTTGTCAATTTCATTTCACCTACTAGCTGTTTGAACTCATATACACATAACATTGCACAACAATATTGTTTTAAAAGAAAGTAACGTATACAACAGAACTTCCAGGTGCCTAAACTAATATTATTATTCTGCTATTAAGCTGCATCTAATTAAAATATCAATCATAACGATATGTAAGAAAATGATGCTAATGATAATAATACTATACTAGGAGTTTCCTTATTATCTAATGGTAACGTACTAGACTTGGCTATCGCATGGTAAATGCACATGTTCCTCAAAAGCTTACAGACATTTTATAATATATAAAGTAGCTAAGAAAATCTTAAAATAAAAAAATCTCCCTCCACACGTCTTTTGGCAGCCCATGGCCAAGAAAACAATAGTAATATATTTGAATGTAAGTAACGTATATAACAATTACATAAGCGTAAGTCATTTAAACTTATTGTAAGTTTGTTGTTTTTAATTAAGTTACTGTAAAGCAATATGCGGATAGTAGGAAATGTGACCTATCTGGTCTAAATAACTTTTCTTTTCAGTAATGTAGCCAATAGCCTACTACATGAAGCCTGCATGAGGGTAGCTATGGTTACCCCATAAATAAACATCTTTTGCAAGACTTAAAATTTATGCAATATCTGTTTTCACACTTCTGAAACACCATACTAACTGAGGATATAGTCTAAAATTCTGCTACTTTCCGGCCACTTTTTTCCAATTTTTGAATCTCTGGCTCCCCTACTACCTACCCGTTGTTTGAAAAAATTGACGCGATCTGTCTTCAAAACTGTATTCTGTGTTTAAAACAGTCGGTGTTACGGTGTGATTGTATAATAACCGCATCGATCTGTGGTCCGTATGCACTATGTACTGTCGTGCCAACCAAAAGTGACAGTGACGAAAAATTGTACTGTCGTGCCAACCAAAAGTGACAGTGACGAAAAATTTTGTTTATAATTGTTAAGTAAACATTTACTTGCACACTCCACTTGAGCTAACGCGAATCGAGAGATCACTTGTGTATTAATCCTATCCTGTGGATAGGATTAATAAACAAGTGATCTATCGAGTCTAAATCCCTAATAACTTTGTCAACAAAACATATCATCACTGTCACTCTTTGCTGGCAGGACAGTACTGCTTAGTATAAATTAACTATTTTCTCTCTTTTCTTCATTTTCAGACAGTCAAGATGATCCGCCGTTGCGGTATCGGTATTGGTATCTTGTTTATCGTCATCCTTGCACCATCAGTCGACAGTTCTCTAGTTCGCTTTGAGGAGGGACTGGGGTATGAATACAGCTATGCGGCTAATGTCACTCTGGATAAGGTGGCGACCATACACATAAATGCCAAGGTAAGCTAATCATATGAACCATGGCATGTGATTTCCAACAATTTTACATTTTGACATGTGTAGACTCAGATGAGCCTGTGCAGCCTCATGTTAAGCTTAGAAACTCCAAATGGTAATCAGTTAGTCGCTTAACAATCATAGAATACTCAAGCGACAAGCAAAGGCTCTGATCAGACTGCGCGTATGCGCAGGCTGATCTGAGGCTTTGCTGGGCGCACATACCACATTGTTAGAAATCTCATGCTCTGGCTCAATTATGTCATCATCCGACGCTTTTAGTCGCTTTGTGAAGGGATTGTGATATGAATTATACAGCCACGAGGCTAATGTCACCCTGGAAAAGGTGACGACCATAACATAAATGCCAAGGTAGCTGATCACGTGATGATGGTTAATGACATCATCCTTACATGTACATCCTCAGTCCAGCCCTCAAGAACGCTTCAAGGAGAGACTGTGGTTTGAATATGACTATGAGGCAAATGCCACTCTGGATGAGGTGGCGACAATACACATAAATGCTAAGTGGTTCTGGTATATTGCTGTCCTCGCATCCGCAGTCGAGTGGTCTCTAGTTTGCTTCAATGATGAACTGGGATATGTATATATGACACGTCGGAAAGGTGGTGTGTATAAGCTAAGGTATGTTGATCACGGGGTTTTAGTTCGAGTACAAGTATATGTCGCCGTCCTCGCATCCGCAGTTCGCTTCAATGATGAACTGAGATATGTATATATGACACGCCGAAAGGTGGTGTGTATAAGCTAAGGTATGTTGATCACGGGGTTTTAGTTCGAGTACAAGTATATGTCGCCGTCCTCGCATCCGCATTTCGCTTCAATGATGAACTGAGATATGTATATATGACACGCCGAAAGGTGGTGTGTATAAGCTAAGGTATGTTGATCACGGGGTTTTAGTTCGAGTACAAGTATATGTCGCCGTCCTCGCATCCGCAGTTCGCTTCGATGAGGAACTGGGATATGTATATATGACACGCCGAAAGGTGGAGTGTATAAGCTAATGTATAAGGTATGTTGATCACGGGGGTTTAGTTCGAGTACAAGTATATGTCGCCGTCCTCGCATCCGCAGTTCGCTTCGATGAGGGACTGGGATATGATTACATCTTTGCAAAAAGGTGGCGACAATACTCACAAATGCTAAGGTACATACACATTTATAAGTGTTGCTTATCGCATCGTCGAGGAACGAATGCCCAGGCGAATCTGCCCAAATTGTAACGTAATGTGCGCAAGAAAACCTGTTCTTCGCTGTTTGCAATCGTGTAAAACTAAGCCCAGCATGCTGAGTTATTACGACATGCTGGAATATTAAAGTTACATGGTAATCTACATGTTTAATATTCCTTTTGGAGAGCAGCCAAAGGCGCTGATCAGACTGTGCGGATGCGCAAGATGATCTGTGCCGTTGTTGTCTGCATGCATCAAAATCAGGTTTACTCGCGACGAGGCATTTGGTACGCATAATATACAGTTTCTAGTCTACCAATAAGCACGTAATGCTTGAGATTGCTTCAGACGTATCGTCTGCCAGTCGATTTGCATGAGATAACATTCATTATATGAACTTTAAAATTAGCAAAACAATCGGAAAATAAAGCCTTGTCCCATTTACTAGTCCACCTAGCATGAAAGTGACATTGTCCAATTTACTTTTTTGCATGAAGTGCTGCCAATTCGTCAAGCGACTAGTGCCGTGCCAACCAAAAGTGACAATGACGAAAATATTTTGTTTACAATTGTTAAGTAGAACATTAACTTGTACACTCCACTTGAGCTAACGCGAATCGAGAGATTACTTTTTTTTATTAATCACATCCTGATAGGATCGCTAAACGAGTGATCTATCGATTCAAAGTCCCTAATAACTTTGTAAACAAAACATATCGTCACTGTCACTCTTGGCTGGCTGGACAGTAGTAAGTATTTATGTTTTGCAGGTGCTCATTGTTTGTGTAGCAGAAACCGGTGAAACTTCTGAGATTCTACTAGAAATAGAAGATTTCAGATTCAAGACATCAAACCAACCCGGTAAATATGGGCCTCGTCGCGAGAAAACCTGTCTTCGGGGTTCCGATAAAGCGAGTTTCAAACCAGTCTCCTTAGCTACAGAGACTAGCTAGAAAATTGAATTTTCATCTGTAGCCAGTCTACATATGGTACTTTTCTAAAAGCGAATAACAAAGGCGCTGATTAGACTGCGCGGATGCGCAGGCTGGTCTGCGCCTTTGTTGTTCGCAGACCCCCTAAGACAGGTTTTCTCGCGTCGAGGCCCATATGGTGTATCTTAAGTATGTTTAGGGTCATTGGTATAAAAACACCAAGCGAGCCTAGAACCCCAAAGCTATGTGTTTGTGTTGCAACTGCAGGAAAAATTAATGGTATCAGAATTTATACACAGAATGTTAAATATAAAATAACAAAAATAAAAAAAAACACACTTCAGACTGTTTTATGCCACATGGTACATGTGTGCTTATAAATTGAGCCAATGCATGAGTTTTTCAACAACGTGGTACATGTATGTGCGACCAGCAAAGCCTCAGATCAGCCTGCGCATACGCGCAGTCTGATCAGAGCATTTGCTAGTCACTTGAATATTCTATGAGTGTTAAGCTACTGACTGAACATCATTTGGAGTTTCTAAGCTTAACAGGAGGCTGCACAGACTCGTTTGCGTCTATTCATGTCTAAATGCCACATTGTTGGAAATCACATGCCACAGCTCAATCCATATACGGGTCAGCACATGAGATTTTTGTACACGTACTTAGTTTGTCGAGCAACGAAGGGTCATGCGAGTTTCTTTTCCTAATGTGTTTACCCCTCCTTCAGGTAAATTAATTATATTTCATTTGTTCACAAACATGGTTTTATTGTTTGGTCTACAAGTAGTTTTATGATAAGTTGGCTATGACTGTAAAGCATGTTTTGATAATTATTGTAACGGGACACCACAGTTTCGCAAAAAAAGTATTGTTCCAGAAAAAAATATTATGATTACGTTTTGTCGTTGTCGTCTTAAATTTAGCTCAGTGGTAATATGGTAGACCAACGGCTGAAGTTTTTGGGGTTGTGGGTTCGAACCCCACCACAGCTTTTTTTAGCTTTGATTTTAAATATTTTTTTATGTTTTGCTGAGATTGTTTATTTTCTTGTCGTGTATCCATAGACTCGTGAGGGTTGTGCAACATGTTATTGTACGAATCTCAAATCAGGAACAACCAAAATAAAAAAAACGACGCTCTTTACAAACTATGAAAGAAACATGTCGTCAGGCTATCATCTTTTTCTGCTTTTCCTTTTCTATCACGCACGATAACAAGGACCTGACCTATGCAAAAATAGAATAAATAAAAAGCACGAGAGTAAACTTGTAACCATACATATCACTTCAGTTTTCTTGCCTAACGTCTTACCACTGCGCTAAGACGACAACGACAAATCTTAAAAATGATAGTCTAGTAAGAACAATATACACTATAAGCGAGAATGTGTGTCCACTTACAACAATTATCAAATCATGATTTGACGTCACTGCCAACTTATCATATAGCAACTGTATGTGTTCATGTTTCGACACTTTATAGTGTATTGTGTCATGAAACTGACTACATCTATGATGGCGGACTATATATTCAATCTGAGTTAGCGAAAGTTCGAGTAAAACGGAGTTGTTCTGTAGAAAATGAGTATGATGCATATTCTTAAAACTTCTAAATAAAACATACATTGTAATTATCTAAAAGAATGCTCTGGGTGTGAAGGTTTATAAATACGTCTCAACAATTACATATCAGCCTCGACATGAAAACTTTTCTAGCTTCGGGGGTTTGCGAATAAAAAAGCGCAGACCAACCTGCGTATTTGCGCAGTCTTTTAAGCGCTTTTGTTATTCGCTTACTGGGCAGTATCATATCCAGACTTGCTACGAGCGATTTTCTAGCTAGTCTCTGTAGCTGAGCAGACTGGGTTGCGTCTCACTTGGTCGGAAACCCGAAGACAGGTTTTCTCGCGTCGCGGCCCATTTATCTTTTCTAATGGAAAAAGGGGAAATGAAATATCGCTCTTTAATCGGAACTGTATGCATCCAAATTGTTCTTCGGCTTTCTCAGGTTCGAAATTATCTTCGATATTTGCCTGGTCATAAAATTTTAAATTCTAGCATTTTATAACATACAATCTAAGACCAGGACAAACCCAGTTTTCTTCTATTGTTCTATGTATGAAAACTGTTTCAGCCTTTGTTAGCATTTTGATATTGATGAAGATAAGCTCGTGTGAATTGAACATGAAAAGTGTTGGCTAGCAGGGCTTGAATTCACATTTTTGTGGGAATACCAAACAGCGAAGACCCAGACCCTGATCAGACTGCTTCTTCAGAAGCAGTCTGATTAGGGTCTGCGCTATTTGTCGATGTCTTTTTACGCATACAATGTGCTCAAACAGGCAGTGCTCTATACATTTTGCTCAAACTAGCAGGGCTCTAGTTATTGGCAGCTTACTAGAGATAGACGTCAGACTTAAGCAATTCTGCTCCTATTAAGACGCCGACTGTCTAGTGGAGAAATACCCTGTGAAACCACCGCAACCCGGTACATGTAGGTGACATTCCATGCCACTGCAGGAACAAGTTGATCAATAACGAATCGATAATCGAGATTCGAACCTGCGTTGCAGGGGTATCGTGCTGGTCAGAGCTAAGCACGCTACCGACTGAGCTATCTGGACGCCCATTTACTGTATATTTTTAATTCATTTCAGCTGACCACAATCATGACCTGGATTTCACTAAATGGTGCGTATTCATCTTTTATTTCAGCTACTAGTAGCCTGAGTTAGGGAAGTAGTATATGATTGTCATAGGCGCCATTTCATAATATACAATTATTGACTTATGTTGAGGTAGACATGGAGTGTTATTGAACAGTAAGCGTCATATTGACCGACGCGGAGCGGAGGTCAATATGATTAAATTTACTGTTCAATAACACTCCATGTCTACCGAAACATAAGCCAACAATTGTTTTATTATATAATAAATGTATGTTATGCATTTCCTGCCATTTTTGACCAAAAAACGTTCACGTTATGGATGGATCATGCGAAATTACTTGACGTTCTGACGTCACTTCCCGTAAGCCGGTCAATATTACCCGGTACCATGTACTTTGCAACGTCACGTCCGGCAAACCATGCCATATGTAGTTTTCTTGACTCGAGTGGATATGCATCTGGGCCAATCAGAAGATGTTTATTTATAGATTATATAATAACGTCATTTCATAATTAAGATATGTAAGTGTGGAGGTGATTACGGTAAATGTTCTAAAAGTGTGAACACTTCACTTGATATGTTCTCAAATATAATGTAGATTATCAGGGATGGAATTCACAAAATGTTTATGGGAATAGCAAATAGCGAATACCCTGATCAGACTGCTTCTTCAGAAGCAGTGAAAACTTGATCTAGGTCAGCACTGAATGTCGATGGCCTGTACTGTGATTTCATTTCGATGGAAAAGAGTTTGCGCTGAGAATGTTGTGTTTGATTTATCTTAACTTGACACATTTCACTTAATTCTGCAAATGCATAAAATGCCAATATTGCCTGTAGCTGTGATATATTTCTTAATGTTGGCGGAAAAACGGCAAGGTGTCTGGTAGCGACGATTTATCGAATATTATGCGTTGTATGGTTTCTAAAATCAACAGTATTTGGACAAGTAATATGTGTTGGCACAAATTTTCAGTGGCATTTTCAGGGTGGAACGTTCAGAATTATTTACTACTTTTTGTCACAAGATGGCGACTAAAACCTTTTTTTTTTGGTTTAATGCATGCGAACTGGGCACTTCACTCCGGCAAGTTTATAAAATCATGCTGCACGTGTAGACAATGTTTCGATAAAAGCCACACAATGTGAACAAGAAGTATCTTTAAAAAGATAATCAGGCTCAGATAAAATGGAAGTGAGTTTACTGATCATTCCAGGGCAGTGCCTTTGCTATACGGTTTTGATGTTGCTTACAGATTGTGGTTACCGGCCGGGTAAGGGTTGACCTCTCTGCTTTCTTGTGAGTGATGTTTCCTTGTGTGTTTTGTCACTTGCCTATGGTGTCCCTTGTCAGAAGTAATACTTCATTGTATCGATTCCTGATCTTTGCTGCCTGCTGTACAATCGTTACTCATGTCGTTGGATAAGAAGTTGTTGCTTATTTTACTTGTAAACACCAAAGAAATTGAGTATAACATTTAACATTTTTATATTTATGTTTTGTCTTTGGAAATCTCATAACTTAGACAAGAGGGTCCTTGGCTCTTATATGAGGTGACTGTTAATAAGAGTATAGACAAATGTACTTTTACCCTAAGCCAAGCTATGAATTTTGATTGATAGGCAGTTGGTGGGGTCAAAATGATCACAAAGGCACAACGGTAATTGGCTGTGAAGAGAGGCCACCAGCTTTAAAAGCGTTTACATAGTAGCCAAAGACAATACCATACGGTTTCACAGAATTCACAACTGACAATTCGATTTCTTTTCATCCGCTGACTTTATTTCTGGCAATACAGCTTTCCTGTAGCAGTGTGATTCTAAAGATTCTGATAAAATAATGTTTCATAGTAACTTCAGGCGCATACCCTATGATTTTTATATTATATACACTCTAAAAGAGGTCTCTCGGTAGTCCCTTATATGGGGTCAGGGGTGGGAAAATGGTTTTAGAGCATTTCACAGGGCCACAATGAGCACTCAAGACACACAAGTAAACACCGTTTGCTATAATTTTCTTCAAAAAACTAAATTAAATACCTTAAGTCCCTATACTTGCGCAGAGTTGCACGTACATGTATATTTGCAAGACAGGTAGGTCTTATTGTGCTCATACGAAGTCTAGGCCCAAAGGCGCATGTTATTGCTACCTCGTATTTGTTTCTGGTGTTATAAAACTGTGAAACACAACATAGATCTTGTTAGTACTCAGTCTGAATATCCCAGACCCAAAAACAGTACTTGGCTTGAAAAGGTATAGAGAATATTTAAAATAGTGAAAAAAGTGTATGAACTTTTTAAGACTTAATGATTGTTTATTCAACATATCATACCTGACCCTGGCCTTCGAGGTCGATAAAAATAAACAGTGACGTGGATGTCGCCAAAATTGAAATATATGCATATGCAAATTACTCATCCAATGAAATGGCAAGATTTTTTATATCAACCTATATAATTTTTACATAAATAGGTTCTAAGTTGCTATGAGTGCAGTTTGGGTCCCCCCAAAAAGGAGATAATGTAAGTTACCTAATCATTGCCAGATATTTTAAAAGCCCTTTTTAACTAATTGGTTTCTTAACTTGCTATCTATTGTCTTTTTACTTTAGGTTTTCTGCTGTCCTGTCAAATGAGGGCGAAGTGATCGAAACCCGTTACCCATCACATGAAAACGAAGAGGTTCTGACGATTAAAAAGTCCATCATAGGTTTATTGGCTGGAAAATATCTGGTAAGGCGATCTCCTGGTCTGAATAATGTGTTGGTTAATGAAGCTAGAATGAAACCCCGTATTGATATACCATGTGACTCCCAAATAAAAGTACATTGAATGAGCCATCAACGTTAAAGAACGTGAAATAATTAGAGTGACATCCGAGAATTGAATGACACAAAAAGGTAAACACACTTTTCATTTTCTGTCTTTCCTGAAACTTTTGAATTTGTTGAGAAATTACTTTAAAATCAAGGAAATGTCATGCTATACCCAATGGATATCGACATTTGTGGAGTAAATCTCAGAACAACTGCTTCTCGCAAACTTGCGGTATTAATTTTAGAGCGCCGAAGGTTGTGCCAATAGTCATTAAAACTCAGGGAATTTTATGATGCATTTTGTAGTTTATTGAATTTTGCGGTTGGCTAGAAAATTACCATATCTTGCAGGAAAATGTTACTCATTGGTAGAGTGCTTTATTTGAGATGGCATGATTGCTGGTTGGAGTCTCACAGAAGGCACTGTTTAGTGTCCTTGAGCAAGACACTTTATATTTTGCTTATTACTGACCCCGTGTTTACTGGTAGGTAAAATGGCAACTAAACACAAGACTGGTAAGCGTAGCTTCATATCAGTGAGTAGATATTATCTCATGTTATAATGATTTCAGTTTGGGGACACTAACAGCACCAATCGTATCTCATTTTATTATGATTTCAGTTCGGGGACAATAACAGCACTAATTCGTGGTCCTACTCTACAGAGGAACATGGTCATGAAGGTATGTTTCAGCCTATATTTACTTTCTCAGCCTGGTTCCATACTTTCGTGCAGTTTTATCATGAAATAGTTTTATGGTCATTGACCTCCTTCCGCTGGTTCCAGAAGTACTGATCAACTGCTTAGTCAAAGCTTACCTCGGAAATGTGTGGTTAGGTTACTGATCGTCTTGACATGAACCTAGCTGTTGACTGAGGCGTTAAACCACAAACTAAATCAAAATAAATACTGTTATATTAACTGATTTTAGTATACGTACTTATCGATGAGCAGCAGAGACTTTGCCACTCACATACGCAAGGTTTGTGTGTAGAAACCCCCAAAACAAATATTGACCTCAACCCTCTGGATATGCCAGCATACGCGTTTAAAGGAGGAATTTGTGCATACGTGATAAGTATTATAATCTCATATGCTGGTACAAATGTTTGTTTCAGGCAAGCACTCTTCAATGTATAAAGTTGTGCAAGATGATAGAGGTAAAACATTCCAGAAGACGCGTGTGCTTTATAAACATCCATTGGCACACGCTGATGCAAACCTTGAAAAGGTAAGATTGTCATGAAAGACTTTTACCCTTTTCACTCTGATGGATTGTTCCAGGTTTGTTGATACAATAAATATGGGATAGTCTAGTTTGTAATATATTTTTTTATTATGATGTACCCATATTTACAATGTATGTACTAAAAGATTGTTTATTATACCTCAGCAAACTGTGCATTCATACGGCGACATTAAGTGATGATCAAACAGACTGTATACAAGAGATGATTTGGGTACAAGATACAAGAAACTTTACTTTATGTTGGCTTTCAATTTTAACATATCAGACATTAGCCATCAAGGCTATTTTACCGGCAAACAAAGTGAAAGACTGTACAAGTATGTAACATATAACAAATCACAGGACAGTTGGGTTAGTATCACAGATCATATTATGTAAGATAACATCTTATGAAGATCTTTTTTTAAACTGATAATATATTTCTAGTGTTAGAATTACATATAGCATATAAAGAAAAGACACTGCTTTGCCTTCTATCTAGAGGGAAAAGATGGACGAAACTCAAAAAGGTGGGATAAAAGGGCTCAACAGAACCTGACCACCATGACGGCTGGTTTCAAGGCTCTAAGGCGAAAGACAAAACCTAGATAGTGCGCAAACAGAACAAAAGATGTGCTCAACAGAGAGCAGACCTTATCAGCTGCATATAATACAGCTATAAACCAGGCCTCCAGATAAGAGTGTGTATTGAAAAAGTATTTTCTTTTTTCTAATTCTCACCCAAAACTTATGTTGTGGATACTCAAAAAAGTCTCAATGAGACCTTTTGAGCACTAAAAACACATGTTTTAATTGATGGGTGAGAAATAAATACCAATTATACGCTTATAAAATTTCCTTATCTGGAACTATGGATTATAGTGGCACTTTGGAAGTTCAAGCAAAAAGCTTAAATTAATTTAATTAAAATAACTTAAAATGTAACTAAACAAACGAAAAGGTTAACATAACAGACAAAGTCAAAACTGAACTAAAGACAGGTAATACAAAAACTACAAATTAAACTTACACATAAAACATTTGCATGAGATACCCTCCCAGGCTCGGGTCAGTCTTCCAATTTCCTTGACGTCAGAAGTTGACCTCAGTGCATATGGGAGACTGTTTCAGACATGGTTGGCCTCATATAGTAACGATTTTCTACCGTAAGACTCTGTGTGTACTCCAGGAAGCTTAGCAAGAGTTCGGTATCTGAAAGAATAATTTGTATTTTTAAATTTTACTAAGTCAAGAGTATATCTTGGTGATAGATTATTAAGGATTTTAAATGTGTCACTGTCGATATTACGGATTCTGGTTATTTGAAGGGTATTCATCTTTGCCTTTTTAAGTTACTGTATACCAGTTCCAGGTCTCTATACTGATTTTTTTTCCATTTTGTCCATACTTGATTTGGAGCAAAATTGCTGGACTACTAGACAAAAACTAAAGTTAGATCTTACGAAGGACTTGTAAATAAGTAATTTGGTTTCAGTGTTTAAGTAGTGACTGAGCCTGCAAAAGACATTTATCTGCCTAGCTGCTTTAATACAGATATCTGAAATAGGCAAGTCAAAATTTAACATCTAATCAATAGTAACCCCAAATAGCTTTACTGAGTCTTCACATTTGACAGTATTATCATGTATTGTGAAGCTCTCACAGTCACCGTGCCCTCCTTTATCCACGACAATTGCCTGGAACTTTCCAGGATTGACCTGCATCTGGTTTGTACCAAGCCACTTCCTTATTGGTTGTGTTTGTGTTGATTTCCTTACGACCCAGTCATCAATCGTTCAGTCCTGTCGGGACGATTTCCTATCTCAGTCCTCGGTTGAAACAGTATTAAGCAGAGGACAAAAAGTCTTTCTCAAGTACACAACGCAGTGGGCTTAAATCTATAAAACAACACCCACCTATCTGGCATAAAATAAGACCACATTAACTAATTTGCCACTTTGAAAGATACAGTTTAATTTTACGAAGTTATTTCGTTTTGTGATTTTGTGACATAAATTTTATTGAAATACCAGCGTTCTCCGGCATAACAAGTTTGGTAAAATTATAATCGCTTTCATAACAAAAGCAGTGGGCATAAACATAAAATGTATTTAGATAATTATTAATTTGATTTACTACTGCAATAATCATCTACTGTATTATTATTATTAAGTAGCCTATATAAATCATGTATTTCGTAGCTTGAGATAGAGGTGGTGCTGTGTACATTTAAGTCGAATTATAGCGAAACGTTTCCATGTGTTGTCGGTAATCCTAGAAAATTATGCTGATTTAAAAAAATATATTTGTGTAGTGGATGGGTCTTGGGCTTGCCCAGGATGCATCCAATGACAACCTTAACAAATATACATTATGCATATTTATTAAGGTTGTTGGGCGAGTACAAGGCGGCAGCATTCTTCGACATATGTTTTGGTATCGAAAAAAAGGGAAAATGATTTTTACTTACACAGTCTTATCTGGAGGCCTGCACGTTCAAGAAACCTCTCAGGTTATAATTTTTTCCATGCTCAAGTCAACTGAGCAGAGAATTTGTCGGTACCAAAACTGTTTATCCATTGTACATTAATGGATAAGCTATAGTTATGATTGCCACCCACGCTTCAGCCCAACCCTCTCCCCCATCCTCCTCCAACCTCCCAGGTCTATATTATTTCTGTGTTTTGCGTATATATTAAGTATAGATGTTTTGGGGGGGGGGCTTTAACTATCACATACGGACCTCGACACAAGACGCCTTTGTTTCATGCGAACAGTACTACACTGTACTAGTAAAGGCACAAACTTGCCGGCGCGTCGGCACAGTCTGATCAGAGCTTTGTTGTTCGCTATTTGGAAAGTAAATCTAAACTTGCTTCATGCAACATTTCAATATTCTATCGAGTCTCCGTATCTGAGCTGGTTGGTTTGAGTCTTACATGGTCGATACCCCCGAAGATAGGTTCTCTCTCGGTGAGGCCCAAACATACACATGTGGTCGTATACAAGGAAGGCTTGAGCGATACAGCTCAAATGCACTGGTTTCCCTTAGCCTGGTCCCAAGGCTATAATAAATTTCTCATGCTCAACTCAGCTGAGCACCAAATTTTTACTCTGCTCATAAATGTTAAAATGCCAACAATAGTTGGCATTTTAACATTTATTAGCATGATAAACACAATATATGAGAGACTTTAAGCAATACACTCACTCAGTTGTAGATATTTTAGTTTCTATGAGCAGTTGAAATTTCATGCTTAGTTGAGTTGAGCATGAAAAAAGTTTTATAACCTTGGTGCCTGTGTATAAGCCCTACTCATATGATATGTCCTTTATCAACACGACTGTGGCATTTACCCATTATATACTTATGAATTATTCAATATAGGGATCAAACAATTTTTTCTATGCATTAACATCTGCTGGACCCCGAGGGTAGTGTTGAAACCCGAGCCTGAAAGGCGAAGTTTTTAACGACCCCGAGGGTTACAGCAGACTTTAATGCATCAGAAAACCATGTTTGATCGTTATTATTGCATAAAATCATTTTGTCACTTGAAAACTTTGGAAAAAAGTTTCGAAAAATTCATTTTTGTATTACGTATTACTATAATGACGCGCAAAACCATGAAGGAATCGTAGGTTTTGAAAACGCCTGTTCCAGAGCAAAGATTTACGTCATCTTAACATCACTAAATTACGTTCATTCCTATGCGCGTTACTGTTGATGACGTCATTTTTTTATGACTGCCTAGAATGCGTATATGTAAAGTACAAAAGCCGTGCATCAACAGCACGTGAATTGCCTGATTAATACATGGGTTTTTGCCGGTTAAAACATGGCTGTTAATAGCGTGCGACACAGCTTTTTATGCAATAATATGGTTTGATATAATGAGCCGAGGACGGTCCATTGTACATATCAAGGGGTGACACGTTACAGTTTCCAAATTTAGATTTACTTCAGCCCTTGAAGATTGTTCAGTTTTATCTTTTTATAATCCAATGCAGACCCTCATTGAATACCTGGTTCTGTGGCATTACATGTATATCTGGGTCTTCACTGTTTATCAAAGCGACATGTTTAACACACCGGGTAGGCGGCAAGCGAAAACGCTCCTAACAAACGACGAACGCGGGTCAAAAATCGTTCGAAACAGAGTTTTCGATTGTCATTCGTCGCCCGACTGGCGACAAATGGTAATCGAAAACTCTGTTTCTAGCGATTTTTATCTACGTTTGTAGACAGTTTTAACTTTTTCGATTTCCGCCTATCCGACGTGTTTAAGGGATTCCAGCAAACAAAGATATATAGATACGCGGGCAGTGAACGCACAGGGCGACCCGATCTTATTTGCGCACACGTGTCTTTTACTTGCATATGCTCCAAAGGCATTTTCCTGCATCACGGTGTCTATAACTGCCAATGGTTTTGGAATTATCTTATAATTTATTGCTTTGAAAATCTTTTACCAGAAGACATGGTTTGCGAACAAGCATAAAAATGAATTTGAAATTGCAGCAAAATTACCTATTATATATAATTTATAGCTCTGAAATTATTTAGTACCCAGTAGATAAACTAACAGAAAAATAGTGAATTAGGAATTGCAACAAAATTACCTCTTTTGTATAATTTATAACTCTGAAATTTTTTATCCTGTATAATTAGTGAACTTTTAGAACTTATACTTTGTATTAACAGATGATTTATAATTGTACAATTATCTTTCTGAAATAAAATATGTTTAAACTAACTTTTAGAACTTACTGCACAAATATCTCTATTAATCAGGTAGTGCATGTGTTCGAATGCACTTAATCAGAATCAGAATTTGTCCAGCCTTAGATCGTTCACCTAATAGATTATTAAGTAATCTTATTTTCAATTTGAATGGCAAATGAATTTTCATTAATTTTGTATATATACATTTTCAATATTTACGGTAAATGGCAATAATTGCAGAATAATGTAAAAAAATAATAGACCTCACGAAATACAATAAACTTACATGGTTCTCCGCCTTATTGAGACTGTTTAACTCTTTGCATGGTGGGTAATTCTTCGTGTTTTGTTACCATCTGTTGACTTTTTTCAAAACAAACTTTACCAGACCATTCTGTCAGGAAACACCGTCAGAGTCCAAAACATTTTTGATCAAGATAAGGGCCGACGTTGTGTCGGTCCTAAGCTGGGTTTAAATTGTTTGCAAAGGCTATCCGCATACGGCAAAATTTGCTGCTAGCAATGGAAGAGTGAATCGACAGGTTAGTGACTCTCACACCAAACTAGCAACGGCTTAAGCGTCAGTCTTGGTGTCTCGTGATTGTTTTGTGGCTCTTTCTCTCGATGCCACTGGTTTGTCTGCAGTTTGTGATGTGTTTTATCTTGATCATACTCACTTACTATTTCTGCTTGCTGACAGAAGCAAATTGTCCGAGGACTAGAATATGAAAAATATAATCGCTTTACTGATGAACAGGAAGAAGTTTTACCAAAAAGCGCAGCCAAATGCCAGCCTTTGCAATTGTTGTAAATAATCTAAAGCATCATTGGCCCTGTGGAAATAGAGGGGAACCTTAATTGAGTCCAATGCGCATGTGCCCAATTAAAAGATCAATATTGCTGCTACGTTCGCTGGAAATGTACAAAATATGAAACCTGTGCAATATTGCACAGGTTTCATATTTTATTCATTTCCAGCTGTTGTATATGTTTAAGGAAACCGGCGCACACTCTTTGTCCAATCCCTGACATCTTTTCTTTTTCTCAGACAACCTTTATCGATGATAATTTGGGAACCATACACACTGTCAGCATGAGTGAAAACACCACAACATTGCACAAAGCACCGATTGGGTAAGTAAACTTCTTGTAATAATATCATTCGTTCCTAAAACAAAACAAAACAAGTGGGTATGGTCGGAAAATTCCACAATTACAGATCAACCCACGGCACCACGAGAAAGAGATACAGAAAGTAAGTAATTTTGCAACGATCAGGAATCGATACAATCAAGTACCACACCTGACTCAGGATACCAAAGTGGAAAGTGACAAACTCACAGTTAGACACCACAAACAAGAGCCAAGAGGTCAGTCCTTTCCCAACAGATGACCACAAGGCACATATAAACAGACGCGCTTAAATGCATAGCAAACACAACACAGAAAAAAAACATAAAAGATCCACAAAAGAAGTACCTCCTTGGAACGGTCAGTAAAATATTTTAGTAGAGGGCTTAAACCGGTTTCACGGCGCCAACCTCACCCTAAATTCAGATGTGGATCAAGACACATAGATATTTGATTTGCATGAAATACCCCTAACTTATCAATGCATCATCTCATAGAACATATAAATCAAGACATAACAAGGAGATACAGCAAATATAAGGACTCAACAGTAAATAAAACTGAATACCGGAGCAAAAGAAATGCATCAGGTAAACCCCCGAGGGCCTGACAAACAGCCAAAAAACATTGACAGCCATACAACAGCATGAACACAATGAAGTAAAACAACAAATTCTCTCTTCCTCAGTTTGTAAAACCAGAGACGGTAACAGGACCTTCATCACAAAAAAAGGACAACAGAAAACTAGGGTGCAATGGAAGCAACAGCACTGAAAAATTAAACCATCAACAAAAGCAACAGCTTTTATTGCGCAGATATATAGCTACAGCTACATTGGTATACGCATACATGTAGTCGTTTAAAGCTATTGTTAGCTCATTCAAATAAATCTACTGCGCAAATATATACGTTTGTAGCTACATTTGCATAAGCAAAGTTGTTTAAAGCTATTGTAAGCTCATATTCAAATCTTGTTATTGCGCAAATATATAGCTACATTTGTATACACATAGTTGTTTAAAGCTATCTCTAGCTCATATTCAAATATTTGTATTGCGCAAATATATAGCTACATTTGTATACGCATATATGTTTAAAGCTATTGGTAGCTCATATTCAAATATATTTATTGCGCAATTATATAGCTACATTTGTATACGTATAATTGTTTAAAGTTATTGTTAGCTCATATTCAAATATTTTTATTGCGGAAATATATAGCTACATTTGTATACGCATAGTTGTTTGAAGCTATTGATAGCTCATATTCAATTTTTTTATTGCGCAAACTTATAGCTACGTTTGTATACGAATAGTTGTTCAACGATGTTTTTAGCTCATATTCAAATATTTTTTATTGCGCAAATATATAGCTACATTTCTATACGCGTAGTTGTTTGAAGCTATTGTTAACTCATATTCAAATTTTGAAGTTCAAATGCTGAGCTGTTATTAATCTGGGATTGTTTTCTAAGCCATTGAATATAACACACATGATGTGGATGCTCGAAAGAACCGACTCAATGAGACGGTTCTTTCGAGTACCCACAGCATACGGCTTGGCTTAGAATAAAAAAAATATCCTTTGAAAAGTATGGAAAAAGATGAACGTACAATCCCAACAGTTCTGGGAAAAAGAATTCTTCTGCATTCAAAAACTTACAAAAGTTAGATACAGTAGAATATGTATCACGAGATTAAATAGACAGGGCAACAACTCTCGCATCCCTAACACCGGCTACAAATACCCTACGACAATATCAATAATTGAGCAAGTGCAAGAGATTTCCAACAATGAGGCATTTCGACATATGTAGACTCGGACGAGCCTCTGCAGCCTCCTTATAAGCTTAGAAACTCCAAATGATGTTCAGTCAGTAGCTTAACAATCATAGAATTCTCAAGCGACTAGCAAAGGCTCTGATCAGACTGCGCGTATGCGCAGGCTGATCTGAGGCTTTGCTGGTCGCACATACCACATTGTTGGAAATCTCATGCACTGGCTCATATTATATGCATTGATATTGGGAGAAATTCGCCGACAGACAGCTGTTACAACATTTAAATACTCTGGAAAAATGGATCATTCAGAAATTTAGAGAGCCTTCTAAAATTGAAAATATCAGATTCGGTTATTGAGCTGGTCATGAGACGGAATATGAAAGTACAGCAACACTTTAAGACCCAGCCCCCCGATAGCGCCAGGATGAGTGGTATCATACTTTCAACCAGACCACACTACTCACTTAGGACGAGTAAATGAAATAAAATATCAATAACATATATGTTTTCCCCATCCCACTTCATAGCTGTACAAGATTGTTTGACTTAAGCGGACTAGAAACGCCTAATTAGCCAATTAACAAATGTTTTGCAATGCACTTACAATATGTATGTCATGCGAAATTAGCTCGTTTTGGCTTGGTTTGTTGCTTTATTTCCTAGGCAACAGCTATGGTCATGTCGTAACGGTCAGTTCACCTAACCAGACTTTTTCCCAGGCAAGCTTGAACAAGCGGTTAACCAGTACTTCTTGCACTTAATTTCACTTGTAACTGACAACAACCCTTCTTGAATGAATCAGCGGAAAGGAGGAGATTGACCGTAGAAATTATCCACGAAAGTATGGGACTGGGTCGTATTACTTGCTATAAAACATAAAATAATTCTTTGATGTCGATTTAGCTAATTGATAATAGACTCAAAGTGGCGATAAATAATAAGAATTTGCTTCGATAGATAATGTAACTATAAAAAAAAACAGAAATAATACTGAATTGCACCATTTTGCGGACATAATTAATATCATAAAAAGGAAATTTATTATACATAAAATTAAAGCGCTGAAAATTTACAAGTTAATTGTGCTCACCGTAGAGAAACATCTGAAGGCCGTATCACCTTTTTGGACTTTTGCTGTACATATAAAATACCCCCAGCGAACGCTTGTCTTGTTTATGATATTTGTAATGTGGTAATTGTCGAAAATTACCTCTATCGCTTTCATTCTTGAAATTTATTACCGATTGCAAATCACTATATGCAGAATAAATAAAAATGCTGCAAAGACTTATGATATTTCAGTTATTAAAAAGAAAACTTTGAATAGGTTTAATAGACCAATATGACCTAGTCACGCTACACCGTCACAATAACGCCGAACCAAAGAGGTTTAATATTTTTTTATAAATAAATAGGATGTTCATGGAAAAACGTTCATTGTCCATGATTATAGTGAAATTAAATTTATAGGTTGTCCTCATTACCGTAATTTCAACTCGAAATATAGGATACATTCCTTAAACAGTACATACCCCTAAAACGATTATTTTCAAGTTTCGGAAAGGTATCAAAACCTGTTTAAAATTGGAAGTTATCAAAAATACGCCATATTCTCTGAATCCAACTTGTATATCCACATATAATTTGGGTCTCGATGCAAAAAAACCTTCAGGGGATTGGGAACAACAATGGCGCAGGCCAGTCTGCGCATCCACTCAGCTGCCACATATATTGATTAACTTTACACTTCATGGGCGAATCCAGAGAGGAACAGGGGATCCGGACATCCCCTGAAAAATCACAAAAATATAGGGCTTCTTAGCATTACTGGTCCGAATCCCCTGAAAAATCACAGAGCTACCAAACCAGCATTCAATGTTGGGCCATCATCGGCCAGCCAGCGAAACGTCATTTAAATGGCGTTTCGCTGGCGGGCCAATAATGGCCCATTTATAGTAGTATATGGATCCTCTATCCCTTCATCAACTAAAATTATCTTGATCCCCTCTGACAAAACTTTCTGGATTCTCGCATGCACTTTATAACTAAAATAACTTGAGGCTAACCTTTGGTCAGCGATAAATATTTAAACATTCATACCGTAGTTATTTTCTAGATCAATCCATACGAATGGAACATAGGGAGCGCAGTGGCTCAGTGGTAGAGTGCTTGACTCGAGACCGAAGGGCCGCGGGTTCAAGCCTCACCGGCGTCACTGCGTTGTGGTCCTTGAGCAAGACACATTTATCCTAGCTTAGTACTAGTTCAACCCAGGAAGACCCGTCCCTGTTTAACTGAAAGATTGTTGATGGGGCGTAAAGAATCAAATTAAACAAGCAAACAAACAAACGAATAGAACATAGATTTTAAATCAGTTCAGTTACACTAAGACAAGTAGCAGTTCAGCCGCCACTTAATTAGATGTTAAGTAACGCTTATTCCCCTAATACACTTCATTCGGCTTACTAAAGCCAGACTCAACTTACAATAAAGACAACAAAACAACTTCAAAATTTAAAAATTACATTTTGTAATTGGTAATAGCACTTGGACAGTCGACTGAACATAAAAGAACGGGCTACCGAATTCCAACGTGGTCTTAAACCATTGAACTAAAGCCTTGACTCGAAATAACTAAATGAACTTTGCAACTTTCGCTATATATTACCCTGCTAATATAAGAAGCTTTCCACAGAATTTATAAGACTCAAAGTCCAAGATTCATGGAAACTGACAATCTTTCTTCAACACTATCCTTAATATAACCGTCCTTTGCATTTTCACTGACCCAGCGGCCATGCCGTTTGAAAAGTCTGTCTCTCACACCGTTATTAGCCGCACTGCTGGCTCCCCCGGATCTAAGGGAATGCAAACAGTACATTTTCACGCCACTGACATGGGGTTTTAGCGCATCCAAGAACAAACACCTTAAGTTCGTGTAGGACATTTTCCGATTAGTTTTTCGCACTTTGTATCCTTGTTTGGTCAAATTCAAATTACAAAATAAGTAGTCATCACCAGACAAATTTCCCCACTGAATCAGTTTCTTACAATTATCCACTGGACACAATAAAGACCCAGTTTTAGCTATAACGACCCAAGCGCCATCCCTGTATTTGTCCGTTTTACTGCATTCAATGAAAATGGTCATGTATGAAGAATAAAATAGGATATCAGAAATACGAATACCCAACAGTTCTGAACTTCTCAAAAAACCAGCATACGCGATTAAACAAGCGCAAATCATTCTCTGTGATTTGAGATTGTTCTCCGTAAACAACTTTAAATATAAACTTGTCAAGATATCTATAGTGACAGGTTCTTTCTTTTTTATAGGTTTAGACAAAATACGCTTTGATACCTCTAAAATATTAACTACCAATTTAGAATTTGTTGGAGATTCAAAGCCATACAAATCATGAAACCATTTTATGGCATAAAATGCAGTAATAATAGGGCCTGGTGAATTTGCTGTCTAAATTAATGATGCTAAATAAATAGCAACCGGAAAAATTTTAGCTGGCAAAATGTCCCCACTCCCTAATTCATTACACAAAGCCCATTTATGAAAACGTAAAAACGCACTTGAATACTTCTTATTCGTACTGTCGGCCCTTGACTTCTGTAAAACATCTGGGAGCAGGTACACTCTGTCAGCCAAAACCTCCGGCAACTCCTGAATCTCATCAGCATGAACCTGAAAGAACACACGTACAACCAAAGGTCATAATAAGCTATCTGTTACTGCACTCATATGAGGCTGATACGGTATTTCATGATGAGAGTACACAAACGTATTATCTCATCCCAACGCTCATAATCTACCATCATAAAACAGGTTAATAAAGTTTTTCTTTACCAAATTCAATGGATTTGATATGCATACATATACATTCACGCATACATGCATTTACATACATACGTATCTATACATGTACATGCATTCGCTTACTATGGTAAACCTCAATAAATTTATTTCTATATTCCTTTATTATAAAAACAAGCATATGTACGGAATTATAATGCCTTATGTTTGCATTACCGCATATCTACTAGTACAAAACTGATTTCCTTACTTCTAGCTGATACCGCCATAAAACAGAACAATGATGGCGTAATTAAAACAATTAATTAACTCTTACTTAAACATAGTTTAGCTTGTACTGAAATATAGTGTCTCATAAGTAATACAACATATCTACTAGAGCAATACTGCTTTACATTTCATACTTCCAGCTGATACCAGCATGTCTCATATTTGCGATACCGCACATCTACTGAAGCAATACTGATTTTCATACTTCCAGCTGATACCAGCCTAAAACAGAAATTCGCGATACCGCAAATCTACTGAAGTAATACTGATGTTCATACTTCCAGCTGATACCAGCCTAAAACAGAATATTTGCGATACCGCACATCTACTGAAGCAATACTGCTTTTCTTACTTCCAGCTGATACCAGGCTAAAACAGAATATTTGCGATACCGCATATCTACTGAAGTAATACTGATTTTCATACTTCCAGCTGATACCAGCCTAAACAGAATATCTGCGATACCGCACATCTACTGAAGCAATACTGCTTTTTATACTTCCAGCTGATACCAGCCTAAAACGGAAATAAAACATTTCATATTTGCGATACCGCATATCTCACGAAACAATACTGCTTTTCTTACTTCCAATGATACCAGCAAACAATAGAAAACCAGGATACCCTTTTTTTTTTTTTTTTTTTTAAAAAAACATTATCAAAGCCTACCAGCTTTTATCCATACATCAGTTATTCTATTATAATTTAGATCTAGTAGCGCTTCCGTTTGAAAGAAAAAACGACAGAAAAGTGCACTGAAAATACAGGTTCATAAATACTACGCTACGTTTACATATGCACTTAAATTACCCAAGCGGGATTTACTAATATAGAGACAACCGATTCAACTGACCGATTTCTCGACCTTACACAAATAAGCACGTGCACTTCGTGTGACCTTGAATGTGCTTTCATTGAACAAATATGTGTACAGTGTATTCAAACAAGTAGTGTTCAATGCGTTTGGATTTACATTCACTGGCAGAAAATGGAATGGACAGAAATAAACTTTAAATGCAGTTCAAGGTTCCTCCTTAGAAGCAACCGTAAGTAAGCACAACCCTTTTTACGGGAAAGGAATTTTCCAAAAATTTACTTCCAACATATGTCAAAAACCAAGAAATACTCTTTCAGTCTTCCCCCCCCCTTTTTTTTCTGGTGCAGACTCAGATGAGACCTCGTGTGGCATTTCATCTGGGTCCTCACTGTTTGATCAAATGTTTCCAAACCTCAAATCATAAATATCCCGGTACTGCTGTGACATTCCTGAAGTCAACTTTAAGCGCTAGCATACGGAAATGCAAATCAATATTTCCAAAAATGCCTTTACCACTCTTACATTTTACATAATGTTGTTTGTCAGTTGGCAAATCAAACCAATCTACTATTTCATTTATGAATGTGCCATTAGGGCACAGAAATGGCCAAAATACTGCAGACCTCCAACATGGTACTACCAGAACACCACACGCTTTATCAGTGATAAGCTTTTTCACAACCCTGTATACGACTGAAATAGGGGGTACAAACAATCCAAACTGGTCACCCCAGAATTCTGCAAATGCATCAACACCTCTGCAGGATGGATTCCAAAATCTTGAATAAAATTTAGGAAGCTTAGCATTATGCTCAGAAGCGAACCAGTCTACATGTAAGTTGCCAAACCGTGATTGTATAATAGACAAAATATTAAAAGAAATTCCCCAGTCATCAAAATCTATTATTCTTGACAAATAATCAGATTTTTCGTTTTCAGATCTTGGAATCCATTCCATTTCAAGAGAAATTGACCTTGACATACATAGATTGAATATCTTGTAAGAAATATCTTGCAAATCCCTATTCATTGAGCCCTTATTAGCTATACTTTTGACCCCCTGATTGTCTGTGAACCACTTTACTCGCTGGTTTGCGAGAAAATGGCTTAAAGACAGCAAAACACGATAAACAGCTACTAATTCTCTCCATGTTGAGGATTTCAATGATTCTTCCTCTGACCACATCCCATGAGAAATGCCATTAATAGTACTTACTTCGTACCCAGCAAAACCAGTTGAACTGGCATCAGAATAAAAAATTTTGGTGCATTTATGCGACTCAAAAATATCTTTTGTATTTAAAACGGACAAATTGTCTTTCCAGAACAACAACTGTTTACAACTTTCTTCACTCAATTGTATGTAAGATTCCCACGAATTAGCATTTAGGATATCCAAACTTAGATACCTAGACATAATCTGAGAAATGTGGCCTAGAACAATGGACATTGAAATAATTTGTCCCACTATGCTTGCAACCCTTTTATCATGAACTTTTCTGTGTTTCTTAACAGATAAAAGAATTTCAGAAACGGAGTTTTTGGCTTTTGAAATTCTTCGATCTGGAATAAAAAGCGTACCATGCAATGAATCTAAGATAACACCTAAAAATTCTAAAATTTGAACAGGAATCCAAACAGACTTCGTAGCATTTGGGACAAATCCAGACCTCAAAATATCGTTTTTTATTTCTTGACTAAGATTCTCTGCTTTGTGAAAATCCTGTGCACAACCAAAGCCGTCATCTAAAAACATTGTTACTAATTTCCCTTCACCCCTCCATTTTGCTACTAAAGGCCTACATATTTTTGAAAAAACATAACAGGCTGATGATAAACCGAAGGGTAATACGAGAAATTTGTAAAATACCACATTGCCTTCTTTATCAACCCAAGAGAAACCCATAAAATCTGTGTGTGGGTAATATAAGTCAATAAAATGGTAGGCACTGGTTAAATCAAATCTGATCATGTGAAAACCTTGCTGCAAGTAGGCTAAAGCTTTTTTTATGTCTTCATATTTTACAGACTGTTTCCACAAATGTTTATTCACTACACGCAGATCAAGGATTAAGCGTTTCTTACCAGAGCTATGAGCAGAAACAGTTAATGGATTTACAACATAAGGGGCATCTTTACATTTTTCTATTAACGCTCTATCTAACAAATCAGTGATAGCCTCAGAAACAAATTCAGGTTCCAATAAAGCAGACTTGTTATTTTTACAATAAGTTTTGCATGGCTGTGAAAACAATGGAATTTTGTACCCGTGCTCAATAGTATCGAGTACAAAATCACTGCTTCCAATGCTACGCCAAAATGGCAAATGTTTCTTTAGCCTACCCCTTACTATAATATTTTTCTGGCCTTGTTCGTACTCGTAATACTCATGAGTAAAACGTAAATAATCATACTCATCTTTGATAAAATCTTCGTTTATCTGTGTACCACTTGAGCTGCTTTGTTGAACGCTGTTAATCGACTCACTTTTGGCCCCCTGTCGCCTGCTCTGTTGAGGCTCTTGCAGATATTTGTCTTGTGTAAGGGCAGTTTCTTCGGAAATGGGAATACTCCCCGCAGGCATAGCAGGGTCCTGGTGCTGGTGACATCCCTGACATGTTGAAACCGTTGCCGCCGACTGAGTTGATTGATGCTGTGAATTGGGGACGAAAAAGACCGCGTCCCCGGCCTGTTGGTTGAGATCCAAACTGCTGTTGTGGTAAAACGGGTGGTAAAACAACTGGAGCGCTGAAGCGATGGGTAGAAGAAGCATTGTAGGGGCCACCACCCCTACTCTTCGAAGATGAACGTTTAAGCTTGAGTGCTCTCCCTTCGGCCTTGTGAATTTTGCTTTCGTCCTCGCTGTCGCTAGCCACAGGGTTGGCTTCATATTGCCTAACGGTGTCCCACTCACCAGTGGAAGAATCAGCAATGCGAACTAGCTTATTTCGCTTGTGAAGCTTAGATGACAATTCCTCAAGCTCTTCCTTACAATGGTCGAGCTTACCGTTGTTTATGGCCCAAATGCACTGTTTGACACTGTCAGCCAAATCACTGTTGAAGTCAAATTGCACTTTATTCCCTTGGAAGCGCCACTTCAAGTCTTTTTCTGTCTTCAACTTTTTGACCTCTGAAGCAAAAGTTAAATTTGTACCGTGAACAGCCTCTTTCAAATTGCTGAGCTCAGATAGTATGACATTCAGTTGTGACTTCAATTCCGTAGAAGGTTCAGTGTTGCCCCGCTGTTCACTGTTGATAACGCAGTCTTCCATTACAAAATATAGGTACACGTGGCACGCCCAGATAGTCGCTCAAACCAGTAAAATCAATGCCTAGTTTACCGTCGCACTGTCCAAAGCTGAATGGCTATTTTACATCAACTCTCACGTGCATTCAATCGAAAACAGCGCCACCTAGCGCTCATTTCGATTGCTCAGGAGAAATTAATTTTCTTCTTATTCATAAATTCAAACGCAGAAAATTACATTTCTACAATGTTTTATGTCAGAGCTATTTTATATGAGTTACGACATGTACACACTTTTGAGCCACAACATGAGATTTCAACAATGTGGCATGTGTGACCAGCAAATGCTCAGACCAGAGTGCGTATACGCGCAGTCTGATCACAGCCTTTGCTAGTCGTTTGCATATTCTATGACTATTAAGCTGCTGGCCGACCTGCATTTGGATTTTTTAAGTTTAAAAGGAGGCTGTAAAAGCTTGTCTGAGTCTACACTTGTCAAAATGCCACATTGATGTCGCGTCTCAAATGTATATAGATACCAGGAATAGCTAAGACGAGCATCTGCTATATCACAGTCTAACCAGAGATTTCACTGCTAAGACAAAACAGACAAATCAGCTCATATCGAATCGTACAAAGAACTAGATATCTAGCACATGTGCATATACACTGTAAACAATAGATTGGCATAAGTCCACTAAATGTATATAGATACATTTATAATTATATTTAACAATGAAAAAAAAATCATCTTATAAAAATTCTATCCTCCCTGATATTCAAATTTAGTGATGTCCAAGCGAAGAACTACTCCAAGTAAAGTTTATAAATTGCTATCTTAGAGAGTATATCAATTTTACTACAAAAATGGCATTAGAGACTGGGGCAAGTCTATGTAAACGTGTGTAGCTTTACACCAATTCTATGGTAGCTGAACTGCCATTGACATTGGTGTAACCTTTCTACTGCTTTACCTATGCTGTGTTAGATTGTATTGCTCCGGAGAATAACTACAACAATAGCCACAAGTTGAACGGTTTATTATTAGCGCTGGAGAAATGTTGGCCTCAAGTTGTTGGAGTATACTTTAGGGAATAAGGTGGAACTGAGAAAAATCAGGCAGGGAGACCATAAAACTGATTATTTACACAGATCATTCTGATAATAGATCTCATTACCAGATATCAACTCAAGCTGTGAAATTTACTGCAACAAGTTCTGACCAAACTATACCTGTCTATAAGTAACAGAGTCAGTGGTCATTTTATCTTCAGCGCAAATTTGAAATAAGGCTCATCTCTTGTTTACTAGTGTCGTCTGCTGGTAACCTTTGCAAACAGTTTGACTCAGATGAGGTCCGGCAAAATGAGGTTTAACTCTTGCCTACTAGTGTCGTCTGCTGGTAACCTTTACAAACAGTTTGACCCAGGTGAATCCTGACAAAATGAGGTTTAACTCTTGCCTTCTAGTGCCGTCTGCTGGTAACCTTTCCAAACAGTTTGACCCAGGTGAGTCCTGACAAAATGAGGTTTAACTCTTGCCTACTAGTGTCGTCTGCTGGTAACCTTTGTACACACTCAAGCATGTATAAACATCCTCTGAGAGATAGACCACTATCCAGTAGCCACAGCATCTGGTATTTATTTAACAAATGGCCTATAAAATACTGTTACTGTTAGGAAGCTAATAAACCGTCTTCTGGGCTAAAAATAGTAACCTTCAGCTGAGGGACTTGTCTCACCTTGTTCCCTAAAGTAAGTAGACAAGTAGGTGTAAGTTTACACCAAAAAGAGGTAGCATCCCAGCTGTCACCTTTTTTTGTTAGCTTACACGTATGGTTCACAGTGTTCCTTCAAAAATGACTAACCGCTAATGGGATTAGTACTGACTTAATGGGCCATACCACACCGGACAGGCGGCAATCAAAAACACTAACACTATCGACGTAGATAGATCAAAAACTGTTAGAAACATAGTTTTCGATTGCCATTTGTCGCCAGTCGGGCGACAAATGGCAATCAAAAACACTGTTTCGAGCGATTTTTGATCCACCTTCGTCGATTGTTTAAAGCGTTTTCGATTATCACCTAATATATCCGGTTTGGATTGTTTTTGTTTAAAATATCTGCACAAACAATTGTCAGATTTGAGGTCGTTAGTTACATGAGAATTGATTTTCTCTTTTTCAGATTCGATCCTTATTTTGGCATGCGTAAAGCAGATGCAGTGAATGACTTCGACAACGTCGGTAAGTTGTTTTTCAAGATGTTTCTTCATGTTGTTGCAACATATTGTGTTTAACTGCCACTTTTATTTCGATAAATATGTTGCTAAAAGGGTATCGTTTGGAAGCAAAGACTGCACCAAAGAACTGAAACTAGAGTGTGCATATTTCCTGGGCCAGACAAGCTACTTTGTTTTAAAGGATAATGCCACTATATGGGCCACGATGCGAGAAGCCTGGCTGTGTTGTATGCGAACAACAAAGACACTGAACAGCAGACTGTACATCCGCATAATTATGCGAAATTTCGCGAAAATAAAATTCTCGCGAAACAACGAAATCACTCTACTATTTACTGATTGTGGTAAATCATGCCCTACTCAGGAATTTTTTAACGTCCTAAATATGTATTTAAACGTTGTTCGCGAAAATAGAATTCTCCCAAAAATCCCCGGATATCTAGTGACATTTCGACTGGGTCAGAGCATAAATACGTCCCTTCTGAGTTTGTGTAAGCAGTGAAGGCTCTGTCGAGACTGCGCAAATGTACATGCATGTTTATGTTTCGATGCCATCATATGCCGACATCAACCGTCAACGACCGCCAACAACTGTCAACAACCGTCAACAACCGACAACAACTGTCAAAACTACCGGAAACAATCGGCAACGATCCAGAACAACCGACAATAAGTGTTTTCTGTGATAATATCAATATCATAGTAAAATATAAAAAAAATGGAAAAAAAAATATAAAAAAAATACAGATACTGGGAATTATAAGCCGTACAGGTTTAAGAAATTTCCCAGAAGTCAAAAAGTGGACATAAAACAACGGTAGAATCGACTGAGTCACTTCTAATGCAGTTACACTAATACCATTCTCTATGTGGAGTTATCTATTTTTGTTGTGTTCCGATGATAAAGCTACATGATTCTAGATCGTTCTAAGAAAGCTGCTTTTTCTGTTTCCCCAACAGGGCAAGGATGTATAACTGGGTTTGTGTCTTATTTGTCCACCAAAAAGGGTTGTTGAAAGCAAGTAAAGAACCCCACACCATGGAGTTTCGGACACATTTGAGAAAAGTGAACATTATCTATCTACCTATCTATCTAATAATACTGCACCACCCCTCGCAGAGATCCGCTGTGCTTCAGACCGGGCGTAAGTGCAGTGAGCGTTGAAAATACTAAAGGTAGATAAAAACAGGGGAGAGTGCTATAAAGATGAAATGTTAAAAATTTGATGACAAATAAGGCTAAGGCTTGGAGTGGGACAGACTGCTAACTGGAAGTCTGAACGAATCAATGTTCGGCGTTATGCTATGCATGGAGGCAGCCTATTCCCATTGAAAAGAAGGAGTACTTATAGTAGTCTGCAACTGCGTGAATTTGTCTAATTGCTAGCGGGTGTGATGTTGAATGTCTCATAAACACCTGGGCATACACAACATATTGTGGTAGTGGCACTGCAGAAAGACCATGCACAATCATATAAAACAGTTATAATCGAGAGTCTACACGCCTATCCTCAAGGGACCTCCACTCAAGTTTATCCAACATATTTGAAACATTATCATATGAATGAAAAAAAGCACAAATTCCAGCGTGCACCTCTCCTATGGACCAGTTCTATCATATGAATGTTTGATTTAGTTTAAGGGCTCCAGACAAGGGATAAGTACTGCATGATTGGACGAACCAGTGTTTTATAAGATACCTGTCTGATGCTAGGGTTTTTGTTCGAAATTTCTTCTCAGGAAGCCTAAGGTCTTGTTTGCTGAACTTACTATGTTCTGGATATGATCGTTTCAGGTGAAGTGGTCGTTTAGAGTCACTTCCAGGTACTTTGAACTACTTACCGAGTCTAACATATGTTCATATATTGTGTAATCAGGGTGGGGGCTGCAGACTTAAAGCATGTTATATGAATAATAGAGCATTTGCTGGGATTAAGTTCAATGTCCCACTCTGAAGACCATTTTGCTAATTTTTCAATATCTTCTTGGGTATTTTAGCATGTTCCAGGTTTGATGCGACCAGATAAACTGCTGTGTCATCACCAAAAAGTCTCACTTTTAACAAAATGTGATTTGGAAGGTCCTATATGAAGACTAAAATACGATTGGACCTAACACTGGTGTCACTGATACCTGAGATAATTTTTCCTTTTCCAAGACGACAGCCTGTAGCCTGTTCGACAGAAACGCCCTGGTCTAAAGTAGAACACGCCCTAGAATGTCATAATGATGAAGTTTAAGTTGCAACTTTTCATCACTGACCTTGTCAAAAGCTTTACTGAAATCTGATAACATGAGGCCAGTCTCTTGTCTATTATGGCATTCTTGGACAAGTTCTCCGCCAATATCACCAGTTGTAATCACAAGATCTCTTTGATCTAAAGCCATTTTGAAGATCATTAAGCAGCCGGTGAGAGTCCAGATGGGTCACAACCCTTGGCGGCACTATGTGCTTCAGAACTTTTCATAGCACACATTTAAAAGATATTGGCCTGTAATTTGAGGCTGTGCCTTTATCACCTTTCTTGAACAAAGTGCACACATTTGCGTCATTCCAGTCTTTAGGGACCCTGCCAAGCTCCATAGACCTGAAATATGACCACCAGCATGGGGGCTATTAGCTCTCAGGGCGCCAAGAGGTTTCAGTTTTTCTGGTTTGGCCACAAATTTATGTTTTTATAGTCCTTCAACAATATCAGGATTTCACTCTCAGACACTCTCAGATATTGGACATAACAGGCTGGGTATGTATATATATTGCTAACAGGGACAGATTTAGGGGCAATCTTACCAGCATCCATCAGGTCCTGAATTGCTATCTGAGCAAGCTGATTGAAACCGTATATTGAGGATATCAGCATTGTCCTTATAACAATGAATCAGTATAAAGCTTGCCATCCCTGCGTAGGAAAGATACACCTCTAGAGTCAGTTTTGACCTTTTTAGCATGGTATAGAGCTTTTTAGCTGTATGTGAAGATTTACCAGGCTCTTCAACATTTTTGGTCCTACTGATTCCAAGTATATCTTCTAAGTACTGGTTCTGGGCAAGATTAAGTTTGTGTTTTACCTGATGCCTCATTTGGAGGAATTCCTTCCTGTCTTTGGGGTCCTGTTTTTTTTTTCAATATAATTGAAGTTGATGTTCAGTACTTTCAGCATGGCACGACTTTGCCAAGCAGCTTGTTTTATAGCAAGAAGGAATGACCCAGATAGATTGCCTCTCTCAGATCCTCAGTCCACGGACTCAATGTCTTAGGACAGGGCACTGAAACTATTTACAGACTCAATGGATGAAATAGGAGTTTGGGTTATGCAACAGAGTGGTTTTAGTGACCCACTAGTTGTGTAAACCCACGTTAGGTATGGATTGTCTGTGTGGAAATTGCCATCTTTATTGTTTTGGCATACAGAGTGAAACTATTGTAAACAATTATCACAGAGTATTCCAAGTTCCTCAACTTTCAGACCACTTGAACCACATAGTGCTCGACCAGAGTCACTGGATAACAAATCATTCACGGCGTGTATAAGATTACACAAAAAAGCAAGTGTTTTAAATGAAAGACATGTCAATCTCATGCTGACTAAAGAACAAGCATGATTTGAGCCGCCTTCATCAGTGAGAAATGGAAAAACAATATGGTCATCACCAGCATAATCAAACACTAACTTGGCGGTAATGATTAAGTCTCCCAACGAATTGGTGAGACTTATTGTTTTTTACTCCTTTTCTTCTTCTTCTTTTCTTCCTCCTCTTTTTCTTTTCACCCAAATTTTTACTGGCCAAGACCGAGGTAACCAATGGATAGATTGTTCTGAACTTAGGACCGCTCCAAGGCGGTACTTTTATCTGTATTGTGTTTACTATGCCTTTCTGAGCGTCTATTTATTTGTATCTTGTGGTCACCTGCTGGGAAAGGGCTGCCTCTTGGCTATCGTTTGTGGTGTCCAACTGTGAGTTTGTCACTTTCCCATTGGTATCCTGGGTCAGGTGTGGTCAGGTACTTGATTGTATCAATTCCTGATCTCTGCACCCTTACTTACTTTGGGGACATAGTAGTCATTGGTGTGAATTTGTTTAACAGGGCTTTACAATTTAAATGTTGGACTCTAAGGCTGGCCTACACGTGTACCTTAAACCGCCAACATTTTGTACAGACTATTTCTCTCTAACCACTGAAGGGAGTGTTTTTGAGTGTTTTGATATGATATATATTGATATACATTTTTGCAAAAAAGTTTTAAATTTGAAATCCTAGATGCAAGGGCCGACCCTGAGGCATACCCAGGCTCAACTAATTCTTAAAGTCCTAAATGTCTCGGTAACAATTCAGATCTCTACCCCTTTCATATATATTATTGTCATATATATTTATGTTTCTTATGATAAGACACATTCAGTAACACTGATTGGGAAGTCCCAGTGGCATACCACCCTGTTCATTTCATAATTTTATATCTCGAAAACCATTTAGATCCCAACCCCTAAACCATACATAATGTTATTCATTATAATAAGATATTCATTATGATAAAATGCACTTAAAAACACTGACCAGGATGTCCCAGGGCCTAAGGAGCTGGTTTTGGAGACTTTGAAATTGGTAGTTTATAACCATATCTTGCTAAATACCAGTTTTATGAGTTAAAGGTAAGCAGGGAACAATTCATTTGATTATATCAGGAGAACAGAACATGGGAGGGCATTTTTTTCTAACTTCAACGCAGATACTAGAATTAGTATATGTAACAAAGCATACAACTTATTAGTTTGAAAAAATAACGATTTTGCTGAATTTTATGTCCATCTGAATAATAGGAAATCGGTCCATAACACAGTATCAATTTTATGCATTGTAGGAGCTGGTGGCCGTAGTTTCTAGACAAGAAGTATGATGTACAGAAAGTGTAAAAAAACCTGTGTTTTTGCTAACATTATTGAAAAAAAATGTTTGATTCCCAACAAATATCATAATCAGATCTTTTCTTTGTAGATTCATACAGAAATCTGTGTAAAACGTGCAATCTCAAAAATACCAAAAAAAGGTTTACAAGACAAATAATCGCCTAATGCAGGTCAAAAGTATTGCTAATTGGAGCATTCTGCAATACATTTGACCTTCATTATGCTACCATTTGTCAAAAAGGTCTTTGTTTTGTCTACTTTGGCTACATTTGTCATTAAGATCTTTGTTTTATCTATTTTTGAGTGGCTGGTTTACACTGGTTTTACCATACTCACTATTTCTTCAGAGCTACCTGATTGGCGTGTACTAAGCGGAAGTACCATGCATTTCATCAGAAAACAGGACGTTACTCATAAGGAATATACACGACCTGAAAACCTTTTATCTGGACATCTACAGACGTCACAAGAGGTTTGTTGATAATGTGTGGAAATCATACAATATCGTTCCAAATGAGATAAGATAAGACAAAGAGAAGTTTTCATCACTGATTGTGTTTTGCTAAGTTTTCATTCATGGGTATTTATGCAAGGATACGAAATTCAAGCAACTAAAAGGTGACAGTGCAGTCTAAGTAACCCTCAAGTTTGAAAGGCTCTACTGTTGAGTCCTTATCTTTGTTTTATCTCCTTTTTATATCTTGATGTATATGTTCTAGGAGATGACGCATTTTTATTTTTAAGTTAGAGGTTTTTCATGCACACTGAACATCTATATGTCTTGATCCACATCTGAACTAAGGGAGAGGTTGGTGCACCTTGAAAATGATTCAAGCCCTCCAGTAAAATATTTTTACTGACTGTTCCAAGGAGGTGCTTCTTTTGTGGATCATTTATGTTATCTGTCTTGTTTTTGGTATGCTTTTGTGCGCATCTGTTTATTGATGCTTTGTGGTTAAATGCTGGGAAATTGTTGACCTCTTGGCTCTCGTTTGTGATATCTAGGTGTGAAGTTTTCACTTTTGCATTGGTATCCTGAGTCAGATGTGGTGCTTGATTTCATCGATTCCTGATCTTTGCCCTCTTTCTATCTTTAACTTTGGCACTGCTCTAGTTATCAAACATACGTTACAGTTTGTGTTTCTTTTTGTACACACTGTACTTTGATAATGTACAAAGTGCATTTCTCGTATATGGCAAAAAAGTATTCCATTAAAGCAAAGTGCTACCATGTTAACATTCAAAACTATTTGCGACAGAATTGTTCATTAAAATTAGTTCAAATTAAGGGGCACCTCGAGATTTTAATCTAAAAATTGAGTCTTTATTTAAAGAACTTGGTGCCCTAATGTGCTGTTTTAAGCTGATTCTTCGTTTAAAAATTGCATAAGTACCTATGCGTATTTTATTCTAAACCATTATCGAATGAACGAAAATAATCGCTGTAATGATATCGTTCTCATGCCGTTTGAGCAAGGCTTTCAACTTGACAATAAAAAAAGCCATGACGTTACACCAAAACTTTGTGGTTCTTATTGATGCTTTTGCTTGATGATTTTTATAGGGTAGTTGTGCGCTACAAAATACATTGTGACAATATTACATGTATATGTGGAATGATACTATATATAAAAAAAACAAGTATGATCCGTTTATTTACAATTAAGGTTTGTCTGAGCGGATTTCATGGGATTCGATATGGATCTCCTTGCAAGAAACCTGTTTTTGTGCTTGTTAACATCAAAGGTAAAGGTCAGTTTATACATCTGTACAAAGTGACTAGCGTTTTTGCTTATTACTCTCTGGAAAGCAAGATATCAACACTTGCCATATCCTTTGCCACGTTCCAGCTTACATGTATCTCTATATATGAGCAACCGTTTTATATTGTTGCAAAATAGGCAAGGTAACTTAGTAAGTGCAGAGGCTCATATACACTCTTTGCATTTATTTTCTTGTTGTATTAACAGTATATAACGCCACTTGTATATGATAAAGAAGATCGTAGCCAACACCTCGCTGACATCCAATCTAATCTGACTTGTATTAGGCGAAAGAAGGAAAACGAAAAAGGTAAATATATATGAGCCCCTGCGTGTGATTTCCAACAATATGGCATTTTAACAACTGTAGTCTCGGACGAGCCAGTGCTGCCCCTTTTAAGCTTAGAAACTCCAAATGATGTTCAGTTAGTAGCTTTACAGTCATGAAATATTCAAGCGACTAGCAAAGGCTCTGATCAGACTGAGCTTAGGCATAGGCTGATCTTAGGCTTTGCTGGTCGCGTATACCACATTCTTGGAAAACTCATGTCGCGGCTCAGTTATATGAATAACTTTTGGAATTTGAAAAAAAGTACTGATACGTATATGCGTTTATTAAACAGTAGGAATAATAAATAGGTATCTATAAAATATGAAATGATTTCAAATGAACTATACATGTAGAGCTTATTTCAGGAAAGACAATGCAACTTACTTGATATGGGAAGTTTTTATAGATATATATTGTGTCCAATCAATTTTGTCATGTGACTTTTCATCTGTGTGTGATGTAATGCCATGTATAGAAATTGATAAACCACTAGTGAACTGCACATTTTGCTTACATTACGGAATGATGCATAACATATAATATCCCGCCAATATGGAAAACTCATGATTTTTCACGCAAAAGATGCTATAAGTACAGATAATTCCATCACCTGAAAATCGAATCTAACTTTTCTGCCATTGTCAAATTGAATTGAGTAAACTTGTTGCGAAAAAGCAATGAAAAGCATAAAAAAGCCTCATATTTTATCTCTTTTTTCTCAACTAGTTTAATAAATCAATGATACATCAAAAGAAATAATTCATAAATTCTCTAATCCTATTTTTTCAGATAAAAAGCTTCTGTGCTTCACCTTTTTGCTTAGAATTCTTCAATCTTTATCTATTGGCCAGCTTGAGAATGTCACACGCACGTATTTCAGCAAGCTAGAGAAAAGGTAGGCAAATGTCAAGAGCAGATCAAAAAGAGTTCGTTGAGGGTCCTAACAATGTTAATTTAGTTCCACGTATATCACAGAGTGTGGAACAAACTTCCCTCAAGAAGTGACCCCCTGTCCCCTTCTAGATCCGCCCCGCATGATGAATGCTTTAATGGCATTTGGATGTAAAATATCTTGATACTACTTACTGTAAAGGAAACTAGAACGTGCAGCCGATGGGGCGTCATCACAAATCCCCACGCTAAAGTTTTTGACCCCAGCAGCTCAAGTCGATACCCTGCGACAGGACCCAGGCGACAGAATGAAAATTCTATTTGATATGATGAACACACAAAGTTTGGTATAAAATTTTGAAATTGACTTTGTAATTGAAATCTAATATTTTTTCACCTTTTGACCTCACCCGAAGGTCACCAGTTTGACCCTCCCATGAAACTTTTACTTGCATTCTGTTCTATTTGTCATCCCCGTCAATTTGATATGCCACGTGGCCATGTTCGAAAAAACAAACAATTACACTCTGGGCACCCCAGCGTCCCAAAGTCTCAATCCTGGGGCATGACCCAGGCGACAGAAGAAAATTCCTGTTTGATAATTTATGTTTTATATCTTTCATTTGCGAGAACTCACATAAGGTGTGGTATAAATATCTTTGAAATTGGCATAGTTATTGAAGTTTATTCATATTTGAACTTTTGACCCTTCCCCAGGACACTAGGGGTGGGGCCTAAATGTGCTATTGCACAACCCATTTATGTGATTAACTCACACATAAAAACTGGTTGGATTTCGTCCAATGGTTTAGGAGGAGGTAGCATAACGGACCGACAGACAGATGGAGGCAATAACAATGTCCTCTTTGCTTTTTTGAAAAAGCGTGGGGATAATAAGCCAGCTCATGAACTTTCAAGGAATGAACAAGTGGTCCAGTTAAGCAAAAAGTTGTATAATTGTGTTTTGTTTCTGTCTTTTTTTACTGATCATTGATTTTGAGTGCTCAAAGGAATTGTCTCATTGGGGCGCTTTTTTGAGTATCCACAGCGTCTGTTGTAGTAGAGAAATTGATTTGAATTACACTCTTCTATCTGGAGGCTTGCTTATTTAAATATGTGACTTTCAAAGGTTCAACTCAACATGTGAAACTGTGAAGTCTTAACACAGACTGTGTTGTTTGTAGATAAAAGTTTAACCCTCTTATCCCACTAGATATGTAGATAGCATCCACCCTAGCCTGGTCAGACAATGCCATTTTAGGCATCTCAAATGGGAAAGCATTTAGTTCCTGCTTTTTCCGTCTATTCAGTCATTTGCGCATTCATCCATCTATCATTTGACCTATCATAGTTTTGAGAAAGAGATTATAAGAGGAATCAATAACAGAATGTTTTGGTAGATAGATCTTTGTGACAAAAAGTTCAGTGTACAAGAACCATACACTTTTTTCTATTTTATTGAAAAACAACATAGAATGTATGACTAAAAGTTTATTCTTCTTAACACAATATATGTTATTTGCAAAATGAGTAAAACGATTCTGATCTAGATATAGACTATATATTAATATGGCATATCAGGGTTTTGCAGAACTTATATTGAACCAGATTTTGAATATATGTTTGAGAGTAAGGAGGAAGTCTAAGATCACGAATGCATACAATCAAGTACCACATTACACAGAACACTGGTAAAAAAAGTGACAAAACACAAGAAAACGCTGTATATAAGACCACGAAGAAGTCAGTTCTTTCCCAGCAGGATGTTACAAGGCTGCAACGAATAACATAACAAAGACGAACATGAAATTATAACAAAAAGGATCCACAAAAAAAGCACTGCCTTGGAATGGTCATTAAAACAATTTATGGAGGGTTAATATATGTGATTTTATAAAACTAAATGGGCCTTCTCACAAAAAACCTAATCTGATTAAAACCCTATCTAGCCACAGCTTTCGGCGGACATAGTAAGCCAAGATTGGGTTTTATTCAGAGTACAGTAAACCTGACTTGGCTGGACGCAAACAACACAAGTGAGGGCCAGCCTGAGCACCTGCGAGGTCTGAACAACATAAGTGTTATTTGCTAAAATGAACATGTAATAGAACTTTCCTCACCAAAAATGTCAAAATTTTAGCTAGTCTTTGATGCTGAGCAGGTTGGATTGTATCTTACTTAGCTAGAATCCCCAAAGACAGGCTTTTGTCGCACTGCAGTCCAAATTATAATGTAGCTTATTTAAAGCTGTTTTAAGTTAACTCTTTTCTGTTATACATGAAGATCTCATCCAATTTGAGAGAATTCAATAGTTGACACTCTTGGAAGCAGTTGGACTAATAGTTTCTCACATACCAATGCATACAAGATTGAGCGATCCCTATGTGATCTCGCTGTTGGAAAAATCTGTCCCACATCGCTACCCATGTGAGATAAGTGTAACTAATACGAGATACGCCACATCTGGCTTGTTACTAATGTGAGATAAATTTTTGGCGCATGACTGTATTCCTTTGAAAACGAAAGTTGAATTGGTGTCAATCAGGAATGTTGAATTTTCAGCGATTTAAGTCAGCCTGCAACTTGGTTTAAAAGTAAAACTGGTCAGTTTTACTTAAAACCTTTATTCAGTGCTTTGAACATGCTGCGTGCATTGCGATTGACATATTTAATCTGTTGGGCAAAGAGTGAAATGCACCGGGACGGGAGCTTTCACGATGTAAAAAACACACACACATACACACACTTTTTCCTCAACAAAATTACTTACTCGAGTTACTGCGGCTGATAAGCTAGTTCTTGTAAATCCATTTTGATAAAATAACCATTTTTTCATTGTTTAATGCGCTATTTATTCACTGTTTCAAGTTTATTTGTACAGCGCGCGTCATTGACTGTAAACATCGACCTCAATGACGTCACCAACAGATATTATACAGTACTGTACCGTACAGTCGTGGTACATGAGAAAAAAAATCGATCATTGATGTTCAGTGGTTCCAGAAAAATGCCAACCCTCAGGCCCACCGTTCAGTGGGAAACTCGGCAAGCCTCGTTTCCCACTGGAATGGTGGGCCCTCCTTGCCGAGTTTCCCACAGAACGGTGGGCCCTCTGGTCTGGATTTTTCTGTCCCCACTGAAAATCAATGATGGATTCTATTTATCTTTCATATGTATTAACATGGGACAAGGAAATCCCACCCTTGGACCTGAATAATTTCGTCAGAAACTTGGCTCCTAGTTTCTGACAAAATTATTCAGGTCCGAGGGTGGGATATCCTTGTCCCACAACAACACATCATGATGGATACTTTTTCTCGCCCATTTTGTGACTTTTTATGGTTTTATTTGAATTCTGTCAGCTTCACATATTTTTTTAGATTTTTTGCGTTTGTTCCAATCTATAAGCTCACCAACAAATCTTCCAGATGCAGAAATTGTTGTAAACATAGTTTAGCAGCTAAAACGGAAGCGAAATAGCATTTCAAGCGTCGGTTTTGTTTTAATTGTGGCTTGAAACTAACGTTGGTATCAGTATCTATTGACAAAAAGGTCGTGGCGCCAAACTATGTCAATAACGTGCGTCACATTGTTGTTGCATTTCAGTGACGTCAGAACCGTTTTTGACGTCATTCAACAATGCGAAAATGGCGGACGCATTAAATATTGCCGTTTTGATATTTCTACATAATATTTAGGCGTAAATTGCTCTGAAAACAGCCTAAATTGTTATTATTTAAAGTCACGTGGATGGGATAAGCAGGATGGGATAAGGAAATTTTGCACGACGTTTTGTCCATGGAAAAGCTTGTCTTGAGCGATTATTGGGCGAGAAAACTGCATCCCATGCTATATTGCTTAAGTACAAGAAATAAGCTATTCTAAGTTCGCTCTTATCTTTTATAGACCTCACCCAGTTGACCAGAATTCAATACTGGATGCTCTTGGAAGCATGGGGACAACAACATCTCAAGATATGTTGCTTAAGTACATTCTGCGACAGCATCCACCAAATGACTTAATGATACAGAGGGTATTAGTTCATATAGCAACCATGGAAGAACCACCAACTCAGGCAAGTTAAGACAATTTATTCACCAGAATAGATGTTGAGAGTATCTAAAGACCAATGATGTTGTGTATGCGTTTTGTTTACCTAACATGTTAATAAAATATGCAACAACTACACAAAGTAATTTAAACTACTGCTTATAAAAAGTAGAAGGAATGTGCATCAGCTTCCTCTCCTACAATAGCGTATAAAAGTAAGAAAGACAGCAAGGATCAGGAGTCGATACAATCAAGTACCACACCTGTCCCAGGATACCAAATGGGAAAGTGACAAAATCACTATAAAATCACAAACAAGAGCCAAGCGGTCAGCCCTGTCCCTTCAGGTGACCACAAGGCAGTAATGAACAGACGCGAAAGCATGACAAACACAAGACATAAATCAAACAAATGATCCACAAAAGAAGAACCGCCTTGGAAAATTTACATTTGGTGTATTTGTATTTCAGAGTATAGTAAAGTATTTAGAAGATATTATGGACCAGTATCGATACTTTGCTAAAACACTGTATACTACAACCTATCACCGAACAATTTTAACCATAGGGGCCATTGCAAAAACATTTTGGGAAGCAGGCATGAAAACTAGAGCGAATGGTTTACTATTCAAACTTCATGAAATGATCAATATTCATGGTAAGTATTGAAGTGCAATGCTTATAACATGTATCATGCAACGATCCAGAATTTTTTTGTCAGAGGGTGTCCAACTCAGACGTTTTTTTTTTAGTTAATGAGGGTAAAGAGGATCTAAATACCACTAAAGCGGGCCATCATCAGCCCACCAGCGAAACGCCATTTTAATGGCGTTACGCTGACGTGCTGATGATTGCCCTATATTGAATGCTGGCTTGGTAGCTTTGTGATTTTTCAGGGGATCCGGACCTGTATTGGTAAGGAGCCCTATAGCTTTGTGATTTTCCAGGGGTTACAGACCCCCTGTCCCCCCTCTGGATCTGCGCATGTGTATGTCGATAGGTGTCAATTGAACGTATAATAACGATAAATTAGTGCAGTATATACATTCATATATTTATATGATCCTTATTTACTGATAAGAGTCAATATTCTTATTTTTCATACTGGTCTGTCATTACACACAGGCACTTGAACCAACATACAGGTTTCATGGATCTTAACTATATGTTACAAAAAAAATGGCAGAAAGTTCTTGGGGTTAAACCAGAAGTGCACATTCAATTGATAATACCCTAAACGCTAAGGTTTTCAGTTATACCAAAAATAGTAAGTGAGTATGATCAGGAAATACCACAATCACAAACTGCAGACATCCCCGTTGCACCGCGAGGAAGAGCCGCTCAACCATCACGAGACACCAGGAAGACAAATTAAGTAAAGCAACCAGCTCTCTCTTCCCCATCAAGAGGGTTGCAATACTAGAATGGACATAAAGTAACGTACAACAAAACATAGAACAATTACAGACTCCCACAATGGGAGTAACAACAAACAAAAAGTCAACAACAACAGAACCACCGCCTTAGAACGGACAGCAGCCTAAGCCACCGGGGGGCTTAAATGCATTTTACTGGTACGAAATCTTCGCCCTTGATTCTGCTGTTGTTGAAGTACAAGAAATGTTCAGCTCGCATGGAGGCCATCTAACTAATGCAATGCATCATCATGGGGAAATACTCTAATCAAACAATACTCTTATGTACCCCAAAAATTATGATAGATTTTATTTGGAATATTAAGTCAGTACTAGTTTCACTGTCTGAAGTATAAAATTGTCGTTAAAATACAGTTTAAAGCGTAATCTAGTTATCTACAGATGGGAACATGAGGCTATATATATAATTGACCCTGATATAGATTTACTTGCAAAACAAATGTATAGTATGAAGATATTGTGGATTTATTGCTTCAAAGACAATAACAACAACCTTATGTCAGTCTCATTGTAAGGTCATACCTAGGATAGTGAAATCAGCACTAACTGGTCCCACTAGATCTTGCTTTTCTCCTATTAGGGACGTTTCTAGATATTCTAAACTAAATCTTTAATAATATGCGGATTGGCATAATTGAAAAACTTTAAGATTTAGTGCATAGTAATACTTGAATGTACGTTTAAAGATTCTCTGAAACAACTTGTCGCCATTCTATCATAACCTATGCTTGAGATGTACCAAGCTTTATGCCATTGTCATCGACCGGAAGCATTTTATCAAATACTGACCTGTCTGATTTGAGCACTGTGGGTACATGTGACATATTTGTTTACCAAATGTGTCACAGAGTCATGTGATATGCCCGATTGGCTAATTCAATATTGTTTATCAAGCGTGTCATCACGTGTCACTGAAACGCTTTCATTGAAAATGCCATGCAGAGAATGTTTTCAAAAATGTTCTAGTGCATACAATATGATCAGTCTATGGCTGAATTCCATAATACCTATTATTGTTATGATTTGGCTACCCAAAATGACTAGATATCTCCATTGAAGGATTAAAGGCATTTAATGCTTGTTACTTTTTAACGCAGGTGTTTTGAGGAATGCGTACCGCGTAACAGCACAAACCCAAATTTGCAGTCGTGATGTCCAATAGCAGACAGGTCAATTCTTTAGTATCCCGCCTGCGCAAGACAATGAGCCTTTTGCTGTTTCTGGTGCCTGTGTTTAATAATGGATCTGTGTGATTTTTGCAAATTGTTATAGTACAAAGTTTAGATTAACTCTCCAAATTACAAATGTATTTCCTGTATTTTGCAGTATGAGTTTTAATTTTAAACATCAATGAAACTAAAAATAACAATACTACCAGTCCTTGGTTCATACTGCAAAGAATTTTAGAGCATATGTATGCATATAACATACGCATGTACACCAGCAAACTTCAAAAAATAAGAAAATATGACCTAAGGCAACCACATACACATTTCATTTATTTTCACTTTTACCAACACAGGCTGTGAACTTGAAACTGATATTCAAAACAAAGCTACATGTATCAATGCTGGTCACGCGACATCTATTAATTTGGTCATCCACTAAAACAAAATTAATTGTAGTTGCTTTTGATTACGTTTGCATCGGGTATCAGAAAATTGTTTTGCTTACATGTTCCCTATATGTGCAATTCATATTGAAGTGTTAGTCATTGTTTTTGTTACACCCATTGTTTGTTGGGGTTGAGTGTTAGTTTATTGTGTTTTGCAGTACTTTGTGCTTTCTAGTTTTGCAATCACCTAACTGCGGTAGAGAAGGCTGGTTGTTATACTTGTGTTGTGTTCTGAATGTCAAGTCGCTATTATGGTTCTTTGAATCTTCATTGCGGTGCCATAGGTTGGTCTATAGTATGTAATTGCGGCATTTTCTGGTCATACTCACTTACTTTCTTCAAATCATCTTAAAATATTATACATGCTTTATTCTATAAGTATTTGTGTTTTGATTTGATTCGTTACGTCCTATCAACAATCTCTCAGTTAAACAGGGACAGGTCTTCCTGGGTTGAACCAGTACTAAGCTAGGAGAAATGTGTCTTGCTCAAGGACCACAACGCAGTGACGCCAGTGGGGCTCATTCTATAAGTATGAATAAGCATTTAGGTTATGATTTTGTAAATAGATTTATGTTACATTCTTTAATTTTGAGTGTCTTTGTATCTTTTAAAATTGAGCCTTGGTGTGGGATTTCCAACAATGTGATATGTGCGACAAGCGAAGCCTCAGATCAGCCTGCGCATAAGCGCAGACTGATCAGAGCCTTTGCTAGTCGCTTGAGCGTTCTATGAGTGTTAAGCAACTGATTGAACATAATTTGGATTTTATAAGCTTAATAGGAGGCTGCACAGGCTCGTCTGAGTCTACGCTTGTCAAAATGCCACATTGTTGGTAATCACATGTCACGGCTCAAATAGTAAATTTAGTAATTTGACAACTTGTAGGTCCTGACACACCCTGAGGTTGATAGATTGTACAATGACAGTGACTTTAATTCAAATTCTATTTTATTGGAAATTTAATTTTGCCTTTCAGATCCCTGGACGTATCGTGAACAAAGAGCTGTAATGAGTGAAGAGCAAAAAATTGAGTATGACACACACAACGTAGTATTGCTTGAAGCTCTTGGCAATGGATGCAATGAAAAGTCATATGAGTATATCTTGTCTCACATCAACGCAACAAATTCACCCTGGATTAAACGTGCTGGTGTTCACGCCTTACGTGGATACCACCATACACATGTAAGTACTGTAAAAAATAGTAAGTGAGTATGATCAGGAAATACCACAATCACAAACTGCAGACAACCCCGTGGCACCGTGAGGAAAGGCCGCTCAACCATCACGAGACACCAGGAAGACAAATTAAGCAAAGCAACCAGCTCTCTTTTCCCCATCAAGATGATTGCAATTCTAGAATGGACATAAAGAAACATACAACAAAACATAGAACAATTACAGACTCCCACAATGGGAGTAACAATAAACAAAACGCCAACAACAACAGAACCACCGCCTTAGAACGGACAGCAGCCTAAGCTACTGGGGGGCTTAAATGCATTTTACTGGTACCAAATCTTCGCCCTAGATTTGGCTGTTGTTGAAGTACAAGAAATGGTCAGCTCGCATGGAGGCCATCCAGCTAATGCAATGTATCATCATTGAGAAAAACTCTAATCAAATTAGCAAACCATGATGAAACAAGGAAAAGGGCTTCACGACTAACAGATAGTCAGAGCTAAAGAAAACCTCAAGTTGAGCCACGGTGGGTCCAGCTACAGATAAGCATCAGGCACCAACCCACCAATTAAAGCTTTACGTCAGAGCCATCATAGAGCCTGAGGCCTGACCCGCCGTCATGCAATTAAAGAGGAAACCATAGCTATAAACCGTGATTGGGTTTAAAACTAGGCATGCAGACTGTCGCATGATATCCAAATTATAAACCTGTTTTAAGCTGCCAAAAATAGACAAGACAAAACAAAGATCTTAAAAGACATAGGGTAGCTTAATGAAGGTCCAAAGTATTGCAGAATGCTCCCTTTGCAGCATTCTGCAATAGTTTTGACCAGCGTTAAGTGATGATTGGTCTTGAAAACCATTTATTGCCTTCTTTTTAGTAACCAATTAAGACAGGTTTGACTGTTTTGGTGACAATTAAAAAGTTATTTTTTCTGACGGCATTATGTTATTGGAGTAGTGAGCGTGTAGTCTTGAAAAGTAGAAATAGTCACTTAACTGAACTGATGTTTGTTTGTGCTATGTTTTTGTTACTTCTTGTTTACATGGATGTAATGTAGTGTGTCCTTGCCTGTTTGCTTGACTTTGATAACTATGTTCTTGCTTTTGCTTATATTGACTTGAGTGTGCTCTTGTGTCTTATATTCATAGTACCACAGTTTGGCTGCAATCTATTGTTTAAGTTATGTCTTATCATGTCTCTTCACTAAAACTAAGCAACATTTATCACTCCTATTAAAAACAATGAATTACATTTGTTTAAGTAGTGTAAAGTTTGTTGTGACCGAAGTCATTTTTGTAATGATCTGAATTCAGGGACACTTACCTGCAATATTGATTTTCCAATATTTATCAGCGTAAGGCCTATATTTTCCTGGAATAATTGCCCGTTTTCCCTACATCAGTCAAATTTGGAGAGAGCCTTAGCGGTCAAATGAAATAAATGAGTCGGTAACCTTTGGTTTGCATGAATCCACCAAATCTTAGTTTGATATTAAAACTACAGCTATATAATTTATTCAGGTATTGGGTGCGTATTGGTTTCGTTTGCTATTGACTTCATTTCTTTTGTAGGCAGCTGAAGCTCTTCTTGATCTTGCGCTCTATGACGACAATAAAGAAGTCAGATATGAAGCCATGCTGCAGTATCAAGCCCATCCTAATGCATCAGATTTCCGAATGTTTTCTAGGTACTGTGATAAAAGTGTTTTGATTTTAAAACATGTGTTCTTCAGCTATAAATTTGTTATTGATGTGTTACTGGTCACAACTGTTCAGTAAAATTACATGTACTTGTAACTCTCTTTTTGTGAGATGAGTAGAGCCTATAACTAGTAATATATTTCTAAATTAACTCAGTAATACACGAAGCATGTTATTTTAATGAAGAATATCTTCAGCAAGTACGTGTAACTGTTGTACTTAAAACATGTTTTACACCATCATTAATCTTATGAAGGAATATAACTGAAGCCTTGATATCAGTTTTGACCATAACATTTACATGAATGCTGAGTCCTGTTGACGTTTTTTGAAATAACTGTAGATCCAGATCTGCTGGCTTCTGACAAAGTCATCTGTTTCTGACCCACGCTTTTTCTACTCGTTCAACAACAGCTGCTATTATACAATTAATGTAGTTAGAACATTGCTGTTTCATAGCATAAACTTGGGAGGGGGTGATGTACATTGAATAATCAGCTTGACAAGAGTTAATAAAATTACTTACACATTGGCACTATTTGTTCTCCAGTTCGGTAATGGAATATACAAAACTGCATTAAATGCGTGACTCCAGATGTACTACGTGTTTAAGTTTTATGAAGTTTCATAATGACAGAATTTATTTAAGAAAATGCTAACTATTGCAAGTTATAGCAAATGCATTTACATCTGACCTACCAACAAGGGTCTGCTCATCAGATATGTATATCTAGAATATGTACAGTCAAAAGCAAGAGAACAACGCATTAGTAAAATGAAGAAGCCAAAGATCAGGAATCAACACATTTATGCACCTACCTTATCCCAGACACCATATCGTGTCTCAGGTTAGGAAGTTACTTTTAATCACACTTTTATTTTGCTGTTTGAATGCTTAACTATATACATATTTCATTTTGGTAAACACAGAAGCCATAAAGACAATACATCAGAACCAGAACTTCATTCCCGACATCGAAGAAACTTCCTTGGTAAAAGTGTTGACTTCAAACTTGAGCTACCAGGTGTTGAGTGGATTAAAAGGGTTGGTACAAAGGATATAGGAGGATCATTTGGTGTTATTCTGATTAATAACATGGCATTGAAAGTGTGTAAGTATATAGGTGATCATTTAAGTCTGTGAAAGGTAGAACCTTATCATGCCTAAGCTTATTTTTATGAATGTTGATAAACCTTTTGTGTACCAATTTTATACAATTAAGTCCAGTTAGTCTATTGTACATATTAAAGTGGTCACAGGTTATAATTTCCAAAAATATTGTATTTCTTTGTATGAAAATTGAGTTTTTCTCAGCAAACTGTGCACCCCTTGATGATGGTGTTTCATCTGGGTCTTCACTGTTTGCCAAAAGTACCTGTTTGGGGGCTTCTGGTAATCAAAGGGTTAAACAAAGACGCTCATATGAGATGGTTCCTCTAAAATTGGCGACCAGAAAATATTCAGACAATAATGTTAAGGTTAATCAGTACACTGACTGTCTGCTACATTGGTTTTAAAAGTTGATGATTTCTCCAAAAGCCTGAAATGTACCTCAACTTAGTTGCTATATATTCACGTCAAAATTCCTATTTTATAGGTATGAGTTTCTTAAAGCTAAAACTAGTAATCATTGCTTCATAGAAACCAGGTATGAGTAAATTTGAAAGACCCTTCCAAATAAGAAAGAACTGAATGATGATACTTGACATGAACAATTGTATAAATGTCATAAATATAAGGACTCATTTTTATAAAAAAAATATGTCTCTCCTTTTTTGGAGTTGGAAGACATATTATTTTGCCAAAGTTGTCTTTTCTATTAGTCAGTCTGTCACAAGAGCATGTCCGCTCTGTTACTTTAAAACTGTCTCTGATATTTTCATCAAGCTTCATTGAAATATTAACCATTACCAGAAAATATGCTTAATGCAAGAAATATAACACTGCATTGAATAATATTGGAATTATGGCCCTTTGGAATTAAAAATAGTAGATTTTGTAATTTGATTGTGTCTATTTTCCACTTTAAAAATGTTTGAAAACTCAATACAATATTGAGAGCGCGGTGCCTCAGTGGAAGAGTGCTTGACTTGAGACCGAAGGGCTGCCAGTTTGAGCCTCACCCTTGTCACTGCGTTGTGGTCCTTGAGCAAGACACATTTATCCTAGCTTAGAACTGGTTCAACCCAGGAAGACCCCTCCCTATATAACTGAAAGATTGTTGATGGGACGTACAGAATCAAATCAAACAATACCATACAAGACCAACATACCTTACACAACATGCAGAATGCAATAATTGAACCTTTGGATTGCCATTTTAGGTAAATTCCTTGAAAAATGAAGTAAGTAGTATAGTCAGCAATTAATTTGCGTCTGCTCTGCATCTTGAGATACATGAAGTCCCACTCATAACAAAACAAATCGTTGGTTCTTTTACAATTGCACTTTGTTACCCTACCCTGTTTTAACATGACGTCAATAACTACAGTCCAGCGCACCAGGTTAGAAAACCTTGCATGCAATAGCCAATGAAAAGTGGTTTTCTGATTTTCCATAAGCTTGTTCCTCAATTATTCAAAATTAACAGTTCTAAAATGTCGAATATGTAAATTTGATGAGACGAAAATGCAGATAAGCTTTATCTGGTTTATTACTGTAAGGGTTTAAAAGGTGTCTATGAATACTTCCCCGTGTAGCCATGCTTAAATTTGTCATGATAATTTGTTTCTCAACTTCAGTCAGACTATTTACGAAAGTGCTGAAGAAACAAGAATTTGTGAACATGCTTCTTTTGTGGGTGTTGTATTTTACGAGATTTTGTCCCTAAAATTGAATCATCCCTCAAGTAACGTGGAAAATCTAATGCAACTTACACGTCTCAAAAGGAACAGAACTACCATTTGTTACCTTTTTAGCTGTTTTATTACATCACAACATGTCTTTATTGACTTTCAAAAAAGGCAAACAGTCGTATCTGCAATATGAGGTTACAAAATCCTGTATGTTTTTTTAAAAGTATCACAATACGCTAGAAAAAAGGAAACCCTGCCATGTATTACTTGTATTTATTAAAAGCACTTAAAATATGTGTTCAGTCTGAACCAGCGACATACATATCCCCAATAAGAATAACACAGTTAAACTCGATGTTGTATGTTTTTCACATTGAGTTTTGGCGATAACTTTTTTATTATTAATTTTAGCCAACTGTGTTCGCGATGAAAGTTGTAGAGAAAAATTAGCGCCGATTTCTCCAAGAGGTCCGAAGTTTCTGGCACAAACAGATTTTTGTGTACATAGATGAAGATTTTGCAATAAATTGAATTCAGCCCAATTTTCTAAGTCTTTTATTGACAGATAAATTTAGTAGAGGCGTGACAGAAAGGGTTCGTCTCAAAAGAATATTCACAAGCGGTGTATATACAGTTATTCAACGGTTGTTTATAGCATAATCCTGCCGTATGTAGACTCAGAATGTACCGTGCATATTCAGAATCTACTATGAGCATGATTATTTGTAAGTGCAGAAGCTGTGATATGGCATGACGCGCCATTTTTCTCTTATGCACGTGCTCCTAAACGGACAGTTTTGAGATGACCAATCTAGCTTAACGCACGGGCGAATCAGGCGCGATTTCCAATATATTTGAACAAGCCATCTATCGCCTTTCTTATTGAATCGGGGCAGTGCAATATAAGTTTTTGACTGACATATTTGACTTAGTTTATTTGCGCTTTGCTTAAAATGCTCAAAGAGTGCATCTATGCGCAGAGTTAATTGCAGCATCTATAATGTTAGAACCGCTTGGAGAAGTCGGCGCTAATTTTTCTCTACAACTTTCATCGCGAACACAGTTTACTAAAATCAATAATAAAAAAGTTATCGCCGAAAATCAATGTGAAAAACATAAAAAATCGAGTTTAGTACCTACTGATATACCTACAGTTAGTCCATACAAAGCAATAATTGTCAGTAAATACAGTTTTGTGAAGTGACAAATCTGAGATTAAAACTATGCGTTATCCTTTTAAGTAACAAGGCAAAAAAGGGCCTTCCAGAATGGAAAGAGCTTACAAAAATTTAAAATGTCAGATTTGTTGCAAAGTGTATGTCTTTTTTTAATGTTTTTACTCTCACTATTTTTCATTATTTCCTTTCACAGCAACAACGAATGGATACTTTAGGGCAGAGGTGCATAATGAAGCTTTTGCACGTATTCATCTAGGAATCTTTAAGCTGAACATCGACTTTTTTGTAGCTAGACTCTGTTTCAAGGGTGCCTCAAATTATGCTGAAAATCTGTTTCACGTATGTATCTTTGAAATGTGTAGGGTATAGAGGATTAACTAATTTTAAGTTGCATTTATCGGATAGCTGCAAGCGTGCCAACAGTGTAATCTCAAATCAGATGCAGATCAAGTGCCACTTCAATGTAGCTTATGTCATGTTCTATATGATTTGCAATAATAAAAAGCAACCCATAATTGATAAAGTGTCATGCTACCATGTACACACTAAATGAAATAGTCCATTCTGCATAAATAAGTTCTTAATAAAAGTTAGTCAATTATACAGTCACTTACCATAAACAACATAGTTGTGACAGCACATGCAGATTTCAAACCCTTATCACATACATGCATAAATGCTGAATGTCCATAATGACATATACAGCAGGACTAGAGAACTAGTCCTTATCCTACATTAAACTTTGTGAATATGAGTAGTGAAGGCCAGAGCCTTTGTTTCATGACATTAAAAGTACCAAAATCATTATGTGTTGGGCAAAATTTATATCTAACAATATGTACTTTACTCAATGCTATTTTTTTACGGTCATTTAAATGAGTTAAATATAAATAAGGATACAATTGTGATGACAATGTCAACATCAAGCAAACTTACACGTAACCATGCAGAGTCACCGTGTGTGATTTAATCTGGAGGATAGCTGTATTGCATTAGGACAAATGAAATCTGCATAGGTTTTTATTACCAACTGCTTAAGGTCAAGCTCACTTGATTTATGTACTTATTGCAGGTGCATATAAATAACATTTTAACACGCATTAATCGCTATCATGTGATGCTAGAAACCTAAACTTTGGCATGAGTACCCCTACTGTGCGTGCGTGCGTGCGTGTGGTGTGTGTGTGTGTATGTGTGCTACTGAAAGATTAAATGAATGTGAAGACTTATCTAAGCCCTCAGTAAAATAAATACAAATTTTGCTCAGCTGGCCAATATGGAATAATAGCTATTTTTTAATGTTTAATACGAGGGGTGATCAGAAAGCTAGCGGAAAAGTGCTATTAAACCGCATTTCTTATATCGATTGCAATGCAAATTCATAGATATAAACTACCATTCACAGAAAGTTGACTGAAATTGAAATTTAGAAAATGAGACGTCAGACATATGAGCACGTGGCACAGCTGTGACATCATTTCGCTGGAACAGGCCCATCTGTACCCCTGGGTTGCTTCTCAGGGCTAAAACTAGTAGTTGTGTTTGAATTGATTGGCATCTTAAGGGAAAGTAATGTTCCATCATTCTTTGAACATAATTTGAGGTTTTTATGTTATTCTGCTGCGCTAAAAATTCAATTTTATAGGTTTCAGTCCAAAGGGCAGGCATAAAAATCCGTCAATTTTTTGAGTTTTTGTGAATTTTAAATTAAAAAATTATTTTCTTGTCAGTGTTCATCACAATAATTATTTTATCAGATTTAACTATCAACAGTAGATCTACTGTCCTTAAAGAGTGTTTTTTGAAATGTGTAAATAGTTTATTTTAAAGAATTGACATGTCAAAACAGCCAATGGGTTCTTGGAAGTTGAATGCTTTGCATTTTTGACATTACTGTAATTTGTTTTGATTTAGAACACTTAGAAAGTTTTCATAGAAGAGGAGTAAATATGTCATTAAATATGCATGAAGGGCAATATGGGCTATCACAGCAAAACAAAAGATTACAAAACGTTGAAGTTTACTTAGTTGTGTAGTAAAACATCAAAATGCAACTTAAAATGGGCCCGTTTGCGCTATATAGCGTTGCATTGACAACAGCTTAATCCATGTAGATGACTAACATCAAGCATGTTGTAACCAATCAACTGCATATGTGTTGCAGTATTATGTGATGTAATTCCAACTCTATTGATCGAACAATGAAGAGATGGCAATTATTTTCCATGAACTTTCTAATCACCCCTCGTAAATGGAAAAAGAAATGGTGTAACTTTGCCAAATGATTATCATAAACATTGCTCATACAAATATTAAACCTTATCGCTATTATTATGCAGTAAATACAATGTAAAGGAAGAAAAACGTACATGATGTATTTTTTCATTCATAAAAAGAAAGAGAGTATGATCAAGAAATACCACAATCACAAACTGCAGACAAGCCCATGGCACCACGAGGAAGGGCCATACAACAATCGCCAGATACCAGGATGACAAACTAAGGAAAGGAACCAGATTATTGCAAAACTAGAATGTACATAAAGTAACGCATAACAAAACATAGAAAAATCACATAACCACACAATGGGAGTAACAATCAACAACAACAACTGTTTTCTTTTAAATAGGATTTGGATCCTAGACTCAATCTTAACCTGCTAAAATCAGTTGAAGAGGCTTTAGATGACATTGTTGATGGTATTAAATCTGGAATAAACATCTTAAATGATATTATTGATGATACTGAATCAACTATGAATGAAGTTATTAATGATTTTGTGGATGCATTTGAAGAGCTTCCAGAAAAGGTAAGTAAATAAATGATTAGGCCAGCACATGGAATTTCTAAACTAGTTAATTTCTAAAAAGAACTCTGACTTAACCTGTGGGCCAAGAAGTCTCAATATTAATTTAAGTCTTTGTCGAGGTCTATTCTCAGTCTGTGTGTGCTAGCACCAAAGACTAAAGATACAAAAATATATACACTTACACAAAAATGTTTGACTGTACCTATGTGTGGTCATACATGTAACAATAAACTGCACAAGCATGGTCGTTGATTAATGTCTGTGGTGAAGGAAAGCAAGAAAGAAGAAACAATTAGGATAATTTAAATCTTAATTAAAGTTAAAAATCATTTGACCCAATTTTTGATTTTATTTTGACTGTATGATAACGCAGATGACCTCGAGTTGATGGGAATTTCGACTATTTCCTTATTTCTGTGCAAAACATTGACTTAAAACTGAAACTAGGCGTGTAATGCAGCTAAGTAACATTTTATACAGAACAAAAAGTCTTTCAGCCTAGTAAACCCACATACACCAGTAGAGAACTCCTCTTATTCAATCCACCCCCCACCACACATATACATACACACACATCAAACTGGTCCACAGGCTCCTATTGCAATTGGTTTGAGGCTGTGGAGGAGACTAATTGCTCCTGACTATCATGACACATTCACATTCCTCACATGTATAAGCCTCTGTGGTATATTAAACAATTTATTGGCCTTGTAAGCCTTGTAGGATCTTGGGCTCAATCCAATACTACCCCTGTATGTCAGATAAGACATTAACTTGTAATCTAATCTCAATCAGACCTTAGCGGTCTGTTTGGTGTTACCCCCCCCCCCCACAGACACACACCACTTTATGATTTAAACTGTAGACAGTAAAGTCAAACAATGTTTAAATAAGTAATTACTGATACTTTAAAAAAAACTTAAATAGCATGACTCTCTGCAGTTAAATAAAATATTTTCCTTGTTATTTATATATTTGTGTGCAGTTGCATGTTATTGACTTGTAGGTGAGATTTTGTTCTATTTTATAATTCTAATGCTTCTAATACATATCAAAACAGAATGGGCCCATGTCTCATTCAATTTAGGATTGTATCAGGTACTTGTACTTGTTTCATGTCAATCATGACCATATATATGTTCGATGTAGTTGCATAACTATATTGCCAGAAGAAGAACATGTGCAGGGCAAGCTGGAATGTTGAAAACAAAAGTTTCATTTAAAGCCAAACTATTTGCGTACCCGCAAAGACTTTTATAATCTCATTATGAGGATAAATTCTCACATTTTGCGTTAAGTTTACTTGTAAGAAAGTATTACAGGTGCAGTATTCTGAAGTTCACTTACTGAATGGAATACAGAAACCAGATGCCTTATTAAATATGGTATATTTTACTGAAGACACAATATACATTTTGTATTTCACTCAGAGAGTATACAATTTATTCTGGTGATCATTTATGTATGTGCCTGCTATATATATGATAAATGATCTAATCTATAAATCAAATACAGTTATTATAAAAGATGGCCTCAAGGCAGGAAAGCCTGTCTTCAGGTTCTGCGAACAACAAAGGTGTAGTCCCTTTGTTATTCATGTTTGCATTTAGTTGGTTTGAGACTGGCATTTCTGGTTTAATTTTGCACTGGAGTTGAAATAGTTTCTTTTTATAGACGCTGAGCCTACGCAAAACAGCTGTAGATATAATGGAGCAAATAGGAGAGTTGGTGCTAGATCAGCTGCCAGCATTTTTTCAGCCACTTCAACCCTTGATTAAACATGTAACAAATCTGTTTAATACTATTAAAGACAGTGTTATGGAATTCTATTATGTAAGTATTGTGCAGAAGAAAAAAGAGTATCTGAATGTTTACATAAAGTATGGATTTATTAAATAAATTGAGTACTAGGAGAAATAAATGAAAGGGTTTACAAGCGCTGCATTGCCATTTTAAGGGAGTCAAATAAATTTTCTAATACAAAAGTATTAATGTTGTAATCAATTTACCATATAAAACTATTTGTCCTAAATAATTCCATTTTATACTTTTATTCATTGGCATATATAGACCCACTTAGCAATAAATCTAATATATTTTTGAAAATCTTTTTTTGACGCTTTTGTTTATTTTCTTAAAATGTTTTTGTTAGCAAATGATTGAAAATCAACAGCGCTCTGATATGAAGCTATATATTTATTTAAAAAATGCTATATTAGATATAATATTTTGATTTAATTTATAATAATTTTACATATTAAGGAGAATCTATTTAAATTAATATATTCATGTGACTTTCTTAGATGATAGTTCAGGACGTTAAAACTGTAGTGATTCCTGCTGCCAAGGACCTTTATATGTCTGCTGAAAGTATTGTTGACATATTCCCATACATATTTCGAGATCCTATGACAGCTGTTGGAAGAATTGGAAAAGGTGTTATGAGGTAATTAGGTCCAAATGATATAGAAATATCATGCTATACTCAACTGAGCCTGAATGTATCATGCTTATAAAGGTTAAAATGCCAAGGTGTAACCTTCATTAGCATAATGTATACAGCAACTGTGAGTTTGAAATCATGACACATCTTTATATTGCAACATTTTTATTTGATGGGAATTTGAAATTACATGTTTATTCTGTTGAGCATGGAAATAGTTTAACATTCTAAAGGCTAGATCTAGTTATTTGCCATTTCAGGAAATAGAAGTAAGAGAAATAAGCATTTAAATGTATAAACATATGATTTGACTGGAATTTTACAAATAGCTGGCTTCATGTAATGAACAGCTATTCATGTTTGAATAATATGCATTTACTCTGATATTAATGTTTATGCTTAAGGTAAACTCATAAAATATTCAGTTATCAAAACTTGCGTTGGAAGAAATGCTATATTTTTCAATATTTGCTTTCCTGCATATTGTAATAGTAGTGACTATCCTGTCCTCAGCTTTGTTGTTATTATATCATTTGTTATGTTGAATGTTTGATGTTCATGCCAAAGTCTTGAATGTAAGCAAAAGGAAAGTAATCAGGAATCTGTAAAATCAAACTCCAAATTTTGCACAAACATTCAAATGAATTAAATAAGCATAATTGTGAAGTGGCTAAACAGCGAACAAGGGACAAATCATTCCTAGCATATACCAATCCTCTACAAAATCTAATTAGAACTAAATTAATAAATATTAAAGACAAATCATAGATATATATAATTCATAGTCAATTGAAATAATGGACAAGAAATGTACTACAACATTGTTTTACTGCAATATTAATCAAAGAAATGAAACCATCCAAAGGTTTATAATTTTACATATCAAAGACAAGAAGCAATGAAGAGTTTACATCTTTGATGACTTAAACGTTGGCATATGGTAGTCACAACAAATGTATACTTCACAACCCTGCTGAATCAGAATAAAACAGATAATAGGCTGAAAATGGCATTTTATTCATGGTTTTCATGTTGGCATTAGCCTTGTTTTTGCAAAGAAAACTTTAAAGCACAATGAAACATACGACTTGCCATTCTGAAGTATATTGTAAGACCAAAGTGAAGCAAAATCATCCAGCTTTAAAATGCATTATGTGTTGCTTTATCATATGACGCTGAGTCTGGAAGTTTTAGAACTTTGTGATTTCAAATTAATAATTTTCTAGTATATTCAACATGCAGATTATGGAATCATTGGTATGTATCAGAACCCATAACAATACTGCATTTACTTGTACATGTAGCACATTTACTTGTACATGAAGCAATATTCAAATTTGTTTTACCATACAAACGCTTCCTTGGTGATTTAGTGGTGCGACAAATCAGATCTTTTAATCATGCACAATATAAATCAATTTCATGAAAAATATGCAAATATAAAATAGACAAGGTGGTATTTTCTTGGCAAATATGTATCCATACAAATAAGTTAAAATAATTTTATCACATGACTTTGCGGCTGGGAGTAATAAAACGCATGCAATTTTATCCATTAACTACTAGTGGTTTACAGATGTAGTAACGTTATGTATTGCTGACCATTATAACGTTGCGTAAAAGATGACAAAATCTTGACATTATCAAGCCAAGAATGCAATTTTTAAGTAATCTTGATGTCATGTGATAAATAGAAACTAACATTCCTGTCCATGTGTTATTCAACTTATTAAATCCATTGCAAAAAAGCGATAAAATGCTTGGCAAGCCTTGCATGTTTTATCACTTTTCCCCAACTCGTTTAATAAATTCTATAAAACATCAGCACTCATGTTGTAAGATCCTCTATATGATATTGTTTGCAGAATTGGAATGAGAATTCAACAATTACCAGCAATTAAGAAGAAAATTGAAGAGGCAATTGAGCTGAAAGGTAATTTCTCATAGTTGCTGTATTTTCCAGACAGTTGCAGAGAAATCATAGATGTGCTAGCACAAAAAGTGTGTGTGATTTTTTTTGATTTTGTAACACTACTTCTGAGGGGCCAGGGAGTGTTTATGCTAAGAAACAGATATGTAGCATAGTAGTGGTTTCATTTTATCTGCATAAAGGTTTTGGAAATATTAGCAACCACAATAGTAAACATATTCCATGAATCAGGTTATAAGTAGGAAATGTTTTCCTGGACATGACACAGTCAGACTTTACAAAAATGTTGCTAACTTATATGCATCCTAGGTGGAAAACGAATTAGTATATGAACAAATTATGTCTTGTGTCTGTCATGCTGTCTTGTCTGTTCATTGTAGCCTTGTTGTCACCTGCTGGGAAAAGGGTTAACCTCTTGGCTCTCTTGTGTGCGGTGCTTCTTCTACTTTTTCCACTTTCCCGTGTGGTGTCCTGGGTCAGGTGTGGTACTCAATTGTATCGATTCCTGATCTCTGCATACTTCCTTACTTAACTAATCTCTGAACTCTATTGAGTCCAGTAAACTTATAAATACTTATTACTAAACAAGTAGCACAAAATAAAAATTATGTTCATACAATTGAACTCAATAATACAGCTGCTTTCCAAAATTTTTATAGATTGCGATTTTTGTCATAATTATTTACATACCCTATACTTGTTTGCGTGTTTGTTATAAACATATGCTTTGTTTGATGTATGTTTTTTTTCTGCCACTACACGAGCGATAAATCTAGTTATAGTGAGTAACAATATTGATTGTTCTTGGAGATTTTTTTGTATCATTATGTGAAAGGTCAAGCATCTTTATCATATGACGTCGCGTTTTCTGCGAGTGAAAAAACGCCATGCATTAAAACAGATAAACTACTAGCGGTTTACAGATTTTCAGGTAAATGTAGCAGAATGAAAATGTTGCGTGTTTATGGCAAAATCGAGACGTCTTCACAGCCAAAATGTGATTACACAAATCATTTGTAAAGACATATGATAAATATGATCTAACATTCATACTCATGTATTATTGAATTTATTAAACTCATTTAGAAAACGTGATACCGGGCCGCGTAGCGCAGTCAGTAACGTGTCTGGCAACAGATGCGAGTCTGACTGCAGATCCAGGGGTCGCGAGTTCGATCCCAGCCCAGTCCCATACTTTCGTGGAGATTGATCATGAAATAATTTCTACGATCATTCTCCTCCCTTCCGCTGAATCATTCAAGAAAGGTTGTTGTCAGTTACAAGCGAAAGTATGTGCACAATTATTGGTTAACTGCTTGTTCAAGCTTGCCCAGGAAAAAGTGTGGTTAGGTGAACTGACCGTCCCGCAATGACCATAGCTGTTGACTTGGGACGTAAAGCAACAAAACAAACAAACAAAAGTGATACAATTCTTGCCAAGTCTCGCATTTTATATCTTTTTCAGATCCCGTTTAATAATTTCAATAAAACATGAACACTCATGTAAAATCCTCTAATTAATTGGCATTTCCTCTTCTACACGTGGCACAAATAATGAGAATAGTTTTCAGTCAATTCTATTCTGCAAAAAATGACCACCAGAGTTACCAAACGAAATGAAACACATATAACAACAAAGCTTGAGCTATCGACCTTGAGTAAATTAAAAAGCATTTTTTCTTGATGCCTTCTTAAAACATTATATGAAAGGTTAAATAATCTTTGAATGCCATTTCCTATTGTACAAGTGGCAAAAATAAAAAATAAAAGTATTAGTTACCTCTCATATTAACTGCATTGTTTCAAGCTGGCCTGATATACGTTGGCTATCTCATAGCATGTGCCTTTATCAGGTCATACTGGCGTTGCACTTTTTAATGAAGTAGTCAATGACGCTGAATCGACACAAAATCGATAATAACGTCATAATAGCTAGTTTGAACAGTGGACCAACTTGTAAACTGATGAATGTATCTTTTGACATCAAGTGTACCAGGCTCAGTTTCAAGAATGCATGTTGAATTGCCTGTCAAGCCTCCCAATTCAACAAAGGTTTTTGAAGCCTTGCCTGGTAAACTTGATATTGAAAGACACTCACTTAGTATTCTCTATCTATACTGCCAAACAGAATGACCACCAGAGCTACAAAACGAAATTAAACACATATAAATGCATCTCTTGGGCAATGTTTTTCTTCTTCAAATAATTCCTTAGACTGCCTTCTGTAATGATTGTACAAATAGTGTCACTCCACTAAACAAATGGCAACCAGAACCTAAAATTGAAAAGCATTTTTTGTATGAACTCTCGTTGGGCTAAAATAAAAAAGAACTATTTTCATTCAAATATTTCTCATAGTTTTCATTTTCAAGTTTATTCAATCCAACATAATAACAACGTAGGCTTAAGTTGAACATTCTTTAATTAACAGTTTCTAAATGGCTGCACAAGGTCAAAACAATTCTAGCACATTTTCTCCAAAATGCCCGCTACACAAACTGCACAAAGGGTTCTACTTATCATAGTGGCAGCCATACCTTTAAAAATATATATAAATACATCTTTAGATGATATGTCCCAAAAAACCACGTGCAAAAGCAATCTCAGTATTACAAACACTTGTTAGAAGAATGCATGATGTAAGCATGTATTAGTTTCATAGACAGAGATGGTGTAATCTTAAAAAAAAGAGTAAAAGCGATCAAAATTAAAATATATTGATGGGCATGGTGATATTGTTTTTGCAGTTATACCTTTATGGAACAAAATGAGCTCTGAACATGAACACCTGATTGAAATGGTTGGTGAGGCATCTAAAGCACTTATGCAAAATGGAATGTCTTGGGCTGAAGAAGTAATTGAAGGCGATGACATTATAGCTTCAATAACAGATGGAAGAATGACTATAGTAAGTGACAACATTCATACATGTAGCTTTATATATCACAGATAGCTTAAGTTATGCAATAGCATTTTGTGTGTTGTTCATTGTATGTTGTCTGTCTTCTGTCATAAGCTTTACATATTTTGAGCCATTAAGGCAAATGGACTTCCCTTCCCTTATCAGTAAGAAACATCCATTTCGAATTTAAGGGTTGTTAGGTAGTAGTAATTTACAATTTTATTTAAATAATAAAAGTTAATTCTGTAAGCAATCAGTGAAAGTCCTGATCAGACACTGCCTTATGCAGTGTCTGATCTGGGCCTGCACTGTTTTTCTGTGTCCCATAAAATGGACTATAGTCTTATATTGGTTAAATTTCTCTTATGAAACTGAGCTAAAACGTATTGTGAGTCATATGGGGGAGATTATAGGTCTAATTAAGTTTGCATTCTCATTGTTATGTCAAAGATTCCCACTATAGCAGGCATCTTGAAACTCTTTAAAAAGACATCTCCTCTGTAATCTTATTTCTGATTGAATCAAAATTTAGTGGAATGCATTGTATGACTGGGATATTCATTTATGCCTTCATATCTGTTTTTAATATGTCCATGGTTGCTATCTTGAAAATCTTCAAACGACATTTATATTTCAAAACCATATGATGAATTAAGCTGAACCTAAATGTCAATATGGTGATTCAGAATTTATTAATAATACAAATATCTTTACATGTAAATTTCTTTTTATTCATTTAATTGTAATCAAGTTTACAGCAGATTGCATAGTATATTACTAGCTTGCATATCAGATTATCTGTTGCCATCCCATTTTAACTACTTATAACTTAAAGTAGATATCTGACCATTTGGACTAAGAGCTTAAACAGATGACTGTAATTGAAAACTATATTATGAAGTTTAAAAAGAAATCTCTAATTGCTTAGAGGGTTCAAATGTTCTTATGAATATTTACAGATTGTTTAATGTTTAGCTGTTAAAAAGGAACAAGAAATAGTAATGTACATGTATCTAATATTAACTGGTCAGTGCCTTAGTCATTATCCTTAAGCTCAGTAAACGTTAGTGAATATGTCTTTTGACGTAGTCAATTAAATTTATCAGTTACCACTCATATTAACTACATTGTTATATGCATTGTTATATGTTGAACTGATAAAGGTATCCTATCACATGGTATGTGCCTTTATCAGGTAGTCATGACGTGGAACTTTGAATGAAGTCGTCAATGACATTGAAATCGAAACGAGAAACTCTATAGTTATGTCATAATCACTAGTTTGAAAAGTACACTGATACCAGTAAACTGATAGAATACCAGGTTCAGGTCTTTTGGTATCACATTTACCAGGCTCGGCTTTGAGAATGCATGTTGAATTGCTCGGCAAGACTTGAGATGTCAACAAGCATTCTCAAAGCTTTGCCTCGTAAACTTGACTTGCCGAGAGATTCAATGTGCGTTCTCGAAGTGGAGCCTGGTAAACTTTATATCAAAAGACGCTCACCTAGTGTTCTCTCTCTCTCTCTCTCTCTCTCTATATATATATATATATATATATATATATATATATATATATATATATATATATATATATATATATAAAAGGATTTAAATCAAAAAACAGTGCAAAAATATTTTTGAAACTAAGCGCTTTACCACATAATTCATGTATATAGTTATATTTTGTTAACTATCCACCTAATTTAATGTGCCTTGAAACTCTGATGAAGGCGAAAGCCGAAAGCGCTTAGTTTCAAAAATATTTTTGCACTGTTTTTTGATTTAAATCCTTTTATATTTATTTCTCAAATCAAATTAGCATCCTTTACTGGATCCAGTGCCACAGGAAAGATATCTCGTTTGGTGCATTAACCTATTTCTCACCCTATATCCAAATCTAAGACGCATTTTAATGAAATCAGAATTTAATGAAAATAATACACCACCTTGTGTGAGCAAATGCAATGAGCCAAGGTGTGGTCTTTGTAAAAGTATTATTGAGGGATCATGTTTAAAATTTAAAAATAAAACTTTTCATGTAAAAGAAAATATGAACTGCACTGTAAGAAATGTTCTTTATGTATTAATATGTAATGGTTGTAAAGAGTTTTACATAGGCCAGACAGGTGATAAGTTAAGGAACCGTAAAACGGTACATGAACAACAGATTAGAGACCCATCAACAAGACAAATGCCTGTCAGCATACATATTGATAACTGTTGTAAAACACAACCAAAATTCTCTATTTTTCTGTTTTATAAATTTCAAACTGATGATGTTTCAGCTAGGTTAGCCAAAGAACGTTATTTTATTGATGTGTTTTCTCCAAAACTAAACATGTTTTGATGACGTTGCAATTTATACATATTTGCGTACACATATTTGCGTACACATGTGTACGCATATTTTGTTAATGACGTCGCTAGGAAACTGCGCATATTTCGATGCCATTAACGTTAAACATATTTTGATGACGTTACAAATATAGCGTACGTTGTGTACACATGTGTACGCATATTTTAGTAGTGACGTTGCTAAGGAGCAACACATATTTTGACGCCATTATTGCATTATTGCCCTGTAGATAGGAAACCGGTTGGCAATAATAAAAATAGTAAAAAAATCATCCATGTGCTTATATTGTTTAATTTTTTTCTTATATATATATATATATATATATATATATATATATATATATATATATATATATATATATATATATATATATATATATATATATATATATATATATATATATCCAAAAGTGAGTGAGTATGATCAGGAAAACCACATTCACACACAGCACTGTGAGGAAGAGCCACAGAACATTTACAATAACAAGACACCCATAAGACTATAAAAGCAAAGCAACCAGCTCTCTCATCCTCTTCAAGATGATTGAAAAACTAGTATGGACACAAAGTAATGCATAGCAAAACAAGGACAAACACAGAGCCCGACAAACAATGGGAAGTGCATTAAACAATAGATTAACAACAACAGAACCACTGCCTTAGAACGGAGTCATTTGATTGTTATTGCACACATTAGGCGTGTAGCTTTCATATTTAGTCTTTTTTCCCAATATTCCTTCAAGATTGACGATCGTATCGACGTGAAAAGAACTAATTAGTTGCTTGTTTTAAGTTTGCCTTTTGTGTGTGTTTCTGTTTGTCTGTGCTATAATCGTTCTTACTATTGGTACCATGGGATAGTCTGTGGTCTGTGATTTAAACATTTTATAATCATATTTGCCTGTAACTTTTGCTTTCGAATGGTATATTGTTACATGTTAGTCTCTATCCAATATAACTTTTATCTACACTTATTGTTTTGTTTTAGTATGATATAAAGAGAAGAGTAATTGAAGACCTTAAGGCTATTATAGAAGATCTTACTGCGCCCTTTGATGATCTGTTAGCTCTAGGACAACGTTTCATGGATAAATTCGCTAAGCTGTTTGAAATTACTTCAAAATTTAAAAGTGCATATAACAAGCTTAAAGTTGGGTAAGTGGTTCTTAAAGAAGGCATTAGTTTCAGTTATTGAATTAAACATTTCATGGTTTCAACAAAGACATTAAAGTATCAAACACTCATATGACACTGCCAAGACACAGTATTACATTTGGTATGTGTCTAAAACATCCAATGCGCTATCATTAAGGTTAAGGACTTATTGCATCATAGCCCAGCATATGTTTAGAAAGACCTGCAATTGTACACAGTCCCAGCATAACTTTTGCTAATTTTACACACTTTAAGAATTTGGGAAAACTAGTTAGTCTGAAACAAAGACCACTGTCTCATCTAGATAGCTGCATGCTCTGTATATACGTGAAGTAAAATTTTTTTCGAATGCTAGTTTTACTGCTTATACACTACTAGATGGTATGAAGAAGTTAATTTAATTTGCACTTTAATTTTGAGATTCAAAATGAAGAATATACGCTGTAGTATGTCAAAACCTTTTATTTATTAGGTGATGTCGCCTCTGGGGGTGATATAACTCCATGCAATAAAATCAATAAACCACGAGTGGTTTACAGATTCCATAACGTTACGTAAATACGTCTATTATAAAATTGCGTAAAAAGATTGCAAACTATTGACGCTTTCACGCCAAAAATGCGATTTTTAATTAATTTGATTGTCATGTGATAAATAATATCTAACATTCGTGCTCCTGTGTAATAGAATTTATTAAAATCATTGCGAAAAAAAGATAAAATGCTCAGCCAGCCTCGCATTTTATCACCTTTTTCCACCTTGTTTAATAAATTCAATAAAACATGTGAATACATGTATTCTCTATGTATGCGAAAAATAAGAGAGGGAGTTCACTTACAGATTTGGTTTATTACTGTGAAAATAACTTTAATGTTCAATATCTCAAATACAGTAATCTGGAATACTAAACAATTTCTTCCATCGCACTGTACTCTGTTAACGTATCCAATAATATACAAATGTTTATTGTGCGGGGTTTAAATTCCGGAATTAATTCATAGATGATTGCCATGTGAGGGACTTTTGTGTATGGTAATGATGGAAACTTAAAAAAATAGTTATGCTAGCCAATGATATTGTGGTGCAAATGTGCACTCTACTTATAGCCTCTGCTCCTCTCCCACACAAAGTAGAGGCAAAAATACAGGTTAAAGCCATGATTTAGCTCTCGGATACCAAGGAGTAGCTTTATATTTACTCATATTCAGGAAAAAATATAAGAAAAGTTAATACGTACAGGCTTTTTGTGAAGAAAACTTGATCTTTGGAGATTTGGTATGTTAAATCCAAAAAACAATTTTGGCCAGCTGAGAAATGATGTCTAAAGGGCCTAATTTTTTTACTTTCAAGATGGCCACCAAAATCATGAAATTTAACATTTTAATGAACTATTTTTTCTATGTTTTTTATCCATAATAATAAGTGGCATGTCCTAAAATGGTGTTATCCTTACAATTCATGGTTATGGTAGCAATTTACATTATTCAAGACTTTTACCATATTTATTGTAAATTGTCTGTTAAGTCTATAAACTTTTACATAAACTTGCTATATTCAGTATCCTGCTATATACAGAATCCTGCTTTCTAAATGCAAGTTTTATTCATAGCATGATTTTGGATTGTTTACCAGCTGTTCAGGTGATAAATGGGAAAGAAACTTTGATATTCAACAAGTTGTTTTGATATAGCACTTTTTATCAGATTGTCAAATCGATATTGCATTTTCATGAATAATAATGAAAACAATTGGTAATGTTTAAGGTGCACTTCCTTTTTTCTATCATCCTTCTCTTATTTCTCATGTTTAAATAAATATTCACGAATATGCAAATTAAATAATTTGCATATTGTACCATTAGGTAAACGTTCTCTGGCTTGGATTTGATTTGGTACCAAGTTTAGCAGTCTAAGATAACTAGTAACTGACATATGGGTAATGGATACAACGCCTTAATTTTTTCTATGGATTTTCGTTCATTTCTATTTTTGTATGGCACCTACTTAAAACCCAACGCAGTAAGCACCAGAACCCATAAAATCAAAATTCGAACCATCCACAGCTTTTTTCTAGCATAATCCTGAGCCATACAAACAGCATAATCACCCAAGCACACATATAAACTATAAATCAGTTATAAAAATAGAAAGAAAATAATACTTAAAATATTATTATAATAGCATTAATACTTTAAATAAATAATTATAAAAAGTAATACGTGTGTCGTATGATAAATGAAATAAAACATTCATGCTCATGTAATGTACAGTATAATTAAATTTATTAAACTTGTTGAAAAAGCTAATATGTTTGGCTTAGTCTTGCATTTTATCCAATTTATTTAACTTTTTTAATAAACTCAGTAACACGCCATCACTCATATAAGACCTTCTATTTCCCATGTTGTTTTACTGATCCAAATTTGTTTCAGATATAAACAAGCTCGTGCAGCTGTTGACACCATATTTGGACCAAAATGTCACAAAGATTTCCCACGTTTGTATCGCCAATCTGACGATCTATGCTCAGGAGAAGGTGTTTACCCATCTACACTTGGAAGTGATAATATTGAATACGAACACAGAGGAATAGATCTTGTAACTGAAAATGAAAGTCCGGTAAAGTTCGTTCCTCATAGCTTTTTAACTATAGGCAAAATGTAGAAAGGAATAACATCATGAAACAACTAAAACTTCCTTACCATGCTATGGGTTTGTCTGCAGTTTGTGATTGTAGTATTTCCTGACCAAACTCACTATTTTTGTTTTTCCCGTCTTACATGTCCTTTACATATTTGGCTTTGGTTGAACATAATTTATATCAAATAGAGTAACACACTTTGGGTAGCATCTTATTAAATGAGGGGTATTATGTATGTACTTGCTGGTATCGTTTCCTGAACTTTGCACCCTTACTTACTTTAAAATGATAACGTCAAACGTCACTGTACGTCATGGTGTGTATATTTTTTATGAGAGGACATACGATAAAACTTGATAAGACTTCAGATTTTTTACAACTTTATTTTAATTACTAAGTATAAACCCTGTATTCTTTAATGCTTTCTTAAAATCATGACTTTCTTTCTTATAAGATGAGTATTGCATTTAATAGATATGGGAAACATTTAACTTGTATTTTAAGTAAATGGTTACTGGTAGCCCAGATCATACTCTGTATAGATACATCTTATATTGGGACCATTTATGTTTGTCAGCATGAGGTAAACTATCACATGTATTTGATTAACAAACTTGGCCTTATGGTCATACAACTTTTTCATCATCAATTCAAATGAGCATTTAATTTATTCTGCTAATGCCATCATTAAACATTTATTAGCAAGGTAAAACAACTTATTTGATGTATAAGCAAGAAAGATCATATTTCTTTTTAGCATTTTACTTTTTATGAAAATTGACATCCCATGTTCATTTTGGTTGAGCAAAAGTGTTTAATATCCTTAAGGATTTGGGAGACAGTATATAATTCAGTACATAATTAAGTCTCCAAAACAAAGTTGGGAAACTAATTGTATTTGTTACGTTTTTTCTTATTAGTATTATTCTTATTTTTCTTCTTCTTCTTTTTCCACTCTTTTTTTTCTGTCCAAATTGTGTCCAGAAGAGTTCTCAGTAACCACTGGGCAGATTGTTCTGAAATTTTGAGAATATGGTAGATATGGATGTGAAATTGTGTAACAGGGTCTCAGAAATAGTAAGTGAGTATGATCAGCAAATACCAAAATCACAAACTGCGGACAAACCCATGGCACCATAAGGAAGAACCACACGAAAATCACTAGACACAAGAAGGACAAACTAAGCAATGCAACCAGCTCTCTCTTCTTCATCAAGATGAGAGCAAAACTAGAATGGACATTATGTAATGCACAACAAAACAGAATCACACAATGAGAGTAACAATCAACAATGAATCAACAACAGCAGAACCACTGCCTAAGAATGGACATCTTAATGAAAAAATATTGGACTCTAAAGCTGGCCCACGGGTGTGCCCAAAATTGCCCAATTTTTGTCCAGACTATTTCTCATTAACCACTGAAGAAATTGTTCTGATTGTTTTTGATATTATAGATATTGATATATAGTTTTGCATTTAAAATCCCAGACTCGGGGCTGACCCAGAGGCATGCCCAGGCCAAAACAATTATTTAAGTCCTAAATATTTCAGGAACCGTTCAGATCCCCACCCCTAAACCATATATATTCATGTTTCTTATGATAAGAAGCATTCAGTGCCACTGGTTTTGAAGTACATGTACCCAGTGTCGTGCCTGGGCAAGCTCCACCGCCTTCACTTCATAAAAGGCTTCATAACTTGGAAACGGTTCAGATCCCCACCACGGAACTATATATGTGTTTATTAAAATAAAATACTGATGGGGAAGTCCCCTAGTGGCTTGCTCCTACCGGTTTATTTCATAAAAGGCCTTTTATTCGGAGAGAGTTGAGATCCCCACTCATATACCATATATAATGTTATTCCTTATGATAAGACACCCCAGTGTGCCCACGTATGCCCCTGCTCTATTTTTTTTATAGAAAAGCTTGATACCTTGGTACCGTTCACTACCCCACCCAAAACTCATATAAAGTCATGGTTCTTATGGCAAGATGCATTTAGTAGCACTAATAGGCAAGACCCTCGACAATGCCCTACCCCATTCACCTCATTAAAGCCTTCTTATCTGGGAAACTGTCCAGATCTCCATCTTGTTACTTGATTGTATCATTATCATTTTATATCTGAAACAGATTGTTGCACCATTCAGTGGAATTATCACATTGACAAACACAACAAACCAAGTGAGACTAACAAACATGACAGAAATGGTTCAAGGAAGCGAAGTCATTATATCAAATGTTGAACCACAGGAAGATATCAAGCATCCATTAAACATTTTCTATGTTGAAAAACGGGTAAATATATTAACCTTTTCTCCCCTTACTTTCCAAGGTAAACTCTTCAACTTTAACTTGTATAAAATACCATTATGTTAAAAAAGGGGTGTCAGATAAATACTGAAAAAGCAAAAATTGGGATTGAGAAACAAAGCAAAAGGAGTAAGCAAACAGTGTAGATCAAGATGAGTTGGCTCTCCAGGAAATAAATTACTGACCATTCCAAGGTGGTACCTCTTTTGTGGATCTTCTATGTTTTTTCTGACATGCTATGCCTTTGTGTGCGTCTGTTTATATGTGCCTTGTGGTCACCTGCTGGCAAAGGGTTGACCTCTTGGCTCTCGTTTGTGGTGTCCAACTGTGAATTTGTCACTTTCCCATTGGTATCCTGGGACAGGTTTGGTACTTGATTGTATCAATTCCTGATCTTTGTACCCGTACTTACTTTCATATGAGCTATCTGATCTGTATCTACACTGTTTGCCCAGTGTTGAACGGATTAATTATAAAATCACATGCATCAGTATAGCTATATAAGTCGTGATCTGTGATCTTTATATACACATTCATACAATGTGTGATACAGAAAGTTGATGAAGGATCTCACCACAAGGTCTTATATTTGTACTTAACCCATTAAAGCTGAAAATAATTTCTCAACCTCATCTATTCAACCAGTCCATATCTGGTCCGTTTTAAGTGTTGTTGGGTGTTAATCTTTACTTTTATTTAAATTCTAATAGAAGATCCAACAAGCAAACAGTAAGGACTTTGATCAGATGCTGCATTCTGTGGTGTCTGAACAGGTGTGCACTGCTTGCATATGTCCCACGAAAAGAACGCTTGCTCTGTTCTGAAATGATTCATGATAATGGACTGTTTGACGATTACAAGAACAGTGGTATGCGCCTGTCAAATAGATTCATCACGTTTCTCTCTAGAATTATGATAATTATATAACATAATATATAACTGTATCAACAGTGGTGTATAATGTCAACAGGTACTGAACTGTTGTCGAAATTATGTTTTTATTTCTAAAATTGTCTTCCTCTCTAGTTTTTAACCATAACATTATTTTCCTAAGCTACTCCCACAATATTCAACGATTCCCAGACAATTCAGGTAAAAGTCATCATCAAAATATAGGCCTTGTTGTATAAAAACCTGATTTTGTTGCATTCAAACAGCAAAAGAGCAGACTAGCCTGTGCATGACTAGCCTGTGCATCCACTTAGTAAAATTAGCGTATCTAGTATTCTCTTTCTGTGAAGAATGACATTTAAACTTCATACATGCAAAATTTAAAAATATTTTAGCTAGTCATTGAATTTGAGCAAGCCAAGTTGAACCCAATTTCTTATGACTGGAACCCCTTTAGGGTTGGAAGAACCGTTTTGATCAAGATTGGCCAATGCATTCATGAGTATTGTGTGAATGATCTTAAACAACTTGGTGCTGCATTTTAAGCTGTTCTGGTTATTATGCTAACTATTTGTATCAAATGGAAAATGAACTTCAGAGGAGTACAGGTTGTACGTTATGCAGGGATTACTAGGATAACATTTTTAGCTCATGGCGTCGCGTCTGGGGGTGATATAACGCCATGCAATAAGTTTCATTAACCATAAGTGGTAGTAGTAACGTTACGTAGTTACATCCATTATATCGTTGTGTTAAAAGAGTGTAAACTCTTGACATTTTACTTTACAAAGTGCAATTTTTAATTAATTTAAATGCAATGTGATCAATATAAGCCTACCTTGGTGCTCCTGTATTATTAAATTTAGAAAACTCTTTGAACATTAAGGGCCTCCTGGAAGATAAGCATTTATATGTTCAATGTTGTCACCCTCATAAATTAAAGTCTTTACTTACTTAATTACTTACTTAAAACATGAGGACTCATGTAAGAACTTCTATTTATTGCATCATTATTCCCTATATTTACATTTCCACTGCGAGTCTTAAGATGAACCTTTACATTTGAGATGGTGTTCATAGCTTCATGAACGGATCTATTTAAGCCACACGAACACACGCGCTGTTTGGGCGCACCAACACCAATGGGATCCAATAATGTTGTTTGTTTACTGACGTTTGTTTGACGTCGAGCGCGTATTGTCATGACATTAAACGCGGGAATTTGGGATTTTGACTGTTCCCAACCCTCCGTTATGTCTAGTATAATTTAAAATATCCAGAAAACCAGCCAAATTATATTAAAAATGAAAATTGATACTTGACAGACAATATAAAATATAAATGTAAGTAATGAATTCGATTTTTGTCTGTTCATGAAATCATGAACACTTCGGGTCTCCTGCAAAGTTAACGTGAAGCCCTTTTTCAGGCTTCACGTTAACTTTGTAGGAGACCTGTAGTGTTCATGATCTCAAGAACAGACAAAAATCGAAGTCATTTTTAAATGGTTTTACAGGTTGCAGCTGGAGATCAGATAGGTGTGGTTAAATCTTCGGACTGCAAACCAGAAAATAGTCATATACACTTTGTCGTTCTGAAAGATGGTGGGCCTGTTGATCCCTCAAAGTTTCTACTTCCAAGAGCACCCTCTAGACCAGAATGGATACAGAAATGCGACGATTACAAACTTGTCTGGAAGGTATTCATATACACAGTTTTACATATGGGCCTTGACGTGAGAAAACCTATTATCAGAAGTTTGGGAACAACAAATCACAGACCAGCTTGCACATCCAGGCAGACTGATCAGCATTTTTGTTATTCCTTTTTTGAAAAGTAGTATATGTAAACTGGCTACAAGTGAAAATTTCTAGCTAGTCTCTGTAGCTGAGGAGACTGGAATGAGTCTCGATTTGTCTGAAACCCCACAGATAGTTTTTTTTGCATCGAGGTTCATATGTAACATACAATGTAGAGAGCCAGCACTTAAGATAATGCTACTCATTGCATATGTGTAAAAACAGTCTCTAAACAATTTTGTACAGCTATTTAGTAGACTAGAGAGACAGTGTTTAATTGAGCTTATATTTACTTCCTGTATATTTTACAAGCAATAAAGGCAGGGCCCATGGGGTTTTGGGGATTTAGGGAGAATGGTTATTTATTTTCAGGGAGCTGGGGAGCACTGGTAATTATTTTCAGGGATCTGGGGAGCAAGCTCATAGTTTTCGGGATTTAGGGAGCCATGCAAAAAAGAATAAACAAAATCTCACCTTAAAGCAAAATCCTTCATTTCGTTTGATTTTTTAAAAAAAAAATCTTTGGCTTCTGGGGGAAGCCCCCCACACCCCCCTTGGATCTAAATGTATCTCCATTCGTGCTAACAAGCTAATCTGGATTGATATTGGTGACTGATATGGCGAATGATTTTTACTATTGTGGGAAATTATCCTTAGCATTGTTGATTTTTAGGTTGATAGTAACGTATTTTGGAACCCTCAAAATGCACCAAATTGCACCATTTTAATAAAAAAAAATACAGGAGAGCATGCCCCCTGACCCCCGAGCACGGATCTGAATCCACATCATTACAGGCTATGTACGCACCTGGTATGTAATAATACATGTAAAAAAGGAAAAGCCTCCATTTTTTACATTTCTTTGGCTTGGGGGGGGGGCAATAAGACCCCCCTTGTAATATATGAATGTATTTATATTTTACTAACGTGCTCATCTGGATTGATGTTGGAGAAAAATATGGCACAAAATTTGGGTTGTTGATTTATTAATCTAAAAATCAACAATTTTTAGGTTGATAATAACATACTTTGGAGCTCTCAGAATGCACCAGATCCCAACGTTTTTATCTTTTTTTCCGCGGGAGCAGGCCCCCGACCTCCCTGGCACAAGTATGAATCAACATCAAAACAGGGTAGCTTCGTGCCTGGTATGTAATTTTTTAATCTCTGTAATTGGACGTTTTTATTAAAACTTTGATGAATGTTGATCAGATATTAACTTACTTGTTGAAACTGAAGTTAAACTTACTTATAAGGCCTAATAGCATTTCTAAAAAACACTTTCCATGGTTACAGAAATTGATGCTCTCACTTTGTCTAAGAAAATCTTGTTTTATCTGTTGGAAAATAACAGCCCCTCCCCCACCAGAAAACCAAATGGTATAGCTGTCCCTAATGAAAATGTCTAATCAAGAGAGCATTCCTCCACACCTACTCTACCAGGTACAGCAACATAATTTTAACGATGGCCTCATACTTTGAGCTATATATCATGCATTTCATCAAAGTAATTATATATTATATATTCAGTGGCTAAGCCCTATCTTGATATGTATAACATAAAATATTAAGTGAATATTAAGTCATCCGCTCATGTATAGCTTCATAGTTTTTTAGAATGTGAATTTAATCCTATGGAAAGAAAAATACATTTAAGGGAGAATTGGCTTATACAGGTCCAATAAAAAAGTTATTTCACAACGCAATATTTCAAAAGTTTTTTCACATTTCTTGTATACATTTATGGTCTATGATTTACAACACGTATTATTAAATGCTTATGCCATTATGTTTCTATAAATCATATCAACGTATAATCAGGCAACAGTTGTATAAGTATTAATTTTATTTCAATGAAATACAACAATATACTTTAGATACACTCCAATGAAAACACAACAACATTGTACGGCCACATCATAAAGTCAGTATTTCTTTGTATCTCCCTTTGCTTTAATAAGATCTGTAATTCTCCTTGGAATTGAATTTTTACGTTCTTCCAGGACGTTTGGCTCTTTACTATACCACGCTTTACATACTGGCTTCCATACTGGCTTCCACATCTCTTCTTTTTTACATGGCATTTGGTGACCAATCTCTTCATAATATTCCAAACGTATGTCTGGCCCATTTCCTAGTCATTCTAGATCGGGTATTCCTTTACATTCTTGGAATGTTCTAGCACTTGTAGAGTTATTGCATGACGCGATATTGTGTATAAAGATATATCCCTTCTGTGGGAACACAACGCATTCACATAATATTTCAATATCATGGTTAATATCACTCTGGTATTTTGAACTATCCATGTTACCATTCACTTTTCTCTGAAGAGAGATGCATCTGTCACTAATGGCTTCACAGACTTGCACACTTTCTGGCGATTTCATAGTAGCCACTTAGCATAACATTCCTCATTCTATTTGCGAAAAACACGACAATGGCGTCGATTGTTATGACTTTGAAATACCGACTAATGTGAATGGGCGGTGTTCTCACAGAAGGGATATATCTTTATGCATGACCTTGCGACATTCCATAAGTCTAATCGAACTAGAATATATCTTGAATGTAACGAAATACACGTTCTGAAATAGCAAGGGAATTTGCCAGAAATTAAATCTATAGAGAATGTTTGGAATATAATGAAGAAAGAGATTGGTAACCAACTGCCGTGTTCAAAAGAAGAGGTGTAGAGGTAAGTATGTGAAGCATGGTATAGTTAAAGACCAAACTTTTTGTAAGAACTTAACAATTCAATAACAAGTAGAAATGAAAATCTAATTAAAGCAAAGGGAGGTGCTACGAATACTGACTTGATAGGTAGTATGCATACAGCTATGTTGTTGTGTTTTCATTGGAACATATTTAAGTATGATGCTGTGTTTTAATAAAATGCATTCAATATTCATATATAAATGTTGTCTGATTATACGTTCATATGAATTATAGAAATAAAATGGCATGATAATTCAATTACATGTATGGTAAAACTTAGGCCATTAATGTTTAAAAAATGTGAAAAAAACTTTTGAAATATTGCGTAGTGAAATAACTTTTTTAATGGACCTGAATTTTTGGGATTTAGGTAGAAGCTAAATTAAATTTAAGGATTTGGGAGTAAAGGAAAAATACTTTTAGGGAGCTGAGGATTTTTTATAGGGATTTGGGGAGATCAGTGCATTATTTACAGGGATCAAAGGAGCACAGACCCCCCTGGGGGCCTTCAGGCTAAGGTGAACCGTATATGTATAAGCAATAAAGGCAAAGGTCAATCTATGCATCTGTGCTGGCTCATTAGAGCCTCCATTGCTCATATACATGATAAGAATCAAACTCTCATTAGCTGGTTTAAATGCTTTCCATGGAATATACACTGATAGACAACAGTAAGCAGATAAAAAACTTCTTTCATAAATCAATCCTCCAGATAAGAGTGCGTATTGGAATATTATTTTCTTTATTTCTCAACCAAAACATATGTTGTGGGTACTCAAAAGAACCGTCTCAATGAGATGGTTCTCGTGAGCACACAAAATACACGTTTCAATTGATAGGTTAAAAATAACTACAATTTTACGCTCATAAAATGTCATCTGAATCTATGAAAAAATGTACTTACATTTTATTTTAATACTTTTCAATCTAGATACAGGTACATGTAGACAGATACTTTGGCAAACAATGAAAACCAAGATGAAATGTCGCATAAGACAGCATTTCATCAGTGTCTGCACTGTTTGCTTAGATAAAAACAATCTTAAGGGACATCGATTTATTATAATTTAGACATTTTGGCCTTTATACCTAAAAACACAAATTGGACTATGTATTATTTATTGTATCAATATGTGGAAAAAATATCAAAATGAAAATCAATTTAAAACCATAAATAATCTTGAAAAACGGATCCTTCAGAAATAGAGGGATCCCACAATATAAGAAAAACAGCAGGCTCTGTTTTATTGGATCTGTTCATGAGAACTAATGAAAAGTGCAACAATTCTTATGTCCCCTAGCACCGGCTAAAGCTTACTGCTTAAAAAAGTGTTGATATGTTTTCATATTCTGGTCCTTCAGAAAAATTGGGTTCTGATGCTTACCATCAGAACCCAATTTTTCTGAAGGACCAGAATATGAAAACATATCAACACTATATCAATGCATGGGGAGAAGTTTTACCAACTCCATACAGAAACAACGACATTATAATAGAGTGGGCTATATCATGAAAATTACTCTACACAACCAGCTCTTTTTTCTCTCAGTGAGATATTTACCAATCGAGAAAGTATGCAAAGATTTATTATAATTCTGAATAAAGGCAGCAAAAAAGAAGAATGAAAAAACAGCACATGAATCACTGCCTTAGGCAAAACAGTTGTCACAGCCATTTGGAATGGGGTGGTTGAGACAGAGCATTAATAAATTAAGTTGTAAACATACATACATAGTACAATATGAATCACATACTTATAATGTGTAGTATTCTTTAATTGTGCAACAGGAATATGCTGAATAAACATATGTTTTACATTTAAAGTTCGTAACACTGGCAGCAGGCACATTAGTTGGAGTGGAAGGTCAAGTAGTGGACGATACATCAGGACATGTTACAGACGATGGCAAAAGACCAGAAACTGTTTCTGCGGATTCTAAACCTGATGATGGTAAATAATATAATTAATGCCAACCTATATTTATCATAAAAAAGAAGTAATTGAGTATGATCAGAAAACACCACACTCACACACTGGAGACCAACCCACGCCACTGTGAGGAAGAGTCGCAGGACATTTACAGTAACAAGACATCCCAAAGACAATAAAAGAAATGACATAAAGCAAAAACAAAGAAAACAAACACGAAAACAAAGGCAAACACAGACCCCCCACAAACAATGGGTAGTGCATTAAACAATAGATCAACAACAACAGAACCACCGCCTTAATCATGCCTCTATTCTTTGTCCAAAAATGTTGTCTGCTTTTGTTAATTGCTGTATATATTCAAGTCTATTAGTTTATCATAATTGAACAGTCAATCAAGATAGCTCATTATTATCAGTAATAGCTACAGTAGTGAATAGCTTAATAGTATTACTGTTTTATATATATCTTTTGCCTATCGCTAATAATTTGTGAAATACATATTTTTTTAATTTGATGTATTTTCTTACATTGCATCTGGAAATGCAAGTTAAAACAGTTTTTACAAACTCGGGTTGTATGCATGTATTTCTCAGCATCAATACTATAATCAGGGCTTAATACGTTTTGTATCTGAAACACTGATATCTAGACGTATCTCTGGTTATCTTAATTATCTGCAATAGACTGGATTTAGATCAAGTGACGTTTTTCTTGATAGTTTTAATTTCTTATTTCTGTAAAAAATATTTTCTGAGTCCTTTATTTGAAGATCATTTTTTTAAAGTATTTAAAAGCAGTCTCATAATATATACATTCTAATCAATTCTGTCTAACATCCACTACAAAGGCTTCCCAATCCATGAGAATATGGCTTTTAGGGGAAACAACATGTTTTGATGGACCTTTATTTTATGAAAATCGAGAGTTTATTGTTTACCGCATTAGAATTGGTACATATCACATTTCTATACTACTTTCATTCACAAAGTAAGGAACTGGATGAAGTTTCATTTCAAACACAAGGCATCTTAACCAATTTCATTGCTTGTCTGGTATATTCAAATAATGATAACACATATGTCATAACTGCATTATTATCAAGGGCTAGCCAAAGAAAACATACAATTTATTTTGTATGAGTCTGTGACTATATTGCAACAGTGCATTTGATATTTCAAATGCATCTAAATGCTTAGATTCTCAACACTCTAAACAGCCTTTAGAAATTGATGACTCCATTAGAATCTATACATTCTCAATTTGGATAAATTTGCTTTATTAATCATGTAATAATATTTAAATTACCATGCACTATGTAGGCTGCTTTTATACCTTGTCTCATGATGAGTAAATTAAATTTGTAATATGTTGATTGAGTAAAAAGCGCAATAGCCTGTATTAAGTATCGTTACAGATCATATATGATATTGTAACACTATTTATCAGAGATTTAATAATGATTCTTATCATAAAACATTTAGGAATTTTTGCATAATGTTTTGTGTCTTTGGTGCTTTAATGTATCAACATCTGATTATGTTAAAAGTTGTGGGCTATTTAGGTTTTTGCACTTCACTTTTGTATGTTCGTTTTATATACTATTGAATCTTTGAAAACAAGCACTAACACTATTTTATATAATATCATATCAATTGTCAACACAAGACCTTGCATGATTCCAGATGATGGAGGAATTATGTTTGAAAGACTAAAAGAAACAGAACAGAGGAAGAAAAGAGACATTTTTGATGAAGCCAGTAAGTCTCTGTCAATTTTGTGAAAAAACAAAAAACAGAGAGGATCTGTAATGGAGGGTTGTGGAATAACATAATTGAGCCGTGGCATGAGATTTCCAACAATTTGACATTTTGACAAGTGTATACTCCGATGAGCCTCTGCAGCCTCCTTTTAAGCTTAGAAACTCCAAATGGTGTTCAGTCAGTAGCTTAACAATCATAGAAGACTCAAGCGACTAGCAAAGGCTCATCTGAGTATGCGCAGGCTGATCTGAGGCTTTGCTAGTTGCACATACCACATTGTTGGAAATCTCATGCACTGGCTCATATCTTAAATTGTTTTGTCAATTGAACTTTAAACCAAACAAAACCAGATAGATAACAAAGAATAAAAACCTTTCTTTCATTTAATTGGTATAATATTTATACTTGCCCAATGGCCTTTTTCAGATTTCCTGAGACAAAAGACAATTTTTAAATTTTAACTATTTGATTCATGCCTAGTAGAGGTCAACTTGTTTTAAAATTTATCAAATTAGCAGCATGCTAGTCCATTGTCAATCATTGTTAGAATATATGTTACTATTACCCTCGGTTACTTAAAGTAGATGAGATCAAATTAATGAATTGACGTATATGTTAAATATTAAAACAGTTTATAAAGTTTTTATTGAGATATATTTTGTCGGACACAATGGTTTGGTGGATCACGCACAAGCTCATTAAATCGACTAAAACAATTCGTTCCAACTAAATATACCTGTTAATAAATCAAATAATCTATATAAAGCAACTAGTAAGTACAACCAAGACATGTAACAATTTCAGACACCATACCATACCAATAGCAAAAAGTAAGAGAGTGAGATCAGGAAATACCACAATCAGACACTGCAGACCAAATCATGGCACTGTGAGGAAGAGCCACATAACATTTATAGTAACAATACATCTGTATGACAATAATAGCAAAACAACCAGTTTTCTCTTCCTCTTTAAGATGAGTGCAAAACTAGAATGGACACAAAGGAATTCATAGCAAAACAAAGACAAACACAGAACTCCCACAAATAATGAGAAGTACATTAAACACTATATCAACAACAAAAGAACCACTTACCATACTGTTTTAAGTTGAACTATTTACACACTTAGCCTGTTTAAATGAAAATTAGTATATGTTTATTCTTCAGGAGCAACCTGATATGCATTTAATGGAAAAGGCAAAAACTGTCAGAAAAAACCCATATTAACGTGACATATATTTTGGAGCGCTTCAGTTTACATCATATTACTCAATAGACTGCATTACGTCCCTTGATATAAAATTGCAAAATCATACCATGTTGATAACGTCACAGGGCCATAGGGAATGGGATTTCTGAAAAACATGGAGGTTGGGTGGGAAAAGGTCAGCATAATTTCTGTAAAAAGTAGCCATTTTGCTTTCATTTGGAATAAATTCTCAAGCTCTTAATGAATGCATATAGAAAAAAATGAATACCAGGACTTACCACTTTTAAGCGGCATCTCTTTGATGAATGTCAGAAAAGAACGACTGAACTGTGTTTTTACCACCCTTCTTTTTCACTCAAGCTAGAAGTTATATAATTCCATTCCATTTTTTATCAAGGTTTCATTTTGATTGTATTTGGTAGTATCTGTGTGTTGACCAGAAAATAACTGGTCTGAACATTAATGTTAAGTGTAAAGGGGTTCATGATTTTTATTCTCTATACTATGCTTAATTTTGAAACCAATCATAGTTATGTGCAGTAAGATACAACACTGATCTATTGATTAAATATGGATTTCAAACCGTATGATAATGACCATACAAATCTGTTACCATAAACACAAACATCACACAGCACAAAGAGAAAGAAACATTTCAACAAACAAAGCTACAATATATAAAGGTACATGCAGTATACCTCCAGGTTTATTACTCAACTTCCTGTAATGAAAATTGTTTTCTTGCAAACACGCACCTTCCCCAAATGTGTCAATATTTTATGTTCCAGAGCAAACGTTTGATGTGTTGGTGAAGAATACTCAATCCTTTTTAAAAATGTTAGCTATTCCTCGTATACATATTGGTGAAATATTATCCTTCGCAGAGTCACTAAGCCTGGACAAGACGCAAATAGAATTACAAAAAATTGTTAATATTGTCAAGGTAATTTGTTTTTTTGTGTTTCTTAATTTTATCATTGAAGTCTCCATAGAAAAATCAATGTATTCTTGCATCATACTTTTAGGGCATTCCTAGACGTTCAACGCAGGAATAATGAACTGATAGACCTAGCTGAGTTTGTAGTTTTAGCAGCTTTAGCTTGTTTAATATACTTTTTATATTCTTATAGACAGGCATCTTTCATCTTTTACTTGTTTGTTAAGTTTCTCACATGGCTAAGATACCCTGTTCATTGCTGCCTTGTGGTCACCTGAAGGGAAAGGGCTGAACTCTTGGCTCTTGTTTGTGATGTTTATTGTGATTTTGTTACTTTCCCATTTGGTATCCTGGGACAGATATCGTCGCTTCAGTGCTATAGTGTTCTAAGTGACATTTTGGTCAAAAATGAGTTATGTATACCGTTGGAAAGGAGATCAAATGTTCTATCTAATGGTGGAGGTTTCATTTGCCTATCCCCTCCCAGTAAGCTTTAAATCGCTGTGCTTTTCTGTTATATCTACAAAAAGACAATTTAGTTCAGTGCTATAGTGTTCTAAGTGATTATCATCCAATGGCCAATGATGATTATGTCTCGTGACTGGTTGAGTCCAGTGTCATAGTGCACTATCTACATAAATTCACTTCCCTTCGAGAAATTGCTAAAAAATGCAGTTACCTCCCTAACATAAATCTAAATTTCATAAATTTAAAAAGTTTGTTGGTCTTATGACAAACTAATGGCTATATTGGCTACTTTTAGGTCCAAATAATCTGCTCAGTCAAAAAAATAATAAGCTGCAGAAACACATTACCTACCTTACACATATTTAAACTGCTTAAATTGAAGTAATTTGTCGATGTAATTACATATCAATGGTTAAATCTGCTTCATTTAGGTCAAAATAATTAGTATAGTCTAAAATATTATACAAATTGAGCCCATTGACAGAAAAATTCACTGTAGAAACAGATTACCTCCCTTACATAAATTTTAATGGCATGATCCGTGCGGTTTGGTATTGTTATGCCAAATAAATGACTAAATCTGCTACTTTTAGGTACAAATAATCATTTCTGTTCAGACAAGTATATGGATTGACTCCATAAACAGAATAAAAAGCTGTAGGAAAATATAGAACACTATAGCACTAAACGCAGAAGGCGATTTTTAGGGCATAATGTTCTATCTGCAAACTGTAAAATGCCTGTAAATTCCATATTTCTGTACAAATTTCTTCAAACCAAGGTCAATTACACTGTATGTATATATTCTAACCCTCTGGTATGATTCAAAGGTCTGTGATAAATAAGGCATCAAAAAGCAGGATGCAAAATTTTCAAACTCTTTTTTCTCTAAACTTGTGCAATGGTAGATAGAACACTATAGCACTGAAGCAACGATATGGTACTTGATTGTACCGATTCCTGATCCTTGCTGTCTTTCTTACTCTCAGTTGCAACAGGGAATGAGGCTTCATCATGGTGTGTTAATTTGATAAGAGTGTTTGTCCATGATGATACATTGCATTAATTAGATGGCCTCCATGCGAGCTGAACATTTTTTGTACTTCAACAACAGCAGAATCTAGGGCAAAGATTTGGTACCTGTAAAATGCATTTAAGCCCCCCGGTGGCTTAGGCTGCTGTCCGTTCTAAGGCAGTGGTTCTGTTGTTGTTGACTTTTTGTTTATTATTACTCCCATTGTGGGATTCTGTAATTGTTCTATGTTTTGTTGTACGTTATTTTATGTCAATTCTAGTATTGAAATCATCTTGATGGGGAAGAGAGAGCTAATTGCTTTGCTTAATTTGTCTTCCTGGTGTCTCTCGATGGTTGAACGGCTCTTACTCGCTGTGCCATGAGGTTGTCTGCAGTTTGTGATTGTGGTATTTCCTGATCATACTCACTTACTATTTTTCATTTTCCAGAAACTATATGAAAATACCCATATATAAAGAGTAACAGGTGATAAAACTATTTTAGGGAAAGTGTAACATTGTTAAGGCCCGCCAATGAACGTTGGTTGAGCTCTATTGTTTTCAGTTTGTTTATCTGTCTGTCTGATTGTACTCTATTTTGAGTCGTATACCTCACAGTGACGACGCACAGAGAATTGTTGGTTTTGTTTTGCAGAAAGGATCTAAATAATGATAAGGACGTTGAGTCAAATACAATCTGCTGTGAACCTACATTTTTATTCAATGAATCTATATCAGAATATATGTACACACGATATGATATAAGCTTAAATTGAGCAAATAGATAAGAAAGTCATGCAATCTGATCTAGTTCAATCAAATTTTTTGAAACTACTTAAACGGTGTGCACAGTGATAGCTCAGCTTGATATCAAAGATATGCGTGCAATACAAAATATTCACTGAACTCTGATGCATTTATTATTTTGTTTTTTTCTGGCTTACTTGATTTAATCAACATTATATAATTTAAAAGAATTGTATTGAATGAAATGGCTTTAAGTCATAGTTGTGCTTCAGCATGAGAAACTTGTCTTTGGGATTTCCAATCATGTTAGTCAGCTGACAGGATGAACATTTGAAATTTGGCCAGTAGCAAATTTAGATATGGAACGTTTCAGTTAGTGAACAACATAGGCTCTTATAAAACTGTGCAGATATGCAATCTGGTCTGCGCTTTTTGTGTCGTCTGCAAAGCAAAGTCTACACATGGGGATCATGGCTCAGTCGGCATCACCCGTGTTTTGGCACTTTTGGTTTCCGATCTATAACTTTTGAAAGGATGCTTCAATTTCATTCAAATGTTACCAAAGGGTAACGCACTATAAAATACAGAATATATTTAAAAATGTAGGTCAATCGCAAACATTGACTGAGTTATGGTCCTTCTTTCACTTAGATTTTGGCTAATTTTTTTTTTCGACCAGTAACTTTCGAATAGATGAAACTCTTTCATTCAAATTTTACAGAAGGGTAAAGCATCATAACAATCAGTCTAGTTTGAGTTAGGAGATAATTTGCAATTTTTGACTGAGTAATTGCCCTTTTTATGCCCCCAACTTTGAAAAAGTTGGTGGGACATATTGCTTTGGGCTTGTCCGTCCGACCGTCCGAAAAAAGTATTGAAAACATGAATAAAGATATCTCGAAGCATTTTATAGCTAGCAGCTCCAAACTTTGTCAGCTGTTTACTGGGTGAAACTATTTTTCAAGTTCAAATAAGGTCAACCAATGAATGATGATGACCCTTAGAAAAGATGACCATCCTTTTGACAAGCAAAGGGTTGGGGCACAGTGTTTCTTAAACATCATTTCTATGTTGATTTAAGTTTAGGCTAATGCAAAGGCTATATTGGCTTGTTTTTGTGAAATAAACTTCACATTTCTCTAAAACTATTATATCTGCTAACTATTCTATAGGTCATGGTTACCCAGTGGCTGTATATAAGCATGACAGTGATTAAACTTAACCTCACCCCCTGACCCCATAGGTGGGGTCAAAGGTCAAAATTTAAATTTCGAAATAAGTTGTCTATATTTTTACTGAAATTTTGCATGCAGACAGAAGTACAATAAATATGAAAGTTATCAAATGTGATTTTAAGTCGACCGGGTGGGTCTGACCCTAAGGGGGTGGGGCAGAGGTCATACTTCGCCTATTTTAGAAAAAAAATTTGGTCCTGATGCATATCAAGTTAATGTGACTGACACATGCAGCATCATAGTAGCAAATATTTTACCTACATCCCCCCACCCCCACCCTTGGGGGTGGGGTAAAAGGTCAAAATTCAACTTTATCGGAACATTGTCAAATTAAATGGAATCAATGATGCAGCAACATTGTAGTAAATATTTTGACGTCAGACCCCCTACCCCCGGCCCTGGGTGGTGGGGGTCAAAAGGTCAAATTTCAGAACATGGTCATGTAGCATATCAAATTAAATGGAATCACTAATGCAGCAACATGCAAGCACATATTCTGTCCCCACACACACCCTCAACCCCTGGGTTGGGGCCAAAGGTCAAAATATTTTTTTTTTGGAAGTAGTCATGTTGCACATCAAATTAAGGGAATGGAGCATAGAGCACCATGTAAACACATATTTTGTTCTTACACACACTTCCCACCTGTGAGTTGGATTAAAAGGTAAAACAAATTCTGAATGTAGTCATGTTGCATATCAAATGAAGGGAAAAGAAGTATAGACTAACATAGAAGCAAACACTTTGAACTTAAACACACCCCTTACTTCTGGGTCAGGTTGAAGTCAGATATTGAAATTGTACAGCTCTGTTTATTTTTTTACCTAAATACTGAAAACTAGTTGATAGGTTTTTAACTTTTATTTGTATGATACGCAGGGTGACCTTAGAGGTTGGAGAAATGGGATTTATGTTTTGTGATTTATTATATTCTCTAAAATACCCATTCGCCTTGGATATAAATTCGACACATTTGCCTTGTTTGACTTCTGTTTTGCTTAACGACACATCTGATTCTCAGAATTCTAGTCATGTTCCCAAATCTCAAAGTCAGGTTTTCACACGTTGAAGCATATTTGTAGGCATTGTCTTTCTTAAGTTTTTAACATATCAGTAAACTATTATTACTAGGTTAAAATAAACCAAGTGTTTTGGCGCAAATGTGTTAATGTTTACTTGTCGATCATTTTAATAATAATTTGGGGGTTCTTATTGAGATGGTTCTTTTCAGTACCTACAACATATATTTTGTTTGTCAAATACAAAAAAATAATTGTTGTTACACACTCTTATCTAAATACCTGGCCTTGAGGTTATAAAACTTGAGTTCATTCTCAGACTCAAAATAAAGCTCAATGATTGGCTGTTTGCGGACACGTGTCCGCAAGCAGCCAATCATTGCACTCTATTTTGAGTCTAAGCTTGTACTCAAGTTTTATAACCTTGGGGCCTGGTTATTTCAGGATACTATCAACAATAAACCATGCAAAAGTCCAGATGCCATGACAGATGATGAACTTAGAACAGAATTGATATCAAGAGGTCTTTCAGCAACTGGAAACAGAGACACAATGAAAGAAACACTCTACTATGGAGATGAAAGTATACCCATCTCAGATTATATTACCTCTAGATATACACTAACTTAAAACAATGATGTTGTACTAATGTACTATCTCCTAACTTGAAGCACATCTTCTAACAGTATATTATTGTTAGAAAGTCATTACATCTTGTAGTAGGATACTATTTCCTAACTTTTGACTGATAGCAAATATTTCATTTTAAATGAACGCACATTATGTTGGCTGGAAAAGCAAAGTATATCAACATTATTAAGTGACATTAGGGAAGACATATAATAAGGTGTGTCAGACCATGAAATTATTAAATTATTCTTTTAAACAGAACCCATATACAGTCATTTAATGCAAACATATTCAATTGGGGCAGTTTAAATGTGTATTTTTTGTATCATACTTAATCGTGTATGTTCCATATGACTCATGAGTGAAACTCAGTCTACTTGCCATTAAAATGCCAATCATAAATAAAGGATGTGTGTGTAATTACAAGTAACAGAAAAGATGAAAACCAAAAATGATGAAACTGTATTCTGTTTAATGTGCTTTGGCAGACCATTGTGGCTAATCACTTAAAAAGTACAATTCAAATTTATACGAAATTATCAATATTGTGTATTGTGTTCAGGCTTTTAATAGCCAGATCATTGTCTATTGCATTCCAGTTTATCTTGATGATCAGTAAACTCTTGTAAGAGATTATTACATTTGCTAATAAACATTCACCAATTGGCTAACTGCGAAAGACAAGTATCAATATGACGGTTCAAGGGCTAAGCATTACACCTAAAACTTCGCATATATTAAATGGCATCCACATTTAATACATGCTCAAGGTTCTAACACAAAGCTGTGTGCTGTGTATCATATGTTCTGTACACATTTCAGTAGTAAATGCATACACATTTTGCTTGTTTTGATTTGCTTCATTACTGAATAGTTTTCAACTGCCTAAACCTGTTTATATGCGACATGATCTAAAACCTGAAGCGTTTAATCTAAGTAAAATTATTTTTGTTTATTCAGTTACAGCAAATCCAACAAAATTATTTATACCACCAGCAAGGACTCAAATCCCAATGAATATGAGCATTTGCCCAGTCTGAGCAAAATGTTTGCTTTACCAATACATATTTGATTCATCCTCTATTTAGAGATATCATAATAATAACTATAATCTGGCTGTGTTGATGGTCAAGCATACCTGAGACGTCAACTATGGCGTAGTACATTTTACTTTTTGTAAATACTGCATTTGTTTCCATGATGGCAAAGACAAATGTACCCATAACCTTTTCATTTTGATGGATCTTCTCATTTACATTAATAACATAAATTGAAATTGTCTATTTTGTATCTAAAGGAGTTGCCAGTCAACTTTTCTATAGAAGGATGCATTTCTGTCAATTTGAAATATAGTGTATTATTCAAAAACAAGTGTGGGAATTAGCAGGATGAGCAGTAAATTCCAAATCTCAGCCCACAGACCAACCCATCTACCAGAATGAAATGACATGGAACATAGACAGCCACACAACACTAAGAGTGTATTTAAAGTAAAGCAACAGGCTTGTTTTTTTTTCAATGAGGCAATTGCAAAACTAGAAGGGATACTAAATTTTACATTGCAAATCAAGTGCTAAGCACAGTGTGACATACCAAGAAATCTTCATATGAATACATTACATTAATAAGATACATACTTGGAAAAATCCTGATCTTTGCCCTCTTTCTTACTTTGAAAAAAAATGCTGTAACTTTGAAGGTAGATATTAAATTAAATTGGCTACGTCTTTGAACGATTTAATAAATTTTTTTTTAAAACTTTCAAAAATTCTCATGTGACAGGACAGTAATAAATATCTTACTGGAGTACATAATATGTGCACCTGAATTCCTTACTTCTTCTTATTTGTTTTTACTTCCTTACTCCTTACGTAGAAATAATACATGTTTCTTCTTAGTCACATTAAAACATTTCCTGTTACAAAAATAAGCCATTTAATTAGATTTATTATTTACCACGTACAAGAGCAGCCACAGACGCAACAATCCTATATGTCTGGCAGTCTAATCAGAGCCTTCTCTTGCGCACACAATGTAGAGAGGATGATAATGTTTCATTTTCTTTTCATTAAGGCCTCAAGATAGCTAAATTAGGATCTTATAAGAGTGATCATGTTTTATTAGTTTATTAAACGAGATGGGGAAAGTTGATAAATGTGATGCTTTCTGAACATTTTATAGCTTTTTCACAACAAGGTTGATAAATTGAATAAACAAGAGTGCAAATGTTAGATTGAAATTAATTTGAAATCATTAAAATCTCATTTTTGGCATGAAAACCGTAGGATTTTGCCAAATAAACGTGACATTGTTAAAAGCATAATTACATAGTGTTACCCAAAAATCTGTAAACCACTAGTTGTTTATCAATTTTAATGCATGGCATTATTTCACTTCCAGATGTGACATCATATAATAAAATGCAGGTTTAAAATACAACTTAATACATATATTAGCCGTGACATGAGATTTCCAACAATGTGGTATGTGCGACCAGCAAAGTCTCAGATCAGCCTGGGCATACGCTTAGTCTGATCAGAGCCTTTGCTAGTCGCTTGAATATTTATAAGTGTTAAGCTACATACTGAACATCATTTGAAGTTTCCTAAACATAAAAGGAGGCTACACAGGTTTGTCTGAGTCTACACTTGTCAAAATGCCACATTGTTGGAAATCACATGTTAGGGCTCATATGTGATACAAAAAAATTCTCTAGAATTGGCACAGGTTATTGTTGAAATAGAAACATTAACCCTTAAAGCGCCAAGAAAAAAAATGCATCTGAAAATGTTGTCTGCTAAAGTCGTCTGCTGCAAATAATTGCCTAACGTTGCTGACGAATTAAGTATAGAAGCAAACAGCCTGGACCAAGAACAGACTGATCCTATAGGAGAAGTCTGATCTAGGCTCACACTGTTTGACCATAAAGGCTTCTAAAACATTACAGCAGACGAGAAAAGAAGACGGCTATTGTTGTGTTTGCTGCATTAAGAGTTAAAATATTGCTTCACTTGTATTACAGGTTGTCCTCTGTTAGCAATGGGATTGCCTAAAATGCGTGAATTGTATTGTTCCTTTGATTCAAACTGCTTAGCAATACAGTGTTGTATAAGCCTGGATGTAAACATTATAAAGAGGAATTTCAAAGCATATGCTGCATTTGACGTCGATGAAATGTCACTTACTATAGGGTTCGAAAGTTGGAAAAAGGTCTGGGTTCTAGAGTCAGATTATCTAAGTATGTATTAACCTTATCTCTGCATTATCAGGTTCTTCCTTCTTGTTTGACACATTGAACTTGGGATAACATATTGTACGAGGGCTGATTGATAAGTTAACGGAGTTGCTTTACTACTGAAACCTGGAGTAGAAAACGAAAAAAAAAATACATCAGGTGCTATGTTTACTCAAGATTGATCAATAGCTAAAATATTATGCAGATATCTTAAAGAATAAAGTTTATACGAAACATTGAACAACAGTACTATGTCGTACTTGAAGCAGGTCGACGCTACTTAAAACGTCAACGATGTTACTTAAATGTCAAATGTCTCGTACTCGCTTTACTTTCTCAATGTAATCACCATCTGTGGTCACACATTTTATATGTCTATGTACCAATTGGTCAAATTTTACTGTGGGGAGCGCAGTTGCTCAGTGGTAGAGTGCTTGACTCGAGACCGAAGGGCGGCGGGTTCGAGCCTCACCGGCGTCACTGCGTTGTGGTCCTTGAGCAAGACACATTTATCCTAGCTTAGTACTGGTTCAACCCAGGAAGACCCGTCCCGCATAACTGAAAGATTGTTGAGTGGACGTAAAGAATCAAATCAAACAAACAAACAAAACTTTACTGTAAACAAATCCTCACTGAATCACAGATAACTTCACTTGACTTGTTGCATAATTTTAGAGAGGTTTCCAACTGATGGCCTCTAAGTTCTTTCTTTAGATCAGGAAATAGACAAAAATCCAAAGGGGCTAAATTCTGACTATACAGTGGGTCGTTAAACACTGAGGATCTACCCTCCCTGAATTGCTCATGCCATTTATAGACAAAATGTGTTACACATGTTGGTAATGATCCGAGCTTTCAATTTATTTAAGTGTTTCTTCCGGTGAAAGTTTAAGTCCCACACAAAATTTTACAATTGCATGCAACTCATTGTCATCTGTTGACGTTATGCATGGTTTTAAAGCCATGACCGTAAACTGCTGCTGCAAAGTTACCGTCCAACACAACGTCTCCAAACTTTCTGGGAATGACGTTGAAAAGTCCCGCTAATGTCAGCAACGTTCCCACGAAACTTTTGCTGAATTTGACGGCACAGTAGCACATTTTAAGAATGCAGATTATGTGAAATAACAGCATGCTTCAAGCCACCAAACAGGGGTTGCTATGACTACCATATATTATTCTTATATATTATATATTCATTCATTTGCCTAATAATGAAAGAGAAAATACGTTGTTTTATTTGCAAATAAAGTTTTTATGTGATTAAGTTAAGAAATAAATTTGTGAGGGGAGAATTCCGCAAATTTATCAATAGGCCCTCATATATATATCAAGTTATCACAGTTAATTAAATCTATGTTATTGTATTTCTTTCCTTTAATACGTGTTTTGTTTAGCAAAGAGTGTACAACCTGATAAAATACATCGCTTTATGCCACATTATATTGAGGTATTCACTGTTTGCCAAGTGTTTAAAACAGTCTGGTGAATTGTTCCAAACGACTGGACATGAATAAATTAAGCTTTGTTTGAACTTTCTTTCTGTGGCCTTGGTGTATAAGAACCGAATGCACCTGTTGATCATAGAGACTGAAGCGTTTCATTAAAATGTTGAAAAGGAAACATTTGATTAACATACGAGGGAGAACAGATTTTGAAATTTAAAACATAAATTTAGCCTTCCTGAGGAAAATGCGTTCATATTTTTAAACTTTTAAGTTCATCCTTAATGTGGCTATCATATTGATAATTTACAACGATTTTAACATCTCTTTTTTGTGCTTTAAATATTCTATTTTAGATTATATTGAGATGTTCCTCTCCATAATGTAGAACAATAGTCCGTGTGGGGTTGAATTTACGTTTTGTAAAATTGTACTCTGTGTTCAGTGGAACGATAGTCCTTCAATTAGGATAATAGCCATAGATTTGAAGAATTTATCTTTATTGTTTGTATTTACAGTGATTGAAGACACTGTCAGTACAGGTATAACATTTGATCTGCTGGACATAGAAATTTTGTGCAGGTAGTATAACTTTGATATATTTTATATACTTTTTGCGTTTATTGGGATGCTTAAGGAACATAACATTTGCTTAAAAATTAGAAAATATATTCACTATTTTCTTCGTAAATCTATATGTGGTAGCCATCAGATTTTGGGTCCAAATGAGGTACCCATTAGAAATTGAGATATTGATATTTTCTGATACCTATATGTCTCTGAAGTATGCATGTGGAATTTTTGAGTTCAATACCTTGAGCGAAATTTCATTGATCCCTACATCATGATATTATATGTAAAGTGTTGCGATGTAAATGTAAATTTTCTGATAGGCAAAACACTGAACACCTGGCTGGTGAGTTTAGAAATGAGCAGTCTAAAGAGTACAATTAAAATCAGTGGTCTTCGCCATTTTAAAAATGGGTATCCTTTGCAAATAATAAAAAGCCATTATTAAATAATCTTGAGAAGGGTGTCCTTCAGAAATAGAAATCCTAATTATTCGCCACATTGTGACTTGCCGTTTAAATAAATGTATTTCCAGATTTTTTTGTAAAATATTTTATAACAAAGTTAATTGGTGTATTTTACAAAACTTACATGGATGAAAAGCAAATAGAAAATAGCAATATACAATCAAATAGTTTTGGTTCTCTAGTAGGACGCTTTTAAAGTCAATGTAAATTTTAAAAAATTTTCCAATTCCCATTGAGGCCACCATTAAGGTCCCGGAAAAAATGACATTTTAATTTGTCTTTGTATATGAGAGATCCAATTAAAATCTAATTTGGTCCATTAAAAATTCAGGTGAAATTTTAGATAAACTTAAAGCTAGAGATTTCAATGCAACTAGTTTTTCCATTTATGATTTTTTCTACTCTTTACAGTACTTTAACTCATAATTTGTTTAAAGATAAACTTCTTGATCTTATTGAGAGAACCTTCAATAGAGAAAAGCTCTCATTACCTTGCATGTATCGACAGAAACGCTTTTTTACTTAAGAGAAACCTAAAAAATATCATGCATGGTCTTGTCAAAATGTATGTAATGCACTGACCTTTTTGTTCCACAACATTTTTATTCATTTGGGCGCCAAGCTGTATAGACAAGTAGTTAGGATTCCTACGGGCACCAATTGTGCTCCCCCGGTTGCCAATTTATTCTTGTTTTCTTATGAGAGGGACTTTATGATGTCTCTTTCTAACGATAGGCAGGCTGATATTATTGATGCTTCTAACTCTACATCCAGATATTTTGACAATATTTTATACATTAATAATGTTTATTTTGACAATATGGTAAGTCAAATATACCCTTCAGAGCTCCAACTGAATAAAGCCAATACCTCTGATACAGAAGCCGCGTTTTTAGACATGTATTTATCAAAATTTCTTATGATATTGTTTCTACCAAAATTTATGATAAATGTGACGACTTTGATTTTTAAATCGTCAATTTCCCATTTTTAGATGGTTATGTTCCTCACTCTATATCCTATGGAGTCTATATCTCTCATCTCATTTGTTTTGCTAGAGCATCTAGCCATATTGCTGACTTTAACACTTGCAGTAAATTGTTAACTCAGAAACATCTTCAACAAGGTTATCAGTATCATAAACTTCGCAACACCTTTTCTAAATTTTACTGACGGTAATATGATTTGATATCTAAATTCCAAGTTGGACTTTAATCTCCCATGTGCAAAGGACTTTTGGAACCTGAATTCTATGGTGCATATATTGAAGAAGATTGTTGGCTCTAATAATTTACAGCGCAGTTCATTAAAATAATTTTCCATTATAAAAAGATTGGCTATAACATTTATGTATTGCAACAGACTGCATGCTTGGTGGTCAACCCAATTGCGGTTGGTATTTTTGCTTTCCTCTTTAATTGCACATCGGTGTGTTGGACTTCAGCCTCTATGATGGTTCCGATTTAAAGATTACTCTATCGATGAGATGGTAGGGGCCTGATGATTTGGCTGCTGTCAGGCCCAACAGGGTTTTCCTGTTTGATTTCTTTTGCTCTGGTATTCAGTTTTATTTACTGTTGAGACCTTATCTTTGTTTTATCTCCTTTTTATATCTGGATTTGTATGTACTTGGAGATGATGCATCATTACGTTAGGGATCATTCATGTAAACTAAACATATATCTGTCTTAATCTACATCAGAATTAAGGTAGAGGTTGTGTCATAAACATGTTTAAGATCTCCAGTGAATGTTTTACTGATGGTTCCAAGGTTGTGCTTCCTTTATGAATCCTTTTTTTAAAATATTATATTGGACTATTAAGCTGAACATGCGACTATAAAAATATGATATGGCATGACTGCCCTTGAGTGAGGAATAACATTAAGCAGGTATTGTGTATCAATAATTAACCACATGAGAAAGAAACAAATGGGCATTAGTGCCCAACTTAGGCTTTAAATAGCCTGCCCATCTGCCTGATATGATCTGAGTCTTTGCAATGTTGGTTATGGACAATTAAGGGAAAGCTGTTACTTGCATGAAAATTTCCTGTTTAAACAAACGGGGCTTTTTATCAAGGAGATGGATACTTTTGGCCATATTGCTGTATGTGTATGAACAATTTATACATCTCACATAGATCACTTTACATCCCAACATACAGCTTTTGAGCAATCGACAGCATGCTTATCAGTCCTTTTTGATTTAATTCCTGGTTTTATACTGTTTGCAATATTGTGTCATGCTGAGTGAACTTTAGAGAAAAAAACATTTGCATGAACATGAACAACAGTTATCAGAATACAATATATTGAAGTATTTTCGCCCAAATATACAAATTTCTGGTAGGAAAATATAATTTTACAATTTTTGCTTATAAACTTTTCATGGTAAAATCAAAAATTGCAAATAATACTAGAAAAACATCCATTTGGGTCAAAATACTTTTATAAATTGTATTTCAATAACTGTAGCTCTTGTCCATGTTAACATTTTCATCTAAAATCCACTCAGTCTTCCACAATATTGCAAACAGAATAGAAACAGGAAGAGACTAAAACGAGTGTTAAGCATGCTGCCAATGGCTTAAAAGCTGTGTGGCTTAAAGTGATCTATGTGAGATGAATGCAGTGTTCATACAATAATATAGGCAAAGGTATATGTCTCCTTGATAAAACTGTCATTTCTGTTTATACAGGAAAACATTCATACAAGTAAGAGCTTTTGAAAGCAATGTCCCCTTAAGGACTCATCATATATCCAGGTTGACATTAAATAATATGATCAGACTAAGTAGATGCCAGTCGAAGTCTTTGGTGAACAAACACTTCACTGTTGATTTTATCATAAAGCGTATTCTGTAATTTTTCTAGGTACAAAATTGGCAAAATGGAACAAGGAATAATTGTTACATTTGGAGCAGGAATATGCTCTTCCACAGATTCAAGTAATTGCCTTATATTTGACTACATAGTTGAAAATGTAATCATACCTATTCCAACAAGATTTAGTGATGGATCCATATCATGGCCAACAGGTAATGTTTTAATCTCATCTCATCCTTGAATTATTACAAATTCGTAAATGATCTGAACTGTAGGTAAATGATAATTTCAGCATTTGTAATCAGTCGCAAATTAGTAAAGTTTTTCTTTTGCAAGGTTTTATAATAATGCACATAAGATGTGGCAGCTATTAATAACTATGAGCAGCTACGTATCAACTGAGCCATCAATGTGTGCATACATAACATATCAAAGTAAATTAAGGCCCCCAATAAATTTAAGACTTCTTGTCCCACTTAATAGCTGAGCATGCACCTTCAATCTGGGAAATTTCCTACATGTGTTTAGAGCTATCGGCTTGTGCTGGTTCTTTATATTTTACGATAAAAGGTTCACTTGATCATTAATGTATCTAGTGTTGTTACATTTGTAACAATATTAATCTCATTCAAATACGGATATAAGTACTTAAGAAGAAGTTTGTTTTAATAATATATGTCCCAGATAACAAAATTTTCTCAGGCAGGCCTCCAGATAAGAGTTCGTATTGGATTTTTTTTTCTTTATTTCTCATCCAAAACATATGTTGTGGGTACTCAAAAGAACCGTCTCAATGAGACGGTTCTTTTGAGCACCCAAAACACAAGTTTAAATTAATGAGTAAGAAAATAATTCAAATTTTACGCAATAAAATGTCCTTATCTGGACCTATGCTCAGGTCAGGACGTTTTCTTGTCTTCTTAAGTTGAAACAGTCCATAGCCAAGGCAAACATGTCCTGCTGAAGAAAACAAATTTTAGTCATTTCATCTGGTGAGGCTCAAACTAGCAACCCTTCAATCCTAAGTCTAACACTCTACCAGTGAACCAATGTGCTCATTAACACTGAATGTATTAAAGCATATTTTGTTACAATACTGAATTAAAACCTGTCGTCATGGTCTAGTCTAAGATCTACATCTGGATTGGGGGTGAGGTTGGCGCCGTGAGACCGGTTTAAGCCCTCAAGTGGAATGTTTTGCTGGCCCTTCCGGGACAGTGCTTCATTTGTGCATCTTTTATGCTTTTTCGGTCTTGTGTTTGCTATGCCTTTGTGCGTGTCTGTTTATATGGGCCTTGGGTCACCTGCTTGGAAAAGGCTGATCTCTGATCTCTTGGCTCTCGTTTGTGGTGTCTTACTGTGAGTTTTTCTCTTTCCCATTGGTATTCTGGGTCAGGTGTGGTACTTGATTGTATCAATTCCTGATCTTTGCACCCTTACTAACTTTGTGATACACTAGCACCCAAACCTCTTTGTTACGTTTCAAAGACTAGATATAATTTTTGATGTACCTTGCTATTCTACTTTCAATACACCAAAATAGAAATGCTTTGATCAGATGGAATATGTACCTCTACCATAAATATCATTTTACTCATAACACGACCAATTGATGAGCTTTAAACACAAACTATTAACTTTGTATAAAACACTAAATGTAAAACATATTCGATAATATATCTTCCTATGCAATTTAGATCAAAATGTACAATGTTTGTCTAATTTCACAGCAGTGGAGGCTACAAGGAGAGGGGGAGGGCTTAAATATATTTAACTGGTCAATATTTGCATAAGCTCTTATTAAGAAAATAGATATATTATTTACTGATTAGAAAATTAATGACGTTTTCAAATCAAAAATGACACTTTGAAATCAATGAAAAACCAATCCTCCACTCCAAACAATAAAACTCTATCGGTTAGATGAGTTTATGTATTGTATTTAGCACGTAAAACTATATAATTATATTAAAGTATACATATTAGTCAACGTTTTCCAATGTTTCACTGCATCGTATATACATGTAATAATACGCTAGAAGACAATCACCGTCGTGTTCAACTTTGTCATCTACCTACCTTTCACCTCTAAATGGGGAAATACTTTGACTGCATTGTATTGGTATTTCATGCCTGCAAAAGATTGAGGACAGGATCTTTTGAATAGTGGCTTACATGCTTGAATGCTTAAAACAACATTGCTACTAAATTATACATAATTAGTTTTTGGCGACTAATAAAAGAATGACACTTTACATCAATACACTAAAAGAATGAAACATCTCACTGAATAAACTCAAATTGATAAAACCAGGCACCATCCTAAGGAAGTGTTACAATCACAGATAGTATCATATCGATGTTATAGTGTCTAAATAGGTTACAGAGGAACGTGTATTTAAATATGTGAAACTACAGCGAAGAATCATGTGACTTTAGAGGATTTAAACGGCTATAAATACTTGGCGGATTTGTATGGTTTTAAAAGCAGATACCTTAAAAAATGACAGCGCATGCGATTTTTGGACAAATATCTCCTTAAAAAGGTATTTACAAGCAACCAAATATTTACCTGGAATGGGATAACACTGCAAGGAGATGAAGCAGGAAAGCAGTAGATAATTATATTGTTTGTACTTAAAATGTTTACCTTTATGAATCCAATGCTTCAAAAAATGATCAGTAAGAAATCATATAAAATAATCGACCGTTTTGGGGGTATAAGAAGGAAAAAAATGATAGGCTTCACACTAGATGTGTTTTATAATAGGGTTTGCACTGATCAAATTTCAGAACCTTTAACTTGTTCCTTTTTTTTTTAAATGAATACCTCTAAAATATATGTTTATTGTTTTGTGTTGTTAATTTATTTAGGCAGCAAAGTTCACATTAAAAATCTAATCCACCTTGCAGTGTGTGTTGCTTGGTTTAATTTTTTTCAGTAATATTATGACAATTTCTAGTTGAGACAGAAAGCTTAAGGCTCAATGTAAAGTTGCTAGCCTGAATTATTGAAGTCGCATCACCACACACTCAGCACGCACCATATCAGTTACATGTCAGCACTATATCAATGCAATACATTCAGATCAGCATCGATTTGGTCGCTGGTCAATAACTTTTTAACCAGATCATTGTTCAAAAGTTGCATTAGAGGGGCATGTTGGTGTGTTTTTCCGGGGTATCTGCTTTAAACCTCATACAAATCTGACAAGTACAAACCAAAATCTCAAAGAAAGTCTTACCTGAATTGACAGTTGTTTTACCAGTATCTACCATTGTTGTTGTTCTGAAGTCACGTGATTCTCCACGAAGGAAACCATCATCCTAAAATCATTCAAAGTAATCAGCTCTTATAAAATTTATGTTATTATCAGTAATTTATTTAATTGAAATTGAATTATTTCCCAAAACATTATTATACCCCCCGCAAACTTTGTTTGTGGTGGGTATACTGTTTTCACGTTGTCCCTGTGTGCGTCCGTCCGTCCGTAACCTTTTGTTTTCTTAATATCTTGAAGAGTCATAGCTGGATTTTCATCAAACTTTGCAAATATGTTTATATATGCAAGCCAAATACTTTAGACAAAAAAGTAAGAGCCAAGGGTTAATTCTATCAGAGTTATTTCCCTTTGTATTTCTAAATGGCTTTTTATATAGGGTGTTTTGCTTATGCTATTATAGGCCATACACGGGCCGATCAACTCCTACCACAGCTTTGGATGGAAAAATTTGATACTTTGCCTATACAATGTAGACACATTGAACATATGCATGAAGGAGTTTGGTTCAGAAAAAAATAATTTATGACAAAACGACAGCTGTGAGAACTTATACAATTTTTAACTAATAGGGCTTTTGTATATACATAGATGGTGCCTTCATGGGCCGATCAACTCCTTCCACAGCTTTTGATGGAGCAATATGATACTTTGCCTATACATTGTAGACACATTGAACATATGCATGAAGGAGTTTGGTTCAGGAAAAATATTTTTGACAAAATGACAGCTGTGAGAACTTAGACAATTTTTAACTAATAGGGCTTTTGTATATACATAGATGGTGCCTTCCACAGCTTTTGATGGAGCAATATGATACTTTGCCTATACATTGTAGACACATTGTCTGCTGGTTTGAACTATAACTTGCCAAGTTTATTCACTGACTCTTACTGTGCGGGGGGTATCTAATAAACATTGCTTATTGACTTTTTTTCATTTCTTTATTGAAACATGGTACTGATATATTCAAGGAATAACTACCATATTACACTTAACCAGAAGTACACATAATTAAAAAACGATACATGCGATATTCCATTGTAGTGGACTGGGACAGTTATTTCAATTTTGAGGCAGTTGCATCGAAGTTAGAAGAAGCTGGACAGACTATCATAGAAAAGGGTGCAGATATTCTTGTTGAGGAAGTATTGGCAAGATTAAACATTCCTAAGGTAAATCAAAACCATTGATCTGTACCATTACACGGTAAATTTGGAGTGTCACCTTTTTAACAAAAATAATGTTTAACTGTAAAACATACAAGCTGTGTAGATCCAATCAACATAAGATATTTAGAAACTGCCTACCTAATACTTCAGCCAGATGACTTAAAATTATTATACATACACAATAAAATAGTATGAATACACTACGTACCAAATGTTGCATTGAATTTACTGTAAGACTGATACCAACTATAGTAACCATGGGTTGGTGGATGAGGCATGTCTTTGGCTGGACCCATCGTGCCTCATCTTTAGCTCTGGCTGTCTGTGAGTTCAGATTCGTTTTTATTGAGACAGCAAGGTGTAGGGGCACGACCATGGCCATCCAATTCTTACAATGTTGCAAAAATGAGCAGATTTGGAATTTATTAGGTTTCAGGGTGCATAACAGATCCCAGCGTTGCAAGAAGCTGCAACAGCTTGGCCAGGCATTACAAGGGGAGTTGTGAACAATACCAACGCAGATAATCCTTTGTGTAAGGGATAGCATGGCCAGAAGGTGTCATAAATACAGCATTGATCACTGGACATTGACCAGATACAAAACCATTTGTCTTATAAACTTTCCTGATGCCATTGAAGTTTAGCATCTTTCTTTAACTTTGTGGGCTCCATTAAATATTGTCCCAGGTGTAAAATAAAATCTTTATCCAAACTAAAACTTCAAGTCAAAATGATATACTATGAATCTAGTCAGCATGTGAATAGGCGATATTGGTTTACATATTACCTCTCCTTATCAAAGTATTAAAGTATTAAAATCCCTGTACATTTTTACATGTAATTTCTTTTCAGGAGTTGTTAGGAAACAATCCTCGATGTGCAATACCTGAAAACCTCCCTGAATCTGAACTTTTTGTCAAGTTACAAACTAAAGGATTGCCTACTAATCTAGCAAGGAGTGATCTAGACCAAATGCTACGTACTGCTGATCGAAGTATGGATATCTTTATACTTTATATAACACTGGGTCAATGAAGCTTAATTTATAAACTTACATATACTATGTATTCTAATGTACTTGCTTTTGTAATGCGACATCTGATTGGATACCATCAACAATTTGCGATAGTATATCCTGTGGTATACTGTGGGAAATAGTTTGACCTCATTAATTACGTCTCATTTCGTTTGTTGACGCACAGATTTATGCAGCTTGCAACGCTCCAATTTGTGGGGAGACTGTAGAAGTGCATTAGAACGGAAATAACCATATTACAAATTTTTTATTAGGGGACGTATATTGTCGGATATACATGTATGTTTGGAAATTGTGTTTTATGGCTCGCTCGTGCATTGCCCTAAAACTAAGTTTCCGACCATATAGCCAAAGATATACCTCCCCAAATGAAAATTTGGAATACGGCTATCTCATAATTATGAGGAGCTTGTCAGAATACACCTGCAAGTGCTGGGACCATTTCAATAATTACAACAGCTGAAATAGAGCCGTTGCACGCTTCTACTAAAAGTCATGTGGATTTACACTATCTTATTTTCATGTAACATGAATAGGAAATGCCATAATTGTACCTCACAGACCAATATGAGGCTTCAATTGGAAGAGGAATAGGAAACAGGCAAACCAACATGAAATACACATACACACATATACATAGCACATACACACTCACACACCATTCATTAGAAAAGTCGTATCTCTGCTTCAACGAGATGACGAACGTGTTTTACATGCTCTTTATTTGTACATGTACTGTTTATATTCACAGAATCCCCTTTGAACAGATCGTTAAAACATTCAAACCTTGATGAACACATTTTGTGGCATTTAACCTGGGTCTTGTATCCAGTAAACAAAGGCTTGAAGTGCATCACATGTATAGCTGTTTCTCATTTACAGACTTATATAATGCAAATCCACAATTCGTTCAGGATACTGCAAACTGAATCTTTGTCATTCAAACAAATGCACACGTTTTTGCATAAAAGATAACCAAATGTTATAAAAAAAAGTCTGCATACCTGGCTGTAAACCAAATCAGGGTTTATAGCTATAATTTACTTTTTAAAAGCATGACAGTGGATCAAGCATCCCGGGCTTAAAACTTTCATAGGTGTCTGATGCTTGATTTTTGGCTAGGGCCACCATGCCTGAACTTGAGATTTAATTTGCTACATCAAAGTATGCTTATTTGATTAGAATGTTCTTTGTAGTGATGCATTGAAAATAATCACGTTCAGCTTTTTATATAAATATATTTTTCAACAAAGTGATTGAATTTATTCAAAGTATATTTATGGTAGATGTAAAATAGGCGGTGAGCCAATACCCAAAATTTTGGAATTTGGTACCACCAGACCTGAATAATCCCCCTATGATTTTCATCTAGGGCTATGTGTGTAGACTTGTAAAAAAATTGGGGGCCATGTACTGGTGGTAGCTTTATGGGTAAAAACTGCATGTCTATTACGTTACCCCTAAAATTTAGAAGAGAGCATATCAAAAACAAACAAACTGTTAAAATAAGTAAAGATTGATTTAGTAAGAATAACTTTGCACTTTTTAATAGTTTAATCTCTTTACTCTACGTATAGATATATTTAGTGACCGTTTTGATCTCCAGACCGTTACCTACGTTAAAATTTTTGATCCTCTTTAGGCTTGATGACAATGCATCTATGTTTGTTCTTCTTGAAGTATTTCTTGACTGTTTTTACTGTTCATTACCTTGAATAGAAAATATGCATTACAGTATAAAAACAAAAGCATCTGGCATTAGTTGTTAGCTATAGGGTTTATTACGTAATACCCTATTGTTAAGTTGTAATACAAAAAAAAAATCAAATAAACTTTGAATTAGACTGCAGATCCATCATATTGTTTAAATTCAAACAAGAGCCATGGTTTTCACATATTCTAGCTGCCACCTAAATATATTCAGAAGAAAATGTTTTCTGAACTGCTTCAAAATAGCTCATTTGCGGTAACGCATATAACAGGTTTTGATTATTTTGTTCAATGGTCATCGACTTAGCGATTTTAAGTAGGATTAAAACTGAATTTCAGCTGGAAAATAAGCATGGACTGACACACATATTCTTTTCACGACTATTTGTCAGACATACTTTTTGAAGAAGTAAGACATAAACAGGTTTGCTCAGCTACAGAGAAAAGCCAGAATTCTGACGATTCTGATATAGGAAAGGAAGGCAATATGCTAAGCACAGGCCAGCAGCAATGTCCAGGTAGAAATGGGCCAACGAAAAAATCATTTGTGGACGTTTTTGAGACAAACTGATGTTGAGAACCAAAATGATCCTAATTAAACAAGAAATAAAACTAAAATGACACAAGATAGACTGGTTATCTGCCTACAATTAATGCCCCCGCCACTAATCTGTCGAGGGTCAATGAAATTCTAAACCAGGCAAAGATAGCTAGAAAACTTGACGTAATAGTAGTGCGTGAATTTGACCAGCCATTACATGTGAAAGTCATTGATATATAATGGAAAGATGAATAAAAAAGCATACAAAAATTGTGGGGATGGATGCATTTCACTCGATTTTGTAATTTTCTTGTAACCATTGGAAAGAGATTTAAAGACACTGGGTTGAGGGCCATAGCAGTTGAGTGGGCAGTCATTGCAGAAGGTTTAATAGTGGCTGTACTAGATGGCAGACAGTTCAACAGGACAGTCAGGTTCCACAAGATTATATATAAAGCACTTCAAAGATTGATTTGAAAGGGATTATATTCTTGGATAGACACAAATCATTCTGAAGACAGTGGGAAGCTGCAAGAAACCCATAACAAATTTGCAGACCTTCAAAAAAGCTTAACAGAAGAACAATGTGAACATTTTCTCAATAACGAAAGCTGTACAAGAATATTCCTGCTCTTCAACGAATACCAGCATGTACTAATGTACTAAAAATGATAATGGAGATATTTCATGTTTTTGGATGATCTACATAGATGTGGAGGAAATACTGTTTGGCTTTATAAGGGTTTTGGGGGAGGGTAACTGGATGCTCCATCTACGATCAAATCGGCGATACCATGGATGTTCGCATATGATGGACTAAACTATGCAAAATACCCACCAGTATACTATAATAAGATGCAAAACTTACCTATGGAACATCCAGAAGTATTATGAGCATTTGAAGAATGTGGGATTGTCTGTACAGTTAGGTATGGCAAACACATTTGGATGTATACCTGTTGATCAAGCAATTCGGGAAACAGCAAACAAAGACATAGTCTAGCGTTAAAATGCAAATAAGAGTGCTAGAAAACACGTTTGTGGGCACTTTTGCGGCATGAAGGGCAACAGTGCCTAAGTTACTAAGGGACATGTCTTCTTTCATTTTTTGCCTGTTGCCCAAACCAAAGATCATTATTAAGGTCAATATACGAGGTCAAAGGTCAATAGGTGCAAAATGAGGTATAACACATTAAACACAGTACTTAAACATTAAAGACACTGGCATTTTGCTGCAAATAATTTCAAATAACTAAAATACTGATGTCTAGTTAGATAAATCGTTAAAATTGTATCATCTGCAATCACAAACACAGCTGTCTGTTCGTCTGTATGTATGTACAGGTACTGCATAGTGCCTGGATTGCTTATGTACATTTGTGATAGTTATCACTTTTTCGCAAAAAGCACAAAATAAAAGTCTTTGTAATTAATTCTAACATTTTTTGAATGAAATATAAAGCTGTCTTGGAAACGCAATACTGTGCATTGACCAGTCTGCACTTGATGCGCTGTATTATTATCATCGGCTGCGCATCTGATGTGATTAACACCGAGCACCAAATGCATCTTTTACAGTGACACTCAGAAAACGAAACTAATTGCTTTTGTTTGACTTTCTGTGACATCACAAATACAGCTTGATCAATTAACATCAGTCAATATCAGTCAAACACCTTAATTTTTTCAGCGCAGTTCATTAAAATAATTTCCCATTATAAAAAGATTGGCTATAACATTAATGTATTGCAACAGACTGCATGCTTGGTGGTCAACCCAATCACGGTTGGCAACTTTGCTTTCCTCTTTAATTGCACGCCGGTGGGTCGGACTTCAGACTCTATGATGGTTCCGACTAAAAGACTTATCTATTGATGAGATGGTAGGGGCCTGATGCTTTGGCTGTTTGTCGGGCCCACCGGGGTTTACCTGTTGGATTTCTTTTGCTCCGGTATTCAGTTTAATTTACTGTTGAGTCCTTATCCTTGCTTTATCTCCTTGTTATATCTTGAACTAATGTTTTAGGAGATGATGCATTGATAAGTTAGGGGTCTTTCATGCAAACCAAATATCTATGTGTCTTGATCCACATCTGAATTAAGGGTGAGGTTGGCGCCGTTAAACCTGTTTAAGCCCTCCAGTAAAATATTTTACTGACCGTTCCAAGGCGGTACTTCTTTTGTGGATCTTTTATGTTTTTGTTCTGTCTTGTGTTTGCTATGTTTTGTGCGCGTCTGTTTATATGTGCTTTGTGGTCACCTGCTGGGAAAGGGCTGACCTCTTGGCTCTCTTTTGTGCTGTCTTCTGTGAGTTTGTCACTTTCCCATTGGTATCCTGGGTCAGGTGTGGTACTTGATTGTATCGTTTCCTGATCTTTGCAACCTTACTTACTTTTAGGTCAGGTGTGGTACTTGATTGTATCGTTTCCTGATCTTTGCAACCTTACTTACTTTTATTAAAAGTAAGGAAGGTGACAAAGATCAGGAATCGATACAATCAAGTACCACACCTGACCCAGGACACCGAATAGGAAAGTGACAAAAACACAAGACACCATCACATTCAAGAGAGCCAAGAGGCCAGCTCTTCCCCAACAGGTGACCACAAGGTTGCAACAAACAGGCATCTAGTATTCACTACTAGGACTAGAGTCTGTGCTATTTATAGAACTCCATTAGGCTGCTATGTAAACCTGATCAGATCTGATCTATTTATTTACCCTACTCGTAGGAGTGTATTGGCAAAGGCAAACAAAAATAACAAATAACGAAAAAGATTTACACAAGAAACACTGCCTTGGAACGGTCAGTAAGAAAATTGCTTGGGGGCTTAAACTAGTTTTACGGTACCAACCTTGTCATTAATTATGTAGTGGATTAGGACACATAGATGTTTGGTTTGCATGAAAGGCCCCATACTTATCCATGAATCATCTCCTGAATACTGGAGCAAAATAAATAAATCCAACAATTAAACCCTGGTGGAACCGACAACAGACACAGCATCAGGCCCAAACCATCTCATCTATAGATAAGTCTTTAAGCCGGAACCTTCATAGTCTGAGGTCAGACACATAAAAGCAAGATTATTTATTTCTTGTTTGAAACAACCTGCAACATTGGTTAAAAGCAAGGTGTCTGCTCATGGCGAGGATGGGGGTGTGACAAGCTGCTACAAGCAGCATCTGACCAATGGGAGTGCTGTGACTAAGGCAACATAGATGTAATTGACATGTTAAGATTGGTAGACCTCAAACACCTTAATTGTGCAAAAAAAAGAGGGTTTAATATCACAGACCTTGTTTTTCAAGTTTTATGTTTGCATTCCACATAGCTAGGTAAAAGCTAAGTACTTAGAGACATACAGATACTTCAGAAGAGGCGTCCACTTCTTGCGATTCTAGGCCGTGTAGGCAATCATTACCACAGCTAGATAAATCCCTTTGCATCTTTGCCTTCAAAGGAGCATTCCTGATCTTTGCACCCTTACTTACTTAGGCTAGCAACAATGAATAATTTGCAGCAGAAAATCTAGATTGCCTGTACCATCCTACTTGTGAAAAATGTTTCTATAGGCATTTTGGAAAACATAGAGAATCAGAAGATGTTTCGCCCAACAAATTAGGTCTACGGAAAATTGCTTTTGAACTTAGGCTTGGCTTTGAAAATATAGAAATTTATACATTGAAGCATTATGGGAGCGTTACACTGATTTTCTCCTTGCTATGGGGAAGCATCTGTGTCATTACGAGACAATCAAACCTCAAATACCAGGGGAATTACAGTTTGTTCCACAATTGAATCCACATGAACCGCTTTGAATTTTTCCCTTGGAATCAGCCAGAGAAATAGTCTAACTTCTAAAGAAAAGTGTTGATGAACCACCAGGAAGACAAGAATCTAAGTCGGTTCTGAATAAAACTACCACGCATATTGCAGAGTCTGAGTATATGTTATAAACATGTATCATGTAGCCAAGAATTTACGCAAGGTAGCAGTATCCGACATGTTTAGGATATGGGCAGCTAACAAATGAAGCAGTAGTCTGCAAAATACTTGAACCATCAATCGGATCACAAATGTTGACCAAATGCGAGTGTTTTTGATTAATAAGGGAAAAACCCCAGGTATGCTTCCTTCTACATCTAGTGCATTACACTCCACATAAGACGAGCCAATAATTAGACAACTATATGGTTGAATGTTTCAATTCCATCCCCAGAGCTCATTGATCCGGAAACTTGTGCATGGTTGCGAGACCCCTACACCAACCAATTGAAACCAAAGCTGTTGCTATAAGAACCTTTACCTAAAGTATGTACGCAGTTGTTGCAATGCAGCTGCAAAGTGTGTGCAACAAGACAGTGCAAATGTAAATCTAATCCTAGTAATAGCAATTTCTTCCGTCTTGCGGCTGTGGTTCTATTACATGTTGCAATGGAAGAGTCAGATATGAAGATGAGTTGTAAAGAAGGACACTTATTAATAAGGTAGCACAGTGGTAGAGTGCTTGACTCGAGAGCAAGGGCCGCGGGTTCGAGCCTCACCGGCGTCACTGCTTTGTGGTTCTTGAGCAAGACACATTCATCCTAGTTTAGTACTGGTTCAACTCAGGAAGACCCGTCCCTGTTTAACTGAAAGATTGTTGATGGGACGTAAAGAATCAAATCAAACAAACAAACAAACTTATTAATAAGTTACTATTATAAGGTATGAAAGATATCAGTTTTCAATTGTCTATCTATAAGTGACACTCGAGATATTTTAAGGTCAATTTCCAGTTAAAACTATATATGAGAAAGTTGCATAGGGTGCTTTAAAAAATAAGGACCTGGTCACACATGCACCTTGTGACCTTTGACCCCGATTATACGTACATTTCAAATGAGGGCATTAGCCTCTAAAATAAGAAAAGGTCATTTTAAAACTGGGTGCTGTTTAAAAGCCCAGGTAGGTTTATTTAATAAAAATGTAAACATAAATTCGTAATAACACTTAGAGGATGATTATGAAATTGCACTTGATGACCCTTGACCCTCATAATGACCTTTTATGAGGTCATAAGAATTGAAACAAATGATATACCAATTAAAATAAAGTCACTGATATCGATCAGACAAGGTACAATGATTTCCATCAATGTCAGTCCAAATCATTACTTTATACGATTAAATCACGAAAATTATATACACTTAGTGACCTTTTGACCCCGTTGTGACCTTGTGTCAGGTCAGTATTCTTTGTTTATTAGACGCATTTATTCAAGGAATGTTGGCTGAGTTTGATAAACCAATTCGCCTTTTATTTTGCGAAGTAAATATAAATACAAAATTTGCTAATTAAACTCACCACAATATAATGCACTTGATGACCTTTGACCCCCTATTGTGACCTTATTTGGGGTTTCCCATTTGGGCAACAGGGCGAAATCAGTTCAGGAGTGTTTGCTTATATTAATAAGCCTAGTGGCACCTTATGCCCCAAAAGTGCCCACACTTCGGAAAAAATATCTCTGAGAACACCTGTCTAACACATTAGACAGCAGGGGACACGAAATTATTCAGTTTAAACCCTGGAACAGTAGGCAAATGCTACCTAACATCACAGTATAGAAGTATTTGTTTGCAATATTTGAAGGGGATGGTCTAGGAAAAGCCACCAGGTGTTTCTCACGCAGACTTACTTAATTTGTCTTCCTGGTGTCTTGTGATGGTTGAGCGGCTCTTCCTCGCGGTGCCACGGGGTTGTCTGCAGTATGTGATTGTGGTATTTCCTGATCGTACTCACTGACTATTTTAGAACCAGCAAGAATAAAAAAAAGATAAACAAAGCACACAGGCCTATTGTCAACCTACTATAAACGACATGGGTGAACCCATTCTCTACACAATATGACCTTATCTAAATTTCAACTGCATCAGAAGCACCACCTGATGTTAAACATTACTTTATTAATGCAAAAGAGAAAGGAGGAAAGACTTATAATGAATTTCAAGTCACGCCTTGAAGAGAATGCATATAAGGACTTCTATGAAAGGCAGCCTAAACTATAGCTTAAGACCTCCTTCAGTTCCTTAAACAATAAAAAAGACAAAATATCCAGGAAAAGATGTAATTCTAAAAGCAGATAGGAGATTGTTTGGAAATATGGTTTTGGTTGCTACAGGTGGTAATCTGGATATGAGGGAAGTTTTGAAGCATCCTTCAGGCCTGCTACTTTGGGCATTGTCTAATTGTGAATGTACTATCCAAACAAAACAAAAACAAATCAAGTATAGCAAGACATATTGGAAGGGGAGTAGCACGAGCGGAATCTATCCCATTGCCATCAGTATGCATTATATATGGTATAAGCTTGGTAAATAAGATACGTGGCGACAATAGGACATTTGGGGACATTGCCGAGAGCATATTCCTGATTGCAATACAGTCAGGAATTGCCAGTAGCAGAAAAGACATTGTTTTTGATGTCTATAAAGACAACTCAATCAAAACAAAAGAGCGTAAGGATAGAGGAGTAGCTTCTGGCTTAGCCCATGATAGCATTGTGTCGGTCACAAGATACAATGGTGGAGAAGACTGCTGAGAAGTTCAACAAGTACAACTGCCCTTATCAAATTTCTTTGCCAAGCATGGAAAAATGATCCATACCCAGAGAAGCTTGGTAGAAAACTACTCTTCATTACATGAAGGAACAGTGTTTCGAAGTCACTAAAAAGGCTCTGAGGTCGTTGATGAACTTGCTACCTCCAAAGAAGAAGCTGACACACGCACATTGCTTCACACCAAACATGCTTCCAGTAATTATATATATATACATGGTTATTTTGACAGAAGACACAGATGTGTTAATCATTTGCCTTTCAGTATTCCATCAGATAAGTGACATATGTATGTCCAATGTGGAACAAAAACAGACTACGGCACATTGGCATTAGCAAAGTTGGGTAGTCTGTTGGTGAAGAGACTTGTAAAGCTTTACAAGGACTTCATGCATTCTCCAGCTGCTACTCCATCATCGCCTATAGTGGTCGGGGAAAATCAGTGCTCTAAAGCTGACTATAAAGGGGGGGCGGGGGGGAGACTGAAGAAGGCCAAGATAGGAGAAGGTAAGGCTTGGATTAAGGCTGAGGTTGGAACCTTGAAAGTAGTTTAGCCCTCCAGTAATTTTCTTATTGACTGTTCCAAGGCGTTTTATTCTTTTGTGGATCTTATTTGTTATTTGTATTAATCTTTGCCATAATGTTATCTCTGTTACTTGCAGCTTTGAGGTCATCTGTTTAGAAAGATCTGACCTCTTGGCTCTCTTGTATGTGGTGTTTGCTTGTGTTTTTGTCACTTTCCCAAATGGTGTCCTGGGTCAGGTGTGTTACTCGACTGTACTGATTCCTGATCTTTGCATTCTTTCTTACTTTGGTTTCTATCAAAGGAACTGTTTTTACATTGTTGCAAGAATTTGTGTGCAAAATGTATGCTTCACATGTCTCTCCTTGTAAAGTGAGTGACTTGAGATACCAGTTGTTTAGCCTCAAGAAAGCGGATGAAGTGATTATGACGACGACGAAAATGCATAAAATTGCAAAAATGAGTATTGTTTACACCATGATGATGTAAGCTGATTGTTAAAGCTACCCTTGTTTGGTGCAATCAGAAGACCTAGCCGAATTAGCTGAATTGTGGCATTATCATTATTATTTGTAATATAAGAATGTTAGAATTGTATGTATATATATTTGTTAAACATTGTGTTATATACGTTACCTTATGGCCACTAGGGGTATTGAGTTCAAAAGGCAGGTATTAATCCATTCTTGTGCCGCAAGGAACATCTTTATAATGAATGCAAACTCTGCGACATACTTTTAAAGGTAGTTTCTTATTTAAAAACATAAACAGACACATGTATCTAATTACTGCCTTATTTGTTTAAGATAAAGTCACACATCATAATATTATGATATATTTTAATCGTTTGGCTGTCAATTATTTGTAGTATTTGCAGCTATTTGGCTCATTTGACAATAACAGCATAAAAGTACAGGGAAAACAGAAGTAATGGCCTATAATTTGCATATACGTTATATACATTACCGTTAGAATAAGACATAGGTTTTGGATTGTTTTACAATTTAACATCATTATATGTCTTTCAGTTATGTCTAATCAAATAAAGTGATATTAACTTCCTCATTGTATCACTTCTGCATTTATGGTAGGATTACAGCTAATGAATACCTTTGTTTACAAGAACTTTTCGTATAGGGGTAGGGCTCTTCAACAGGCCATAAATCAAAAAGTATATTAGATACAGTAAATTTTATTGCATATTTGGAAAGCAAATTAAATTTGCTACCTTGTCAATATAACATAAACTGATTTTGTTTCCTGCTGCATTTAAAGGGAAAAACAATACAAATAGTTTACTCTAATAATGGTAGAGCCCTTTAAAATGTAACGTAAAAACCTTACAGACACCTTATAAAATTCCATTTTTTATGAAAATTGCTTCTATATGACTTTTTCTTATATTAACACTATAATTTGTTTGCATATTAACAGTTTTATATCCATTTCAGTTCCTTGAACGTTTTCTGAATTATATTATTTTTTGGGGGTATCGTAGTTTACATTAAGAGTTAGACCATAAAGCTACCACTCAGACATGTCCCCCAAATTTTTCCAAGCCTTTACATGTTCTTCTAATCAAAAAGCGTAGGGGGCTCTGTTCAGCTCGGATGGTACCGACATCTCAATCAGCTCATGGCCTAAAAGTTTTCACGGTAGCTCAAGTAATCGTTGTTTGGCAGAAAAGAGGCTACAATTTGTCATCTCGAAAAAATTGAGCGATCAAATTCCATCAGATACAGTATTATTGAATGTTCTGATTATCCGTTGTTTGTCAAAGAACATGATGTCACCAATGAAGTCAATACGGCATATTTATGTTTGAACATGATGGCAGCTAACGATGACAAAAGGCAGCTTAAACTTATAGTCAAATTAATAAATTGAAAAGCTGTTTTAGCAAAATTTGACTGACAACCTATTAGAACAGATTAAAGCTATCAAGGTAGCATTTCATTTACAAGAAATTAGGCAACTTTTTATGTAAACCTTGATTCTTTATGGTTAACACGAAAACTGGATCATATTTTGATAGTGACCAAGCCCAGAATCAAGCTGCATTTATCGTGTCAGCACATTAATAGTGAGTTATAAATATCGAAGGTAGACATGTGTATCGAAATACTTTTATTCCAAATTTGATACTTTGACTTAACTAAATTTATTTTCAAATTGAAGTGTTAATACAACGAAAACTGGTGCAATTAGCATGACGATAAATATGTTATCTCTTCTATTTTTACTCCTAGCTTAATAACATTTAGCCAGGGCCTTGTTGGTTTATCCATCATCCCTTTGTCTGTACGTCCATCTGTCTGTCCATCATAATTTTGTCCGGAGCATAACACAAAAAACTATAAAAGATATCAACACAAAATTTCATTGGTATATAGATCTGGGTGACTTATAGTGCAATGTACTCTCCTTTTGATAATTTAGGAGTTATTGCCCTTTTTTATATTTCATACTAATATTTTGCACGGAGCATAACAACCAGAAACCATAAGAGGTTTCAACTTGAAACTTCATTGCTAGATATATCTTGATAAATTAAGTGCAGTGTACAAGAACCATAACTCTCTTTTGCATAATTTAGGAGCTATTGCTCTTTGTCATTTTTCATATTAAGATTTTGTTTGGAGCATAACACACGCACTATAAGAGATGTCAACACTAAACTTCATTAATCCATAAATGAGGCCCTGGAAGGGGGGTCCCAGTTCCCCATATCCCTTTCATGAGGGTCTGGAGTGGGTATAATGATTAGTGAATAATGGCCCTTTTTATAATGAATAGTGAATAATGAGCCAAAAAAATAATGAATAGTGAATAATGAGTGCCTTAAAAATTAATGAATAATCCTATTTTTTTTAATGAATTGAAGAAAAAAATAATAAATAGTGAATAATCAGATTTCTTTGCCACCTTTCTTACTGTAAATGAATAATTGGTCTCATCTTAATGAATAACCCAAAATTTTAATGATATGAATAATGGGCTAAATTTTTAATGAATAGTGAATTCCAGACCCACCCAACCAAACCCTCTTTAATTGATTTTGAAAAATATCCCATATCCCTAAAATAAATATGGCAAATATCCCCAAATATTCAGAAAGCATTGTATCCCCATATTCCTAGAATTGATCCAAGTATCCGGTACACTTTAAAGTTTTTGGCCAATATCCCTGTATCCCTAAAAACCCTTCCAGGGCCTCATAAATCTAGATGCGAAAAACTGCAGTGTACAAGAACCATAACTCTCTTTTGCATAATTTAGAGCACATTACCCAGCTACCTAGACTCAAGGTAAAGATAAAAGGATTTACCCTTGAATTTCGTGCCTGCTCCATATCTCCTGAACCCTTGAATCAATTTTCCTGAAACTTCACACATACCTTTCTCTTAGTAATACTAGTCTGCAGCCTGTAATTTCTAAGAACCCTAGAAAATGGTTTTGATGGCATTTTTTGTTAATGCTCGGCATCCATGCTAGAAATACTCTTTGGGGTATGACAAAGTGCCCCAGGGTGGATGCCACGTCTGAAACTTCGAATTAAGGTCACAGCAAGGTCAAAGGTCAAATAGGTGCATTTTCTTATTAGAATCGTCATTAGGTCTTTTTAAATTGCTATAGATGGTATCTAAATCATTCTAATTATGTTAAATATGCTGAAAACTAAGTCAGATATAGAAATATTGAAAAGAATAGTTTGTGGAATATTATAGCTATTATGGGATAGAAAATATACTTTCTGCAGAAAAAATAGTGATTTTGAAGTAGATTTTTTCATATTTACAGTCTTTTTTTAACGAAATTTTCAATTATGCCTTAGTTATAGACCACTCACAAGCAATGCTTGTACATTTTATTATTTGATTGGTAATAGAGTCTGCAATATATTTGAATGCTGTCTTATTTTGCCAAAAACACAATAAAAAGAGGGGGGGGGTAGAGTTTTACAATTCTGGACACAGATTGGCTCTTGGTCATGTGAATGATATGAGGTGTCTGGAAAAAGTACATGCTTTTTGTTTGTTTGATTTGATTCTTTACATCCAATCAACAATCTTTCAGATATAAAGGGACGAGTCTACCTGGGTTGAACCAGTGCTAAGCCAGGAGTAATGTGTCTTGCTCAAGGGCACAACGCAGTGACGCCAGTGAGCCTCAAACCCGCGGCCCCTCGGTCTCGAGTCAAGCACTCTACCACTGAGCCACTGCACCAGCAAATTACAGAAGACCCCAATTAGAAATTATGAAATACCACAGATATATTTACCAAGATGTCAATCATTCGTTTATGATGTAACATTGCATCTTGATCGCTAATTTTGTGTGTTCTTTAGATATAAAGGCCCCACTATTCATGTATCCAGTTGATTAATCTGACCATGCCATTCCCAAATATTGACAAGGGCCCCAAAAAGGTTATTCAGCAGAAAGTTCCTTTAAAGATGATATGATGACAGAGCACTCATTTTAAGCCTATTACTAGAACTGCTTTATGCTGTCACAAAATTTCAAACTTATGGCTGATCTGATGAAGACACCTGGTCACGCTGATCAGTTACAAGGCAAAAACCAAGAGCACGTTGAAAAGATCATTCCTGAGAGAGTGTTCTTGTTTCTTAGTCTCCTTTTTGAGGGCATGGATATTTTGGCCGGTTTGATGGAGAACCTGTTGGAACCGTGAACTCTGTCTTCCTCGCAGTGCCTTTGTTTGGCCTGCCATGCGTGATTGTGGTATTTCCAAGTAAGCAGATTGGAAAACCTGGTGCAGCTGTTCAATGCAGAAAGTCACGCTAATTGAATAAAGCCAGTCTATGGAATTGATGATGGAATTGCAAAATTCGTTTTCGACAAATGTGTTGAAAAAAATGGATATGTATATTTCCCTGTTTATATTGACATAGAATGACTCAAACTTTCATGCGATAATATTGCTTTGCTAAAAGCAATATTGGGTAGCAAAGTAATCATATTTCATTGTACAAAGATCATGTCTTGGTAGCGCAGTTCTGACAACAGTTTGACAGAAAGCTTTGCACAACACAACAACATACCTGCAAAGCTTGACCAAGTATTAATCCGTTTTCACAAGCTTGATAAAGCAAAACTTCCATCAAATGGAAGACTCAATCGCCATTTTTATAATAAAACAGAGTATGAAATAGAAAAAGATAATTACAAATGTACGTAAGAATACACATATACTCGTATGTTTGTTCGCTTATACTAACTTGGCATTGGTGTTTTTAACAGTTTTGCTCTAGTGACCAGAATGTTCCAATCTGAGGTATAATAAATAAAAAAGTTCTGGGGAATTCTTACAATAGATTGAGACAGTCCTTTATACATTTTTTGTATTTTGTTGTTTTCAACGCTGTTCATTAAATTCACATGTACAAAATACATTTTGGAATAGTGCCTGGAAGCTCAAGCACTGGTACAGTCATAAGGTAGAGGCTTGCAACTTTGGGAAGTTAAAGAGTTTGTTTTTCCCTGTATCATGCTGTATGGGTGCTGCGTTGAAAGAGAAAATGTAGATATTGATTTGGTACAATTCAATTTTTTCTTCTATCTGAGAAAAGGGTTGTACCACCTATAAAGATACCTTTCAATTGCACTGTTTGAGAGTTGATTATTAGGCAAAATCATGAATTGTGTCACAAATTGATAAAACATCCCAAAGATAATAGATTTTCATAAATGAGACAGTGATCTATAAACAATGTGTGACACTCTACAACCCCAAGATCAAAGTAACCCCAACCAATACGGGACACTCTGGCACCCTAACATGTATCCACAATCTAACTTGGGGATTCCTATCTTAAAACAATACAAGATATATGCTCTAGACATGATTTTCCTAGAACTTGGGTCAGAGGACAAGGTCAAAATCACAGTAACCCCAGAAACAGTATGTGACACTCTGCGACCCCAAGGTGTATCCACATACTAAATTTGGGATTCCTGTCTCAAATTGTATAACAGATATGCTCCGAACACATTTCAGGTTCAGACTGACAGATTGCCAGCTGTGTGTCCGGCCTGCATGGAGCTCATCACCACTTGTGGCTGCAAATACGTGCAGAACCGTCAGATGTTTAAATGTTGAAGGCTAATCAGATCTTCATGATAGAATGTGCATACGATGCAGTGGGATGTTCCTATCTTATAGGACTACAAGTTGCCCTGGAGGCTTGCAACTTTTGGAAGTTAAAGAGTTTGATTTTTGCCTGTATCATACTGTATGGGTGCTGAATATGCTGAATCACAATCTTGTCTGTAGATACTTAGGTTACCTGCGAATATGAGTATAGGCACATATTCGAAGCTATGTGTATGATAAATGAAGTCATACACCAAATTTATACAACTTAGATGTGAATTAGAAGTGCCTTGGATAACTTAAAATTATATATCAAATCTATAGGGTCATGTTTCATACAATTTACATATATAGTACTAGCCGGGGACAGTTTTTCATGGGTGCCAAATTGTTCACTTGAATCCCCAAACACCCCATTCTTCTGAATTGCATGATAGGTAGCCATTGAAACCATTGTAATCTCATATATTCCAAATGGGTTTATTTTTATAACACTATTTTTGTCATTAAGGCGACCCCACTAAACAAGTTGACATACATGAGAAAATGTCCTAGGGATGCAAGGAAGGTCTTATTACCACCTCCCCTTCCCCTCTCCCAAGGTTTTTTTGTTTTTGTTTGATTTGATTCTTTACGTCCACTCAACAATCTTTCAGTTATGCGGGACGGTTCTTCCTGGGTTTAACCAGTACTAAGCTAGGATAAATGTGTCTTGCTCAAGGACCACAACGCAGTGACGCCGGTGAGGCTCGAACCCGCTACCCTTCGGTCTCGAGTCAAGCACTCTACCACTGAGCCACTGCGCTCCCTAACCCCCCAAGGTTTTTAGTTTTTATATGACTTTCCTTCATTTTATAAGTTTACACATATAAATTAATGGATATGCAATTGAGGCAATTTACAAATAGGACCATTGGATGAATGAAATTGTCCAATTGTATCACTGATGACATAGCAATATGCATAAATGATGATATGCAGATGCAGTCTGCTTATTTATGATTTTAATGATTTTCCTTATTTTTAACGTTTTTATTAATATTCATGTAAACGCAAATTATGTAGATTAGAAAATTTGCATATGCCACAAATTGATAAAAGGCCAATGTCTAAGCTTTCATATGCTACCAATTGTTGGTTGTGACAAGAAACAATGAAGATATTAATTGATTTTGTAGGTACACCCCCATTCTTAAATCACATTTTAATATTTTCATAAATAGTTATGCAAATTAGATAAATTAGATAATTTGCATAAGCGACAATGGATTAAAGGCCTCTGTCTACGTTTTAATTTGACACCATGTTTAGAAGTCTAGGACAAGTAGTTACTAAGATATGAGTAATTCTTTAGGCACATCACCATTCTTGAATAGCATTATGGGTTGCCATGGAAACCATGCATTTTCACATAGCCCAGACAGGTTCACTTTTAGAACTTTATTTTGCATTTAAGGGTGCTTAATGAACAATTTGGCACTCCAGAAAAAAATGCCCTGTGGGTGTAAGGTAAGCTTAATTGGCCCGACTATATTGTTCTTTAATTTATATTGAGTCGAATTCTTATTATCATAAATACGGTATTTCTTTGCGAATGTCAATTTGGAGGCTGTGGCAAGCCTCTGTGCCATTCTATTCTCACGTGCAAGTGTTTTTGTTCATATTAGTAGCATTTTGTGATTGAAAAAAAATATTTACTATATTTAAATGCCATTTTTCTGAATAATTGCACTTACTTGACCTTTGACCTCACCGTGACCTTAAATCGAAAAATCACGCTTGGCATCCACCCCTATATTGTTTGGAATAGTCCAAGGAATAATTCTAGCCTGGATGCCGAGCATTAACAAAAAATGCCATCATGAGGCCTCGTAGAAATTAAAGGCGGCAGACTATACAGTGTGCTGAGCAGATAACCCAGCTACCTAAGCTCAAGGTCAAGGTCACAAGTCAACGACAAAGGATTTACCCTTAAATTTCATCTTCACTACATAGCTCTTGAACCCTTTGATCGAATTTCATGATACTTCACTCATATTTTCCTCTTAGTAAGACGTTGTGCTGAGCACATGACCCAGCTACCTAGACTCAATGTCAAGGACACAGGTGTAGGTCAAAGGATTTACCCTTGAATTTGGTGTCCGCTCCATATCTCTTGAACTCTTTGATAGATTTTCATGATACTTTTTTATATGTTTCTCTTAGTAAGACGGTGTGCAGAGCACATGACCCAGCTACCTAGACTCAAGGCCAAGGCCACAGGTCAAGTTCAAAGGTTATACCCTTGAATTTGGTGTCCCCTCCATATCTTCTTAACCCTTCGATCAATTTTCATGATACATCACTTATACGTTCCTCTTAGTAAGATGGTATGCAGAGCACTTGACCAAGCTACCTTGACTCAACTTCAAAGTCACAGTTCAACGTCAAAGGATTTACCCTTGAATTTTGTGTACGCTGAATATCTCCTTAACCCTTTGATCGATTTTCATGATACTCTACTTATATGTTCCTCTTTGTAAGACGGTGTGCAGAGCACTTGACCAAGCTACCTTGACTCAATGTCAAAGTCACAGGTCAATGTCAAAGGATTTACCCTTGAATTTCGTGTCCGTTCCATATTCCCTGAACTCTTTGATCGATTTTCATGATACTTCACTTATATGCTCCTCTTGGTAAGATGGTGTGCAGATCACATAAACCAGCTACCTAGACTCAAGACCGTGGTCACAGGTCAAGGTCAAAGGATTTACCCTTGATTTTTTTGTCCCCTGCATATATCCTGAGCCCTTGAAGCGATTTTTATTAAACTTCACCCAAATCTTCCTCTGAGTGCGATATGAGCAGAACATATTACACGACTACAAAGACTCAAGGTCGAGGTCACAATTCAAGGTCATGTGATTTACCCTTCAATTTGTGTCCGCTCAATATCTCCTAAACCGTTTGAACTAGTTGCATTATAGTTTATTTAAATGTACCTCTTAGTGAGACAGTGTGCAGAACCCATGACTTAGCTACAAAGACTTCAGACCAAGGTCACAGTCACAGTTCAAGATCATAGGCTTTACCTTTGAATTCTGTGACCACCCCATATCTCCTGAACCTTTTGAAAGAATTTAATAAGTGTTGGTCAAATGCTTATCTCATTAAGGCAGTGTGCAGAGCCCTTGAAATTGCCAATCAATAAAAAATTATCTGATATACCCCATCAAAGCCCTCTGTCGTGCCTTTCTTTCTTTCTAAAGCAAAATGTTACACATAAGTGACCATCTACTTGCGGGAGCGGAGGGGGGGATTATAGCTGTCCTTCAGACTGCACTCTTAAGTTTTGTACATAGCATAACATTAACACTATTAGAAATATCAACTTGTAGCCCTTTCTGAACAAGTGTTTAATTTAGGAGCATTTATCCGTTTAACAAATTGTCTTGTTTGTTATAAGTACAAGGTTTGGTTGCTTTCTTAAACAAATGTATCATTCTAAGCAAATTTGGATTGCTCCAGATTATCAGATTGAATATTCAAGTTTTTGTTTTATGTTCTTTCATTTACCATGGTACATTATCATCCATTTGGCAATGTTTTATTTAATCTAAAACGACATATTTATATTAATCTACAGCTATGGTCAGGTCTTGTACTATTATACAGGCCTTGATGAGACAAAATCTGTCTTCGGATTTCTGACAAAACTAGATTCAAACTCATCTCCTCAGCTATATAGACTAGCCAGAAATTAAAAAAAAAGTGATGATATGTTATTTTTTAATAAGTAATAACAAAGGCGCTGATCAGATTGTTGTTTGCAAACACCTAAGATTTTTTAAAGACAGGTCTTGTACTATTATACTTGACTCTGCACCACCAAACAGCAAGTGAGTATGATCATAAAAATACTACACTCACACACTGCAGACCAACCCAGGACACCCTGAGGAAGAGCCGCTAAAACCTGTGATCAGGGCTTCAGATAAAGTGAGACTCAAACTAGTCTCTTCAGCTTAAGAAAGTAGCTAGAAATTTGAAAATGTATTTGTAATAAGTTCAGATATGATACTTTTGTATATGTGAATACAAAAGGCTCTGATCAGACTGTGCTGATGTGCAGGCTTATCTGTGCCATTGTTGTTTGCAAACTCTGAAGACATGTTTTCTCAGGCCCAATTACAATGTTTACTGGTTTTCAGGTTTTAGAATTGAATATCAATTTTTACAGTCCACACATTAACGCCTTTAAAAAAAGAAAAAACAAATGTCAACTTTTTAAGTGTTAAACATATCCTTTAGAATGTACAGCTTAATGTAGAATTGTATCTTATGTGTGCATTAACCATCTAGGACTGTACAGCAATTAAACCTGGTTAGTTTTTCATATTGATTTGATTCAAAACTATACATTCTTTCATTTTGTCTTTAAACAGCTTGTTTCCCAGTTAATGGTACAGAAATAGTATTTCCGGATATAGAGATTGATGAGGTGAAGGAGTACTTCTACTATTCTGTGTCCGAAAACTGTATGTCTGTACAAGCATGTCTTGATGTCAAATTAGAGGAGTTTAACATAATGAAGACATTTGTGGCATTTGCTGAATTGGATCCGTGTCATTACAAAATACGATTTGGTATAGAAAAATGGGAAATAACATACTACTTGATCGACTATAACTGGGGTAAGTAGTTGGTTGTATACATATATGCCTGTACTAATACATGTGCGGATCCAGGGGGAACAGAGGGGGCCAAACCTCCCTTGGAAAATCACAAGTTTCTATACGTTTTCTTTAGAAACTGTGGTACAGACCCCCTTGAGATGCAATTGGACAACTTGGGTCCAATTGCTTCTCAACAGGGGTCTGTGCGGCCCTCTGTAAAATATGTTAAAGACTTTAAAGACATATGAGGCTATTTCCAATGCGCACCTTTCCCGCTTCTGGAAGCGGATAAAGTTGTCTGGGTCCTGTCGCTTGACCATTCACAGATTCGGATCAACACAGCTTTCAGATATTCTTTTGTCATATTGGTGTTCCGACATGTTCTTGACAAAATAAAGTGATTAAAATGTGTCATAAATATTCAATGACATTTTATCAGAACTGATGGTCTCAGCACTAAAGACAGGTAAATGTAGCTCAGTTGAAATCAAATGACATACACAATTATCCTGGTTACGAATACGATAGTGGCAGAGTCTCTACTATTTGTACGGTTATTTAGAGGGGCGCTCAACCTGACCTCGTGGCCTAGTGGTTAGCGTGTCTGGCTACAAAGCCAGAAGGCCAGGTTTGATTCCCGGGTGTGCTCATATTTTCTGTGTGTTTTTTCTTTCTTTTTTAACATTTCAATGCTAAATTGCTTCATATACTAGTAAAATGGCATTATCAAAACGACCGGAATGGTCATTCCTGAACTTATTATATTGATTACGCATGAAACCTATGGGTTTGGGGTTAAACTTGGCCCTTTTGAAAGAGAATTAGTTCGGTGACCCCAGATTTTTATTCTTTTTTTCTGAAAGGTATTATTATAGCCCATGAATTAAAAATAAATGTTTAAGATTTTCAACATCAGATTTTTTAATACATGATTTATTCTAAATACAAATTCCAATTTTTGACGAATTGCCAAAATATATCACGCAGTATCTTGGCACAGCATGGGATAACAAATAAACTTGCACATTTTCTAAAAAATTTGAGGTCATGGGCAGTAATTTAAGTTAAAAGAAAGAAGCGGGCTGAAGATTACAACCGTTTTAGCTCGATATTTAGGACCAATGTTATTATTTTATATTTTTAGAAAATTGGTGAAATGTTGAAAACTTCAATATGAGATTCTGAAAAATAAGCACGGTGACAAATCCTTTTTATTTCATAAATGGAAAGCCCATGCATTAAACAAACTGTATGCAAAGTATTGAAAATATTTCAACATGGGAAGTATTTAGTAGCATATGTCCTTAAATAAAAAAAAAACTTTGATAGGACTCCCATGAAAGAATTTTCTGAATCTGCGCATGTAACACATATGCTTATATTAGTAGCAGAACTTTTTTACATGCAACTCATTGATGACTCAATAGATAGAAGAGGAATTATTTCTATTACCATCAATGATATAATTTCTAAAGATTTAACAAATACATTACTGTAAGCTTATCTCACCAAAATTAAAGCCCATCATCTTATATATATTGATGATCATTTCTGCAGTACAACATATTTAATTAAATAGTGTATACAATGTATTGTTATCTCTCAGTAGCTTTCACATTGAAGCTTAAGTAAGATTAGCCTTACATCTCTGATATATCAGGCAGACTCAATTTATATTTTATATTTTAATTCAGACAATGATTTGATTGAGACTATACCAGTCTTCTATAAACTTACTTTAAAATTTATAGGAAGTATATGATATGACGCCAATCACTTTGCGCTGAAATATTTAATTCTGCTAGTGGTGCATTTTGTCATCTACTGATTACATGTACCCTTGCAAACATAATTTTGGGCCTGATCTGGATTCAAACCGTTTGACAATCTGATAGTGTTCCTGAATAATGTTTTGGAAAGGTCAATTTTGGAAAATATCCACATACCACAAAAATCATGAAATATTACCATGCAAAGAAATACTCATGTATGTTTATAGCAACGCTTCCATTATCGAAATACATGATTGATGTATACGTTCTTAAATCTACAAGTCTATATCTGGTCCCAGTTATCATGTGTTGTTAATTTTTGGCAGTCTGAGGAAATAAAAAATATTAGGATTGGAACCGCATATACATGTTTTTACTATCAAGACCAGACTTGTACCTTTGCCTTCCTCTTTATTTTGCATTTGTACAGATCAATATTTTTGTTGCAGGAACTGTCAAGAATGTGAACTTTACCGATTCAATATATATCAGGTAGGATCAATAACAGTGTTGATTGCTTGTAACATGTAAGTATGACTATAAAATGAACAATCACAAATCAAAGACCTACTCATGGTACTACAAGGAAGAGGCACAGAATACAGATATCCCACAAGGAAGCGCAGTGGCTCAGTGGTAGAGTGCTTGACTTGAGACCGAGGGGCCGCGGGTTTGAGCCTCACCGGCGTCACTGCGTTGTGTCCTTGAGCAAGAACATTGATCCTAGCTTAGTACTGGTTCAACCAAGGAAGACCCGTCCCTGTTTAACTGAAAGATTTTTGATGGGACGTAAAGAATCAAATCAAACAAAAAAAACAGACATCCCACATGACAGCAAAACATTTAAAGTATAGCAACTAGCTTTCTCTTCCTCAGCAAAATGACTGCAAAATAGGAAGGACACCATTAATCGTCTCAAAACAAGCATGCGTGGATCCAGAGGGGGAATAGGGTAATGGACCCATGTAAAATCACAAGTTCTATAGGTTTCTAAAGAAATTAGCATTTGGACTCCCCTGGAAAAAAGTTTTACCTCCTCCCCCCCCTGGAAAAGTTGTACCCCCTCTGGAACCTTAAACAATTATAGTTTGCCTTATAATAAATCATTGGACCCCCTCTGAAAACTGTAAAGAAAGTAAGTTGAGGACTATTAGAAACGTTGTCAGAGAGGTTTTATTTGTCAGTTGAGCCTGGACCCCCTGATGAAAATTCCTGGATCCGCGCATAACAAGAACATTGAAACTCTAACAGATTAGCTGAGTAGCACCAAACAATGAATCAGCAAACTTAAAGTAAGGGAGAAGGCAAAGATCAGAAATCCATACACTCAAATAACAAACCTGACCCAGGACACCATATGAGAAAGTGACAAAACTCAAGAAAAGATCACACGCAAGACATACAAGATAGCCAAGAGGTTATCCCTTTCCCAGCAGGTGACCACAAGGCTACAAAGGATAGACAAGACAGTATGACATGGTACATAAATAACAAACAGTCTAATTACTGATTTATTTAGATGTGTTAATATCCCTTTGTCCTTACGCTGAGATTTTTACATGGGTAACATATCAAACAGGTATACAATAATGCAGACAGTAGATGGCTGATTATGATATTAATGGTGCTCTTGTGTTATAATAAAGTAAAGAGTCAAATATATCAAAATATAGGCTATATTTGAATTCAAGAAGAAGTTTGATTATTTGAAGCCAGTTTTTTATACAATTTCCTTAATCAGAATTATATAAATGCAGCATTATATGTCAATATTGGATTTTGTATTGATATACTATGTAAAAAAAATATTGCTTCATACAAAATTACATGTATATGTAGATTTGTAGAAGGAAGTGGGTATTCAAACTATATTTCAGTGTTAATATGGAGACATGTAGGTTTTGAAAAATCTGTAAAATATTATTGAAAACATTCAAGCAGTGGCCATGTTCCTCCCCAATATTTCACTGTTTGGGCTATTTGGTTTAAACAGAATTTTATTTGATCAATCACTATTACATAAGTACAATATCATTGAAGTAGGATCTGGCAGTAAGCCCTGAGGCTTATTTTGGCCATTTTGTGCTATTTAAACAGGATTTTCAAACTTTCTAATAACTGATACTTACACTTTCTATTTTGACTTGGATTTATCATCAAAAATCTTCAACATTTCCTTGCATTGTAATCAATATTATTAGCAAAGGTACTTAATATTGGAAAATCCTTATTCTTAACAAATGAAAAGTCATAAGTTCAGTTGGATAAGGCAATTTCTTTCCCTATTTCCACATTGACTTGTCCATAACAATGTTAAGTTTCTTATCGCTGTGTTTAGCTTTAATAGCAAATTAAATTGGTGTTGATAATCTTTATTTTGTAAATGGAAGGCAAGATAAAACCAACATTCATGCCGCTTCAAATAATTTAGGCAAATTCTTTTGATACTGGAACCCTATTTTTGGACTTGAAATTGTTCATAACAATTTTCAATATTTTATGTTCAATATGATAATCCATATTTTAAAGAAATGGTGAGTTAAATAAACCCCAAAGAATTTCAGTTGAATAAGGCAAATTCGTTTGATACTAAATTTCCTTAAATTATTCACTTAGATTTGTCCATAACAAATATAATTTTTATGCCACCAAAGGAAATTTGGGGCATATAGTAATCGTACTGTCCATTCGTAGTGCCTGTATGTCTGCTCGGCTTCATGTACGGTGCATATCTCTTCATTCGTTGAGGTAGGACCCCAAAATTTAATGTTTAGATGTATCTTAGGATGGCAGAGTGTAGCATACTATTTTTTGCTCACTGTAACATTGACCTTGACATCTGACCTAGTTTAAGTCCATCAATAATGTTCTTCTGTCCCGCTTTGGTGCATATCTTCTATATTTTTTGAGGTAGGAAACCCAAATTTGGATGCATTTTGGGATGGCAAAATGGATCCCATTTTAGAGCCACTGTGACCTTGATCTCGGACCTAGTTTCTAGAATAATCGTGTACTGAGCATATCCTTATATTATGTGAGGTAGGAATCCAAAATTTTGTGTGTGGACGCATCTTGGGATGACAGAGTGTCACAAATCATACTTGGGTCACTGTGACCTTGACCTCATTTTTAGAACAATTATGTCGTGAGCATATTTCCTGTATTATTTGAGGAGGGAATCCCAAATTTGGTGTATGGGTGCATCTTTGGATGGTTCTTTGTCCTGTAACATTTTTTAGCCACTGTGACCTTGGCCTTTGACCAAGTTTCTAGAACAAATGTGTCTGGATAATATCTATTACAATTTTTAAGGAAGGCATCTCAAATTTGGTATGTGGATTCATCTTGGGATGGCAGAGTGGTGTATACCATTTTGGATTTCTTTGGACTTGATGATGACTTCTGACCTCATTTCTAGGTTTTTCATATCTGGAGCATATCTTGTATATTGCAAATAACTTTCCTCAAATGTGTCTTAGGTGAGGTTGGCGCCGTTTAACCGGTTTCAGCCCTCCAGTAAAATATTTTACTAACAGTTCCAAGGTGGTACTTCTTTTGTGGATCTTTTATGTTTTTGTTCTGTCTTGTGTTTGCTATGTCTTTGTGCGCGTCTGTTTATATGTGCTTCGTGGTCACCTGCTGGGAAAGGGCTGACCTCTTGGCTCTCGTTTGTGGTGTCTTCTGTGAGTTTGTCACTTTCCCATTGGTATCCTGGGTCAGGTGTGGTACTTGATTGTATCGATTCCTGATCTTTGCAACCTTACTTACTTTTAACACATCTACAACAAGGATTATAAGAGCCATTTTGCAATTGTGTTTAAGTCTATAATTTATATAAACTAACGGAAAGCCTTTTGTAACTTAAATATAAAAAAAATCAACGTTATAAAACATGAGGATATAAAATGGAAAATACTAGAGAGTTTGTGTACTGGTTATAAATGCAATCATGGTTTATAGCAACGGTATTTTCGTTAATTGCACAGTGGTGGATAAGGCTTAAGTGTAAATAACAACCCCAACCAAACACTTTCATTGATGTGTAGGTGACTGATGCTTGTCTTTATCTGCACACACAGGTCTCAATTTGTGAGTTTCTTTAGCCCTGAAAGTCAGTGAGTTTGGAGGGTTTTTAGCTCATCAGAGCCAAAGGCTCAGGGTGAGCTTATAGGATGGGACTCAAGCCAGCGTCTGTGCTTCCGTCCCTGCGTGTGTTCACACTTTCAACATGAATATCTCTGAGACAAGCCGACCAATTGTAATCAAATTTCATCTGGAGCATCTTTGGGATAGGGGATTGTTTGTATGATGTTTTTGGTCAGATCAGATCAGAACGCTGGTTCCCATGGCAACAGATAGCTTCCATAGGGTTTTACTGGGGAAAATTTGTGATCACTCTAGCTCCTTCATTTTTAATTGGCTCTTCTTTGTTCTTGCAGATAACGAGGAATACCATAAAATCTTGGATGGGTTTGAATTGGGCAGTATTCGACAAAGGACCTATGACTTAGCTGCCCTGGAGCGTTTGGAAAAATCCCCATAGACTTATTATGGGAGAAACGTTGTGACCACTCTAGTACATTCATTTTCCTATGGATCTTTTTCATACTTGCAGGTAACAAGGTCAATTATAAAAGCTTGAATGGGTTTGAATTTCGGCAAGATTCCATTGCTGACTTTGGAGTAAGCTGCATTTGAGCGTCTGAAAAAAATCCCCTTAGACTTAAAATGGGAGAAATGTTGTGACCTCTCTAGTGCTTTCAATTTTAAATGGATCTTCTTCATACTTGCAGATAAGAAGGACAACTAAAAAGCTTGGATGAGTTTGAATTCTGTCAAGATCCCTTGCCTATTATGGAGTTAGCTGCCATTGAGCATCTTAAAAATTGATTGATAATGATGCGACCACAGTAGCGCCTTCATTTGTGATTGGATCTTCTTCACTCTTGCAGATAACAAGACAACCATAAAATTTTGGATTGGTTCGAAATCCAGCCAGATCAGACCTTGGACAGTTAGCTGCCATTGAGCGTCTGGACTTATAATGGGAGATCTTTTGTGACCACTCTAGTGCTTTCAATTTTGAATTGATCTTCTACATTCTTGCAGATCAGAAGGACAACTATAAAAGCTTAAATGAGTTTGTATTTCTTCAAGACCCCATCACCTATTATGGAGTTAGCAGCCATTGAGCATCTTAAAGATTGATGGAAAATGTTGTGACCACTCTAGTGCCTTCATTTTTGATTGATCTTCTTCATTCTTGCAGGTAACAAGGACAACCATAAAAGCTTGGATGAGTTTAATTTAAAGTAGAACTAACCTCAAACTGTGGAATTAACCTCCCTTGAGCATCATAAAAAAATGCATAAACTTACAATGTGAGATCCTTTGTGACCACTCTAGCACCTTCTTTTTTGAATGGATCTTCCTCATTCTTGCAGGTGACAAAGACTTCCATAAAAGTTTGAATGAGTTTGTTTTTCCGCCACACCAATCCACCAGCTACAGAGTTAATTGCCCATAAGCGTCTAAAATATAACTGTATAAATTTGTGCCACTCTAGCACCTTCATTTTTCATTTGATTTTCTTCATTCTTGTAGGTTACCAGGACATACATTAAAGTATGGATGAGTTTGAATTTCAGTCAGATCCCATCACTGACTACGGAGTTAGCTGCCCTTGAGTATCTGAAAACTACACTTTTACCAGGTTTCCTCTGCATTTCTTTTCAGATCTGTTTAATACTTGCAGATAACTAGAACTGGCTTATTATCTTATGTTTTTGAATCGATTCCTGGTCACTGTAGTGTTTCAAGCTAAGAGTTATTTGCCTTTGTGCATCGTAAATTATGGTGTCTCCAAACATTATGCTGGCTCCCAGGTGAGCGATCGTTGCCCATTGGGCTACTTGTTCCTTGTTTCATTAGTGTGTTAATTGTATTTGACTGTTTCTCTTGGACAATATATTGCATAAGCTAGGAAACCTCCATTCTAGCTACACAATATTTGTTGTTTTTAACAACAGCAGAATCTAGGGTGAAGAGTTTACTGATGGCCTTGGCAGCTGTGTATTCTATGGTGGCAATTCTATTGTTGTTTATTTATGCTTGCGTATTCAATCATACTCATTCACATGTTTATGATCTGTCTCCACATATATAAATGTATAAAAGCAATGAGTGTTATGCACAATAACCAGACAAGACCAATGACACAAGCAACATGATTGTTCTATATTGCATATTTGAATTCACAATCACAGACTGCAAGCAACGTTTGCTAAACTTCTTCCTGAGAACAATTGAAAACACGTTTCAGTAGCAAGTGAAACTTTACATTGAAGTCCAGATAAATCTATCTGAGTGTTTTACTTATTTTGTTTTGAATTCGGTCCAAAAAGGCCACTTATTCAGCCAGCTTTCTTGAAATTTAGTTATTAGCTACTTTTTTTTTTAATTCAGCACTCAGCAAACAAGCAAAATGGATTGTTCACTTAGAGAAGAAGAAAATTGCATGCTTTGTGGTCAACCCAATCATAGTTGGCAACTTTGCTTTCCTCTGTAATTGCATGCTGGTGGGTCAGACTTCAGACTCTATGATGGTTCCCACTTAGAGACTTATCTCTTGTTTAGATGGTAGGGGCCTGATACTTTGGCTGTTGTCAGGCCCACCTGTGTTTACCTGTTGGATTTCTTTTCCTTATCTTTGCTTTATCTCCTTATCATATTTTGGTTTATACGTTCTAGATGATGATGCATCGATATGTTAGGGGTCTTTCATGCAAACCAAACATCAATGTGTCTTGATCAACATCCGAACTTAGGGTGAGGTTGGTGCTGTGAAACCGGTTTAAGCTCTCCAGTAAAATATTCTTACTGACCATTTCAAGACAGTACTTTTGTTGATCATTTGTGGTATTAATGTCTTAAGTTTGTCATGCTTTGGTGTCTGTTCATTGCTGCCTTGTGGTCACCTGCTGGGAAAGGGTTGACCTCTTGGATTAAATGCAAAAAAAATAAAGACTTCTCTTGCTTTCAAACTATCTAAGCTTGTATTTTATGCTAATATTGGAATTTTTATTTTGATGAGAATGATACTTTACTCAGCTGAGTTGAGAAGGAAAATACGTTATAACCTCAATGCCAGTTCATGATATTTTGGTACTTATTTCATTTGCAAAAACGTCCCTCTTTGAACATGTATCCAGAGGCTCAATGCTATCCAGTGGGGTTAGATAATGTTAGCCCAAATCTTTCCTTGTGTCCAAACATTGTGTGAGTTAGCAGGGAAGGGATAAGTATATATACACATCTACCATATTGTGATAGAAGCCAGCTACAGCGACGTGGAAGGGTGTTTGCCTTGAGATCCAGCTCGTTTTAGAATTCGCTGCTCAGATACGTGATTAATACACCATTTCATGAGCTGGTTTATTAATTTGCATACAACATAAACTGGTTGTCTGAAAAAAATGCGCCCCTGTTACATGTGCTATTGTATACACACTATATGATTATTATTTTTTATTTTCCAGTTATATGATTGACAAACTGAATGATACAAAGGAGTACCTGTTGAATGCAGCCTTTGTGATGGAAATATTTAGCTTTAAATTCAATATAACCTTTATAAAAATGGCTAGAATCCCTATTCCTCTATGCAATGGAAATTTCAAACTTCCAGGTAATTTTGTCATTTCATCTTCTATTTTATGAAATCAAATGAAATTATATCACTTGCTTTTCAAGTATACATACAATATTGATAACATTAGCTACAAATTTATTGCTTACTACCAACGTGATAGCATTGTATTATTGAAACCACTACTCATTTGAAGCCTAGGCTGCTTTCTGTTCTAAGTCAGTGGTTCTGTTGTTGTTGATTCATTGTTTATCATTGCACCTATTGTTTGTGGAAATCCCTTGTTTGGTCCTTGCTTTATTATTCTGTACTTTATGTCATTTTATTTCTGTAATCATTTTGATGGCGAAAATAGAGCTGGCTGCTTAACATTAATTGTCTTCCTGATGTCTTGTGACTGTTAGCGTACAGTGGCCCTTCCTCACAGTGCCATGCGTTTATCTGCTGTGTGAGATAGTGGTATTTTCTGGTCATACTCACTTACTGTTTTGGCGCCATGGGTTGGTCTGTGATTGTGGTATTTCCTTGGAATACTTATGCTTTTAGATCTTGAGTTGATAAGCAATACATCAGATTAAAAAGTTTATTTGTTATCAAGCTATTAGTGCATTTCAACGTTAGTCCTCAGCCAAATTTTAATATGATCTGGAGAAAGTGTTGTTTCCAAATAAGAGAGACTTACAAACTTCATCACATTTACTTTTGTCCATGGAACCATAAATAGAGATAAGTTCTGTTTTTTATCTGATAATGCAGAGTGGTAATTTATTTATAATCATAGAAATGTGAAGTTGCGTTTTCTCTTGCCAGAATACACTTCAGCTTATAGCAAAATAAATGAGCCAGTACATGAGATTTCTAACAATGTGGCATTTTGATATGTGTAGACTCGGAGGAGCCTCTGCAGCCTCTTATTAAGCTTAGAAACTCCAAATGGTGTTTAGTCAGTAGCTTAACAATTATATAGTACTTAAGTAACTAGCAAAGGCTCTGATCATACTGTGCATATGAGCAGGCTGATCTGAGGCTTTGCTGGCCGCACATACCACATTGTTGGAAATCGCATGCACTGGCTCAAATGATACAATCTATTTGCACTATTGTCCTTTCCTCTAAAGCACGTTACTAAAATCGTCTCATTCAAAAAGATCTAGTTTATCTATTTTTACTCTGCGGAGACCCAATTCGATAACCCATATTGTAGCAAATAATAATATGTAGTTATAATCACACACTGTGAACTTTCAAATGTTATTTAACTCAACTGACTTCTAATTGGTCAATCAATTCAGTTGTGCAAATGATTATTAGTGTGTGTCCACCAGATGGATAAAAGAAGTGTGGATGCTGATCATCTGGCTACTGCTATACGAGTAGCATTTACTTTGTGTTTTAAAAAATCATATTTATTTTTTAAAACTGATGTGCTTTAAGATAAAAATGGAAGGTATGTTTATTCAATATTTCTTTTTGACAGGAGCAGGTGATCTTGTATCTTTAGCAGAAGAACTTGGTGGAAAATTATCAGAAGAGGCATTTTCAATATTTCTTTCAGCCATAGGCATTCAGGTAAAAAATTAAATAAGTATGACCTAGAGATGCCACAATCACACTCTACAGATTAATCCACAGCACTGTAAAACATTATAAAAACAAATGAGGAACGGGTTAATAATTAATCGGTACTATTACTACTGCTATTGAATAGTCTTTAAATGTGCAAACTCTGCTTACATATCCTATGTGCACATAAACTTAGAGAAATTAGTATGACTGCTAGTCTTTGTCTTTTGACTTAATGATCAGTATCATTTAAATATGAGCTGCCTTACACTATCATCTGAGTAATCCTATTACAAAATCATCAAAAAGGCATGCGCCCTATCAAACTATGAGACCAGATTTAGCATATTGCTTTCAACAAGAAGCAAAATAGCAATATGGTTTAATAATATTTTCAATTTAATGCCTAAAACATGCTACTACAAAGTGTTACTGATTTAAGTTTAGCCTGTCCTAGTAAATCAATAAATATTTTTCATGTCACTTTGTAATTGTACATCAAAAATTATTTATAGATTATCATGTAAAATGTGCAATGTACAATATGTAGAATAAACAATCACTGATATGATATTTTACACCATCATGAATTCCCCTGCAGTGTACCAGTTTCCAAAAGACAAACAGGTTGTGTTTGCTTTCAAAGTATACTATTGTGATCAGTCAATGTAGGACATCTGTAGTTGTGCTTTACAATGTATCACCATAGTTTCTCTAATTTGCTTAAATCTTCAAACCCTCTTTTACTGCGGAACCAATTAGGCCTCCTCACTATAAACCTTTCTTCTTGGTTTCCAAGAAAGCGAGACTCAAACCAGTCTCCTCAGCTACAGAGACTAGCTAGACAATTGTAATTCCACCTGTTGCAAGTTTAGATATGATACTTTCCGTTAAGAGAATAACAAAGGCGCTGAACAGATGGCATGGATGCACAGGCTGATCTGTGCCTTTGTTGTTTGCAAATACCCGGAGACAGGTTATCTCACGTCGAGGCCCAATTATAACCAAACTGCACAGGAACCTGTCCTGGTGAGCCTTCCGAATCTGCAAAATATCTTAACCAAAATAAAACAAAATGCTGTGAGAAAGCGTATCTAATTGTGGCTTCAAAAAACTTTGAAAATTTCCTTTCTGAAGCACTGACCATAATTTGATTTAATTAATGCAGAAAGTGGCAGAAGAACACCTGCTTCAGAATTTGTAAAATGAATTATAGCTGTCAAAAATAATGTTTACAGTGGGCTTGGCTGTTTTTTTTTATTATATAATTATTCAGTTGTGGAACAAATGCTCCTAGGTACATCAGTGATGTAGTAATTAATCAGTTTATTTCTCAGCTCTCATTCCTCTGGTTAAACATGCCATTATCTCTGTAATGCTAAACTGGCAGATGTTCTCAAGTAATATAGTACACTCATTGCATGCTACACATGTCCAGTATTATCAGAATGTGGTTAGTGCTTTTTGAGTTAGACACTATAATTGAGTGTTATTATGTTTGCAAAAACTCATTATCAATATAACTATTACTTTTATTATTATTATTATTATTATTATTATTATTATTATTATTATTATTATTATTATTATTATTATAAGTGTTATTAAAGACTATATGTTTGAACTGTTTTTATCTGGGATCTATAATGGAGTTAATCAGAAGCCATAGTCCTACAATTAACTCTTTTGCATGCTGGGCAATTCGTCATGTTTTTGTTGTTGTCTACGTACTTTTATCTAAACTAACTTTTTTCAAAAAATTCTTCCAGGAGCACTATTAGAGTGTCAAAAACAGTTTGGACTGAGATCAGGACAGAGGCTTTGTCAGTCCTCAGATCCGGGTCTATATTGTTTGCACAGGTTATTAGCAGACAACAAGAACCAAGCATTATGTTCCTTCAAACAAATTGAACTCTTTAACAACATATTTTTCATTGAATCAATTTATCGGTAATTAGTTACGTGAAGATTGATCATTCATTTATGGGGGATGTCCAGGGCCAATTGACGGAAAAAAGTTCCGACAGCATTTTTTAGTCCTCAACATATTTGACAAATGGCCGAATGGTTTATTTCCGGGAAAACTAGTTTGTGGTGGGAGATGGGATCCAATTTTAACCAGGGGGTCCAAACGCTAATTCCTATGGAAACCTATAGAACTTGTAATTTGTCCAGTTTGGGTCGGGACCCCCTGACCCTTCTTTGGATCCGCATAAGCAAACGATTACACAAACCAGAGGACTGCTTAGTGATAAGGCCAAGAAAAAGTGTGTTTCAAGTTACATAAACTTTTGAAGTAAGGACAGAAAGTATGTAAATATTTGTTTTATTAAAAGTTATTACATGATGGAGATGTTTTGTGTTGGGGGCAAAACATAAGTGCAATTGGGTTACCTGAAACACATGATTATTTTAGGCCTTGTTTCAATTTAACCATTCTTATATAACTATCTAATTAGGAGAAGAAAACAACAGTTTAATATCTGGTCTACCGTACCTATTTCATTCAGACTGAAACACGCATTTTCTTTATTTCTTTATTTTTCACCAATTAATGGATGTCGAGATTTGGGACTCATTTTTTAATGAAAATGGGACTTCTTAATTTTGGATGAGACTCCTATTTTTGACAAACGTAGCCCTTTTTACCATAATGTTTTATTTTAAAAATATCTAATTCTAATATTATGGGCCACAATTTGCGGTTAAAATATACTGTTTCTGCATTATCAATTGTAATATTAAGGCTGCAAAAACAGCTATTTTTAGAAGCACGGTTGAATTTATTTTCTTATTTCTTAGCAATATAAACATCTGGCTGCAACCTCAGCTCTGAAAGTGATCCCCTGATGTGGCAAGAGTAATAAATTAAATGTTAATGATAAGGACTCCTAGCTACTACAGACAGGTTTTAATTGAGCCATCACATTTGATTTTCATCAATATGGCATTTTGACAAGTGTAGACTCAGACGAATACGTGCAGCCTCCTTTTAAACTTAGAAACTCGAAATGATGTTCTGTCAATAGCTTAACAGTCACAGAATATTCAAGCAACTAGCAAAGGCTCTGATCAGGCTGTGCGTATGGGCAGGCTGATCTGAGACTTTGCTGGTCGCATATACCTCATTGTTGGAAATCTCCTGTCGCTGCTCAAATCTAATGGGCTTGTTCTATGGACTGTATATACACATTAACCATCTTCTCTGAAATGAGTTGACAGAATTGAAAACAATTAATGGTTTTCCTCCAGATAAGTAGTATAAACAAATTTGATTGTCAAAACGATATTGCTGTCAGGAGCCTTGGCTTATTGAGACTAAGGCCAGAATTTTTTTATTAGTTGATTTACGGGAAAATATTTTTAGACTTAGGGTCGGGGGGAGGAAAAAAAATAAATAAAAAAGCCTTGAAAATGACCAGTTTACTGGTCATTTTCAGAGCTTTTTTTTTTTTTATAGAGCTTTTTTATTATTATTTTTTTTTATGTCTCCAGAAAAAAAAACAGTAAAACTAGTGAGGTAAACTTTAATCTTTATATATATCATCATTTTCCTAAAAATCTGGACAGGACAATCACTTTTAACAGTGTCACTCTCAAAAATGCACAGACAGAACCTCAAAAAGAGAAAAAAATTCAACCAAACAAATAATATTTAGAGTGGGTGGATAACATAAAAAGAAAATTTAGAAAATAAATTTTATTTTTTTCCTACTTTCCAGAAAATTACAGTAGGAGGGTTCGTAAATGAACTAATATAAAAATTCTGGCCTAATAACAATTTTTAGATTATTGTCCTCTAAAGCGGCTAATAAGTCTTTTAAATGTTTTCAAGAAATGACTACCATTTGGCCTTCTACATAATAGTGATAGCTAATTTGATCACTCAAAAAATAGGAACCCGGAAATATGGTGCGGCAATTTTCCTATATATGCCTTTATAATAAACGTTTAAATAGTTTTTTTGCTGTGAAACCATTGGTCATATTTGAAAACAATCACGCAAAAATGGTCACAGCGTGTAAAACACAAAACTGTTGATTGCGAAACAAGTTATCTGTTACTTTGTGCCTGGGTGATCTCAATATATGTCTCAATATAATCTAAGTATATTCTCAATGCAGTAATCAACAATTTAACAACATTTAAAAGATGTAACTTCCCTTTTTGTACTTAACAGATATATGCTCCTGAAATGTGTATCACCAATATATTCGCAGTATTGATAATTTAACAATAAGATGGTATTTGATTGTATGTGACCAAATTGAATCATAAATTGAATGATTTCGAATAACCTAGTCTCTTAGATATTTAACCATTATTTATGTGTGTAAGTCTTACAATAGAAATTAAGTGATTGATCTCATCAGCGCCTTTGTAATTCTCTTTTTGGTAAGCATCATGTCTAAACTTAAGCTCCCGAGTGGCTTAGGCTACTGTCAGTTCTAAGTCTGTGGTTCTGTTGTTGTTGATTCTTTGTTGATTGCTACTCCCATTTTAGGATTCTGTTATTGTTCTATGTTTTGTTGTGCGTTACGTTATATCCATACTAGTTTTGCAATCGTCTTGATGGAAAAGAGAGAGCTGGTTGCTTTGCTTAGTTTGTCTTTCTGGTGTCTTGTGATTGTTGTGTAGCTCTTTCTCGCTGTGCCATGGGTTTGTCTGCAGTTTGTGATTGTGGTATTTCCTGATCATACTCACTTATAAGGTTGCATAGGGTAAAATGTAATTTATTGTCTGTTTATTTATATATATGCATATTTATGTAAAAATGTAAAAAGTGAGGGCCTCATGGAAGATAAACCACATTTATATATTTATATGTGCTAAATGCTGTAACCCTCGATTAATAAAGTCTTTACTTACTACCTTACTTACTTACTTACTTACTAGTTACTACAGGTGTAATTGCAACTTTCTAGCTAGTTTCTGTAGTTGAGGAGGCGGATTAAAGTCTCGTTTTGTTGGCAACCCCCAAAACAGGCTTTATCACGTTGAAGCCCATATACACTGATTCTCACGAGTAAATAAATGTTTATTTTTGATTTGCAGGATATTATCAGTAACATGATGTGTGAAGTGCCCGATAACCCATCTGGTGAGCAAGAAATAAAAAAAATGTTTTAGAACGAAAGAGCTGTGACATTTGATTTCAAACAATGTGGCATTTTGACAAGTGTACACTCAGACAAGCCCGTGCAGCCTCCTGTTCAGCTTAGAAACTCCAAATGGTGTTCAGTCAGTAGCTTAACAGTCATAAAATACTACAGCGACTAGCAAAGGCTCTGATCAGACTATGCGTATGCACAGGCTGGTCTGAGCCATTGCTGGTAGCACATACCACATTGTTGGAAATCTCATGTCGTGGCTCAAATGTAACATTTTCTATGTGCCAAATGGTTGAAGTAGTATTGCTTCTAATATCAATTTATTTATTAAAAATAAATGATCAATGCTTATCTTCTGCAAACAGAGAATAATGTTTCTTCATTCCAGTTTTCTGCATAATTATTATCATACCATGTTTTTTCTTTAAAAAATTTTCGTGTCTGTCTTTATGATGCCCTTGGTTACATTTAAACTAGTTGAAAAATGTAATTAATATTGTATCAGCTTGGGCATATCATATTCTATTAATACATTTGGCTATAAAGCAAATTATTTATATATCTTTCTATATTATAGATGGACATATGCAACATGCTTTCAATCTATTACAGATTGTACTATTGATGTAGATGATTATATACCAGAGGAGGTTAAGTCAGTTCTAAAATGCAAAATGTTGGATAATTGCTGGGGGATACATTGTTGTATAGATTTTGAAGTTGATTTTCCCCTGATGTCAAAACCTATGGCTGTGTCAATACCAATAATGTTTAGATATGATCCATGCGAGTATTTCATAGATTTGGTACTTGGCTCTTACAGCTTAAAAGAGTGGTTCCTTGAGTATGATTGGGGTAAGTATACATAACTGTACATTTATCTGTAGTATGCAAACTTTCAAACTTTCAACCTTTCCTATGTTCGTTATATTAGGTTGTTAGTTCGTTCATTCGTATTCGTAATTCCGTTAATTAATCCCCCCCCCCCTCTCTCTCTCTCTCTCTCTCTCTCTCTCTCTCTCTCTCTCTCTCTCTCTTAGCAGACGCGGATCCAGAATGTTTTGACTTTGACAACCGTCTTTTAAATGCCGTTTTCGTTGATGAGGGGAGAGAAGATCTGAATACCACAAAAGCGGGCCATCAACGGCCCGCCAGCGAAACGCCATTTGACGACCCTGTGAATTTTAGTGGTATAGCCAAGTGACTTTACAGGGAGGGGGCTCTGGGCCCCCTGTCTTCCCTGGATCCGTGTATAACTTACATGTTTAGCACGTTCTCATGAGGATCATTCCTTTGTGTGTGTATGTTGAATTTCTCTGTCTGACTGTCTATCAGTCCGTCTGTCTATCTTAGTCTCTCTCAGCATCTGTCTGTCTGTCTCTCTCTCTCTCTCAGCATATGTGGTGTAGTCCTAGCAGACCAGGGATCACGAGCTCGATACCGGGCACTTCAAGTCTTTTGTTGGGACTCTAAATCAGTCCCGTTCCCCTTTAACCTTTAATAGCTGCTAGAAGCCCATTACCCTTAGTTATGCATCATTTATCCGTAACCACTACCTCTCCTATGAGTAAAAGCGGGGCTAACGTCTTGTTGATTTTCCAGTGCACTGTTATATGCCCCACTCCATCACAAGTCGACATACTTGTGTGGGATGATTCCCCTGCTTTTAGCCCAACTATGTACGAGTATAACATTTTTACATGAGTCGAGACCAGGCCTCGAGGTTATAAAACTTGAGTAAAATCTAAAACTCAAAATAAAGCCCTCCTGCAGCTTGTTCAAACATGCATCAATAGCACAATTAATATTTGCGGTGCTACGAGGTTCAGAGTTCCAACCTTTTCTGTACAAGACGGTATTCGGACCAGCCTGCTTGAACAAGTAACCCTTTTCATTGGCGGATCTAGTGAGGGAGGGGACAATTAGTCTGGACCTTCTCTATACACGCACAAGTGGCTAAAGGTCCCCTTAATGAACTGGTCAAGGGGAGGCGTGTATAGCCCTCTGTGAAATATGTTAATGACTAAAACACATCAACAAAAATGACTTTGCAGGACCCCTCTGACAAAATTTTCTGGATAAGCTCATTTTTTACAATGTTTACTTGCAAAATAATATGCTATAAGGTAAATATCTGCAATATTTACAACCATTACAAACAAGTTATTAGATGTTTTTTTCAAAAATGCCACAATAATAAATAACAAGTCAACCTAGCAGTAGAAACACAAAAATATAAATAAGCTTGCAGATAAAATAAGCCAGTTCCTGATATTTTGATACTTATCTCATTTAATATTGGAGTTCAAGGGTACTAAGTGACTCTTTCTCTTTTATTTGAAATGCTCACATTCATATTTAATCATAAAGTACACGTTTACAAAAATGTGGATATCCAATCCTAAAATAAGAGAACAAGACATGAAAATATCACAATTACAGACAACAGACCAACCCACAGCAACGTGAGGAAAATATACAGAACACACACACAAACAACAGCAAAGTAAGAGAAATGGCAAAGATCAGGAATCGATACAATCAAACACCAAACCTGACCCAGAGTACCAATGGTAAAGTGACAACTTCAAAACTAGACATCACAAACGAGAGCCAAGAGGTCAGCTCTTTCCCAGCAGGTGACCACAAGTCATCAATAAACAGATGCCCACGACATCATAACAAAAACGAGACAGATGGTTGTAGATCTGACATATCTATATTTATTACAGGTATGAATGAGAAAATCACATTTGGCAAGGATTCACCAGTACAAATAAGGTATAAAAGTATAAAGTGAGGTGGGTATAGGTAGTGTATTGATTAATATGCCTTATAATCACTTAACATATAATCCGTTCATTCTTATCTTTATATTTAATTGTGTTCAAAGAACATTTAACGAGTTTGCTCATTCCATTGCACATACTTAATAATTGCCAATAATGCATACTTTGTGAAATCATCTCCTCCTAGAGCATTGAACATATCCTTTTGAATACTTTACAGTTATGTTACTGATGTATTGATGTGCATAAAAAGGTATATTGATGTAAAACAATTTGAAGAATACCAAAACATATTTAAAATGGCAGGGACAGTCAAGAACATAATTCACTGAATCTCTAATAGCTATTCATCTGAGAGCATAATACAGAATAATAAAAGAAAGACTTTTAAAACCACAGTTTATAGTTATGGTAATATTGATCACAATAACTGCAAAACGTATGCAAAAAAAAAACTATAATCTATGCAATTTTAAGCTCTCATCAAACCAAAGGTAGTAACAAATTATGACTTCAACTTGTCTATTCCATTATTTGACTTTATAATTCTAAAAAGATATGTTGTGAGTAGACATTGTGATATGGCATCATCAACCTTCGTTCAAGTTTCAGCTGAAGCAAGTAAAAATAGAAGTTACTGCTCGGTAGGACTTTGGATGAAATGATAAAAGGAAATTGAGACCCTTTCCACAAAGTGGAAAACCATAATTGCTACAATAACATTGTATGCGACGCTAGTAGACAATCATTTTCTTAGGTTGTAACTTAAATGGGATAGCATGTATATGTTTTTAAATCCTTTAAAGGGATAAATTGTAGCATAATCTATGTCAGTTATTTTAACCTACAAAATATATATGTTTAAATGGCATGTTTACCAGGGTTAAAAGCCAAAAGAAACCTCGTAGTGAAATATGTAAACTGTTTACAATATGAAACAATAGGCGTTTATTAATAATAGTATGCTCTTTCATTTTTGCCATGTTAATTGTGCTCTTGTTTGTATGTTGGACTTGTTCGTTTAACCATGTTCCTGTGTCTCTTTCTCAATGCACCATGTGATGGTTTGTTTACTCTTTTTTGCATTGTTATGTTTCAATTTGTTGTGCCATTTTAAACGTAAAACAAATCTGTCAAATGGATCCTTCAGAAATAGAGAGAACCAACAAATGTAGAACACAGCAGACTATGCTTCATTTGAGTCTGTTCATAAAAAACGTCGGAAAGTTTGACAGTTTCCAAGCCCTCTAGTACCGGCTTAAGACTTATTATGTTTTCTTTGAGAAAAATGATATTCCTGAATGACAGGAGTATGAAATTAATATAAATACTATATATCCATGTGCGAGGAGAAGTTCTACCAAAGTAACTCAACCTGGCAAAAGAACAAATGCGATCTCTAGATGATTTGTAAAACAGATTTTTTTTCAGAAATAGAGAACCTACAAGATTTGTAAACAAAATATTTTTTAAACGGATCATGAGATTAAATGGAAAGTGCATCAATTTGAGAATATGAAAAAATGAACACTCTAGTGATGTGCACGGAGAGAACCCTTGTAAATTGTGACCTCTAAATAATTTAAAAAAAAACAGATTCTTAAAAAAAAGTGAGAACCTACGAAATTAAAAAATATGCGACAGGCCTCATAAAACATTTTTTATTCGAAATCAGATAACAGAATCTATGAAACCATTTCTTTTAATGAGCGTGTTTTGATATAAAACACGTCACACAGATCAAGTAAAATCTTTACTGATTGGTGTATCTAAGGCCAAGATTTAGACCTGTAAAATATATCTTGGTGGCCTAGGCTGCTGTCCATTCTAAGATGTTGATTTGGTTGTTGTTTATTCATTTGTTGTTGCTGTCGCTCCCATTGTGCAGGTGGTTGCTGTTGGGTCCTGGTTTTGTTGTGTGCTTCTTGGTTTCCTAGTTAAGCAAACATCTTGCTGAGGTCACAACTGATTGATTTTACTTTAATTGTGTTGTGGTTGTCTGTGTATCTTGTCTCCTCCTCAGAGGGCCATGGGTTGGTCTGTAGTCTGTTTTGTGGCATTTACTTGTCATACTCACTATCTCACTCATTATCTAATTCTGGATGTTTAATGAGTTTATATAATTGTTACACAGCTTTGCAAACATGTATTCTTCTTCTTTTGTTGTCATAATGATTGATTGTAACATTAATAGGTTCAGACTAAATTTTTTAACAGTTTACTAAACACGTTTGGCCAATTTTACTACACCCTTTAAATTAAAACCACACAATATGAGACAGTTTATATGAGTGTTGTACTTATCATATATATGTTAAGTCCTTCTCAAAACGTGCATGTCAATCTGCTATCTAGTTGGACTACATGCATAAAAAGTACATGTGTATGATCAGGAATTAGGCTGAAGCCTCATATATTTCTTTTTTTTTTCTGTCTGCTTGCTGTAAAGACTCTAGCAGGACTGACACAGTGCAGTTTTGCTAGTACAATTCATGCTTGTCAGCATAAAGAATGGAAGTTGATACAGGTGCAGACCAAGATTCAAATATCTTGCCAACTGGGTAAATATGCATGCACGTTATAAGAGAAGTATTACACAAAGTAAGATCAATTATCTGATGGGCTGGTCCAAATGTTTTGCAGGTATGCTATCAACAAATATGACGAAGGATTTGTCATTGATGTAGAACTGTCTATCTGTATACCTTTTAAAGGCAATATGCTATGTTTGCCTAATGGAAACACTATACACGTGATTGAAAACGGTCATGTGCCTTTGTGCAAGATTGGAATAGATGACCTAGGAGGTAAACATAACTTTTATATTAACAAATATGTCATGGAATTAAATAACTGACACCATTCCAAGGCGGTGCATCTTTTGTGGATACTTATTATGCCCCCAAAGGAACTTTGTGAGGCATATAGTTTATACCAACAATGCATACAGTAATCACACGGTCCGTCTGTAGTGTCTGCCCATCCCTCCTTTGTGTCCAGTGCATATCTGTTATATTCTTTTAGGTAGGAATTCCAAATTTCGTTGGTGGATGCATTTTGAAACGACAGAGTGTCGCATACTAATTTTGGGTCAATGTGACCTTGACCTTGACCTCTGACCAAGTTTTTAGAATAATCATGTTCAGAGCATATCTCTTATATTATTTGAGGTAGCATTCCCAGATTTGGTGTGTGGATATAGCTTGGGATGAAGGAGTGTCATTAACCATTGTCGGGTCACTGATGTCTTGAACTTGACCTCTGATCTAGGTTTTAGAATAATTGTATCCAGAGCATATCCTTTATATTATTTGAGGTAGGCATCCCAAACTTGGTGTATGAATGCATCGTTGACAGGTGGAGTGTCCCATTTCATTTTGGGTCACTGTGACCTTGACATCTGACCTAGTTTCTAAAATTGACATCGAGTCTGATGCATATCTTCTATATTCTTTGGGGCAATAATTCTAAATTTGGTGTGTGGAAGCATCTTGAGATGGTGGAGTGTTGTATATCATTTTTGGTCACTGTGACCTTGACCTCTGATCTATATGTATTTTAATAATCGTGTTCAGAGGATATCTCCTATATTATTTCAGCTAGGAATTCCAAATTTGGTATGTGGTTGCATTTTGGGATGGCAGAGTGTCATGTACCAGTTTTTGGGTCACTGTGAGCTTGACCTAGTTTCTAGAATAATCATGTCAGGAGCAAATCTCCTATATTATTAGAGGTAGGATTCCAAAATAGGAGTATGGATGCATCTTTGGATGATGATATGTCGCATACCATTTTTACGTCACTGTGGCCTTGAAATATGATATAGTTTCTAGAAGAATTGTGTCTGGAGCATATCTCCTATATTATTTGATGTAGGAATTCCAAATTTGGTGTGTGGATTCCTCTTGGGTTGGCGGAGTGGTGCATACCATTTTTGACCGAATTTCTAGGTTTTTTGTGTCTGAAGCTCATCTCAAATATTACAAATAACTTTTCTCAAATGTGTTTTATGCTAGGCCAATTTCTTTGGGGCATTTATCACGTTACTGTGACATTTCTTGTTGTTATTTGTGTTTTGTGTTTGTCTGTCATACTGTATTATATGTTCCTTGCAGCCTTGTGGATACTTGCTGGGAAAGGGCTGACCTTTTGACTCTCTTGTATGTGATGTTTTATTGTGTTTTTGTCACTTTCTCCTATAGTCTGGTGGTCCAATCTCATTTTTTCAGACATGGGAGGCCGGCTTGTTAATGGATGCAGACAATGTTATTCTGCTTGTCCAATGTCTGAGTAACACTGGTAGGCCTGTCTGCAAATTCGCAATTGATTATTTAGGTCAAGGCAGAGGTCAAAGGTCATGTAGTGCAAAATGTGCTTAATTCGTTATTTTTTATGCAATAATTGTTTTTTAACTTTAAAAAAGACCAGGTATGTGCTAATTTTTTAATATGAATCACTACTTATACTTCGCCTGCCTGCAAATTGGCTATTGGTTATTAAGGTGAGGATGGAGGTCAAAGGTCATGGAGTGCAAAAATGCTTAATTTCTTAAATTTTAAACAATAACTGATTTCAAGCTAAGATAAGATCAGGTACATGATCATTTGAATGTGTATCTGTACTTATTATGTTATAAAAAAAACAATGTGCTTCCTTTAAGCTCCAAAATTAATGAAAATAAGAATCAAAGTACTGAAAGTATTGAATCATTCTTTATAAAAGCCAAACAGAGCATCACTTTCTCTATGAAATGAACCTAAAATAATTAATTTTAGATTTGAAATATATGTTTGTACCAGTCAGCAGCTTTAAATTTGATATCATGGTTCTTTTCAGGTTACTTAGAATGTTGACCAAACATCCTTTGCTAAATTTGCGACTGATGTAACTTTAATAAACTGCATTTGTCAATTGATATATTTATGTCCAAAGTACACCAACTAATAAATTTAAGCATCACTGTTTTCAATTTATTCCACTGCACATACAACCCTTTGAAACATGAGCCATTGCTTGACAAAATCAGCCTTGACATTCACCCAGTCTAACCAGAATCTTTACTGAAGGCACGATGAAAGCTTAGAAGGCCATTGGATATTCACTAATTGCACAGAGAGGATGTTTATTAGACTAAGCAGATGCCCAGAATGATCTGAGTTTTCACTGAGTGCAAAGCCTATCTCGTTAGTTTAATCAAACTGAAGCCACGTAAACAGTCCCTTTTACATTATTTCACTGTTCATTATATGAGTTTGAGCACAAACCGTCCACACAAGAACATGCAGGTGTACAGGTCATCATCCCTGGCGACATTTACATATCACGAATGAACATCACTAAGTACATACACAGGCCTGCAGGAATGGATCAAACAGAGGCTATAATTGTCGACCACCTTTATCTCTCTACCACCTATTCTGAATAGATGAATTAAGCCGCTGTCCTGAAATTAAAGAAGACAATTATAAGACTGTAGCCTCGTAATGCCATCAACGATTATGTTGAACCATTTTCAGGCTCTAAGATCTCTTGACGAACAGTCGAGAGTGCAACTCATTTATGCATATGATTTGGAATAAATCTCAATCACCTTCCATGATTTCTGTTTGTGATATACTCTGAAATGACTGACAGTGTCATGCTAGCATAATACTTCAATACATATTCGCACAGTGCATTCAAATTAAGTATTTTACTTACTATAATGAACTTGACAGACTTGAGGTTGGCGCTGTGAAACTAGTTTAAGCCCTCCAGAAAGATTTTTTTACTAACCGTTCCAAGGCGGTACTTCTTTTGTGGATCATTTTTTGTTATTTGTGTTTCGTGTTTGTCATGTTTTCTTGTCTGTTCGTTGTAGCCTTGTGGTCACCTGCTGGGAAAGGGCTGATCTCTTGGCTCTCTTGTGTGTGATGTTTTATTGTGATTTTGTTACTTTCCCATGTGGTGTCCTGGGTCAGGTGTGGTGCTTGATTGTATCAATTTCTGATCTTTGCCTTCTTTCTTACTTTTGAATTCACTTGTTTGCAGGACATGCCTTAGCACAATTCTCTTAAAAAAGGTTGCTAATAGTTCCGATCCTGATAGCCTAGTGGTTAAGGCATCCGCTTTAGGAGTGGAAGGTCGAAGGTTCGAATCCCAGTGTCTGCCGCAGTGGGGTTTATTCTGATATAACCAATCGGTGAGCCGCCAGCTAGTTTAACAAATGGATACCAATTCCTAGCCTGCCTGATGCCTGGCAAAAGGGTGGACTTTGGGAAGTAAATGTGACATGTTGAAGTGTCTTATAAGTCAGAAATGGCTGACCCCTTCAATATGGGTGACACTATAATAAACAATCACTTTACTTTAGTGCACGCACATCTGTGTTCTAGCAACAGATGCCAACTTGTTCATACCCTTCATCTGATGTGGCTTTTGGGTGCTATTTAACCCTTGTGCTGGCTTGTTTATGATCTGGCATAATGGAGTAAAAATCGCGCCTCATGCCTGATGCAACTTTTGTCAGTTCTGTATCTCCACATACATCCCAGAAGTGAGAATGACCACTATCATACACTGCCAACCAACCCTCAGCACCATGAGAAGAGACACAGACCACTAACAGCCACATAACAGCAAGAAGAAACTTAACGTAGCAACCAACTCTTTCTTCTTTAAAAGAGATATGATTGCAAAACTAATGAGTTTGTACTGCATAATAAAGCAAGGGCCAAACACAAATCCCTACAAACAATGGGAGCAACAATAAAGAATGGACAGCAGCCAAAGCCTCATGGTTTAATAGGCATTCTATTGACATCAAATATTTGGCATGGATTCAGCTGTTGTTACTACACGGTAATAATTAAGCTCACATGGAGGATCATTTGTGTTTTTGTTTTTTATTTGTGTTTCTCATGCTTTCACGTCTGTTCATTACTGCATTGTGGTCACCTGTTGGAAAACGGCTGATCTCTTGGCTCTTGTTGGTGATGTTTATTGTATTTTTGTTATTTTCCCATGTGGTATCCTGGGTCAGGTATGGTACAAGGGTTAGTCAAAAATAACTGAGCCCTACCTTATAACATTTAATTCAAGTAAAATGGACATATATTTAAATGATATTTCATCGCAGTTATATGGCATCTATTTAATAACCTAATTTATATCTGTTGGTAGGCTCTATATACTGGTTGCTAGGCAACCAAACATGACCTGTCGAGCAGGTGCGTTCATGCTGTAATACAACAATATCTAAGCCTTGCCATGGAAACAATAATGCCAATGTAATGCTGCATTCACTGTCGTTTGATACATATTACATTTACCTACTCAGTGCCACAAAAAAGAAAACAACTGACCCCAAATTAAAGATGCTGTGGTAGTTTGATTTCAGAGTTTAGTAAATTTTTATGTGCCTCAAGTCCTATAATTCACCCCACCCACATTCATATTAACACAATTTTAATAGAAAACATAAAATAATAGCCTATTTTTTGCTTTTGCAGTACTGCATACACAAACAAACCCTCAGAAATATTAAATTCCTTGTTTGGAATAAATGATTCTGTTTCCATGGTAACACAATCCTCATGTATTTGAAAATTAGTGAAATTTTACTTATTCTGTTGCTAGGCAACGCATGCAATCAGTGTTCACCTTAACATTTACGAACCAAGTATAATGAAAAGATAATATGACATATGTTATTCAAATAAATGTCAGATATGTATTTCTCAAAAACTATCAAGTCCACAAGCTTTTTTAAGACATACTGTATATTCCTGGTGGCGGAGATCATGAACGCATTGCTCTGACTGACGATCTTTAGTTGCCCAGCAACCATAACAGAAGCTTCACCGGGTCAATTATTTTGGGTCAAAACGTCTATGACATGTTATACTTATAAAAGATAATCACATAACTTGTCTAAAATGTGAGGCTAAGATACAATGAGGTAGGGCTCAGTTATTTTTGACTAACCCTCGTACTTGATTGTATCCTTTCCTGGTATTTGCCGTCTTTCTTACTTTCTAACTTATGCACTACATCATCACAAAAAACGAAACAATTTATTCGAATTAACATGCTACAACAAAACAAAGAAAAGGACTCATGACTCACAGTCAGTCAGAGTTAAGAAAATCACAAGTTGAGCCACTGTGGATCATTAGTTCATCAGATAAGAATGCGTCAAGATTGGCCTTATTGTATGAAATGCTCCCAAGTTTTCAGAAAAGGGCAATTCTATTTATCTTTAGATTATGTATTGATCTCAGGCTTCCAGATCTTCATTAGTTGCATCTTTCATTGAATGGTTCTGGAATATCTCAAAGCAAACATCTTTTCTTGATTCAATATTTCTACTGGTAGCTTCAGTGAAGTTATATGCAAAATCGCCAAAAGCGTTTGCTTTGGTCTTTCTACAAACTGTGTGCATCAGTGCTTGACCTTTAGTTATTGTTATTATGAGATACCCCAGCTTCCAAAATAGCAGCCAGGTCTGATTTACAGTCCCAGAGAAGGAGTTTCTGACTGCATCAGCAATAAACAGAGGGGTATTTGATAAATAATGGCATGTATTCTTCTTTAAGCTTTTATCACAACGAGCTTCCATGCTGACTAAACATCTTTAAAAAAGGTCATGGCGAGCCTTTATTCTCTGATGTCTGCAAAGTCACTTTGTTAGTTCTTATATTGAAGAAAGAGTATGAGATCCGTTCTGTTTGGATAGAATCATGAAACCTTTCCAGATTCTGTATCAGTTTGGTATTTCAAAATCATTTTTGTTCACTTCCCCACACAAGAGACCTGAGTAATACTGCCAATATTTCATCAGTAGCAACAACACCAACCTCAGTCAGATTTATCATGTCAGACAGTTCCATAATATATTTTAAAGTTATGTTCATCCCCAATTAGGAATGCAGGGTTTTAAAATGCATTTAAGCCCCCCGGTGGCTTAGGCTGCTGTCCGTTCTAAGGCGGTGGTTCTGTTGTTGTTGACTTTCTGTTTATTGTTACTCCCATTGTGGGAGTCTGTAATTGTTCTATGTTTTGTTGTACGTTACTCTATGTCCATTTTAGTATTGCAATCATCTTGATGGGGAAGAGAGAGCTGATTGCTTTGCTTAATTTGTCTTCCTGGTGTCTCCTGATGGTTGAGCGGCTCTTCCTCACGGTGCCACGGGGTTGTCTGCAGTTTGTGATTGTGGTATTTCCTGATCATACTCATTTACTTTTTTTGACATTCATGCTTCTCATATAGTGTACTCCCTAGTAGGACCCCAGACATTTTATAAGTGCTTACTATGAGGTTGGCAAAATATCATACATCAAGAGTAATGCCATCCTTTGTAATTGGTACGAGCAACCAACAGTTTCACATATCTTTTTGGTATTCTCAAGGGTTTGGTATGTTGACAACTAATTAAAATTATGCCTACATATTCTACCTAAACTTTGTCTGTCATGAATTGTTCATGTACACCAAATGGCTTGTTTTGTTATAACAGTTCAAATGAATAAATAGCATCTGTAAAAACGATACAATACCTGTACAACATAACAAACATATTCATCCTACATCCACTAACATGCATTTACAATTTGACGAACACTGACTATATCTCCAATTAAAGTCCTTAAAATCTCAACTAAATTGTTCTTTAATCACAAAAATTGCCTGTAAATATATAAATACAATGGATACATACATTTTAGGATACGTCTACAACACAAACAATTTAAACATCCTTCAATCGCTACCTTTTTAGTACTTTTAGTGCTTTGATTTTAACTGAAAACCCAGAAATTCGTCTCTTTTTTCTGGTGAACATTAAAAAACAGCCTTAAACCATCTTCTTAGCAAGTTTTCAGTCAAGTATCAACTGAAGAAATGAATCCCAAAGCTGTTATTTACATTGATATGGCGCTACAAATACAAAAATGCACTTGGTGACCTTTGACCTCCGTAATTTGCATAGTGAGCATTTTCTGGAGTGCAGACAGGGCAGGTATTGTTCAGCATAGGTTACTGAACAGTTTCTAGCATATAACTTTCATTAACATGCCGGCCTCCCAAAAGTGATTTCTAGCTGTTTCCTGGAAAATAACTACCAGTCTAATATGGTAACCTGGATATGGTGTGGTACTTGATTGTATCGATTCCTGGTCTTTGCCTCCTTTCTTACATTTTTTTAGAGTGTTGGCAGATAAGTCTGCACAACTGATCGCCACATAAGCTGATACTATTAAGAATGTTGATCATGTGGATTTATCAAATACATTTACTTATACTTCCTAATAAGTTTATACCAATTGCATTGATAAGACTACCTGTTTTGCGTTTATATTGTGACATTATTTCAGAGTCAAAATAGGAAGAAAAATGATATACTGTATATGCCATTAAGTAGCAGTAGAAGCAAAGATCAAAAAAATTATCAAGTGTGTTGAAGTTTGATATAAATTTACATTAGCTAACTTTTAATCAAATACACTAAATGGGACAGCATTATTGAAAGCAAGTGAATTCGACATGCAAGCCTTGAATAATCCATGCAATCTGCAGCAAACCTGGTCCAAATCAGATGTAGGTTAAAAATGTTATATGAATTAGAAAACCATAACTCTTTTGAATATCTAATACACTTCCTGTAAATTTTTAAAAGCAAATACAATTTCTAATTTTATTACCAACTAAACAGGGTTTTTTAGATACAAATTTCAACTATTGTTATACAAAATAAGAAAACAATGCAAGCAAAGCAAAGCAGGCATCTAGTTATGATGTTTTTGCATATTTAATTAAGACTGTATACCTTATCGCAATCTAAAATGGCTGGCATAAATTGTTTGTTTCAAATGTTTGCAGAAACAGTCTTCTTTGCTCTTTGATTTTTATTGGCTTTTTGACAGATCACATGATTTAGTAGATGCTTGCTTTCAGATTCGCTTGCATTCAATATTGCTGTCCCCTTTACTAAACGACAGTATGAAGGCTAACTGGACAAATATTGCTTAAATGTAACTAGTGCAAAAACACTTAAAACACAATGATTTGGGTAAAATGGCCCATAAACAACATTTTCGGGTATTTTTGTACAGGCATTGTTACCTGGGCTGCCTTGGCGAAACTCAGTTCTAGTAATAGGTTCACTCTTTCCATCCATTCATCTGTCCATCCACCCACAACACTTTTGGGGTGCCCAGTTTGTGTTAACTGTAACTCCAAAATATTTCGTTCCTTTATGCTCAAACTTTGTATAATAATTGTTAAAACAATGTGCTCCTACTAATTTGTGCACATTTCACGAATATTTTCATATTTTAGGGGTGTTGAACTTATACATTTGTTCCATTCTTCCTTTGTGAGTGCCTAGTTTGTGTAATCGTTAACTCCAAAAGTTTTCATACCTTTATATTCAAACGTTGTATAAGAATTGATCACACTTGGAAAAAATATGCACCTTTAAATTGTGTGCACATTTCAATAATATTTTCTAATCTTTAGGGGTGTTGCACTTAGACATTTTTTCCTTTCACAATGTTTAGATGGTGTCTGGTCTGTGTAATCTGTAACTCTTACAGTTTTCATTCCTTTATATTCAAGCTGTGCATAATGATTGTTCACACAATGAAATTGTGCACCTCTTTTTGTGCACATTTGATAAATATGTTCTAATTTTTGAGGGGTCTTGAACTTATACATTTAATAAAACATTGCATAATGATTTTTTAAAATATTAAAGATGTACGCCATCTTTTTTGTGCACATTAAATAATATTTTATTATATTTTTGAGAGTGTTGAACTTAGACATTATTACGTCTACACCTAATTTATGGTGCTTATATTGTGTAATTTGTTACTCCAACAGTTTTCAATTCTTTTCATCTAAACCTAGCATACTGATTTCTGACATATTGAAGATGTATGCCTTGTATTTAGGGCAGTTTTATTATATTTTTTGTTTTAATTTTTGTATGTTGAACTTAAAAACAAGGCATATCAGAACCTATATTTTATGGTGATTTAGTCTATAAATTCAAACGTATTGTTGGAAAACCTAATTTTAGTGATCAATTCAAAAAGATAGTAAAACGTTATATAAGGGTTGGATATAACTTGGATATCATGGGACAGTCTGCATGCCTAGTTTTAAACCAAATCACGGTTTATAGCTATGATTTCCTCTTTAATTGCACGACGGTGGGTCAGGCCTCAGACTCTATGACCGCTCTGATGTAAAGCTTTAATCGGTGGGTTGGTGCCTGATGCTTATTTGTAGCTGGACCCACCAAGGCTCAACTTGAGGTTTTCTTTAGCTCTGACTATCTGTGAGTCATGAGCCCTTTTCTTTGTTTCAACATGGTGTAGTAATTTGATTAGAGTGTTTTCCTTGATGATACATTGCATTAGTTAGATGGCCTCCATGCTAGCTGAACATTTCTTGTACTTCAACAACAGCAGAATCTAGGGCGAAGATTTGGTACCAGTAAAATGCATTTAAGCCCCCTGGTGGCTTAGGCTGCTGTCCGTTCTAAGGCGGTGGTTCTGTTGTTGTTGACTTTTTGTTTATTGTTACTCCCATTGTGGGAGTCTGTAATTGTTCTATGTTTTGTTGTACACTACTTTATGTCCATTCTAGCATTGCAATCATCTTGATGGGGAAGAGATTTCTGATTGCTTTGCTTAATTTGTCTTCCTGGTGTCTCATGATGGTTGAGCGGCTTTTCCTTGCGGTGCCACTGGGTTGTCTGCAGCTTGTGATTGTGGTTTTCCTGATCATACTTACTTACTATTTTAGACATTTTTTATGTCCGCAGTAAACAGAACTTAAACACTTTTCTTACATTAGCAACACTTATAGGATGCTTGTTTTATGTAATCTGTAACACAAACAGCTTACATTCATTTTATGCAAACCTTGCTACCATATTAATCTTATAGAAGTTCCTTGGCAGGTATGTGTGTTGGGGTCAATTAATTTAAATAGTCAACCCTTATAGATATGTCAATATACAATCAGTATTTTGGCGACGCAGGTCAAGAGCAGAATTTGGTCTTGTATATACTTGTGGCAGATGATGCGCCTTCTTAATGGTGGCGGGTCAACTTGGCCTGAAGTCAAGTCGGCCCCAGAGTCAATTGGCCCTGTGGTAACTCATCCTGATTCAACTCGGCCCGTGTATTTATGTTTTGATTACATGTATTGACAATCATTGCAATTAAGCTCTTGATTTATCGATTTGAGAGTGGACGCGCTACTTGATTAAAGTTATTGGCTGTCTAGTTAGCTTAAACTTCATGAAAGTTTTCACATTTTGTCAAGCAGTGACTTCCCATATCTTTCAAACAAGGCAATTATCGTTTTCTTAACATTTAAAATTAGCAAATACGGCAACTGCAATGAGCAATTTGACCTAACATGAAAAGTGCCGCTGTTTTTCTCTCTTGTTAAAAATATTGAATTAACAACTTATCATTTTATATTGCATTATGTCTACGAGACTTTTCATCTTCCTTATGCAACTGCTGTGAAGTTACCCCATTGGCGTTAAGTAGTATAGTCACGATTGACAGATCAACCATATAGATAGGACAAACATTATTCCCTCAAAAAGTATTGAACAGTTTCTTTTTATCAAGCACATACATGTACCAACCAGAATATGATACTGGCATCTTTAATTGAAAATAGTAGGCTATATAGGACCAGGCCGAGTTGACCCAGGCCCACTTGACTCAGGCCAACTTGACCCCAGGCCTAGTTGACCCGCATTCTTCTTTATAAATGCCTAATTTGGTTTTTAGTTTATGGAACCTGTACCTACTTTTAAACACAGATTAAATTGTTGTATATAAAATCACTATTTTTACTATGTTAATAATATTCGTGCCTAATCCTCAAACAAGTCATGCATTGTTAGCTTATATAGACAAGTGACTATGACCAAGAGCTGCCAGAATTACAGATAAAAGACCAACACATGCCAATAAGACTATAACACAAACACACGAGAACACCCACATAAAAAAAACAATAATACAATAAGCAAAAAGCAATCAGCTCTCTTCCCTAGTGTGGCGATTGCAAAACTAGTAAGGTCACAAATCATGATCATATCTGACCCAACCCCTAATTACACAATTGATCAGCACCAAATAACTAAGCTAGCAACATCAGAGTCACTGTCTGAATGAACACATTGGTGTGGAGGGGATATATATTTAGTTGACCACATCTTTGCTATGTTTAAGTTGTTGATCTGACAAACAAGTTGTTAAGCTAGCCCAGAGGCATCCTAGCTTAATCAATATGCCATCCAAGAGATAAAATTAAATCAAGTTACTTTAACTTAGTACATGTATGATGAAAACAATGGTGAGTGATCCAAATTCAGTCAAAGCTAAAAAACACTGGTTTAGCTACAGGCATAGACAAGCACCAAGCAAATTGTTACAGGTGACAGTGTGTTTAGCTTGCAAAACAAAGCAAGTAAAATACATTGGATGACCAGGAAATGCATTAATCAAGGATCGCTGATCAAGCTGACCCACTAACTAGAACACAAACCAAGAAAACAATGTCTCAGCACGCAATGCAAACAACTCTCTTTCTCCCTCTCTCTCTTCCTCAGCATAATGATTGTCAAACATGAAGGGCATTTAATTACATCATAAATTCTGGACTACACAGGAAATCATTAAACGCAATTTACCATATGGTGTCATGCCTGTAAGTCAGATAACTCCATGCTTTAAAAACCACTTGTGGTTTACTGATTTTGGTAATGTAATTTATTGAGAGCCGTAATAAAGTCTCGTATTTATGGCAAAATCGAAGCGTTTTTACGCAAAAAAAAAATCAAAGTAGTTTAAGGGTCACATAACATTAGCGCTCCTTGAGTTAAGGAAAATAGATTAAATGTGAGGCTTGCAGAGCAGATTTTTTATTGTTTCAGGATTAGGTGATTTTTCACTTAAAGAATGGCTACAAGAGCGTAAAAAAACAATGGAGGATAAATTTGGAACCTCAGGGATAGATTTTCTTCTTGAAGCTTTTAATTTGACCAATTACTTGTTGGATGAGGAAGAGAAATGTGATGGTCAGAGACATCCATACTCACCTTCTGTAAATGGCTGGAATATAGGTATATCATACTCTAATATACGCTTTACTTTTTAATTATCAAGAGGCAGATTAAACAAATGGGTGTTGTATGCCTAGATCCATCAACGTTTTTTCTTGGTTTAGGATGCATTAACCGTAAATTATAGTGATCACACAGTCATGTTTTTTATGCGTTAACATTTGCCGGGTTCCAAGGAAGCTGTTTGAACATAAGGCCGTTAGGCCAAGTGTTCAAACATCGTCAGAGGGATCTGGCAAGTGTTAATACAATGAAACAAACATGTGTGATCGTTATTTTACCTGATTTTAGCATAAACTGCGCTGAAAACGTCGCTTGAACAATAAATATCCCTTTTCTTGATTTCTCAAAACAAAATGTCGTCAGCGTCAACTTTCGAACGTCATTACGTCGCCAAAACGTCATTTATACGCGTGCAACGTTTTCGCGAACGGAAGCATCAGCAAAATGATTAGTCACGGCCACAACGCATTCCAGTGTAACGTCATGCATGCAACTCAGGGCCCAGTTTCCGCTTTTTCAAGTAAAAGCCATGTTCAAACAGCACGTGAATCTCATGATTTGAACATGGACTTTGTGGCTTCAAACAGCTTCGCGTAACGAATTCCCATGCAAGAATGTGCATTCACGTTGCACCCTTAATGTTGATAGTATGTCTGGTTTTATAGTGCAATGTTATTGATAAACAAACCATTAAATAGCTTTTAGTCAAGAAGGATTGTGCAAAAGCATGTGCACTGAATACTGGTTCACTGCTGAGTCTAAGCTTGGCCAGTAAAACGTTTGGTTAGGTTAACTGACCATATGACGGGGAACATTCAACCTTAAACCAAACAAGCATTACTATTTAAAGCAATATCATTTTTGTTGCTCATAGACTTATGCTTTAAGGAAAATATTTAATTGGTGCAATAGAACATCTTTTTGCTGAATGCTATTTAAAGTTGTAATGTTATTAACCCTTTCTCAAAATGTTCATGCACAAATGTGTAGTATGGTTTTGTTCTGTCTTGTATTTTGCTATGTCTTTGTGCGCGTCTGTTTATATGTGCTTTGTGGCCACCTGCTGGGAAAGGGCTGACCTCTTGGCTCTCGTTTGTGGTGTCTACTGTGAGTTTGTCACTTTCCCATTGGTATCCTGGGTCAGGTGTGGTACTTGATTGTATCGATTCCTGATCTTTGCACCTTTACTTACTTTAATATTTTACACATAAGTGTTTTCTTAATATTTGAAACACTCCCAATGAAGACTTAAACAAATGGTTCTTGGGAAATTGAAACCTAATAATGTGTCGAGAATAGAAGTGTGTTAACGTTTTGTATAATCAAATATACAAGTATTTAGGTGAAATTATGCAAAGATGTCCATGCTAACGTTATGCTTACTTAAGTCGAAACTTTGACATTATTTTTGTTACTCCATACTAAAATTATGTTTACTGCAGGCTAAGCCTTGGTGTTAAATTATGTTCCGAAAATTGCACTTTTAAAGCAAAATTCTTGTTGTGTGGCAAAGCAAACAATAAATGCTTAATCACTACTAAGACTATTACACAAGTCGAAATAGATTATATGATTCTTGGCAACCCCTCACAATGTATCTTTTTGTTTCGATGTACCAGCTCCTTCAATAAATTTATTATTGAAAGCACGCATGTTAAATCCTATTTGATATGTTTCATCAGTATCTATCAAATTTTGTTTCTCAATTTTCACTATATTTTAAGTGCAGCCTTGTGATCACGTTTGTAAGGAGACGTTTTGGTGATGAAGTACCATTTGAATATGAGCCGTGACATGTGATTTCCTACAATGTGGCATTTTAATAAGTGTAGACTCAGACGAGCCTGTGCAGCCTCCTTTTAAGCTTAGAAACTCCAAATGATGTTAAGTCAGTAGCTTAACACTAGACTATTCAAGCGACTAGCAAATGCTCTGATCAGACTGCGCATATGCGCAGGCTGATCTGAGCCTTTGTTGGTCGCACATACCACCATGTTGGAAATCCCATGCCACAACTCAATTATTATCTCGCTAATTTATTTTTTGTAGTTTAAATTCGTTAAATAAACATTTTAACTATTTCTATGTATAACTTATTACAAGTAATCACATGAAAGATTTATTGTTGGACTATTGGTGATTTATGTTTTTAGTTTATGGCATCAAAGGGTGCGAGGATGCACTATGAGTACAATAATCATTTGATCATATAGCTATAAGCGTCTTAGACCTTTTACACGAGGTTTTACCTTAAACATTAGGTTTAGAGTGTAAAAATTGGATAATGCATGGCCATACGACTATTTTTCCTGGTGCCATGGACGCTTGACGTCATAAAAACAACATCACGCAGAGACAATAACCTTCTGAAATAGGGAGAACTCGCAATATTTAAACTCAGCAGATTCAGTTTTATTAAGCTTGTTAATGAGAGTAACATGTAATGGAAAGTACAACAACTCTCACGCCCCCTAGTATCATGCTTAAGTGGTATTCTGGTTTTGCCAGAGCTCAATATTTCATAACACCCTGAATTTAAAACTAATGAACACTTGTAAATGCTATGTGATAGTTCTAACTTATCCACCCAGTATAATTGTTACAGCATGTAAGGATATCTAAGTAAGAGTGCAATATCAAGTAAGTGTTCTGACATCACATGCTACTGGCACACAGATTTGTCAGCTTTTATGTCACATTTTTAAGCATAATATATTCACCCATATAACACAACTACTATTGTTGCCTTCAAGTCATGTTATCATTGTGTTTTACATCTATTACAGCACCAGAATGCAACAGAAGTATGCGTTTCATTCCTCCACTTCCCGATTTTGTGGTTTGCCATATTGGTGAGACATGTTCAAGTATCAAATGCTGCATAGATGTTGGTATCATGGATCTCTCCATACAATTTGAACTGAACCTTAACCTTTGTGATAATACTATAAGTGTAGGCTTTGAAAAGTATCACAAGACAGTTTTTGATGCTTTGTCATTATATCAATGGGGTAAGTTTTAGTCCTTACTTGAAATAATAGAGGCTTTGATGCGAGAAAAACTGTCTTCTTGGGTTTGTGAACAACAAAGTTGCAGACCAGCATGCGCATCTGCGCAGTTTAATCAGCATCTTTGTTATTTAATTATTGAAAAGTATCATATAAAAACTTGCTACTAGGAAAATTTCAAATTTCTAGGTAGTCTCTGTAGCTGAGCAGGCTTGTTTGTGTATGAACTGGTTGGAAACCTCAGAGACAGTTTTTTTTCTTCTCATGGCCAACATGACACATATTGTTTGAGCTTCAATATGAGAACATAAAATAGTGTATATGTAAACAACAAAGCTGCAGACCAAAATAAGTAAGTGAGCACCATTGTTATCCAGGCATTCTGATTAGCATCTTTATAATTTGCTGCTTGATAAAATATAAAAAATATAGCAACATGCAAAATGTTATCAATATTTCATAAAGCTTTGTTATTCTCAACTTACACCTAACAAACTACTTGAGACTGATCAAACATCAGTTCTGTAATTTCAAACACTTAAGGGTGTTCTCCCAATGATAGATATTCATGGGATGTCCAGTTTTAACTTCATGTTTGAGCATATTCTTCACCAAAATCAATCAATATAATTATAAATTTTCCAAGTTCTTTACTGAAGAGTTTTACACCATTTGACACAAAAGAGGCAGATTAGTAAGGATCTGATTGTCCAAATATAAAATGTTACCTGGTCAAGAATACCCAACGTTGGTTTAATGGATAGTGAAACATGATTGTATTCCAAGACAATCTGACAGTATTCCTGTTTTTTAATCTGGTAAAACATCTACATTAGTCATATAAAGACTCAAAATAATTACAAATGATCCTTTGGTAGCTTGGCATTTTATTAATGAACATGGTTATCAAGGGTTAGTGTAATGGTTCATGTAACTCAGAACTTATAAACGTAACACTGTGACTGAAGTGATTCCTTGGGTTTGATTCCATACACCTCTCATACTTATCTTTCTTCTTCTCATGTGTGAGAGATGGGTAGCACTTCAATTTAGTATTTAACTAATAAGTATTTGGGAGTGTTAGTGTTCTGTATCTCTGCATAATGGTTTGTGGGTTGATTGTTGCATTTCCTGCTCATACTTACATACTTTTTTATGTAGGGGGTCATTGCATATATTTAGGTGCATTTATGTTATTACATGTGCATAATATAGTTCCTTAAGGCAACCAAAATCTGAATTTATTTTATGTGATAAAAAAATCTTATATCATTTGTAACATGCATACATTGTCTCTTTGTGTTGTGGTAGAGTGCATCGTCACATTGGAAAATTCATATTTTTTGTTTTTCACACTATTAATATTATTATCAAAATGAAATTCAAGCAGCGTAGTCATTTAGTAGTCTTTTGATAATGCCAACTCATTTATTTCAGGGAAAGAGAATAGTATTCAGCTAGGCCACGTGCTAAACGTTAAGTAAGTATGCAGTTTGAGAAGGCAAACACAAGTATTGATTATGAAATGATTTGTTTTATTAATTTAAGATACAATTCACCTGTAATAATGCAATTATTATATACTCTGACATGCAGCTTGTATTAGGGTTGTCCAAGTAAAAAGTGGACTTTTGTTATAGCACGAAACTGTGAATCAGGAATTATATGATTAAACTAAGCAAATAGATGGCAATATGTGATACTGTTCGAGCTTATATAAAAAGAGGGTAGAAAAACATTTGACTACATCTCTCTGAAGATATGGCAAATTAATTTGCAACCTGCTCTGCACACGCTGAAACACAATCAAGTAAATGATCATAACTTTTTATTGTGATTTAACCCATTTTTGCACAAAAATTTTCTTAGATGTATACATGTATGAAAAAAATGATACAAATTTCATAGGATATCTGATACAGAGGCTCATGTTATAACAAAAGTCCTCGATTTATGGGGATAATCCTTGTAACATTAGTATTATATGTGCCAGCACATAATACTTTGCTGGTGTTTACTAAAAAGGCCATGAGTTACAAAGGGTTTTGCTCCCCCCAGGGGGAACTTTGTAGACTATGGTTTTCTTAAAGCATAACATCTAACGACTTTTTTTGCAAAATGTTGGCCATCGGGCAGTGGGGGCATTTGGGTGCAACAGCATGTTAAATACGTTACCGCTCATTTTTCTAAAAACAAAAATATAAAATTAAGGCTATTAAAGTGGTACTTGTGCTATTTAAATTGGCTAAACAGTCATGTAATATATAAGAACAGTTAACTGATATTTATTAGAGTAACTTATGTCCATTATGGTGTCATTTACGTTACATTTTCAGCTACACTTTATAAAATCATTGATATTTTGTTATACAGTTTCTTTTTTTATACTTATGCATGGGTATTTTAAATTTTAATACATGTATTTAAAAGACAATTAACTGACCATTTCAAACTGCAAACTGCTTGCTTCTATCACAAAAACTTCAGGAGTAATAAGCTGTTGAATATGACAACCCCTAATAAAACGTAATGTAAAGTAAGAACGTTTTCATTTAAAAACAAAGCATGTAATCCTATATGTACGCTTTTAAACACCATATATGAGCATTATATTGATGAAGAAGGGTAAAAGGGGGTATTAAACATTGTTTCTGGTGTAAAGTGTCAGTTTTCTGATTGTTCAGCAATATGTAACGTATGTTACACACTTTAGGGCTTTCTATATACTGCTTAATTCCCTAAATGATACATCAAAGGGTATTTTATTTCATTCCAGAGCTGATTTTTGTGTTAAATAGACATAAGATACTAGTTTGTCTACAATAGAATTTATCGGTTCTTATTAAGAGACTATGTCAAATTGTCAAAGCATAATTACTTTTGTGAAATAGTTTATTTTAGAACTTTTTTAAAAACAAAAGAGCATGTCGATTTGGCCAAAGTTATAGGTTTTAAACCTCATTAACAAAGACAATTTTGCTTTCAAATGCCAGCTGAATAAGGATAAGGTCCTATGTTCTGTCAAAATTGTTAAAGTAACATATATTACAATATAAAATATATCATAAGGTACTGCATATGTATGTCTAAAATGCTGTGAAAGACATTATTAAATTGATTCTGAAACGTTTATGTATGGTTGATTTAGATTTTTGTATTACTTATCTGAAAACACTAAGTTTAATCTAGTTACTTATTTAACAACAGCCAAATTATTTTAGTGTACGCAGTTAACTGCTGCACAAATTATACAAACATAGTAACACAATACACATTGGTATTCCTTGTATATTTTGGATCATCTACAATAACAAAAACTTTTTTTACTAAATGTTGTATGGTAGGTTGTAGCATACAAAACATTTGTGTTATTATAACTCAGATAGAATCAAGAATTTGTAAGTTGGTAGAGCCAAAAATGATATATGTTACATAGATACTATGCATCATAAGTATATGTGATCATATACTGTTTGAAGAGACTGTCTCCAAATCAATTTTTATACTGCCATTGTTGTATTTGTGTATACATATATTGATGCATTTCTTTACTTTTGGCTTTTAAATATACTTTAGTTAATCTTCAGCATAGCTTTCGTTGTTTAATGGATGAAACTGATAATTAAATCAACATAGTTCTACTGATCATTTGCTTAAGCAATGTAAATTTTATAAGTAAATGGTTTATTTAAAATAAACATTTTTGTGAAATGGGGTAAAAAAGGGATAATGGTGGAGTTTACATGACAAAAATCACAAGTCATATGATCATATCCAAGAAAGCAAGTCAATTGTTGCTTACGATACCAATTTAAATTTTTAGGACTTTATTTGCCAGAATAAGGCCAGACCAAATTAGACATTCAAGTTGGTGTAAAAAAAAATTCACAATGTTCTTTTAGAATGTTGGATGGAAAAGTAAAATATTTAAAGTAAAAAGTGCAGTCATGAAATCTTACTTACATGTATTGGTAGTTTTAGAAATTACTGCTAAAATCTGATGCTAATTTCCACTATACAGAATGTGACATGACCAAATTATAGCAAAGTGTTATATGAATATTAACAATAAGAATGAATTGCAAACACACCAGGGTATGGGTTCAAGACATATGCAAAACGTCAACTGTTCTGACAAAAAAGTATTGGAAGAACACTTAACTCAGTATACACATTGTTATCAATGATAGACTTACATGCAATGTTAACAAAGTATATATGTACATGATTTTGGTGGTAAGTATCTATGCATTTCTAGTTACCATGGGTCTTTTAATTTAATCATCTCCAAAACAAATCATATTTCTTTCACATTGAAAAGGATACCATAAAGTTCAGATATTGACAGCAGTGTAACTTAAAAGACTCTATAATTGTCATTTATGTTACATGTGTGTACGATATAGTATAAAAATATTGAAACCTTATACCAGATTTGTTTTTGACAGTATTGCCTTTAGATGAAAAAATAATTGTTGATCTCATTTATTGTAATTTATAAAGCGCTCTTATGAAGATTTGACCAGCATGTGATATTTTGGTACTTATCACATATTAGCAAATATCTCGGATCCATTGATTGCTCATGCTGATGCAGTTGAGCTAGACATGAATTCTGGTCTGAGTCTGCATCTATATATCCGTACTTTGTGGATGCAGGCAGCAAAGGCTCTGGTGAGTCTGCGCATTTACAAGGCTTGCCTGAGCCCTCGTTTTTGGACACTGCAATGAGTACTTAGGTACCAAATCAAATGTGCTGGCTCATTTTATTTATTCTTTGGTACTAATTATGATCTATTTGGCTTGATCTGAAATATCCAAAGGATTAATAGAATGCGACTGTATAACAATAATTATGTTCCCATGTGGCATGCTTAGTACAAAATTTAATATATAACAAAATTACACTGTTAAGCTAAGTCTTATTGACAGAAATAAGTCAAATAAAAAGTCCAAATGAACTGTTGAAGTCCTTTCATTTAGTCATAAAAGTAAGTAATGGTGCAAAGATCAGGAATCGATACAATCAAGTACCACACCTGACCCAGGATACCAATGGGAAAGTGACAAACTCACAGAAGACACCACAAACGAGAGCCAAGAGGTCAGCCCTTTCCCAGCAGGTGACCACAAAGCACATATAAACAGACGCGCACAAAACATAGCAAACACAAGACAGAACAAAAACATAAAAGATCCACAAAAGAAGAACCGCCTTGGAACGGTCAGTAAAATATTTTACTAGAGGGCTTAAACCGGTTTAACGGCGCCAACCTCACCCTTAATTCAGATGTGGATCAAGACAAATAGATATTTGGTTTGCATGAAAGACCCCTAACTTATCAATGCATCATCTCCTAAAACATATAAATCAAGATATAACAAGGAGATAAAGCAAGGATAAGGACTCAACAGTAAATTAAACTGAATACCGGAGCAAAAGAAATCCATCAGGTAAACCCCGGTGGGCCCGACAAACAGCCAAAGCATCAGGCCCCTACCATCTCATCAATAGATAAGTCTTTAAGTCGGAACCATCATAGAGTCTGAAGTCCGACCTACCGGCGTGCAATTAAAGAGGAAAGCAAAGTTGCCAACCGTGATTGGGTTGACTACCAAGCATGCAGTCTGTTGCAATACATCAATGTTATAGCCAATCTTTTTATAATGGGAAATTATTTTAATGAACAATAATACAATACTAACTATACAAGGGATCTTTTCTAAGCATTAACTTTTCTCTTTTAAATATATGACTAAATTGAACATTTTGAACAAATGCTGCTCTAGCTACTGTTGCTGTTTAAATGCTTCACAAAATTGTAGAAACAGGCAACACAGATGATAAGTGTAATAATCTCCTTAAATTCTCTTGTTATGCATGTTACCAAGATTATTTTTTCTTTCTTCGCCAAACTAGACATGCTGATTACTACCATAGGTATTATAACCATAGGGGCAGGCATGCTGGGTACCACATTTGGAATAGAAATTGTTATGATTAAGAAGAACTTCAGTTTTCATTGAAAGGACCAGGGATAACACCTATATACATTCTTCATTTCTCAATGCTAACCATGCCTGAAATTACTTAAAATTTTACAAATTGTGGTCTAGCTTTCGTCCTTAGTTGTTTTCATTATAATACTTGTTGTAATCTATAGCTGATAAGCTGTATATGTATTTGGTTGGCTCACACTTTTGGTAATAGATCTTACTAAGCTACTACATGTTTAAAATTCTGTTTCTTCTAAACTGAACTGTAGAGAGCATGTAAAATGTCTTGTATGTATTATTTCATGTATTAACTTAAGTTAACATATACAAGTGTCAGAGATAAATTATATTATTCAAGCATTTAAGAAACATGATTTGATAGTTAAAATAAGTAGTTTCTATAACCGATGTTTACATATTCGATAAAAAAAACCCTCTTAATTGAAATAGCATTTTATGTACGTTGAGTTCAAGTTTCTTCCTTTACATCACCTGTGCTCTTGTCAGAGTTTAATTTCACTTAAATTTCATGTTAAAAAAGACACTTTTCATTATTTCTCTCATTATTGAGCCCTAAAATGGCAGTAATTTACGCCCATTAGGAGTTTAAACTCATACAATGCTATTTTTTCATTAAATTAATATATTCAAAGAAAGTAACGTATGTAACAGTAATAAAAGGTACCTAAATGTGTTAAAATCATACTGCTAGTCATTTACTTACAATTACAAGATAATATTGATTTGTAAGAATAAGGAATAATTTTGATATTTACACTAAAGGAGTTCCTATTATTTTATGGTAACATAGTAAACTGTGCAATTGCAGGGTAACGTTCGAACCCATAAAAAGCTAACATGCATTATTTTGTGGCTTAAATAAGGTGGTTTTAGAAAATCATAGTGTACAATACCCTTCATAGGAGGTATTTTGGCAGCACATGGTCTAGTGATTGCACAGGGCTAAAAAGTAGTGTATTTGAAATAAAGTAACGTATATAACTGCAATATAGTATGCATATGTTGCTTTAACGCATACTGGCTATATGCTGCATTTAATTAAGTGTTTTAAAGGCAATCAGCATGTGGAAAAATTAAAAATTATGTATTGGTTTATATTTGAAAAATAGGATTTGGAGATGTTTTAGGTAACGTAGTTAACATGGCTGTTACACAGTAACGCCCCCGCTGCCAGATGGCAAACATGTGTCATTGTGCTTCTTATATAACGTTGTTTTAGAAAATCATAGTGTACAAAATTCCCCTGGGGGTTTATTAGCAGCTCATGGTCTAAATATGGTAGGTTCTCTCTATTTCTGAAGAGTCCATTTTTCCAGATTATTTAGAGGTCGCATCAGCTGTCTGTTTCTGTGTGGAGTTGGTAAAACTTCTCCCCGTGCATCGATATAATGTTGATATTTTTTCATATTCTGGTCCTTCAGGAATATTAGGTTCTGACAGAAAGCAGAATACCGCTTAAGCCAGTGCTAGGGGCTTGAGAATTGTATCACTTTCCATTAGTTCTCATGAACAGAGTAAAACAACGAGTCTGCTGTTTTCTAATGTAGCAGGTTCTTTCTATTTCTTAAGGATCCTTTTTCCAAGATTATTTCGGTACATATCACATGTGCGCTAAACCCTACTTTAAACATCCATGCTGATGTACGAAGCAGGGCTATAGTACTATAGTACTACATGTTGCTCTGTGTCTTCAACAACATCCATAATGTTTGCAAGCAACCTTAAACATGCACATACTTGCCAAATCGTATATGCTTGCTTATATACCCGGCAAAAAAAGAAACAAATACAGTGAAAGTTATCAATTTTTCTGAAAGGCGTAAATGTAACACACATTTTTTGCACCATTTTGTAATCATTTTATCAAAAGTTTTATTCTAGAAATTTCTTTGATGAATATTAACCACAATGAAACTGTCTTCAAACCAGATGTGGGTCAATTTGCAAAATCATAGTGTCTGCAATACAGGTCTCTTTCAGCATAAAACGCAGGAATGAGACAAAGATTAATGGACAAATAATCAAATAAGCTAGTCAAATAACCATGCCTTGATTTCTTTTTATCTCATATTGAATCATATGAGCGGCCCTGTTGTGGACTACACCGAAGGATTTTAAAAACGCAAAAATCGAAAATCGTAATATTTATTTATTTTAATATATCAATTGGATTGAGATTTGGCAAAAATGAGCATCAATATGTCAGCAAAACATGTTTTAAATTCTATGCCAAAATAATAAATGGTGTCAGAGCAACAGTCTATCAAATAGCAATACCCTCAGATTCTGATGTTGCAATTTGAAATCCGTCTAGAAATTGGACACGATTTTATGTTATTGTGATCAAATATTTTTTATTAAAAATCAGAAACAAATTACCCTTGAAGCCCTACTATTAGTCTGGCACTGACAGTAACCAGCTGGGACAGATATCGTCAATGTAAATATCATCTCTACACAATCAATGTTAGTTGCCGTCTTAACGCTTGTCGCCATTGTCGGTTGACCAGACCTGCATTGATCTTTAACTGTCCCAGTAGCCTGGTAACGATCTCTGAGGCGTTTTATAGTTGAGGGATGGCAATTATTACATCTGGCAACGCAAGAAACACGCATCCCAGCTTTTTATATTCCAATTGTGCCAGATCATTCATGTTCAGACAAATGTGGCATGAATAATAAAGCTATAAAACTAAAGCTGCTGTGTTTTTATACAGCTATATACTTACACGCAACATGTAAAATGATTAAATATTTTGCTTCATTCATTCGTTGGGACGCCACATGCAAAACATAGTAAACCAGTGATGCGTAGCTGTTGGTGTCCAGTGTCTTTGAAACACAGATAGAAGCAGAGTGTTGTAACCATCCCTTTTTATCTGTCAAAGAAGGCTAAAAATGTAATGAAAGCAAAAATAATAATTTTCATTTTTGCTTTTCAAAGTCCTTCAGTTTATCTCAAAACAGTTGATTACATACTGGAGAAAAACCTTATGTAATATCAACAGACTAACCTGGCTGTATTCTATCTAATTGTCAAGATTTATGTCCAAATACAATCATACTTATCTGGAATGTCTAAAATAAATATACATAACTAGATTTAGTTGTTCAAAACTGTTATTTGAGACAGAATAAACACATTACTCACTGTAAAGTAGCACAGTGAATTTGGATGGTTTTACCAACAATAAGCATTGTAATGGCTCAAACTATATCAAGTATGTCTTAAAAGGGTATCCTTTGGAAGTAAAGACTGCACCAAAGAACTGAAACCAGAGTGTGCATATTTTCTGGGCCAGACTAGCTAGTTTCTGCCAATTAGGCTTCATCAGTGACCCTCTAATAGTTTCAAAGTTCCACAATGAAACCCATGATCCCAAAGGACAAGAAAATAAAATCTACACTATAGTGAAGGGCAGGGAGACGTTCTACCGCCGCCACACAGTCCCAGTCACCAGCTGTAGTGAAGTCAAATATGTTCTTAAAATAGTATCCTTTGGAAGTAAAGACTGCACCAAAGAACTGAAACCAGAGTGTGCATATTTTCTGGGCCAGACTAGCTAGTTTCTGCCAATTAGGCTTCATCAGTGACCCTCTAATAGTTTCAAAGTTCCACAATGAAACCCATGATCCCAAAGGACAAGAAAATAAAATCTACACTATAATGAAGGGCAGGGAGACGTTCTACCGCCGCCACACAGTCCCAGTCACCAGCTGTAGTGAAGTCAAATATGTTCTTAAAAGGGTATCCTTTGGAAGTAAAGACTGCACCAAAGAACTGAAACCAGAGTGTGCATATTTTCTGGGCCAGACTAGCAAGGGCATCTTATCTTTACATTTCACGTGTAAACCCAACAAAGAAAGGTGCAAAACAAAAATACTGTATGCTAATACTTGTGTGTCACAAATTCCTTCAGCAAATGTGACATTTAGGATAGCGCTTTGAAAAGCTGAATATAAGTTGACAACATCAACATTTTATGCATAGTGTAAGCTCAAATTTTCGCCTACAAATAAAATAAAAAAAATATTCAATTAAATTGTTCAATGGGCATTTTATTGAGCTTTACCAACTGTACTGTATGCGTTTCTTTTTTGTTGGGTATATATGAGCAGCAACATTTGATTTCCAACAATGTGGCATTTTGATATGAATAGACTCAGATGAGCCTGTGCAGCCTCCTTTGAAGCTTAAAAACTCCAAAAGATGTTCGGTCAGCAGCCTAAGAGTCATAAAATATTCAAGCGACTAGCAAAGTCTCTGATCAGCCATATACCACATTGTTGGAAATCTAATTTTGCAGCTCATATAGTTTGTCTTCAGTTTTAAGGTCAGTGACATATTGTTTTTTGTCTGTATGTGTGAGTGCGTGTGTGTTTGTGTGCATGCAACACATTTCACGTTTGTCCATTGTGTTCATTTGGGATTCACAGTGTTTCACAAAACACCTTGTTTATTTATGAATAACTTAGTGGCTGAGCAAGGCATATATTCGCTCTTCATGTGATTTACTGCATGCACTAACGCATAAAACTAATAGTGTAATAAACTTACTAATCAATTGTGAATGACAAAGAATAAAAGTATGTTTTTTCAACCTGAAACACGTGAAGCTTTGATGCATTTATGCGACTCATCTATTTTGAGTTAAATTAAAGTAGCTTGTATAGAACATGTATAATAACAGCTGGCTTATTTGTTTTAGGTACAGCATTCAGAAGCCCAGCCGAAACGCCTACGTTTTAAATGTTCATTTTTCTGCTTGCTTTGAAAGCAATGATGCATGTCTTCTTGATATTGCTCTTGTTGGTGGAATGGAGCTACCACGAATATTTTGTGAATCTACAAATAATAACAGTAAGAAAATTTGATATATTAACCAATGAACATAACGAGCAAAATGAAATACCATAATGTTGGCTATTCTGTTCTTCTTGAAGTTCTGTGCTTATGCATTGCTTATTTTAATGTCCAGAATGCCCTTAAGATCATTTTACTAGCTTTATGAAGCCGTTTATATGAAAACATCATAAACCCAATTTAACCAAGAGAAACCCTATCTTTATTCAAACTGATGTATCCAAAAACACATAAGTAGATGCTGATGATTTGCCTAAACAAACTATAGATTTCAGAAAATACCCCCAAAAAAGGCAATTAATGCTCAGAACAGTAGAGAATACCATTTACTTTGATTACAGATAAACATTTGCTAATATTATTTATATAAGTAATGAGCAAGACAAAGTTCATGGGCATGTGAGCTGAGCATGAACAAAGTTTTATTATATACAAAGTAATGAAATACAGGAAAATATTGATCAAATATAATGCATATTAAAAAAAAGCTGTATTTCACAGTCGTGAAAATATAAAAAGTTGTATTTTCACTGCAGTGAAAATATAAGTTGTATTTCACGGGTGAAATTGGATGTCCTCTGCTTTGTCCATTGACTTTCTTTAGCCAACTTCAGAATTTGAAACGCCTGTAACTTTCTTATTAGTGGACAAAAACACAAAGTGTGGGTATTCATTTTCTTAGTTAGATCGCAAGGAATATTTTGGTAATTAAATTGTCGCGATCTGCTGAAATTTTCACTTTTTCTACTCCTGCTCCTATTGTTTCAGCTTTGGTCGACATTGCACATTATCAAACGTCATCATTAATATGACGTAATGTGCGACCGCGTATGACGTCATTTAGTGCCAAAAATCTGTCCTGCCTAAAATTGTTATATAATAAAAAGAAAATTCAAATTTTTGGAATGAATATGCCATTTATTTCATCTCGTGAAGCGAGAAAAGGAATATTTCATTCGTGGCTTCGCCACTCATGAAATATACATTTTTCGTTTCACTCGATGAAATAAATGGCATATTCATTCCAAAAATTTGAATATCCTCTATATATTACCTTTGGACTGGGACATAAGATACAAAAAATAATGTATGCAAATTACATTGAAAACTTGCATGTGTAAGTATTTTTTCCAAAGCCAGTACAAATTATATCCCTTTTTGTTATTATACAAAATGTCTATGTCATGCCTACATTTGCTCTTGCCTACATACTATTGATCAACAAGTTCATATATATTGTCCCTGTTTTAACTTTGTATATTTGTTAATTTATCTCAGCATGCATGGACTTTGCCAATGGCTTGGACCACCAGTGCGCTATGGATGTTGATTGCCTTGGTATTACATGTGACGTTCAACCTAAAGCAGCAGCTAGTTTTTCAAAAGTTCCAAACATTCCTGTTAGTTTTAGATTAAACTCATGCACAAAGGAGATCATTTTGATGCTTGACAATAAAAAGTGGGCACGTAGCTTATCTTCAATTATTACAGGTACATATACACTTCAAGTGAAATGAAGTATAAGATTTAATCAAAGATTACTGTCTAGTATAGATTGACATATTAAGGACTGTATTAAATCAGTATTGTTTATGTTTTTTCTATTAAAATAAGGATATCTCTTCTGCAATAGTGTGTTAGTGCCATTTTGTTAAACACAGCAAGGATCTGATTAAAAAAAAGCATTTTCCATTTATGATTTTGATTCAATACATTTAGGTTATTTTTTGTTTGTGTTGATTTATCACACCACAGTCAACAATTTTCAGTCATGTTGAATCATTTTATTGTCTCCTTAGGTTGACCCATTACTAAGCAGAGGACGGAATATCTCTCTCAAGGACACATTGCCTCTTGTGTATCTCAAGCTAGTGATCGTTCTATCCCAAGTCTAACACGCTACCACTGAGCCACTGCGCTCAATAATCAATTTTATAGGGACAGGTTGCCTAATTTTGTAATATACTGAAGGACTTTATAAACGCACTATTTTTTCATTCACTGTTTCTTTCACATAGCTGATTTGAAGATTATTTGTTATAATTGTTTCATTCTCTTGCCATTGGGCCATGATTTGCAATAATTTTGACTTTCCCATGCTGTACATTCTGACCTAACACCGACGTTAGTGCTTTTCAACAAGTATTGTCTGACAAATTTGAGTTTTATTCACTTTCAAAACAAAACACTTTGGGCTGGTAGCCAGATGTCTTAACTAATGGGAAAACATGAAATGTTTCGGAAATAATTGTTTAAGTCACAGCATTTCTTCGCTTACATCAGTCTGAACTTTTCAAACAGCAATAACAGGCGGATGACATTAGCGCATGTCGCCATACTTTTGTATTTTATGCAATGGGTTTAGGAGTATCTGGTTGCACATAAATATTTTGATTGTTCCTGTTCCTAAGGATATAACCTGCCAATAAGGTAAAAAAGTAATAATGATTTTTTCTTTCCTTTTGCTTTTGAGAACCAACATCAAAACGAAATCTTTTTGCACTCATAAGGTATTGATACTCTCTTACTTTTTAAATTTGGGTGGTCTCAGAATAATCGCGATATTTCATCAACTATAAGCCTCAACATTTCGATTTTCTAATTGAAGCTAAATGACGGCACTTGTCAATTTGGTTTTTACATAATGAAAATATTAAACTTTTGACAATAAATTAGCTTTTTAGAAGGTGATGCGTTTCTCAAGTCCCTCAGTATATAAGCCTTCTTTCTGATTAGTTAGAAACGATCATCAAGCGTTATAAAAGAGTGGGCTATGCACAGATATTATGTGACAGTCTTCATGCATAATTAAAAACCCAATCATGGTTTACAGCATTGGATTCCTCTTTTATTGCATGATGATGATTCATGTCTCAGACTCAATGATGACCATTATGTAAAGCGTTCATTAGTGACGGTTTCTCTTTGATTGGCCCACCATGATTCTACCTGGTGTTTTTAGCTCTGCTTGTATGTGAGTCAAGAGCCCTATTCATTCATTGTATATCACAGTATGTTAAGGACCTCGGACAGTCTTAATGAAGAATTGTCCATAAAAATGGCAAGAGTTTCTAAGAAAATGCTATTTTTTCCATGGAAAGGAAAGTAGTTTCAACCCTCGAATCATCCGCAAAAATGTTTTTTTTTTATCTGGACAAGTACCAATTTATAAATATGAGTTGAAATCTCTGTTTCTGCTATTCTACATATAGAGAATAGAAAACGTATTACTGAAGTGCTTTACCCCCCCCCCCCTCTCACATCCCCCACGTCCCCCCCCCACCCCCCCGTGGCCGAACAAATCCTTTTGCATACAGTTGTATTTTTACATTTCACACATTATATAAAAATGGCATGATTGGGCACCCGGGAAATGCAGTCAATGCTAAAAAACAATTTATTATAAAAACTTACTAGGAACTCATTTTGTACAAAATAGTAGGTAAATATTACTTTACAATGGCATATATCAGGGCTTTAGCCATGATTGAGTATCAAGTGATTAATCATCTAATTTTTCAACTGAAACATATGTTGTGGGTACTCAAAAAAACCCGTCGTAATGAAACGATTCTTTTAAGCATCAAATTATAATTTAAATTTGACGAGTCTTATAAAAATACAATTTTTTGCTCTACATTGTGTTTATTTAGACTCTGGCGTATACAGTATGCAAGTATGATACAATTCAGTGAACATATCAAACCTGTTCGACTTGAAACATTTCAGGTAATAAACGGAAGTTATGGACAGAATGCATATTTAGAAGAAACGATGAAATCTTTGCAACCTGAATTTTATGCGAACACATAACTTTCCTCTACTGTTCAATGCTGCAAGCATAATATGTTCATGTATTAAGGTTAATACCTGGCAAAACTTTGACATTCTGTGAAATAGAATTTTGTCACAAAAAATATCCCCAACCCCTAAACCCTCAAGTTCTGGCAAAATTAAGCAATATTTTCAAAATATTTTTCATTTTGCTAGGTGTACTAATTTTAAGGGTTTAAGCATACCCTACTTAAGAACTGATTTAAGTCCAATTATATAGTTGTCAATTATGCATTATCCTAGCCACAGGCTATCAAAATTTGACAGAAATGCATTTTTTACTTCAGAAAAGCCTAAAAAAATACCATGCATGGTCGTGTCAAAATGTATGTGATGCGCTGACCTTTTTGTTGGACAGAATTTTTTTTCGATTTGGCACCAAGCTCTATAGACAAGTAGTTGGGATTCCTATGGGCACTAATTGTGCTCCCCTGGTTGCAGATTTATTCCTGTTTTGTTATGAGAGGGACTTTATGATGTCTCTTTCTGATGATAAGCAGGCTGATGTTATTGATGCCTTTAACACTACTTCCAGATATTTGGACGATATTTTAAATATTAATAATGTTTATTTTGACAATATGGTTAGTCAAATATACCCTTCAGAGCTTCAACTGAATAAAGCCAATGCCTCTGATACCAAAGCCACATTTTTAGACTCGCATTTATCAATTTCTAATGATATTGTTTCTACCAAAATTTATGATAAACGTGACGACTTTGATTTTGAAATTGTCAATTTCCCATTTTTAGATGGTGATGTTCCTCGTTCTACATCCTATGGAGTCTATATCTCTCAACTCATTTGTTTTGCTAGAGCATCTAGCTATGTTGCTGACTTCAACACTCACAATAAATTGTTAACTCAGAAACTTCTTAAACAAGGCTATCGGCATCATAAACTTCGCAAAACATTTTAAAAATTTTATAGACGATACTATGATTTGATTTCTAAATTCCAAGTTGGACTTAAATCTTTCTTGCGCCAAGGACTTTCGAAACCTGATTTCTATGGTGACTTGGTGTATAAATTGAAGAAGATTGTTGGCTCTAATAATTTTTCAGAGCAGTTTATTAAAATAATTTTCCATTATAAAAAGATTGGCTATAACATTAATGTATTGCAACAGACTTCATGCTTGGTAGTCAACCCAATCACGTATGGCAACTTTGCTTTCCTCTTTAATCGCACGCCGGTGGGTCGGACTTCAGACTCTATGATGGTTCCGACTTAAAGACTTATCAATTGATGAGATGGTAGGGGCCTGATGCTTTGGCTGTTTGTCGGGCCCACGGGGGTTTACCTGTTGGATTTCTTTTGCCCCAGTATTCAGTTTAATTTACTGTTGAGTCCTTATCCTTGCTTTATCTCCTTGTTATATCTTGATTTATATGTTTTAGGAGATGATGCATTGATAAGTTAGGGGTCTTTCATGCAAACCAAATATCTATGTGTCTTGATCCACATCTGAATTAATGGTGAGGTCGGCGCGCCATTAAACCAGTTTAAGCCCTCCAGTAAAATATTTTACTGACCGTTCCAAGGCGGTACTTCTTTTGTGGATCTTTTATGTTTTTGTTCTGTCTTGTGTTTGCTATGTCTTTGTGCGTGTCTGTTTATATGTGCTTTGTGGTCACCTGCTGGGAAAGGGCTTACCTCTTGGTTCTCGTTTGTGGTGTCTACTGTGAGTTTTTCACTTTCCCATTGGTATCCTGGGTCAGGTGTAGTACTTGATTGTATCGATTCCTGATCTTTGCACCCTTACTTACTTTGAATAGGAGACTGTCCCAGGTCATTTGAATTGATTGTTTCCCTGTGATGATACATTGTCCTGTTTAAGGTGGTGGGTCTTATGTTGTTTGAAATATTGCTCATACTGTTGCTTCTGATATGTACTGGTCTTTTGTTTTTGATCCTGTGTAGTAATGCAGTACTTTCTGTTCTTTCTAGTTTTGCAGTCATCTCACTGAGGAAGAGAGAGCTGGTCGCTTTACTTTATGTGTGTTCTTGTTACTATTACTGTTACTTTAAGTGCTCTGTGTCTATTCCATGTGGCACCATAAATTAGTCTGTTGTCTATGATTATGGCATTGCTTGGTCATACTCACTTGCTTTTTATTGTGTCTCCTGCAAAGCATGTTCTCCCTTGGTGTCACCGTTGAGGTCGTCATCCGCATTGTCACACTTTTGAATTCCAATCAATAACTTTTTAAGGATGAATCTTTTTCATTCAAGGTTTACAAAATGGTAAAGCATTATTAAATACAGGTCAAATTCGAATTAGGAGATCATTGGTAAAGTTTTGACTAAGCTATGGCCCTTTTTTCTTAGGTTTTGGATTACTTTGGTTCCCATCAATTACTTTTGAAGAGATGCATCAATTCATTTAAAGTTTACAGAATGGCAAAGCATTGTTAAATACAGATCATGTTCGAATTTGAAGATCATCTGCAAAAGGTTTGCTTAGTTATGGCCATTTTTTTACTTTGGTTTTGACTCAATTTTAGTTTCTGGTCGATAACTTTTAAAGCGATGCATCATTGTCATTCTAAGTTTACAGAAGGGTATAAGGTTGTTAAATACAGATTATGTTTCAATTTTATGGTATTCAGCAAAAACTTGACTTGATTACGGCCTTTTTAATCCCCAAACCAAGTCGGAGTAATATAGTTTTGTCGTTGTCTGTCGGCCCATTCAATCTGTCCCTCAGGAACAATATCTCAGTAGCTATTGGTCAGAGTTGAATTATTCTAGGTATAAATAATTAGTATTGTAACAATTGATATCCTACAAATTTTGTCCAAATCGACTTATTGACACTTGAGTTATTGCCCTTGACTTGGTATAGACAATTATAATGCAAAAGCTATATAGGCTTTTTGTTTTATGAACTTCAGATTTCCCCCAAGCTAATATATCTGACAACTACTCCCTATATGCCATAATTGCTCAGTGTCTGTAGATAAACATGACAGTAACAAAATTTTTGTTCCACCCCTCTGATCCCTTAGGTGGGGTCAAAGATCAATTATTTAAATTTTACAATATCTAAATCAGTTGTCAATAATTTAACCAAAATTTTGCATGTAGACAGAGGTACAATAGATATGAAACATATTAAATGGGATTTTAGTTCAAACGCCTTGGTCCAGCCGCCTGGGTAGTCTAAGGGGTTAGGGATGAAGGCAAAATTCAACTTTCCCTTATAAGGTAATGTTGCATATTTAATTGAAGGGAATGACTCATGCAGCAAGATGGTAGCAAATATTTTGCTCATAGACACACCCCCGACACTGTGGGGTTGGGTCAAAACATTTTCTTCTGAAAATAGTTATGTTGCATATCAAATATATAGGAAATAGAACATTGAACACCATGCAAGCATATACTCTGTCCTTATACACACCTTCTCCCTGTGGGGTTTGGTCAAATGTAAAAACTTTTTCTGAATGTGGTCTTGTTGCATATCATATTGAAAGGAAAGACGTATAGACCAACATAGAAGCAAACACTTTGACCTTATACACACTCATGAAATCACAGTCACGTTGAAAAGTCAGATAGTGAGAAATTTGACGGATAAGTATAGCTTATTAAACTAAGCACTTAAATAGATGACGTGCTTTAAATTATGATATGTATGATACTCAAGGTGAACTTAGCCCTTAGTCAGGCAATATAAATACGACGAATTTGCCTTCTTTGACTTCATATTTGCAGGTGACATGTCTGATTTTTGGAATACTAGTTCATTTTTGGGGGTTTACGTACGTCAAATGTCAACAACGATGTATTGTATTACTTTTAAAAATTTTCATTTTTATAAATATTTAAACGTATTTTGCTGTGTATTGACATATAAAATGCATACCCGTACATTGCATTATTATTTCTTGAAGTCTGGGGGCAGTTGCATTTCTGCTTGTTTTTCAGGCAAAGTATTTAAATACTTTAATACCTGCAGTCCTTAAGTAGGGTATGCAATAACAGGGTAAATGCAATATATTGTGATAACAGTTGTAACATGTTGTAAATAGCATCCTAATCATTAATTCTGTGAACATGTTTTCCGCAAATGAATTCCTCAATTAAATATTTCAGAATGTTTGACATGCATGTGACAAAACCACCAATATGTCTTCATGCCAAAAGATGCTTTAGAGCAGCCTTATACCAGCTCGGTCTGATACATTGTAAGAGTCTCTGCTGGACAATTGTATAAAACTAGGATCATTAGCTACTCATAAAGCACACAAAAATATTCTGATCACAATGGCTGGATGCTTATGCTAATGCTGATCAGATTCTTTGCTGTGGTCAAAAAGTAAGTGAGTATGATCAGGAAATACCACAATCACACATTGCAGACCAACCCACGGCACCGTGAGGAAGAGCCACAGAACATTTTTAGTAACAATATATGTAAGACAATTATACCAAAGCAGCCAACCAGTCAGATTGTTGGTTTGGGCGTGCAAATAATCATTTACAATATGGTACATATCTTTACCCTCTTAAATGCCATTTTAAGATAATTGTTGTGTTTTGATAATTAATCATGTCTATGTACTAGGTATAATCATAGGTATATTTGGATTATTATCAAATTTTGTGGATGAAAGTTATTCGATATGTTTCTGTTTTGTGTATTTTTAGGGCAGGTATATTCTTTCAATGCAAGCTCTCTACTTGAACTATTATTGGTATTAAATGAATCAGCCATTGAATATAAAGTCAGCTTGAATGTGACGATGTGTGGGTTATATACAGATCATGATGAGTGTCAGGAAGTAATTGTATTTATGGATTTACCAGTAAAGAAATTTAGCTGTTTGGAAGACAAACGTCGACGAAAAAGGGAATTAAACATTGAGTAGGTTCAGCGCTTCTGGATTTCTATATTTTATAATACCCCAGCCCTAGTCATATTAACTATAATTTTGAGATAATGTCTCTTGAAAGTTTAATCTGATCAACAAATAATATATTGAAAGCTGAAAATTTTACTTTTTCTGCTATATGTAAAACAATGAGCACTTTTATACAGTTGGAGACAATTTTAATCAGTTAAACAAGGACGGTATATTGTATATATTGATGGGTTACATGTTATAATTTCCCCAAAACACTGTATTCTATATCTGAAAATTGATTTTGTCTAGCAAACAGTACAGACCCCTATAAAAAGCTGAAGTCTATTGCATAATATATTTCTCATCATGGTTTGCAGAACCCACTTAATACTTGTGCTAAGACTACAAAGGACTTGTATGCTCTGCTGATAAATTCCATCATATCTACATTTCTAAAACTTGTTCACTATGACAGTAGCAATGAATGATGCAATTAATAGAGGATCTTATATGAGTGCTCAGGTTTTATTGAATTTATTAAACGAGTTTGGGAAAAGAGATAAAATGCAAGGTTTGCCGAGCATTTTATCTCTTTTTCACAACGAGTTTAATAAATTCAATAATACAAGAGCACGAATGTTAGATTCTATTTATCAAATGACATTAAAATTACTTTCAAATATCATTTCTGCCGTAAAAACGTTATACTTTTGTCATTATGTATGCAAAGTTGTTATGGACGTCATAACGTTTTCCGTAAATCTATAAACCACTAGTGGTTTATCAATTTTATTGCATGGCGTTATTTCACTCCCAGGCGCGACGTCATATGATGAATATCTATATTGCTGTGTATCCATACCTGAATAAGTTGCAAGATATTTCAGTTATATTAAACTGAATGAAATGAAAAAGCGCATGATGTAGAGCTGTCTTTATCCAAGGTATTTAATAAGACAATTATTCTCATTAGAGTTACCATTCTTTACAAAATACCGTATTTAACCATTATTCTTATGATTTTAGCTCACCTAAGCCATTGTGTACATGTTCGCTTCTTAAACCACTGGAACAATTAAATTCAAATTTTATATGGAGAGATAGCAAAATGGATGTTTGATCAAATGGTCGTGGTCACATAACCAAGATTGTCACGCCAATGATTGAAAAAAACATTTAAAATTCTTCTGCTCCAGTAGCAGAAGGTTGATGAGATTTTTGTCACTTACATACTTTTTAGATATCCGTAAACTAATCTGTCCACAACCTATAGTATATAATGTAAATGCCCATGTAAAGTATCCCTTTTCAGTTTCGTCAGGTTCATACTACTATTAAGGTGCCCATAAATGTCTGGATTAGCCCTACTAATTTAGATAACAAATACATACCTGGCCAGACCTGCTGCATCAAGTAAATGTAATAAATTTTGTAAAAGTGACTGTAATTCTAGAAGACTTTATATTAGCATCTTCTTTATATTGAGCAAGTTATTCATTCTGTTTTAAAGTGGCAGAACCCCACGGGTGATAGATGGAATGATGGAGCTAATAGAGGGAGGTGCGACCTATGAAGCTATAGATGAGTTTCAAATACGTGTAAAGAGTGAAAATGTACGTACATGTATTTTACAAACCCTTTGACAAAATGTTCTTAATTAAAATATCTAAATGGTGATGGATGATGTCTGGATTATTTTGCAAATCAAATAGAGGATCTTACATTAGTGTTCATGTTTTATTGAATTTATTATACAAATTAAATAAAATACAATGCTAGCCAATCATTTTTTTTCTCGACGAGATTAATAAATTCAAAATGAAAAAAGCACAAATGTTAGATTCTATTTATCATATGCCCTGAAAACTACTTTGAAATTGCGTTGTTTGATGTGAAAACGCTAAGAGTTTGCCTTTTATACACAGCGTTATTACGGCGTCAATACACAACGTTACCAAATCTGTAAACCACAAGTGGTTTATCTATTTTAATGCATTTTGTTTTTTCACTCCTAGATGCGACGTCATTTGATAAAAAAATGTATAATTGTATGACCTTTATCTAACTCCTAAGTATCAGCCATTATGTACTAACTGCATGCAGCAGTGGGGTAATGTACGTGAAGTTTCATGAATATTTTGTCACATGTACAAGTCACACTGGCATAATAAAGGGGAAACCACATCTCTAAACTGTGATCGACTTTATATAGAGGATCTTACATGAGTGCTCATGTTTTATTGAATTTATTAAACGAGTTGGGGAAAAGAGATAAAATGCTCGGCTCGAGCATTTTATCTCTTTTTCGCAACGAGTTCAATAAATTCAATAATACAGGAGCACGAATGTTAGATTCTATTTATCATATGACATTAAGATTACTTTGAAATCTCATTTTTGGCGTTAAAACGTTATAATTGCGTCATTATGTACGCAACGTTGTTATGGACGTAATAACGTTTCCCGTAAATCGATAAACCACTAGTGGTTTACAGATTTTATTGCATGGCGTTATTTCATTCCCAGACGCGATGTCATATGATAAAACTACGTATACAGACTCACAGAATATCAATTTTATATCATACACATTTAATTAGCATATTGCACAGTGGGATTTAACTATCTTGAAAATACTAAGAATGCAATGATACAAAAACAAGTATATATGAGTTGTGACATGCGATTTCCAACAATATGGTATGTGTGACCAGCAAAGGCTCAGATCAGCCTTCACATACCCACAGTATGTCCAGAGCATTTGTTAGTCGCTCGAATATTCTATAAGTGCTAAGCTACTGACTGAACATCATTTGGAGTTTCTCTGCTTAAAAGGAGGCTGCACAGACTCGTACGAGTCTACACTTGTCAAAATGCTATATTGTTGGAAATCACATGTTACAGCTCAATTATGACAATGAAATGTCAACATCACAGATGACATTCTAAAATGGAGGCACTAAGAAAAAGATACACAATAACGAAGGCGCTACCCATCAGAACAGATATACAACTTAATAGATAAACAAGCAAGCATTAAGTCGTTTCCTACTTACACTCAGATTATCCAGCAAATAATTTGCACTTGCACATATAGCTTTAATATGAATTTACTTGCTTCACTAGTATTAGTAAAATATAACAGTATACATATAGCTAATCCAGTCTTCAGTTTACACTCAAGAAATATATGGCTCATTTATAGGAGAAGGCTAAGGAATTGAACTATGAGGAGGTTTACCTGAGTAAGTCAGACACTGAAACCACAACATTGTCAGCTGTAAAAGCGATGGGTGGAAGCAGTCCATTTACCCTGCCGTTTGTGAATAGAAACAATTTCTCACTAATGGACATTCCAGGAGGTAAATGTTTCTCTTAGCAATATTCAATTCAAGCAAAAGTTTAAATAGGCTTCAATGCGACAAAACCTGTCTTCCAGCTTTCTGACAAAGCCAGACTCAAAACATTCTGCTCTGCTATAGACTTTAACTACTAGCTAGAATATTGAGATTTCGCTTAAAGCCAGTTAAGATTTGATTCCTTTCATGAAGCGAATATAAAAAGGGGTTGATCAGACTGCGCAGATGTGCAGGGTTGTCAGCGTCTTCTCTTTGTTGTTTGTAAACACCGATGACAGGTTTTTCCTGTTGATGCCCAAATACTTTAATTAGTGGTTACTTGCGAATAGGAAACTACAGAATGGAATAAAGCTGACTCGGTTTGAATTAGTTTATTAGAGTGAGCACAAAGTACAACAAGTTTAACTACCCAAAATACCGGTTTGAGAGGGTATCCTGCTTACAACTAGTCAAATGGAATAAGGATTATAGTTGATATTTGTAGTGACAAGTATTTTTTGTCAAACATGACAATTCAAATGTAGTGATTACTATGCGGCATTTGCCTACATAAAATAGTGAGTATGATCAGGAAATACCACAATCACTCACTGCAGATCAGCCCATGGCACCCTTAGAAAGCACATAACATTAACTCTCACAAGAAAACAAAAAGACAATTCATTTAAAGCAGCCAGCTCTCTCTCCTTCGTCAAGATGATTTCAAAACTAGAAAGAACACTAGGTAATGCATAAAATAAGACCTAATCACACAATCATGGAATCAATTTGAAGAAGTAAAGTGTGTGAAACAAATTCAAATAACAACATGTATTTCAAGAAATATGCTGTGTAAACATGTCAGGCCATGTAGCATGGTCAGTGACGTGTCTGGCTGCAGATAAATGTCTGCCTGCAGATCTGGGGTCAAGAGATCGGTCCCCACCGGGTCTATCACTTTCTTGAAAATTGATCATGAAATATTTTCTACAGCCATTCCTCCTCCCTTCCGCTTATTTGTTAGTTACCAGCGAACGCTACAGCCATTCCTCCTCCCTTCTGCTTATTTATTAGTTACCAGCAAACGAAATATGTGCAAGAAGTACTGGTTAACAACTTAGTCAAGCTTGCTCAGGAAAAAAGTGTGGTTAGGAGGACTGACCATCGCAACATGATCATAGCTATTGACTGGGACGTTCAGCATCGAACCAAACCAAAAACCAAGATACAGTTTACACAAATTCAGTACACATGACTTTTATGTGTTTATTTCTTACTCTTGCAGTTGATGCTATCATAGAAATGTTGGAGGCAGCTGAAGACATTGTTGACCATGCCAAACAAACATTTATGATCGGAAAAGGTCTGACAAGGAAAGGTCTTCAACAGCTTGGGCGACAGTTAGCAAATATGACTATTATAGATCTAGCCTCATTATTGGAGCCAAATAATGCTAATCCTACTACAGTTCATGAAATTATAGAAAACCTGATTTCCCTAACAACTGCTCTAGTAAGTTATAACTAAAAATGCAAAGCTACCATATCATAGCCGCTTAGAATGGAGCACATATTAACCTTGAAAACAATATTTATTTGCTGGTACTTCAGACATAGCATTGATATTGGCTTCTATGTGAGAAACCCTGTCTTTGGGGGGAGGGACATGATATCAAAACTAACTACAAGTGAAATTTTACTATTCTTGCTAGTAAATGTTGCTGAGCATTCTAGTTCTGTATAACCTGATCTGAAACCCTGAAGACAGAAGACAAGTTTTCTCGCATCACAACACATGTGTAAGTATCTCAATTGTAAAGATGGCCATGAAATGTATTAAGAAATGAAATGTTATACATATATGTATTTGCATTGTTACATGACGCTCGTCAGAAAGTAAAAGGCATTATGACTATGCTAGCTTATAAGAATCTATCATGAGTATAAGGGTGGGATAGAAAAATCTGTCTGAATTTATCCATTATGCCAAAAGGAGGCTTGTCAAAGCTTTTGCAAATATAGATTGCGAGGGACGGATAGTTCTATCACACCCTCACACAAATGATGGATTCTTTTTCTTGCTCAACATAGAGCTTTCCTGAACACGCCAAGGTGCAATATAACATGATGGCGTCACTGACTAAACAATGACGTCACTTGAATATCATGTGCTTACGTTCCAATACAACCAATGTATAGCTCTCACGTGACAGCATGTACTAGAGGACATAGGTAAGAGGTTCCCAGGTGGAAGTCTTAGATATCCATAGCCTTTATGCAAGAATACTATTTATCCCAGCGTTCATTTACTCAAATCAGTGGGAAGCATTTTTGCTTGACTTCTGGTGAAGCTTATAATTGACTATTTAAATCACTAACAAATATTGAAATACTGTCGTTTGAACAAAGTTAAAAAGGGGGCAAAGATCAGAAATCGATACAATCAGTACACCACATGGAAAAGAGGCAAAAACACAAGAAATCACCACACACAAGAGAGCCAAGAGTTAAGCCCTTTCTCAGCTGGTGACCACAAGGCTGCAATGACCAGACAAGACAGCATGACAGACACAAACCATAAATAACAAAAAGGATCCACAAAAAGCTCTGCATTGGAACAGTCAGTACAAATATTTTAATTGAGTGTTTAAAATAGTTTTATGGTACTAACCTCATCCTTATTTCTGATGTGGATCAAGATGTTTAACTTGATTGAAAGATCCCTAGCTTATTGGTGTATCATCTCCTAGTAAAACAAATCTAGATATAAAAAGGAGATAAATAAAGATATTGACTCAACAGTATATACAACTGAATACCACGGTAAAAGAAATCCTACAGTTAAACCTGGTTGGCCCAACCACAGACACAATATCAGGCCCTAACCCTTTCATCTATAAATAAGTCTTTAAGTCGTAATTGTTATAGAGTCTAAGGGCCCACCCAAGGGATTGCAATTAGAGAGAAAATCCAAGTTGTCATCCATGATTGGGTTGAACAGCAAGCATGTAGTCTGTTGCAATACATCAATATTATAACCGATCTTCTTATTATGAGAAATTGAGAAATTATTTAAATAAACTGCGCTGAAAAACTATTAGAGCCAACAATATTCTTTAATTTATACACTAAGTCGCCATAAAATTCTGGTTGCGAAAGCCACTGGCCCAAGAGAGATTTAAGTCTGATATTGAATAAAGATATTAAATCATTGTTTCAGCGGTAAAATTTAGAAAAAAGTTTTGCAAAGTTTATAATGCCCACCACATCCATGTTCGAGAAGTTTCTGAGTTGCCAGTTTTTTGCAAGTGTTGAAGTCAGAAACATGGCAAGATGCTTTATCAAATAGGATCTAGAGCGTGGAACATCACCATCCCAAAAAGGGACATTGACCATATTAAAACCAAAATCATTGCATTTGTCATTAATTTATGTAGAAACAATATTTTAGAGTTAAACAAATGCAAGTCCAAAAACGAGGCTTCAGTACCATATTATCAAAAAATAGTCTTTTTTTTAAAAAAAAATATCATCCAAATATTTTGATGTAGTGTTAAAAGCGCCAATAATATCAGACTGCTTATCATCAGAAAGAGACATCATGAAGTCTCTTTCATAGCTACCCTATCAGGTAACAGTACTAGAGACGTTCCTGTGTCAAATATCAATAAACAGAGGGTACTTAAGATTTTGGAAAACAATCAACATTTATTTTCTCAAGTAAAGTGAAAAATGTAGAAATTTTATGAGTGGCAAAATTGTGAATGAAATATACATTTGTCACTTCACGAGATCAAATATGTGTTGTGTTTATGACAAAAGAAAGTCTTTTAATTTAGTAAAATTCAAAAGTGTAAGAGAAATAGTCCTTTTTACGTCACACTTGATATGAAATTTGTGTGATGACGTTGCATAACGTGTCTGTCTCCTAAATCTGCTGTCTGTATCCAAATACAAACCAATGGGAAGCGAGCTTGAGATACACATTTTTGTCCAAAATGTCCCTGGTATTCTGACTATATGTGAGTCATGAGCCCTTTTCTTTGTTTCATCATGGTGTGTTTATTTAATTAGAGTGTTTCTCCACGATAATACATTGCATTAGTTAGATGGCCTCCATGCGAGCTGAACATTTCTTGTACTTCAACAACGGCAGAATCTAGGGCGAAGATTTGGTACCAGTAATATGCATTTAAGCCCCCCTGTGGCTTAGGCTGCTGTCCGTTCTAAGGTGGGGGTTCTGTTGTTGTTGACTTTTTTTATTGTAACTCCCATTCTAGGAGTCTGGAACTCCCTTTCTAGGAGTCTGATACACATTTTTGTCCAAAATGTCCCTGGTATTCTGACTATATGTGAGTCATGAGCCCTTTTCTTTGTTTCATCATGGTGTGTTAATTTAATTAGAGTGTTTCTCCACGATGATACATCGCATTAGTTAGATGGCTTCCATGGGAGCTGAACTTTTTTTTCTTGTACTTAAACAACGGCAGAATCTAGGGCGAAGAGTTGGTACCAGTAAAATGCATTTAAGCCCCCCCCGGTGGCTTAGGCTGCTGTCCGTTCTAAGGTGGTGGTTCTGTTGTTGTTGACTTTTTTTTTATTGTAACTCCCATTCTAGGAGTCTGGAACTGTTCTATGTTTTGTTGTAAGTTACTTTATGTCCATTGTAGTATTGCAATCATCTTGATGGGGAAGAAAGAGCTGGTTGCTTTGCTTTATTTGTCTTCCTGGTGTCTCATGATGGTTGAGTGGCTCTTCCTCGCGGTGCCATGGGGTTGTCTGTGGTTTGTGATTGTGGTATTTCCTGATCATACTCACTTACTATTTTTTTATTACGGTAATGAATACTAACGCTTAAGAGATTTTTTCACACTAAGGAAAGTCAAAACAATTTAACATTTTAGAATGGAATTTAAAAAAAAATGGGAAAAAAGCAGGGGCTATCCATAGCAAAGTCCCTACAGTGAGCATAACACTTATGTGTTATTGTTTACTTTATACACTTATTCCACTGCTAAGAATTAATTACATGTATTTTTAACATTATGATTTATGTGTGTATATTTTCAGCTTGCTGAGGCGATAAAGGCTATAAATCCTGGAAGCATTGAAAACGCATTTAGCTCATTTGACGTCATTTTGAAAGGAAAGTTTGAGTTTCCAGAAATAAGAGAAGATTTCTTTAAAAAACAAATACGGCTGCCTGCTTCAGCGCCAATCAACGTGGTTTTTGGTAACTATTTCAACTTAATGACCATACATATATAGGTTCAAATATCTACAAACAAAATGGGACAAATACCAACAATAACATGTACTCATTTAAATACACTTAAAGGTGGTTATCTTTTATACAATCTGTAAGATATTTTTTCAAGCATAATGATGTCTAAATATGACATCTAAATATAACAGACTGCAAACCTTCATATAAAAATGCATCATTTAAACTTAAAGTCCTTATTTTTCAAACAAATCATATGTTGTGTTACTCAAAGAGCAAATCTCAATGGGGCGTTTTTAAGCAACCTAGGAAAGTGTTAAAATCATTGATAACAATATTGTTTACAATTTTTTATTACTGGACCTATAAGCATGGCGTGACCAAGGAACACCATGAGCGAATATCAAAGCCTACCTGTGGTACTAAAAAGAATAGTTAATCAACAAACTAAATCTTAAAATTACTTATCTTCGGTCGGGAGTAAAAACCTCATAACTCTGATTTTTACCAAAATTACTTTATGTCAGCGCAGGAATACCAAACGCATGGCGCACTTTCTGTCAAATTCTTGTAGCTCTAGACCCATTAGAACCCCCTTAAAAAGCAACATTCAAGCTTAAAAGTATCATATCTATGAAATTTACCGTTATTTTGGTGCTTGGAAAGGGCTGACCTCTCGACTGTCGTTTGTGGTGTCTACCTATGAGTTTGTCACTTTCACGTTGGTATACTGGGTCAGGTGTGGTACTTGATTGTATCGATTCCTGATCGTTGCATCCTTACTTACTTTGTCTACCGAGATATGATGTTTTGCCATGAAAAAGATGCTCAAAATGTCATAAATGGATGGTTTACCACGATAACATTCTCAAAATGACGTAACTCACATGAAACTCTTCAAAATGACTGTAATATCTTTATTAGAAGTTCAAAAAAACACCATAACCAGTGAATTTAGTTGTTACTAAATATAAACCTGTCTGACTTTCAGCAAAATAGGACACTCCTAGCAAAAGTTATTCAGTTTTGTTGTCTCTCCTGAAAATATGAAAATCAAAAATACGAGTTTTTTACTCCAGACCGACGCTATACTATTTACTATACTATGCACAATAAGTTAAGCAATTGTTTTGTATGGACGAACCCATCCACATCAGATGTCAAGATTCATTTGCTGTCATGAAGATACAAGTGCCGATCATCTGACAAAAATTTCCATTTAATAAAATGCGGAACTACCAAACGCAGTGTCAGTGCTTAAGTGACGTTAAATTTTAAGACTAGCAGGTAACGTGGATATTTCTGCTCATTGGGGGAAGCCAAAAACATTTTCAAGAGATTGTTTGGCTACTGAAAACCAAAAAAGCATATAAAATGCTGCAATTTTCTGACTTTTCTCAGAGACATAAAGGACCGATTTTTCACAATTTTACCTTTTTATTAATGCTTTTACGTTATTGCTTTTAAATGGTGTTTTTAGTCGGTTTTTCTTGAACCGCATTGACAAGTAAAATTGTATGATGTCTTCTAACACATTCAGACAAATAATGTTGAATGAAACATCTTCATAGCTACAGAGCATGAGCCGAAAGATAAAATCTAACGTCGCCTTTATCTCGAAAATGCGTCACACCATTTTCCAGTAACTTAACGTTTTAATCAACCATAAGATGGGATGAGAAAAAGGAACTAGAACACAGCAAAAAAATAAGGACACAATTCAAACGCAAAGCTAAAACGAATACAATTCATTATGTATATTTTACAAAACCAGGACAAAATACAAAATCGCACTTACACTGGTAGCTACAACAAACAATAAACCAACAACCAAATCACAGCTTCCAAAAGTAATAAGGGGCCTTAAAGATAATTGAGCCTCAGCAAGAGATTTCCAACAATTAGACATTTTGACAAGTGTAGACTCGGACGAGCCTCTGCAGAATCTTGTTAGGCTTAGAAATTCCAAATGGTGTTCAGTCAGTAGCATAACAATCATAGAATACTCAAGCAACTAGCAAAGGCTCTGATCAGACTGCGCGTCTGCGAAGGCTGATCTAAGGCTTTGCTGGTCGCACATACAACATTGTTGGAAATCTTATGCACTGGCTCATATCTCAGTCGCTAATTCTTGGCGTCTGTTTTGGTTTAAAAACGTGGCTCCAATAGGGGATGCTTAACTCTATCATTACAAAGTAACAGGCATACCAGAGGACCTGTGACAGTCTCATATTTAGTCTGCCCAAATTGTGAGAGCATGTGGCTAGGATTGTGCTCTTAAATTAACCCCTTCACTGCCGTATATAAATGCATGCTATACGCCAGGGGGAATATACGGCTATTTTGATGTTATTATGGTGTTACATTTAATTTCATACAAAATCATAACCACTGTAGAGATTTACACCAATTTTTCCTGCTTGTTTGAGACATTTGGTACAATGTCTGAAATAATGTTTTCTAGTGATAGCATGTCAAAAAAAAATTCAACAGCTGAAATACATGAATGTCTACTTTCGTTTACAGCATTGTTGAAATGGTTTGGAAACAATGGTTTCAAAAATGTGAGAATGACTTTTTACCATTGCTAATTACAATTAATATCAATTGTTGTCCATGTATAAGCCATTTTAGACTTCAAAGTAACCTCTACTTCAAAAAACAACAACAGACTAATGCCATGAATGCCTGTCATCTTTGAAAAAAAGGAGTTATTCATCAAAAGGGCCATTTTCACTGTGAAAAGCAAGCTTTCGGCTGTGGAGTTATGATATAAATCTTGGAAAAGTTAGCTCTATGATGATAGAGTTAACTTTTCCAAGATGTATATCATAAAGGATAATTGAGTTCTGTCCTTTGAATATTATCATGCTAACAACACGCATATAAACAACACCGTTTTTACCCTGAGCAACACTTGGGGTACTGGCATATAGGAAGGGGTATATACCCTTAGCGTTGCTCGGGGTAAGGCAGTGAAAGGGTTAAAACCTTGCATAAATTGCATCTATCAAAATAGTTGACATACATGAATGTCTACTTTCGTTTACAACATTGTTGAAATGGTTTGGAAACAATGGTTTCAAAAATGTGAGAATGACTTTTTACCATTGCTAAATACTATTTATATCAATTGTTATCCATGTATAAGCCATTTTAGACTTCAAAGTAACCTCTACTTCAAAAAACAACAACAGACTAATGCCATGAGTGCCTGTCATCTTTGAAAAAAAGGAGTTATTCATCAAAAGGGCCATTTTCCCTGTGAAAAGCAAGCTTTCGGCTGTGGAGTTATGATATAAATCTTGGAAAAGTTAGCTCTATGATGATAGAGTTAACTTTTCCAAGATGTATATCATAAAGGATAATTGAGTTCTGTCCTTTGAATATTATCATGCTAACAACACGCATATAAACAACACCGTTTTTACCCTGAGCAACACTTGGGGTACTGGCATATAGGAAGGGGTATATACCCTTAGCGTTGCTCGGGGTAAGGCAGTGAAAGGGTTAAAACCTTGCATAAATTGCATCTATCAAAATAGTTGACATACATGAATGTCTACTTTCGTTTACAACATTGTTGAAATGGTTTGGAAACAATGGTTTCAAAAATGTGAGAATGACTTTTTACCATTGCTAATTACAATTTATATCAATTGTTATCCATGTATAAGCCATTTTAGACTTCAAAGTAACCTCTACTTCAAAAAACAACAACAGACTAATGCCATGAGTGCCTGTCATCTTTGAAAAAAAGGAGTTATTCATCAAAAGGGCCATTTTCCCTGTGAAAAGCAAGCTTTCGGCTGTGGAGTTATGATATAAATCTTGGAAAAGTTAGCTCTATAATGATAGAGTTAACTTTTCCAAGATTTATATCATAAAGGATAATTGAGTTCTGTCCTTTGAATATTATCATGCTAACAACACGCATATAAACAACACCGTTTTTACCCTGAGCAACACTTGGGGTACTGGCATATAGGAAGCGGTATATACCCTGAGCGTTGCTCGGGGTAAGGCAGTGAAGGGGTTAAAACCTTGCATAAATTGCATCTATCAAAATAAAAGATATTTGAAAAATATTGAATAATAATGCCAGGACCTTAGGGTTTAGTGGATGGGGTATTTTTGTGGCCAAATTATTTTCCCAGAAAGCCATAGTTGCATTAAGTATTCTTCTAAATACATAGAAATATAATGTTTGCAGTTTTAAACTTGAAAGGAAAGTGGTGCGTTTGCATAGAATTCACATCTAGGCTATTCCATTGTGTTTTCTTTTTATAATGAATATGCTGTCTATGACTTTCAACTATTACCTGTAAACTATTTACACACAGAATATACCTGTTCTGTTGCAAGCTTAATCAGTCCAACCTGTTCACTGTTGTGTATCATAACTACATACTGTATACATGCCATTGTAAATTGATATTAAGCTACAAGTTTGTACAAATTAGCAACTAATTAATATATGTGCTTTTATAAAAAAAAAGGTTTTGAGCATTTTGGCAGCCTCCTCCCTGTGACCAAGCATGTCATATTTATATGATATGTGTGATATAAAACTACAACTGTATGCAAAATGATAAGTTTGAGCAGTGGTGGGGGGGTTAGTACTTAAAAAAAACTTTTTTCTATTTTCTTTATGTAAAATGGCAAACACTGAGTTTTCAACCCATATTTTTAATCGGTACTTGTCCAATGAGCAAAGCCCTTTTGGGAACAATTCAAGGGCTGAATCTACTATCTTTTGCATGGAAAGAATATCATATTCATTGAAACTTTTATCTGGCCATTTTATGGGCAATCCGTGATTAAGACTGTCCTAGGTCCTTCAACAATTTTGATGAAACAAAGAAATTAGTTCACTTTTCACAGTCAGTCAGAGATAACGAAAAAACACTCAATAAGCTTCAAGCTCCCTTTCAAATCCTTTACATTGTTATATGTAATTCTTTTACCACCTGCATTATTCATAGCAATAAAATAAAGTTTAAACTAAAGAAAAAATCCATGTTGATCAATGTTAGGCCCAGCCAAAGACTAGCATATTAATAAAGGGTAATGTTAGACCCGAGTTAATATTGATTAATCAAAAAAGAAATTATACATGTAGCTTTGAACTATTAAATGGTGTATAACTTTGCAAGTAGACTGTTGTATAATATCCATGTTATAGGTTACTTTTTATAACATGTTGTTATCTTTTTAATTGGCAAGAAAATGTTAATTTTACATAAATATATTAAAATTGTAATACATATCACCATGAAATATTTGTTCTTATCAGGTTAAAGTAGAGTATCATAACAGCATTATATGTAATAATTAATTCTGTTTCTCTACGTAGAATTTTGAAAATGTTTTATTTTCTTCTAAGTATGTGTACTAGTTTATTAATTAGTACTCCTTCTTTTGTTGTCATTACCAGCATGCTATTTGTGATTTAAGTTTATTTCCTAATCGTTTTGTAAACATATTGGATGAGCTATGAGAAATTAATATTCAGTTGTCCATCACAATGCAATAGAGGTGCTCATCATAAAATAATGAGTTTGTTTGGAAAAGTATTTTACATGTATTATGTTTGTCAGAGCTCAATTGATATATAAATATCATTTTATATGACCAAAAATGTTTCGTTAGGACATGTTTTAATTGTAATTCTCATAGGGAGCGCAGTGGCTTAGTGGTAGAGTGCTTGACTCGAGACCAAAGGGCCGCGGGTTCGAGCCTGACCAGCGTCACTGCGTTGTGGTCCTTGAGCAAGACACATGTATCCTAGCTTAGTACTGGTTCAACCCAGGAAGACCCGTCCTGCATAACTGAAAGATTGTTGAGTGGACGTTAAGAATCAAATCAAACAAACAAAAACAAAAAATTGTAATTCTCTTAATTCCCATTGTGACATTTGAGAGCTATGATAATATGTGTGCCATTTGTAGGCATTTCTTTTAGTAATTCATGTGGATATGACTACACAAAAATTGACATGTTCATGTAATACTGCACAGTGTATATATTTTGTACATATATGCAATAAGTCAAGCATTTGCTTTTTTATTTATTTTTAGAATTTGGTGTAGGATGCACATTTGGACTTGACATTGAAGTAGGATTAAAGCTGATCACTATGGGGGCAACTGCCACTGTTACTCCAAAAGGTGGTTTACTTGCTTTTGGTAGTGTGGGTTTGTGTTTAGGCACATTGTGTATCAAACTTGAATTAACTGGACAAATACTCAATGTACAGTTTCCAACAACAGCAGAGATATACTTCTCTAAATTTCCCCTGGATGTTGGGTAGGTTAATTTTAGAAATATTTTCATAATTAATGTAAGTCTACCATTTTAGTTAAGAACAGGTTTTTGCTTAGTCAAATTCTCAGTTTGTGCAATGAATTGCGCTTCTAATGTCTTACAAACTTTATTTTGTCAACCAATGATGCTTTCTGACCACAGCATAAAGCTGGTAACTGTGAATTTAATTTGATGTCCTTTGCTTGAATCTTTTCTAATAATGCAATATAACTCCTTAATATCTATATGAATTAAATTTAAAGTTATTTTAGAAAAATAATACACTTAATGGCTGAGTGTTTCTTTTCTTTTAATTAAATTTTATTAAAGTTTAATCAGCATTTTGATATGCAAATGGGGTGTCCCATTATACAATATCAAGCGTCAAAATATTTCCTACAAGAAGTGTTCAAGTTTGTTTGAATAAATCTGAAATTCTGGTGATATATTTCTTTCTTATTATGTTTTGTAATATTTAATAATATGCTTGTTTGTTATCCATGAGTATGTGTTAACCATGAAAAAGATTTCTAACATTATCAGCTGGTTGAAAAAACTCTTCAAAGACATGTGTTCAAAGTCAAAGCATTTTGAATGCTTTCTAAAACTAAACGTTTTTAGTATTTCTTGAATGTTATCTCTTGAATCAAAATATCGTCTTGTGTTTGTTATGCCTTTGTGTGCGTCTGTTTATATGTACTTTGTGGTCACCTGCTGGGAAAGGGCTGACCTCTTGGTTCTTGTTTGTGGTGTATAAATATAAGTTTGTAACTTTCCCATTGGTATCTTGGATCTGGCATGATACATGATTGTATTGATCCCTGATATTTGCACCCTTACTTACTTTGTAACTGCTTTGGATATAGCCAACAACCGATCTTAATATTTACTAGTACTCGTCAGGATGACATCACAGTTTAATTTGTAGCATAAAGCGCCCTGGCTCAATCTGGTAGACAGATTGTGACCAATAATCATGCTCATTTTACAGAAATATTTTAAGACTGGATTATATTTAGCAACGAAGGAAAGGCTACACTTTCAATGTTTATATAGATACGCTTTTTACATTGAATTAGTGTTGATACATGCACAGTATATGTCACTTAAGATAACTAATTACCTATCTAACCAATGCTAGCTCATATGCATAAGGAGAGGCAAATAGAAGCCACGTATCAGGGTCACACGAATGGATCACCCACCATTGAGTAAGCTAAATACTCTCAGAACCAGCAAATGAATTTACCACAATGTACCCAAACAGAGATTTATAACAGGCAAGCATTTGTATTATCAGAGCCATATTAAGGGGTAAGAGAGACAGACCATATATTTGAATGTTTGTTTGGTTTGATGTTTTATATCTCAGTCAACAGCTATGGTTATGTTGAGACAGCTAGTTCACCTAATCCTGTGCAAGTTTGACTAAGCCATTGACCAGTACACTGTGAAATTCTTCCGCTTGTAACTAACAACAACACTTCTTGAATCAGTTGGAGGAGGAGAATGACTGAAGAACTTATTTCATGATCAATCTCCAAGAAAGTATTGATGGGACCTGGATTTAACTCATGATCCCTAGATCTGCAGTCAGACTCACTACCAACTGAGCTACATGCCCGATGAAACCAAAGATAGAAAGGAGAAACAGGGACTATTTCTATCATTTTCCTTTATATGTCCTCACTTGAGGCGCTATTATGTAAAATCTTCCTTAAATGAAAAACTATGATGCATGCGTAACGTAGGAAATTACTAAGCAGGCTTGTAAAACAGATACACACACATGTATAATTTTAGGTCAAACCAGTTATCAACCTTCATAGCCCATTTGAAACAAGCTGAATAATCTTTATAATCTCAAAAAGTGTAGTTTAGGTTGAACCAACACTCAACCTTCATAATCATTTCGAGGCAAGTTGAACAGTTTTATGATCTTCTATTTATGACCATCTTGACATAGAGTTCACAGAAATTTCCTTAACTAGAAGTTAAAGAGAGTGCAAAGATCAGGAATCAAGATTTAATTCAGATCTGAATCAAAGGCACATAGATATTTGGTTTGCATGAAAGACCCCTAACTTATCAATGCATCATCTCATAAAACATATAAATCAAGATACAACAAGGAGATAAAGCAAAGATGAGGACTCAACAGTAAATAAAACCGAACACCGGAGCAAAATAAATTCAACAGTCATTTTTCAGTTCTTTCTTTGTGCCAGATTAGATAGTTATTGTAAAAAGTGGGTGTGGTAACAATATTTAGATTTGATTTTCATAAGGGAGACTTCTGATCTTTCCTGATTCCTGATCTTTGCACCCATACTTACTTTTCTCCTTTTAGTTTATCTTCTCAAAACTATTTCTACCCATACACATACCATCAAAGCATTATTAAGAAAACTTTTAGTCTGTTGGAAATAAATGTATTCCTTAGCGGTTAAAAGTTACAAAATTGAAATTGTGAATAAGAGGGGGTAGAGTTAGTAGTCAAGAAATATTTCTTTTTCTAGTGGGTGAAAATTGCTCAAATTTCAAACTGGTTTTGCTCACGTAATGATGTTTATGACATAAAAAGTATGGAGAAGTTGTTTTTTTTGAATTGCCTAACATATTTGAATATTTATCCAACGTAAAAATGTCAATGCTTTTGGCTATTCTTATTAATGAAAAGGATGGTCAGTCAATATAACAATCATGGCTAGATTCACATCAATTAACCAATCCAGTTTTTCAAGTAAACTTAAAGTGTTCTTATGTAATAATTTATGATATGCATTAATAACCAGCTACCAGATCATAGACCTGTTTACCTCCTACTTCGGCTCTCAAAATTTTGGAAGAGAAAGGAAGTATTATGTATGTATTTGAAGAGCCATAGCTCAAATACTAAACGGTGACATCAACTTTTTGTTGTTTTATATTGTTATTACTAAAATTAAACAGCAAACTACAGAAAATGAAGAAAATATTTTTTGGAGAGAGAGAGACAAATTGCCCAGGTATCAGTAGTGACCATAATCATCTAAATGTTAACATTTATTTTGCTGAAAACTTTGAATAATCTGGAAAAACGGATCCTTCAGAAATAGAGATAACCTTCAATATAAGAGAACAATTGAACTCTTAACATTATATTCAATAAGATGATGTAAAGATAATACAAACGATATAAAAAGCGTATATATTTTGATAATATCTTGACTTCTTTCAATTAATGTTGTTATTTATGAGATGATTCCAGTGTTATCACATAAAGTATGTTTTAATCGCTCTCACAAATGATAAGTTATATTATCTTTAATTGTAAAGATACCAGATATAGAATTCATAACTCTTTAAGACCTATTACCTTATCTTTCTTTCACCAGGTTGAAGATGGATTTGAGGCTCATCCCCCTCAAACTTATTCTCACAGGAAAGATAACATTGAAGTTAAAACTTCCACTGATTGGTACTTTGTCCATAACTATATGGAAGAAAACAATTTGGACATATACAACACCAGCTATTGTCAAGCGCATATTTCATCTTACTACAAAAGAAAAGGATCCAGATCCTCCATTGTTTCAGCCAGTAATTGATGATGGTAAACAGGTACATTTGATAGCATATCCCTACCTTTCATTTACCTTAATGATCATTGAAGAGCGTGCATTTATGTTACATTCATACCTGTGTTTTTTGATAATATTAATAAATATTGATAATATTAAAGGTGTACACTCTAGTGAAACACATGAGATAGACAGTCTGTACATTTAACGGAGTTCAACAACAAAACAAACTTGTACTTATAAGAAACGTATTTTTAAACATGTTGTCAATCAAATATTGGTAAATTTCATCTGGATTTAGACCGCATAATTGTAAGGAAAAAATTTTAAAAACCTGTATAAATGTTACCAGCAAGAAGGCAATTTAAATGTGTATAGTAAAATGTAGATAAATCACAATTTCCATGAGAAAATACTGTCAGCAAATTGAAACTTTTAAACATTATTTTCATATTTACCTAAAAGGACAAAGCTCTATATTGGCACCAACATTTAATTTGGTTACTCACGTCTTAATAACTAATATATAGAGTTTATTAAGGGTTCTATTTGAAATATGGGATTTAAAAACCGAGGGAGGTGGTAAATCCGATACAGAAACCAGAAACATGTCTAATTCTAACACGAGAAGTAATACATCAGCTAGCTGTTCCCTGGAAGTCCGCCATTTTTGAAATTTTCTTCATCAAGTTCACCTCAGAATTTCAAACGTCTGTAACTTTTCTATTAGTGAACGAAAACATAAAGTGTGGGTTGTCATTTTCTTAGTAAGGTCGTAACGAACATTTTGGTACTAAATTCATTGTGATTTTCTAGAATTTTTTGTTTTTGTTCCTCGATCCTGCAGTTTCAGTGTTGGAAGACAGAAACGTTATGCAACGTCATCGCATGTGCAAATGACGTCATTTGTTAATGTTTGTGACGTCAAAATGCAGAGAAGCGTTATGCTTGTTTAAAAATTGTAAATAATAAAACGAAATTTAAAATGACATGCGTTTCATCTCATTGGTGCCTTGGGTCACCTGTGGACAGAAAAAAGGAGTTCCGGCTTAAGTGATTTATTTCCCTATAGGAAATGAATCTTTCTAGGCAAAAACGAAATTTACCGATTTTATTTGTTTGATAAATCATGGTATTTTCCCACCAAACATGTAATATATTTGTTTTTATGTGTGAAGTAATGTCATGCCATTGTTTATCACAAACAATTTGTTGATTTGGGGATAAGATTGCAATCCGAGACCTGTGTGTTCTCAATATATTCAAGAGTTAATCTTAATTTGCCTTTACTGCAAAACAGCTATATACTTATCAAAATATATTCGAGCTTGCAATTCAGAAACTTGATATATTGCTTCTTTCAAATTATATCTGTGTATTTCCTATTATTATTCTAAACTGCTTATATTTTCAAAATCACACAATATATCTCTGAATATTTTGTTTGTTTGATTTTATTCTTCACGCCCCATCAACAATATAGTTATAAGTAGACAGGTCTTCCTGGGTTGAACCATTACTAAGATATAATTAATTTGTCTTATGCATAGTTGATATTCTTAAAGAGCAAAGAGGTTATAAGTGTAATATAATAAAATAGCTATGATATGTTCTACGTCCTAATGGATTTGCCACATAGTGCCATGAAAAAATTGTCAAAGTATGTCCACATGGTATCTTAATTTGAGACAAAAGAAAAGAGTGGTTTCCTAATACATTTTCGTGAAAGGCTGTTATGTTTGATATTCTGGTACCATTGTCTTATGTTATATATGCAAAGATCAATTTACATGCAATTTGGAGTTAGCGCAAAGGATGCATTTAATAGTATATAAGTGCCACATCAAATTCTAAACATGAGTTGTTCAGGTTGTTTCTTTTAGCACAAATAATAATCGTTCTTTGGGTCTTCATAAACTGATATATCGCATGCACATAGGAGTATTCATTGAATTTGTTTGGCAAGATTATTAATGGGCATGTTATGTTGTTGACCAACTTGTTATCTGCAAGTGCAGAAACATATGAAATTGATGTTTTCATATATCTCATAAGTGTATTAAATATATGTTCGAATTGATTAAAGTGACTATTCTCTGTTAATATAATTACCAACAATCATTTATTCATTTATGGACATTTTCTCAATCATGAAAATTTGCTGTTGTTTATTTTGTTTTGTTCTCAGCAAAATCTAGCAGCTATTTCTGATATACTCAATAATACATCAGTGACTTTTTGGGCTTCAATAAAATTTAATAATTAAACAGCAAAAATACAAAATTCAAAACAATGAAATACACATGAAAACCATATCTAGATTTTATTAAATATTTTGTTTTGTTGTTGACACAATGGAGGTTTCAATAAGATTACAAACATTTGTATCTTACAGACAAATACGTTATCTTAAAGAAATGCATAAATACTCAAATATATATTGAATGCTTTTGGTTTGAAAGTTAAAAAGCCACAGTGGGGCGAACTGTAATAGTTTAGTACCAAAAGGTTTATTCTTAACTTATATACTTTAAGATCGTTAATTTTGATTATTGTTTTAACAGCTCGTTCATGAGATTTTGCATAACTAATTTCATATGCATAAAACATTTTAGCATGCATGGGCATCCACTTAGTAGAGTTAAAAACCTAAACATATATATGCATCTTTGTATGATATTATGTTATCTGTTAATTTTGTGGCGAGACTGCGCAGATGCGCAGCTGGCCTTAATCCTTAAGAGCAATTCTCTGTAAAAATGGAGCGAGTTATATAGGAACCATTTCACGCTCCGACTCGGATTTTGATGAAACTTGCTGACAGTGTTAGTGGTCATGTAAAAACAAGAAATCAAGTGTTAGTTCATTCAATTCAACCTCCGTTGCCATGGCAACAGCATCCAAAGATTTGGGCTAAAAAACAAGCAAAAATGACATGAAAAATGACATTTTTACCATTAAACAACTCTAAAAATGGCTTTTACCAATCACAAACATGGAATTATTTTGAGCAAACAGACTTAATATAACCGATTTAGCTAATGGTACCAGCCTTTCGAAAAAGCTTAGATATACTTATCTTTCACTGAAAGTGGGTGGGGTAAGTAGGACCGGAAAATTACACTTTTGGGGCATTTTTGCACAAACACGACAACTTTGCGCGGCTACTTTCACATACATTCATGTTAATATATAATAGGCCAGGGTATGAAATTTTATAATATGGAAGAAAATGTTTGGGAAGTTACCGTCTTCTTGTCGTTACCATGGTAACAAATGTTTCCCTGTAGAAATACTAAAAAAGATCAATATTGCATAAACAATTCATTTATTGCTATATTGCAGTGATATAGTCTATTATAAATAAATTATTTTCATTACTCATACATCCCTCTTATATATGACATTAAAGTCTGCTGCAGATAAGCTATTTTTAGACTTTTAGGGGCATCATAAGGGGTAAAAATTATGATTTTCAAAATCAAAACCAACACATTTGGCTAATTTGCCCTTCCAGTACCCTCAAAATTGCTATTATTTATCACCAATGTGCGATATATTTGAAAATCTAGACTTAAATTAAAGAAATAAGATTAATGCATTATAACTAAATAATCTTAATATACTTATTTATAAGGAAAAGTGGGTGGGGTAAGTAGGACCTGAAAAACATGCCTTTTAGGCATTTTAAACACAGCCAACAACATAAATCATGCAATTAAACTTCTATGCATGTTAATTCATATTAGAGCAGAATATTTATTTTTTGTTTTATGAAAAACATGTTTTAGAAGTAATCAGCTTCTGTTCGTAACCATGGCAACAAAAGCTTTACTGTAGGATAACTGAAAAATGACTTTATTGCACAATGATATTAATTTATTGTTATAAGAAATGATAGTGTCTATTATAAATCTCTTTATATATTTATTTAATCACATTTCATACAAATAACAATAAAATAGCCAATAGGAAAGCTGCCTTTGAATTTTTAATGTAATTTGAGTGTTACAAATTCTGACTTAGACCAGTTAAAATCCAAACCCAAAAGTTAGGCAAACTTGCCTTCTCACTTGTATTGAAATCGTCATCACAATTAATATGGTTTGTGTCAGAAAATGCAAATTTTCATTTCAATAGATGGAAATAATTTTATACAGTAGCCTTATTTAATTGCTACAATATACTTATCTTGCATGAGAAGTGGGTTGGGTAAGTAGGACCCTCGAATTCTCTTTAATCATGCAGCAATCTCCCATAGAAGGGTTTCACATATGGTCCCTCGGATTTTGTAAAAAAAATAATGACAATTTATGTATTTTGGTAATATCAACCACATTCATGTTTGCTCAGCTGTTAGTTTTCGGTTGTCATAGCAACAGCTTTCAAATATTTGGCATAAAATCAATCTAAATTCCTTTAAATTTAGATATACGTTCTACCAGGTCCAGAGATAAAGAAAAACTAAAATTTGTTTGTGTATTACAACCCCTCTATTTTAATAACTACCCAATTACCAATAAAATTGATTTCATTGCTTTAAAACAGAAAAATATGGATATTATGTGAGTTTATTGGACAATGTGATATATTTGTTGCCATGGCAACGTTAGTTTTTGTGACATGTTGTTGTTTCTTCATAAATGTGTTTTCCAATATGTCATTTATATATATGAAACGAACAAGCAAATATATCTTTTATTACAGTTTCTCAGATTTATGCTATGAAACTGATATAATACTAAAATATCTGTAAGTAAAACACATACTCTATTTCTGTTGCCATAGCAAACATATAATGGGTTTCAAACTTGTAGTTGTTGTTGTTGTTGACTTAAATTTGGATATTCAAAACAGGGCAATTTTGGTTATTTGTGAACATAGCTCTTTCATCACGGAACTTGCGTACATTTGTACCTGTAATTGTTTTAGCTGATTTGTAATGCATATGGAGCTATCAGCTACTCTTAACACTGAGTCTATGGTAAAACAAAAATTAAAAATCCCTCGTGCACTGTGTGACTTATTTATATACATTTATGCATGCAGAACCTTATAGATCTACTTTTCTCATTATTGTGCATATTATCGAACACGTTGGCGTTTAAATGGTAACTGACAGTTGGTTCCGCATGCAGCTAATACCATAAATACCTTTTCTGCAAACCTTTTTCATTCTAAAACGTATCATCATACTTATAAAAGTACTAGAAAGACCGAAAATTAAGGGAAAGTCTTAAGATTCCAGTCTGAAAATGAAATAAAAAAAAATATACATATTATATTGTCAAACTTGTCTCAGTATTGTTTTGTTTACAGAGAAACTGGAACAAGTAACTGAGCAACTGTTTTTCATCAGTCGATGCAACCTCAAAATTGGAATTTAATTTCTTAATGCATGCTGTTGTCGATCAGATGAGATTAGTAATTCACCATGGTTGCACACTGTCTTGAATAAATAGGTGGCAATCTGCTCTCTCATATCATGCAATAGTTGAGGAAGATATAATAACTTTGACAATGACCAGCTAGCAAAACATTAAAAATCCCTATTAAGTATTTGAGACGAGCCAATTTTTAGTTTGAAACAGCTTTTTAGTCTCTTATAACCCTACAAACACAAATATAATAATGCATAATTGTAGTTATTGGTTGAGTTAATCTAAATCGAACTACATTGTATTCAGAATTACACGAAAATTCACCAGTGTTATTGGTTTTATAGTGAAAATACTACTTCTGAGACAACCCTTTTTAGGGGCTCAAAATGAACTGTTGTGATCCTAGGATGTCCGTCGTCAGTCAACATTTGCTTTAAATTACATCTCCTAAACCTCTGGTTGGAGAGTCGCCAAGCTACACCTGGATAATATTTTGTGGTCTCCTTTTCAAGGTCACTACTGACACCCGCGCAATTTTTTATTCCGAAAAATAAATTTTCTTTATTTTCTGTTATTTGCTGTTTCATTTTATTAATAATTATAAAAGATAATAAAAACCAATGACACCGTTTAGTATTTGAGATATGGCTATTCAAAGACATGCATAATGCACCCTTTATCCAAAAATGTTCAGAGCCGAAGTAGGAGATAAACAGGTCTATGATATGGTAGCTGATAATTATGGCATATTGTGACTTATTGCTTCATAACAACTTAAGTTTACTTGAAATACTAGGATGGTTAATTGATGTGAATCTAGTCATTGTATATTTAAACACCAACTTTTTCTTTAAAGAGAATAGTCAAAATTATTGCAATTTTTACGTTTGACAACTAAATATTCAAATATTTTAGGTCACTCCAAAAATAGATTTTTGTGAAATTTGTATATCATAACATCATAACGTGAGGTGAATCAGTGTGAAATTTGAGCAATTTTCATCTTCTCAAAAGAGATATTTCTTGATTACTACCCCTACCCCCTGTAATGCACAGTTTCAATTTTGTAACTTTTTAATTGTATAACAAGGAATAAACTTACTTTCAACAGACCAAAAATTTTTAACAATGCTTCGATGCTATCTGTATGTGTAGAAACTAGTTTTGAGAAGATTGACCAATAAAAGAAAGTAAATCTTAAGAAATAAATATATATTGTTACCCCACCCACTTTTTTCCATGATTATCAACTCTGTCACAATGAAAGGGATGGAAATAAATGGCTCAAATAGTTGCAAACATACAATTCTGTTGTTGATATATAAAGATAATTGCAGTAGTCATAAAAATATATAAAAATATTATGGGTTATTCAATATTTGTTCAATATTTTGGGGTCATTGATGCATTTATAAGGCATATTATAATGTATTTTTCACCTCAAAATGCAAAAGCAAGAGCATTAACTCATGTTTATGCAAAATTTATATTATTTAAGTTAACAAATGTAGAGATCTACCAAACCAAATATATTGTGTATGCTTTTACTGAAATCTGATCCCTAGTAAGCAAGTTATATGAGAAAATTTGATTTTCGACCCATTTTCTATGTAAATTTTAGCATTATAGGGCAATAACTCATATTTGAAAAAAAAACAGAAATGTGGCAGAAACAACTTTGACCTACAGTTTGATATAGTAATGGTTCATAACAGCTTTCACCCAATTTAGCTAGTTATTGAACTTTTACTCACTATGCTGTAGTTTTCCCATAATCTTTCATGATTATGAAAACCTCACTAATACAGTATATGATTACAGATATTGGTTAAGTCAATCTTACTGGTACACAAAATGCATCAAAGGTACTGATTTCATTGTGAAAAAACTACTTTTGAGATAACCTCCTTATATACATACATGTACTATAGGGACTTTTAATTTTATATTTTAACAGAAAATGAGAAGTTTCATAAAAAAAATCTTAAATTCATTCATTTATCTAGGGTTTATATGTCTAAAATCTCCTGATTTTTTGTCAATAATTTCGTCTTTTCCATTGACCTAAATGCTAAAAATATGCTTTTCTTATGGTACATTTGAGACATCCACTAATTTCCCTTATCGTGGGTTTAACATTTGTTTGGACGTAATTGGTCAAAAGGCTAAGTTCTTCCTTACTTTACTTGATAAATGTAGCAGAAGGAGTCAGGTTTTTACAATGAAATTGAGTCAAGTGTCCTTAAACATGTGTTATAATAAAATATACCTCATTTACCCCCTTTTGAGCCATTTCCCGAACCCTAGATTGAATCAACCCCACATTTCTATTTTCTAAATTGCTAGCTATTAGTACAATACCCCAAACATATTTTGATGACATTTGTATGCTACACATATACATGTAGAAGCTAGGCATTTTTGATTAAAAATTAGCATTTTACATATATAAACCTCTAAAGGGGCTATTATCAAGTACATTTAGGGCCTCTCACCACTGATTTGTCAACAAAGTAGCATGTGAGTATCATTTTAACATTTTACTTTTTATTGTGTCAGATGTGTTTTTTTTTTGTTTTTAATACAAAAAAAGACCTCCATACTGTTGTTGTCCATTTTGGCTTTTTGAAATGGATGCATCATAGTTGCCATGATGGTTACTTCCTAAAAATATGTTTTTATACTGTATTATAAACGATATTTAGCTTGGTCTTACTAAAGTTTATAAACCTTTCCAAGTAACCCCGACTTGCAACAATATGCTTTCAAAAATGTCGAAAACTGCCATATTTTAGTACATTGTTACCCCACCCACTTTTTGCAACATTGCTATATGACACAATTACCAAAATTATTAACCATACCATCCTTGTATTCACATTGAGCAATACTGCCTAGTACAAATTAACCTAAGGTCAAAAATTTTCATTCTAAAAGTTGCATTTGCGCAAAGTATGTCTATTTTTACTGATTTTCCGCCATATTTTAGTACATTGTTACCCCACCCACTTTTTGCAACATTGCTATATAACAGAATTACCAAAATTATTAACCATACCATCCTTGTATTCACATTGACCAATACTGTCTTGTACAAGTTAACCTAAGGTCAAAATTTTTTATTCTAAAAGTTGCATTTGCGCAATGTATGTCTATTTTTACTGATTTTCGGACACTATTTGGTAAAAAAAATGACATCTCATTTACTCCCTTTTGAGCCCATTTTCGACCCCTCAATTGAGACAACGCCCTATATTTATTTTTCATATACACTAGCTATTAGATCAATGACTTGAAAATATTTGAATGTAATTTCTATGCTACTTATATATGAGTTTGGCATTTTTTACAAAATAGTGTAGTTGTTTTTTTGCCTACAGAGACCTCTAAAAGGGCTATTATCAGGTCCCTTTTAGGGCGGGCCTTGCACCACTAAATTGTCAAAAAGCAAATTATAATATTATTTCAACATATTATTGTTGATTATGTCAGATGTCTTCATGTTCTGCAATACAAAAACGCCTTATAAGCTGCATTTGTCCATTTTGGCTTTTTGAGACGGTGGCATCAGAGTTGCCATAGTAACGATAAGAAGGTGGTAACTTCCTCAAAATATTTTTTCAGTTTATTACAGACCATATTTAGCTTGGTCTTACTAAAGTGTGCAAACCTTTCCAAGTAACCCCGACTTGCAATCATATGTTTTCAAAAATGCCGAAAACTACCATATTAAAATACATTGTTACCCCACCCACACTTTTGCAACCATTGCTATATGACAGAATTACCAAAATTATAAACCATACACTCCATGTATTCACATTGAGCAATACTGCCAAGTACAAGTAATCACAAGGTCAAAAGTTTCTCATGCTAAAAGTTGCATTAGCAAAATGTATGTCTATTTTTTCTGATTTTCGGGCACTATTTGGTCAAAAAATTTGACGCCTTATTTACCCCCTTTTGAACCCCTTTTGGACTTCATATTGAGACAACACCCTATTTTTTTTAAAAAAAAAATGCTAGCTATAAGATCAATGACTTAAAAATATTTCAATGTAATTTCTACACTACTTATACATGAGTTTTGCATTTTTTATTTAAAAAAAGAGCTTTTTTCCCCTATGTAGACCTCTAAAAGGGTTATTATCAGGTCCCTTTTAGGGCCTTGCACCACTTACTCGTCACAAAAGCAACATATAAGTATTATTTCAACATTAAATTGTTGATTGTGCCAGATGTCTTCATGTTCTGCAATACAAAAACGCCTTATAAGCTGCATTTAACTATTTTGGCTTTTTGAGACGGTGGCATCATAGTTGCCATGGTTACGATAAGAAGACGGTAACTTCCCAGACATTTTTTTCCAATTCATAACATATCATATCTAGGTTTGTCTTACTAAAGCATGTACATTATTCCGGGTAACCGCGGCTTGCAACAAAATGAGTTCAAAAATGTCAAAAAATGACAAATTTGAGTACCTTGTTACCCCACCCACTTTTCTGATACAATTGCTACAAGACAGAAATACCAAATTTAATTACCAGACCCTCTTTGACTTTACATAAAGCAATAATGTGGCGTACAAGTTGTAACAAGTTCAATACTTACTTATTCTAGAAGTTGCAACTGTGCAATTTATGTCTATTTTCAGTGATTTTCGGGCACTTTTTGGTCAAAAACTTTGGATTCGGTTACCATGGCAACGGAAGTAAAAATTAAAGAATTAAGTATGAATGATTTGGTTTTGGGTGAAAACAAACAAGTACAGAAAGTTTCGTTGAAATCTGAGACTATGCGTGAAAAACTTTGCTCCATATTTACAGAGAATCGCTCTTAATGCTCGCAGATGAACTAACTCAAATTCAGAAGCCATATGCACTAACCATTGATCTTCAATATGAGTGCAGTATTCACTATCCATGATTGATATGTATCTTATATCTATGAGCAGATTGATTAAACAATATACAACTGTACATCGTATTTTATTAAACTGAGTTATACACCTCACAGGAGTTGCATGCAAACTCCATCTCCACAGACTCCCTTTAGCCTCAGGCATTGAATATAAAGAAGAATGTCATTTAAAGCTCAAAATGGTATTTTCTATTAAATCTAATGGTTTTAATATGAAGATTAACCACTTTGTATTCTCTGACTTGTCAATGTCATACAGTTTTCATATTACTTTGGTTTGTATAGCCAAACTATTATCAGGTTTCAAGTTAATTACATACAACACTCAGAAGCATGGTTATTGACATAGAATATGATAAATGATATTAAAGTAAAACTTTGCCTACTAGTAGACTTTCTCAGCTGATCAGTGTAACCAGCTGTTAACCTTATCAAATTGATAAAGGAAGTGTGCTCAGCAAGTTTCACTCACCAAACATTCGAAAGGTAAATTCATACATGTATAATAATACATGTAGGCTTTTGGTCTTTGGGGTTTCTGAAAAGGATAGGTTAAAACCAGTCTACTTAGCTGAATAAAGAAATGGTACATGTAGAAAGAAAGTGAGGTCAGTATTTATGCCAGAAAGTAAATAAGAAAAGCGCTGATCAGACCACGTGGATGCGCAGGCTTGTCTGTGTCTTTGTTGTTCCCTTACAATGAAACTTAGGTTTTCTTGCGTTGAGGCCCATATGCTGTCAAGCGACTTCTGGCTTCCACTTTAATGTGAAAGACCAGCATTGAGAGGGCTGTCAAATATATAAACTATATAGTATAATTCATTTCTATACTATATTGTCTGATTTTAAGTTGTGTGAGTAAATCTTCTTTGCTTAGTGCTGATACTTATCTAATACACAAATACTCAAACGGGAATGTTTTGAACAATAGTAATCTATTCTTTGTCAAAACTTTTATTTTTATTTAAGAGGTATTTTTGAAAGTATGTAGCTTTAATACTTTTTGTGGGGTTTAATCAAATGTTCTAGCAAGCGAAGCCATACTGTATGTATTTATTATAGCATAAGAATGCAATCTACCTTGTCTGGACAGAGTTTTCACTGTGGACTATATGGGTATGTAAGTGTACTTTCTATATGTATCCAAGGTAGACAGTGACCACTCTAAGCAGACAGGATGCATGGGCGAGTCCAGACAATTTTGCCAGAGGGGTCCAACTCTAACAACGTTTTTTTTTATGTGAGGGGAGAGAGGTTCCAATAGCACTATAAGCGGGCCATTATCGTCCTGCCAGCTAAACGCCATTTACATGGCACTTGTCTGGCAGGTTGATGATGGTTCTGGCTGGTAGATTTGTGATTTTTCAAGGGATCCAGCCCAGTATTAGTGAGAAACCCTGAATTTTTGTGATTTTTTAGGGGTGGGTCCGGGCCCCTTGTCGCCCTCTCTGGATCCACACATGGGATGTGTGTCCATGTTGATCCGCGTATTTCCTAGTAACACATGCCACTTTGTTTGACTGTCATGAGGTGTCTCAATTATATTCTTTGAGGGAAAGAGCAGAAAGATTAGGTTGCATCATATTGGTATTACTTAACTTTTCGCTTACTGTAAAGGCGGCAACTTATATATTCATATATGGGTGTGGTTTGGCTATTTCATCTGCTAAGGAAGGGAAATCAGGTTCTATTTATAATACGGTTCAGAGTTAATAAGACTTTTGAGCCACCCAAACGTGCGTGCATTTCATGAAAATCTTAACAGTATACACACTGAACTCACATTAATTAACCCTTAAAGCGCATAATCACAAAATGTATATTTTTTGCTGTCCACTAAACTATTTGAAGCCTCATAGATAAACAGTGTGGACCCAGATCAGAATGCTCCTGTAGGAGCAGTCTGATCTGGGTCCACAATGTTTGCCCCCCTGCTTATGTTAAATAGACATTTTCAGATGCAGTTTTTTTGCTGGCGTTTTAAGGACTAAATGATGACTGAGGTTGGGGCACAAGATGATACAGCTACTTTTGCCTAAAACCACGCCTCCTTTTCAGCTTTTACCTATGCCTAAGGATGACTAGTCCTAACTACGCATTCATGAGGCGCCGCCTTTATAGTAAGCGAAAAGTCAAGTAATATTGGGCTGTGTTTAGGTAGACAACTAATGTAGTACATGTATAACAAAATGGATATAAGTTAGAACAACTGGTTATTTTATCATTCAGTTTTTATCCTTATTTTTCTCATTTATTCAGGATAGAGGTGTGGGGCACCCATACTGTGACGTGATTCAACTCCCTTTTCTGGATTACACAGAACCAGCATTCCAGTTAGCTGCAGCTGCAACCGATTCTCTTAGCCAGGTTAACTTTCTCCTAGATATTGGCATAACACCTGGTGGCTGTGATGTAATGAAGGAAGAAAAACTAGGTGGACCCTTGACAAGGCTATCAAGGGTAGCTATTGCATGTCGTTTTGCTGTTTCTGAATAAGCTTATATTTAAATAATATATGTGCTATGAAATGTGATTTCCAACAATGTGGCATTTTGACAAGTGTATACTCAGACGAGCCTGTGCAGCCTCCTTTTATGTGTATAAACTCTAAATGATGTTAAGTCAGTAGCTTAACAGTAATAGAATATTCAATCGACTAGCAAAGGCTCTGATCAGACTGCTCTTATGCGCAGGCTGATCTGAGGCTTTGCTGGTCGCACATGCCACATTGTTGGAAATCTTATATTGTTGCTCATATATGACAACTCAGAAGTAGATGAGTGTCATTTTGGCTCAGGGGCAAATTCCTGAATAATGGTAGAGTAAAATTATAGTTTAACTAACTGCATGTTGTTCATATTTAAATCTCTCTTTGCCATACATAGTTAATAGTTAAATCCATAGAAATTTTTATCCGTTACATAAATGTTTTGGGCGTTTTTTACATTTTTTTTGTCATAGTGCTATCAAGAAAACATTTTGGCCAGCACTCCAAAATTTGGTACTTATTGTCACGACCTAGGCGTTACCATGGATTGATTGATTCTACTTTCCTCTGTGGACTGGTGATGAATGACTGTCTGACTGGATGACTGATCAGTCAACCAATGACTGGTTCATTGGTTTGAATCTTTCAGGCGGTTATATACTACAAACACATACGCACTAATTCCAAACAATGGTAGCGTGATAGGAACTATGCATATGAGTTACACTAGGAATGAGTATGATGCCCAAACCTGTATCTTGTGTGATGTACAATGTGGTGTTGTTCAGTACTGACACTGAATTTGTGTGGTATGGGGGAAAGGGCTAGCGCTCACTTTAATCAGTAGATGAAATTGAGACTCTACTGTTAACGTACTGAGTGCTTAAAAGATCATTAAATACGACGACACACAGGAATGATCACAATAGACGTTTAATATATGTCTGGGAAATTATATGGTTGGACGGGGAATGGCTCACTATTATGACTGATCAACTGTTTGCTCAGACTGCTGACTGCATGCACGACTGATCAAATGATCCTATGATCACCGACTACGACGACAGACAATGAATGACCACGGACACTACACACATATGCTTCATATGTATGTAGGTGGACTTCAGTGGGTTCACGGACTGCTAGTGCATTGGTAAAGAATGATGACTTAAGAATATTAAATTGATGAATTATAATTGAAAAATAGTTTCTAAAAAAATGTTACAACATCAGGTAATCAATGGCTGTCTTATAACACAATGTAACTCATTTAACACAGTTAACTTGCAGGGGTGCCTGGCTGAGCCTATACCTTATCTTCAATTCCTTAAAATTGGGATAATATCATAAAAATGGGGTAAATTATGGGGGAAAATAGGGGTGGGCAGACAGCTGAATAAAATTCCTCTTAAATAATTCCTAAATTCTCAAAAGTATCTGATGCTAGAAAAATAAATTCAATAAATTTTTCTTTCTTTTAAATACTTTTTATGGTTTTAAATGTCTTTTGGAAAAGGGAAACTACTGCAAAATACCAAAAATAGAAAATCACCTAAAAAGCAAGTGTTCCCTAAGAAGTAAAAATATGAAGTCCAAAAATAAGCTAGTGTTCCCTATGAAGTAAAATTATGAAGTCCTTCAAACAATCTGTGGGAGAGCTTATATACTCCCACAGAATCACGCATGGAGCATCATCACCCTGCCAGGGAAACGCCATTGAAATTGCACTTGGCAGGCGGGCCCATGATGGTGCTGCTTGGTAGCTTTGTGATTGTTTAGGGGATCCCGACCAGTATTGCTAAGAAACCCTATATGTTTGTGCTTTTTCATGGGGGGGTCTAGACTCCCTGTCCCCCTCTCTGGATATGCGCATGGAATGGGTGTCCACGCTGATCTGTGTATTTACCAGTTACACGTGCCACTTAGTTTGACTGTTATGTAGTGACTCAATTATATTCTTAGAAGGAAGGGGCAGGAAGATTACCTCGCATCATGTTGGTATTGAGCGGATCCAGAGGGGGTACAGGGGTCCAGACCCCCCCCCCCCCTGAAAAATCACAAAAATATAGGGTTTCTTTGCAATACTGTTTCGGATCCCCTGAAAATCACAAAGTTTCCATGCCAGCATTCAATGTTGGGCCATTATCTGCCCGCCAGCAAAACGCCTTTTCAATGGTGCAGGGGTGCCTGGCTGAGCCTATACCTTATCTTCAATTCCTTAAAATTGGGATAATATCATAAAAATGGGGTAAATTATGGGGGAAAATAGTGGTGGGTTTCCTAGTAAAAATGGCAGACAGCTGAATAGAATTCCTCTTAAATAATTCCTAAATTCTCAAAAGTATCTGATGCTAGAAAAATAAATTCAATAAATTTTTCTTTCTTTTAAATACTTTTTATGGTTTTAAATGTCTTTTTGAAAAGGGAAACTGCAAAATACCAAAAATAGAAAATCACCTAAAAAGCAAGTGTTCCCTAAGAAGTAAAAATATGAAGTAAAAAAGAAAGCAAGTGTTCCCTATGAAGTAAAATTATGAAGTCCTTCAAACAATCTGTGGGAGAGCTTATATACTCCCACAGAATCATGCATCCCGCATTCCCGCAGTTCCCACATTTTCTCCCCACAATTCATCCTGCAACAGCTACCCGCAACATGAAACTGTGGGAAAAGAGCCATTTTTACTGGAAATGTCCGCCCCTTCTGCTTTAATCCTAAAATACGATAGACAATCAAATTAAACTTTACAAAGTAAATATGCAGAAATGTACTATGATTATTAAACTTTATGACCTGCTTAAAAGATTTAGACTGGTAGCACTAATTTTAGGAGAAATCGTCCGTAGAAAATGTCTGTTTATAAACACAATTGATTTTACGCTATGATGACCTTGCCAAGCTATTTTTTTGGAATCAAATATTTACTACACCGCTGTTCTATCAATCGAGGCTACACGCTAGCATATAAACTGTCATGGCTGCTGAGAAAAACAAGCATTCAATTTCCAATTTTTAGCGAAAATAAACTCCAAATGGATATGTCAGACACTAGCGCTGGTTGAAATCAATTCTATGTAGACCACTTCCAAGAACAGGGTGAGCAAGAGTTTCTTTACTTCAATGATAAGTGAAATATTCTGGGTCAAAACCGAAGCACATGTGAATAGATAGACAACACACAAGTCAAAGCTCCAGAGCAGTAGATTACTGAGAAATGGAAATAGAGTTCTGCGGTCAGTAGTTCCCTCAAAGTGTGGCCATCACCTAAGAGAACCCCTGACAAGCAATGTCTCTAACAGGCTGTCATTCAGAATAAGATGCCAAATTGGTCCATGCTCACAAATAGCATATGCTCAGATTTCCTCAGCAATGTATTTCTCTGACATAAGACTTCAAATAAAGTAGCTGCAGCCAGCAAACCCCCTGTACACCACACTAATCTCATCAACAAACATAACATGGTCAGAAGAGTCTGAGCATGTGTGTTTGTGAGATTTAATTAAAGTTCAATAAATCACATCATTATTGAACTTTGAACACTGAAAATGCGATGTTTTTGCAGAAAACAGCATATTTAGGATTTTTTCTAGGTCAATCAAACATTTGTCCTAGTTCTTTGGGCATATACAATTTATTGAAATATGTTTGCAGAGAATAGGTCATTAAATATTACAAATATTAGATTCTATTTACCATGTGATATTAGAAGTACTTTAAAATGATTTTTGACGTGAAAAACGTCATCATTTGCCATTTTTGATTAACGTTTTAATGTATAATGGATGTCATTACATACTGTAAAAATCTGAATACCACTTGTGGCTTATCAAGTTTATTGCATGCCACTATATCACTTACAGACGTTACGTCATTTGATTAACTTTTGTCAACAACTTATTTGTTTGTAAAATGTAGTAAGAAGTTTTCATTTAAACTGTTGTTGCTTTTTAATTCAAACCAACATACATGATCTTATTTGTACCCCTGAACTAAATTACTTGCCCAGTTTTATGGACAGCAGCAAACTTAAGTCTAGTCCCATAACCAGCATAGATTGTCTTATGTTTTGTTTTAGACCTGATAGTTGTATTGATATAAACAGTATGCTTATTGATCAGCTGGCTTCTGTTTTTAATACTGTAATCAAAGTATGGATATATAAGTTTTGAAAACGTTTAATGCATATTTCACTTTATCAGTTACCACTAATATTAACTGAATTTGTTCAACATAACCTAATAAACGTTTCCTATCTCACCGCATGTTACCTTTATCAGGTCATGATGACGTTGCACTTTTTGAATGACGTCGCCAATGACACTTAATCAACACAGAAATCAAAAATTACGTCATAATCGCTAGTTTGAAGAGTGTTTAACAATGGTTAAACTGATAAATAGAATACCAGGCTCGGGTCTTTTTATATCAAGTTTACCAGTCTCGGCTTTGAGCACAGATGTTGAATCGCTCGGCAAGCCTCGCGACGTTAACAAGCGTTCTCAAAGCCTTGCCTGGTAAACTTGATATCAAAAGACACTCACCTAGTATTCTCTATTTTTATGTCAAATAAGGTAATGAAGTTGAATCTTACTAATAATTGATCAAATTAAATCAAAGATATATTATCAAATTATAGGAATTATCTCGTCCTGGTGTACCACTCTTCTTCACAATGTTTGCCGTGAATAATCAAGGATTAAGGTCCAGGGTGATATGCAGATTATCGACATATGATGTAACGCCACCGACTGGGCGTTTTGAAGCTGAGTTTGATACTACAAGTAATCCTGAAATATTAAAAGCCTCTGTGGTCGTGCATGATGATTCACCAATTACAGAGACATATGTGGGTATTGGTTATAGATCTTGGATTTATGGTGATCAAGTAAAGCGGTTTACACCAACAGACGTAAACAAACGATGGGCGCCATATATAGATACAGGTAAATGCAAATTCAAAAAACAGTGTTTTTGCCTTCAGAAAAACCTAGAAAAATATCATGCATGGTCTTGCCATAATGTACAAGAGGTGTTTCATGTTTATTTGAACAAATTTGAAAATGCTTTTACTCATTTATTTCTCGTTCTATTGGGTAATTATTGATTTCCATGAGTTAGTCTGATCTCCAGGTATTCGCAGTCATCAAGAAAATAGTTCTTGATTTTTATTTTCTGGTTTGAAACAGTCTCTGAAGATGAGTAGTCAAATTTTAAGCGTTTGAAAATGCTGTCTGAAACGGAATGTACTAAATCTTTCTCGAACAATTTCTCTAAAAAAATGAAGTTTTTCTCTTGGAACCTTTTATATATTGTACATAGTTAATAAAAGTATGTTCTGTTAGAAAATAAAGCTTTCCAGTTTGATATTTATTTTTTGGAAGCGAATTGAACATCAAATTTTAGGGTTTACAGTTTCCATAGCAACACTAAATTGTATGCAAAATAATCAAATGTAATATTTGTTGATCAGTTTTATCGGCAATAGATACTTAAATTATCTAAGAAATTGAGTCGATTGTGAGTTTTGAGAATTTGTTTTTCAAAATTTTTCCAAGACACATTCTGTACATGAGATACCCATTTGGGCACTTGTATGGAAGAACTTATTTAGCCCAGTTTCCATGCAAAAACAGGCTCATTTAGGCTGTTTCTCATTTGAATAATAGACTGAGTGTTCCTCTAAACTTACAAGAAAATTCCATACTTAAACACCTATTTCTTAGAAGATACACCTGTTTTAGCTCTTAAAATCAGTTAAAAGGGGGTGGGGATGTATTTAGGGCCACCGTGTTATGGCTATGCTTTAAATTGCCATCTTGTCTCTTTGGCAATATCAGGGACCCGTCCATTATGCATGAAAAAGCAAAATTTGTACGTGTTATCAATATGCAATCGCAAAAAGTGAAATTCAAATTTGTTCAAATAAACATGAAACAGGTCTCGTATGTGATGCGCTGACTTTTTTGTTAGACAACATTTTTATTTGATTTAGCACCAAGTTGTATAGACAAGTAGTTGGGATTCCTATGGGCACTAATTGTGCTGCCCTGGTTGCGGATTTATTCCTGCTTTGTTATGAGAGGGACTTTATGATGTCTCTTTCTGATGATTAGCAGGCTGATATTGTTGATGCTTTTAAGACTACATCAAGATATTTGGATGATATTTATAATGTTTATTTTGACAATATGTTAAGTCCAATATACCCTCCAGAGCTCAATCTTAATAAAACAAATACCTCTGATACCAAAGCCGTGTTTGTAGACCTGCATTTGTCAATTTCTAATGATATTGTTCCTACCACAATTATATGATAAACGTGACGATTTTGATTTTGAAATTGTCAATTTCCCATTTTTAGATGGTGATGTTCTTCGCTCTACATCCTATGGCGTCTATATCTCTCAACTCATTCGTTTGCTAAAGTATCTAGCCATGTTGCTGACGTAAACACTTGCAATAAATTGTTAACTCAGAAACGTCTTAAATCTTTCTTGCGCCTGGATTCTATGTTGACTTGGTGTATAAGTTGAAGAAGATAATTGGCTCTATTCATTTTTAGCGCAGTTCATTAAAATATTTTCCATTATGCAAGGATTGGCTAAACCATTAATGTATTGCAACAGACTGCCTGCTTGGTGGTCATCCCAATCACAGTTGGGAACTTTGCTTTCCTCTTTCATTGCAAGCCAGTGGGTCGGACTTCAGACTCTATGACGGTTCTGACTTTAAGACTCATCTATTGATGAGATGGTAGGAACCTGATGCATTCGTTGTTGTCAGGCCCACGGGGGTTTACCTGTTGGATTTGTTTTTCTCAGGTATTCAGTTTTATGTACTGTTGAATCCTTATCTTTGCTTTATCTCTTTTTTATATCTTGATTTATATGATCTAAACTAAGGGTGAGGTTAGCGCCATAAAAAGGGTTAAGCCCTCCAGTAAACTTTCTTTTACAGACCGTTCAAAGGCGGTATGTCTTTTGTGGATCATTTGTGTTTTTTGTGTCTAGTGTTTCTCATGCTTTAGCATCTGTTCATTGCTGCCTTGTGGTCACCTGCTGGGAAATGGCTGACCTCTTGGCACTTGTTGGTGATGTTAATTGTACTTTGGTTAATTTCCCATGTGGTATCCTGGGTCAGGTGTGGTACTTGATTGTATAGTTTCCTGAATTTGCCTCCTTTCTTTCTTTTATCATATGACGACGCGAGTGAAATAACACCATGCAATAAAATTGATAAACCACTGGTGGTTTACAGATTTTTTGGAAAGGTTATGACGATCATAACAATGTATAACGTTTTAACGGCAGAAATGAGATTTCAAATTTTTTAATGTCATATGATAAATCGAATCTAACATTCGTACTCCTCTATTATTGATTTTATTAAACTTGTTGCCAAAAAAGATAAAGTGTTCGGCAAACCTTGTATTTTCTCTTTTCCTTACTTTGTTTAATACTTTCAATAAAACATGAGCATTCATGTAAGATCCTCTATACATCTAATATATGTATGATGATATTTAAAGAATTTTGTTTACTTTTTAAAGGTGTACAACCACAGGAGGTGGGGGTTTCCAACAAAGCAAGACTCAAATCAGTCTCCTCAGCTACAGAGACTAGCTAGAAAATTGAAATTTTGCTCGTAGAAAGTCTATATATGATGCTTTCCAATAAGCGAATAACAAAGGGGCTTACAAATATGGTTTTAAAAGGGTATCCTTTGGAAGCAAAGACTGCACCAAGGAACTGAAACTAGAGTGTGCATATTTCCTGGGCCAGACTAGCTAGTTTCTGCCATTTAGGCTTCATCAGTGACCCTCTAATAGTTTCAAAGTTCCACAATGAAACCCATGATCCCAAAGGACAAGAAAATAAAATCTACACTATAGTGAAGGGCAGGGAGACGTTCTACCGCTGCCACACAGTCCCAGTCACCAGCTGTAGTGAAGTCAAATATGGTCTTAAAAGGGTATCCTTTGGAAACAAAGACTGCACCAAAGAACTGAAACTAGAGTTAGCATATTTCCTGGGCCAGACTAGCTAGTTTCTGTCATTTAGGCTTCATCAGTGACCCTCTAATAGTTTCAAAGTTCCACAATGATACCCATGATCCCAAAGGACAAGAAAATAAAATCTACACTATAGTGAAGGGCAGGGAGACGTTATACCGCCGCCACACAGTCCCAGTCACCAGCTGTAGTGAAGTCAAATATGGTCTTAAAAGGGTATCCTTTGGAAGCAAAGACGGCACCAAAGAACTGAAACTAGAGTGTGCATATTTCTTGGGCCAGACTAGCTAGTTTCTGCCATTTAGGCTTCATTGGTGACCCTCTAATAGTTTCAAAGTTCCACAATGAAACCCATGATCTCAAAGGACAAGAAAATAAAATCTACACTATAGTGAAGGGCAGGGAGACGTTCTACCGCCGCCATACAGTCCAAGTCACCAGCTGTAGTGAAGTCAAATATGGTCTTAAAAGGGTATCCTTTGGAAGCAAAGACTGCACCAAAGAACTGAAACTAGAGTGTGCATATTTCCTGGGATGCGCAAGCTGGTCTGCACATTTGTTGTTTGTCAGCCCCCTTAGACAGGTTTTCTTGCGTCGTTGCCCAAATAAATACCCTGTGCAAATTTACACAGATGTCACAGTTTGTGCATACCCTGTCCTTGTCACATATAATCTAACCACTGTAATTCTTTGACAACATATATCAGTTTATTCTTGAACATATAGATAAAATGCATCTACATGTTTGCTGTACATTTGTACATTTATATGTAAACACAACCTGGCCAATAAACATATAATCACAAAACTTGAAATACAGTCTGCAATTGGAATATTTTCAGCTTTTCTGCTTTATTAACAAAGACAGATCTACCTACAATGTTTACACTATCCTAATAACAGCCATATATGCTGCATTGTGAGAAACGATATATCGTCGAATATCACAAATGCAAAAATAAAACATGGTTGAACAATGAACATTAGTAAAAACAGTATGCTAGCTATCATTTACGTTATAAAATCAGTTCTAATGAGGGGAAGCTTTGATACGCAATTAAAGGCCTAAGACGAAAGATGTATCTATATGGATTATGTTTTATCTCATGTCTTACGCGATGACCAATTAACAGAAGCATGCCCAGAAGAAGTCTTCATATCAACTAAGTTCTAAGAGCTATAAAGAAAAGTTTTAGGTTTTTTCAGCTGCGAAAAACTTATCATTGATTAAAGGATTACAACCACCGGAAATGGAAAAAAGCGTGTTTTTAAAGGTTTCTTTTATGGATCATTTTGTTATAAATGTTTCCTGTTTGTTAAGCTTTCTTGTCTGTTCATTGTAGCCTTGGCTCTTATGTACTCGTATGTGATATTTTATTGTGTTTTGTCAGCTTCCCATGTGGTGTCCTGAGTCAAGTGTGGTACATTATTGTATCAATTCCTGATCTTTGCCTTCTTACTTACTTTCATAGTTTGTACATTTCATGGAATTATATCAGCAAAATTAATTTTCATGAATGCGTAATTAGGGCTGATCTACCTTAGACAAAGGTAAAAGCTGAAAATGAGGCGTGATTTTATTAGAAAGTAGCTGTATCAACTTGCTCCAAAACTCCTCAAGACAGACTCAAACCTTCTTAAAGCGGCAGTAAAATAACGGCATCTGTAAATGTCTGTTGTATAAAGGCAAACAGTGTGGACCCAGATCAGACTGTTCCTGCAGGAGCAGTCTGATTTGGAACTACACTGTGAAAGCAGCTTCAAAAACATTCTGTGGACAACGAAGGCAGACGTCCATTGTTGTGATTGGCGCTTAAATGGATAATAAGCGTGAATTCAGTGTAACGATTTTCATGAAATACACACGTGTTTTAGCGGTTCAAACACATAAGTAATTCTTTACCAATTATAAATAGAAACCAATTTCCCCTCTTGAGCAGATGAAATAGCCAAACCATGCCCATATATGAATATTAAAGTTGCCGCCTTTACAGTCACATACTGTTCTAAAATCTAACTGTATGGTGGTATTCATTGGACATATATAGAACTAATAAGTGAGTATGACCAGAAATTTTGACAAACAATAAATGGACATCAACTGATTTAGCTAATTTTACAAAAGGGCACACAAGAGGCTTCGTAGTGTTTACATACTATGGTAACCAGTTTTTGTTAAAAAGAAATATTTTACACAATGATAATTTATATGCTAACATTAGTTTAAATCAACAATGGACCACAAAAAATACTGCATGTATAGTTAGTAGTCTAAACTATGACTCGTACATAACAAATAGGCCATGGGACATATATTGTTTTGCTCCCCCACCCCCAGGGAGAATTTGACAGACTATGATTTACATAAAGCCAAATTTCGTACAAGTTTTTTAAAGATGTTAGCCCTCTGACAATCGTCACGTATGCTTGCAACATCCCGTTACATATGTTACCTATCAAAATCACTTCAATGACATGGAATGTTTAAAAGTCAAAAATGTTATAAGAGGCATTCAAATTTAAAGTTTAACATTTTTATATAGCCCAGTCAAACATCAACAGAACCTTATTATTTAAAACAAAATTATGCTGTCCACTGTGTTACGTGCGTGACATTTTGCATTACTACCCTATATTTTGGAAATTATTATGCCTGTCGTTTCTTCTGAAATGTTTATTACTGTTTATTGGGTCTAGGGTTTTATACTGCTACAAAGACAATTAACTGACCTATTCAAAGTTGCAAAGACCAGCGCCATATAGTCTAAAGAATATTTTTTGTAAGTATTTGAAAAAAGTTACCACTGTATGCATTTTCAATAATAACAAACACATTTTTGCTAAATAGAATGGAATAAACTCATGTCATTTGAAAAAATATATTCAGCTGGTATGTTATGAGAGTTATTACCATCAGTAAATTAGACTGGAGTAGCATACTAATCTTGAACCCATAATGCAAATAGTAACATACGTAACATCCAAAAATATCTGCTAAGGGAACCTCTCCCCCCATGGAGGGATTTTTTGTACACTATGATTTCTAAAGCTACACTAAATGCATATAAGGATATAAGATGCAAAATGGCTCGTGTTAGCTTCTGGCAAATTAGGCTTTACTGTGTTACAGCCATAATAACCCCCATTACCCTATAATAGTCTCTCATCCTATTGTGAAAATACAAATTTAAATTTAATTCTTATTTGCCGACATGTTCATTGCATTAAAAGCTCTTAAACAAATCCAGCCAACAGCCAGTTTGTAGCAAAACAATTTACATATATGGTAATACTGCTATTTACTGGGGTTTTTTTTAATTTCAAATATATTAATATAAGTACAGTGCTATCACTTAATCATCGGCTGTAAAAATACCTCCCAAGATTTGCCCATTATTGATTACTACAAACTCATTATATACAGAGAGGAACTAGAAACTTAAATTTTCTAACATGTCTGGATGAAAAATAATAATTCAAATTCGTTATTTTTTTGAAATATGATATCCTCAAAATTCATTTAGCAAATTTAATTCACATACTTGATGATAACATAACTAGTCTGAACGTCAACGTCAGTGATACGTAAGAGGGGTTAAATTCATGGTGTTAAAGTTTCCATAAGCTCTACCTTTCTGTGTAAAAAAACTTAAGCTCCAAGTTTCTCTTAGTATATAAGCCACAAACTTCAGCAGATGAGGGATTATCCTGCAATATCCAAATATTTCTTACTCTGACATGTCAATATCATTCTTTGATTGAAAAAGGCTAGTAGTATTATTTTGACTAATAAAGGCACCTATTTTTTTTTAGTTGTATACGCTACTTTCTTTTATATATATTATCTTAATGTGTTAAAAGCACTATATACGAGTCTAAACTGCTGCCATTTGAGGACTAAATTATGAGAAAAATGATAAATATTGCCTGTATTTATATATATAGCATATGACTGAAAAGAAAATGATTGAAGCATTGGTGATGAAGAGGACAAAACTTGTGTAGATAATCCAGAGCCATCGCTGCTCCCATACACAAAGAATAGATGTAGATTAAGACACATACCAGAAATTAGCCCAATGTGTCAGCACTGGCCCGTATCTAATAAGTACCAAAAATTAATGTGTTGGTCCAAATCCTCAGTTGACCATTTATATATTATGATAAAAAAGTTCATTTTGTTCATCCCATGGCAATAAAACTGGTACTATTGCTAAAGTAAAATAACAAGAAGTGAGCAAAGCTCACATACCCCCCACAGTAGCCATTTGAGGCGGTAACACTTTCAGAGAAGACAAAATTGTTAAAAATTTCATAATCCTTAATCAAGTATATGCTGAGAAAACTTTGATGAAAATGTCCATATGTGTTATATAGGAGTGACAGAAGGAAAAAATTGAAAATTTGAAAAAAGGCAAAATGAGGATTAGCAATACACTTTGCCTACCGGAAGGTGTCCACTAATAATACTCATAAATCAAGTAGTTCCTGAGAAAACAGATTAAAAATATCCATAAGTGTTATATAGGAGTGACAGAAGGAAAAATTGAAAATTTGAAAAAGAAAGCAAAAATGAGCTTAAGCATCTTTATTTTCATTTACACAATACACTTTGCCTACTTGAAGGTGACACAAAATTTGAAAACACTGGCTCCAATAGGAGCTGAGAAATTTGTGACAGAAGTTTTCAATGGAGGGAAAGAAAATAAACAAATAAAGGGACAGATATGAAATATGTGACTGTTTTATCTTACACAATACAACTCATCACTTTCAAGCTTTGTACCAAATTTCAGAATCCTAAGTCAAGTAGTTGCTGAGAAATGTTTGACAAAAAAAATGTCCATATGTATTATATAGGAGTGACAGAAGGAAAATTGAAAAATTGAAAAAGAAAGCAAAATGAGCTTAAGCATCTTTATATCATTTCGACAATACGCTTTGCCTACCTGAAGGTGTGCACAAAATTTGAAGACACTTGCTCCAATAGGAGCTGAGAATCTGTGACAGAAATTTTCATTGGAGAGAAGAACAATGAACAAATAAAGGGACTGACAAGTAATATTATACTGTTTTTGTTACACAATACAACTCATCACTATCAAGCTTTGTACCAAATTTCAGAATTCTAAGTCAAGTAGTTGCTGAGAAATGTTTGACAGAAAAAATGTCCATATGTATTATATGGGAGTGACAAAAGGAAAAATTGAAAATTTGAAAAAGAAAGCAACATGAGCTTAAGCAACCTTATTTTCATTAACACAATACACTTTGCCTACTCAAGGTGTACACAAATTTGAAAACACTCGCTCCAATACGCGCTGAGAAATTTGTGACAGAAATTTTCATTTAAGAGAAAGAAAAATAAACAGAAAAGGGACAGATATGCAATATGTGGCTATTTTTATCTTACACAATACAACTCATCACTATAAAGCTTTGTACCAAATTTCAGAATCCTAAGTCAAGAAGTTGCTGAGAAATTTTTGACAGAAAAAAATGTCCATATGTATTATGTTGGAGTGACAGAAGGAAAAATTGAAAATTTGAAAAAGAAAGCAAAATGAGCTTAACATCTCTGTTTTCATTTACACCATACACTTTGCCTACCTGAAGGTGTACACGAAATTTTAAAACACTCGCTCCAATAGGAGCTGAGAATCTGTGACAGAAATTTTCACTGGAGAAAAAGAAAAATCAACAAATAAAGGGACTGATAAGTAATATGTGGCTGTTTTTTGTTACACAATACAACTCATCACTATCAAGCTTTGTACCAAATGTCAGAATCCGAAGTCAAGTAGTTGCTGAGAAATGTTTGACAGAAAAAATGTCCATATGTATACTGAATAAAAAGTGAAAATGCTACACTCCAATTATCTGTATTTTATGAGAAAGTATTGGACAAAAAGTATTTACTAAAGCTTAATAATGTCGCCCAGACATCCAGCAAATGATTTGTCGAAACTCCACCAATTTGTCTCGTTGGATGTATGAGTTATGCTCCTTTAAGTGTCTAAAGCTTTATTTACTGAAATTTGCTATTGGGCATGCGCAAATTAAAATTTCTATGCTTATCAAAATTGGTCTTAATTGTGTTGCATAAAAACACAAGAAAGCTGCTTAATCACTTAAAGCAAGCTCAGATATCAATTTCGAATTTAGCGAATTTGTAAAATTTTGAAAATTATCTCCCTTTGACAAAACAAATAGGGAATATAAAATGTTTGGTAATCTTCGATTTATCACGATTTTCGATAATTTTCTTTTGCCAAATCAGGTAGACTTCTCAGCACATTGTTTCTACCATTTCTCGACTAGTAATGTCCTCATACTAAGATGCAACAACACATTGATTTTCCTATGGAGATTTCAGTGTTAAATTTTTAAACTTGGCAATTTGAGTGAAAATCCGCTCTTTAAGATTGCTTTTATAAACGATCAAAACACACTTAAGATAAGTCCTTCACATTTCTGGCTGTCACATGTCTAGACTATCATTTTATGTAGTCGGATCTTGTAGGTAGGGGATTTCTGAAGGCCAAAATTGTGTTAGATTTCCGTTCAAATTGGCAACCTAAAAAAAGGACCCCTGTCACATTTAAATGACTTTCATGTGTTTTCTCGTGACAACACCCGTAAAACTTTCACTGTTATGCATTACACAGTATTTGAACATTAAGATGCACTTTCAATTGCATTTTTGGTTTGCATAATTTTGTATATAGATGGCAAACAATTCAGGTGTAGCGTTTTCACTTTTGTTCAGTATATTATATTAGGAGTGACAGAAGGAAAAATTGAAAATTTGAAAAAGAAGGCAAAATAATGATTAGCATCTTAATTTTCATTTACACAATTTGCCTACCTTAACGTGTACACAAAATTTGAAAACACTGGCTCCAAATGTAGCTGAGAAATCTGTGACAGAAATTTTCAACAAATAAAGGGACTGATAAGTAATATGTGGCTGTTTTGTTACACAATACAACTTATCGCAATCAAGCTTTGTACCAAACTTCAGAGTCCTGGGTCAAGTTGTTGCTGAGAAATCTTTGACAGAAAAAAATGTTTACAGACAGACAGACAAATATAGTTACAGAAAAGGCAAAAACTATATACCCCCTATATGCTTGGCACCGGGGTTTAATTAACCTGAGATGAGATACTAAGAATTTGTTATACTATATCATGCACCACACATATAAAACAAATGATAAGAAAGACACTGCTATACAACGATATCCTTTAAAATATGAAAGAAATGAATTGTTTTGAAGGACCATTTGGCAAATTACATAATATGCATAGCACTGGTGACAATGTTGACAGTATTCCATCCAATAGTCTAAAACATTTTTTCAATTAACTCTATTGTCAACAGGTCAAGTTTGATCTAATCTATATCTGTCTGAAAAAGCCTAGTAATAGATTTTAATTGGTACTTTAAGTAACAATTGACCTGTTTCCCTTGATATGATCATATCACACGTGGTAGTTGCCATGTAAAGTACACAACTATGACTGATTTTCTCAATTTTTACAGTTTAGTTGCAAATAAACCATTTTTTTATAAATTTCGTTTTGCTTATTGAAGAGCAAATAATCAAAAGACTAAAGTTGATTTGCTGACCGTTCCAAGGCGTTACTTCTTTTGTGGATCTTTTTTACGTTTTTCTGTCTTGTGTTTTTTATGCCTTGGTGCGCGTCTGTTTATATGTGCCTTGTGGTCACCTGCTGGGAAAGGGCTGACCTCTTGGATCTCGTTTGTGGTGTCTTACCGTGAGTTTGTCACTTTCCCATGGGTATCCTTGGTCAGGTATGGTACTTGATTGTATCGATTCCTGATCTTTGCACTCTTACTTATTTTGAATAATAGTTTATTAATCAAACAATGTAAGCTATGCTGAAGTGAAACTAAACTCATGATCAAAGCTAAATATAAATGAATGTGTAACCATATGTATAGAGTGTTATAGTAAACAAATCATCCTGAGGAATGTGAATATCAATCAAAACGCAGCCTTGGTTGATAGTTATATTTCAAGTAATGACATTTTCATCTATCACCCAATCAAGGATTATAACATTAATTTAATTATACTACCAAAAGATATTCTTTAATTTCCTCCCTTTTTTCTCTTAATACCATGGTGTTGGAAGATCCAAAGGCAACAGAATGTGTAAACGCTTATCTACCATGTTTATATGGATGAACGAAATATATTTTCTACAAAAGGGTTCTGCTCTTAACAGTTTGATTGCTCATACTGATCATATGAGACTGTCGTTCAAACAGACTGTTTTATAAAAAACTTATTGCGTCAAACTTAATATTAAGCAGCGTCACTTAAATGGAGAAGCTGTAGAAACTGTGGTTTTGTTGCAAAACAGAAAAAAATGGCAATTTTGCTCAATTGTAGTCTCTAAGTATTCCACTCATTCTAACTAAGACAAACCAGTACCCACACTTTATGTTTCTGACCTCAAACAGCAAAGTATTTGGTAGTTTAAACTCGCCAAATCATGTTTTATTTCCTCCATTGATACTGAATGACTGCCGACATAAACAAATGTTATGTACAAGACAACTGAAATTTTATACTGTCACCGGCTGGAATGGTAAACGAGTGACAGTGTTTGCAATCACTATAGGAGCGGGTGATAGTATAATATATTAGTCAATGGTCTATGGAAGTTTTATGGGAAATTTGTGCGATGTTTAATACATTTATGAACAGTATACATTTTGAATCTATACTATTGCCATAAAGTTAAGCATATTTTTATACGATCCCCATTTTCGAAGTAATGAAAAATAATTTTAGTTTTGGGTTTTATTCAACATTTACACTTGTATTTTGGCTACCAAATGAATAAGTTAGTTTAGTTTCATTCACTACTGTCAATGAACGGGAAGCTTAGGTCACAGTACTGTCCAGGAGTTGATATGCAAGAATGAATTTCTTTTGCTGTTGAGTCATGAAATAGCCTTAAAACGCGTATGTTGGATAAATCTACAAAGAAGAAAGAGGACAGAATGTACAAAAATTGCCATTAGGAACGCCGGCATGAAACAAGATGACATTGCAAGGGTATTAAACGTGTCTCAGAGTGTTGTTAGCAGACCTTTGAAAGAACATAGAGAGAGTGGCAGTATTACAAACTGGAAACGGTCTATATTGACTCTTGAGTGCATGGAATTGTAACTGAAGCATTATGGTACGTGGTGCATTATCTGATGACCACCTGATACAGATAACGGTAGTTACTGGGACTTTGAACGCTCAAAAGTACCAGGACAAAATCCTGGAATCTGGTGTTAGGCCACCCTTGGACTCGCTAGATGGCCAGAACATAATGCTCCAAGATGATATTGCAAGACCTCACTGTACTCGCATCATCGAGGAATACAAAAATCAACAGAACATTGCTAGTCTTCCACGGTCAAGCTTGTTGCCAGACTTGAACCCTATCTAACACGTGTGGGACAAGTTCGGCTGACGTGTTTGAAACCGAAAACCAGCGGTATTTAAACCATTGTGAGTTTGGCTAGACTCTACTGCATGAGTGGGACAGGATTTCATGTCTTGAACGCATGCACCCAGTGATTTTAATGATGAAATGTGCCAAGTTGTTATTCCTCAGTGTGAAGGCTATACACAACATAAACCGGAAGTAGTATATTATTGTGAGCCATTTTGCGACATTTTGCACCAGATCCTGAAAGTGTATGCTCCAAAGAGTAAGTTTTGAAGAAATTACAACTATCGAGACATTATTGTAAAAGTTTTGCTGACTCTTGGCCTCCATGCTGTTTTCATTGAATTTTGTAAAATTTATGGGTAATTTTGTAATGTGTTTGCAGCCATTAAATAAGTCAGAGATGCCACGGCTTTTCTTTATCAAATTGCTGGTATTCTGCTATTGTTGTCTACTACAATAAATTTTTGGTATCTCTCAAAAGTTTCAGTTCTTACCGTTTCTAAAACGTAAGTGGTGTTATCAAACGGAATATGCTTAACTTTATGGCAATAGTATATATACATATTTGCATCATTGTAAAACACTTTTGAAAGTATTACAAATAGGGTAAAGTCGGGTAACTTCGGACAGCAGGTAAATTTGGACATACATTTTTAAACAGTGGAAATCCAGATGAGACGGCTCCTTATGAGCCGTCTCATCAGGAATTTCACTTTTTGCTTAGTTAATTTATTTTTTATTCCAATAATGAAAATATGAAACAAACAAGGTCGCTGTCTGGATTTAGCTGACCATCCGAATGTACCCAACTTTACCCTATATATTTCCAGGGGATGATCCATTTAATCTTCATACTCTGAAGAAGTTTACAGGGATGAAGATTGGGCGCCTAATAGGAGATACCGTTGGGACTCAAGAGCATGTGCATACTGCAGGAGATTGTGCAAAGCTGTGCCTTGACCTACCGGAACATTCTTGTTTAAGTATTAACTATGACGGTGGAAAGTCAGGATTATGTGAATTGGTAAAGTCAATTGAAGGTCATGACAACATAGTTGCAAAGGTATCAATTTATTTTCTTCTTAAATATCTGAGTTAAAAAAAATTTAACCCTACCTTATGGTGGTATTTAGTTTATCCCAGCAATTGCATATTATGTGCCTTTACAGGTGCAACGCCATCGTAGCCAAATATTTTAAGGCAAACGCTAAACGTTCAACTCAAGCAAACATTGGGCAAATGTCAAGAATTGTGGTATATATTAGATTAAATATACCCAAAAATATAATTGCAACTCCCTTCCCATAAACTCCCCACTAGTACATCTAAATTCTAAATGTGCGCTTCCAATAATATGTTAATGACATTAGTCTAATTATATCAGAATAAATGTAAACTTAATGTAAACATGGATTTGATTAGTATAATGAATTCCACACTTAAAACTTTATCCATATACCTTTGTACAAAAGTTCGCTTTACTAGTTGAAATGCTTTATAAATTGTTTACGTACTAAAGAATATAAATCCCATTAAATTTAAAAGTTTTGATTTGATTTTTATGTCCCAGCCAAAAAATTTTTAGTCATGTCTGCACGGGAATACAAGAGAGAAGTGTTTCTCAATGATGAAATATCACAGTCTATGACTTATTTTATAGTTCACAAACACTTTTGGTATGGTTATACTGGACAAGAACCAATCATAAACAAAACAAAACACAAGAAGCAATGATCTCAAAGACATTGTAAACTAGAATACTTTTACCACTGTTTTCATTTCATAATCTTTAAAGAACCTAGGCATGCATGATGTCAATGTCTAGTAGCTGCATGGTCACAGTTTAAGTACCACGCTAGCTAAAAACTATGCCAGTGGCGACATGTCAATGGAAACAGAAATGGTAAATTCGTGGCCCATTGTGTAGCACTTGTGACCAAACACTGAATGGTAAATACATCTTACATTGAATGTCAGTTGCCATGCCACGAACGATTTTAAATTTTACCTCTTTTTCCTGCGTCAATATTACTAAAAACTGAATTGTGTGATTTAAAAAAGCAAGAGTTAGTACCACGTTAGTAAAATGACTCATTTAGTAGATCAGTTCTGTAGACTGATATTAGCTGCAGTGTATAATATATGATACATTAACAATTGTATTATGATAATTAGTTAATGAAAACCAAACTTGTATTTGGATAGGGGTACTCATAATCTGGAGTCTAGCAATTTTTTCAAAATCAGCAAATTTGAATAATTTTTCTCCCGTGATGGGCCTAATGTTAGACAATGATGTATTAATCAATAAAATGATGTACGTATATTCTTAAACAAATAAAACAAAAACAAGAAAACCTGTATGTTTTCTCTTGCATGCTATTCTATTATGTTTGCAGTACCCATTTTTAAAAGTTAAGACAATTGAAAATTGGCATATTTCAACATAATTCTTCTTTCATGATGGACCCTCTGTAGGACAATGATGCATCTACATCAATAAAGTGATATCTATACCAAAACAAGAGGGCAAGAAACCTGTATGTATGTTTTATTCTCTTGCGTGAAATGTGAGACAATAATGCATTTAAATCAATTAAGTAATGTATATTCTTAAAAAACAACAACAACACGAAACCTGTGTGTCTTTTTCCTTGAATGTAATTTTATTAGTGTAGCAATAACCGTTTTCAAAATCCAAGGAATTGGAAAAAGGGGACAGTTCTCCCATAATAGACCCAATGTAACACAATGATACATTTATATCATGAAATGGATACCTATACGTAAACAAATCAGCATGGGATATGTATGGTATTTTTCTTATCATGCATTTAAATGTATTTAGATAGCGGTAATCGTTTTAAATATCCAAAAATTAGAAAACTTGGCACATTTCAACACTTTTCCCCCACTAATGATTAAGTTACATATAAATCATTAAAGTGATAACAAGAATGCAAGATACATGTATGTCTATTCTTCCCTTGCATGTAGTTGTATTAAGGTAGTGGTAATCGTTTATAAAATTCACTGGATTTTTAGCATAACTTTCTTCTCATGATAGACTAATGTAAGTCAAAGATCTTTCCTAATCAAGTAAATGATGATTACACCTACAAGGAACCTGTATGATATTTCTTCTGTTGTATGCAGTTGTATTGAGGAAGCGGTTACCGATTTATTAATCCTATAAATTCGACATAAATGGCACATTTCAGCATATTTATCTCCAATGATTGACCTTTTGTAAGACAATGATGGATTTAAATAAATTAAGTAATATATATATACTTTTTTAACACGAAAAGCAAAATACATCCATGTATTTCTTCCCTTGTGTGCCTTGTATTTAGGTAAGTAACTATCCTTAAAATCTAGGAAAATAGAAGAAAAACACATTTCAAGATAGTTTTTCTCAGCCAATTTCTCTGAATAGTTAAGGTATTAACAGTAAACGACGCCATGCTTTTGTAAATGCCAAAGAACAAAGTTATATATCACCCTCTTGCCAGGAAGTTGCATTCAACCAGTTGTCTTACAAACTATACATTGTCTATAGATGCATGTGCATGGTATTCATCGTGTCCACACCAATACTCAGTAATTCCGTTCAGGGAGCAAAACTAGAAAATAGTAAGTGAGTATGATCAGGAAATACCACAATCACAAACCTTTGACAACCCCTCAGCACCGCGAGGAAGAGCCACCTAACCATCACGAGACACCAGGAAGACAAATTAAGCAAAGCAACCAGCTCTCTTTTCCCCATTAAGATGATTGCAATACTAAAATGGACATGAAGTAACCTACAACAAAACATCGAACAGTTACAGACTCTCAAAATGGGAGTAGCAATAAACAAAAAGTCAACAACAACAAAACCACCGCCTTAAAACGGACAGCAGCCTAAGCCACCGGGGGGCTTAAATGCATTTTACTGGTACCAAATCTTTGCCCTAGATTCTGCTGTTGTTGAAGTACAGAAATGTCCAGCTCGCATGGAGGCCATCTAACTAATGCAATCTATCATCATGGAGAAACACCCTAAACAAATTAACACACCATGATGAAACAAAGGAAAGGGCTCATGACTCACAGATAGTCAGAGCTAAAGAAAATCTCAAGTTGAGCCACGGTGGGTCAAGCTATAGATAAGCATCAGGCTTCAACCCACTGATTAAAGCTTTACCTCAGAGCCGTCGTGTAATTAAAAAGGAAACCATAGCTAGAAACCGTGATTGGGTTAAAAACTAGGCATGCAGACTGTCGCATGATATCCAAGTTATAGAAGGCTGAATTCTTTACCATCATAACTGAAACTGAGAAGTTTAAAATACCAGACATGACTGAAAAAAAGTGATGATGGCGTTGTCCATGAACACATTTTTTAAACAAAAAATAAAATGTTTCAATCAACAAATACAACGTTTTAGCTTGGAAAAATACAAATTAGGGAGTGGATTAACCACAAATATGTAAACCAGGTGTTACTCCCCATTCGGGGTTTAATCCTCACCTTCTCCAGGTTGCTGGCTTTAAACTGAGGCCCAGTCGTCCTATGAGCTTCATTGCTTAGCTATACAAAACCAACATATATTGGCGATTGATAACGCTATATTTGTGTTCTACTAATATCGTTATGACGATCACAATCGCTAATTTTGGCAATCGAAAATGCATTTTGATCTGTGCTTTCGAGGTCTTAACATTTTAGCTGAAACAGAAAGTCATAGTGAAGGCATGAATCATGGACATTTTGTTAGAAAATCATACCATTATTGTAGCTCAATAAAACACAGTACATCTATGCAATGTATAAACAAACAAATGCTTCTCTACTGGCAAAACTTGTTGCTTGCTTTTATTAAATTAGCAATAAATTTTCACTTCTATTGCCCTATCAACTTAATTTACATTGTTATATTTTTGAAATAAGATAAATCAATTTTGGATTCGATTAGCATTAAGGTAAACGACTAGCCATGACAAATGCAAATGCTCACTTACCCCTGAAAATGTCCCTATTCAGTGTCCTATTGCGGCATTTTCATATCGCCACAAGATAAAAACAATTGTAAGTGTCATATTATGACAAAACTAAAAACGTGTTCTGTCAGAAATTTCAGTTGGAGATTTCTGATAGAAGATGTGAATGTGTAAAGAATGACTGGTTATATAATGAAAACACAGCAATTATAAACATGTGATTAGCTATCTCTGTAACTGGCAAGAAACCTTGAGTTTGCCAAAACACGTTGGGAACTAGACTGAAAAATAAGTCAAGTTTATTTTAGCGTAAATACGAATTCAAAAGAAAGCACTTTGGGGTCTGCTATGACGCTTTGAAGGGTATACCACCAAAATAGGGGTTGGTGTATAGAGGGCACTGTAGACCTTTATCAAACGTATCAAATGACATTCTGATAGGTTTGACAGACTAATGAAAGACTTTACAAATTAATTGTTCTTTTAAAAAAACAATCATATATGAGAGTTGTCACTGAAAAAAAATTCTGTGGTGCTTAACTTTTGACGATGAGTTTATTTATAAAGAGCATGACAGTCCAGATAATCTTGATCTGGCATTTGTATTGAAGGATGGACTGTTTGTTCATTACGAACGAAGTGGAATTGGCTATGCTGTAGAATTCAGTGAAGATGGCTTAAAATTAGAGCACAATTTCCTGTATGATTTTCACCTCGACATCAGTAACATTCTTGGTTATAGGAACCTGATATCTACCAAGGGCGTTTTGACTGATTTTACCACACCAGAACCAGGTAAGGCACATATTAGTCGGATAAATTCGGACAGTTGGCTAAATTCGGACAGCGACCTTGTTTGTTTCATATTTTGATTATTGGAATAAAAAATAAATTAACTATGCAAACAGTGAAAATCCTGGATCCGTCTCATCTGGATTTTCACTGTTTGCAAATGCATGTCCGAATTTACCTGATGGCCGAACTTTACCGACTTTACTCTACCAGGTAAGGGAGCCCTGTTTTAAGGTTTGTAACCAGGCAAGAATCAAACCAGCCTTCTCAGCTACAGACCCTTGCTACAATCTTGAACTTTACATTCAGCTAGTTTAGCTAACATACTTTTTTTCAGGAAGCGTACCTGCATAATTTGACAGCATGAAATATGTTTTGCGACGAGACCCATACAGAGTAGATCATGTGAAAAAGTACATTTTACTCATTCAGTACGCTATTATTTAGTTTAATGTTAAATACATGCATTAGATATTTTATTTTTATAAGTCTGCATGAATCAGCAGCCAATTCTTTGGCGAGACTGCATGACCAGTTCATAGGGCGTGACGATGTTACACTTCTTGTACACAGTATAAGGATATTTAAGGTTACATAAGGAAAATACAAATATCTTACTCATGTTATTTAACCCAAGCCCTAACGTGGTGTACATTGGTTATATTTGAAGTCACAGACATGGTGGTTAAGTAATTTTATTGTTATGTAGAGCAGCATCGTAACCTATTCCACCACTTATTGGTACATGCCAATCCCACTTTATCATACATGCTTTTCTCAAAATTACCAAATTGAGCCAATGCATGAGATTTTCAACAATATGGCATTTTGACATGTGTAGACTCAGATGAGCATGAGCAGCCTCCTCTTAAACTAAGGCGGTGGTTTTGTTGTTGTTGACTTTTTGTTTATTGTTACTCCCATTGTAGGTGTCTGTAATTGTGCTATGTTTTGTTGTACGTTACTTTATGTCCATTCTAGTACTGCAATCATCTTGATGGGGAAGAGAGAGCTGGTTGCTTTGCTTAATTTGTCTTCTTGGTGTCTCGTGATGGTTGAGCGGCTCTTCCTCACGATACCACGGGGTTGTCTGCAGTTTGTGATTGTGGTAGTTCCTGATTATACTCACTATTTTAGAAACTCCAAATAATGTTCAGTCAGTAGCTTAACACTCATGGAATATTCAACCGACTAGCAAAGGCTCTGATCAGACTGTGCGTATGCCCAGGCTGATCTGAGGCTTGGCTGATCGCACATACCACATTGTTGGAAATTGCATGTCACGGCTCATATGCTGAAGTGATATGTCACTCCTAAACGTCTCTTGCCATAATATTATTTTGTTCATACATATGTCTGTCAAACTCATTTATCATGAAGACACCGCTATATCTAAAATAAAAAGTGAGTATGATCAGGAAATACCACAATCACAAACTGCAGACAAAGCCACACAACAATCATGAAACCCCCCCGAAAACAAACAAAACAAAGCAACTGGCTCTTTATTCCCCATCAAGATGAGTGCAAAACTAATATTGGACACAAAGTCATTTTATTTTGGAAAAGAGGTAGCGTGTTATTATTTTGCCACTGCTTATGGCAAAGTCGGAAGTTTACCTTTAATATATTAAACAATAGACTTTAGATGAACACATTATACCCCCCGCAAACTTTGTTTATGGTGGGGTATATTGTGTTCACGTTGTCCGTCCGTCTGTACATCGGTGCATGCGTCTGTCCGTAACGTTTTGTTTCCATAATATCTTGAAGAGGCATTGCTGAATTATCATCAAACCTTGCAAACATGTTCGTATGCAAGACAAATACTTTAGACAAAAAAGTGAGGGCTAGGGGTCAATTCTATTAGAGTTATTTCCCTTTGTTGTTCTAAAAAAATATATATAGGGGTTTATGCTTATGCTATTATAGGCCATATACGGGCTGATCAACTCCTACCACAGCTTTTGATGGAACAATTTGATACTTTTTCAATACACTGTAGACACATTGAACATATGCATGAAGGAGTTTGGCTTAGAAAAAATAATTTTTGACAAAATGACAGCTGTGAGAACTTAGACATTTTTTCCCTTATAGGGCTTTTGTATATGCATAGATGGTGCGTTCATGGGCCGGTCAACTCCTACAACAGCTTTTTATGGAGCAATTCGATACTTTGCCTATACAATACAGACACATTGAAAATATGCCTGAATGAGTCTGGCTGAAAAAAAGACTAATTTTTGACAAAATGACTACTATGAGAGCTTAGACAATTATTCCCTTATATGGCTTTTGTATATGCATGGATAGTGCCTTTATGGGCCGATCAACTCCTATCACAGCTTTTGATGGAGCAATGCATTAAGGAGTTTGGTTCAATTGGATAAATTGACAGTTGAAAGAGCATAAAACCGCAAACATTCAGCATTTCATGGAACTTATGTCAGGATTCACAGTCTGAACACAGTCTTTACAGTGTAAGCTTTTATAAGTAAATAGCCCAAAAAGACAAGTAAGTATGATCGGGAAATACCACAATCATACACCGCAGACCACTCCATGGCACCATGAGGAAGAGACACAGAGCACTGAGGGACACATTACATCAGGCAGACAGTTAAAGCTGCATGGTCTATAATTTTTATCTTTTAATTTTAGAAAAAATGTTTCTATTTTTCAAGAACACAGCAAAAACTAAAATTCCGGTATACATTTTACCGATTTCGTCAATCTTTAAAAAATTATAGGTATCAAAACAACAGCATTTATATTTAAAATTAACTGTCTATAATTATTGGAGGGACGCGAACAATTACAAACAATAGAAAACACACGCCTATTTTATATGATAATTTACTTTACCGTGCAGTTTCAGCTATAGTGAACAGATTTATTGTGAAAACATAACTTAATACTACTTTTACAAATGATTTGAAAAGAAAATATTTTTGTTCCAAAAAATGTTCATAGTTGCAGACTTAGCCTCTTTAAAGCAAAGCTACCAGGTCTCTCTTCCCCATCAAGGTGATTCCTAAACTAGATGGACACAAAGTACTGATTAACAAACAAGGACCAAACACAGAATACTTCTTTATAACATAACATAACATAAAATTATTAAGCATTAAACATACACAGTGTAATTATGCTTGCATAAAGTTTAACAAAGCCCATGCATGAGATTTCCAACAATGTGGTTTGTGCGACCAGCAATGCCTCAGATCAGTCTGTGCATACGCGCAGTCTGATCAGAGCCTTTGCTTGTCGCTTGAGTATTCTATGATTGTTAAGCTACTGACTGAACACATTTGGAGTTTCTAAGCTTAAAAGGAGGCTGCAGAGGCTAGTCAGAGTCTACACTTGTCGAAATGCCAAATTGTTGGAAATCTCATGCCGTGGCTAAATTATTATATTCATGTGCAAGACTAATCAAACTGCTGCAGAGCATCCTATTCTGATTCTTGCTCCACTTGCAATATTGTGGGAACATACATTTGTATTGTACAATAAAATGAGCCACGACATTAGATTACCAACAAAGTGACATGTTGACAAGTGTAGACTCAGACGAGTCTGTGCAGAATCCTTCTTTGCTTAGAAACTCCAAATGATGTTCAGTCAGTAGAATAAGAGTAATGAAATATTCCAGCGACAAGCAACGGCTCTGATCAGACTGCGCATATGCGCAGGCTGGTCTGAGCCTTTGCTGGTCGCACATACCACGTCTCATGTCACGGCTCAAACGTATTTATCTCATGTCCCAATTTAATTTCTAAATCTTTGGATAACTCGAAGTTATTTCACAATTTCCTTGGACTTTGAGATATCAAGCTTGACCTGTATTTCTTCCCTAATAATATGGTTGAAAAAAACATAATGAAGAACAGGAAACTATCATTTGTGTGAGGGAGCAGGTAGTAATATACACTCTTGTACATTACCAATTATCATCGCTTGCCAGGCATGAAGATGCCTGAGAGACAATTTGTTTTATTTGCACGCCCACATACACACATACACACAATACATTTCTAAATGTAATCTTCTGGTGAAAAGTTTAAATAATAAGATAAAAACAAGAGGATACGGACAGCAAAGGCCACACTCACATACCACAGACCAGCCTTGGTCATCACGAGGAATAGACATTGATCATTGCCAGACACATGACAACATAAGTAAGTGAGCTTGACCAGGAAATGCCACAATAACGGATTGCAGACTAACCCATGGTTCTTACAAGCACCAGGCATCAACCCACTGATGAAAGTTTTAGGTGAGGGTTATCATGGAGTCTGAGGCCTGACCCACTATTGTGCGTTTTAAAGAAGACCTTATCTATATACCGTGAGTGGGAATATAACCAGACTTTTTGTTTATTGTTGCTCCCATTGTGGGGATCTGTGGTTGTTCTGTGTTTTATTGTGCGTTGCGTTGTTTCCATTCTAGTATTGCAATCATCTTGATGGTGGAGAGAGAGCTGGTTGCTTTGCTTTGTTTGCCTTCCTGGTGTCTCATGATGGTTAAGTGGCTCTTCCTCGTGGTGCCATGGGGTTTGCTGCGGTTTGTGAGTGTGGTATTTCCTGATCATACTCACTATTTTTAAACCTCGATTCATATTTTTTTGTTTTTCATGTACTTGTAGCATAATTGATACAGTTGCATATAGCATGCTAAAATGATTTTAACAGAATAGTTTTAGTTAGTCAGATTTTAACATGTACAATTCTATTATATTACATTACATTTTACAGGGTTGATAAAGAATGCAAGACAATACTATTTAGAAAATGTCCCCTGCTTGGCTTTGATACCTGAGGATAGACCCGATTGGAAAAAGTACTGTATTGGTGTGAACTCTAGGATACCAAATCATAGGTAATGTCATAATATTTAGAGGATCTTACATTAGTGCTCATGTATTATTGACTTGATTAAATGAGTTGATGAAAAGCAATGACATGTGATGCTTGCCGAGCATGTCATCATTTTTCGCAACGAGTTTTATAAATTCAATAATATAGGAGCATGAATGTTAGATTCCATTTATCATATGGCATTAAAATTACTCTGCAATTTTTCATTTTTGGCACGAATATTTGTTTTTTTCACTATGTAAGCAACGTTATTATCGATGTTATTATGTAATGTTACAAAATCTGTAAATCATTAGTGTTTTCTTATTCTTATTATGTATATCCCTCTGCAGGGCATGTGATTACAGGTAATCTAAATGTCATTCCTGAAGCTATAGCTCGCAATATTATTACTAAAGATCCTAAATATAGATTTCCCTCTAAAATTGATTTCCCTAAATGTTCAGAGAGATCCCTGCTTCTTTAAATGAATTTAGTAATCGTTGGTGCAAACGGAAAAATGTTGAATGTGATGCCTTGAAGAAATGGAACATTAACATTTTTAAAATTATTGAAACTTGTATTTCATTCTACTCTCGTAATACACATCTTTTACCCCCTAAACCTAAATCTTCTTTTCGTCATCTTAAACGAGGTATCCATGATTTTCATATGAACTATGTTTCGGTTCCAGCAGATAAAGCTGCTTACAATGTTGTAGTTGTTTGACAATTGTACTATATTAATACTATTAAGCGTGAGCTTGTTGACACTAATATCTATAAACTGTACCTTCTTTGAGTAAGATGGTGATTGTCGATGGGCTTGGATGTCATACAGCCCTACATGTTGGTGTCAAAGCTAAAGAAAATCAAGACAAAGTTCCTACGTCGTACTGGTTACCTAAACTCCATGAAAAACCCTATAAAGCAAGATTTATTGCTAATTCTAGTTCTTGTACGACAACAAAGCTTTCTAAATTGTTAATCGTGTGTCTTACAGCTGTTATATTATCAAGTAATGTGAAACGGTATATGAGAGATCTGGTAAAAGTAAGTAGCGGTGCAAATATCAGGAATCGATACATTCAAGTACCACACCAGACCCAGTCTTCCAATGGGAAAGTGACAAACTCACAGTAAGACACCACAAAATAAAGCCAAGAGGTCAGCCCTTTCCCAGCCCTTTCTATTTTGGTCTATTAAAATTTAGGTGAAATTTTGGAGAAACTTAAAGCTAGAGATTTCAATGCAACCAGTTTGTCTACTTATGATTTTTTCTACTCTTTACACTACTTTACCTTATAATTTAATTAAAGATAAACTTATCAATCTTATTGAAAGAACCTTCCAGAGAGAAGGCCATCCTTACCTTGCATGTAATGACAGAAATTCATTGTTTACTTTGGAAAACCCTAAAAAAGTATTATTCATGGTCATGTCAAAATGTATGTGATGCTCTGACCTTTTTGTTGAACAACTTTTTTATTCAATTTGGCACCAAGCTGTATAGACAAGTAGTTGGGATTCCTACGGGCACTAATTGTGCTCCCTCAGTTGCCGATTTATTCCTGTTTTGTGATGAGAGGGACTTTATGATGTCTCTTTCTGATGATAAGCAGGCAGATGTTATTGATGCGTTTAACACTACATCCAGATATTTGGACGATATTTTAAACATTGATAATGTTTATTTTGACAATATGGTAAGTCAAATATACCCTTCAGAGCTGCAACTAAATAAAGCCAATACCTCTGATACCGAAGCTGCATTTTTAGACTTGCATTTGTCAATTTCTAATGATATTGTTTCTACCTCAATTTATGATAAACCTATATACTTTGATTTTGAAATTTTCAATTTCCCATTTTTAGATGGTGATGTTCCTCGCTCTACATCCTATAGAGCCTATATCTCTGAGCTCATTCGTTACTGACTTCAACACTCGCAATAAATTGTTAATTGGAAGCATCTTAAACAAGGCTATCTTTACCATAAACTTGCAAAATCTTTTCTAAATTTTATAGACAGTACATTAATTGGATATCTGAAATTCCTATTGTGCAAAGGACTTTCGGAACCTGAATTATATGGTGTCTTGGTGTATAAATTGAAAAAGATTGTTGGCTCTAATAATTTTTCAGCGTATTTCAATAAAATAAATTCCCATTATAAAAAGATTGGTTATAAATTAATGTATTGCAACAGACTGTATGCTTGGTGGCCAACCCAATCACTGTTGACAACTTTGCTTTCCTCTTTAACTGCACACCAGTGGGTCGGACTTCAGACTCTATGTCAGTTCAGACTTAAAGACTTATCTATTGATTAGTTGGTAGGGTTCTGATGTCTTGGCTGTTTATCGGGCCAACCAGGGTTTACCTGTTGGATTTCCTTTGCTCCTATCTTCAGTTTTATTTACTGCTTAGTCATTATCTTTGCTTTTTCACCTTGTTATATTCTGATTTACATGTTCTAGGAGATGATGCATTGATAAGTTAGGGGTCTTTAATGCAAACCATATATCTATGTGTCTTGATCCACATCGGATTAAGGGTGAGGTTGGTGCTGTGAAACCGGTTTAAGCCCTCCAGTAAAATAGTTTACTGACCGTTCAAGGTGGTTCTTCTTTTGTGGATCTTTTGTTTTCTGTCTTGTGCTTGCTATGCCTTTGTGCGCGCCTGTTTATATATGCCTTGTGGTCACCTGCTGGGAAAGGGCTGAACTCTTGGCTCTCGTTTGTGGTGTCTAACTGTGAGTTTATCACTTTCCCATTGGTATCCTGAGTCAGGTATGGTACTTGATTTTATTTATTCCTGATCTTTGAACCCTTACTTACATGGCGTATTTCACTCCCAGACACAACATCATAATTATCATCAAATAATTTTAATATGTTTTTATAATAATAGCTTATAACTTGGTGTTGATTTTGTCTATAAAATATTGACTAATCTCTTTCAATTTAGCATCAGAGTTCTGTAGATAAATATCGTTTTGATTTATAATATTACTTTTAGACATTATCATTTTAGATGTAATAGTGTTATATAGTCCAAACAGATAAGGTTTAGTTCTGGCAATGACCCTATCTAAAAAACCTATTTCTTTAGGACGTGTTTCAATAATCTTCACATGTTATTTAGAATATAAGGATTTGAATCAATCTGTTCAAATATTCCATGCTTCAATTGCATTGGCTGTTAGGCAACTAAAGAACACAAGGTAAAGGGTCATGGACGGGAAACTGTATTCAGTATACAAGCCCAAATTACAAACTCCTCTTTAAAACTTTTATGTAGATAAATAAATTATGTATGTTAAAAATAGTTTAGCTTGCAACTGTGGTGTAAGCAGGGTTTGATTATGACATATAGCTGATTTTGCAAGAAACAATGACCTTAAAGTACCTTAAAAATGGTTTGTACTTATAGTGTATTATAACTAGTATATAGCATTTATTGAAAGTTATTATTTTCTATGCGTTAAGAAGACAATAGATCAGATTTATTTAACCTGTTTCTATTTTAAAATACGCAAATTGACGGTAATAGCTTTTAAGTGTTCAAAATATACTATTTTATAATTAACGCTTTAAGTGAGAAAAATGTAATGTTCTGTTCTTGCCAGGCAACCAAAAACGTTCAAAGCAACAAGGTTAATGCCATTGTGGTATTTGCTTTTATTGGCCAATTGTGCATTCAGACTACATCACCAACCACTAATATAACTTTCTAAAGAACCATACTGCACCTTTAACTCTATCTTCAGCAAAAAATAGTAAATGAAACTTAATTTTTCGCCAACATGGGCTCTCACAGCGTTGTTTAAGACCAGATTGTGATGGAATCTCCATATCTCTAACATGATTAGGAAACACCCATGGCCACATGCAGTGGGATATATAATTCTGATTTCAATAACAGTTTCTGCGATGTGAAACCATTGTCAGAAATTATTGGATGACCCATGTAGCATGCCCGCCCAAAGATCTCATGGTATTGTTTTAATAACACTCAAACAAAATATGAAATTTGATAGAGGATCAGACTTAAAACGTGCATAAATAAGTTAAGAACACATGCTATCACTATCATTGCTCACATGTGATAGGTAGCATTATCTAATGGAATGAGTTAATTGACCAATGAAAAATTATTGTTTATTCAAAATGTGTTAATTGAGTAAGCTTATCTTTCTAATAGTGTGTAAACTTAACAAAAGTTCTAATTGGTCACGTGTGTTTTATCCACAGTCTGCAAAGTAAAAAGAATATATCAATTTTAACAGCATTCCCAAATAGTCAAATGTATCAGTAAACGTGAAAGCAATAAAGCTTAGCATAAGTCATATAATTATATCTGGGAGGCTTTGACAAATACAAGTACCCTCATTTCCATTGTACAGTGGGGTAAGTGTTGACGTTTTGACAAACAGCCACGGCCCCTATGCAGATGGAGTGTTAATTTAAACACTTAAAAATCGAATATGAGTTTGGCTTTAGAAATGAAAACGTTTTGCGGGTGAAAGTGAGTTATTGCAAAAAAGGTTTTGCGAAATTTGAAAATGAAAGTGATAATATTCAATGTGCACCCTGTATATACAATTGAACAATGTGTCAATATCTTTACTGTCTTGGATAAATGGCATTTCTGGCTCTCTCAAGATGCAAAAAGAGTAGTCAATTCAGTTAAGGTTTTGAAGACACATGATATAATGTAGATTACTGGTTATGACTTTTGCTGAGTATACATGCAACTCTGTAGTGGTACATGAGCTAGAATAAGCAATGAAACGTGACTTATAGGGCCTTTTATGAAGTGTTGGTAACCAGTATAACGTAGGAAGCTTGCTATGATCCTCATCAACACATACACCAAACTTAGCAGCCATATGACATCGATGTCTATCCAAATTGTACTACATTATCACTCTAAAGCAAGAACTTTGCATTGCTAAGACCTATAACCATAATTTGCTTGACGAGAAGTCTTGTCGTTGATAGACATCAATTTCATATGGCAGCTAAGTTTGGTGTATTTGTTGATGAGTATCATTACAAGCTTCCTACGTTATACTGGTTATTAAAACTTCATAAAAGACCCTATAAGTCACATTCTATTGCTAACTCCAGTTCATGTACTACCACTGGGTTGTCAATAATTTTGAGGGTTTTTTATACCCCCGGTACGAAGTATATAGGGGGTATATAGTTTTTGCCTTTTCTGTAATTATGATTGTCTGTCTGTCTGTTTGTCTGTCTGTTTGTCTGTAAACTTTTTTCCGTCAAAGATTTCTCAGCAACTACTTGGGTAAGGATTCTGAAATTTGGTACAAAGCTTGATAGTGATGAGTTGTATTGTGTAACAAAAGAACAGCCACACATTGCTTATCAGTCCCTTTATTTGTTCATTTTTATTTCTCTCCAATGGAAATTTCTGTCATTTTTTTTTCGTCAAAGATTTCTCAGCAACTACTTGGGTAAGGATTCTGAAATTTGGTACAAAGCTTGATAGTAATGCGTTGTATTGTGTAACAAAAGAACAGCCACATATTGCTTATCAGTCCCTTTATTTGTTCATTTTTCTTTCTCTCCAATGGAAATTTCTGTCACAGATTTCTCAGCTCCTATTGAAGCCAGTGTTTTCAAATTTTGTATACATCTACAGGAAGGCAAAATGTACAATGTAAATGGAAATTAGGATGCTAATCCTCATTTTGCCTTTTTTCAAATTTTCATTTCTTCCTTCTTTCTCTCTTGTATTGTGTAACAAAAGAACAGTCACATATTGCTTATCAAACCCTTTATTTGTTCATTTTTCTTTCCTTCCAATGGAAATTTCTGTCATTTTTTTTCGTCAAAGATTTCTCAGCAACTACTTGGGTAAGGATTCTGAAATTTGGTACAAAGCTTGATAGTGATGAGTTGTATTGTGTAACAAAAGATCAGCCACATATTGCTTATCAGTCCCTTTATTTGTTAATTTTTCTTTCTCTCCAATGGAAATTTCTGTCACAGATTTCTCAGCTCCTATTGGAGCCAGTGTTTTCAAATTTTTTATACATCTACAGGAAGGCAAAGTGTACGGTGTAAATGAAAATTAGGATGCTAATCCTCATTTTGCCTTCTTTTTTCAATTTTCATTTTTTCCTTCTTTCTCTCTTATATAATACATATGGACATTTTTTTCTGTCAAAGATTTCTCAGCAACCACTTGGGTTAGGATTCTGAAATTTGGTACAAAGCTTGATAGTGATGAGTTGTATTGTGTAATAAAAGAACAGTCACATATTGCTTATCAGTCCCTTTATTTGTTCATTTTTCTTTCTCATCAACGGAAATTTCTGTCACAGATTTCTCAGCTCCTATTGGAGCCAGTTATTTCAAATTTTGTGTACACCTTCAGGAAGGCAAAGTGTATTGTGTAAATGGAAATTAAGATGCTTAGTCTCATTTTTCCTTCTTTTTTCATTTTTTTTTCCTTCTTTCACTCTTATATAATACATATAGACATTTTTTCTGTCAAAGATTACTCAGCAACTACTTGAGTTAGGATTCTGAAATTTGGTACAAAGCTTCATAGTGATGAGTTGTATTGTGTAACAAAAGCACAGCCACATGTTGCTTATCAGTCCCTTTATTTGTTCATTTTTCTTTCTCTCCAATGAAAATTTCTGTATTAGATCTCTCGGCTCCTATTGGAGCCAGAGTTTTCAAATTTAGTGTACACCTTCAGGAAGGCAAAGTGTATTGTGTAAATGAAAATAAAGATTGCCCTGTTTACAATTTTTCCTTCTGTCACTCCTATATAACACATATGGACGTTTTTTGTCAGAGTTTTCTCAGCAACTACTTGATTTAGGATTATGAAATTTTGTGTACACATTCAGGTAGGCAAAGTGTATTGTTTCAAAGAAAATTTAGGTGCTAATCTTCATTTTGCCTTTTTTTTAATTTTCAATTTTTCCTTCTGTCACTCTTATATAACACATATGGACATTTTTCATCAAAGTTTTCTCAGAAACTACTTGATTTAGGATTATGAAATCTTTAACAATTTTGTCTTTTTCTCTGAAAGTGTTACAACCTCTGATGGCTACCGCCGGGGGTATGTGAGCTTTGCTCACTTCTTGCTATATTTGCCTTACTGAGAATAAAAACCATGCTATTAATTATTGTGAAACTGTTTTTGAGAGAAATGGTAAAAATCTGTTTTGGTCTGTTTAAACTCTGAAATTCTAACCAAATTAAAAGCAAATGGTCTTCTAGCATCTAGTATGTCTACTATGATGTCCCAGCTCGCTATACTATATATTACCTCATACTTTTGTCAAAGAAAAACTAACTGAGTTAATTGAACAAACATTTTACAGAGAGGACTCACTTTATTTGGCTTGTAATGAGACTTGTGCATTTTTCACTTCTAACCACCTCAAAGATTTAAATTGTGGTCATGTCAGAAAGGTTGAGACACTCTCCAGTATCTTTTGGACAATATGTTTATAAGATTTGGCTCAAAATGGTATAGGCAAATTATAGGTATTTCTATGGGTACTAATTGTGCTTCTCTTGTTGCAGATTTGTTTTTATTTTGTTATGAGAGAGACTTCATGTTGTCTTTTTCTGACAATAATGAAGCAGATGTTGTTTAAGCATTTAACTCTACCTCAAGATATCTAAATGTCTTGCTTAATATTGATAATCATTATTTCGCACAAATGGTAAGTTAGACATATCTCACTGAATTTCAGTTTCAGATACTGAAGCTTCTTTTTTGGAATTAGACTTGTCCATTACAAATGACATAGTTTCTACCAATATTTATCATAAACGGGACAATTTTAATTTTGAAATAGTTAATTATCCATTTCTTGATAGAGATGTTCCTTGCTCCCCTTCCTACGGTGTATACATTTTGCAACTACATATAATTCGTTTTGCAAAAGTATGTTCTCATGTTGATGACTCCATCAGTAGAAACACTTTTATTACTTCTAAGTTACTAAAACATTGTTATCGATACCATAAACTCCTTAAAGCTTTTTTTTCTGAATTGTATTACCTACACTCAGAGTTGATTGTTAAATTCAATATTTGCTTAAAGACTCTTCTGCAACAAGGCATATCAGAACATGTATTTTATGGCGATTTAGTTTATAAATTTAAAAAGATGTTGGAAAGCCTAATTTTAGTGATCAATCATAACTGATTATTAAACGTTATAAAAGAGTGGGCTATTACTTAGATATCATTTGACAGTCTGCATGCCTGGTTGCGAACCAAATCATGGTTGATAGCTATGGCTTCCTCTTTAATTGCACCATGGTGCATCAAGCCTCAGACTTAATGATGGCACTGACGTAAAGCTTTAATCCGTTGGTTTGTGTCTGATGCTTGTCATTTGATGGGCCAACCGTAACTCAACTTGAATTTTTTTTTTAGCTCTGACTATCTGTGAGTTATGAGCTCCTTTCTGTGTATCATTATAGTGTGTTAACTTGATTTGATTGTTTCTCCATGATGATACGTTGCATCAGTAAGAAAGCCTTCATGCAAGCTAAACAATTCTGTGTTTTAACAACAACAGAATTTAGGGCAAAGATTTTACGCCAGTTAAATGCATTTAAGTCCTCGAACGGCTGAGGCTGCTGTCAGTTCTAAAGCGGTGGTTCTGTTGCTGTTGATCTTTTGCCTAATGTACTTCACATTGTTTGTGGGGAAATTGTGTTTGTCTTTTGTTTTGTTATGCATTATTTTGTGTCCATTCTAGTTTTGTAATCATCTTGAAGATCAAGGAAAGCTGTTTGCTTTGCTATTATTGTCTTACAGATGTATTGTTACTATAAATGTTCTGTGCCTCTTCCTCATGGTGCCGTGGGTTGGTCTTCAGAGTGTGATTGTGGTATTTTCTGATCAAACTCACTTACTGTATCATTGGATGCAATATTTCTGTTATTTAAAGGATACAATAATCAATGTTCCCTTTAATTAGTAAATATCCTAGTTTAATAAGTGATTCATTTCACTTTTTATGAGTTACATTATATAACCACAAATTCCATTATGTTTTATATCATTTGAAAACAATCTTTATCACAATGAAGTATTTATATAGTTTGAATAGAAAATAAAAATCAGATTAGATACATGACTTGATTATTGAAAAAGAAGTTCAAATATAAAAAAGATAATCTGAAAAGATAAAAACGTTTTTAATCATATATTTTAGAATATAGCAGTTGTTGTGAGAAACAGATTGTTAAAAGAACGCATCAAACATTCCTATCAGTTCAAAATTAAAGATATTTGAATTTTAAACTGACAATTTTTTTCCAAAACAGATTTGGAAAACTAAAAATAGATTCTATTCCGCATTGCATCATTATGTGATGTCATATGAGGCTTGAAAATATTCCATTAAATTAAATGTTTATAAATGCAAAGATTTTGTCAAACTTTAGTATTATTTTCTCTGGAAAAACGATGATTGATCTCACATAAATGGGTTTTGTGTATGGTAATTTAATTTCATTTTTATGCTTCAATTTTAAATTTAAATGAAAAAATTAAATACACTTTTATCATGCATTTCTTATTCTTAATAAAACAAACATAAGTCAATCTATTTTTGTGTTAATTTGTTTTGATATATTTAAAAAAGTTTCAAAACATATCAGCTTAAATGAAAAAATAAATTTCAAATTTCAAACTAAAAATTCAAAATTTATTTGTATCATTTTTTTTACCAAAACTTACACAAATGCTTAATCTGACAAAGTGTAAATTAGGCAATTCATAGATTGACATTTTCAAACTGAAGATTTACATTTCAAATACACAGTTTCAGATGTTTGAAGTTTAAGAAAAAAAATTAAAATCCACATATGACATCACAGAATGATGCATTGTGGGATTTTTAGTTTTCCAAGTATGTTTTGGAAACCAAAAACTTGACGTTCAAAGTTGAAAAAAAGGCAACACCTTTTAATTGTTGGATTTTTTTTTTTTTGCAGTTTTCAGCGTTTTCTTATATGAAATTAGTGGTTTCATTTCAATTAATTTCTAAATCCTTTTCATATGACCTTTAAAGAGACTAGGTATGTAACTATGAACATTTTTTGAAAAAAAAAATTCTTTTTAAATCATTTGTAAAAATTAAATTCAGTTATGTTTTCACAATAAATATGTTCAGTACAGCTGAAAACTGCATGGACAAGTGAATTATCTTATAATAACAGGTGTTTTTTCTCTAGTTTGTAATTATTTACGACACTCCAATAATTCTAAACAGTTGATTTTAACATAAATGCTGTTGTTTTGATGATGATAATTTGTTAAGATGTTAAGACTTACGAAAATGGTAAAATGTTTACCTGAATTTGAGAATTTGTACTGTAATCTTGAAAAATAGAAATTTTATTTCTAAAATTCGAAGATCAATAGTTACAGACTATGCAGCTTTAAGAGAATTAAGATTAATTAAGGTAACTGTTTACTAATGTCATCAAGAATACAAAAAAAACATTGGTGACTTAAACGAAACCACAGTGATTAACACATATAAAATAGGAATATTTAGATTATTCTGACGATGATAATCTGAATGGTATGGCAAAACAACACTTATTTGTTGATATATGCAATTTACTGAAATTACTAAAAAGTGGTACAATATAATTTGGATATTGTTGAACGCAAACCCTTTAAATATTGCATGATAAAACATCACATTTATTTCCATACTTTTGACAAGTTGTTTGGTTCACTTTCAGAGTTATCATTGATGGTGAAGGCTCGCAAACAGTATTCAATGGACCAGAATCCATGATAGACATGCAGTTTACAAGAGTTAATAATTACATATCAGGTTTGTATAAAATGCTGCTTTTGAACGACCTGTTCTGTAAAAATGACATTTACCAATAATATCCACTTGCATTTTGGAGACTTTTTATTAAGGTCTCTTATAATTGTAATGAACACATAAAGGCATTATAGATGCGCTTGTATTTTTGTTTTTGCTAATGCTATTAAATTGATAATGGTCATTAGTTGTACATGGCGTAACCATTAGTCAGCTACTAATTTTTGATCAAGTAATTCTTTTGGAGCATGTCATATAGACTTCAACGTAATAACTGTCCTGCCCCCCTAGGAAATTTTAAAGGCATATCCTATCTTAAAGTGAAATCCAAGCTGCGTCAAATAAGGGAAGTTTGCACTCTGTACGCCCGGGGGTTAGCCTGTAATAGCTTGTTACATATGTTACTATAGCAGATTAAGAAAAAAGTAATATGAAAGTCTGAGCTACAGAAAGAAGACATGCAATTTATCTAATTATTCAAATTACTCATGTAGTCTTCATGCTTGATGCCTAAGCTACGTAAAAAGCAGTTTGAACAAAACACAGCTTCCTATTGTGTTATGTGCGTTACATAGATTAAATTTTTCTTTAAAAGTTGTAATTGTGACAAATATCATTTACTTTTACAGTTGATCTGTTAGTGATTCCAAATATTTTTAATCTAAATTTACTATCATACACACTTGACTAATCGAAAAAACAAAGTTTTCTTTTCTATCTTAAATATATTGTCTATTATGAGCTGTTTAATAACCCTACCCCTAGTTGTTTAAGTAGCCAATATTGATGTCTATTTTTGAAGAAAAAATATATGACGGGTGGATATCTTATATTTTTGGGACTGTCTTGCTATATCATGAAGAATCATAGATTTGCAAGTTTGACACCAGTATAAGAGCACTAATAAAAGGCTGTAACATATGTTGCATGATTTAATAAAAGACATGAATATTGTCTTGATGTGTGAGATATATTTCAGAAAAAATGAATATTTTTCACATGTTTTTCTATAATTCTCTAGCCTCTGATGCCTTAATCATAGGAATTAAGATCATTGCTTATAATAAGCCCATGGTCTTCTGTTACAGATGTTATAAATAAACATTTTATCGCATATTTCTTAAAGCGTATAATGCTGAAATATATATACATAATAAAAGATAATTTCACATATAAATGAGATAATTTAATTAATGTTCCTGTTGAATGTAAGTATTCAAAAGTAATCTTTGTTCAGGTCAACCTCATATCAATGTATATCATTGTGACTGTTTCTTTGGCAAAGTAATTGTCCATTTCATCACAGCCATTAGAACCATCGCATAGTATTGTTACCGAAGGCTGAGTAAGTACCTGTTCCATTAAACCCCTTGGGAATTGTGCAGACATGTCCTATCTTAAAGAACAATTCTAGCCACGCCAAATAAATGATGCTTGCAGGGGGTTAGCCGGTATAAACCTGTTACATATGTTACCATATCAAATTTAATTAGTATATTGAAAGTCTAAGATACAGAAAGAGAAGACATTAAACTATCTATTTATTTGAAGTGATAATGTAGTTTGCATGCTGAATGTCTTTACTACTTATGAAAACTTTTTGAACAAAAATACAGCATCCTATAGTGTTATGTGCGCAGTGATTTTATTTGGGATTTTAGGAAGCTACCTTTTCTTTCTCATTTGGGAAAGTGTTTTATTAAAATTGGAATATTATAATAAGTGCTAAAATACATGAAATCCGGAAAATAAAAGCCATTTTTGGATTGGGAATCACTCCCATATAAGGCCCTAAAAATGGCCAAATAAAATCACTGTGTGCGTTACATTAATTGAATTAGCTTTTAAGATTAGCAATAGTGACAAACATCACTTATAAGCGCTTCCTGTGTTCCTCATCATCTTTTGTCATCAAAGGACTAAATTGAATTGTCTTTGTATGAGTGGATCTGTGTCAGTTAAAAGTAAATAACTGAGCTATATCTGGAATCCTTTGCATTCTTCAAAAGCAGAAACAACATTTCAGTGTCAGGGGATCAAACATTAAAATTAAATATGGGTTGTGTTTGGTGCTTTTTCATGTATATGCGCACAATGGAATATGATCTTGGCATATTGTCTCTTCCTGTAAAGAGGCGAGAGCAATCTACCGCAGCTGCCTCTGCATCCATGCTAGTCAAGTAATAGCATTGCTCTAATTTTGCAAAATATATGTCGCTACAGTAATACGACAAAAGCTCGTGTAAACATACCCAATCTACGCCATGGACCCTTTGTAATTAAGTACCTGTGTTCACACGCGATTTGCGTGAAGTTTAACATTTAGAATGAGAAAGGGATTTCATAATTTGTCCAGTCTTGTTAGCACAATATGAACTGCAACTTATTTATCCATGATCGCAAAGAATAGGACAGCTGATCTGTTTTTGACAAGATAAAATTGGGTAATCAGCGCTAATCTTGTGTAACTTTTTCATTTCCTTACAGAGTTTAATACTTTAAACTCCAGTTTTTAGATTTTTCATTCCAGTCGATCTTTATTTAATATATTAACCAATGATACTCACAAAATAATGATAAATTGTAAACTTCGCTATGACTCCAATATAATCTGACACACATAAACAATGTTTCTCACACATTCGCAATGCACACAGAATGAGTGTAAATAACGTCACATCGTGGATACTGACTCCCCTGCTCCAGGTAAAGCACTTGTGAAAATGGGAACTAAACCAAAAACTATGGCGGCGCTCTCGAGCAAACTAAAAATCGCTATATCTAAAAGGAGAGATATCCTATTAGATTTTCTATATTTTCCTATTCTCGTCAGATTTATGTTGTGTGACACATCTTGAACAAATACAGTACACGTTTTTTCATTCATTGCATTCTCCTTTAAGTATTACACATATGAAAAAAATATTGAAAAAGTTTATTTATTCAATCTTTAAGTAAAGTCCATTTAAAAATATTACATAAAATAAAAGAAGCAGCACACTATATTGCTTTAGCCAAAGACAAAATTGAACACCATAATCATAAATGGGGATTCTTAGGAAACTTTGAATAATTTGGTTTCTTACTTCGTTTTTGCATTTTCTGACAGCTTTATTAAAATAATTATAATAAGAACAATAGACAATAATTATAACCTCTCAAAATATATTGAAAAATAATCCCAAAACCTCTTATTTGCTAGAATGTCTGAAACTTTACGCAAACAAACAAAGACTTTGGGAGACAGGCGTATAAGACTTTTTATTTATTTATTTGTCTATTTATTTATTTAAGTTGTTATTATTATTAAATTATTTAGAGTTACATTTGAACATAACTGTAAGATATTTTAAAGACTATTTGATTGACAAGGCATTTTGGTATGTGTTTTAATGAGTGCTGGCATGATTGAGGCAATTTAAAATGCTGTTATTAATACAGTATATCTATTGTAATAAAAAGAAACAGCAAAAGGGAAATAAGAGGTATAAGTATCTCTAAGTATCTGTATATATACCTTAAAATTAAATACACCGATCACAATATTTTGATTAGATATATACAATAGGATTTCAATTACCTCAGTCATACTGGTTCACGTTCTGATAAAATATTGTGCCACTGTCAGATATATTGATATGATTAATTTGTGATACATGTACATATATTGTACTGATGAAATTCTGAGTGAATAACAAAAAAACACTAAGGTAAATGAGCTTGATACTCACCAATGAATTTTAGATTCCTAAGATTAAGGCACAAGAGGCTAGAGACTAATAGAAAAAAACGTGCTCAAAATATTCATTTTTTCTGGAAATATCAACCCTTATATCAAGTCAATGTCCTATCTGATTTATTATGCCATGTAACATATGTTACAACAATTGACAAGTGCTCGTATATTGCTGTTAAACCTGCAACATTTTTATACTTTATTATATGAGCAGGACAATCCCAAATATTTAAGATATCCAGCAGCAGCAAATATTTTTATTTACTTTTACTTAAATAATACCTATCAAATGGAGCTCCTTAAAACTTGGGATAGGGCTGTTTAATTGCTAATATAAGACAGTACATTTCAGATAAAAAGGCAATTTTCGTTTTTTCTATAAGCCGAATTAACATGTTAGTACAACAGGATCAAAAGCATTTTGGAAATTGCAAAGATCAGCTGTAACAGTAATTGACATTGGTCACAATTACCCTTTTTAAACAGTAATCTAATTCAAGTAACACACATAACACCTTAGGAAGCAGTAATTTTGCGCCTAAAGTCGTTTTGTGCAGCTTAGGTATACAGCATGCATACTTTATAAGTATTTCAAATAATTAGACAGTAATATGCCTTCTTTATGTAGCTCAAACATGTTTTTTTATAAATTTGATATGGTAACATATGTAACATAGTGCATACGTCTCTTATTTCGACGCAGCTTGGAATCTCTTCAATATAGGATATGCCTGCAAAATTCTCTACCAGGGGTATCAAAACCATTCTCAGCCATCAGTATAATAAGTGTATGTCTTGAAGGCAAACAAAGATATTAAGGATCAAAACTATTTACTACAAATATCTAAATTTTCAGGTCTTGTCAAACAATATCAATCCTGATTTAGCTGTCTGACAGAGTTCCCACTGTATGCAATTACGCCACAACATTAAATGATTTGGTATGCTGATTATATGTTAGGTAGTCATAACATGTATGCTAGGACATTACTTTGTCCAAATATGTTTACATATGACGAAAATGCCAATGTACTTTAGGCTGATGTTAATCATTGAAATATCACTCAAATTGTAGCATGTAATCACAGTATATTTGAAATACCCTCTACCGTCAAATGAGTATGAGAAATAATTACTGTTACAAATAAAGGTGTTGCTTTGTTTAACTGTTTATATGTACATATTTGTTCAAATTGATTTCATGTCTTTTTCAGCTAATTGGGACGGTATACATGATGATGAAACATCAATTAGAGGATACACATTTGCTGTTGGAAAGGACATTTGTGAAGACCTTATCCATCCACATTTTGATCCACATAGACATCTTCTGTCTGAATCACATTGGAATAACAAGGGGCATATATATCCATTACCACCACCTTATACAAATTTACCAGGTTGGGAATTATAAAATATATAATGTGATATATATATTTATTGTATGATTTGCGTTTGGAAGATAAGTGTAATATTCGTAATATTCTTGTGTATTATGTCCCCCAAATCAAAGAGGAAGGGGGGCTTATTGGTTAAAGCATGTATACTGTTGGTGTGGGCGTCCCCATCCGCTTCTGTGTTACTTGGTTTTACATGTATTATCTTCTGAACAATGGGATGGATATTGACTTAACTTGCATAGATACATTGTTAGAAGGTGGGAAATGGTTGATAAGATTTTAGCGACCATGATGTTATTTTCAAGGTCACACTAGTGCTTTAAAATGTCAAAAATAGGGTTTCTGCGCATTATCTCTTGAATCAAAATATGGATTTGGCCTAAACCTAAATTTTTTATTGTGACGCAATAAATCCTGAATTGGATTTTGGTGACTTTGACCTAATATTTAAGGTCTCAATTCTATAAAGACTGTAAAAATCAGCCTTTTCCCAAGACGATTTTCTGACCCAATGAGTGAATTTAACCAAACTTACAAAGGTACATTGTAAGGTGTGGGTTAAGAGCTAATTAGAGTTTGGTGACCTTGAAGGTTGCACCAGCACTTTGAAATGTCAAACTAAAACCAAAAGGGCGTGTTTGCATGTTATTTCTTGCAATGAATAGTGGATTGGGACCAAATTTTATATATTGTTTTATTGTGGTACTTTTTTTAAAGTCAAATATTTTAAACTTATTGCGAAAAATTGATAAAATGCTATGCAAAGCTTCACAATTTATCTCTTTTCAAACTTATAAAAAAACATTCAAGAATTCAAGCGCAGGTATGATCCTCTATGAATAACTAGTCATGATCAACCACCAATGAATACTGTACCATCACAGACCATAGACCAATCTTAAGCACCGTGAAGAAGTCTGTAGAGCTTCTGTGTATTGATATAGCTCTGGTATTGTAGAGTATAATATGTTATGACTGTTAGGTCCAGATATCAGAATCAATACAATGTATAAACCCAAGAACATGAGAGGTGTGCTTTTCATCATCAATTAATGTGTAAACGACACGATCAAGCATCATTGTTCTTTACTTTGAATCCTCATTAAATACATATTAATCAATTGTATCCAGAACTACTATTTTCTATAACTTTGAGGGTTGTCCCAATAAATTGTGGACTTTTGTTATAATATGAGACTGTGTTTAAGGTATTCTGTGAGATTTGTATGATATGCTTATATAATTCCATCTCAATGTGTTTATCCTTTTTTGGCGATTTTGATTGGTCTGTTGGCAAAATTAAATCGTTTTTACACTTCGATAAAAACCCATGCGTATGAATATTTGATATCTGTCTTGATTTTACAGTGCTAATGATAACAAACTGTACATAACACTTCAAACACAGTTATGGTTGTGTCCGAGATATAGCATTCACCCGTTTAGATAAGTTAAGCATGTTGAAAGCTCATTTGAAAACTCTTACACTGTATAGTGGTGCATTTTCAAAGCAATGGGGGAACTCTAAGAAATGTACTGGATGACAAGGTAATGTGACGTCACTCAAACAAACAATCACGTCATTGAAGAGAATCGTCATCAAAACAATGTCATCAACAACGAAATGTTTCAACGCAGTTTGGTGGCATCAAAACGAACTTTTTAAATTGACCCTTATGTCTTACTAATGTGGGGATTTTAGGCAGGGACTTGTGAAGGTAAGTGCTTTTTAAATATGTTCTTTAAAGGGTATCCTTTGGAAGCAAAACCTGCACCAAAGAACTGAAACTAGAGTGTGCATATTTCCTGGGCCAGACTAGCTAGTTTCTGCCATTTAGGCTTCATCAGTGACCCTGTCGATCCGTGGTAGGGCCTAAATCTAAATGTTCTTGAATGAGCCCAGCAAGCTGTTTGATAAAAGAAAGCAATTCTAATCTAAATGGAGTTGTTTTTAACTCATACTCACATATTTGCTCCCAATAGAATGCTATTTTAATCATTCTTAAGCAAAAAAAAGTTTCAAACTGACAGAACTTTCAAGATGGCTGCACCATCTTTTATGGACAGCAGTTACGAACTATTTTCCTTTAGCGGGCTTTATAATTTGAAAAATTAACAACAACCCTTTACAAATGTGCTGTTTTGTTGCAAAGTCAGAGTTATAAGGAATGAATTGTTATTTTTGTGGATTTTATCAATGTGTTAACTCCGGCGACTCACTCACAAACTTTACATAAAGCCCTTTGGGCTTTACTCAGATTTTGATTGTGTCATCAGAGTTTACACATCGATAAAATCCAAAATAATACAATTCATTCCTATAATACATCTAGGACACAATTTGTACATATATGGTTGGTATCATAGTAAAGATAGCAAAGTTATGAATCTTTACTTGACGGACTTTCAGCGTGTGCCTAGCACACCACAAGTTGAATTGGTATATTTTAAGAGAGTGGTTGGTGGTCAAATTTTTGTCTATACACATTATATATAAGTTTTTAACAGTATCAAATATCGACATCGATTTGTTGAGCAAGTCTTCTAAGCTCAAGTAATGACTTAATATTTAGTTTAGATATGTTTAGCAAACAAACAAGCGTGATCTTTTAGATTTCATGCGCAAAAACATAAATTACTATTTAAATAACAGACAGCAAAATAACATGTGTTAAGTTAAAATTATGAAAAGTAACTTATTTTTGTGATTTTGCTAAAATAATTTAGCACGAAATCCATTTAACGATGCGAGTGACTATTCTGCCAACTATTTAACATTAAAAGAATGTGATTTTATGTGATCAATTAACCGAAAGACTAATTTTTGCGCTGTACTGTTCTTATAACGTTAGCATTTCTGAAAAATAAAAATGTAGTAGGCATAATAAATCTTCTATATAACAATCCCTTTTAGGGGAAACGTTTCAAATTTTCAACACTATACCTTAAATAGTCAGTAGTTGAGGGTGTAATGCATTGTGTGAAATACAACTGCTATATTTAAAGAATTTACTCTAATATTTTAACTAAATGAAATTCATTACAAAGAATCGTCATGCTCTGCACACTCTAACACACTTGCAACGGTTCAAAGCTGTGTTATCTAAACTCAGATCCTCCCATCTTTGTACAAACTATTTCCTAGATGTATATAAACACATAATAAAGAATCACAGAATATTTTGATGACAGTCTTGTGTTAAAAAAAAAATCCACAATTTTCTGGGACAGCCCTCATATATGGGTAGACATAAATGAGTTAAGTCCTAATCCAAATTAGCAAGTAACGAAAACTCAGATGAGCCTGTGTATATTTGCAATCTCGCCATAGTTTTTGTTCCTCGTAAACACAAATTATGGAAGTACAGGAAGGCTTAGACTAAACTTTAGTTGTCTAATCCCGCTTTGTGAAGTGAACTAAGTGTTGTCCTTCATGGTGTCTAATGCAACATAAGATATAATACCAACGTGACACATGTCTAGAAAGTTTCATTTGATCATTACGTTTTTTTTTCTATACATGTAGTTAATTATTGACACAGGAAACGAACATACGGACCAGCAAAAGAGATTTTGATGCTTTACTCATATACAAGAAAACCTCATCTATTACACACTTAACATTCTGAGTTTCAAACAAGACTAGACATTTAAAATTCGGTATAAGCCTTTCTCAATTTCTATACTATGTTTACTTGAGAAAGAGCTGCATGTATGCATGCACCTGTGATTCTAAGCCGTTCATGTTCGATGAAGTTAAAGGCAAATATATTGTGTACTGGCCCTTATGCAAAATATCATAATGATGTTTAATCTTCTATAAGTAAGTGTATTATCAACACAGTAGCAATAGAAATCCAGGCACTTTGTTCTTTCTCATTTATAAAGAAATCCTTTTTATATGGGCCAAGACGTAAGAAAACCTGTCTTTGATGATTTATGAACATTAAAGACGAAGACCAGCCTGCGCATACGGGCAGTCTGATCAGCTCCTTTGTTATTTTCTTCTTGGGAAGTATCATTCCTAGACTTAATACGAGCGAAATTTTAATTATCTAGCTAGTTGTTGTAGGTAAGGAGACTGGTATGAATCTCACTTTGTCGGAAACCCTATTGACAGGATTTTTTTGCATCATGGCCCATATCATATTTTCTGTAAATAAGACTCTATATCACTTTTCAAAGTTTGTAGCTTTATAATAATCATTTCTTTCAGATGGAGCCTACTATGTTACTGTCAGAGCCTTGAATAAAGTCATGTTTGGTGGACCTTTAAGTTTATCTGTGTGTCATAGCACACCGTATGTTGTTGATACCTCCCCACCTGTAGTTCATGAAATTCATAGTCTAAGATATAATGAACAGTCTTTCTATATCTATGGAAAAATTAACATCAGGTAATGAAATACTGGAATGGTTTTACGATTATTTGTTGGTTATGAATAAGTATTTATGGATTTGTTTGTTAACGACATTTTACTATTTAAATAAATCATGTTTACTATTTAAATAAAACACTTTGTATATGCTGTTGATTATATGCTATTTTTTTGGTTTATTAGAAAGCCTACATGCAAGTTCCTGTATTTGTGACAGCAAAAACGAAACTTTCCACATATCTAAAGCAGTCGATTTTTTCACTTACATGTACATGTCAGTATAAGGAAATCTAATTTTGGATTTCCACTACACAACTGTATAGAAGATTTGAATCTACACATATAACTGATTAGTAATTTTAATAAATTAAGATCTGATAACTCTTTAGTCATGAACATTTTTAGAGAAATTTCTTTCAAGCCAGGTGAAGAATGTTAATTTTTGCCCATAATCTTTACAACACTGCATAACTTGTGCTGATATCTTAAATGATGTTTTATCAATTATTTGTTGGACTAGGACAGCAAAAAGAAATATTAGTTTACCAAAATTTTTGACACTAATAATATGTTTATATTTAAGCTAGTGCATTAAATACCGGCAAGTTGCTTTATGTCCAGCAAAGATTCCAATCAATCTTGATATGAGCCAAGTAAAATGAAAAAAGTCAATAAGCAATGCTTATTAGATACCCTCTGCACAGTAAGAGTCAGTGAAAAAATATGGCAAATTATAGTTCAAAGCTGCAGAACTTAGTTTTGAAAAGAATATTTCAGTAGAATCTGTGCAAAAAAAATTATAAACTCCTTCATGCATATGTTCAATGTGTCTACATTGTATAGAAAAAGTATCAAATTGCTCCATCAAAAGCTCTGGTAGGAGTTGATCGACCCATGAAGGCACCATCTATGCATATTCCAAAGCCCTATTAGGGAAAAACTGTCTAAGTTCTCACAGCTGTTTTTTTGTCAAAAAATATTTTTTCTGAACAAAACTCCTTCATGCATATGTTCAATGTGTCTACATTGTATAAGCAAAGTGTCAAATTGTTCCATCAAAAGCTGTGGTAGGAGTTGATCGGCCCATGAAGGCACCATCTATGCATATGCAAACACCTTATTAGGGAAACATTGTCTAAGTTCTCACTGCTGTCGTTTTGTCAAAAATTATTTTTTCTGAACAAAACTCCTCCATGCATATGTTCAATGCGTCTACATTGTATAGAAAAGGTATCAAATTGCTCCATTAAAAGCTCTGGTAGGAGTTGATCGACCCATGAAGGCACCATCTATGCATATACAAAAGCCCTATTAGGGAAAAACGGTCTTAGTTCTCACAGCTTTTATTTTGTCAAAAAATATTTTTTCTAAAGAAAACTTCTTCATGCATATGTTCAATGTGTCTATATTGTATAGGCAAAGTATCAAATTGCTCCATCAAAAGCTGTGGTAGGAGTTGATCAGCCCATGAAGGCACCATCTATGCATATACAAAAGCCCTATTATGGAAAAATTGTCAAAGTTCCCACAGCTGTCATTTTGTAAAAAATTATTTTTGTGAACCAAACTCTTTCATGCATATGTTCAATGTGTCTACACTGTATAGGCAAAGTATCAAATTGCTCCATAAAAAGTTCTGGTAGCATTTGATCGGCCCATGAAGGCACCATCTATGCATATACAAAAGCCCTACCAGGGAACAACTGTCTAAGTTCTCACAGCTGTCATTTTGTCAAAAATTACTTTTTTTTCTAAACCAAACTCCTTCATGCATATATTCAATGTGTCTACATTGTATAGGCAAAGTAACAAATTGTTCCATCAAAAGCTGTTGTAGGAGTTGATCAGCCCGTGTATGGCCTATAATAGCATAACATAAGACCCTATATTAAAAGCCATTTAGAACTACAAAGGGAAATAACTCTAATAGAATTGGCCCCTAGCCCTAATTTTTTTTTTAGTTTTTGTCTTGCATATATAAACATGTTTGCAAGGTTTGATGAAAATTCAGTGATGACTCTTCAAGATGTTAAGGAAACAAAACGTTACAGATGGACGCAGGGAGGGACGGACAACGTGAAAACAGTATACCCACCACAAACAAAGTTTGCAGGGGGCATAATGAGAGTATTTGTTGTGAATATAATGTGCAGCAAAGAAATCATGGTTTATTTTTACAGAGAGTAATTGTACTGGGCTGATCTTGGTCTATGCAGGCAAACAAGCCATTTTAACCAATCACCATGCAATGGCTCAATTCATGTACCTTTACCCAAGACTAAAACTTCTAAAACAGTTCATGGTCAAGGTACATACTCATAAAATTTGCAGTCTATATAATAACATTTGTAATAGTATACAAACAATTGAGGCAATTAACTTGCTCAGAACAGCAAACATTGGCACTTTTCCTGGTTATGAATTATAAGCTGCCAACAAGCCTGAACAACTTTCATGTTTAAGTGAGTTGATTATTAAAAACGATTTATAACCTCATCGCCTGGCTTCATTTGACTATAGTTATATAATTTAAAATGTTTTCTAAAGTCAGTAATGTCCTTCTTGAATCTTCATTAAAATCTTTGATAGCTAAAGGATAGCTTTATGTTTAACACGTTATATTACTCATATCTTTGCTGGCTGGGTAATTTTGCATGTTATTATTGTCTTATCTGCTTATTTTTTCAAAATCAACTATTTGTTTAAAATGTTATTTCTGGCTTACGAGGGCTGATCAAAAAGTTCTTGGCCCCTTGTACTTCAGGCTACCAGGGAATAAAATTTGACCATTACTTTTCAATATAATCTACCTTCAAGGCAATACACTTAGCCCATTTCTGTTTGAGCTATCTTATCCATTCAAAATAGGAGACCTTTTCCTAATCCCCCAAGAACGAATTTACTGCCTCTGCGACGCCTTCATTGCTTCCATACTGTGTACCACTAAGACGGGATTTCAGTTTTGGGAACTGATAGGAGTCAGAAGGAGCAATATCAGGAGAATATGGGGGGTGAATAAGGATTTCAAATCCACATTCAGTCGCAGCTGTCACGGCAACTTGTGATGTGTGGGCCGGGGCATTGTTCTGCAAGAGCAGAATACAGCCAGTCAGTTTTCCTCATCTCTATCTTGCAATTTCCTGGCGTAGCTGCCTCAATTTTCCTGCCTAATATGCACTGTTCATCTTGCTTTGCTTAAGATAATAAAGCATGTTCACCCATACACTATCCCAAAAGATTAATCCCTGCAGAAAGAATCCTCTTAAATTTCTTAGGAGGGGTGAGCCAGGCTGGTTTCATTGTTTGCTCTGCATTTTTGACTCTGAGTAAAAGTGGTGAACCCATGTCTCATCTTGGGTTACAACTTGCTCTATAAAATTGTCAGTATCCTTTTCATAGCGTTACAGGAGATACCTAGAAATATTGAGCTCATTCCTTTTCTGATCATTATTCAAAATGTGCAGCAGCAAATGACTGAGAGGCCGCAGGTTTGAGCCTTACCGGCATCACTGTGTTGTGTCCTTGAACAAGACACATTTATCCTTGCTTAGTACTGGTTCAACCCAGGACGATCTGTCTGAACATAACTAAAAACCTGTTGACTGGGACGTAAAGAATCAAACCAAACAAACAAAAACAAACATTTGCAGCACCCATCTTGCCAAAACTTTTGACATACCTAAGATGTTGCCTGAAAACTTACCCCCACTTCGTTAGCTATGCTTAGCAGGTCTCGCCTTCTATCACACATAACCAAGATGTGCACGACCTTGGCATTTTCATCAGCGATGGCATCTTTTGGGCGGACAGACTGTCCATCATCTACTACTAGTGACAACAGCTTGGATCCTGTTCGGGCATGACATTTTGTCTTTCCTGCCCTTGGTCTAAACTGTTTGCAAATGTAATCCGACAGCAACAAGAGATGCTAGCCAATTACCAATAAAGAATTATATATCTATTATATCTATCTATTATATTTGTTTTAGTGACCCACATTCAGGAATAATTGAATATGACCTTTGTTTTGGGCAAACCACTAGAACTTGTGACATTCTTCCCTGGTTTAAATATGATTATGAAGAAGCAAAATTGGAGCACAGGTACAAACTCCCAGATGGCATTCCTATATGGGTCCGGATAAGAGCAGTGAATAGAGGTATGACTATTATGTTTTCTATATTTTTTTAAATTTTACTTGCTAATGCAATGTGTTTAATTTTAGACTATTCACAACAATGTTTATTAACGTATTTGCTTTTACCTACACAATAGTCATGTACCTTGTTATATGTTTACCGGTAGGATGAAATCTTAAGACAAACTTTACTTTAAGCAAAATGTTTTATCTAATATATACTGAGGGAAAAAAGTTTAGCAATTAGTTGTAATGGGTTTTCCCCATAGGCAGTCTTTTTAGCATTAGATCTTTTTTATAAGCAGGTGTGCAAACATGTCAGTTGTTTGAAAAATGATCTTATGGCTACCGGCAAGAGGCAAAAAGAAACCAATTCCAATTTCATAGCAAGAATTTGATCTGCTGAGCATTTTAATTTCAAACGCTATTCAATTGAAAGGGAGGTAATTTGATACAAATACGATTTCCAAATACAAACAGTGCGAAAGGACCTCGGACAGTCTTAATGCAGGATTGCCCATAATAATGACCAGAGAAAAGTTTCAAAGAAAATAATATTTTTCTATGAAAAAGATAGTAGTTTCAACCCTCGACTTATCCACAAAAGCCGTTTTCTCAATGGACAAGTACCAATTGAAAAATATGGGTTGAAAACTCTGTTTTAGCTATTCAACATATAGAAAATAGAAAAAGTTTTACTGAAGTGCTTTCCCCCCACCCCCGTGACCAAACTAATCCTTTTGCATACAGTTGTAGTTTTGCATTTCACACATCATATAAAAACGGCATGAATGGTCACGGGGGGGAACGCTGTCAAAATGCTCAAAAACACTTTAGTATAAAAGCGTATTAGAAACTTATTTTGTAAAAACCTCTAGGTAAATATCAATTTGCAATGGCATGTATCAGGGCTTTAGTTATGAGTGCTTACAAAGTAGTTAATTGTCTCGTTTCTCAACCAAAACATATGTTGTGGGTACTCAAAAGAACCGTCTCAGTGAGACGGTTCTTTTAAGCACCAAATTATAGGTTAAATCTAATGTGTAAGAATATATTAACGATTTTACGCTCAAAAACGTGTTTATATATACTATGATTTATACAGTATGCAGATATGATACACCTCAGTGCACAATCAAACTGGTTGACCTTGAAACATTACAGGTAATAGTCAAAAGTAATTGACAGCACATTTCTTTAGGTGAAACAATGAAATCTTCTCAACCCGAATTTTATGCTTACGCATCGCTTTCGACTCAAGTTTTATGCCGCAAACATAATATCTACGTGTATTTAGGTGAGTACTTGGCGAATCTTTGACTTTCTGTGAAATAAAATGTTATCACAGAAAATACCCCCACCCCCTAAGCCCTAGAGTCCTGGCATAATTATGCAATATTTTCAAAATAGTTTTATTTTGCTAGGTGCACTAAATATAAACGTTTGATTTAAGCCCAAAACTATAGTCGTCAGTTATGCATTATTTTAGCCACAGACTGTCAAAATTTGGGCAGATTGAATAGGAAACTGTCCAAGGTCCTTGGTAAACAGAACTTTCAGATTTAAACTGGTTTTCACTTTTTGGCTTTTAGGTCTAAACATTTGATGGAAAAATGAAACTTTTAGCAGTAAAATATTCGCTCTATTGTCAGATGAATTGTTTAGCAAGGGGACTTAAAATTGGACTTTACTTTATATGAAATGTCAACCAGTTAGTTTCATCCTACTCCTAAACGTTTGTCAACATATATTTTGGATATTATGAAATTAAAAGTCCTATTTCTTTTGTAACTGTGAATCCCCAAAGTATATTGCTAGCTTTTATCCCTGAATATATGTTTAGCTCAGTCAACATTATGACGTAGGCACATTTCTTGGTGTATTTATCACTTAAGGTACTTATCAACTTCATTAAAATAAAACACACACTTTTCAGACATCCTTCTAAGCAGTTTGAACTGACCGATAAAGAATAATCTACCTTTACAATCAGAATAATTGAATTATTATCTCGTATGAAAAATCAGACAAATTTCCACTTACCTTAACAGGCATAGTCTTTACATAAATGAACACTCTTAAATGAACCAGTGCATGAGATTTCCAACAATGTGGTCAGTGCTACCAGCAAAGCCACAGATCAGCCTGCGCATATGCACAGTCTGATCAGAGCCTTTGCTGGTTGCTTGAGTATTCTATGATTGTTAAGCTACTGACTGAATACCATTTGCAGTTTCTAAGCTTAAAAGGAGGCTGCAGAGGCACGTCCCAGTCTACACTTGTCAAAATATCAAATTGTTGGAAATCTCAAGCCCCACCTGAAATAAGTAACAGTTTCAGACTCAATGACAACCCTGGCCTAAATCTGCCATCGGTGGGTTGCATCGGTTGGTGCTTGATGCTTGCCTTTGGTTTGGCCAACCATAGCTTAACTAGTAGTTTTCTTCAACTATGACTGTCTGCAGATCATGAGCTCTGACCTTTGTTTTATTACAGTTAGTAAGTTTGATTTGATCATTTCATTTGAATGATATATTAAACAAGATTCGAACCCTCAAAACATAGATTGTGGGTAATAAAAAACCTACAAACCAACCCAGAGGCTAGAAAATAATACTAATGACAAATGTCTTTCTTTATAATGTCATTAAACCTGTTTGATTTGATAAATGTTCTGACTTTTAATTAGCTTTTAGATTTTTTTTACCTCTTCACATATTTAAGCATAAGAGCTCATTAGAATTTTGTTCTTTTCACATATGCACACAGTGAAGGTGAAGACAAGCCTGCAGAAAGCCCGCACTTTTGTTTAATGATTTTATTGTTCCAATTCTCTGGAATTGTGTGTATAATCAACTCCACTTTCATTGATCATTTTTGTTATTTATGTTTCATGTTTGTCATGCTTTCTTGTCTGTTCAATGCAGCCTAGTGGTCACCTGCTTGGAAAAGGCTAATCTCTTGGCTCTTTTGTGTATGGTGTTTTGTTGTGTTTTGTCACTTTCCAATGTGGTGTTCTGGGTCGGGTGTGCTACTTGGTTGCATTGATTCCTGATCTTTGCTCCCTTACTTACTTAGCTTTTACTGCTCACATTATAAAATAGAAAAATGAAGGTAAAACGCAAATACGTAGCTTACTAAAATGTGTATGTATTAGGTCTGAGTTTACGTGTATTTGATAAGCACAATAGTCTTACAAACATGCTTACGTATGCTTTCAGTTTTGCTTTCAACGGTTGGAGTGTCTGATCAGGCAATTCTTGCAGATTCAACCAGACCTTTTTCTGGAACTGTGTTTGATGGTCCTATTTATAAAACCGACCTAAAGTATAGCAAGGATGAGGATACGGTAATTGATAATTCTGAAGTGACAGTTAATCATAATATCATTTTATGACATCAAATCTAACTTCTCAAAACTTGTATTCAGTGTTCATCCTATTATATCTCACATTTATCATATGACATCGCGTCTGAGAGTAATATAACCCCATGCATTAAAATCTGCAAACCACTAGTGGTTTATAGATTTTCAGGAAACGTTATGAAATGACGCTTTTTACCTTACCCCAAAAATATTAATTAAAAATGATTTTAATGTCATATGATAAATAGAATCTAACATTCGTGCTTTTGTATTATTGAATTTATTTAACTCGTTGTGAAAGCTGAGCATTTTATCTCTTTTCCCCAACTTGTTTAAAAAATTCAATAAACCACCATAAGCACTCATGTGAGACCACAATGTTCTCTTTAAACAGTTTGTTAACGATATGAAAAAGTGGTGATGCAGTTGAATCTAGTGAGTTGAGAGTCCTCAGGACTAGAGTTTTTTTCGAATATTCAGAAGTTTAAATTATAGGGTGGTAGATATACAGGTCCATTACAAAAGTTATTTCACTACGCAATATTTCAAAGGTTTTTTCACATTTTTATTATACATTAATGGTCTATGTTTTACCATGCATGTAATTAAATTCTCATACCATTTTGTTTCTATAAATCATATTAACGAATAATCAGACAATAGTTGTATATAAATATCAGATACATTTCAATGAAAAGCACAACAACATTACTCTAAATACATTCCAATGAAAACACAACAACATTGTAAGCCTACATCATAAAGTCAGTATTTCCTCCGTTTGCTTCAATAAGATCTGCAATTCTCCTTGGCAATGAATTGTAAAGTTCTTCCAGGACGTTTAGTGCTACACTATACTACGCTTAATATACTTCCACATCTCTTCTAGCCTACATGGCATTTGTTTACCAATCTCTATCTTCATTATATTCCAAACGTTTTCTATGAGATCCATGTCCGGCCAATTCCCTGGTCATTCCAGAAGGCGTATTCCTTTACAGTCTAGAAATATTCTAGTACTTTAAGAGTTATGGCATGGTGCGAGATCATGCATAAAATATAAATCCCTTCTGTAGGAACACAACGCATTCACATGTCATATCATTATCATGAATAATATCACTCTGGTATTTTGCACTATCTATGTTACTATTCACATTTCTCTGAAGAGACAGGCCTCTGTTGCTTATGGCTCCCCAGATTTGCACATTTGCTGGCAATTTTACAGAAGTCTGAATTAACTTAGCTTGATATTTTACATTCTGTTTGTGCCAAACACGATAATGGCGTCGATTGTTATGACTGTGAAAAACAGACTAATGTGAATGCGTTATGTGCCCACATAATAGATATATTTTCATGCATGATCTTGCTATATAACTCTAAAAGAGCTAGAACATGCCTAGAATGTAACGAAATAATCGTTCTGAAATGGCCAGGATATTCGTCAGAAATAAATTCCATAGAAAACGTTTGGAACATAATGAAGAAAGATATTGGTAACCAACTGCTGTGTTTAAAAGCAGAGATGTGGAAGCGAGTATATGAAGGGTGGTAAAGTGTAGCACTGAACGTCCTGGAATAACTTAACAATTCAATGCCAAGGAGGATTGCATATCTTATTAAGCAAATGGAGGTGCAACGAATACTGACTTTATGATGTAGGCGTACAGGTATATAGTTGTGTTTTCAATGGAATGTATTTAAGCATGTTATTGTGTTTTCATTGGAATGTATTTAATATTCATGCACAATTGTTGTCTGTTTATACGTTGATATGATTTACTGAAACAAAATTGCAGGATAATTTAATTACGTGCATGATAAAACTTAGACCATCTATGTATTCAAAAAATGTGAAAAAACTTTTGAAATATTGCGTAGTGAAACAACTTTTTTAATGGACTGGATATAGAGAACACTAGGTGAGTGTATTTTGATATCAAGTTTACCAGGCAAGGCTTTAAGAACGCTTGTTACCATCACAAGGCTTGCTGAGAGATTCAACATGCGTTCTCAAAGCTGAGCTTGGTATATTTGATATCAAAAGACACAAACCATATCAGTTTACCCATTGTTTCACTCGTTGTACTAGCGATTTTGACGTAATTTCCGACTTTTGAGTTGACTCAGCGTCATTCAAAACGTGCAACGTCATCATGACCTGAATAGGCACATTCCATGAGATAGACAACGTTTATCAGGCAACGTGCTACAATGCAGTTATATGCGAGGTAACTGTTCAAAAAATGTATAACCCCCAAAAATGATTTTATCATTTTTTTCTGTCAGACATAATTGTAGGTTAGTAAAAGAAGCATCTCAAGGAGAGAAGGGGTACCTGTTTTCATATTTATTTTCTCAGCTTAGCCTCAGACAAAGACCATTTATGTCTAGATCTTATCAATGTCCTTCTTTTTAGGGAAAAATACCAAAATAATCCAAGTTATATTATCAAGGACAAAAATAGATAAAAAAAGTCTTAAGTCTCTAACATTGAATATTTAATTTTGAGTTATGGTCTTTGTTTAAATCCTCAAGCTTTTAATCGCATGTTCAATTTTATTATTATTATTATTATTATTATTATTATTATTATTATTATTATTTTTATTTTTTTTATTATTATTATCGCAATAATATGTAGCCAAAATATTGGCAGACAGGATATCGACCTGCTTACCTGGCATGCATTTGAATATATTATTCGTTATTGGAGCATTTATTTAGATGATTTCAATTTAAATTGTGTCGATCTTTGTGCAGTTGAAATAAACATGTGCCACTTTTGCTTTGAGTATATTTGAATATTTGCTGTAAAAAGCCAGTTTTTAAGATATGTTTTTAATGAGAAAAGCATGAGCTACCACCCCAGCATATGTCAATAAATCTGCTCTCCACAAGTAATTGATATTTTATTGCTGATAAATAACATATTTTCACCAGGAGCAGCTTTGCTCAGGATAAATAACGCATAGATATTTGTTTTTCCATGTTGTTTTTTTTCAATTATCATCCTTTAACAGATTTGTGTTAACTGGTTTGGCTTCTATGATCCTGAGTCTGGCATTGCAAAGTATAGAATTGGAGTTGGGAGTGCTCCTGGGTTAACAGATGTGATCAAACTGACAGATGTAAGCTCTAAACAGCATTCTATATGCATGATAATTGACACTGACGAGCGTCTAGAACATGGAAATACATACTACAGTGTTGTGTGGGCATATAATGGAGCCATTAACCAGAGAAACGCTACTGCACTTTCAAATGGAGGTAATATTGAAAATATTTTCATGACTGTGAGGCAGTAACAGATATTCATATTTTTATTACATCATGTCTTCTATTTTAAAGTTGTGTAGGTCCACTCTATTTTAAAAGGATCTGTTTTTTTAAGATTGACACTTTGACCTTATCAGTAAACTTTTTAGTACAAACACACTTTGGTAACTTTTAGTTTGTTATACTCCTACAATCTGTGTTTGCAGGAGCCATACTGTTTAATGTCTATTAGTCAGTCTGTATGTCCATCCGGCTGTAAGGGAGTGCAGTGACTCAGTGGTAGAGTGCTTGACTGAAGACCGAAGGACCGGGGGTTCAAGTCTCACCGGCGTCACTGCGTTGTGTTCCTTGAGGTAGACACATTTATCCTAGCTTTGTACTGGTTCAACCCAGGTAGACCAGTCTCTGTTTTACTGAAAGATTGTTGATGGGATGTAAAGAATCAAATCAAACAAACATCCGTCTGTGACGCTTTGTTTCCTTAATATATTGAAGAGTCATTGCTAGAATTTCATTTAACTTTGCAAACACATTAATTTTATATCTACAAGACAAATAGTTTTAATAAACAAATAAGGACCAGGGGCAAATTCTATTATAGTTATTTCCATTTGTTATTCTAAATGACTATATATACATGTATTGGGTTTATGCTATGATAGTGCAAACACAGGCTGATCATCTCCTTCTTCAGCTTTTGATTGAGCAATTTGATAATTTGCCTTCACAATGTAGACACATTGAACATATGCATGAAGGAGTTTGGTTCAAGAAAATAATTATCGCCAAATAAAAGCTATGAGAACTTAGACATTTTATCCTTAATATGGCTTTTGTATATGCATATATTGTGTCTTCTGCTTCTGATCACCTGCTCAGAAAGAGGTTGCCTCTTGGCTCTCTTGTGTGTAATGTTTCCTTGTGTTTTTGTCAATTTCCCATATGGTTTCTCGGGTCAGGTGTGGTACTTTATTGTATTGATTCCTGATCTTTGCCTTTTTCTTTACTTTCATAGGCCAACTTCTACAACCGCTTTTGATATATTAACCCAATACATTACCTACCGAATGTAGACATATTGAACATATATGTGTAGGAGTTTGGTGGTAAAAAATTAATTTTTGACAAAATGATACCTTTGAGAACTTAGACAAATTTTCCTGTATAATTGTGTATGCATAGAAACTCCTACCAAAGCTTTTGATAAATTGATTCAATACTTTACATACACAATTTAGACATATTAAACATATGCATGAAGGCTATTGTTGCAAAACAATATTATTTTACAAAATGACAGCTATGAGAACTTAGATAGTTTTTTTCTGATATTCATAGAACTTTCAATTGTAATAATTTCTGTGCATTTTATCTTACCAAATGTTAAAGATTGCTAACTTAAAGATCACTTGCACAGAGTCTAGTGAAACATAGTTTTCAAAACTAAGAGCTGCTGATTTGAACCATCGCTTGCAAAAAATAAAACTTTTCATTAACCCTTACTGAGCGGAGGTATCTAATGAGCATTGCTCATTGACTATTCTTTCAAGTACACTGCATGAACATTTCATTTTAGTAAGTGCGGTGCAACAATTCCATTCATATGAAATAATGCACACCAGTTTAATGAGTGCACAGATACATCATCTACATATATCTAGAAGGACCAGTTTTCATATGTGCAAGTGGCGGTTTGAGCAGGGCCGCTCTAGTGGACCATGGTAAAAGTGCTGAATTAATGTTCCAGAGAGCAAGGGCTTGATCCAAACTCGAATATTCCCCCCTGATTTTACTCAATCGTTACCAGTGGTATCAAAATGATGGCTGATGGTCCATGCAGTGGAAAAGGGTTATCCTGACTGTACATGAGCGCTGGCTGATCTCTGAAAATTGTAGGGGTGTAAAGTAGTTCTTGTACATGGTGGTATAGACAGAATTGCCCAACGGCACCCAGTACACTCCAAACAGGAAGTTAGAGTGCCAAACTAGTGTTCCGGGAGGCTTACTTTATTTAGATACTGACTTCATCAAAAAAGGATCATTACGTGAATAAGTGCTTATTTTGACTGGACGAAAAAAATTCTGACAGAATTTTTGACAAAATGAGTAGTGCTCTAATCTTGTCATAGGCTGCCAAAAGAAAACAACTATTCCACTGTATAATAATTCTAGGGGTGGGGTAGGGGAACCATTCGTTAGGGCATGCTAATGTCTGGTATCTACAATATTAAATGTGTATTTACGCAAATGCCCTGCTGATCTGTTCCTCTGCATTTATGACTACAATCCAACTACAGCAACAAACTACCTTTTGAACAAGATGATTGTCAAACTAAAAGGACACACAATAGTATATTACTTTATCACAAAATGAAAGTGAGTATGACCAGGAAATGTCAATAACACACTGCACACCAACAGATAGCACTGTGAGGAAGAGACATAGAACACTAACAGCGGTGTGGCAGGATAAAGACAATTAAATTAATGTTACCAGCTCTCTCTTACCCAGCGAAGTCAATGTACAAATAAGAACTGACACTAAGGCGTAAAAACAAAAAGGTTTGTTTAGGGTAATCTGACCCTACCTAGCTTTCTCGAGTGATCATACTTTTTCACCTTGGTAAAAAGATTAACTTGTTTCAACTGCGTTGTTTAACAACAGCTGAACATAAACATGAACATGATAAATGTAGACACAAGAACCTGTGTAACTACAAGCAAACAATGGCATATTATTACAACTAACAAAAATACACAACCTGCTCTCCTGTATATTTTCTGAGACTTTACTATAAACAAACCTTTTTTAGGCCTAAGTACTGCATAACACAAAAAGGACCAAACACTAAATTCCAACAAACAATTAGAGCAACAATAAACAATGAATCAACAACAACAGACCCACCGACTTAGAATAGATGGCAGCAGAAGTCACTGGGCGAAGCATAAAATCCGTCATAGAATGTAAGTAAAAGCAAACAATGTTCTAACATTTACAACAGACAGAGCCACTGCTTTTGGATGGAAAACAGCTGTAGTCTAGTCGCATTCTCCGGTGCAATAGGTCAGTCTGTGATTGTGGCATTTCCTGGCCATACTCACTTGTTGTTTTAAGTATATTATACTGGCTACACCTTGGCCCTAGAGTTCGCTTCAATGTATATGCATAAATTGCTTAATTTCTTGGAGACTTTCTACCAACTTCAATAAATCATCGCAGAGAAACAATTGCATAAAATAAACTAACAGGGATGAAACAAAGAGAAAGGCTCATGGTCTAGGGGCCAAATCTCAAATTTTGAGTTCTGTTGCACCCCCCAGGAAGAAAAAGTTGGTTACTATTTTCAGTCAGGGACATGTCTGGGGGCCTCAGAAACCCATGTTTTACTAAGTTTTCTGTGGTCAGGTTTCTGTAAATGGCCTGTAATCACCGTTACCCCACAAACATTGAAAATAGCAGTCTACAAAATACAAGACTAATAATATATTTTATCATAGTATCAATAAATTTATTTGAGGTCTAAATGTTTGATCTAGTCATAAACATTAATTGCAGATATATCTGAGATGTTTTACCGCTCATCAGCGTTACGTATGTTACATTTAATACGAAATTGCAGATAATGACTTTAGAGATTGCATATAATAATAAACCATGTTCCCCAGCCACAGTAAGAGAAACTTGGTTACTATTTTCAGCCTGGGACATGTCTTGGGGTATTCAAAACCCATGTTTTATTATGTTTTCTTTGGTCATTTTTCTGTAAATGGCCTGTAATTAATGTTACCCTACTAGCATTGAAAATAGCAGTAAACAAAATACAAGACTGAAAATAGCAGTAAACAAAATACAAGACTAATATGATATTTTCAAAAGTATAAATGAAATTATTTGAACTTAACATGTTTCAGCTAGTCATAAACATCAATTGCATACATGTGTGAGAGGTATTTCTGCTTGTCAGGGTTACTTATGTTACATTTCTACGAAATTGCAGATAATGACTTTATAGATTGCATATTAGAATGAACCATTTTCCCCAACCTTAAATGTGTATTAAAGATCTCTATTCTAATAATATATTTCCATTTTCACATATTTAAGGCTATTTACAACTTGGAACTGGCAATAGAGGTTGAAAAACAAATATTTAAGTATGCTCATGAGCATGTCACTTCTAATATTAGAAGTAGAGATTTTCTATTTGACAATTTACATTGCATTGGAATGTACAATGTCTTCTTCACCACTTTCACAAAGAAACGAAATAATACTTATAAACAAATTTACATACGATGGATAATTTGTTGCTGTTAACATATATCAGGTAATGTAGGTAACAACATTGTCCTTTGCATATATGGATAAAAATACTAATTTAAAAAGTGTGGAAAGTAGACTCAAATTTTACCTGGGCCTGAAAACAAGCCAGGCTCAGAATATGTTTGAGTTCTCTCCACATATTATTTAAATACTTTCAATTATGGACAAATTATTCTAAATAAACTCTTATTCAAGAGATTTTTGTAATTTTGATTGATTATTTTACTTTGATATGACAGTTTACAGGTTTTTAATCAATGGTACATGTCAATATGTAGAATATCTACTTCATAAGTCAAATATTCAACTGAATGTTTTACTACGTTTCCTGTGGTCTGTTTTACAACGTTTCCTATTGTCAAAGTTTCATAATAAGCCTGTAAAATATGTAACCTAATGAATGAGGATAGAAATTTTGTAGGCCAGTACAAATTGCATGCTAATGAGCATATTTATAAATCAATTTCACTACAGTTACAAGTAATTAACAGCTTCAAATATGTAAAAATGGAAATTTACCATTAGAATAGATATCTTCATTATAAATTTAAGGTTGGGGAACATGTTTTCGTTCTAAATTGCAATCTATGAAGTCAATATTTGCAATTCAGTATACAACGTAATAAGTAATGCTGACGAGCAGAAACATATCTCACAGATGCCTGCCATTGATGTTTATGCCCAGCTCAAACAAGTAAAGCTAAAATAAGTTCATTGATACTATAGGAAAAAATCCTATTAGGTAGGTGTGTCTTAGTTGGCCTTTTGGTGACTAAGGCTCTTAACAAGGTGAATGATATATACACATGCTATGCAAGAATCTGTCATTCACCATATTGCAGCAGCTAATAGCTTGAGTGTACACCCAGTTTATCATCAGTTTATCTGAGGTCATGTCTAATGTTTGGAGAAATTACATCACGAAATGTTGATCTAATACAAAATTAGGAACATAATCAATTGGTTTAATGTCTGATTTGCTTTATGTACAAAAGTCCCTAAGGTGGGAAACTCGCCTGTACTTACATATTAAAATACATCTATGTTTTAACCATATTAGTTTGCTGAAACAGTGATACGTTGCATATAAGGTTGGTCTTTACATTAAAGTTGTCCACTACATGTATAAACCAGTGTAAACTACGAGATTAGCTTGCACTTGTAATTTCTAACATACTCATAATTTGTTATGTAAATATGGCATTACATCTAAAATAAAATTGAAACACTTTCCTTTAACCAGAAACAGCCCTCAAACAATGTAAGTATTTACAAATATATACATGGATATGGGTGCAAGAATGTGTAAGTTTATAACTAAAATTATGTTTACGAGCTGTTGTTTGCAGTATTGCTCACAATTTTTGATTGTTTTGCATACAATAAGGCTAATTCAGTAAATCTTTGAAACCAAAAAACTGATCATAAGTCTCTTGCTCCTCATGTATAAACATGTATCAGTGTTACAAATAGCTCAACAAGACCCAAAGGTGCAAAAAAGAAAGAAAAAAGAACTTCCTTGTGAATGATATAAGAAAGCTAACAACTGCACGTGAGTCGTGGCACTAGTTTTTCAACAGAAACTCAGGCGATAATTTAGTTTGTCAATTTCAAAAATTCAAACCATGTTGTTGAATTACAGTGACTCATGTTTATGATTAAAGCTTTAGAATAACTCCTCAAAACTTGCCTTTAAAATAAAGCTTCACTAACAGACAAAACATGTGCAATTAATGTTAACATGAAATAGCTTTGTAATAAATGTTACCACGTAATATGCTTTTAAGTCTACGCGTATTGCTCAGGTTGTTTTACCTCAAACTTGCTTGGTTAACAAACAAAATAATTTCTTTCGAAATTGCTGTATAATATAATTATATAATAAGCATTTTACAATATAAAATAATGAAATCGTGTTCAACAAGAGAATAGACGATTGCAATTGTGACAGGCCTAGGGATACACTGATTCTTTTCCAATGTAATTGTCAACAGTGAGAATTAATGTATTAAGCATACAAGAAAAAAGTAAATGCTAGATCTACAAAGCACCGGTTACATTTTGGTAATAACTGTGCTATTTTTATACTGATAAGTACTTTGATTGATATCATATTTGAACTTTTTAAAACGGTAGAGGAGCTTTAGATTATAACAAAATGCAGCCAAGACCCAAAATGTTCTGTGTTTCTTCCTCACGGTACCTTTGTTTGATCTACAGTCTGTGATTGTGACACTTCATGGTCATTCTCCTTTCTTAGCAAACATAGTTTTTTCAGGCATGATAAAATACTTCTACTGGCAAAAAAGGAGCAAGTTGTCGCAGGAAATCATATTTAAGCTAAAATAATCACAATGTGCTGTTACATATGTTATGAGCTTGACAAATATATGCATATTGTATAAAGGGTTAATATCTTGTAAAACAGTGAATCGTCGAATTTGACCAATTTGTTACACATTCAAAGAAGACTCAGCTGGAACTTTACTAGTTTTAAGATGTGTCCTCTGTGTAAAGTCAACAGAAAGCCCCTGCTCTTGATGACACCCACACTATCCTCATGCCTTGCCACCAGATGCAGGAAATATTGCTTTTCTATTTAAATTTATTTATTGAGGTACGGTATATTCAGTCCAATATTTGAATTATAAAGTTAATATTATTCTCATTGCTATGAACCATTGATAAAAAAAATCTGTAAATTACCATACATGTATCAAAGTAACAGGATCAAACAAAATTACAAAACTCTCTTAGAATAATGTTTATTTAAAATAATTTGTCTATTAATGAAGTTATTAAAATATGTGGTAAGTAGACTCTGCGTGTCGTCAGGCTTAGGTCAAAATATGAGTCTTCTCTCCACAATTTTTTGTATATCCATTTACGCAACACACCATTGTTGTTACTTGCGTTACCTTATTTATATATTGACAGAAATTAAATGTCCATGGTAGTAAAACTTGTTTTTAATGCTGTTATTTCATTTCATTGCGACAGAAGACACTGTCACTTCCAATGCAATGTATATGGTTGGCATAGAAAATCTGTATGTTAGTAGAAATGATATGCTTATAAGCATATTTTAAGATTTATTTTACTACAAATTATCTCCAATTACAAATTATAAATAGATTCAAATGTGGAAAAAATGGATATTCATCATTAGAATAGGGATCTTAATCGCACATTTAAGGCTGGGAACATGGTTTATTATAATATGCAATCTATACAGTTTTTATCTGCATTTTCGTAAAACAATGTAACGTAAGTAACTCTGATGAGCAGAAATACATATAACAGATGTCTGCAATTGATGTTTATGTCTAGCTTATACATGAAAACTCAAAAATTCCATTAATGCTATTGTAAACTGTCCTACTAGTCTTGTATTTTGTGTACTGCTATTTTCAAAATTAGGGTAACATTGATTACAGTTCCCTTACAGAAAACTAACCACAGAAAACTTACTAAACCATGGATTTTTTTAGCCCCAGGACAAGTCTCAGGCTGAAAATAGTAACCAAGTTTCTCTTCCTGTGGCTGGGGAACATGGTTCATTATCATATGCAATTTATAAAGTCATTATCTGCAATTTCGTATAAAATGTAACATACGTAACACTGATGAGCGGTAAAACATCTCACAGATGTCTGCAATTAATGTTTATGACTAGATCAAACATTTAAACCTTAAATAAATTTATTGATACAATTATAAAATATATTTTTAGTCTTGTATTTTGTATACTGCTATTTTCAATGTTTGTGGGGTAACGTTGATTACAGGCCATGACAGAAACCTGACCACAGAAAACTTAGTAAAACATGGGTTTCTAAGGCCCCCAGACATGTCCCTGACTGAAAATAGTAACCAACTTTTTCTTCCTGGGGGGTGCAACAAACTCGCAAAATAGCCCATATATTTCAGTTTGGCCCCTACACTATCATATCTTATAGACATATCTAGATTAAAAGTAAACATGATAAACCACTAGTTGGGCCACACTGATCTTTACAGAGCAAGGCTAGAAAATACAAGAACAGGCTAGAAGTTGATATGTCGGCACAATAGCCTGGTGATGAACTTGAATACAAGAAGCTAAGTAAAGTGGTGACTTATTACGTCTTAAAAACAATGTATCATCTTTTTTGTTTGATTCAAAGTTTGCAAAAGTATGAGAACGCTTGTGATAGAAAAAAAGTAAGTTAACAGTGATATAAAAAATGATTTTTTCGTTTTCTTGTTTTTAAAAATGGTGGCTTGAAATCAATTTGCCAGTGACAAAACAGCTGGTACCATGTGTCTAATGGTGTTTCGTTGAATATGTCCATGCCGACTGGAAACATCTCTGATTCACTGGGAAATGAAGTAATATCATGGGCCACAAAATGTGCAAAAGTTAAATTGAAGGAAACAGTGTCTCAAATTTGGCTACATCCTCTACCATAAAGCTCGCTTTATTCGCAACAGGATTTGCCAGTTTGGAGCTCTTGTGGTCGCTATTCACATGGATTTATTTTGTAGATATAAAACAGTGTTGATTCTAATCATCTGGCTCCCTCAACACTGCATTCAAAATGGGTACAGGAGTTTAAATATTTGATATGAGCACAATGCGCTTAATATTTTGAAAACAATATCTAGTGTTATTGACATTGCATCATAGAATCTACCAAACTATTCAATTTGAATGAAAATGTTTGTTTCACTCCAGTTTTTTTTTTTTTTAAAAAAAGCAGGTCCTTTATGAATTGCAGAAACCTTAACAATTGGATATTGAAAAATTGAGTGTAGAGCCCACTTAAGAGGATTTCTGTTTTAAAATAACGTTAATTTTATTTCTTGCATAGCTTTCTGTTCATTGCTGCCTTGTGGTGACCTGCTGGAAAAGGGCTGGCCTCTTGGCTCTTGTTTGTGATGTCTAATTGTGAATTTTGTCACTTTCCCATGTGGTATCTTGGGTCAGGTGTGGTACTTAATTGTATTTATTCCTGATTTTTGCCATCTTTCTTACTTTGAAAGTTTGTGAGAAGTCATTGGGTAGGTGACTCTAGGACATCCAGTATGGCTGTATTTTGTTAGTACTTGACAAATATCTTAACTAAGAAAGTAATAGTGAGAAACATCTTCAGAAAACGTGTAAAAGACATGAAAATATAACCAAATATTTCATGTAAGCAGAAATACTTCAAGCTTCCTAACCACCAATACAGGCTGATCACAGTCTTGTCAGACTTATCTGTGCAATCAGGTCAGATACATGTACTAACTAAGGCTTATGGTATGTTAATGTGAACTTTGAAGCCTCTGCTCAAAATGAACAGATACACATTGAACTATACTAAATTATATAGGATTGAACTGAATTTGGAAAGGGAATATTATTAGAATCATTTGATTTAATATTTTTGTTTCATCTATATTATCTATTTTAGTATATATTGATTTATCACCACCGCTCTCTGGTATGGTTGTTGATGGAGTAGATGAAAACTATGAAGATGTGGTATTCTCATCATCCAAATCTACTGTTGGTGTCCAGTGGGAAGGTTTTGCAGATCCAGAATCTGGAATAAGAGAATATGCAGTAAAGATTTCTAAGAAGATGTAGGTACATTTGACACACTTGATACGAATATAGGAGACCACACACGCGCACACATTTTCTTTATAAGGTACATGTATAACTACAAATGCCCAATCCATTAAAACAAGCAGTGTGGCTGCTTTCATCAGATGCAAGTAGATCCAACTGTTTTTCTGATGAAAGAAATCACTGTACACTTAAAATGAGTCTTGGTTTTAGAAAAGTAGAATTTAACATGAACCCATCTTTACTGCTCAACAGAAGTTTAGCACAACTAATTATGTATGGGCAAATCATTAAAGGTAATGAAATATCTACTTTTTGATTATAAATGGTTTTATATGTGCTACAGTTGAGGAAAGCAATGGTGTCGGTTTAATTTTATTGCATTAATCATTGAAGAAAACAGGGATGTGTTTTACATGCATTTTGTTGCATTACATATTTAATACCTCACTGAGTTTCAAAGTCTCTTATTTACCCATCTAGGTCGAATCTCATCTCAACTGAGCCTTTGATGGAAAAATTGAGTAATGTTTCGTTGTGTAGACATGCTTATTTAAATGGCTGCCATCTTCCTCCGTCCTATAAGAGTTTGTCAAATACAGGAAGTGAATTCTATTTGCATCTAATGATTGTTACAATGTTCAAACTCATAAATTATATTATTACTTCTATACATTTTAACAGTGACACAGACTGGATGCCTTTAAAGGACTGGACCAAATTTGAAACCAGTGTAAAATCTGTATCATGGAAGAATTTTCATCATAATCACAATGATTTTATAAAGGCTTCTGTGCGAGCTCGTAATGGAGCACTCAATGACGTTGTGCTGGAAACTGATGGAGTCTTGATTGACCTTACACCACCTATTAAAGACTATCTTAATGACGGAAGTTTGGCTGGTTCTGATATTGATTACCAGGTAAAATAACTCCTATAAAAGTCACATAGGTAGAATTCCATAAGAATCAAGAGACCAGTGACATTATCCCCTCGAATGATTTAGCTGTTACACTGCCACCATCACACATGTTCATATGATTGAATGAAATGAACAATAGCACTCATGTTTTCTAGCACTGGCAAAACAGTGTTCTATCAGATACCAATATCCTTAAGGTAATAGAAATAGAGTATGACTTAATACTAACATAAGATTAATGTGCAGGAAGAATTTCTATGGAATCCACCAGGCAGAACAACAGCTGTTGGGGCTTTTAAATAATCTGGAAATGTTGTATTAGGAATCTTTATAAAATAGCTAAATGAAAACGAATGGGCCAGATTCTTTCCTTGCAGCATTTTTGTACATTTTAGTTACATTTTGTCCAAGTTAAAATCACTTCTCCTTGCCTTCACATTATTTTGTAATGAAAAGAATGTATCAACTGATTTCTTACAGCTATTTTAACTTAATATTTTAAATAGATAAACTGAGCATAAGACATATGCTTTTGGAAAAGAGGGAACTCATAGATTGTTTTAAATTGCGTTTGTTCCTAAGAGCAACATATCTATTCAAGTGAATTATGGCATTACCAGCCATTGTGCATGTATTTTTTTTATGTTATACATCTATCTACCTGGAGGAATATATAAATACTGGTGGTTTAAGTTAAGGTAGTTTTATTTGTTTTCCTACAAGTAAATATTTTTGTTTTGTGTGCCATATCATACTTTTAATCTATGCTTGCATATAAACCTGAAAGTATACTTAATGTAGACTTGTATAATTGTGGATCCAAGCATATAAGTATTTACACATTACTTAACTATTACATTATTTATATGATATTATCATTTGACATCACATATGGGAGCAAAATAACGCAATGTATTTAAATCCATTAATACATTTTAGTAATTATGGCAATAATAGCATTGTGTACATGTGTCAAATCTTAGTGTGTTTGATCCAGATATGTGAATTTAATGAAGTTTGAGTGCCATATGATAAATAGAATCTAACATTTAATATATTATTGAATTTATTAATCTCGTTGCGAAAAAGCCAACTAAAAAAAGTAAGTGAGTATGATCAGTAAAACCACTATCACAAACTGCAGACAACCCCATGGCACCGCGAGGAAGAGCTGCTCAATGCTTCCAATAGCCTCATATTTATAGCCATTTTCCACGACTCATTTAATAAACTCAAAAATACATGATAATTGTTGTTTGGTCCGCTTTTCAAATGCTATCACTGTCTCTATTTTTAAAGGTTGATGACACTCAAGTTAGCTGTTCATTTTCATTCCATGACTATGAGTCAGGGCTGGCATCCTATAAATTTCAAGTCTATGAAAAGTATGATGGATTAAGAAGACAGATATGGCCAGGTAATACAATAGAATGGCTAATGCGTTTTGTAAGATAGAATATGTGTTAATTATATTACACATGAATGATGAAGGTTTATTATTTAATTTTCAAGTTTCAGCGACATGTTAAAAATAAGAAGTAGCTTTTGCTTTTTGTGGACCTTTAATTATAGGCTCAATCAAATGTCAAGAACTAGCCACATCATAATAAAACTTTTTATACAGCCTTATAATAGTCTTATCTTTGGCTCTATTCTTTTTTAAATAGTGCAGTGCATTTGAAACAGGTATTTTCAATAAGCTACAGGTGTAACCTAATTAACATGCAAAGTTGATAGTTGATGATTATGTTGCATGATTAAGCAAAACATAGCTCTTAGTATTGTTTTGTTGATTTTTTTATCTGTTACTATATGGATTTATATTGTATAACAACTAGACTTGGCCAAAACCAATGACACCAACAGCTACCTTGTGGTTGTAGCACATAACCAGCCACATCATAAATAGATCTTAATGTATGCAACATTATAATATATAATAGTAATATCGTTGAATCTGTTCATTTGTTTTATTTTTAAATATTTGACTAATCTTTCTCTCTAGTGTATTTGAAACAGGTATTGTCAATAAGCATCAAACGTAATCTAATTTACATGCGAAGTCAACAGTTGATAATTATGTTGCATACTTAAGCAAAACACAGCTCTTAGTATTGTTTTGATCAACTTTCTCTAATACTATTTTGATTTATAAACGTTTTACAAGATGACTTGGTCATCAACATCAACCTTGTGGTTGTAAACTCATAGAAAGACAATAATAAATAAAAACAAGAAATATCTTTAAAAAGATATACGATGAAATGTAAGAAATCATGTTTGATATGAGTAACATGAGAAATTCACATTTAATATGGTAGGTCAAACCCATTGCACCGCGAGGAAGAGCAACACAACAACCACGAGACACATGAAGACGATTGACCAAAGCAACCATCTCTTCCCTCCCCATCAAGATTATTGCAAAAACAGAATGGACACAAATTAACGCACAACAAAACACAGAACAAGTACAGAACCTTTCAACGGGAGCAACCAATTTTCGCTGTTTGTTGCGATTAGTGTAAAACAATAGTTGTGTGCTACCTTAATAGTTTATCATGTGATCTATCAATATCAACAATCATCTTTACAGAAGAATGTCCATGCCGTTAAGTCAAATATATTTGCACACATTATTGGCATTTATCGCGTTCTTACTATCATACTTTCAGCATCAACATAAAAAAAAGTGTTTAAAACTAATGAAAAAGTACAAAAAATATTAATTTCATAGAAATAAATCGCTTTAATGGCCCAATAAGCATTTCATGGCATGTACTTTCTTCTATACAGAGATCAAGTAAGCTTTTCTAGGTTAACAATGAAATCATAAAACTTCCTATAAAAAACCCATTTTGCTTATAATCTCTCTACATATATAAGCATTAAGTTAAAACTGACAGAGTGTATAACATCAGAGGCGTTTCAATGAAGTAATGGGTTCCGTATAATGTGCTACAATCATTATGTGCATGTAACCTGAAATCTTTTTTTCTTTTTTTTCTTGGGGGGGGGGCTGTGAAACCATGTAACACTCACTAAAGTTTGCTCATCTGCAGATACAGTCTAGACTGTCGTTATCTATTATGTTGTACAACAGTGGTACTGATCAGACTGTATATGAGTGCATACTGGTCTGAGCAGATTATATGTTGTTTGTGAAAATGATTGCTCATATATGTATATAAGTCTGCCAAGGGCACAACATGAATTTTGGGATCAAACATGATTGTCTATGCATTAACGTTTGCTTGGCCCAGAGGGTGGTGGTTTTACCCAAAGCCTAAAAGGCAAGAGTTTTAACAGTCTTCATGGAGTCCAGCAGATGTCAGTGTATCTGAAAAACATGTACAATTGCTATTATTGCATAAAGTCATTTTGTTGCTTTAAACCTGTAAAAATCTTTTCAAAAAGTTGAATTTCTGTAGTAAAAATGGCGCACACAAGCTTGAAAGATACGTAGGTTTTAAAAACACCAGTACCAGAGCAAAGACATATGTCATACTAGAACACATTCGATGGCATGCCATTGCAAATCCCCACACTCTCGAAGAAATGTAATGGTAATTGACCCTTTGACCCCATCCCAAGGTCACCAGTTTTATCGTAGGGTAAAATTGTTCAGTGTATCGTGGTCTACTGCTCATCCCCTTTAATTTGATATGCCATATGACCTTGTTCAGAAAATTATATTTTTGACCACTCCCCAAGGCCCCAGGGGGCGGGAACCCAAAAAATTGTGCCGTTGCATTTGCCATTCATGTGAGTAACTCACACACCAAATCTGGTTGAATTTCTGAAAAAAAAAATTTGACCCCCCACAGTACCACCATGTCCCACCCCTAGGCATGACCCAGGCGGCCGAATGAAAATTTCGTCTGATATGTTATATATCTTTCATTTGTGAGAAGATACACAAAGTTTGGTTTAAAAACCTTTGAAAATGACTTTGTAATTCAGATTTAATAATATTTGACCTTTTGGCCCCTCCCCAAGGCCCCAGGGGGCGGGGACCCAAAAATTGGTGCCGATGCATGTGCCATTCATGTAAGTAACTCACACACCAAATCTGGTTGAATTTCAAAATAAAAAAATTTGACCCCCAAACCCCCCATGGTACCCCAAAGTACGACCCCCTTGGGCATGACCCAGGCGACCAAATGAAAATCCCGTCTGATATGTTTTATATCTTTCATGTGTGAGAAGACACACAAAGTTTGGTTAAAAAATCTTTCAAATTGACTTTGTAATTGAAATTTATTGATATTTAATGATATTTGGCCTTTTGGCCCCTACCCAGGGCCCCAGGGGGTGGAGCCAAAAAAATATGCCGTTGCACACCCTATTCATGTAAGCAACCCACACACCGAATTTGGTTGGATTTCATCCAATGGTTTAGGAGAAGATAGCATGATGGACAGACGGATGGACAGACAGAGGCGATTGCAATATCCCCGACGCTTTTTTAAAAAAGCGTGGGGATAATTAGCGTCACTAATTTATGCTTATATCTTTGAATGTTACTGTTGATGATGTCATTTTTTGTTGATTACTAGATAATGCGTATTCTTAAAGTCAAAAAGTCATGCATTAACAGTACGTGAATTGCCTTGGTACTTACCATATCAGCAAGCAGCTATAGTTCAGACAAAACTGTACATTTGTGCAGTCTTGTCTGAACATTTGCTGCCTGCATACATGCGTACATAAACTATAGATGTCGTTGAAGATATTTAGACCAAAATGTAGACTTCTATACTCACTGGATAGGTCGACAAGAGTATCTCTTGGTGGCTTTAAGGCGGTAAATACCAAAAGCTCTTGTACTGGCTAAAATGTTCTAACATGATATTCAATATTTTCATAATTACAGGTAACAATAAATGGGAAGAACACAATGGTACAACTATTAAAACTGAATACAAGAAAACAGATCTACAGCTTTCATCTGGTGCTATATACACAATTAGACTTGGAGTGACCAATAAAGCAGGAGTTCTTGCAATACATGAAACAGATGGAGTAAAATTAGATATTGATGGCCCACAGGTAAAATGGAAAAAGGGTAACTAGCTAGAAAATTCAGATCAGAGACCAACCTTTGACAACAAAAGAATTAAATATAATAACTCAGACAACCAACGAAACATACATGTAAGCACATAAGGAAGAGTATGGGAAGCAAATAACCAGCCAAACTTGTTTGTTCTTTAGTCTTTCAACTCTAGCTGCTGAAGGTTGGTTTATGATCATGATTGTGGTGTTTCTGGTCATATGCAATTATTTTAAGAATTTGATTTTGTTATCTTTACCAACATTGGTAGAAACAGTGATGAAGCTACATGTTACAATATTTTAGTAGATTAAAATGTTAACTAGATCTAATTCAGAATAATAACATCTTAATCATTCTCGTTGATACAGGTAAATATTACGGGTATCATTCATGTCACAAAATAAACACTGTTCTATAAGAAATTTGTAAATATTAATTTACCTCTGCATAATTCTCTGAGTGTTATCCTTGGATCAGCTTCACTTTTTGCTATCCATTTTGCTAACAGATATTTATTTTGTCCATTTTAGATAAGATGGCTTCATGTTGGAGTCTTCAGTGGAGAAAGTGAAGACCAGTCTGATGGATATGTGTACCAGACGGACCACAATGGTATAAAGATGTCACTATTGTCAATTGATCCAGAATCTGGCGTTGCAAAATTGATCATCAAAGTTGGCAGCAGCCCAGGTATAATAAAAATGTATACAAAACAAAAGATTCCATACAAATATACATATTCATTTTGTTAAACAAGCATAACAAGATTGTGTCATTGCTGTGGGACACTGGATTTCATCAATATCTGAGTGGTTATATTGACAGTTTTGCTATCAGTGTCTATTCTTTTCGTAATTTATAACAGTCACATTCTTCTATTTGGTAAAGCTTTTCTTATCATTATGATTTTGCATGGAAGAATGGTTTTAGAACTTTAAATTTGATATTGACTTTTATCATGGTTGATACCAAATATCTGTCTGTGAAAATATATTCATTTGAATCATTTTTCTTTCTGGGATGTATTTAAAGTTGCTTTTATTATCTTAGTATTATACTTATGTATTGTTTTGTTGTTTGTATGTGTATTTGTTCTTGCTGTCAATTTCAGACCATTTAATCAGATTATATATGACAAGCATTTTTCAAGTTTATGGAACTTATTTTTATCTCTACAAATACAGAATTTACAATTCCAAAAATATGTATTTTCTGAAGAGCCCAGCTTCAGTCTATCTATTTATATTACACCGGCATAACCAGCATTTAGTTTAGTGAAGCTATATAGCTTTTTATAGAGAATGCAGCAAACTGGCCTAAAATCATGCTATATTAAGCTCACAGCATAGAATTATACCCTGTTAAGTTTCATTTCCTATGTTAAAATAATTATTTGTCAAGCTAAATGTTCTTTTGCATCATCAAAATTATTTGTTTGTGTGCTAATCATAAGCAAGTATAATTAAAATATAAGCATACTATTCGCTCATATATAACAACATAAAAAACAGCCAGTATTGCAGAATTATCACTGTCAAAATCTTTTTGGTGTTGTGATTTGTTTTGGTTTTGCTTAGCTCATAATATTTTTGATTATTTGTCAGCAATTATGTTGATAAATGGATTAAAATATGAACCTGGCAACTTTCAGTGATGCCATACCCTCATGTCATAAACAAATGGATGGAGTGAATCAACTTTAGGTGGCCAAACATAATAAGAATCAACTCTGGTAATTTTCTTATTGCAGTAATTTGAACACCTATTAAGAGGCATACAAGAACAGTTTTAAGTTTTTTTCTAGACAAAATAACATTTTATGACGTCATTTACTTATATGTATAAACAAGGGGACTTAAGCCAACCCTTTGCTATTTGTTTGGCATTAATTTCTGTTAAAAACAAACATATTGATTTTGTGTTTAATGACAGTTACCATAACACTTTTATTTACCTTATAAGGAAGACAAATATATAATTTACACCAAGCATGTTAAGTTACATTCAAGGCCTGTATCAACTCCAATTTTTCCAATAAAATGGCTTATGTCTACTATACCATTCGTAGGTTCCAAATATATCTTTTATACGAAAACGTGTGTGTAATAAGCTATTAAATCCATGGCAAATTGTACCACAAAAAATATTCTGTCTGCAACTGAAGTTTCAGAAACCATGTATGAAAATCAGCCCATTCTCATGGAATCGTTTTTTAATGTTCTGTCAGAAAATATTCCTCAAGTGCATTACAAACACATGACTTCATTTTATTTTACCAACCACTGACAATAAATCCTTTTTATGTTTGTAAATACCCTTAAAATCTAATCTTAATCTGGTATTATGTTTCAATTGACATTAATTTGTTTCAAAATAACCAGGATTAGATGATGTCAAAGAAGACAAAGAATATGCTGGAACAGTTCAAGACATTTACCTAAATGAATTCAAACTAGAGGACACTGTTGTATCTTCCAACCCATTAGCACCTGTCTACTATGTAACAGTAGTAGCTGTCAATGGTGCAGGAGCAAAGAGTGCTGAGGTTATTTCAAGTCCAATAGCTGTCTTACCAGAGGATGTACCTGGTAAGTGACTCTATATACCCCAGCATCCAATTTAGGTTACCTTGCACCCCCCAGGACAATTTTTCATGGGTGCCAAATTGTTCATTGGGACCCCCTAGATGGGAAACGAAGGTGTCCTCAAAAAAAATTTGGTTTGGGCTATGTGAAATTGCATGGTTTCTATGCCAACCCATAGCGAATTTAAGAAGGGGGTCTGCCTATAAAATTACTCATATCTCAGCTGTTACTTGTCCTAGACTACTAAACTTAATACCAAATTAAAGCTTAGACATATGCCTATTATTCCCTTGTTGCATATGGAAATTATCTAATTTGCATATTCATAAATATTTATGAAAACATTAAAGATGTATTTCACAAATGGGGGTATATGTACAAGATCAATAATATCTCAGCTGCTTTTAGTCGTAGAGTACTACAATTTGAAGCTAAGACATAGGCCTTTCATTCCATGGTCAAATATGCAACGTACCTTATTTGCATAATTTGCATATTCATGAATATTAATAAAAACGCTAAAAAATAAGGGAAAATCATTACAAATATAAATAGGCTGATTTCATCCCAATATTGTCATTGTTGCATGTTTTAATATAATTAATGTTACAATTTGACAGGTCCAATTATCCAGTGGTCCTATATGAATATTATCTCATTTGAATATTAATGAAAAAGCATGAAAACTTAAAAAAAAGAGGGAAAATCACGTAAAAACTATAAGCCTAGGGAAGGGGTTAAGGTAAGATCTATCCTGCACTCCTATGGCCTTTTAAATTCATGCCAAATTGTTCAGTGGGACCCTAAGAATGTGAAATGAAGTTCTCCTCACAAGAAATTAGGTATGGGCTACGTGAAAATGCATGGTTTCCATGGCAACCGCTTATATGATTCTCGAGATTGGGGGGTAGGCCTACAAATTCAATCATATCTAGGGTTCTACTTATCCTAGAGCACTAAAATTGGTGTCAAATTAAAGCTTAGACACATGTCTTTTTTCATGTGGTCAGATTTGTAAACCATCTAATTTGCATATTTATGAATATTAATGAAAACCTACAAAAAAGAAGTAAAATCATAAAAAACAACAGAAATGAACATATTTCAGCATAAAAAAACATCATCAAACCACCATTGTTGCCAGTTTTTATATCTTCAGTGATTCAATTTGATAAATTCTTTCATCCAGTGGTCCTATATGAAAATTATCTAATGGTCCTATATGAAAGTTATCTCATTTGCATATTCATGAATATAAATGAAATCTTAAAATGATGGAAAAAAGCATGGGTAAACTATAGTATGCAACGGGGGTAATCAGACCTAAATTGAACACATCAGACATTTTATTATGGGCATAAATTTGTACAATAGGACCACTTAAATGTAAAAAAAATATTGTCCTAAAAAATAAATGTTATTTGGGTTTTTGAAATTTCATGGTTTCCATGGCAACCCATTATGCCGACTGTAAAGATTGGGGGTATACGTACAAAAAATACTCATATCTGAACAGCATCTCATCCTAGATTACTAAACATGGTACCAAACTAATTCCTGGACATAGCAGTTTGATTTGGTAGTTAGATGTGCAAATTATCTAATATCCATATTCATGAATAGTAATGAAAACTTTAGAAATGAGAGATAAAATCTCAGAGAAAATAAGGGGTGCATGTATAAAATTACCAATATCTCAGCAGCTATGTGTCCGAGTGTATCAAACTTGGTGCCAAGTCAATACTTGGACATAATACTTTTACCTTAAGTTCAGCTTTGAAAAATAGTTAACATAAATAATTATGAATTTTAATTAAAACAGAAGAAACAAATGAAAAATCGCAGAAAAATCAAGGGGGTGTACTTGCAAATCTAATAATATCTCAATTGCTAAGTGCCCTAGAGTACCAAATTGGTTTTAAATTAATGCTAAGACAATAGTATGTTTAACAAATCATCAGATTTTAAAACAGCCATCTTATAATATTCATGAATATTGATGAAACCTTGAGCATTTTGAGAATAATATTTGAAAATGAAGGGGATGTACCTACAACATCACTCATATCTCAGCAGCTTATTGCCCTTACGTAGCAAACAAGGTGCCAACTTATTTCTATGATACAGCCCTTTATCTCAATGGTAATATTTGCCAGTTGTCGCATTTACATATACATGAAAATTAATCAAAACATTAGAATAAAGAGAAAAATCGCCAAAAAATGAATGGGGTATACCTACAAAATTACCAATATCTTAGCTGCTATTTGCCCTAGAGTAGCAAACAATATACTTAATTTAAGTCTATGCATAGCAGTTTTACCTAGTGGGAAGATATAAGAATTAACTAATTTGTTTAATATCAATAATAATAAAAAGTTTAAAAATACAAGTAAAAAATGTATACAAATTGATAGCAGTGTACTTACAAAATTACTCATATCTCAGCTGTTATAAATTTTATACTTTTTTCTTTTTTAATACTCAATTTTACTTAGGATTATGCTGTTTGATATGGTACCAAGCTTGTTACTATTGGGCAATTGGAAGCCAAGATATGAATCACTTTGCAGCTATACCCCCTTAATTTTCCTGTATTTTCTTTTAATTTCTCATGTTTTCATCAATATTCATGAGAATTTAAATTTGATGTGTTATGAATTGGATCATTTTGGTAAACACGTTGTGTCTATGCATTGACTTAAAATCAGGTTTGGCACTATTGGGCACTTAACTACTGAGATATGAGTAATTTTGGAAGTGCACCCCCTTGATTTTTCCGCAATTTTTCTTTCATTTCTTCTGTTTACATTAAAATTCACGAGTATTCATGATAAATACTTTTCATATTATACCTTATGGTAAAAGTACAATGTCTAGGCATTAAATTGGCACTAGGTTTGCTACACTGGAACACATGGTAGGTGGAAATATTTGTCATTTCATATGTACATCCCTTAATTTTTCTAAGATTTTTTCTTTAATTACAAAACTTTTCATTAATATTCATGAATATGCAAATGAGATAATTTTCATATAGGACCACTGGATGAAAGAACTTATCAAATTGAATAACTGAGGATATAAAAACTGGCAACAGTGGTGGTTTGGTGATGTTTTTGTGCTGAAATATGTTCATTTATGTTTTTTTTTATGATTTTACTTCTTTTTTGTAGGTTTTCATTAATATTCATAAATATACAAATTAGATAATTTACAAATCTGACCACAAGAAAAAAGACATGTGTCTAAGCTTTAATTTGACACCAATTTTAGTGCTCTAGGATAGGTAGAACCCTAGATATGATTGAATTTATAGGCCTACCCCCCAATCTCGAGAATCATATAAGCGGTTGTCATGGAAACCATGCATTTTCACGTAGCCCATACCTAATTTCTCGTGAGGAGAACTTCATTTCACATTCAAAGGGTCCCACTGAATAATTTGGCATGAATTTAAAAGGCCCTAGGAGTGCAGGATAGATCTTACCTTAACCCCTCCCCTAGGCTTATAGTTTTTACGTGATTTTCCCTCTTTTTTTTAAGTTTTCATGCTTTTTCATGAATATTCAAATGAGATAATATTCATATAGGACCACTGGATAATTGGACCTGTCAAATTGTAACATTGATTATATTAAAACATGCAACAATGACAATATTGGGATGAAATCAGCCTATTTATATTTGTAATGATTTTCCCTTATTTTTTAGCGTTTTTATTAATATTCATGAATATGCAAATTATGCAAAAAAGGTACGTTGCATATTTGACCATGGAATGAAAGGCCTATGTCTTAGCTTTACTTTAGTACAAATTTTAGTACTCTACGACTGAAAGCAGCTGAGATATTATTGATCTTGTACGTATACCCCCAGTTGTGAAACACATTTTTAATGTTTTCATAAATATTTATGAATATGCAAATTAGATAATTTCCATATGCAACAAGGGAATAATAGGCATATGTCTAAGCTTTAATTTGGTATTAAGTTTAGTAGTCTAGGATAAGTAACAGCTGAGATATGAGTAATTTTATAGGCAGACCCCCCTTCTCAAATTCGCTATGGGTTGGCATAGAAACCATGCAATTTCACATAGCCCAAACCAATTTTTTTTGAGGACACCTTCGTTTCCCATCCAGGGGGTCCCAATGAACAATTTGGCACCCATGAAAAATTGTCCTGGGGGATGCAAGGTAACCTAAATTGGATGCCGGGGTAATTTACATGTAACTATCTAATAGGCTGGCTAGTTTGTAATATTGATAAGAAAGGGCAACGAAAATGAAATTTTATTTCCATATACTATTGTTTTCCTACACGAAAGGACAGTTAGTTTGTAAATTTGATTCTTTACATCCCAGTCAACACTTTTTCAGTTATGTCAGGATAAATAAGATAAGTAGTGCAAGGATGCTATAACTAAACTGGTACACTGTATTTCTTAAATCTATCAGATGAGTTATGTACAACTCTATAACAGAAACCTGGGCAGATGTGTAATGTCAGAACACAATTGTGCAATAAGGGCCCAAGATGCTTCCTTGCCTCAAAAGCATATATCTGTTTATATATCTGATAACCCTTGTCTCCAAAAACAGTGATTGAAAAGTAAACACTTTAGCAGAACGATCAATTGGCTATCTAAAACCAAAACACCCAAACCCAGCTTATTTGTCAAAATATTGATTCTAGATGAACAACATAGGATTAACATATATCTTCTATTAAAAACTTTATACCCACAGAACTAGTAGTCAGAAAAGTGAGTGAGTTTGATCTGGAAATACCACAATCATACGCTGCAGACCAACCCGAGGCACCGTGAGTAAATGCCACAGAACATTAAGACACCAGAAAGACCATTAACATAAGGCAACCAATTCTCTCTTAGCCATCAGGATGATTGCAAATTAGAAGGACACAAAGTAATAGATAACACAATAAGTACCAAACGCAGAACCCCCACAAAAAATGGGAACAACAATAAACAATGTATTGAATACAGCCTTATAATGGACAGCAGCCTCAGCCGCTTGGGGTTTCAATGTATTTTACTGGTACCAAATCATCACCCTTGATTCAGTTGTGTTAAAACACAAACATTGTTTAGCTCTAATTGATCCTTCCTAACTCTTGCAATGTACCATCACAGAGAAACATTCTAATCAAATTAACAAAGAAAAGGGCTAACGACTCACAGATAGTCAGAGCTAACAAAACCCTCAAGTTGAGCCACAGTGAGCCCAACCAAAGACAACATCAGGGACCAAGTAACTGATTAAAGCTTAACGTCAGGGCGGTCATAGAGTCTTCTTTTGTGGATCTTTTATGTTTTTGTTCTGTCTTGTGTTTGCTATGTTTTGTGCGCGTCTGTTTATATGTGCTTTGTGGTCACCTGCTGGGAAAGGGCTGACCTCTTGGCTCTAGTTTGTGGTGTCTTCTGTGAGTTTGTCACTTTCCCATTGGTATCCTGGGTCAGGTGTGGTACTTGATTGTATCGATTCCTGATCTTTGCACCATTACTTACTTTTGACAACCATCATGCAAATAGAGAGGAAATCATAGCTATAAACTGTGATTTAGTTTGCAACCAGACAAGCGGACTGTCACATGATACCCATGTTATACGAGGGCTGAGCAAAAAGTTCGTAGAATTTGTTAATAAAAATAAAAGTACTAGTGTTGTTGCATTCAAACTTTTACATGTTTAAGATCAATTCAATATTGACAAAATTTGAAAGTTTCACACAAATCGGTATAAAACTTTTGTCGCTATGACTCCTTCTACAACGTATGTAAAGTGTACCCGGAGCACGCCACGACGTCAACGTCATTTGACAATATTTTAACGTTATGACGACGCTCTATCAGCGTATAAGTATGGTCTTTGCTGCATGTATGCACATTAGATGGACCTCATAATCAGCGGTAAAATAATAAATCTGAATGTAAAATAATTTATATCTCTAGTCGATCAGAAATTTATAGAATAAATTAAAGGCTTTTACATAATACTGTGAGTTGTCCGTAACCCTCATGGTTACAGCTTGGCATAACAAGATTCCCTGTTAATCCTCACGTTTTAACTTAAATCTCTCTCAACTCTTAGCAACTTGGACCTCCAGCTCTTTCTGTTCTAATGTTAAGATTGCTGCTTTAATTTGGAGTCAAATTGCCAAAGCTGATTTTCATTACACATGATAATCATGTTAAAGAACATATCATCTTCATGCGTATTTGGCCACCAAAAACTACTTTCAGACAATAACCGTTCTTTCCTGCTCCTCAAATGTTAATAATTTTGCACATATCCTGCGAATAGATGATACATGTGCAAGAGATCATGCAAAACATTTCTTACATTTTAATTTGAGGATTATACAGCTCTCTAAACGTTTGAGTGCGGTCTTTTTCACGACGTCGCAGATACACGTCACAAGTTTATCACTTATTATCTTTGCACGCCCATTCCTTGGGCTTATGCAAAGGTCTTTCTTCATTGCGTAGACCTTCACGCCACTTGAACACTGACATTTTTTACATTTCTGATGATTTCTCAGCTAGTTGTAATAAATTATAGGTTTCAGTTGGCAAATATCATAAATTTAAAAATAATTTTATTACTATGCGAGTTTTTTTCACATCTCGTAAAACCACATTTTGCTGTATTTTACCTCCAATAGGGCTCACAAAATCTATCGTCATTCCTTTTTTTTGCGGGAGTGACATCGGAAATTTAGTATGGAACATTAAATGGCACCATTCTTGACGTTGATGTAGTTTCAGTAGATTTCAATAAGACAATTTTGAAATTTGATGATTTTTTAAAGCATGACATCAGTGAACTAACGGCGTGCTCCGGGGTAGTGGACCCTGCACTTTTTAAGGTTTAAATAAAAAATAATTATAGCGGATTTAGACTTATGAAACTTTACTTGAAAACTGATATTAGACCATATTTACGCATGTGAAAATCTAAAGACAATGGGACTTCAAATAAAAAAAGTATGAAGAAATTCTACGAACTTTATGCTCAGCCCTCGTAATTAACTAACAGTTTTGAAACATTTGATTATCTTTTCGAACTGGTGATTAAAATAGTTTGACAGCCTTGAATGCAATATAATGTTCTACCAAGTTGGGATATTTAAAGCCATATTGCATTGCGGTGATTATATGGTTATAATATATACAATGCACTTATCTGATGCAGTATTTGGACAAATAGGCACACATGTTATTAGTGCATACTGAATGTACTTGAATTACTGCTTAACATCCCAGTCAACATTTTAGTCAGATCAGGTTTATAGTGTTGAACCACTACCAAGCAAAGAGGTTAAGTAATATACTATGCACAATAAATTTAGCAATTGTTTTGTATGGGTGAGCCCATCCACATCAGATCTCAAGTTTCATGTGCTGGCATGAAGATACAAGCGCCGATCATCTGACAAAATTTTCCATTTAAAAAAATACAGAATTTCCAAACGCAGCGGCCGTGGTAAAGTGACGTTTAATTTTGTGACTAGCAGGTAACGTGGGTATTTCTGATCATTGGGGGAAGCCGAAACCATTTTCAAACGATTGTTTGGTCACTGAAAACCAAAAAAGCATAGCAAATGCTGCAATTTTCTGAACTTCTCAGAGAAATAAAGGACCAAGTTTTCACAATTTGTCGTTTTTACTAGTGCTTTTACGTTATCGTCATTAAACGGTGTTTCTAGTCGCGTTTTCTTGAACCACATTAACAAGTAAAACTGCTTGATGCCTTCCAACACATTTAGACAAATACTGTTGAATGAAACATCTTCACTACTACAATGCACGAGCCGAAAGATAAAATCTAACGTCACCGTTATATCGCAAATGCGCCATACCAAATTTCAGTTACTTGAGGTTTTAATCACCCATAAGATAAGTTACATTGTAAGCCTATGACATCTTTGTAAACTGATACTCTGTTGAATTGAAATGCCAATTAACATTAGAAGTTTAATCAAAGGATGACTACATATTGACGTCATTGATGGCAGCTGATTTTTTTCAGCATGAAAGCTCTTTCACATCTGTCACATAACCAATAGTTTTTACAGGCATATGATGCATGAGGAAGATGAAAGACCATCAAACAAAAAATCACATGCTTATCATTTTAGCATTACTAACAATGGGTGTGATTTTTGCTTACTGACCCCTTCTGCAATTCTTGCTCTCTCCAACTGCCTAAGTAATGGATGGCGTTTGAAATTTCTTGGTTTCATTTGCCTAAGATCCTGTTCTCGTCATTGCAATTGAAATTGATCGGCACTGCACAAAGATGAGCACAAAGAAGAAGTGAAACATAAGAAATTGCTAAACTTATTGTGCATAGTATAGTTATATTATGGGTTGTCTGCCTGTTAGTGGAGATAATCCAAGAGCTTTAGCGAGTGGTGTATCTTAGGAAAAGGCGGACAAACATAGTATATCTATTTTATTCATCGGTGTAAACCTTGCAAATCACGAGATATATTGTGCTAAAGTTGGTAAAGCTTGTATCAAGTGTCTTGCTTAAAGACAAAACAGTCCACTGAAAGTCAGATACGAGCACAAAATTTTTTCTCACAATTCCAAAATCCTACCAAGTAAGCTTTTTGTTGGTTGTATTTACTACAGTAAAACCTGTGTAAAACGACCAGTATAAAAAACGAAAATTTGTTTTCAAGACCAATTATCGCAAATGCAGGTCAGAAGGGAGCATTCTACAATACTTTTGACCTTTATTAAGCTACCATTTGTCATTAAGATCTTTGTTTTGTCAATTTTTTAGTGGCCGTTTTACACATATTTTACTGTATCTGAATTCCTGATTTGCAGTTAATCCAGTGGTTCAATTTGATTATTTATTAAGAAATAGATCAGCTCTAGCAGTGAATTGATTAGTTATAATTCACTGTTTGGAGGTCAGTTGTAAAGAAGATTAAATCACGAGCATGCTGTACCCGTGATTTATCTTCGTACAACTTACTGACAGTGAATCATACATGTAACTCAATAATTCACACACTGGGGCTGATCTATTTCGATTCTAACACAAACACATTTGAAATCTTCAGCTTCTTCCAACTTTCCGCCATTGCAATGAAGAACTCCCGCCAATACATAGACTAGGTTGCATACGTTTACATGTATTTGTAACATCTTTCAAACGTAAAAACGACGTTACACCGTCATGAATGACGTCATTTTAAGTAACAAATGACGTCAGCTAGCACATGCTCTGCTCGCAATTTCAAAACTGTGAATTATTGTTTGATATATCACACTTTTTTAGCATTGGCTGTATAGGCGAGATGTGTTAGAATGTGGATTTTTTTGCGGATGAAGATCATTTTTAATCATTATCAGCTGAAGTTATTTGAATCAATTTAAGAAATAAATTCGATTTTTTGTCTGTTCATGAGATCATGAACACGTTGGGTCTCATGTAAAGTAAGTGAAGCCCGAAGGGCTTCATGTTAAGTTTGCGAAGGACCAGAAGTGTTCATTATCTCATGAATAGACAAAATCGATTTTATTACTTATATTTATATTTTATATTGTCTGTCAAGTATCAATTGTCAATTTTCATATAACTTGCCTGTTTATTTTAAATTATACTAGACATTACGGAGGGTAGGGAACAGACAAAACGCCCCATTCCCGCGTTTAACGTCATGATGATACGCGATCAACGTCAGACAAACGTCAGTAAACAAACAACGTTATTGCATTGTGTTGACGTTGGTCCGCCCAAACAACGCGTGTTTTTGGCGTGGCTTAAATAGATCCTTTCATGAAGCTATGAACAACATCTCAAATGAAAAGGTTCATTTAAAGACTCACAGTGGAAATGTAAATATTTGATTGTATTCTACACTAAAAAGAGATCATAGAATTAAAAAAAAATGGTGCACATTGTGCTTGTTTGGTCAAGTACTGAAATTTTCTTAGTTCAAACTAAGGATCATTGACACTTGCTATGGGTAAATGCCTATGGTTTTCAGTAAAAATAAAAGTATGTCAATCGTCCCTTTCTTCACCTTGAAGCTTCCCTGACCTGAGTACTTTATGGCTGTGAAATCCGTTTTCGATATTAAATGCTTCAAAGATGTAAATTTTTGGGTAGAACAATCAGTTTTACATTAAGATATATAGAAATCCGAAAACATTTTTTAAAATATCATTCCCCCCGTGTGCCAGCAAAAGCTTTTGCATGTATATGTGTTACCATATTTTACACATTGTATGGAAGTGGCTTGCTGGCACAAGGGGGGGAAAGATGTTCAGTAGCCCAGAAACCCATGGCCTAAGCCCATAAAATGCGGTTTCTACTAAATAAGAAATTAATGACAGTAAAGAAGTTCTCTAGAACCAACCTTCTAAATTGCTTTGTATTCTGTGCTAGATTTTTATAAAGTTCTTTAAGATTAAAAGTAGAATTAGCTAGGTTTTATGCATTTTTTCATAAGAAAACATCTCACTGTTATTAAATGACACATTATTTTGCAAACGTCCTGTACTTATCTATTTGCATGCTAGGGAATTGTTCATGTTTTTATTTTCGTCTGCTGACTTTCTTCAAAATAAAGTTTTTTAAATATAAACCACCCAGGACCACCATCAGAGTGTCAAACAGTTTGGATTCAGATCAAGACCGACATTCTGTTGGCCTTCATCTGGGTTCAAACTGTTTGCTAAAGGCTATTGGCAATCGACAAAATTATCCACTGGCATGCAAAGAGTTATAGCGGGTAAATACTTTTGTCTTCAATATATTGATATACATGCATATGTATACCATAAATATTCGGACACTTTAAATACATTCAACATGTTATGCCCTTTAAACAAAGCAAAAGTAATATTCAAAGGATCTTGTTAGAATCAGTTTTACTTTCCAATGCTAATTGGGACACTTTCATTCCTTCAAAAATATTTATTTCTTTTGTTGAGCTTTCAGTTTTGTATTATATACGGTACATGTAGTCAAAAATGTACAGGTAACTTCTAAATTATCTCCCAAAAATCATTTTATTACAAAACATATTTTGTTTTTAAAACAATCTCATCAATTATCGTGATTCGTTAATACTCTGTATATGGTATGTTCAATAGATATCACCATGCCTACTAAATGAATCAAGAAAACGTGCAGAAATCGCTTTTTAAAGCACTTTTTATTTTCATGAAATTTCAGACCCCCTCCCCTTTCTACCCGCCATAACTCTCGAATGCGTAGGAATTTTGAAAGTATTTTGCTAGCTGGCTCTTGCCATAAGATCCACCTATTGCACTGATACTACATGCACCACACTAGAAGCTCAAAAGCAGCGTTCTGAGAATCAGAAAAATTTGCGTATAAGGCCCAAACCGTCAATGATCCTTTGACACAATTTGTTCCTATGTGAGCCTGAATGTTTACCCTTACTAAAAAGAATTTTAAATTATGGTTCCGATCAGCAATAAGACATCTAGCCAAATGAGCTCCGACTAGATATTTCCAACAATGTGGCATTTTGACATGAATAGACTCAGACTAGCCGGTGCAGCCTCCTTTTAAGCTTAGAAGCTCAAAATGCTGTTCGGTCAGTAGCTAAACAGTTTTAAAATATCCAAGTGACTAGCAAAGCCTCTGATCAGACTGCATGCAGGGCAGGCTGCTCTGGGCTTTTGCTGGTTGCAAACAAACCACATTATTCGAAAAGTCAAGTCACTGCTCATATATATGTTTATTCGTTGGAGCATATTCTATTGCCTTTGTATTGATAGGGCTTCATTTTAAGCATTAGTCATGTATGAAAGCTGTGCATTTACTGTTAAAATAGAGGATATTTCATTAGTGCTCATGTTTTAATTAAGTTTATTAAATGAGTTGAGGAAAAGTCATAAATTGCGAGGCTTGCCAAACAAATTATTTCTTTTTTGCATAGAAGTTAATAAATTCAATAAAACAAGAGCACACATGTTAGATTCTATTTATTATATGATACGACAGTTAGAGTACTTTGAAAGCTCTTTATGTGTTAAAAAGTTAAGACATTGTCATTATGAAGACAACGTTATAACAGACGTCATTTGATAACGTTACCAAAATCAATTTTAATGCATGTCGTTATTTAACTCCCAAATGCCATCTCATATGATAAAGAATGGTTAAACTCATTTGAGCCAGTGCATAAGATTTCCAACAATGTGGTATGTGCCACCAGCAAAGCCTCAGATCAGCCTGCATATACGCGCAGTCTTATTGGAGCCTTTGCTGGTTGCTTGAGTATTTTATGATTTTTTAAGCTACTGACTGAACACCACTTGGAGTTTCTAATCTTAAAAGGAGGCTGCACAGGCTCGTATGAGTCTTCACTTGTCAAAATGCCACATTGTTTAAAATCACATGCCACGGCTCATTTATTAAATGCCATCACCTCATGGACTGGTACTTATATTTAAAGGTATTATATTCGATGGTATTCAGCCCAATACTATTCTTGAAGATTTGGATTATGTAGGCGACGCATCAACAGTTTCTGTGAGGTTTTCTGGATTTGAAAGCACCTTGCATGGTATATCTTCGTTTGCATGGGCTGTTGGAACTGAGCCAAGCCTAGAAGATATTCAGCCATTTACAGAACTAGGGATAAGTGTAGTAGAAGAGACAAACAATGATGGAACTGGTAAATAAGATATTTCCAACAAGTAAACCTATTTCATTAAATATTATAGAGAATGTATTCTATATTATTAAAAGGTTTTACACTATACAGACCATATACAATAAAGAAATCAATGTATTTTGGTATTGTTATTTAGAAATAATAGACTTTAATTAACTGAAATATTGTGTTTACAATTCAAACTTTATAATTCTGTTATTACAATTTGAAAATAAAACACTTGTGTTTATCTATGAACCATCAAAATCACAGATCGCAGATCAAACCATGACCCTAATGGGTATAGATGCAAAAGGACAGATAAACGTGCAAATCATACAAATAATCTAGTACAAAAACAACAAAGCATAAGTCGCTATTGTTTTCAGTGACCCTGTGAAGGACACAAGAGAACACTTCAAATAACTAGTACTGCACAAAGACCCATATAATAAGAGATAAAATTCACAATTAACAAGCAATATAGTATGAGATATATATCAAAATAGAAAGTCAACCAAGTCTTGTTGTTGTTGTTGTTGTTGTTGTTGTTGTTGTTGTTGTTGTTGTTGTTGTTGTTGTTTGAATATTATAATAACTCACAGGTCTGTTAGATATACTGTGCACATAATGAACTGTCAGATGTGTAAATGTATAAATCTTACTATGCTTATTTATTATTATTTTATTATAAAGGAGTTGTATACTCAGGTGTTGCTCAACTACCTATGACCTTACAACAAGGGATCACTTACTATACTACTGTCAGAGGGGTGACAAATGATGGGCATGTTCTTGAATCAATATCTGATGGCTTCTTGGTAGATCTCACTCCTGGTATGGTTGCATTTGACAGGTTAGATTTAATTTGTATAAGTTTTACACAAACACATGCACACATGCACGCATATTTATCTGATTTTGGTACTAATAAAAATTGATGAATAGAAAACACTCATGCAAGCCTGTGAAATCCTGCAATGGCCTTTGATGCCCCAAATTGTCTTTGCTAGATTTAAAATCTCTGAAAAGACTTTAGAATGAACTTGCCAGAAAGTATTTTTGATTGTCTACTACAAGCTTGCTACAACAAGAATTTAGGAAGCTCAGATTATATAGTCAGCATCCACATGACCGATCCATTGAATAAATTTAATAACATTGTTATATAAACAAGAAATCAAAAGAATTGCATTTCCTTCCAAGCGTGAGTTCTTATTCATGAAAAGACGTAATGTAATAAAATTATAAATAGCCTTGTGTGTTAAATGTAAATACAAGATTCTAGAACAGTAATATTGTATGATACTAAACTTTCTTTATTCACACTTGGTAACTGACAGCATCAAAGTGAGACATCTTTAACATTACTGTTACACTTTACTAGTATGGAATAAATAAATGACCATATTCTGTTTTGGGTTGGCTCATTTTTGTGGTTTTGAATGTGAGACTTTGATACCAACTTTACTCAACTATGTTGTGCACATATGAGCTGAAGCATGCTTATTCAGCATGAATTCTTTAGAAATTAATTTTAATTTGGCTGAAGATAAAAAAAAAGGAAACGAAGAGGGGAGTTCAAATAACTAAAAACAAAATAACACTCAAATCTGCGTTAGGGCTTGAAAAATGATGAACATTTCATTATCCAACAGTAACTGAATCATAAAGCTGATATATTTGTTCTCCACTTATTAAGGTTTTCTTGTCCTTTGGGATCATGGGTTTCATTGTGATACTTTGAACTTACTAGAGGGTCACTGATGAGGCCTAAATGGCCAAAACTAATTGTCTGGTCCAGAAAATATGCACACTCTGGTTTCAGTTCTTTGATGCATTCGCTGGGTCCAAAGGATACACCTTTAAGAACATATTTCTCTATCTTTTGCATCTACGTTTTTATTTCTGTCATTGCTTAATTTAATCCAATATGCAGAGATATGTTTGTTAGATAAGACCTGCATATAAACACAATACATTAAAACCTCGCTATATTGCCCCCCTCGTTTACCGCCATAATTTTCACATGTCCCAATTTCCACAATGTAAAATTCCCCTGTTAAAGCCCCAAACTCGCATAGCCCCATCCGCCATTCATTTCAAAAAATAAACGTGCTTATTTATGCATAAGTTCCCTCGTTATTACCGGCACACGACCTTGTGTCGGTATCAATTAGCTGATCAAAGGTGCCATGGACTAATCATGCGAGAAATCAAGGACACCGCAGTTGTGCAGATAATTGCACTCAAAAATGCACATTGATGAATTGAAACCCTGGTAAGTAAAGGTGAGATGTGTTTACCTTTTTTTTGGTCTGAAAAATAAAAATTATTTCCCATCATTTTGTTTTGTTGTTTGTTGTGTAAAAATGTCTAAGTTTAAATTATTCTTATATTAAATGCATTGTCGCGAATAGGAAGCGCTCTAGCACGACTATACATTCTTTCACTACAGGAGCACAAGAATTGAATTGACTATTTCGCTAGCTACCTATAATTCAAAGAGCAAAATGCGAGAGATCTAGGTATCACCAGGTCTCGCAAGAATGATATTCAATGAGCAATTTGCAAAAAGTTACAGGTAACATCTGCTGATGTAGCAGTATCCACTTACATCTACAGACTTACCTGTAAGGATAACGTAGATACCGTTTTTTCTTACCAATATTTCATGCGCATCTTACTATGTCGACATGTAACTGGCAGAAATCCAGACCTTGATCTATCGCCAAACGCCTTATACCGCCAAAATTCCCTTTTCCCTATGGAGGCGATATAACGAGATTTTACTGTATTGTTAAAAAATTATGTCTTATCATGTTTAATGTTTACATACTCAAATTGTCTTTCTTTCAGAATTTCAAACCATGATGAAGAGGACATAAACGGACTCGAAACTGTTTATGAAATGGGTATACATCAGTTACAGGCTGAATGGCACTATTTTGACAATGAATTGAAAACTGAAGGCCTGTTGGACAATATCAATGCCACTTGGATAAGTGTAGGAACGTACCCTCTGGGAGAAGATATTCAAAGTATAGTAGAACAGCCAATTACGTCAACATACACTGGCCAGATTCAGGAACCTCCTGTTACAATTGAAGCTAAAGGTATCATATATATACAATGTATGAACTTTCAATTCAATCAGAAAACTGATGCTCTATTTGCATTACCAAAAAAGCTCAGTGTGTGATTTACAATTTATTGGACTACTTTCTAGATATTCGGTGGTTTCCATATGAACTTAATAAAGAGATTGTTAAGACAGTTGTTACCTTTTTAAAACTAATTGAGTCCTCATCCTTGTAAGTGTCGATCAACTGACTTGGTAAAATATGCCCTGCATCTTCTACTAGATTCTTAATTATAAAACCAGACAAGCTATACAGATACAATAATAATTGAATATTTCTGTCAGTGAAATTTTGGCTACAAAAGAGTGTAATAACGCATACATGTATGTTGCAGATCCTTACAAAACCAACATTTTAATAGTGAAACAAGCCTTGGTCATTTGACCTCTTCCAAGTAGGGGCCTTAATTTTGCGTATATGAAGTTAATTCCTTATAATTCGTTGCCTATATAAGAACAAACCCCCTCCTTCACCACATCATTTATATAAATATTTTGCAGGAAAAGTGCCTTCTGTACGAGTATAGCCATGTATATACGTTTTACTGACAAACAGAAAAGTGCATACATCGATAATCAGTGAAGACATAGGATCATATTCGTTCCACATAATGGCACATTTAATGTCTTCTGTTTTGCCCAGGTTATCTCAAAATTGGGGGCAGAAATTCTCAGTATTTTTAGGATCATAATTATTAACCCTGACAATATATTATATGGAATATCTCATCAGTTGTTCAAAGGGTAATGAATGAAATCATAGACAACTTGAGAAGATTACAAGTTTAGGTAATCATTCTTATTTGTACAAAAAAATTAGACTATTATATATTTTAGGAAAATTTGAATTATCTATTATTCACTATGAGATATTACTAACCCAAACTGTCATTGTTGTTTAGATTACTAAATATGTGGCAGCAAATGTTGAATTACTGAACATAAAAGCTGCATTTAATGCTGTTGAATAGTGTGTATATGTACGCTGTATAGTTATGTCCCATTTGTTGGATGCTCAGTATAAATCAATCTTTAAAATTATGTTACGGTCAGTCCCAGAACAGAGCACAGCAGTAGTATACAGACAACACAGATGCACAGACTGATCTGTCTCTTTTGTTGTTTGCATACAACAATAACAGCTGCTGGTCGACGAAGCTCAGGCAGTATCATATCAAGTTAAAAAACTGAGTAAAATGGACTGATATAGCACAGCCATCAATGTAATATACAAAAACAGAATATATATTTTATTTTGGCAGAAGCATTGCTAGCTCATCACCAAAATATGTAATATACGAGGGTTGTCCCAGTAAATTGTGGTCTTTTGTTATAAGACGATACTGTTTACCAGTTATTCTATGATATTTTCATGATGTGTTTATATACTTATTGGGAACCATTTTGTATAAATATCAGTGGAATGGCAGTTCAGATAACAAATTTATGATCCTTTACTTGACGGTATGTAGGCATGAGTGGCGCACGTCAAAATTTTTGTAATGAAACTATTCTAGTCCAAAAGGTAGTGTACATTCAATCAAATTTCGCTTTTGTTTTTTAAACAATGCATTACAGTATCAACTAGTTACCATGCAAGGTAAAGTGTTGGAAATTTGAAACGTTTATGGCCATTTGCATTGTTTTTATAAACGTTTTTACATACCTGCTACATTTTTATTTTTCAGAAAAGGCTATCATGGTTAGAAAAACGGTACAGCGGAAAGATTAGACTTTCAACAATTTATAGCTAATTAATCACATTAAACTATGTTCTTTTGATGTTAAATGATTGGTCCAATAGTCACTAGTGTCGTAAAATAGATTTTGTGTAAAAATATTTTAGTAATATCATAAAGAAAAGCTCCTTTTCGTCAATTTTACAGAACGCATGTTATTTTATTGTAAGTTATTTTTATGGTAAAAATGTTGTCTCTTATTAAATCTAAACGATCACGCATGTTTGATTGCTAAATATATCTAATACTAACATCTTAGTCTTTACTGGAACCAGGGAGACTTACTCAACAAATATATGGCAATATTTGTCACAATTTGAGCTTATTTGATAAGAGTTGAGTCAAAACATTTGACTGTCCCTCCCTGAAAATACAGCAGAATAATTTGTTATGTGCTCCACATACGCAGAGATAACCTAAAGTAAAGCTTCAAAACTTTTTTATCTAAACTGTGATTTCACCCGTATTTGTAGCAAATGTGTCGTAGATGTATATTAACATTTCATATAAAGTTCATGGAATTCCCAATAGATAATCTCATTTTATAACAAAAGTCCATGATTTTCTGGGACAACCCTCGTACATATTCACTTTATTCTATGCATGCTCTTTAGTGTTATGTTTTACTGAATAAACATATATTTTAAGGTTTGAGAGTGAAACTATATAGTCAGGCATTTTTCCCACAATATACTGTAGGCCTATGTCACTTTTTTATGAAAATGCAAACCCTGACTGAGCAGTGCATGGTGTAACGTCTGGCCAAGGTTCACTTGTTCACACAATCTGTATTTCACCAAATCAACATATCTTATCAGGAAATTGTGTGAGCAGTGACAAATCTAGGTCAGATGCTGACCAACATTGGTCAACACCCATGATTTAAAATTCAGTGTTCAAAAAGTGTCCTATTAATATGATACTGATGAACTACATGTTTTGAACCATGCAGACCAAGCCCAGATGTCACACAATACAATACCTGGTTATGGCGATTTGTCTTCAAGCTTGACAATGACTGATTGCACAAGTGACACCAAACACCAAAAGAGTGGGATATCTGACAAAGTACTAGCTGCTTATTAGAAATGATCCAGTATATTTATTAAATCGTTACTCAATGAACAGATTTAAAAAACGGTAGTTTAGATGGGCCACTTAGTGACTATAATATGTTTTGCATGTAAATTGCTGAAAGTGTTATAGTTGCTAATGATGGGGGTATCTGCATTGTATTGACAATTATTGAGTTTATTTCTTGGATGTCCACTTGTGTAATTATATTTTAGCAGTTATACACCGTTTACTTGCCTTCCTCCATTAATCATATAGGCTTAGCTAGCATAACAAGACTATACTTTTGTATTATTTTATTAATAGGCATACCACATATTCTGAATGTTTACACAAAGAATGGAGCTGGACATACGTCATTTGTCAGTGCTAATACTGTTGTTGTGGATATATCTGCACCAGAAGCAGGACTAATTGAGTGTCCTACGTATGTACAGGTAGGTTGATTAAAATCAATATGTATATTAAGCATTGCAAACCATTATATGTCAGTATAGTTTCATTGAAAGTATATTTATTGTATGTCTTACTCAAAACAGAAATGCTACTAAGCATTTTATTTACTATTATTCATTTTCTCTGTCTATCTATTCTTACTGTCTTTAGATTTAGATACAATTTAGATTTTGAGTTTATTTCATAGTTAATGGTCTGTTTGGCGTATTAATTTCAGCTGCATCAGTATTTGAATCAAACCTCCTCATCATTAAGTACAATCCAGCAAACACATAACATCAAAACAACGACGTATAAACGTTGATGCAACTTTTATACGATGTTGTTTTAACGTTTCCTGTCTGCTAGGAATCTATATCCTTTACTGTTTTTTTTATCTTCTTCCCTTCATTCTTCTAACAAATATAATCATTAACCTGAATTTAAAGGTTTAAACTTCTGTTTCAAATGCCAATATACCATTGCATGCTAATACCAGCAACAAGGGGCTAACGCCTATCAATACATGCACAATATAACAGGAGTGTACATGGGTTGATCAATAATGATGGACTGTTGTCAATTATTTTATAGTTGTTTTGACTTTCTAGACAAGATTAGTTGTTGCAAGATGCATTGCCTAAAAAAGGGGGCGTGATCTTATAAATGTTCTGGTGTCCATGTTTTAATATTTGTATTTTCTGTAACATCATTTTGCATGTAATGCAATTTTGTTCTTTCCAATATCACTAGTTACATGATATATGTGGATATAGACAACACTCAATAAAAGATGTAATCTCTTCATTATATTGCACTACTTGAATTTTTATCAACGCCATTTTGTATTTATGAAACGTATTAGAGCTCAAATTTTGAAATGAAATTGAAATCTGTTCAGTCTAGTCAAAAAAAAATCACAGTTAACATACATCAAAGGTCGAAGTAAATGCTTGCTTAGAAAAAATATTGACATTAATTGATAAATTGAGCAATTTATAAATGCATATCCACGTTTTAGTAATGATTAAATGTGCTAAACTTATTTTTTTATTTGGATAATATCATCTCTTTGGACAGAGAGTTTGAATTGTTACTTGTATTGTTTATTTAAAGCCACTTGGAGACCTGAGATGCACATGGACATCATTTCCTGACCCAGAGAGTCCTCTTGTAGAATACATATTTGCTATTTGGCCAGAGGAAGGAGAGTCTGGTGTTATTTTAGAAGAAACAGTACCAGCAAATAAGACATGGTTCCAAACAGACGGTAATGTCTTTGATTTCATATTTCAAAAATAAACATTATGACAACTAAAATATCTTGTCCACATTTCCAATATGCTACGTGCATTAAGGTGCTATTTTGGTCCCTCTGTGAGGTCAAAATATATTACCAATTTCGTCTAATTAGTTGCTAAATGTTATGTACATTACACATTTTACAAATATTAAATAAAAAACATTGAAATGAAAGTTTGAGTCATTTTTAATATTGTGTTTATGTAACTGTTAAAATAATGTGTTGCTGTTATATAGTGGAATGTCTAAAGATTGATAAGGATGCCCATGCCGATAACCAAAGCCATTGAATTAAAAAAAAAGTGTTGGTGTTATATAGTGGAATGTCACTATGTGCACACTGCTTATGTTGCTACACATCTCAGCTGATTGCTCAGGCCTGAATAAGTTACAAATATTTATCATTGTTGTTACAATTTGCAGCTGAAATTAATGTTTTATTATGTATTAAAGTGGCCTTTCTGATGTGCATTTTACAGCATTTTACAGTGTGCTACTATGTCTAAAGTTCAAATACTGGCACATTATTGTAGTTTGTGAAGGACAAATCAATTTTGTATTTAGTAAATACTAAGTATAAATCCAATTGAAAATAAAACAAAGTAAAGATTCTGAAGAGGCTATTTGGCATTCAGTCTCATCATGTTAATTATGTTGAATTTGATGTAAAATCTAACATATGTTACACTTAAAAGACCCAAATATACCTTCAAAAATGTATGCTGCAATAAGTGATGATTCTGAAGGTTTCATGAGCATTTTGGTAAAATAGAAAAACCTAAAAAAATTGACACATTTCTTTATCGCCATTTTAAAATTAATGGTTATTCACCTTGTAAAATTATAATTCAACCAGTTGAAAAATTTATATATGATCCAAATTCATCATCTAGATTGGAAAATATAAAGAGACATGCAACTGAACTAAAAAGGATTAATTTTTTGCATCACCTTCTCCTTTATGTTTTAATGATAATATATACCATGAAGGTAATATTTCTAAAATGCCAGATTTTGATGGGTTTATTTTTCTCTTTTGGAATGTAAAAAACGTAAAATAAACTGTTGTTGTTAACTCAATTCAAATACACAATTAAAGTAAAAGAAACTGTCATAAACTTGCCCATTTACAGAACTATTTTCCATTGTAATAATTTCATGAAGGTTTGATGGATATTAGTTTTACTATGTTCTAGGGCATATGATAATTAAATAACAAGACTACAGCTTCTAAACAAACAAATACAGAGAGAGCTGTTGTTACCTATGAATAAGCTACAATACAGTAAAACGGCCACTCAAAAGTAGACAAAAAAAAATCTTAATAAAAAAATAGTAGCTTAATGAAGGTCAAAAGTATTGCAGAATGCTCCTAAGCTACTATTTTTTTATTAAGATTTTTTTTGTCTACTTTTGAGTGGCCGTTTTACACAGGTTTTACTGTTTTGTAGCTTATTCATAGGTAACAACAGCTCTCTCTGTCCCATCTGCAGATTGTAAGATTCGCTTTCCCTTTCTTAATAATCGGTTATTTTTTATATTCATATTATTAAACACATCTTCAGAATTATTTGGCTTTAAAAGATATTAGTATACTGCTTACACCAGTGCTAGGAAATGTGAAATTCGTTGCACTTTCCATTTAATCTCACAAACAGACTCAATTGAATTGAGTTTGTTGCCTTCAAATGTTGTGGCTTCTCTTTTTTCTGATGAAATCCATATTTCAGAGTATTTGTTTGTTTAGAAGCTGTAGTCTTGTTATTTAATTATCATATACCCTAGAACATAGTCAAACTAACATCTGCAATACTTCTGACTTGCATTAAGCGATAATTGCTTTTGAAAACCAATTGCCTGTCTTCTTGAGGGTGGCCGTTTTACAAAATGTTTACTGTTACTTATTATTACAGTGGACCCTAACAGATCTTTTTGTAAACTTGGTCAAACGATAAAAACATATTATATGTTGCCTTCTAAATGTGAAACTGTTTAGTAGTTTTGTTTTATTGTTTTAAATAGCCAAATAATATTGATACATTTTATATAGCATTTCAGACACCTTTGCATGGTAACATGACCTTGTATGCGACTGTAACGGCAATTAACAGCGTTGGGTTGAGTACCTTCCAGTTTTCGAACATGATCACAGTTGATTCCTCGCCACCAATACCAGGTGTAGTAGTTGAACTCTCACAGGATTATATATTTGATGATACTGGCGAAATAAGGGAAAATGCTAACACCTGTCTAAATCCCTCAGGTATTCATCATATTATTACACCATTCACTTTGAATCATATTTAGGAAAGTATATACGAGGGCTGAGCTAAAAGTTCGTAGAATTCGTTAATTAAAAAATAGTACCAGCGTTGTTGCGCCCAAATTTTCACATGTTTTAGATTCAATTAAACCAGACAAAATTTGGAAGTTTCAGACAAATCGATAGAAAACTCTTCTCGCTATGACTCCTTCTAAAATGTATGTAAAGGGTACCAGGATTATGGCATGACTTTAACGTCATTTGACAACATGCTTTTACGTTAACGTCATGCCATAATCCTATTACCTTCATGCGTTTTCAGCCATCAAAAACTGTTTTCAGACAGCAACCCTTTGTTCCTGCTCCTCAATTGTCAAATATTGTAGCACCACATGCGTATAGATTTATGCATGTGCAAGAGATCATACAAAATAGTTTAATACGAGGATAGCTCCAACTCTGAAATCTCTCTAACCGTTTGTCTGTGGTCCTTTTTACGACGTCATGGATGCATGCCGAAAGTTGATCGCTTATTATCATCGTACGTCCCCTGCTTGGCCTAATTCAAAGCTATTTTTTCCTTGCTTAAACCATGCATGCCGCTTGAACACTGGTGCTTCCTCAGTTATTTGAAATAAATTCTAACACGCCTAGCCTATCGAGCCAACGGTAATAAACTGTGATATATTGGACAATAATTTACAGCTAAAGTGTGTGATATCTGACGTCACTGGAAATGACGTCATTTATGGCGTTAGACGATGTAACGTCGTTTTAACACTTGAAAAACGTTACAATTACATATAAACTTATGCGAGGTAGTCTAAGTATTGGCGAGAGTTCTTCAGTGCAATGGCGGAAATTATTACTCAACAATTCACTGCTGGAGTTGATCTATTTCTTAATTAAAGGTTTCAGTCAGCAAATATCATAAACTAAAAAGAAGTTCAACTGTGAGAGTTTCTTTCACATCCTGTGCAACCATATTTTATTGTTCTTTTCCCCCTATAGAGCTCACAAAACTATCGTTGCTCCCTTATTTTTCAAAAGTGACGTCTAAAATTTTTCAAGGAACGCAAAATGGCGCCATTTTTAACGTTGACGTAATTTCAGTAGATTTGAATCAGACAATTTAGAAATTTGATAATTTTTTTAAAGCTTTGCGTCAGTGAATTAATGGCGTGCCCGAGGATAGCAAACATTGCATTTTTAAGGTGAAAATAGAATTATTTAAAGTAGAGTTAGACTTATGAATTTTACATGGTAATGGATATTAGACCATATCAGCGCAAGTAAAATCTAAAAACAAATTAAAAAGTTATGAGGAATTCTACGAACGTTTTGCTCAGCCCTCGTATATACAGACAATGTAAGCATGCTTGAATATACATGTATATCAATAAATGTCATACTGAATTGCAATGAGAACTCGTATATTGTACAGACTTTCCATTTTCTGTTCATGGTTTGAATCCATCAGTGTTTTTATTACGATACAGTGATGTGTTAGAAATCAATTGCCTGCTATAAACATAATTTTGCAGATACTCTTTGAAAATATGTACCCTAGGGTTGCATGCGTATCAATCTATGTTGCAGTTTATCAGACTATACGCATTCTATTGTTAGTGATAGTAACAGTGGTGGGTTGGTATTTTTACGTAGGCACAAATGTTCCTGTCATTGAGTTAGTTAAAATGTACAATTAAAGTAATTAAGCTTCCACATTTTTGAATCAAGAACGTTTAAACGGCAAAGAAATGATATGAGCCATGACATGAGATTTCCAACAATGTGGTATGTGCGACCAGCAAAGGCTCAGATCAGCCTGCGCATATGCGCAGTCTGATCAGAGCCTTTGTTTGTCGCTTGAATATTCCTTAACTGTTAAGCATCTGACTGAACATTATTTGGGGTTTCTAAGCTTAAAAGGAGGCTGCACAGGCTTGTCTGAGTCTACACATGTCAAAACGCCACATTGTTGGAAATCACATGTCACGGCTCATATATCTACAGCTTCTTTGACTGTTGTTGCTAAATATACCACAGTCATCTTTGGAGTGGTCAAATTACATTGTTATTTAATATAGTATAGTTATGTCAATTTTATTTGATTGAAAAGTACATGGTGTCAAACGAACAAAGGACATTAAACATATATAATAGTATGGCACAGAGTCAAATTTTGTGACTTGACTCTGAATCAAAACTTATAGAATTAAATAAGGGTGCAAAGATCAGAAATCGATACAATCAAGTACCACATCTGAACCAGGATACCAATGGGAAAGTGACAAACTCACATTGGACACCACAAACGAAAGCCAAGAGGTCAGCCCTTTCCCAGCAGGTGACCACTTTACCATTTTGCTCTATGCTGACGTTTTTGTTAATCAGGACACAAAGTACTCAAAGTGATGATTGCAGTTTGTCTATGTTCAGTATCTGTCGTCATACGTCCTTGTCCCTTGTTATATTTCACCTACAAGTTGCTTCAAATGACACTTTTGTAAACCCACTAGGCAAATTTAAATCAAACCTACCAGGAACGATTCATAGATAAATCTCTACAAGAAAGGTTAAATAAATCTGAGCCATCAAAGCACCTTGCTGCCATGGATCATGATTAAAAGACTTCTCCTGAACAACTGCTAATAAGACGTTGATAATGTTGGCAGAAATAAATTTCAGTAGATTTTCTACCACAATGTAAAAACAAATTTGCATTTTACCAGGAAGCGTTGCTAATTCTAGCTAAAACAACTAAATAAACCAACTTCTCTGAAATGGCTGGTCAGAATCAAAATTTATTTGACATTCCTTCATCAACAAAAATATATTATCAACACATGTTTACGACTACCACAACGCGTGCCTGAGTTGCATTGTACATCTATATAAGATGCTCATAAGTCTTCTTGGCAAAAACCTATGGCTATAAACCTATATAACTAAGGGGGGGGGGGGGGTTTAATTCTAATATCTAGGTAGATTGGTTTAACATGTGTCCTTTTTGCTTAACCGTAGAACATATTTTCTCAAAATACTGCTCCTATTTTATAAATACTTGAAGCTCAGTAACATCTCACTTCGGTCACAGACTATGAGAACTATTTTAAATACATGTCTACATATGTTTACCATAATATCAAACTAATAAGTTACTTATGAAAACAGTTTGATTTCACTACAATGACCTCTAAATTTTCTAACTATTACAGTTACTAAATTAATAATGAGGGTATTTATTACATTACGTGGCGTCTGGGAGTGATATTAGGCAATGCAGTAAAATTAATAAATCACTAGTGGTTTACAGATTTAGTAACGTAACGTACACGTTGCGTAAAAGATGGCAAAATATAGACGTTTTTACACCAATAATGCGATTTTGAAGTGATCTTAATGTCATGTCTCCTGTATTATTGAATTTATTAAACCTATTGCGAAAAAGCGATAAAAAACCATTAAATTATAGTTTTTCCCCAGCTCGTTTAATAAATTCAATAGAAAATGACCACTCATGTGAGATCCTCTAGATTTAGAACTTGATGCTGAGATTAAATCTTTTTTAGATTGCTTGGCTCTAGATGCAGTTTGTCAAGAGTCTCTTAGGTCTGTATTTGTTGTGTGGCAGCCGTTCATTGACGAGGAGTCTGGAATCATTGAGTATGTACATACCATGAATATATTTAAATGAGGAAAACAAGCAAATGTGCTTGTATAAGATATGAGTGTTAGCATAATCAACATAAACAAGAATTAAGTTAACATAAACATATAAATTGAAAACAGCAATAATCAAAGATGCTTGTTTGTTAGTTTACATAGATGTTTACTACCATAAGACCCAAGGGTATCAAACTCTTTCATGCTCAACTCAAATGAGCATGACATTCAGTTGCTCATAAAAACTTATGTTCTGAAAATTAAATACTTTTCTTGCTTTCAAACTCTCAGATGTTGCATTTACCAAGAATTGTTGGTATTTTAACATTTATAAGCATAATGAATTTCATGTTCAGCTGAGTTGAGCATAAAAAGGTTTGTAACCTCGAGGGCAGACTTTCTAGAGTAGGCATAATTGAACCCATCTCTCCTAATGGTATGCAACCGTAGCTTTAGACATTATATGAAAGGCAGGGCTTAGATTTGGTATGACAATGTTCAAGAAAGCAAATTAAAGTATCATTTTTTTTCAATTTCATCATATTGTTCAATTATAAGTATTCACTGCTAAAGCAAAGCAGTTGGTCTAAAGAATGTATGGCAGACAGGTTCTGTCAAACCATTTCTGCTAAATACATGTCATATTGGTTCATTATTTAGATTTGTACCAAGCTGGGAATATCAAAGTGAGTTAGTATGACCAGGAAATATCGCAACCACACACTGTAGACTAACCCATAGTACATGAAGAGGAGCCACAGAACACTAACAATCACAAGCAGGAGGAAGACAATTAGAGTAAAGCAACCACCTCTCTCTCTCTCTCTCTCTCTCTCTCTCTCTCTCTCTCTCTCTTGGCAAGATGATTGCATAACTAGAAAGGACACTAAGTACTGCAAAACAAGTGCCTAACACAAAAAAGCACAAACAATGGAAGCAACAATAAAATGAATCAACAACAACATAACAACTGCCTTAGTATGGACAAAAGCCAAGTCACTTGGGGCTCAAATGCATTTAACTGATGCCAAGTCTTCGCTCTGGATTCTGCTGTTGCTAACATACAAAAATGCATAGTTTGCATGGAGGCTTCAAAAATGTTGGAAAATTAGTTTAATATGGTACGACGTTGATGGCTCAAAATATTCAATATATCATAAGACATTGTGTCTGAGACTGATATAACGCCATGTGTTAAAATCAATAAACCACAAGTGATTTACATATGTGATTATTTGATGTTATGACATCCAAACAACATTGCATATATTGGGCAAAATTTTGAACATTTTACTCCAAAACACAATTTTAAAGTACTTTTAGTTACATATGATAAATAGAATCAATTATGCGTGCCTATGTCTTAATGAACTTATTAAGCTCATGGTGAAAAAGCGATAAAATCTTTGGCAAACCTCGCATTTGATCTTTATTCCAGCTTATTTTATTTAATAAATTCAATCATATATGGGCACTTATGTAAGATCAGTTATGTAAAAATGTGCCAAATCATGGTACATATCACATTTGCTTGACTTAACTCCTTATACGTAAGTACTCAGCTATAGGTTGATGCTACAAAAAGTAAGAGATATTGCTCAGAAAATACCATAATCGCAAACTGCAGACAAACCCACGGCACCATGAGGAAGACTTACAGGACATTTACAGTAACAAGACATCCAAAAGAAAATAAATGCAAAGCAACTAGCTCTCTTTTCCTCGTCAAGATGATTGCAAAACTAGAAAGGACCTGAAGGCGCCTGAGTAGGAGTCTTGGCTGCTTGCAGATGTGATAAGTACAATTGTTTCTTACAGTATATTTATTGTATCAGATATCAGATAGCTGTTGGTACTACAGAAGGTGGAACAGAGGTACAACCGTTTCAGACCATAACCCCATATCCTGAAAATCTTAATTACAGACTGGATGGAATTGATTTATATGGATTACGACAGGTACCCTAAATAAGATAAAGTTTGCTTTAAGATAATCCGTACATCTTTTGTATTTTGAAAACACAATTTGAATACTTTAACCTCTACTTTTACATATTATGTTCCATGCCAGATATCAGATTTTGACTAAATGAGAAAAAGATTGGTCTATAAGAGCCACCTAAACATTATTTCAAATTGTCCAACGTTATGACAATACTTGAATGTTTACTCAATATTGTAGTAAAACAAATATTGGTCTATCATTAGCCAGAAATTCAATGCGTTTGATCAAAGGTTATAGAACCTTTGAGCGTTTGAAACAAATAAGACTCAATATCCAAACAATGATTTGAACTGTGCATTCCATTCTGTAGTATTATTTTTTTTTATTTAAGGCTTATATTTTGCAAAACAAATGCAGTGTAACGCTACAACATTCAAATACCATAGAAATGTCAGATCTTTTAACAGAATTGCTGCAATGTAACAGTTTGTCACAAATTAAATTTCTAAATTTTCAGCTCTTTTATATGACTTAAAGGTTAAATAATGGTGTCAGTTTAAATATTTTACTGACCATTCTAAGGCGGTACTTCTTTAGCGGATCTTTTATGTTTTTCTGTCTTATGTTTGTTATGCCTTTGTGCGCGTCTGGTTTATTTGTGCCTTGTGGTCACCTGCTGGGAAAGGGCTGACCTCTTGGCTCTCGTTTGTGATGTATAACTGTGAGTTTGTCACTTTCCCATTGGTATCCTGGGTCAGGTGTGGTACTTGATTGCATCAATTCCTGATCTTAGCACCCTTACTTACTTTAATTCAAATGAATTGTAAGATATTATTAAAATTTGGATTTCCAGTCAAGGATATATTTTTAGATTGATTTTAAAATAAGGGCCATAACTCTATTGATTTTTTTATATACAAACGTATAACTGATGATTTTTTCACAGCTCAATGACTGATAAAATCAAGATCAAAATATATGAATCTAAATATGTTTACTTTAGTCAGCATTCAATATTAAAACGTGGATACATTTTATTCTTGTGAATAAACATATACATACCATTGTGTAGTATGCTAGATGGAAATTAGAAATTGCTCTTTTCAAAATGTTAAATGCTTTTATAAAGAGTTTCTCATTAATTGATATTATATGCATATTAATGTCATGCTATTAGAGCAATAGCATGTATGTGTCCAACCTACATTTATAGATAAAATATGTGTCCTTATTTCAGATATTTGTGAAAATAAAAGCAGTTAATGGGGCTGGTCTTGCAACTATTTCTACATCAAATGGCGTATCAATCTCGTATCTCAGTCAAGGATTGGAGCCATTGTCTCACATAGGTATATGGGACGCAGATTCAATAGACATTGACAACTTAGGGGATATGTAAGTATCAATTGTATCATATCAATAGTGTTATTGTCATAGCCAAAAACTCTGCTTATTTACATCTTATAATTAGACCAGTCTCTGATATAATAGTACTTCTTCATATTGTGTGAGGGATAGTTGTTTTGTCTGGGCAGGCATTACCGACAAATGGAATAAATTGACAATTTTGACAGTTTGGATGCATTTTGCAATAACTTTTCATAGCCTTTATACGGTAAACAATGTTGCATTTACTGCACTAATGAGCATGTGCTTATTGGTACTAAAATACTTTCTGAAACTCGATTATATTTAGTTTATAAAACAATAAAACTACAAGACTATTTATCTTCTGGTAAATAAATCACCTTGTCAATCAAATCCAAAAAGGTAGATACTGGTTCCCACATCAGATGCTTTCGCCCTTGTAAAAACATAAATAACGAAGGAATAAAAGCCAATTAAGTTCTGATTTGGGCTAAAATTACGTGGAAATAACAATTTTAATCTCAACTGTCGAGTAGAATAGATGTTGAATTACGTATATATTTTAAATTAGGGATATTAATTATTGGTGAATAGATAACAAATCATTTTCTTGTGCAATATATAATAAGTCATAGCAGAATTTTCATTATTTTATGACCTTAATGGCAAAACATGGACCCAAGTAACTGTTCTTCTTAGGCAGACTGAATGTTTAATCGAGTAAAGAAGAAATCAGTGTTCGCAATGGAATATTGGTGGTCAAAAAATCCAGAAGTGGTTTTAGAAATATTCAAGGTCGGTACTGGCACCAATAACAATAACTCTTGCAAGACTTAAGACGTTTTGCCTTATAACTTTTATATGTGTTAACACTTCTACGACTAGAGTCTGTGCTATTTATAGAACTCCATTAGGCTGCTATGAAAACCTGATCAGATCTTATCTATTTATTTACTCTATTCGTAGGAGTGTTAACGTGATTACATGACACCTACTGGGGTATATAGACTTTGTATGCCAGACACAATTAATTAATTTATCTACATATATCAGCAAGCGTTCCTGTCTGTAACTTTTGATTAACCATTGTTTATTGTTTTTTATTGGAAAACTGGAGAAAATGAGTAAAAGCTCATTAGCTTGAACGCTTATTTTCTGAATTCAGTGAAGGCTGTTCTGACCCATTACCTTGTCAAACTACAGATCAAAAGTTGCTGCTACTTTAAGCTCACCGGAGCCGAAGGCTCAAGGTGAGCTATTGTGATCTGTCTCCATCCATATTTTAAGTGACATCTCCTCCTGAACCACCTGTTAAAATTTAAGATAATTTCACATGATGTTCCCCATGATGCCTTTTATCAAAGATGTACAAATGGTTGTGCTCCGCCAAACGAAATTGTGCTTGCGCTAAAACTAAATATTTTGAAGATTTTTTTTTAAAAAACGTTTCCTCCATGAGAGCAAAACAATTTTGTGTTCAAACAACAACAACAGAATTAGTACCAGTAAAATGCATTTAAGCCCCCCTCCAGTGGCTTAGGCTGCTGTTTGTTTTAATGCGATAGTTCTGTTGTTGTTGATTTAAGGTTTGTTGCTCCCATTGTTTGTGGGGGTTCTGTGTTTGGTCCATGTTTTGTTATTCAGTACTTTGTGTTACAATCATCTTGATGGGGAAGAAAGAGCTGGTTGCATTGCTTTAACTGTCTTCCTGATGTCTTGTGACAATCAGTGTTCTGTGGCTCTTCCTCGTGGTGCCATGGGTTAGTCTGCGGTGTGTTACTGTGGTATTTACTGATCATACTCACTTGCTTTTTTTTCTTCCTGAACCATTGATCTAAATAATGTTAAATGTATTCATGTTAAATGTATGTTTCCCATATTGCCCTCTACCAAAATTGAAGAAACAGTTTGGCTCCATCGAAAACAATGGCGACCAGAGCTTAAAATAGATTTTCTTAGGAAAACAGCATCCCCTCCTGAACCGCTCATCTAAATTTGAAATAATTTCACATTTATGTATTCCATAACACCTCTATTAAAATTACACAAAGGGCTCTGCTCCATTGAACAAAATGGCCACCAGAGCTAAAACCAGAAATATCTTTAAACCACATCTTCTCTTTAACCACTGGTCTTAATTCAAAATAATTTCACAGAAATCTTCTTTCATAATGCCCTTTATCAAAATTGTGCAAACCATTTTGTTCCCCTTAGTAAAATGACCACCAAAGCTTAAAACAGAAATATATTAAATGTCATTTCTCAACTTCTGGCCCAAAATCAAAATAATGGACTACTATTACAAACACTTTTAACTATTTAAAATAAATGTATTCCTTGTCATGCTTTTAAAAAGTTAGAAAATAGAAGTTAGGTATTAGAGGATGTAGGGGTATTTATCATAAAGAAATGATTTAGCTAATTCTTTTTCTTATAATTGGCAAAAGTATTTGAATATTTAGTTATCAAATGTAAAAATGGCAGTAATTTTGCCCATTTTTTATGTAATAGTCAGATTATCAACATCAATTAACCATTCCTGTATTTCATTTAAATTTAAGCTGGTCAAATGCAATAAATCACAATATGCCATAATATTCAGCTACCATACTATATACCTGTTTCTCTCTCATTTCAGCACTGAACTTTGTGGATAAAAATTGCATATTATACATGTCTTTGGAGCACCAAAGCTCTTATACTAAACAGTGAAATGAAGTTTCTTTTATTTAAGATCTTCATTGATAAAATGAAAAAGCAAATTGCAGAAAATGACAAAAATCTATTTTTAGGTAAAATGTCCAGGTGTCAGCAGCAATAATCCACCAAACTCTAGTTAATGAGGAGTAATCTTTTATAATTCATTTTTGCAATACAGGTTTAATATAAACACTTCTAAAACTAAAACACCTTCATTGATGATGGTATAAACCTAGTTTTTCTATCCTACAAGTTTCATATTTAGATGTCACATATTGTTCTGGCCTTTGAATTAACAATATAATAATCGTGCTATCAGAATAAAACATTGGGTTTAGCTAAGCATATTGTTTCAATCAAATGTAAGAGCCATGATATTTGATTTCCAACAATGTGGCATTTTGACAAGTGTAGACTCAGACTAGCCTGTTCATCGTCCTTTTAAGCTTAGAAACTCCAAATTATGTTCGGTCAGTAGCTAAATAGCCATAGAATATTCAAGCGACTAGCACAGGCTCTGATCAGACTGCGCGTATTCGCAGGCTGGTCTAAGCCTTGCTGGTCGCACATGCAACATTGTTGGAAATCTCATATCACAGCTCACATTATAATGTGGTTGATATTGAAATGGCCAATCTCTGTCTTTCTATACTCCTGATATATGGCAGCTTGCAAGCTTATTGCAACCAGACCAGGCCTACCAGATAGTTGCACGTGTAGGTATAAAAAATAACTTATAAATCTCGAGATGTGATTCAGCTGGTTTAATATGAGCTGACCCATGAGCTAGCAAACAATTTAGTATTTTCTCTAAGTAGTGACTAAGATTAGCCTTGTAAACAGCAGAGGCTAAATGGAGACTTTTGAGGGTTATGTGCGTAGGGAATGGTCCACACTATCATCAGGAACACAGCAAAGACTGATCAGATGGGTAGACACCCAAGCAATTTTTATCAATGAAGCAAACACTCATTTAAATAGGTATAAACAACTATCTAGTAAAGCTAGATGCATACAACTCTGTCTGCGATTTATTTTACACACCTACCTTGTGTGTATAAGGAGCTAAAGCTCTGACCAGTCAGTGCATGTGTGCAGGCTCAACTGAGCCTTTGCTGCTTGTCTATGCAATAAGTATTAAATTATCATGTGCTGGTTTATATAACGATAGCATTACCTGGTCATAATTACTTGTATTTCACTGTAATACATGCTTAAACGATAAGACAAATGTATATTGCATATCAAAACAATGGATTCTGTCAATGTACATTTCTGTGTCTGCAGTGTTATAATTTAAATGCAAAATTACAACAATGGTTGATTCTAACAGTATTTTTGCTCAAATAAAAGCTGCCATGGGTTGGTCTGTGGTCTGTTATTGTGCCATTTCCTGGTCATACTATCTTGCTTAATGTTAAAATGATATACATGTTAGCACAAAAATTGCATTCACAATTTTGTATTGTATTCACAAACATAAAACTTGAAATATGACTTAAGTATAATTGTATCAATATTCAGAAATTATCAGACGGACACATCTACTATAAGAGCTGGTTGGGATGTATCAGGTGACCCATGTCCTGCTGTGAAATATGAATGGGCAGTTGAACGACTAGATGGTCACTTTGTTCAAGACTTTGTTGAAGTACCAGGTAAGCAAGATAGAGAGAATCTTACAGGAGTGCTCATGTTTTATATAATTAATTAAACAAGTTGGGGAAAAACATAATATGTGAGGCATAATTCTAATAATACAGGAGCACAAATGGTTAACTTTCATGTCAAGTAGCACATGAACCAGAGCTATCACTAATAAATTTAGCATGTCTTCTACTGATATGCTATTCTATATGAAAGTTGGTAGAATTTTATCTGGCGTTCAAGACCCATATTTAATATTGTTTGATAAGTAAACAAATTCAAGAGGTAGGAGTGTTTGACTCATTAAGTTGATGTTTTTGCCTAAATAAGTAAGTAAGGGTGCAAAGATCAGGAGCCGATACAATCAAGTCCCACACCTGACCCAGGATACCAATGGGAAAGTGACAAACTCACAGTAGACACCACAAACGAGAGCCAAGAGGTCAGCCCTTTCACAGCAGGTGACCACAAAGCACATATAAACAGACGTGCACAAAGACATAGCAAACACAAGACAGAACAAATAACATAAAAGATCTGCAAAAGAAGTATTGCCTTGGAACGATCAGTTAAATATTTTACTGGAGGGCTTAAACCAGTTTAACAGCGCCAACCTCACCCTTAATTCAGATGTGGATCAAGACACATAGATATTTGGTTTGCATGATAGACCCCTAACTTATCAATGCATCATCTCCTAAAACATATAAATCAAGATATAACAAGGAGATAAAGCAAGGATAAGGACTCAACAGTAAATTAAACTGAATACCGGAGCAAAAGAAATCCAACAGGTAAACCCGGGTGGGCCCGACAAACAGCCAAAGCATCAGGCCCCTACCATCTCATCAATAGATAAGTCTTTAAGTCGGAACCATCATAGAGTCTGAAATCCGACCCACCGGCGTGAAATTAAAGGGGAAAGCAAATTTGCCAACCGTGATTGGGTTGACTACCAAGCATGCAGTCTGTTGCAATACATTAATGTTATAGCCAATCTTTTTATAAAAGGAAAATTATTTTAATGAACTGCACTGAAAAATTATTAGAGCCAACAATCTTCTTCAATTTATACACCAAGTCACCATAGAAATCATGTTTCGAAAGTCCTTGGCGCAAGAGAGATTTAAGTCCAATTTGGAATTTAGTAATCAAATCATAGTATTGTCTATAAAATTTTGAAAATGTTTTGCGAAGATACCGATAGCCTTGTTTAAGAAGTTTCTGAGTTAACAATTTATTGCGAGTGTTGAAGTCAGCAACATAGCTAGGTGCTCTAGCAAAACGAATGGGTTGAGAGATATAGACTCCATAGGATGAAGAACGAGGAACTTCACCATCTAAAAATGGGAAATTGACAATTTCAAAATCAAAGTCGTCACGTTTATCATAAATTTTGGTAGAAACAATATCATTAGAAATTGACAAATGCAAGTCTAAAAATGCAGCTTCGGTATCAGATGTATAAACCGGCTTCCACAATACACTCTATGGTCTTAAACTATTCTCATAAAAAGTACCATACATATATACAGATGGCTTTGAGTTTAGGGAATCCCTCATATATATTTAATAAACTATATTGAGTTCTCACTAGCTCTATGCAAAATTCTCATAGAACTTATCTATAGATATATTCGATACTGTCGGGGTTATACAAGTAATTTAAGTAAAAATCTCCGTTGATGCAAATGATACAGCTATGCATTACAAATAAATAAAACAAGTTTTCCATCAATTGAAATATATGAAAGTGCATAAAACAATGACATAAGTCAAAGCAATAAAAGAAAACGCAACACATGGACAGATACGTTTTCAAATCATCCTAGTTCAATTATGGTTACACTTTTAAAAACTCAATGGCAATTAGTAACTTAATATTTAGCTAGATGGTGGATTCTGGGTGATATTTCTTGAAAGGTTGAGTGGAATAGATTAATATTCCATACAAACTTGTAATACTTACACAAATTTGAGCCGTGTCATGAGATTTCTATTAATGTGGTATGTGCAACCAGCAAAGGCTCAGGCCAGCCTGTGCATACTAACAGCCTGATCAGATTATTTGCTAGTCGCTTGAATATTATTTGACTGTTAAGCTACTGACCCAACATCATTTGGATTTTCTGAGCTTAAAAAGAGGCTGCACAGGCTTTTCTGAATCTACAATTGTCATTTTGCCACAATGTTGGAAATCTCATGTCGTGGCTCTTTTATACTTTAACATTTAGGTGACAGTACTGTGTCAAACGATCAACAGCATTTTCAACATGGCGAAGTTTATTACTCCCTCCTGAGAGTTACCAATGCTATAGATTTTACATATGTTAAACGGTCAGATGGCGTCACTATTCATGATCAATCACTTGCTCCTGGAAATGTGTATGATGGGGATATTTTAGGCTATGACCTTCCCATAATGGACTCTACATCAACCGTCACCTGCAACTGGAATGGTTTTGGATTAATAAAATCAGACACAGTTGAAAGCGTTCTAACAGGTAAAGCGTTCATTTCGTCACAGCTGTTGAAATATTTAACTCAGCAAAAAGTTATAAAACTGTTTAACTGTGTATCTGATATGATTTTATTTCATTCAGAGCAATTGGTGATGTTTAAGCAGTGTTTATTTTTTGGAAAAAATATTCAAATGCTACGTTTTGATGATAACAGAACTAATATACAATGAAACTGATGTATATTAAGCTCACCTGAGCCATTGGCTCATAGTGAGCTATTGTGATCATTGGATGTCTGTCGTCCTTTGTAGGTCGTGGGTCGTGGGTCACAAGTTGTGCGTAGTCCACAATTGCTTCAAAGGACATTTTCTCCTAAAATACTGACTGGACTTTTAATAATGTTTAAATGGTTTCAGTCCGTTTTATATCTAGGTCACACAGGCTAAAGATAGATTTTCATAATAAAACTTTTAGAAATCTTCTTTTCTGAAACAACAAGAACTAGAGCCTTGGTATTTGATGTGTAACATCATCTAGTAAACCTCTAACAAGTTTGTTCAAATTATACCCCTCCGGCCAAAACTTGGCCAACCCTGGGAGCCACATGTTAAACATAGGCATATATAGGGAAAACATGAAAACATACTCTTGTCGTAAACCACAAGGCAGAGAGGCTTGACATATGGTATGTAGCATCATCAAATGTAAGAATTATGCCCCTGGAGCCAAAGCTGTGCCCGTCCCAGGGGTCTTATGTTTTATATAGGCTTATATAGGGAAAACATGAAAATATCTTCTTGTCTTAAACCACAAGGCATAGATGCTTGATATATGTATGTAGCATCACCTAGTAAAACTCTACAAAGTGTGTTTAAATTCTATCCCTGGGGCCAACAATGGCTTTGCCCAGTGGATCACATTTTTTACATAGGCTTATATAGAAAAAAAACTGAAAAAAATCTTCTTTTTTAAAACCTCAAGGACAGGAGCCTTTATATTTGGTATGTAGCATCATCTAGTTGACTTCTACTGAGTATCTTGAAATTATGCTCCTGTGACCAAAAATGGACCCGCCCAAGGAGTCGCTGTTTTACATAGGCTTATATAGAGAAAACCTGAAAAAAATCTTCTTGTCTAAACCCACAAGGCAAAGAGCTTTGATATTTGGTATTTAGTATCGTATAGTAGACCTCCACTAAGTTTGTTCAAATTATACCCCTGGGGGCGAGAAATGGGCCCACCGTGGGGGTCACATGTTTTACATTGGCTTTTGTAGAGAAAACATGAAAACTCTTCTCATCTAAGACCACAAGGCATAAAGCCTTGATATTTGGTATATGGCATGATATTGTAGTAGTATACCTCTACTAAGCTTAATCAAATTATACCCCTGGGGCTAAAAATGGGGCCATCCTGGGGGTCATATGTTTTACATAAGATTATATAGGGAAAACATGAGAAAATCTTCTTGTCTGAAGCCACAAGGCATAGAGGCTTGACATTTGGTATGTAACATCACCTAGTAAGCCTTTACCAAATTTGTTCAAAATATGCCCCTGGGGCTAAAAATGGGCCCAGGGGAGTCATATGTTCACATAGGCTTACATAGGGTCACATTAAGAAACAAATCTTCTTGTCTGAAACCACAAGGCCTGGAGTCTCAGGAATGATCCTTATATGGCCTTTTCTTATGATTGTTCAAAAATTGTTTTGGTCCATTGCATATCTAGGTCAAACAGGCTAAAATGAAAACTTTAAAATCATCTTGCATGTAACTCAAATTCTAGAGCCTTCCATAGAATTATATAGGGAAAGCATGAAAACATCTTATTGTCTAAAATCACAAGGCATAGAGATTGGATATTTGGTATGTAGCATCACCTAGTAAACCTCTACCAAGCTTGTTCATATTATGTCCCTAGGACCAAAAATGTGCAAACCCAGGGGATCACATTTTTGACATAGCCTTATATAGGGAAACAAGAAAAACGTTCTTGTCTTAAACCACAAGGCATAGAGGCAAGGTCAGACTTTGGCATTTTGCAGTCAAATACATTTTGATTGAATTTAGTGAATTGATAGTCTTTGATTATGATCTGAGTGATACCTAAGATTGACTACAGATTATCTTCCCAAAGACTAATTTATGATACAGGCGTATTTTGTTACTACTTGTTGTTGTATTGCAGTGTGTTAGGTTTATAGGAAAACCTGCATTTGTTCCTGATATCTTGAAAAGGCATGAATGGATATTCATCAATTTGTGTGAGAAATTTATACCAGTACAATAAGCTTTATTACGAAAAAATAAGAATAATGAGTCTATTCGCGGGGAGTTATTGCCTATGTCATTGTTGTGTAAATAGTACATGACGAAACATCAAATATTATTTTCTTTTTTATCCACGCATGATTGTTTCATCCATGCATAGTTATGACTTAACATACCTTCAGACTGCAAGTGACCATTTCAAGACCTATAGTCCTTTGTTAATTGAAATGGTGGGAAGTCTTACATTGTTGTTACTTAACATTGCTGCGCGTATGGTATATAGTAAACATTGCTTTTGCTGCCTTTTCATTAAGTTGAAGTGTTCTATTATCACAATTGGACGTTTTCTCAAGAAATTCCAATACTACAGCAATATACTATTACAGTTACATTGCTCATTATTCAGACTTTTCAAACGTGTTGTGGGAATTTGTAAAGATATGTGTATTTAACAATTTACTATATGCACATATATTTGCACTAATGATTAAGATAAGGTTACAACATTTAATTTAAAAAGACTTATTATATGTATGTGATTCAATTATAAATACCCATACAGATGCCTTACCATTACGATCAAATGTATGTATTGGGGTAAACTCAGTTTAACATATTGATTTTGTATATTTTAATTGTAGATCTGTTAAATAGTGTCTTTAGAAACATGGTGGGAGGGCCACTATTTTATCTAACTGAGATACATGTGCATGAATAATACTTTCAGGAAACTTGGGGAAAAAAGAACTTTCTGATGGCAACCAAGTAGTGGCTTTCTATGAAGTAGGCATAGGCAGTGACAGAAGGTTTCCAGATACAAGAAATAACATAGTGCCATTTACAAGAGCTGAAAAGCATGATAGTTATATAACCTTCACAAACTTGGATTTAATCCCTGGACATGCAGTGTACTATTGTACAGTCAGGGCACACAGTACATCATTGTCAACAGCCACTGTAACGTCAAATGGCTTCTATATCAGTTATAATGGTGGAGTTGCAGGTATTTAGAAGCTCTTATATTAGTGGTCAATTAATGTTATAGCATGAAATGGTCTAGTTTGCTTAATCTAATATGATATGAATACAAGTGTTAAATTCAGATTTTAACCAGGACATTAGACTTTTTGGGAGAAAAATATTTCTTTTGAAATGTTTTTGTCACAGACATCACTATGCCTCTAGATATAATTGTCTCAATCTCAACTTGATAAATTTGATCTTTTGTACACCAAAAAACAGGTTTATATTGATGAGTAAGAAATTAATGGAATTACAATTTAACAGTTAACGCTAAAAAATTAAACTAGAGCAGAAGTCGATGGTACACCATCGCAAATACCCGCTTTTTTACCTATAACCTTTACCGTGGGGTCAAGGTCACACAAAATGTTGCTCAGTACCTTCAACATAATATGACCTATGCACCTGTAAAGTTTGAAGTTGCTATGTCAAATGGTTAAGGAGAAGAAGCATTTACAAAAAATACACTATATGACCTTGACCTATGGGTCAAGGTCACACCAAATGTTGTCTAGTGCCATCCAAATCATATGACCTTTGCACCTGCAAAGTTTGAAGTTGCTACGTCCAACAGTTTAGGAGAAGATGCATTTACAAGAAAGTACATTATTTGACCAAGGTCACACTAAATGTTGCCCAGTGCCCTCTACATTATGTGACCTATGCACCTACAGAGTTTGAAGTTACTACGTCAAAAGCTTAAGGAGGAGAAGCATTTACAAGAAAATTCAATATTTGACCTTTGACCTTGACCTTGGGGTCAAGGTCACACGAAATGTTGCCAAGTACCCTCTACATCATGTGACCTATCCAGCTACAAAGTTTGAAGTTGCTAGGTCTAACCGTATAGGAGGAGATACATTTACAAGAAAATACATTATTTGATCTTTGACCTTGACCTTGGGGTCAAGGTCACACAAAATGTTGCCCAGTAACCTTTACATAATGTGACCTTTTCATCTACAAAGTTTGAAGTTGCTACGTCAAAAGGTTTAGGAAGAGATGCATTAACAAGAAATTCAATATTTGACCTTTGACCTTGACCTTGGGGTCAAGGTCACACAAAATGTTGCCCAGTACCCTCTACATCATGTGACCTATTTAGCTACAAAGTTTGAAGTTGATACGTCTAACCCTTTAGGAGGAGATACAATTACAAGAAAATACAATATTTGACCTTTGACCTTGACCTTGGGGTCAAGGTCACACAAAATGTCGCCCAGTACCCTCTACACTATGTGACCTATTCACCTACAAAGTTTGAAGTTGCTACCTCTAACGGTTTAGGTGAAGACACAATTACAAGAAACGTGACGGACGCACAGACGCACGGACGCACAGGCGCACGGACAGACGGACGGACAGACGACGGACCGACTTTGGTACGAAATTAATATACCCTTTTTTTCTAAAGAAAAAAGTGGGTATAATTATCTTGACCTATGATCATTATAAAGTTACATGAACGCCAATAAAGCATAATATAAAAAGTTATAATACTTTAAATGATGTGATGCTATCTGCTGAAAAACAACTATAGCATATGTTAAGCATGCTTTATCTTACAGACTGCAACTATACTTCCACTATTTTTATTCAAATGTTTATAATTGCATGGTAAATATTAATAAACTTATTAAAGAGCTACATAAAAAGCAGATATTGATAATGTGATCAAACTTCAACGTTTACTAGGGAATGTTTTAGCACTGACAAAAGATGGAAAATATTAAGCGAGTATGATCAGGAAATACCACAATCACGAACTGCAGACAAGCTCGTGGCACCGCGAGGAAGAGTCACACAACAATCACGAGACACCAGGTAGACAAACTAAGAAAAGCAACCAGCTCTCTCTTCCCCATCAAGATGATTGCCAAACTAGGATTGCCAAACTAGAAGGGACATAAAGTAATGTACAACAAAACATAGAACAATTACAGACTCCCACAATGAGAGTAACAATAAACAACAAGTCAACAACAACATAACCACCACCTTAGAACGGACAGCAGCCTAAGCCACCGGGGGGGGGGGGGGGGGGGGGCTTAAATGTCTTTTACCAGTACCAAAGCTTTGCCCTAGATTCGGCTGTTGGTGCAGTACAAGAATTGTTCAGCTCACATGGAAAAATAGTAAGTGAGTATGATCAGGAAATAGCACAATCACAAACAGCATACAACCCCATGGCACCATGAGGAAGAGCCGCTCAACCATCAAGAGACACCAGGACGACAAACCAAGCACAGCAACCAGCTCTCTCTTCAACATCAAGATGATTACAATACCAGAATGGACACAAAGCAACGAACAAAAAAACAAAGAACAATTACAGACTCCCACGATGGAAGAAGCAATAAACAAAAAGTCAACAACAACATAACCACCGCCTTAGAACAGGCAGCAGCCTAAGCCACCGGGGGGGCTTAAATACATTTTACTGGTACCAAATCTTCGCCCTAGATTCTGCTCTTGTTGAAGTACAAAAATGTTCAGCTCGCATGGAGGCCACCTAACTAATGCAAGATATAATCTGATGCACATTGCTTTAGTTTGCATTAGAGAAACAAAATATTGCTAGCTTTGAGCCAGGACATGTGGTTTCCAACAATGTTGCATTTTGACAAGTCTGTGCAGCCTCCTTTTAAGCGTAGAAACTCCAAATGATGTTTGGTCAGTAGCCTAAGAGTCATAAAATATTGAATCGACTAGCAAAGGCTCAGATCGGACTGCGCATATGCGCAGGCTGATCTGAGCCTTTGCTGGTTGCACATACCACATTGATGGAAATCTCCTGTCGCCACTAAATTTTGTATGTTGACATAGCTTACAGCATTCTTAAAATGAGCCGGTATACAGCATAAGATACAAGTTGGCATGTGTATACAGTGAATATTCAAATCAGTCTGTGCATCTGTATAGCCTGATAAGAGTCTTAGGTTTCTGCCTGAAGAAATAGAATGTCTAGCAAAGACTCTGATTAGATTGTACTGATGCGCAGGCTGATCTGAGTCTTAGATTGGTGTGCATGCCAACTTGTACCTTTTGCTGGATAATAATGTTTGACATAAAGTACATGAATCAATTACATAAAGCACATGAATCAGTTGACATAAAGTACATGAATCAATTGTTATTTTAGTATGTATTACATTAAACCATTCTTGATTCAACAGCTGGAGAAATTCTAATGCCAGAGTATATTATATCTGATAACGAGATGAGTATACAATGGGATGGTTTTCAATCAGAAGTCGATATGATGTTATACTACGTTGCTGTATCAGGCGATAGTGCTGCTGAGACAGAAGACTGCAAACAGCTTGTAAGAAGTCATAATTAATCTATTCACATATATTAGACTTTTATATTGAATTTATCTAGATTTATTTACATACATGCGACCATATACGTAATGTAAGCCAATACAGGCCTTGTTGTTATTTTAATGGATTGAATTCGAAGTTTGATTTGTATAAATAGGCTGCCATCAAGTTTATAACTACAGTAAAACCTCGTTATATCCCCCCCCCTCTATAAACCGCCAAACTTGCTTACCGCCATATTTTCCCTTGTCCCAATTTCCGCAATGTAAAATTCCCTTGTTAAAGCTTAAAACTCGCTTATTGCCATCCGCCACTCATTCTAAAAAACAAACATGCTTATTTATGCATAAATTCCCTTGTAATTACCGCCACGCGACCTTGTGTTGGTATCAATTAGCTGATCAAAAGTGTCAAGGACTAATTATGCGAGAAATCAACGACACTGCAGTGGTGCAGATAATTGCAGTGAACAATGCACATTAATGAATTGAAAAGTTTTAACCCTGGTAATTAAAGGTGAGATGTGTTTACCTTTGTTTGTCCTGAAAAATAAAATTATTTCCCATCAGTTTGTTTTAATTATTCTTATATTCAATGCAAACAGGAAGTGCTCTAGCACACACTAACCTGTAAACTTAATTCTGTCACTACAGGAACGCGGGAATTGAACGGGACTTACCAGAGGTTGCTAGCTACCCATAGTTCAAAGTGCGAAATGGGAGAGACCTAGGTATCGTCAGGTCTAGCAAGAATAATTTTCAATGGACAATTTGCAAACAGTTACTGGTAGCATCCGCTGGTGTAGTAGTATCCACTTACAGCTACTGATTTACCCATAAGGATAATGAAGATACCGCTTTATTTCTCACCAAAAGCGCATACATATCTGACTATGTCAACATGTGACTGACATAAATCCAGCCCTCGATCTATCGCAAAATCGTTATACCGCCATAATTCCATTTTTCCGATGGCGGCGATATAACGAGGTTTAACTATACATGAATGACGAAACAAATACCCTTGAAATAGTGTATTGATATTTGTATTAGATATCAGACGTGTAATATTGCTCTTTTTTTTCTAAGTGTTTCAAATCTAATGAGGCATGTAAATTAATGGACGTGTTTACCAATTTGACAAGAAATATATTGTTATATTGTCAGATTAAATACAAGTTGTACAATAATGCATAACATTTCCCAAACATAAAAGTTGCTTTGCAAGTCAAGCTATTATTATTATTGTGATCCTTGACGTGAGAAAACCTGTCGTTTGGGCTTGCAAACAACAATTGCACAGACCACTCTGTATGTATGCGCAAGGTGGACTGCGCCTTTGTTATCCCTTTTTAGAAAGTATTATATATAAACTTGTTAAAAGCAAAATTCCAATGTATTAGCTAGTATCTGTAGCTAAGGAGACTAGTTTGAGTCTCAGAAAATCAGAAACGTCAAAGACAGGTCTTGTCGCGCTGAGGCCTAATTATATATTGACATCTTATTCTAATATCAACGTGTCTCTGGGTTCATTTTAAGTGTATAACATGTGTTTGTTTTAGATTGACAGTTCCGAAGCAACACAAAAAAGGGCTAATCTCTTCAACATACAGAAAGTGAAAAATGTTGCTTTGAACACTCATGTAGTCCTGGAGAATATGAAACTTACACATGGGCAAAAGGGCAAAAATACTTCATTTACGTCATAGGTAATTATGAAGTAATGCATTTATTACCTAATACTAACTACTGAAATTTGGGTCTGGGTAACAATATCACTTTTTGTCCAAAATAGTAAGTGAGTATGATCAGGAAATACCACAATCACAAACCGCAGACAACCCTGTGGCACCGGAAGGAAGAGCCGCTCAACCATCACGAGACACCAGGAAGACAAATTAAGCAAAGCAAGCAGCTCTCTCTTCCCCATCAAGATGATTGCAATACTAGAACGGACATAAAACAACGCACAACAAAACATAGAACAATTACAGACTCCCACAATGGGAGTAACAATAAACAAAAAGTCAACAACAACAGAACCAACACCTTAGTACGGACAGCAGCTTAAGCCACGGGGGAGGGGGGTGAGGGGGGGGGCTTAAATGCATTTTACTGGCACCAAATCTTCGCCCTAGATTCTGCTGTTGTTGAATACTTTATCACACAGATTAAATATTGTAGTGTAGCGTTTTCAATTTTGCTCAATATATATTTGGCGCTGGATCTATGCCCCTAAGAGTTTTTACTGAAACAAATACTTTTATCTCTGTTCAGTTATCAACATAAAAATGTAATGCAGAATGAATGATGAAAACGTGTGATGCACCAAGAGCAAGTGGACATGACCAAAAAATGCCACAATCACAGATCAAATACCAACATATGGCGCTCAATGAGTTGCTAAAAGAATACACACAAATTGTAAAATAAGTTAAGCAACATAATACAATACATTAGTTAATCAAATGCCTTTGATCTTTGCAAATAGTTCAGAGTTCAGGCTAGGTCTCTGTATTATGCTGTTAGCAAACCTTAATTGTAGTGATCTCTAGATACTATAATCAACATACACAGAAACCTTCAGTATATAAGAATATATTAATATTTGCACATTTGCTGTTATTATATCATGTGTTTGTTTATTTTATTTTTAGGTGTAGATTTGTCTGGTGAATGCAATATGACTATGACATCAACTACAGTAGACCTCACTCCACCTATTGGAGGGCACATCACTCTAGGTCCATTCTTTGACATGGTCAGTAAGATCATATTTCATTTTATCTACCTGTTAACTGGCACTGTGTGGCTTATCCATAATCAATTGATATATTCAAAAATAGTAAGTGAGCATGATCAGGAAATACCACAATCACAAACTGCAGAAAACCCCATGGCACCGCTCAACCATCACGAGACACCAGGAAGACAAATTAAGCAAAGCAATCAGCTCTCTCTTCCCCATCAAGATGATTGCAATACTAGAATGGACATAAAGTAACGTACAACAAAACATAGAGCAATGGGAGTAACAATAAACAAGCCTTTATGGTCACATACAGGATTCAAGGCTCAAAGCAATTTATCAGATGCAGAAGTTATTCACAGTGCAATCATATATAATTACTATTATCACATGACGTCAGACTGGGAGTGAAATAACGCTATGCAATAAAATCGATACACCACTAGTGGTTTACAGATTTTTGGCAAACGTTATGACGTCCATTTTACCGTTGCAAAAATGATGGCAAAATCTTATCGTTTCCACGCCAAAAATGCGATTTTTAATTGATTTTAAAGTCATGTGATAAATAAAATCCAACATTCATGCTCCTGTATTATTGAATTTATTAAACGTGTTGTGAAAAAATAATAAAATGCTCGACAAGCCTCACATTTTATCACTTTTCCCCAACTCCTTTAATAAAATCAATAAAACATGAGCACTTATAAAGCCATCCTCTATTACCTAGTTCATTCGTGTACCTTTGTTTCACCATCTGTGTTAGTATCTACAGTATACTGCTCTGTCTTGAAAATTGACAAGATTATCCCTCTAAAATTAAAAAACAAAACTATGATAATAACAAGTTAATGTTCTAAGATTTCAAAATTGTATTTTTATCTCCTGCTGAAAGGCAGATGAGATATTGTTCAGACATTCTTCATTAGTATTTTCATATATGTATCCATCCATCCATCTATCCCTCTTTCTGTCTGTCTGTTTGAAATTTGTTTTGGAATACCTGAAATATTATATCAGCTACCGGCATAAACCTTTACATACTGACAGAAGAGCATGTGGAAAGTGCAGTGCTTAAGAACCATACTTACATTGTATATCTTCCATTTCTAGTCATTTCCCTATTTTGCTTAAAATATGCTTGTTCTTAACAAGTACTACAGCTTGTGATATGTTCCTTATAATGCATACAGAAAAATTCATTTTAGACAGGATCTCATATGCATACATGTATTCATAATTTATTAAATTCATTACATCAGTTGGGAAAGTGATTAATGCAAGGCTTGCCAAGTATTTTATACTCTGTTCTCAGCGAGTTTTATACTTTCATAAGTACAGAATCGCTCATGTTAGAGTATGTTTATCAATTAATTCGTTGGAATTAGTTTGTAATTGTTTTTTTCATGTGAAAGCGTCAACATTTTTACAAATATACGCAACGTTATTGGCGTCATTTTATAGCCTAGTAAAATTTGTCAGCTGCAAGTGGTTTATTGATTTTTATACAAGGCATTCTACTGTTCCCAGACGGGACATCATATGATAAATATATTATCATTTTGCCACACAATTGCTTATGTTTCTCAAATAAGTTGAAAGTGTTCATAACGTATCAATCCATTATTTGGAAGGGATAACCTCTTGGCTTGCTTGAATAAATTTTTTTCTTTTGTTTTTGTCACTTTCCCAAGTGGTGTCCTGGGCCAGGTGTGGTACTTGATTTTATCGATTCCTGAGCTTTCTAACTTACTTTTATTCCACAGAAATTGGCATTTACACCCAACTATGATGTAATTGACGTAAAGTGGAAAGATTATGAAGATCCAGAGTCAGATATTGAATCGTATACCTTGTCTTTATGGGTTGCAACCTCTTGTGAAAGCATCGATCAAATGCAACCAGTTGGGGAAGCTGTGAAAATTGGAAACACATTAAATGAGTTCCAGTTTAGAGAATTGGATATGTCACAGTATGAACCATACATAGTCAAGATAGACTCTGTAAATAAAGCTGGGTTGGTCAGTCACCATGAATCATCGCCTGTTTTATTTGATGACTCGATTCCTGTGGCAGGACTTGTTGTGGAAGGTGCAAACTATACAGATGATATTGTATGGTGGGGTGAGCCAAGCTACATTGAAGGTATATAATAAAATATGCCCAATAATATATATGGGCCTCAACTTGAGAAAACCTGCCTTTCGGTAGTGCAATCAACAAACATAAGCTGGTCCAGAAAGCTTTGTCAGAGAGGGTCTAACTTTGACAATTTTTCCAGTTAATGAGGGAGGTAGGATCCAAATACCACTATAAGCCGGTCATCATTGACCCTCCAGCAAAATGCCATTTTAATGGCATTTCGCTGGCGAGCCAATAATGGGGCAACATTGAATAGTGGCTTGGTAGCTTTATAATTTTAAAGGGGATCTGAACCATTACTGCTAGGACTGATCAGCAGCTTTATTTGTAACTTTTTTGGAAAGTATCATATCTAAATATACTACAAGCAAAGTTTCATTTTAGCTAGTCTCTGTAGCTGCAGAGACTGCTTTGGTCTCACTTTGTTGGAAATCCTGAATACCAGTTTTGGTCCCTCCGGGCCCTTATATCGGCTAGCACATGGTGTTTTGGCTCTTATCACATATGTTAAAATGTATTCAATGAACACTCATACTGACGTATGCATCATTGTTAGAAATAATTGAGCCGTGTCATGTGATTTCCAACAATGTGGCATTTTGACAAGTGTAGACTCAGATGAGCTTGTGCATCCTCCTTTTAAGCTTAAAAGCTCCAGATGATATTTGGCCAGTAGCCCAATATTTATAGAATGTTCAAGTGACTAGCAAAGACCCTGATCAGACTGCGCGTATGGGCAGGCTGGTCTGAGCCTTTGCTGGTTGCACATACCACATTGTTGGAAATCTCATATCTAGGCTCATTAGTTTATGTTTTCATCCACATACATAGTAATGTGTTTACCAGCTGTAATGGTTCTGGTGAGTCTGTGTATATGTACAATCTCTTCTGAGCCCTGGTTTCTGGTTGTTGCAGTGTGCACTTAAATCCTGTATGCTTGCTCAAACAAAGTTTGTTTATTTCTAAAATAATAAAGACAACATAATTCAAACAGTGGTTTTATTTCTCACAAATGTTGAGTTATCTTTAAACAGTAAATATCATTACCAGTTGCAAATTGATATCCCTTTAAATTGTCATGTAGTTCCTGTATGTGTAAAAAATAGCTGAAAAATAACATTATTACATGGAATGAATAAGCAACTTCTTATTGGGTCTTACATAAGTGCTTATATTTTATTAAATTTATTAAACAAGTTGAAGAAAATAGGTAAAACTCGAGGCATGCTGAGAATTTTATAACTATTTTGCAGTGGGGTTAATAAATTTAATATTACATAAGCACGAATGTTTGATAATATATCATACGTCGTTCAAATTATTTTGTAATCAGTTTTGATGTGAACCCACACATCAAAGTTTGAACATAGATAACTGTAAGAGAAAGTCAACTTTGCATGCAGTGCCATGTAATTGTAATTAATTCAACTTAGTATTCTTGATCTACTGTTACAACTTACAATGAGATGTTGGTACTCATTCTATAAACTTGTGAGCATCAAGACCTCAGACAAGCATGAGTAGAATATGGTGCAGTCTTGCCAGAGTTATGCTTTTCATTCTCACAATGTAAGGAAATAGACGAAAATCTATGCTTAAAGTTATGTGCTTTGTCCTGCCAGACAACTGTGTATGCATGTTCAGGGAAACACTTTACACATATGTGATATTCACCCAAATCATATGAGCTGACCCATATGTGGTCTTGGTTTTTTTGTTATATCCAATAAGGGCAATATTCTCATTAAAGAAGAGTTTTTATATTGTTTTTTATTTTACCTGTGTTAGGTTATTTCAGTCTTAAGGTTAACCCATATAAGCCTAGCGTCCTTTTTATAGAAAATATGCTAACAGGTCTAACGCCAAAAGGAAACGTCCTGACGCATTGCGCCATATGACATCAAATCAATATCCTGACAAAAACACAAAATTGATAACATTGATAGATAATAAACAAAAAATAGATATGAGTAAAAAATAGTAATAACTAATTGATTTAAAAACATAACAATAACAATAGTATTATTAAAATAGATCTATGCAACTACTACTTATAATTATGATAATACCTATTACTATTACCATCTATCTTATTGTTATTATTTCTATAATATGTATGGTCGGTTAACAGATGCATCTTTTGGCGCATAAGCATCAGGATGTTTCATTTTGGTGTACAGGAAATGATATCATGCATAAAGTTATAATATTCATTATTTGACAAAGACCAAGTGGCTGATGATTTTAAACAGAGTCAAAATAGCAGTATTATGTTTGTATCAATTCTCTTTAGAATATTTATTGAAATAACCATTTTAATTCAGTCAGGAAAATTTTTACACATCTTTTGATGCACATGAAACTGAAATTCGTTTTTGGCATTTTCTTCAGTTAAATGTTAAACATGCATTAACTGAAATATTAAGCTAAAGTCATTCATTTTAACGCAAACACCATACAGTAATAAAGTTAGAGTCAACTGATCAAACAATCTAGGCATTCTGCTTGTTAATACAATATGAGCGATTTTTTAGGTTATTGTACCTATCACATGTGCAAGCAGTTAAGACCCAGAGGAGCCTCTGTTGCTTGTTTACACATATACGTGACAGAGATAATGGGCCTGGTAAAATGTAAAGCATATATACCCACTTGATAGCTGCAGATTGGAGTTTAAGATATTATACATATTTGATATGTACCAAAGTCTCATAAATGGCTCGAAATATGATTTTTTCGCTCAGGTACACTATTACACTTCCCAAGTCCATCAGGAGTACCATGTCCAACACGGACCATTCCTTTTGATGGCATTGGAGATTGGACTGCCCTTGATATTCCTTTCTTCCGCCAGCCTGATGGTAGAGTCTGGAATACACGTTTTATACCAGAACATGCCAAAGTTCAAGTAGATGCCAATGTGTTGGAAATAAAAATGTCTAGAGATACCAAACATGAGCAAATGTTAAGTGGAGCCTTTTTGAAGTCAGCAGACATGGAAAATGGTGGGACATATGAGGTATAAGTTTAAATAATGTCAATGATTTATATTATTTCGTTTCAAAATATATCTTGTACATGTATGGCTTGTCAGCGGCTGCGTTTTGCAGCACCTGATTATTGGTTGCAGTTTAGTGAATATTGGAAACACTCAAATCAGAAGAGAGGTATAGTCTTTTTATATATCTTATCATTTCTTATAAAAAAATAGAATGGCTACAAGGACCAACTCAAGACTGTTTTTATGTAAAAGTTCACTTTAATTTTTAATAAATGAAATCAGAATTAGACATAATAACATTTACCTATTGCCCTTAAATTTATCTAGAGTCCACTCTTCACTTAATTAAACATACATGGAAACCTATATTAAGCAGTACATTCATTAAACATGGAAATATATAAAGCAAATTATAAATGGGATGAAGTACATTTGCCTTTTTATACTGGCTCTTGTATTTTATATTCACCTGTAATATTGACTGATCCGATTTCAAGTTAAGTTATAATTTGATTTGATAGCGCATGCAAGAAGAAAATAGATATTTAGGTCAAGAAAGTGACATCTCTAGAAAATTTAAGAAATGTATTTTTTTTCTTATTAAGGGGTATTAACCTGATATGAAATTTTAAGATATAAATAACTTTATATATAGGGTAATGTATGCAGCACAGTTTAATACATTGTAACTGATGTAATGCCTTTCTCCAAGCAATTTTTATGGTATGTTATAGTACAATGTATTGACACTGACTCACCATCATAAAAAGTATAAGCATATGTATGTATTAATCATGATTTTTGCTTATGCAGTTTTAACTGAGGTCTTACGATTTTTGCTCAAATAGCGATCATTGTTGATAATTTACTTGCATAATGCAACATAACAGAGCACTACTGCATGTAGTATGCCTGAAATATGATGTCATCTTTCTCATATGCTGGTATTCCATTCCTCTTTATAACACAAATGCTTAAATGATATTATTCATTTCTATAGTCATATATCTGAAGACGATTCTAAATATTATAGAGTGGCTCAAAATATATTACTGTTAAATTGAAATTCATGAAAACTATCGGAAACAGTTACAAACATAGCAAATGGTTACTCAGTATGTGACACTCAGTGTTTGTTTTGGTAAAATATCAATAACACTAGTGGAACATGGAAAAGAATTAGTTTGCTAGTAGCATATGACCATCTTAAATTAAAATAAAAATTATTATTTGAGTCTCCAAACCATAAATCTTTATAAAAGAATAACATTCGTTTAGTTTAGTATAAAAATAATATGAACTTCATAATATTTTACACTTGTCTCAGTCATGTAAAGGCTGATGTTAGGACTACATAACCCTCAGTTGGCAAGCTTTAAATTACCTTTAAGAATTTAAAAAGAAACTTTATAGACATACTTTATACAGGAGCTTTTTGTTGTCTTGCTCTCTTCAAAATACATTCTCAACATGTTCATTGTGATATATAATGGAACAGTAAAGATGTCAGAAGCCTAAAATGATAGCTTTTAAATCGCAGAGCAGTGATTTTATTTGATTAATGTGATTAGATCTAGTCTTTGTAGTGTCAATTGGTCTATGATATGTGACTACAGCATTTCTTGATCATACTCACTTGCCTTTTTACTAAAAAAGTGATGAAAAAGCAAATTTAACAAAGGACATTTTTCTACCACTTTGGGCTGTATCGTTTTTATAAACATTTCTCCTCCTCATGTAATGTTAAGTTCTACAAATCACTATAAAATCACACTATATCCAGGACATTTCCCCGTCAAAACAGCACATTCTTTTATTTATATCATATCCATTTTACCTTTGCACAATATTACAAGTGTCATGTTGAATAACAAGTGGAATGTTGAATAAATTGATTTTCTTTATTGACTTTCTCTGTCTCTTTATGCTATACGATATAATTTATGAACACATAAACCTTACATCTAAGGCAACAAATCTATGTTTGGATTCCTTAAAACAATCCAACACAAAATGTCTGACATATGAATTTCCAAATATTAAGGATAAACTTAACAATAGTTTGTTGAACAGTTTCCTTAATAGCATAGTTCTATTTACTTTAATGCTTTGCATTTACTACATTTACTACTCACCCATTATAAAAGCTAATATCAAAATGAAGTATCTTATAACCAGGTAATAAATAGCCAATCACAAAGTCTTGAAACGCATAATTCATGATACAAAACCAGAACACAGAAATAGTATCTAAAGATAAAAGCTGTATGTACAGTACTGAGATCGTTAGAGTCAATCTTATTCCCAAAAAAGTAAGTGAGTATGATAATGAAATACCACAATCACACACTGCAGACCAAACCACGGCACGGTGAGGAAGAGTCACAGAAAATTTATAGTATTAATACATCTGTAAGACAACAAAAGCAAAACAACCAGATTTCTCTTCCTCTTCAGGATGTTGGCAAAACTAGAATGAACACAAAGTAATGCAAAACAATATAAAGACAAACACAGAGTTACCACAAACAATGGGGAGTACATTCAACAATAAATTAACAACAACAGAACCACTGCCTTAGAACGGACAGAAGCCTTACCAACCGAAAGGAGGGGAGGGGACTATAATGCGTTTTACTAGCGATGTTGATAAAATATTATTGCAGGTCGGATTAGTCAGACATGATGTTCCATTTACAAATATGAGGCTGATTGATTGTATTTTTGTATGTGCTAAATGGTGTAACCCTCTATACATAAAGTTACTTACAATTACTTACTAACTAACTAACTAACTAACTTACTTATTAACTTACTTATTGTTGATTTGACTCTTCTCTATGCCATGGAGTGAATATTTATTCTTTGATATTCATGCAGAAGTGGTTTCACTGTGTATTAAATGATTCTAGTGTCCAATTTGCATATACAAGTGCTTCAAGGTGAGAGAAGAATTATCATATCAAATACAACATCTTTATTTTCAAACTGAATATTTCTAGGTTTAAAACAATATTGACAAACTTATAAAAAAATGATGTATGGCTTAAAAGGCACACTTTAAATAATTAGTTAACATTTTCAATTTGATAAAGACCAGTATATTTAATTGCATGCCTCTGTGTTTGCTATGTCCTTGGGCACGGAGATGTATGATGACAATCATTTTCACTATTATACCTAAACTAAGTTATTGATTGCATAATTAGTCTTCAAATTGTAATGATATTGTTGTTTGTTTTCAGATATCAATTCAGGCTGCAGGTGGAAATGGTCTAGCGGTTACAGAAGTTTTGCTTTTAGATGCATCTATAGACAATTTTCACACATTTAACTACAAACAGGAAGCAGATTGGACAATTGGTCTATGCGCATGTTGTTTAGAAGTCCCTGCAGTAAGCAACTAATATGTTTAATTATTTCATGGATATCTGTAAATATGTTTCAATTATAAAAAGGAAAATTACTTCAAATTTAAAAATAAAAAAATCTCCTTTGAAACTGAAACACAGTGGGTACTTTATCTAATGAAGTATACAGAAGGAACGTTTACATATTCTTCAGTATTCCATTAGGATAAGCATTGTTTGGTAAAAAAAATCTTAAGTGCCTATGAATATGTTATTAAGCCTAAATATGATGTAATGCAAACATTGTTTTTTTTGTACTTGTCACTTATAAAGCTGCAAATAGTATATTCATTGCCAACAGAAAACCTTTCATATCTTTTTTCTATCTTTAATGTTTTATCCATATTATCATATAACATCTCATCTGGGAGTGTCATAACAAAATGTATTAAAAGAGATAAACCACTAGTGAAGTATATATTTTGGTAACGTTATGAAATGACGCCCATAACGACGTCTCACATATAAGTAAAAATGTTTGCATTTTCACACTATAAATGTGATTTCAAATCATTTAATTGTCATATTATAGAGTTTGTGCTCATGTATTATTGCAAAAAGCAATGAAATGGTCAGCAGTGCCCTGTATCCTATCTCTTATTTCATCAACTTGTTTTGTAAAGTCAATAACACATGAGTACTCAAGTGAATTTCTCTATTTCCATGAATGAAAGTTTAAGGATTATTCCTGAAAACAGCATTTTGAAAGTAGATTTCCTTAGAAAGTCAGCCTCAACGTTCTGCTTTGGGTATATAATGATAGCTTCTACGATTTATTTTCAGCTATAAATCTAGACAATTAGCAATAAAAACATGATTATATAACATTTTGAAGTCATGCTGAAAGTTTTGGGATTTGATTTTCAAAAGTATAGAATTTTGGAAATTTTGTACTTTCACCCCTCTATTTTCACTTCAGCCAATCGATTGTCCTTGCTCAGACTGTGGTGCTTACATTGACAGTCTAAATGATAGACAAATAGAAGAAAATAATTCAAATGGAACTACAGCAGTTCCAGAATCTACTCTTCCAACCCTCATCACGTCATCACAGAAAGAATATTTGGTAGTTGATGACAGTGAACAAACGTTAGTACAGGTAGATGGTAGTGTGAAGCTTCAAGATAAAGTCAAGCAAAAAGGCTGTGGGTTCCAAATCATAAATGGTAATATCACATGTTTTCTCATTTACTGTAAAGTTATAGTCCTCACTTGGTACTTTGCATAGGCAATTTCTTGTAGGAAACAAGTAGCTATCTATTACAATTATTTATGATATGCATTTATTATACAAGTTCAAGCTTAAAACAAATGACTCCAATATTTCAACATTTAAATGAGCCAGCATGAGATATTTAACATTCATTGCATTTTCGAGCAAAAAAGGCTCAGGTGAGCATTTGCAAATGTGCAGACTCAAGACAGTCGCTGCAAGTGTGCATAATGTATATAGATAAAGACGCAGACCAAAATGTAGACATCTAGCAATGCTGGGTTTATTTGGACTTTCGCTTAAAAATGGCTTTTGCTCATATGCGATAAGTACCAAAAACTCAGGTTCCAACCACAACATATTACTTAATGTAAACAAAAAAAACCTGCTAGTACAACTGTCAAATACTAGAGAGCTGATATGAATCAAGTGTTAACAAGAAATATTAAATAAAAGGGATATTTCATAATCTGGGCCTCATCTTGAGAAAGACCCCTTCATGCTGACTTCAGCTTTCTCAGCCACAGCCTAACCTCTGTCTGTATAGAATATCAGGGTATTTCGTGTGTTAATATGTGTCCTTAAGGATCAATGTGTGTCTGTGTGAGTGCAACGCACTTCACCATTTGCTGTATCTTTGAAGTACTGGACATAGAGCGTGAATACCTTGTGGCAAGAGCATATCAAATATCAAATATATTTCCATGACCATTTACATACTTTTGGAAAAATAAATGAAATCAATACAGCTCTACCAAGTTAGAACTTTTAAGTACAGGACCTCGAGATTTAATATTCACATGTATATACCTGGTGGGAAAAGTTATTAAATATAACAAAAATTTGTGACATCAAACCTGTTTGTAGCCTACCCTTGATCATAAATAAATAACAATTCAATACAGCAATGCTCCAAATTGGAGGCATTTGAGTTTATCAAACACATATTGGTTGTCATTGTAATTGGCTAATTCAAATATTATATCTGTTTTGTCTTTCTGCTAGAGAAAGTGGCAATTAAGTATCATTGATTGACTCTCAATGTATCATTTGTTTATTACATTTTTTAACTTGTCCAATACCCCTTCCCTGTGCAATTATAAATTATTACTTTTTACACTCCGTTCGTCAGCACATCTCCATTTGTATCATGGATGCGATAATGTGTACTGTAAGATTGCATGGGTATTAAGCCTGCTATATGCATTAACGTTTCATTATTGTGCAACTGCAGATATACATATTTCGTTGTTATAATGTGACATTGTGTGTCCACATCTATTGCAGGACAAACTCCATATGTAATTGTCTGGTGTCGGTTTTACAATGACTCTAGTAGGGATATGGAAGTTCGAACAGATCTACAATTTGATCCTGCAAGTGCATTCCATACATACTCTATGGTTTTTACTATTGTAAAAGAAGACTTAATGGTAAACTGTTTTTTCTTTTTAAACTTTTGCATTAGAAATAATTAAAGAACCTTCAATTATTTCCCCCTATTTATGTTATGTTATTTTTGACATTACATACTTGATCATTGTGTAATGTCATATGAAACCTTTTCATACCATATTCCACATTAAAAAATCTGAATAGCCTAATTAATTGATTAATTCCTACAATATAATCAAAGGTTTGTTAATCACTGCCTTAAAAATAATAAGATGCTTCTCTAGCTCAAGCGGGCCACTTTGATTTGTTTGTTTGTTTGATTTGATTCTTTACGTTCCATCAACAATCTTTCAGTTAAACAATTGTGGTCTTCCTGGGTTGAACCAGTGCTAAGATAGGATAAATATGTCTTGCTCAAGGACCACAACGCAGTGACGCCGGTGGGGCTCGAACCCTCGACCCCTCGGTCTTGAGTCAAGCACTCTACCACTGAGCTACTGCGCTCCCTAGGGCCACTTTGAGTCTTACTTGGTACCAGACCCTGAAATGAGGCTTCAAGTGACATATCTCACTTAATGCTGCGTTGCAGCTTAAATATAAAAGGAATTTGATTCTTGTGTGAAAGCTGTGTATATAGTAAATGCAGTTCATTATTATAACAAGTTTAAGCTTTCACAAAAGCTCAACTTCCATAGCAGATGTGAGTGTGACAAGTGGCACCAGCACAATGATACTATGGCAACACAGATGGGACGCAACTAAGGTAGCAAGGGTTTTCACAGACTACTTCATCAGTGCACACAAATAGACCCTTCGATCAACCCTCAAAAGAATCATACACCAGGATTCTACAATTACAGACAGGCTACAGTCCTCTTAATGACTACATATCCAAGGTGGGACAAGTAGAAAGTCTCCTCTGTCAGTGAGGATAGATGGAAGACACAGAACACTACTTGTTACAGTGCCCACTCCTCGAGATTTCCTGTTACATCATGGCAAGGAACCTTGGACTGCAAGTTGGCATATACCACCTGGATATACAGGACCTTCTTTGATCTGAGGAAGTAGTAAGCATCCCAGATTATGGAACTTGCTGAATATATCAGGGGCCTTGGACTGCAAGTTGGCATATACCACCTGGATATACAGGACCTTCTTTGATCTGAGGAAGTAGTAAGCATCCCAGATTATGGAACTTGCTGAATATATCAGGGGCACAGGAAGATTTACTGCAGCCAAGCACCTCCCTCAAGTCCGTGACCACTATTCAGCATTCTTGAATTCAAGCACAGTAGAGTAATGTTACCTACTACATATGAGAACTACCTACAGCAGAGAATTTTGTGCCATCAAGGAATAAATAGAGGATGGCAGAAGCATATATAAAATTATGATTCTGATCTAATCATTTTCTTAACCAAAGAGCAACGTAGATTTGAGACAGACAGACATATTGACAGACAGGCAGAGAGACAGATAGATTTTGCTTCTCAAACTCACATTCATCAGAACACTGGTCAGGAGATCTAACCACTTGAACTATCCGGATGGTCCAAAATTGCAACCACCAACGTTCTTTGTAATAACCAGTTTGAGACGTTTTGACTTGGGGACGTCTCTTTCTGAACAAGTGTTTTCAGCTAAAGGCGATGTAGGTTTGTGACTGACTGGCAGGACAGGACATGACCTTCTTTCAAAGCTGCATAAATGCACAGCCTTCAGAACACTTGCTCGTCACTCTAACCACCTAAGTAACCCGGGTTGTTCAAACTCAAAAGCAAATACAATTTGTAGTGGCCAATTATGGAGGTTGTGACTTGGGACATCTGGGCTACAGACAACACCTGCCAATACATCAGATACATTACAATAAAAGTCATAGAGCTCTCAAAAATTGAAGTACAATTACAGTAAGTAGTATAACCTGAAGTATATGTGTCTGATAATTATGGCAGTTGGACCCAGATCGGCCTGTATGTTTGATGACAAGTTTATGCAACACACTGTGTTAATCTTATATACTGCCTGAAGGGGTTTTCGCTTTAAATGTGTTCTTGCGTTAGTCTCGTTTCTATGTTATCGTATATTGCAGAGCCACCTACTTTCTATCAAAATTTCATGAAGAATGGTCTATTTCAGAAAACGAAAGTTGAGTTTCATGACTTACCTAATTTCATGAAAAAATCATGACATGCATTTACTTGGCAAAATCCTTAACAATCTCATACCCCACCCATTAATATCAAATTTTCGGAAAGAAGGAAGATCCTTCATGAGTCCAAGTGTCATCATTAGGCCAACAATAGATTATTCCAAAATGGTGGACATTTGTTTTGCTGTATGGTCATGTGACAAATTTCCCGCCAAAATTAACAAGCTAACGCGAGATCACATCGACCTCTGAACCAAAATGGCGACGGTGGGGTCAACATGTTTACAACAAAATACAATCGATCCGAGTGATTGGAATCATATTGTTTTTGCCAGTCAGATATTGATGAAGGAAAATAATGAATTTTTAAATATTTTTCAAACATGACCAATCTTGTCTCAAGCCAAATAGCTTAGTTACCGCGATATTAGCTCAGACCGTCTTACAAAACAGCTTGTCAGGCTACACTACATTATCTTACACCTGCCAGTTTGTCAGGTTACCCTGTGTGAATCTGATTCTTATCCAGTGTTTCAATTCAAACAAACAAACCAATCATTAGGATGACGTGTAGACAATAAAAGCAACACTGAAAGTTATTAAAAGTATTGTTAGATATTTTGAAACAGTAAAGCTGTTGATTTTTTCTGGAGGTGTGTCCCTTTGCTAACTTGCGTAGTTGAGAAAAAGGGTAACCTTTGTGCGTATAACTGGTCTAATGGTATTAGATTAATACTTGGTTCCTACTGCATGTTTACTTAACATAAAAAGAGTACAAAAACGATATTTATTTTCATTTTCTTATATAGTTACTTCTTTCCTCTCTTAATTTACATAGTGTTTGATAGTAAAACATTAAAATGCACTGGTGAACATAAATTTTGTTAAAAATTTATCTTCAGTATTTGGCATATTTATTCCATAGGAAACATGGGAATTAGAACTATTTATTGATGGTGTCATGAGACAACGACTCACTGGAATCCCTCGGCTGTCACGTTCAACACAGTTTATATTGAACCTATGGAACAGAGATAATGTTGTTCCAGAACTATCTGATGTATTTGATTCATGGAATGTCAAAGCCTTATTTAAAGACCTTATATTTCCACCAAGTTCTGATGAATTATGCCGATATGGAGCTGTTTTCCAGGCAGGAACAAATCCAATAGTGCGATATGAAATTGGAATTGGAAGTCAAATTGATAGCACTGATGTTTATCCCTATACTGAGGTATAAAGGTTAATCCATTGATGCCAAATGAGCAGGTGTCCAACAAAAGATTCGAGTTGACATGTGTGCCCATCGAAAACTCAGATCAGCCTGCGCACCTGGGTAGGCTGATCTAAGTCTTTGATGGGCACTCTGTAGGTAGCAAAGGCTTTAAAAAAGCTTATTCAGACTAAACTCTGATCAGACTGTGTGGATATGTAGACTACCTGCTGCTTAGTACTGGTTCAACCCAGGAAGACCCATCCTTACATGACTGAAATTTGTTGACTGGGACATAAATAATCAAACCAATTATAATAGATGTGTAGACTGATTTGAACATTTGCTGTATGTACATGCCAACTTGTATCTTATGCTAGAAACTGGCTCAGATAGCCTTGTTGTCAACCCAATTATAGTTGGCAACATTGCTTTCTTCCTTCATTGCACGCTGATGGGTCGGACTTCAGAAGGTTTCGACTTAAAGACTTACCTATTGATGAGATGGTAGGGGCCTGATGCTTTGGCTGTTGTCAGACCCACCAGGGTTTACCTGTTGGATTTCTTTTGCTTCGGTATTCAGTTTTTTGTACTGTTGAATCCTTATCTTTGCTTAATCTCCTTTTTATATCTTAATTTATATGCTATAGGAGATAATGCATGGATAAGTTTGGGGTATTTCATGCAAACCAAACATCTATGTGTCTTGATCCACATCTGAACTAAGCGCGAGGTTGGTACTGTGAAACCGATTTAAGCCCTACCATAAAATATTTTTACTGACCGTTCCAAGGCGGTACTTCTTTTGTGGATCATTTGTGTTATTTATATCTTGTGTTTGTCATGCTTTCGCATCTGTTCATTACTGCCTTGTGGTCACCTGCTTGAAAAGGACTGACCTCTTGTTTGTGATTTCACTCTCCCATGTGGTATCCTGGGTCAGGTGTGGTACTTGATTGTATTGATTCCTGATCTTTGCCGCCATTCTTACTTTTATGCTATGCATTTTGTAATGAGCAGTCATTCTTAAGTGTTTCTGATCGTAATTGTGAACAAATTTCTTCTATTAAAAATAGTTTTTTTTAAGTTGAAATTAATTTCTAATACCATCACATGCACGTTTTCTTAAACGTTATTGTATTTTTGTATTTCTAATCGTGCTTTATCCATTGCTTTTTAGCATAGCTTGTGAATGATATCCAAGCAATGTTATGTAACGACGTACAAAACCAAGTAACACACTCTTGTGAAAGGGTAGACTTGTAAAATCAACACAAAGTTGGAATAAATTTAGCTAGTAAAGTAGTACAATAAGATGATAGATAATGTCTAAATCATTCTAAGCTGAACTAAACTGCCCTGAATAAAGCCAGTTGTGTTTGAGTTTATCAATTTAAACATTCGCTTGCTCTACTTACATACAACACAGACTCAGCTCTGCTTTATTTAGCTATTTAAGTCGGACTATGCATATGTGTGATTTCTTTCTTACAAAACGTCTTGTTGTATCTTATCTGATCTACAGTGCTTGAAAATGGCATCATAAGGCATGGTTGTAACTTTCTTTATAAAAGTAAAGGTAAAAGGCATGGTTGCATTATTGTGGATGTAATTATTTCAATTATGTTTTGTCACAGCTAACCCACACTTACAGGTATGCTCAATAAGCCCATTGCACTACGTATATTAGCCAATTGATGCGTCTACCCATACGAATGATGACCCTAAATATTGATAGAGCATCTGCTGCTCATGTAAGCAACGTTAGATAATAGATTCAATTGAAACTAAAAAGATTAGCATGCGCATTTAAAATCGTTTCTTGCCTATGGAATATGAACCTACTTTGGTATGATCTGGACCATATAATGAACAGCATACATTGCTGCCTGAATCATATATTAGTGTAGCACTCATTGGTGTAGCACTAGTGTCTTAGGTACAATATCCATGCAGATGCTTGATAAGAACATCAAGGCTGTTTTAAAGATTTAATGTCATGTAGTTGATCAAAATTATTGACAATCTTGATATGAATTTGATGAAACGAACTTGAGCCATGTCATATATTTATGCAAAATGACGAATTTTGTTTATTACATGACATTCAACCATTGTTTTATACTTTTCAGATGCCAATCTTTCAATGCAACAGGGTTAAGGGCGTATCTATAACGTTAAATTCATGTGGAAAATGTTTCTTGAATATGAGGTCATACATGTATGAATTTTATGATATGACATCAACATAAAAAGGCAAGGCCATATTAGAAATAAATGTATTTGTTTTTGCAGGTTCTTTATCCTTGTATTCCATGTACAGATACATGTTCTATGCTACATTGTGATCCAAAATGTAACACACAAACGATAAAACTTAACTTTAGCCTTGACAATCTCAACTTACCATCCCACATTGAAGATGGCAATGATACCAAATTAGCTGTCTATTTCCTAGCAGGTAATCTAAATGAAAATATGAGCCGCGACATGAGATTTCCAACAATTTGACATTTTGACAAGTGTAGATTTGGACGAGCCTCTGCAGCCTCCATTTAAGCTTAGAAACTCTAAATGGTGTTCAGTCAATAGCTTACCAATCACAGAATACTCAAGCGACTAGCAAAAGCTCTGATCAGACTGAGCGTATACGCAGGCTGATCCGAGGCTTTGCTGGTCGCACATACCTTATTGTTGGAAATCTCATGCACTGGCTCATATCATAATAGGTTCTGGTCATACTCACATTCTTTGTATGCCTTTTATTTTCTCTACTTGGAAAACTTATAACATGCATTTTGAAGTACTGTGATAAACTGTGTGCCTGTCTGCACCAAATTCAATTTTTCCTAATATCTCGGTAAAGCATTGCAGGATTACCCATTTGTTTCTGTAGTCAACTGTGTACTTTATTAGAGTAATTAAGGGGCTAGGGGGCATTTCTCTTAGACATATTTCATTAGGGTTTGTTTATAAGGGCTCATTCCTTTAGATATATTATGATGAATTCTTTTTAAAATGTTGTTGTTTGTAAAGTTTATTTCCCTTGTCCTGCTGAACTAAGATTTATTCTTTTTCAAAAATGCTGTAGATCCATATCAGCTGGATTCTGACAGAGTCATCTGATCAGAACCTCCACTACTACAGGATAAAAAGATGGGTTGGAGTGTAGTACATTAAAATAATCATCTTGACCAGAGTTAATGTTGTCTAGTCAGTGCTTGGTCAAGTCATTTTAAAAGAGCTGAGCATGCATGTGTTTCAACAAAAAGGTATAGGTTTCGATTTAATTTACTTAAATATTGTTAAACCCCATACCACCACCATCCCCTGTTGTTGTTATTCGCTCTAAGGTGATGAAGTGGTGTGTGTAATAAATTCAGGCCTTTAGTTAAGAGTGTGTAAGAAAAAAAACACTTTTTTTCCAACCAAAGCATATGATGTGGGTACTCAAAAGAACCGTCTCAACCAGAGACTTTTTTCAATTTTGATCACCCAAAACGTATGTTTAAACTGATAGGTAAGAAAATATTAACAATTTTACGCTCAAATATTTCGTTTCTTTCAACATATGATGTTACGTGTATTTCTGGTGTAAGCTGGTTGCTCTGCTTGATGTGTTCTTTCTTTTGTTTGTTTTCTGTTGCTTTGTCTTTCTTCTTGTGTCATTCTCTGGGTTACATGAGTTGGTCTGCAGTTTAAGTTTGTGAAATTACACACTTTTTTATTAATTCTGTAGTAGCAGTACATCTTATTTTTGCAAAGAGTGAAAACGTTTACACTTCCAACTCAGCCAGTGCTATACAAATGCAAGTTGGGCGACACAACTAAATCAGTTCGTCTTAAAGAACAAGTAATTATGACTAGGAAATACCACAATTACACAGCACATACTTACCCACGTCATCATGAGGAGGAGACACAACACAGACATTTGAGCTGGGGCATGACATTTCCAACAATTTGACATTTTGACAAGTGTAGACTCAGACTAGCCTGTGCAGTCTCCTGTTAAGCTTAGAAAATCGAGATGATATTCAGTCAGTAGCTAAACAATCAGAGAATACTCAAGCGACTAGCAAAGGCTCTGATCAGACTGCGCGTATGCGCAGGCTGGTTTGAGGCTTTGCTGGTCGCACATACCACATTGTTGGAAATCTCATGCACTGGCTCGAATATTGAAAGTTAAGCCACTATGTTGGAAATCTCATGCACTGGCTCGAATACAAAGATAAGCCACTATATATCATTATCTTCTCCAGTTAGAAAATTGCCAACATAGAAAGGACACCAAACAAAGCCAGGATCAAACACAATCCCCCAACATACAAAACAAAATGAACTGATCAGAACAGAATCGCCACCTAAGAACAGCTATAAGCGCTGCTTACTGGGTTGCTTAAATGTCTTTTAATGGCCAAATCTTAGCCTTAGATTATGTTGTTGTTTAACTCGCGTGGAGGCGTCGTGACTTATGCAATATGTCATCACATAGAAACAAACAAATCAAAATGATTCACTGTGATGAAGCAAACTTAAGGGCATTTCACTTGCAGACAGTCAGAAATAAAAGATATTGAGCTATGGTGGGTCACGCAAAAAATCATCAGGCACTGAAAAAGTTATTTTATATTAAATTTCAGTAAAAGCTGTCTTGAGTTCAGGCACGATTGCAGTCTCATTTTCTGATGGATTCTATATTGATACTACTCCACCCTCATTTGACCAGCAAGTGTTTATGTACGTTGATGTTGATCAAACTGATTTCACTCCAGTGGAATTCCAAGGTTGTAACTACACTATCAAATGTATATGGCGTTGTGAAGATGCAGAAAATGAAATTCAGGTTTGTTTTTATTAACTCCCATATGCATAAAGTGCTTTAAAATGTTTTGTGATTAGAATTGTATTTGTCATGCATCCGTTAAGCATCATCAGTCATCTATCGTCCATCTTCCTTTGCCCTAAACTTTTCTTTATACAAAATCAGTAAAAATAATTTACGAGAGAGCTTAAACCGGTTTCACGGCGCCAGCCTCACCCTTAGTTCAGACGTGGATCAAGACACATAGATGTTTGGTTTGCATGAAAGACCTCTAACTTATCCATGCATCATCTCCAAGGACATATATCAATGTAAATTCATAACACGATATATAACATTGCTTTATGAACCCCATTGGTGATCAAAATAAGGTTTAGGCAAACATATAGCATAAACGTTATTTACCAAGCCAGGTTAGTTAGGAGTTAAATTGAATTATATAGTTTCTGAGTTTATCATATAAACTAGAAAATGCTGCAGTTACAGCTTATATGAACTGGTTTCCAGCAAAATTGCCTTGTTGGCATGTGCATCCATTAAATACTCAGAACAGCCTGCACATTTGATGGGCACTCTTTTGGTACCAAAGAGATCAGCGTTTCTTCGTGTGGCAAACTAAGACACTAATCAGACTGTGTGCTTTTGCAGACTAATTTGATTTTTTTGCTGTACGTACATGCTAACTTACCTGTCAGGGTTTATATACAAGAAAGAACAAATATGCAGAGCAGCTACATCTAGATATTTTAGAATCACATTTTTAAGGGCAAACTTTAAGATAATTCAATATGTACGCCTCTTTGTTATGAACGTCAATATTAAATTGCTTTTAAACTTACTAAATATGTTCAACTAGTGGCTTATCGATGTTCAAACCTGTGATTATATTAAATGTTAATACATATCACTATATCACTCACAGGCGCAACTTTATATGATGAAGTGTATTTTGATATCATTAGTAATTACTTATAAGAAATCGTAGCTTTTGATTTTATGCGATACCACATTAGTACTGTATTTGATCAAAATTAAGAAAGTAAAATTGCTTAAAGATTAAGAATTCTTTGAATGTCTTCCAATTTAACTCCATGACAATGAATAAGAAAAAATTGTGAACGCAGCTCAGTAAAACTTTTAGAAAGAATAACTACCTCTTAGACGTGAAAACTTAAAACAAGTGTAAATATTACTGTATACTGAGTGAAAAATGCCTAAATCGAGCATTTACCTAAACTTCTGACGTCTTCATTAAATAGGAATATGAATGGGCTATTGGTACTGAGATAGGAGCAACTGATATACAACAGTTTGAGTCTACTGGATTAAACAATTATGGAATCAACAACAACCTAGAAAGTGTCTTGCATCATCAAACCAAATACTTTGTATCAATTAAATGTACAAACGAGGCTGGTTTAACTACTCTATATGAAGATGAAACAGGTACCCATTTTATCATAATTTTATTATTTCAGGAACTTGGTTCTAGAATGTTTATGAATTCCTTTGATTTGGTTTTGTGTCACAAGCCTAAATAAGGCACTATTAGATATATTTAGTAACGCATCTGCATATTTTTCAAATGCTTCCTGAAAGTTACATATGATTAAGATACATGTATCACTTATATTTTCTTAATTGGTACATTTTATGTGTTTAAATGTATAAGATTTATTTAAACAGGCAGGTTCCTGTGAAAAAACGGAAGACACTATATCAAAGTTGGATGGGGTGCAAACTTTAACTTTCAAGAAACATTAGTATTTTTATATCGGATATGCAATGGTAGTTTAACATTAATACTAGTTAAAAAGGCTTAAAGAATTGTAATGTACAAAATCAGGAAAATTATAATGTTAAAAAATGTTTGTTTTGTGTGTTTTATTCATCTGAATTTTTAAATATTTTGAAGTGCAACTGTAATCAATCAACCAGGAAGACAACATATTTATCTGTTCTACTATTATGCAATAATATACTATAACTATTCATACATTCTTAAAGCACGCATATTAAGTGTTTATTATTTGAACACTCTCTCTTATCAATATTGTTTTTGCTGGATGTATCACAAACACTATGATTATGGTATATTGTATAAAAAAGGCATGGCCATTCTAAACTTAAGTTCTTTATTCAAAACTAGTAAAATGCAATCACCAGTATCTAAACCTTAAAATTATTCTCGATAGTCATAACCATTACATTTTAAAAATGTCCTCCAATTTTATGGAAAAATGTCTTAAACAAAGATTAACTGCCCTCTCTGAAATTATGTATGTCTTAGAAACACTTCCTTATTTGATATAAATTGAGCCATTAGGAATCCAGTAGATATCATGATAATTGGAATTGACATATACATTTATTAGGGGAAATAAGATCAAAACAAAGCATTGTGTCCTGACTACTATAAAAGTAAGTAGTGGTGCAACGATCAGGAATCGATACAATCAAGCACAACACCTGACCCAGACTACCAATTGGGACTCCCGCATGTATAAATACGTCCATTTGTTGTTGTTGTTATTTTTTTTATTTTATGTATCAACTTTAACCATTTATTGTAAATTTGTTTGTGTTGAATAGATCCTTTGTCATTTGCCATTTAAAAAAAATGCCCTTTATAGCACGCATTCTATTATTTGGTAAGATCTTCTTTACGTTTTTAGATGAATTCCCTGTTAGTTATTGAATGTCTTTTAGTTGGAAACATCCATCAGTGATGTGTGGTTTTATTTTTTATAAACAAAATAGGTGTAGAAGTTCTTCTTGAAGCGCCTGATACTGCAAAGTTTGGAGGTAAAATAACTGGTGCAGAGCCTTTTGAAACCGTTGTGACTCCTGTAACTCCCTCTGACGCTCTACAAACACCAGATCATGAGGCTATTGGTGTCACTTTTGATGTGATGGAGGACGAGCCCTCTGTGAGAGAATATGGTAATTAAAAAGATAATTGGTATCTATACTGAGTGATGAATTTGAAACAACACAAATTTTAATCTTTGCAATTATTGATATAAGAGGATTGCCCCGGTAAATTGTGGCTTTAGTTAAAACACAAGACTGTGTATCAGGAATTATATGATTTTTGTGATGTGTTTATATATATTTTGGAAACATTTTGTACAAATATGGATTAAATCACAGTTTCGATAGCAACGTTATGAACGTTTACTTGACAATGTGTTGGCGTGTATGAAGCACGTTGCAAATTATTTTGCTAAATTTTTAGAGAGGAGTGGTCAAATGTTTTGTCTATACTCTCTTTATATACTAGGCCAAAAAAGAAACGCCGCATATAAAATATGCATTGTATATGGGGGGTCTTTCACCAATCTCTCGAGAACGATTTGTCACAGTTTGAGCGCTGATTCTTGCATTATGAGTTACTGGGGCTGCCCAAGCTATCATTGTCACCGGATGAAATTGATTCAGCAGTTTAAACATACGTTTTTATCGATCTTGAAGTTGCGTCATTAGACGATGGCGTCATGAATGTGCACGGTCTGACATTGTTCCAAATTGTCAGAAACGTTTTCTAAGACATTCAATCGTCCTTGCATGGCATAAAAATTGTTGGGCTATCACCAATGGCGACATGTTAGCTTGTAACATTTTTATCCCCTATTCGTGTTCAACATGTGTCCGTTTTGGCATCGTAAATTTGCAATGAGTAATCTTTAAATTTAAAGTTTTAAAATGTTTTCACGTAAATTGGATATTAGACTAGTGATTTCAGTAGTTATTACATGTGTAAATCTAAATAAAATGAATGTGCACGTGAAAAACTTGAAAATAAAAAGACAGCCAGTACACTGGTTTGGATTGACTGAGCTCAATAAAACAATGGGAATAATGTGATGCAGGAATAGTAGCGAAACATAGATAGCAGATGAAATTTTGTAACTCCCATTTAACGCACAATATTTTAAATCTTTATATGCGGCGTTTCTTTTTTGCCTAGTATATAAGCTTTTATCGCTCATGTATTAAATGTACCATCTATTTGTTGAGTAAGTCTTCCTAGTTTTGGTAATGACTAAATATCCTGGTATTCAAATATTTTGTCCATACTATCTTTATATAAGCTTTAAAGGTATCAACTATTGCCATCTGTTTGTTGAGTAAGTCTTCCTAGTTTGGGTAATGACTAAATATTTAGATTAGAATTGTAAAGCAAACAAACACGCTTGATCTTTTAGATCTCATGTGAGACATCATATTTAGAATGAAAACAATTGACATCAAATTAGCACGTGTTCAGATAAAAGGACAAAAAGTAAATTATCTTTGAAGTATTGCTAAAATGTTTTGCACGAAATTCGTTTAACGATACTAGTGACTATCCTGCAAATTATTTAACATTAAAGATCATGAATCGAGGTGTTTAATTATCCATAAAGTATTGAAAGTCGAACTTATTTTCGTACCGTTCTTATACATTAACATTTTCTGATAAGATAAATGTAATAGGCATGATAAATCTCGATAAAACCAATGCTGATGACGAGAAACGTTTCAAACTTTCAACAGTATACCCTATATAGTTCCTAATTGAGGTGGTAATACATTTTGTTAATTACAACTTCTAAATCTAATTAAATTTACAGTAATATTTGGGCTAGATGAATTTCATTACAAAAATGTTGATGGGAGCGCAGTCGCTCAGTGGAAGACTGCTTGACTCCATATTGAGGAGTTGTGGGGTCGAGCCTCACCAGGGCCACTGCGTTGTGTCCATTTAGCAATTCACATTAATCCCTGCGTAGTACTGGTTCAACCCAGGAAGTCCCGTCCTGATATAACTGAAAAATTGATGACTGGGACTTAAAGAATCAAATCAAACAAGCAAATAGACAACTCCCCATTCCCTTCACGTAAATGCATTAAGTGTGTTATTTAGCCTGCGATTCCATCCGCAGTTGTACAATCTGTTTTCTGGATGTATATGAACATATCCTAAAAATTTCATAGCAATCCTGATACACAGTCTTGTGTTATAACAAAAGCCAATGAAATACTGGGACAACACTCTTATATCTTGATCAGACAGACATAAACATTTATGTATGACTGTCGTTCTATTGCCAGCACATAATAAAAACTTCTACTAGAGACCAATCAATTTTTCAAACACAGCATTATGATACCCTGCTGTCTCCTAGTTAAATTCATAACTAGTTTGAAACTTTAAGTCTTGCAAAGCCACTGATAACTATTTAAAGATTTTTGTGAACTAGAAATTTAACTGCTTTGATTTAAATTGGATTAAAAGAACAAAATAGTTGATATTATGCACACCATTCACAAAATAGAGCCTTTTTATAAAATGTTAGCATAAAGTAGTATATAGGATTTCTCATAATGTTTCTTATGCCTTAACATGAGAACTGTTAATTGATTATTTTTAAGGCACCAGGTTGGTCTTTTTACATAACCATAATAAATGAAAACTATATTTAGTATCATAGATATGATTGGTATTGGTATATCAGCATTGAAAAACAGTAATTGGTCCAGTGCCAAAATGAAAAGGCATTTAAGAATTTATATTAAAATGTTACAATATTGGAAAAAGGCAAGAAATGTCTATTCTATTTGTCGTAAAATGGAATTCTCTTTTTTATACAGTCATTATTTTGATTTCTGATAATATTTATAATATCAATACTTCATGTATTAAGTTGCAGCAAAAGCTTTCATTAGGGAGTTTGATGGTGGCTTAAAGATTCCCTTTCCAATTCATTAGTTGTACACATATAACTAGAGTGGATTTATAATTATGATTGCATACAGGTAACTGGACTTCCATGTTGCCTAAATAATATACAGTAGAACTTCAATGGCTCCTACTCTAATGGCTCATTCACCTGGGCTGGCTAGAACTATCATCACAGTCCCAACAGGTCATTTTATGCATAATCCATCCTAGATGGCTAGAAATACCCTTGGCTAGAACTATTTTTGATGGTCCCAAGCCTGTTCGAGCAATTGAAGTTCTACTGTATAATGAAATATGACAAGAAAAACTAATAATTCTTGTTATCATATGACGTTGCTTCTAGGAGTGAAATAACGACATGCATTAATACTGAAAAACTACTAGTAGCTTTCAGATTTTGGTAATGTTATGAAATGACGTCTATAACGACGTTGCGTATAAAATGACAACATCTTAACTTTTTTACACCAGAAATGAGATTTCAGAGTAATTTTAAAGGCATGTGATAATAGAATCTTAGCATTTGTGCTCTTGTATTATTGAATTTTATTCAACTCAATAAATAATTTCAATAAACAGGAGCATTCATGTAAGATCTTCTATAAAAAACACCAATGGTGGATTTTTGACATAAATTTAGACCAGGCAAACAATAATGCAATACATCATATAGGATCCTTAAAATGGCACATTATTCACAACTTCACTTTTCTTTTTTGTTGTAATGGTCTATATCTAACATATGTTGCTTTTCTGATGAGTAAATGCTATAAAATGAGTCAATGTTTTCATTAAATAGGTTTGTTGAATAACAGTTAACTTTCTCACTGCCATTATAGGGATAAAACACGCTTTTTCATGTATCAACGTTCACCAGGTTCAGGGTGAGGTTTTCAACACTTTCCTGGGGACCTGACGAACGTTAATGCATTGAAAAGATGTGTTTGATGGCTATTATTGCATAAAAACATCATATTTATGCTCAATTCTGCATCAGTTTTTTGCACTATATTGTTTAGATTTTAATGGAAGTCACGCGGTGAGTTTTACGTTCGTTTTCTTGATCCAGGGCCATATAGTTTGTTTAACAACACGTTTTGTGCCGCATATAGTAACTCAACAATTTTTTCTATTTGCTTAGATAATTTGGTATTTTAAGTAGTTTCGTTGTCAACATGATGATTTTATCCAGTCATATATATCAAATGTCTGTTTTGAGCTTTTGGTGAGACATATGGAGATCCCTTGGCCATAGAATTACGATAAGCATTCCCCCACTGGTAGCTGAACGCTTCTACTCCTGCAGTTTTCTCAAATAGATCTATCTCAAACACTATAAATGGCGGATTAATTCGATGGCCCTGTTAAGACATAGTCAAAGTTACAAAACCATGTTTCAGCAGCACGTGAATTCCATTTGTTAATAAATGGATTTGCTTTGGTTAAAACATAGATGTTGACACCGTTTGACACGGATTTTATGCAATAAACTAGAATAAAATAGCATGCAGAATGATCTAATATTATTCCTTGGAAGACAAAATGGTCAAAAGTTTAGACATAATTGAAGGGGTCACAGCAACAAGGTACTTTAGTCCACCTTTGGTCAAAAATTGGGCCTCTTTTTCAAGTATGAAAATATTTCCGCACCATATTAACTCCCTTTGATCATTAAATTGATTATAGAAAATTGAAATAAATAGGATTATATCATTGTCACAAAGGTCCTAAATCCAAAATTGGACGTTTATGCATAAAAGGGCCTAACTCCATATTTTTTTCAGATTTGTTTTTCAATGTTGTATTGCCTTATAATCATTTTTATCACACACTGAGCCTTAAATAGCAACATTTCACTCGCTAGGCATTATATCCTGTCAAATGGAACCGCTAAACTAATTTTATACAACATAAAACCTAGACTATGCTATGGACTTAGGACCTTTGTGTCATTGAAATATGTTCATATTTATGGAATTAAGGTAAATCAATGGTTTTATCTAGGTTTTTGCTGTTGTACTCGTAAGAAATAAGCTTTCCACACACTAGCATGCATTTTTTAGCATTGATGGACTGTCAGTATCATTCTGTATGCATTTTTTAAGTTTTATGAAATTTGGACTTAGGTCCCATGTTGCAGAAACAAAATCGCTAAAATCAATTTTTTCTAACTTTAAGCAGTAAAATCATTGCCAAATCTCTTGAATGGACTAAAGTGCCTTGTTGCTGTGACCCCTTCAATTCAGACTGTTCTTGTATGGAACATTCTGATCAGGATCCAGTCTATTGGTCTACAACTTAATGTGAATACATCTGCTGTGTGAGCTAATTAAACATCAGATGTCATTAGAGGAATAGTATGTGTAAGTGTTAATTTTGATTTAATTTTATTTCAGACTTTTGCATTGCCAGTGATCGGATGTTGTTTCAAGTTATATTGCCATGTGTGTGGGTAGGCTATAATGTTTCAGGGGGTTGTGCAATTAAGGATGGTTATTTGACATATGATGGGCAAAACATATACAGCATGAATGAAATAAATAATAAATTAGATGAAACCAGTGAACCAGGATTGTTTCGAATGGAGACTGGGAGGGAGTTGTTTCCATATCTTCATGTTTGTAATAAAGCAAAATTGTGCAGTAAAAAGTTTTTAGGATCTGTGACAATTACATCCCCACAATCAGAGATTAAGACTTCAGATGGAATCAAACCATTGGTATTTCCTGTTGCGACATCTCCTGTTGGAATAAAGAGGCTTAAAAGAGAAACAAACACAAAGAATATTACAGTTCAGACACCCCCAGGTATATGAGCCGTGACATGTGATTTCCAACAATGTGGCATTTTGACAAGTGTCGACTCGGACGAGCCTGTGCAGCCTTTTTAGGCTTTGAAACCCCAAATGATGTTCAATCAGTAGCTAAACACTCATATAATATTTAAGTGATTAGCAAAGGCTCTGATCAGAATCCACACTTGGGCAAGCTGATCTGAGGCTTTGCTGGTCCCACATACCACATTGTTGGAAATTTCATGTCACGGCTATTATAATAGTGGTTTTGAGGTGGTAGTGATCTTCCACTTAATTATAAAACATAATATTTATCAACCTGCAGAAATGTAAGATATGTAACCTCTCCAAGTTTATATCATAAAAAGTGTTCAATCACTGATTTTATAGATAATCTTTGAGGAATTATAAATTTATCATATGACGTTGCGTCTGAGAGTGAAATAACACCATGCAATAAAATCGATAAACCACTAGTGTTTTAAAGATTTACAGGAAACGTTATGACGTCCATAACAACGTTGCGTACATAACAAAATTATGACGTTTTTACGCCAGAAATGAAACTTCAAAGTGATCTTAATGTCATATGATAAATAGAATCTAACATTCGTGCTCTTGTATTATTGAATCTATTAAACTTGTTGCGAAAAAGAGATAAAATGCTTGGCAAGCCTCGCATTTTATCTCTTTTCTCCAACTCGTTTCAATTAAACATGAGCACTCATGTAAGATCCTCTATATATTAAAGCGAAATACGACTGGCTCTGAAATGTTAAGCTTTGTTGAGGTATTTCGTGAATATCATGAATAATGAAATAAAACAGCGATGTCACAAAATTTGCTCTATTAACGAGGTAGATTTCCACTAAATGATACAATACAAAAGCAACATTAAGTAAACCCATATAAGTCTATCATTCTTTTCGTATGACATTAGCAAACAGTGCAGACCCAGACCAGATGTCACACAATGCGGCATCTGACCAGGGTCTCCACTGTTTATGTACAGAATACTTTATTAAAAATTTTAATAAAAATTTAAAACGAAAACACAAAAAAACACCCTGCAATTATTTAAATGGAAATTGACATATTCAATTGATAAAAGTATGAAATTCTATTTGGCTTTATTGGGTTATTATAACAAGTAAATTCCACAAATATATATCATAATCTAGAGGAAGTGGAACAAGGACACAGGTTAGCTAACATACACAACACAAGCGAAATACAATAAGCTAGGCAACCAGCTTTTTCTTCCTCAGCGGAATGAGTCCAAAGTAAGTAAGGGTGCAAAGATCAGGAATCGATATACTCAAGTACCACACCTGACCTAGGATACCAATGGGAAAGTGACAAACTCACAGCAGACACCACAAACGAAAGCCAAGAGGTCAGCCCTTTCCCAGCAGTTGGAAGAAGCTGAAGACTTCAAATATATTTTCGTCGTTTTTTTGTGTGTTTGAATCGAAATAGATCAGCTCCAGGGCGTAAATTGTTGAGTAATAATTCACTGTTTGTCGGTCAGTGGTCGAAGATAAATCACTCGCGCTGCGCGCTCGTGATTTGATCTTCTTTACAACTGACCTCCAAACAGTGAATTATTACTCAACAATTCATTGCTGGAGCTGATCTATTTCTTAAATAAAAACATAGAACAGTAAAGCTCTAAATAGTCCAATGAATGTATAAATTCATTTTTACAGCGTAGCCCTTGTAAAACATCTATTTATTTGTAACTATTCTAAAAAGAAAATCATCGCTTTTCTTCAGAAAACATTGGGAAAACTTTAAAGTGCAAAAAGTATATAATAAATCACATGGGCCTCGTCGTGAGAAAACCTGGCTTCGTGGTTTGTGTACAACATAGGGGCAGACCAGTCCCAGCATCCACACAGTCTGATTATGGCCTTTTGTTATTCGCTTTTCTGAAAGCTTATCATCGAAACTTGCTACAGGTGAAATTTCTTTTTTTATTTTGAGTCTCGCTTTGTGGGAAACCCCGAAGACTGGCAACGAAGTTGTAAAATTTTTTCCATGCTCAACGCAGCTGAGCACGTACTTTATCCTGGTCATAAATGTTGAAATGCCAACAATTGTTGGCATTTTAACTTTATAAGCATGATAAATACAACATTTGAGAGACTTAAAGCAAGAAACTTCTTTATTTGTCAAGTTTGCAATCATCTTGATGGGGAAGAGAGAGCTTGTTGCTTTCCTTAATTTGTCTTCCTGGTGTCTCGTGATGGTAGAGCGGCTCATCCCCTCGGTGCCATGGGGCTGTCTGCAGTTTGTGATTGTGGTATTTCCTGATCATACTCACTCACTATTTTTGTGTTTATATGATTAGTTGAAATTTTTTTCTCAGTTGAGTTGAGCATTGAAAATAGTTTTATAATCTCAGGGCCAGGTTTTGTCGCCTCAAGGCTCAAATGGTACTTATCACAAAGGCAACCAGTTAAAGCTCAGATGCCTCATAATATGATTTAAATATTTAACTAACATGGTTCTTATCACATTTGTTCATAGTGTACGTGCACTTATCGATTAACCAGCCTATTAATTGGTCTAAAGTTTCATCTACTATTATATGGGCTGTGACATGACAAAACCAGTCTTTGAGGTTTCCGACAAAGCAAGACTAAATCAGTCTTATCTGCTCCAGAGACTAGCTAGAAAGTTGTAATTTCACTCATAGAAGGTCTAGATAAGATACTTTCCAAAAACAAATTGACACTGATCAGTCTGTGCAGATGTGCAGACTGGTATGCTCTTTTGTTGTTTTCAAACACTGAAGACAGTCTTTTACGCATCGAAGTTCATATTTTAGCAGGTATCAAGCATGATATACAAGATTACATGTGAATAATTTATATATTTATCCTGCTAGAAGTATTTCAGTTCATAGAAATAGATAACCCTAAATTTTAATATGTATCAAATCTATCAGATAGTGTTCATTTGTTGTTGTCTTTAGCTAAAGATCGTGTTTTAATTCCAGATTTGTTGCCAGGACAAACAGTGATGGTTAGTTACCTAACAGCGGAGGAACTATCAATGACATATCAATCTGATGCTACGGACGAGTTTGTCCCCTATATCTCCAATCCAAACATTACATTTGAAATGACTGAAAGACTTCTTCATGGACGGTACTTGTTTAGTTTTTAGCTATAAAGTGCGTCTCACTAAGTCAAGTAATGCATTAATCATGCCTGGCGTTGAATTAATGACAGTAAATAAATATAAACATGTTGTTTAAGTAAGTGTTTTTATTCTGTTACCTATAAGAAGTGATTTAAACGTAATAACTATCATTTTCTGCATAACTTACACGTAGTTCCTGAGTCGCATGATATCTGAAAACATAACCCCTTCATGAAAAGATACAATTGGGTAAACACGTGAGATTTCGAAAGGAATGGAATTGGTGAGCATCAAAAGGCTCATGCTAACCAACACAAATGTGCAGTCTCCCTAGAGCTTTTGCTTCTCTAACAGATATATACGTAGAGGTAGGCACAGATCAAGCATTAGACATCTAGTCCCGCTGAATATATCAGTATGGACGTTTATACTCCTACCACAGGAACTAGTCATTAACTTTTAGAAAAAAATGAAGACGTGTATCTCTAAAAATAGACAAGGACTGTAACACTTGTCTTGGGGTATCTTGTTTTGTCTATAAAAGTATATATAGGCCTATTTTTTTTATTCTAAGGGTTTGCGACTAGTTCCTGTGACTCCTACCACGACCTCTAAGTAATGACTCTGGATTCTCTCAATTCATTTACCATACAGTCATGCCTCACAGGGTTTTGTGGAAGTATAGTAGAGGACTTTGTGCATATACTATTGTGTGCTTGCCCAAACTAATATTAGCCAGTGTACATGTATAACAAAAATGATAAAATTGTCTGTGTACCCAGAAAAGACTCAGATATACCTGCACATTTGCCAAGTCTAATCAGAGTATATTCCATGTTCATAAAGAAACCATACTTAGCTACCAGATGAGCACAGTTTACTTTTTGAACATTCTTGCCCTGAGGTTATCAAACATTACATGCTTAACTCAACTGAAGCAAGGAATTTCAACTGCTCATCAAAACAAAAATGCTGAGAAATAAAGACGTGTCTTGCTTTGAAACCCTCAGGTGTTGTATTTATCATGCTAATAAATGGTTGAAATGCCATCAATTGACATTTTAAAATTCATGAGCAGGATAAAATCCATGCTAATAAATGTTAAATTGTCAACATATTTTGGCAATTAAACCTTTATGAGCAGGATGAAATACATGCTAATAATTGTTAAATTGTCAACAATTTTTGGTAATTAACATTTATGAGCAGGATAAAGTACATAGCCATTTGTTTGATTTTTTTTAGATATTTTAAAAAATGTTTTACTTATACTTACCAGTATACTTACTAAATAAATAAGTATCACACTACATGGGGAAAGTTTGATAATTCTATGAATCTACTGTTATCAAGTTTTTGGGAAATGTAAAAATGAGCCTATAACCTTAAAAACCTAATTTTGTTGCATATAAACTCTGACAGTCACAAACTATGCAAGGCGATAAAAATCCAGCGGCATGATAAAAATCCAGTTGCCATTCCGCAAAAATGCACACGACGTAAACAAGTCAAAAGTGAGTTAATTATACCCCCTTCAAACGTAGTTTAGGGGGTATACTGTGTTCAGCCTGTCTGCCATTTCATCCTTCTGTCAATCTGATAACATTTCAAGGTCTTTATTGAATAACTTATGTAGCTTTTGTCTGATTTTGATTGAATTTGCACCACACCTTAAGTATTAGACAATGCCTGTTTGGTACAAAAATGACTGAAAAATTTGTATTGCAAGAGTTATGCCACTTTGTAGTTCTTACTGTATGGTGTTTGCAATATGGCTCATAGATCATACTTTGTGAAATCCACTCCTCCTAGAGTATTTAGTGTATCCTTTTTAAACTTTGCAGTTATGTTACATACGTATTAAAGATGTGCATGTGGAAGTTTAAAGATGAAAAAATAATTTTTGATCAATTTATACCATTTTTAACTTAGCCAATTCGCAACCACTGCACACATTAAGTAAAGGCTTATAGTGCATACTTTGTGAAATCAACTCCTCTAAGAATCTTTGGTTTATCCTTTTAAAATTTTGCAGGTATGTTACAGACATACTGAAGATATGCATGTGGAAGTTTAATGATGAAAAATAATTTTTGATAAATTTACATCATTTTTAACTTAGCCAATTCTCGACCACTGTACATATTAAGTAATAGATGATAGTGCATACTTTGTGAAATTGACTACTCTTAGTGTCTTTGGTGTATCCTTTTGATACTTTGCATGTGCAATATGTTACAGAAATATTGAAGATGTGCATGTGGAAGTGTATTGGTGTAATTTTTTTTTATAAATTTACAGCATTTTAACTTAGCCAATTCTCGACCACTGCACATATTAGTCAGGAAAAAAATCAGAAAAATACGCTTATTTTAGAAGGTACAGGCATTTTGTGACGAAAAGGTTTTGAGATACCTATCAGGGGTATTTTGGTATGCTGAATCCAAAAACCAATGTTGGCAAGCTGAAAAATGACGTCTTCACTATCTAATTTGCATATTTCCAAGATGGCCACCAAAATCAAGACAAATCCATAAAAATACGTAGAGTAACATGTTTAGGATGACAAACTGGTACAAATTAATCTAAAAACATCTTCTCATGATTGTGGGTCTTCACTGACATCAATTTATGCATTTAGAATTAAAAATATGACCAAAAGGTAATCAGGGGAGACAACTTGAGCAAAAAATCTTGCTTCCGACTTAGTTAAGGTTTCTTCATGATAGTCCATGCATGTTATCTGGCTCAAATGTGTCAGGAATGATTTCATCAAAATAAGATCTTAAAAAATGCATCACAATGATATCACTATTGCTTGCAGGAAAATATGGCGATTTAAACAAAATTTTGTAAGGTTCAGCTAGGGGAGGGGTTAATGCGACTTTAAAGAAAGTGGGCCTGTACATGTACCTACAAATGACTCCAATCTCATCAGCAACTCAGCCTACACTATAAAACTTGCTAGCAAATTAAAGCTTAGATACAGTAATTTCATCTGATGTAATGGTTTGATATGCAGATTAGTTATCTAATTTGCGTATTCATCAATCCTAATGAAAATTTCAGACAAGAAGGGAAAATTATAAAAAAAGCAAATATAAACTGAATTCTGCCCCCAAACTGTCCTTGTTGCATTTTATTATATCATCAGTGATACAATTTGACAAATCATTTCATCCAATAGTCATATATAAAATTATCTCATTTGCATGTTCATGAATATTTATGAAACTAAAAACAGAGGTAAAATCATAGAATAACTATCCCCCCACACACACACACCTCGGGAGGGGGGGGCTTATTCGACTTACCTTGCACCCATGGACAATTACTAATGGATGCAAAATTGATTAATGGGACCACTAAATACCAAAAATTCTTATTATTTCTGAAAATAACCTGTTTGGATTACATAAAATTGCATGGTGTCCAGAGCAAACCATCGGGCACTGTAGCTCAGACATTTGCAAGCAGGCCCAAGATCGACACTTGCGTACCGCACCTATTTTCATGGATTTTTTTCTCTTTTCTACTAATTCAAAAAATACAAGCTGTCAGTTACTGGCGAAACAAATGGTCGCTAAATAGCAAAGAATAAACTGACTAGAACAATTTATCCTTCCCTGTTAATGTTAAAATCCACAATATGATTCTAAAGAAAGTGGGTGTACCTACAAAATGATCCATATCTAAGCAGCAACTCATCCTAGACTACCGACCTTGGTACTAAATTAAAGCCCAAACATAGTTTTTTAATTCAATGTGCTGATATGCAAATTTTCGCTTTTGCATATTCATGTATTAATAAAAAATAAAAATAAAAGAAAATTTGTAGAAAAAATAAGGGGGTGTGCCTATACACAATACCAATACGTCCTCTGCTAGTTATCATAGACTATCAAACTGTGTGCCAAATCAAAGCCTAGACAAAGTACTTTTACCCAATGGTATGATATGCCAATAATCAAATCTGAATAGTCAGGAATGTTTATGAAAACATGAGAAATAATAGAAAAATGATAGAAAAATAAGGAGGGTATGTACAACATTTCCTAAATGTCAGCTGCTAACTTTTGTAGAATACCAAACTTGTTACCAAATAAAAGTTAAAACATTACACTTTAACCCAGTAGTATGATATAAAATTATCTAATTTGCATATTCATGAATATTAATGAAAACATTAGAAATAAGTGAAAATGTTAGAAACTTTAAAGGGGTGTATGTACAACATAACCCATATGTCAGCTGCTAACTATTCTAAACTTCCAAAATTGGTACCAAATGAAAGGTGAGTCATAGTGCTTTAACACAATAGTCTGATATGCAAATCTTATTTACATATTTGTGAAAAATAATGAAAACATTAAACAAAGAAAGAAAAATTGCAGAAAAATTAAATGGGTATATCTACAAAATTACCTATATCTCATCTGCTAATTGTCCTAGACTAGCAAGCTTGGTACCAAATAAATTCTGATACTTAGCATATTTTATGTCATGATAGGATATGCAAATCATTTTTATGATTATATTCTTGAAAATTAATTTAAATGTTAGAAATGGTCAACAAAAATACTCATATCTTAGCTGCTAATATTCCTAGACTACCACACTTGGTACCGACTTAAAGCTAAGACATTTTACTTTACTGAATAGTCATTATGTGAAATTATCTATTTTTTGAATTTATTGGTATTAGTGTAAACATTAGAAATGAGAGAAAAAAACGAAGAAAAATCAGTAGGGGTCTACTTCTAAAATTACTCCTATCTCATATTTTAATTGATCTAGACAATTAATCTTAGTTTCAAATTAAGGCTGAGACATAGTTTTTTATTTCAATTGTCAGATATACATTCATTTAACAAACATTTTCATCAGTATTGATGAAAACTATAGAAAACATAAGAACATTTATAAACAAATCTATAAGGTTGTAACTTAAAAAAATACTCATTAATAAACAAATTAAATAATTTGCGCATCAAAACACTATTATAGAACTTTTCTTGGCTTTAATTTGGGAGCAAGTTTAGAAAGTAAGTGAGTATGAAATCTAGGATAAATAGCAGCTGAGATATTAGTAATTTTGTATGTACATTCTATAAATAATTCTCTAATTTATTCTCATTTCTAATATTTAATTAATATTCATGATTACAATTTTAAGATAATTTGCATATTGGACCATTAAGTAAACATGCTAATATTATCATTAAATTTGCACCAAGGCTGGTAGTATAGGAAAGTAAGCAGCTGAGATGTAGATAAAATTTTGCATGTACACCCTCTTAATTTTTACGATTTTTCTCTTATTTCTAATGTTTTTATTCATATTCATAAATATGCAAGTTTGATAATTGCATATCTGAACATTGCATGAAAGTCCAGTTGGAACCAAGTTTCAAAGTTTCGGATGAGTTGCTGCTGAGATATGTGTACTTTTGTATGGGCATCCCTATTCTTTAGAAGCGCATTATGCATTGCCATGGAAACCATGGGATTTCACATAGCTCAAATGAGTTTATTCTTTAGGGCAATATTTTCCCCATTAAAATGGTCTCCTCTCCCAAAACAATTTGACACACATTAGAAGTTTTCCTGATGGTGCAAGGTTGATCTAATTAGACCCTAGGGTACTAAGGAATGCGCATGCTGTTACTTGTTATAAATACAAAATGTACCATATATTTGGGCATGTACAATATGACATATTTATTTCAAAACAAACTTCTTGTTGATTATCAAAGTTTCTTTCTCATTTATTGCTTGAAAAGCTGGTAAACAATCCAAAATCGTGCTATGAATAAAACTAACATTTAAATGACAGAATACTGAATACGGCACGTATATATATGATTTAATATACTAAGCGGACATTTATTACCATAAATACGGTAATATCATGGAATAATTATGTAAATTGACACCAAAACCATGAACTCTTATTGTAAATCGATCATAGGACATAATACGAATGATTTCCGATACAAAAACATTGTCAAAAAATAAAATATTTGAGTCATATGTCAAATTTCATGATTTTTGGCGGCCATTTTGAAAATATGCAAATTAGGTCATTAAGACGTCATTTCTCAGCTTGCCAACATTGGTTTTTGGATTCAGCGTACCAAATTACCCCTTATCCAGGTGTCAAACCCTTTTCTTCACAAAATGCCTGTACTTGTTAACTTTTCTGATTTTTTTTCCTGACTAATATTGAATAATGGTTGATAGTGCATACATAAAATCAACTCCTCACAGAGCCTTCAGTTTATCATTTTATAAATTTACAGCATTTTAAACTTAGCCGGCTGCACATATTGAATGATGGTTAATAGTGTATACGTTGAGAAATCAACTCCTACAGCCTTCATTGTATCCTTTTAATACGTATGTATGTTGCAGACATATTGAAGATAATGTTGCATGGGATATACTGAAAACCTTGCATGCTGCCCAATTCGTCACCTGCTCGGAAAGGGCTGACCTCTTGGCTCTCGTTTGTGGTGCTTGTGGTTTGTCACTTTGCAATTGGTATCCTGGGTCAGGTGTGGTACTTGATTGTATCGATTTCTGATCTTTGCAACCTTACTTACTTTTACTGTAGCAACGTTTAAAAAGGATATTGCTGGAAAACTGTTCAGCATTATTGAAAGAACCTCTGTGTATGTTTGGTTCCCTTGAAACTGTTCTGTCTTGATCATGGCAGTCGATCAAAGTAGGTAAAATCACATTCTTTTGATCGTCGCCTTCAAAATGTCTCTCAAAAACATATAGTGCCTAGTGTGAGTAAAAAAAGTGCAGACCAGCTTGTACACCTGTGAAATCCTATCTATGCTTAAGTGACTCATTCGTAAGCTTGCCTCATGCAAATTTTCAAGATTTTAGCTAGTCTCATCAACTGTGCAGGCTGATTTAAGTCTCACCTGTTTGCAAATCCCTAAGACATGTTTTCTCAAGTCAAGGCCCATATAAATCTAGTATAACTGTGGTAACTGGATTCTTCTATTACAGACAAAAGAGTTTTGGAACATCTTTCGCTGTGTCATCGATAGGGCAACTTCAAATGCCAGGCCCCTTAGAAGTCACATTTCCACAACTGAGCAATGATCCTTATGAAGTTGACGAAAATATAACAATGTTGGTACACTGGAATCCTGGTAATTTTACAATATATGAGCCGCGACATGAGATTTCCAACAATGTGGTATGCGTGACAAGCAAAGCCTCAGATCAGCCTGCGCATACGCGCAGACTGATCAGAGCCTTTGCTAGTCGTTTAATATTCTATGACTGTTAAGCTACTGACCGACCTTCATTTAGAGTTTCTAAGCTTGAAAGGAGGCTGTACAGGCTCATCAGAGTCTACACATGTCAAAATGCCACATTGTTGGAAATCATGTGTCACGGCTCATATCTGATTTTCATCTTGACATTTTAACCAAATAAATAAAGACAAACTACAAAACTAACAACTGAACCTGCTCAAGCTACCAGGTTGATGGGAGTCTCCAAGTTTCTACATTAATTGAGAAGTCCACTTTATGATAATGCTCGCATTAAACTTGATAAACCACTAGTGGCTTAAAGATTTTGAAATGCTATGTTATGACGTCCATAATGACATTGCATATATAATGACAAGTTTGCAACGTTTTTTCCGTCAAAACGCAATTTTAAAGTATTGTTAGCATCATATGATTAATAGAATCTAACATTCGTGCTCCTGTATTATTTAATTCAATTAGCTTGTTGCGAAAAAGGGATACAATGCACTGCAGGCCTCACATTTTATCTCTTTTCCTATCTCATTAAATATATTCAATAAAACATGAGCACTCACTCATGTTACATCCTCTGTTTATATTAAAGACACTTATTAAAAATATTTAAGCCAGCACAGAAAATTTTGTGTGTGTTTTCGCATATATGCAAAAGCCTCTATGGAACCTTCATTAAGCAGAGCAAGATTAATTTTGTTTCTGAGTCTTTATATTCAATTATAAACTTGTATATGCAAGTAATGAAGGCTCTGGCTTGTCTGGACATTTGCTCAGATTCGCCTTAGTTTCCATTGCTAGACAGTCACATTGGGAAAAGTTGGCTCTTTTACTTTTTAACTGTTTATGCCAAATGCTTTATTTGCATTACATTGGCAATCACTGGGTCTCATTTAAGCTAAGTACCTACGTCCAGTCTGGTCACTCTGCTATGCCTACCTGCACAATGTATGGAAGAAGACAAAGGTCCAGATAAATCATTTTATTTAAACAGCCGGACCCACTAGCACACTGCAAGTGTGATAATTAACAAAAATATTACACAAGTGATCATTTCATATGAAATTTATTAAACGAGTCTTTGGTGAGTGATCCTTCCATATGAAATTATTAAACGAGCCTTTGGCGAGTTCAATAAATTTAATATGAAATGATCACGAGACCTTTTATGACCAGATTCATATGACTAGGATCATAGAGCCGCGACATGAGATTTCCAACAATGTGGAATGTGCGACCAGCAAAGGCTCAGACCAGCCTGCACATACGCACAGTCTGATCAGAGCCATTGCTAGCCCCTTGGATATTTTATGAGTGTTTAACCATTGACTGAACATCGTTATGAGTTCTTAAGCTTAAACGGAGGCTGCACAGGCTTGTCTCAGTCTACACTTGTCAAAATGCCACATTGTTGGAAATCACATGTCGCAGCTCAATTATGATCTTTGAAATGTGAATCTATTGCCTTCAAAGTTTGTTTATTTCAGTGAAATAATACCCTGACGTTACTTGATCCCGCTGAAAATGTTATGTAAAGTGTTGTAATAAAATCATTTATGACATGATATTATCCACTGTATAACAGTTACGTCATATAATAAACATTCATAATTGATGACACAAATGAATATGGAGAGTCTTGTCACACATACATTGAACTAGAAAGTATGAAGCTTGGTAAATAACATAATTTGTCAAAAAGATACACAGACTGGATAAAAACAAAATAAAAAAGTATGTAAATTACTGGAAAATGATATAATCAAAGACGACGGAATGACCCACAGCACCACAAAGAAGAAACATGGAACACTAACAGTCACATGACAACAAGGACACAATTAATGTAAAGCAACTAGCTCTGTCTTCCTCTGAGAGATGATTGCAAAACTAGAAGGAACACTAAATAGAGAATACTAGGTGAGTGTCTTTTGATATCATGTTTACCAGGCAAGGTTTTGAGAACGCTTGTTGACATCGCGAGGCTTGCCGAGCGATTCAACAAGCGTTCTCAAAGCCGAGCCTGGTAAACTTGATATCAAAAGACGTGAACCTGGTATTCTATTTATCAGTTTACCCATTGTTTCACTCTTCAAAATAGCGATTATGACATATTTTTCGATTTTTTGTGTTGATTCAGTGTCATTAGCGACGTCATTCAAAAGTGCAACGTCATCATGACCTGATAAAGGTAACATGCCGTGAGATAGGAAACGTTTATTAGGTTATGTTGAAACAATTCAGTTAATATTAGGGGTGACTGATAAGTATTGATATCAAAACAAGGACCAAGCATAAACCCTCACATAGAATGGCAACAACAGTAATCAATGCACAAACAACAACTGAACCTTTGCCTTAGAACAGCCAGAAGCTGAAGCCACCAGGAGGGGTTGGAGCTCAAATACATTTCACAGACAAAATCTGCACTTTTGCATAGGCTTTATAGACATAAAACGGCAAAATAGAAATATCACATGCACTGAAAGATTTTGAATAGAGAATCTTACATAATTGCTCATGTTTTATTGAATTTATTAAACGAGTTGGAGAAATGTGATAAAATGCGTGGCTTGCCAAGCATTTTATCACCGTTTCTCAACCAGTTAAATAAATTCAATAACTCAGGAGCCTAGATGTTAGATTATATTTGTCAAATTTATTATATTTACATTTATTTGTTGATAAAACTATTCTGTGAGCAGGTTTATTGGTGTGAAAACGTCAACATTTTGCAAATATACGTGATGTTGCTATGGACCTCATTTCATAACGTTACCAAAACTCCCAGAGGCGACCTCATGTGATAAAATCTAAAGCATGCTGTCAGACTTATTATTGTAGTTTTGGTTAAGTGTATCTGTATTCACACAGCACAATTGTATAGAAATAGAAAATACTAGTTGAGTGTTTTTATATCAAGTTTACCAGGCAAGGCTATGAGAACGCTTGTTGACATCGTGAGGCTTGCCGATTGATTCAGCATGCATTCTCAAAGCCAAGCCTGGTAAACTTGAAATCAAAAGACGTGAACCTGGTATTCTATTTATCAATTTACCCCCATTGTTTCACTCTTCAAACTAGGGATTATGGCGTAATTTTCGATGTTTGTGTGGATTCAGCATCATTAGCGACGACATTAAAAAACTCGCAACGTCATCATGACCTGATAAAGGCACATGCCGTGAAATAGAAAACATTTCTCAGGCAATGCGCAACAATGCAATTAATATGAGAGGTAACTGATAAGGGGACATATATGTGTATAAAGACTTTAACTATTTATGTATTTCAACAGTATATTTTATTGTAGCCAAAATGCAACAATGTTGGGAAACATGCTCCCTCTTTTTAATATTTTTATTTTAATCACTTTTATAGCAAAGTACATGTCTGCATATTTGCATTACCTCTGAGAGCGTGTACTCCTTATTAAAATATTTTTTTTGAGATTTTATCTATCCACATCTAATATCCTTAAACAAATCGCTGTGATATGTTGAAATGAAAACTTAATAATATAGATACTTCATAAATATACAAGTGATAGTTGTATTATGATTTTGGCCAATTTAAGTGTAAAGAAAGCATGTATTACTTTTTCATTGTAGACTTCCAAGAGTGGCAAATATCCAGTCAAACCTGTATCAATGAGGCAAACGCTGTATTACACAACATGCTAGAAAATACAACAACATCAAAGGTATGTTAACAATGGCATATAGGTCAATCAAAGAAAAAGAAATGTGCTGTTATAAATTCTAAAGTTACAAGGGTTGTACTATAGTTTGATATAGTATTATAGATAATTTGCTGACACTTTAACCAAATCAATATAAAGGTTCAAATTGGTATATTTCCATTTCCAATTTTAGTTCCTCATATAAACTTTATTTGGAAATGTGCATTTATTGTCTTGTAAACAGAAATGTTTTGCACTTATTCCAGTATTTTACTGAACAAGTATCTTAAAAGAAGTCTTCCATGGGAACATTGTTTTGTGTTATTAAGAAATAAATACTATTTTTGGAATGTTCATGTAATCACAAATACTTGGGTCTCTTGCAAAGTAAGTGGAGCCGGAATCATTAATACTTTGGGTAAGTGAAGACCAAATATTGAATTTATTGCTTTTATTTACATTTTATTATAAATATCTAAAATATAGGAATTATTTATGATTTAGGGAAAAAACAGTTTTGTATTTAATATGTAATCATATAAATGGTTTTGTTGGAATGGAAAGAAGGAACAACCAGTGTAAACACGGACAGCCAATGGAGCAAACAAGAGACTTGTTTTACTTGTGTGGCTCAGGTGTGGCTCGCTATCAATCACAACACCAGTGTATATTCTGACAAAAATTCGATATTGAAAGCGTTTAGCACGGCCAAGTGAACTTGGCAACTGTCAATCAAATTTATGTCATTCATGAGTCTATGAACGGTTGCAAAGTTCTAAAGATTTATTAAAGGCTTGCTTTGAAAATGTAAATATTGAAATATGAATCATATAAGCAGATACATTGAAAGTATAAATACAATGTGATGCATTATAGTCAAATGATGAGTATAAGGGATTAACTTTATCATACGGAGGTTTATGAAGCTATGAACGCTATGGTGTCAGTACAATGCTAACATGATTAATTTTGGACGCCACTTACATTGCATTCAACCTGTATGCACGTATACTTACATTACATCCAGATTTTGAAATATTTATAAGAATTTTCATAAATACTCACATATGTTTGATGGGAAAGAAGAAAGAAGACATAAATAATCAACTACAAATTAAGAAAGACACCAAATCCACACATGGCTACAGTCATACAAAATATACATGTTTGTAAAATGTAATGAGTCCCCAGTATTCTTAAAGCATTATTTGCATGCAGACTTTAGTAACATAATTTCAAAATGATTAATTTTCAATAGTCACTATTACATCAGAATGTTTGTCTTGTAGTAATGCTGTATGTTTCTCAACAATGTGTTCTTTTTGATAATTGTCCTATTAAAATTAGCCTTCAGCATGTGTAGTTTTGCTAATGCATAATCGACCATCAATGGATAGGGCAAGCCTAAACATCTGCATAGTCTGACCATTCAATTATCAAATGGGCCTCGTCGCGAAAAAAATCTGTCTTCGGGGCGTCCGACAAATCAAGACTAAAACCAGTCTTCACAGCTACAGAGATAAGCTAAAAAATTGAAATTTCGCTTGAATTAAGCCTGGATATGATACTTTACAATACGCGAATGAAAAAAGGTGCTGATCAGACTGCGCGTATGTGCAGGCTGGTCTGCGCCTGTGTTGTTTGCAAACCCCCTGAGACAGGTGTTTGCGCAGCGAGGCCCAAATACAAACATATGTTAGTTGATTTAGTATCTTTTATCGAAGGTAAAGTTGTTATGATGATTACAAAATGTGATATTTTGTATTATAGGTGTGCAATACACGAGCTCCCAGTGTAGGAAGTTATTTTTCTATACAGACTCAGTTTGCAATTGTAATAGCCACATCTACTCCTATAAACAATCCACCAGTAATCCAAGATGTACCAGTCTTGACTATGCTTGAAGATGAAGGTTAGCGTTTAGCAAATCAATGTAGTTTAGTTTTATAAGTTCAGATTCAACCATTCTGTCACATTTTGAAATAAGCAAGTGAATATGACTGGTAAATGTCAAAATTACAAATTTAAGCATACATGTTATTATATATTAACTAGGACAGCAGAATGTTGCAAACATTCACCACATATCAGATTACGTTGTTTGTTTGGCCTGATAATTGCGACAAACAAATGCATAAATGTGTTTCATGCATAGGTGTATTTAACTCATATTACTGTTACTATTCAAATAATGATATTCTCGGGCTGTTGGAACGCAATTTGAACTTCTAAGATAAGCCCTGAATGTGTGCATAACTTTTTATAGAAAATCATTGCAGTCAACATTTTGCATATGTTTTTGCGATGATGTTTTCAATATTTATAACAATGAGGCCCCCAGTGGGGTCTGTGCTCCCTTGATATCTGAAAATAATGCATTGACCACCCCAAATCCCTTAAAATAATTTCCTTGGCTCCCTTAAAGAAGTTAGTACTTTGCCTTTGCTCCCCAAACCCCTAAGAACGTTCTGCTTCTCCCCAAATCCCTAAAAATATAAGCCAATTCTCTCTAAAAAAGTTTCCTTTCCGTAGGATTAAATTCACATACTTTAATACTATGAAGCTTTACATGAGTTCATTTAATATTTTGCTTCATACCTATGTATGTAAAGACAGGGCTTAGCCGTGGAATTCATGGCATATAATTATTTAAATGAAATACTTGATAAGTAGCTTACAGTATGAGACCATTCTTAAAATGCTGTAGCTGTTCCTGGTAGAGAAGGTTTGGAGGAATGTTCTCTAGATTTCCCTATTTACGCATATTTAAGTTCTGCATCATCAAGTAAGACTAGCATGTTTCAAAGCTTGATATAAAATCAGCTTATTAGCCTAGGGGAGAATTACATACCATGCATGTCAGTAGGCCTGTAAGGATGCGTGTACACACTCATGCTAGAGGGGTCAGAAAATGTTGATAAAAATGATTCAATCTGGTGCATTCCGAGTGTTCAAAAGAACCTCATTATGAACCTAAAATCAACAATTTTAAGGATAATAAAGCAATAACTAAATTATTCGCCATATTTTTCTTCAATATCAATCTCGATGCGCATGTTAATACAAATATATATATAGTTACATTTTACAATGGAAACTTTGAAAAAATTAAACAAAATTAGGGCTTCAACTTTAAGGTGAGACTTTTAAAATTTATTTTTTACTCTTAGGCAAGACTCCCTAAATCCCCCAAATTATGAGCTTGCTCCCTAGCTCCCCTAAACTAATTACCAGTGCTCCCAGGCTCCCTGAAAATAAATAGCTATTCCCCCAGATCCCAAAAACCCCTTGGAGGCACCAACAATGTGACGTTCAAAGGTTTGCAAGCTGACGTATAGTTTAACTGACCGTTCCAAGGTGGTGCTTCTTTTGTGTATCTTTTTTGTTATTTATGTTTCATGTCTGTCATGTCTGTTCATTGCAGCCTTGTGGTTACCTGCTGGGAAAGGGCTAACCTCTTGGCTGTGAGTGATATTGTCTTCTGTTTTTGTCACTTTTCCATGCGGTGCCCTTGGTCAGGTGTGGTACTTGATTGTATCAATTCCTGATCTTTGTCTTGTTCCTTACTTTGTATAGAGATATAAAAATATTAGATATGTTTTTCATGTTTTATAATCATTTTCTATGCTCAGGTAATATATAAACATAGCAAACACATACCATCTTCAGAGATTTTTCAACATCCGTACTAGCAGCCATGTGTTATAAATTGAAGGGGTCACAGCAACAAGGTGCTTTAGTCCATTTTTCATTATTTTGAGAAAAACGCAAAAACGTAATTTTTCGCAATTCTCAAAATGTGTAGATTTGTTTTGCCAAAATGAACAAGATATAGTTGAAAGTAGTGAAATCAGGTGAATCAGGTGCATTTGCAAGTATTTTACTGCTTAAGAGCAATTCTCTGTAACCACTTAAATTTTTACATAGGGTCATGGCACGCATAGTCACCGATTTTGCTGAAACTTTCCTATCTTGGTCATGGTGACACAAAACCAAGCAATCCAATAAGAATAAACCAAATGTCACAAATGATCCATATGTATGAATATATAACACATCCTGGTTGGAAATAAAGAATCAACATTACATTTGGAAAACCTCGGTTTTTATCCATGCTCAGCAAAGTGGGTGGGGTTTCAGAAATTTGACAAAGGTGACTTTTGAGCATTTTCAAAATACATTTTCATATTGAATGCGGTCGGTTACAAATATGCCGGCATATTCTAGAAATAGAACAAGGTTTCTTAAATTGATACATGATAAGACATGTTTGGGAAAGTATGATTCCTGAAGCGTTACCATAGCAACAATTAGTGTACCGTCACAAAAAGCAAAATTATCTGTGACTGTATTTCTGATCTCATAAAAATCTGCTGAGGGACGTATTTGATTTTTAAATGAGGAAATAGGTTCCTTATTAAGATAATGTACCGAAAATAACATAATATGTTGTAAGTGACCTGCTAAAGGTCAAGGTCACAGAAGCAAGAAATTGACTTAAAATGCCATTTTTCGCACATATTTAAGTGTATTTCTCCATTATTTGATGTGACTTGGTTTGTATATTTAATCTTCTTATACGCAGCTACTCTGCCTTTTAAAATAAAATAATTTTATCCTCCATATTACTTCAAGGTCAAGGTCAAGGTCAATGAATTTTTTTTTGGGTTGAAAATTGGAAATATTGACAATATTTGTTAACCATTTTTTTGATTAAGCTATAAGTAGCTTCTTCCTTTAGAAATATGCTGCACAGTATAACATTGTTAATAACGTGACAATAAGCCTTGATTATCAGTTTGAAGGTCAAGGTCAAGGTCACAGAAGCCAGAAATTACCATAAAATAAGCGATTTTCGCACAAATTTAAGTAACTTTTTCCAGTATTTGATGTGATTGGGTTTGTGTATTTAATCTTCTTTTAAGCATCTACACTGCCTTTTAAAATGAAATAATTTTATCCTCCATATTACTTCAAGGTCAAGGTCACGGTCAATGAAATGTTAATATTTTTGAATTAAAATTGGAAATATTGACAATATTTGTTAACCAATTTCTTTAATTCAGTTATGTTTAGCTTCTTCCTTTAGAAATATACTTCACAATGTAATATTGTTAAATTAACATGACAATATGCCTTAATTATAAGTTAATTGGTCAAGATCAAGGCCACAGAAGCCAGAAATTAACCATAAAAAGAGCAGTTTTTGAACATATTTAAGTCTATTTTTCGAGTATTTGATGTGATTTGGTTTGTATATTTAATCTTTACATCTGAGCAACCTCAATGCCTTCTAATCTGAAATAATTTTATCTCCATATTACTTCAAGGTCAAGGTCAAGGTCACTGAAAGTGTAATATTTTTGGTTGTAAGCTGGACATATTGACAATATTAAAGACATATGCGGCTATTTCCAATGCACACCTTTCACGCGTCTGGAAACTGGTAAAGTTGTCTGGGCCCTGTCTTTCGACCATTAATGGATTCGGATCAACACAGCTTTCCGATATTCTTATGTCATATTGGTGTTCCAACATTTTCTTGACAAAATAAGGTAATTAAAGTGTGTCCGAAATATCTATTGACATTTTATCAGAACTAATCATCTCAGCACTAAAGACTGATAAATGTAGCTCAGACAAAATCAATCGACTATCACAATTACCCTGGTTACGAATACGATAGTGGCCGAGTCTCTACTATTTCTACGGTTATTTAGAGCGGTGCACGACCTGACCTGGTGGCCTAGTGGTTAGCGTGTCTGGCTACAAAGCCAGTGGTCCAGGATCGATTCCTGGGGGCGCACAAATTTTCAGTGTTTTTTTTTCTTTTTCAACATTTTAATACTAAATTGCTTCATTAATTAGTAAAATAGCATCATCAAAACGACCGAAATGGTAATTCCTGAACTTTTTATATTGAATTACGCATGAAACCTATGGGGGTGGGGTTAAATTTGGCCCCACAAATATATCATGCAGTATCTTGTCACAGCATGAGATAACAAATAAACTTGCACATTTTCTAAAATGTTTGAGGTCATGGGCAATAATTTAAGTTAAAAGAAAGAAGCTGGCTAAAGATTACAACCGTTTTAGCTCGATATTTAGGACTTGTGTTATTACTTTATATTTTTAGAAAATTGGTCAAATGTTGAAAACTTCCATCTGAGACTCTGAAAAAATAAGCACGGTGACATATCCTTTTTATTTCATAAATGGATAGCACATGCATTAAACAAACTGTATGCAAAGTATTGAACATATTTCAACATGGGAAGTATTTAGTGGCATATGTCCTTAACAAATTTCTTTATTTCAGTTATGTACAGATTATGTTTTTAGAAATATGCCGCCCAGTATAACATTGTTAATATAACATGACAATTTGCTCGAATTATCAAGTTGAATGTCAAGGTCAAGGTCACAAAAGCCAGAAATTACCATAAAATGAGCGCTTTTAGCTTATATTTAAGTTTATTCTCCATTATTTGATGTGATTCAGTTTGTATATATAATTTATATACTCAATTACAATGGTGTTAAGGCTGAAATAATTTTATCCTCCATATTACTTCAAGATCAAGGTCAAGGTCACTGGAATTTTTATATTTTTGGTTTTAAATTGGAAATATTAGCAATATTCGTTAACCAATTTCTTTGTTTCAGTTATGTTTAGATTTTTCCTTTGAAAATTCTTCCTCTGACAGTATATTCTTTCATATATCGAGGGAAACATGAGTCCATAAGCCACATCACTTGTGATTGGTCAACTTAGCAGCTAAAATTTCTAACTCATACCTTCTTCTTGATGTGTATGAGCAGAACAGGTAAAGAAGGATCTGATTACCATTTAAAAAGGAATTGAGATAACCATTTATCAATTGTCAGTACCTTCGGAAATCATCGTTACGACTACGCTGAAAACTTACCATGTATCTGATGATATGACTCCCCAAATGAAATTATTGACTACAGTTAATTATCTCCTAATCAGCCGACAAAGTTTCAAACAAAAAAGTTTGAAAGAGTTAACATATTTTTAATTGACCAAACCTCTAACTTGGATACAAGTCATAAACATACAGACAAAATAAGCCTGAAACAAATATACTGAGGAAAATTTCAATATTATGGTGTCGAGACTGGGAGTGATATGCAAATGTATCACCATGTATTAAAATTGATTTACTACTTGTGGTTTACACATTTGGTCAATGTCAATTTAATATGACATCATCAAATATTAATAGGCCTCCCTGCGACAAAACCTGTCTTTGGGGTTTCCGACAAAGTGAGACTCAAACCAGTCTCCTCAGCTACAGAGACAAGCTAGAAAATTGAAATTGTGCTTGTAGTAAGTCTAGATCTGAAAGTTTCCAGTAAACGAATAACATAGGAATTGATCAACTGCCCAGATGTGCAGGCTGGTCTGTGCCCTTGTTGTTCTCAAACCCTCCAAAGACAGATTTTCTCTTGACGAGGTCCAAAGAGAGGATCTTACATGAGTGCTCATTTTTAAATCAATTTATAAAAAAAAGTTAGGGAAAAGAAATCAACTATGAAATTTGCTAAATATTCTATAGCTTTTCACTAAAAGTTTAATAAAATCAATAGTATAGAAGCATGAATCATACTTTTGAAGTGAAACCGTCATAACATTATGCTAATAAATCTGAAACCACTAATGGTTAATCAATTTCATTGCATAGCGTTATATCACTCACTGATAGAATGTGTGTGATAGATTGCAAAAATCTTGACATTTTCATGCCAAAACATGTGATTACAAAATAATTTTAGTCGCTTTGTATCTCTTCTCCTCAACTTGTTTAATTAATTAAACAGGACCAATTTGTCGAAATTATATCCCCCAACAAAGGGTTATTTAAGAGAAATAAGTAACTCACAAAAAATTAATCTGATTTATTTAAACCCTAAGTTCTACTTGGGTATCATTCAGATCATTACAAACCCCTGTCAAGTATGTTTTAGAGCTTAGTTTAATAAGAAAAATACACTTACATCTGCACACTTTCAATATCTGACCTTTCAACCCAACCCCAAAGGTCAAGGGTGTGTGTAAATTTACACTTCTTTCACTTTAATTTGATATGCAACATGATATGCAACATGAACACATTCAGAAACAAAAAAAAATTGACCTTTTGACCCCAACCTAGGGGTCAAGGGTGTGTGTAAGAACAGCGGCATACTTGCTTTCATGGTGGTCTGTGCTCAGTTCCCTTTCTTTTGATATGCAACATGACTACTTTCAGAAAAAGATATGGTTTGACCTTTTGACCCCCTCCCTGGTGTCGAGGGTGTGTCTGTGGGCAAAGAATTTGCTACCATGTAGTTGCATGTGTTGTTAGCTCTAATTTGATATGCAACATGACCATATTCCAAAAAAAAAAATTGGCCTCGGCCCCACCCCTAAGATATCCCAGGGGATCGGACCCAGACCTTCAATCTAAAATCCCATTTGGTATGTTTCATATCTATTGCTACTCTGCCTACATGCAAAATTTCAGCGAAAAATATTGACAACTGCGTTAGTTATAGCGAAATTTAGGTATCTGACCTTTAACCCCTTGGTTGGGGTCAAAGGAGTGGGTCAAATTTGCTACCATGCTGCTGCATGTGTCATTAGCTTTTATTTGATATGCAACATGACCATATTCAGAAAAAGTTTAATTTTGGCATTAGCCCCACCCCTTAGTCCAACCAGGGGATCGGACCCAGGCCTTCAAACTAAAATCCGTTTGATATGTTTCATATCCATTACTCCTCTGCCTGCATGCAAAATTTCAGCAAAAAATATTGACAACTGCCTTAGTTATTGCGAAATTTAAATATTTGACCTTTGACCCCTTTGGTGGGGTCAAAGGGGTAAGGTAAAGTTTAACTCTGCCATGCTTATCTACAGGCACTGGGCAATCATTTCTTCTCTAAACTGAGAAGTTGTTGAATATAGTAGCTTTGAGGAAATGTGACAATTATTACACAAAAAGCTTATATAGGTTTTGCATTAAAATTCCTTGTACTAAGACAAGGGCAATAACTCAAGTTTTATATCATTTATACCAAGAATGAATCAAATCTGACCAATAGGTACTGAGATATGGTTCCTGACGAACAAAAAGTGTGGACTGATGGAATGGACGGACGCATGGACCAAGCCAAAACTATATCCCGAATAAAACATGAGCACTCATGAAATATCTTCTATTTTTATGCAATGATGTTAGGGGTGTCTTTCATAACATTACCAAAATGCTCTTATGAGACACCTCATTTGAGAACCCAAAGCACGTGACAACTAATTGTACACATGAGCGTGTGCCTCTTTAATCATGACTAAAAATCTCACTGACTAGCAAATTATCAAAACAAGTTGTGGGATCTCAAAAGAACCAGCTCATTGAAACGGCTCTTTAGAGAACCTAACCACATCTGACAGCTCATTGTTTACAATTCAATTACAGTGAGCGTCTCTCTAATCATGATCAGAGTTTGAAACCTATTTTCTTACTTCTCAACCAAAACGCATGCTGTTGGCACTAAAAAGAACTGTCTCAATTTATTAAAGTTTCAGTGAATTTGACCTTGAAGTTATGTGAAGGATAAAATAGTTTCCATTTAAAAGGGAATTTGTGTAGATAAAAATTAAAGATACAAATCAAATCAAACCAAATTATGGAAAAAACTTAAACTTGTGTGCAAATCTCTCATTTTATGTCAATTTCTGGCTTCTGTGACCTTGACCTCCAAAATTCTTATTAAGGCATATTGTCAAATTACCTTAAAAATGTGATATTGAGCAATATATTTCTAAAGAATTGGTGCATATAGAAAGTCAGAGCTAAAGAAACCTAAAGTTGAGACAAGATGGATTCACCAAAAGACAAACATCAGGCACCAACCAACCGATGTAAGATTTGGGTCAGGATCGTCATCGAGTCTAATTAAGGCCTAGCTCGCTGTGGTGCAATTAAAGAGAAACCATGGTTTAGTTTACAACTAGACATGATGACTGTCGCAAGATCGTCATATTATATCCTACTTTTTCAACTTTTTTAAAGTTTGTAGAGACTTACAGGCTGTAACCTGGTAAGATATTTGTCCCATGCAAAGAAGCGATGACTGTAGTAGTTGTTGGGTTATGATCTATGTTGTCTATAGCTGCTGTTGTGAAAATTATGTTTCTTAGAATAGAAAGACAAATCATAAAAAAGAAAAAAGAATATGTTCTTGAAGAAAGAAGTTAAACATAATTGAAATAAAGAAATTCGTTATAAAATATTGTAAGTTTTTCCAATTTATGTACAAAAATATTAAAGTTTCAGTTACCTTGACCTTGAAGGTATCTGGAGTATTAAACTATTGCAGTTTAAAATGCATTGTAGTTGTGTAGATTAGGATTATATATACACACCAAATCACACCAAATTATGGAGAGATAGCCTAAAATATGGCGATAATCGCGCATTTTATGTCAATTAATTTATTCTGTGACCTTAACCTTGACCCTCAAATACCTATTAAAGGCCTGTTGTCATGGTATCTTAACAAATGCCTTATTGCGCAGCATATTTCTAAAAGAAGAAGCTAAACATAACTGAATTTAAAAAAATGGTTAACAAATATTGTCAGTTTCTCCAATTTATGACCAAAAATATTATGTGTGAAAATCCCCAATTTTATACCATTTTCTTGACTCTTTGACCTTAACCTTGGCATTTAAAATGATAATTAAGGCATATTGTCATGTTATTTTAACAATCTTATACTATGCAGCATATTTCTAAAGCATGAAGTTCAACATAACCCAAATAAAGAAATTGGTTTACAAATAGTGTCAATGTTTCCAATTTACAACCAAAAATATTGAAGTTTTTGTGACCTTGACATTGACCTTGAAGTAATATTGAGGATAAAATTATTTCAATTTAAAAGGCATTGTAATTGCTTATGTAACGATTAAATATACAAACCAACCCACATCAAATAATGGAGAAATAGACTTAAATATGCGCGAGTGTGCTCATTTTATGGTAATTTCTGGCTGCTGTGACCTTGACATTGACCTTACTGATAATCAAGGCATATTGTCACGTTATTTTAACAATGTTATACTGTGCAGCATATTTCTAAAGGAAGAAGCTAAACATAGCTGAATTAAAGAAATTGGTTAACAAATATTGTCAATATTTCCAATTTTTAACCAAAAATATTAAAATTTCATTGACCTTGACCTTGACCTTGAAGTAATATGGAGAATAAAATTATTTCATTTTAAAAGGCAGAGTAGCTGCGTATAAGAAGATAAAATATATAAATCAAGTCACATCAAATAATGGAGAAATAGACTAAAATATGTGCGAAAAATGCTCATTTTAAGTCAATTTCTTGCTTCTGTGACCTTGACCTTGACCTTTATCAGGTCATTTACAACATAATATGTTATTTTCGGCACATAATCTTAATAAGGAACATATTTACTCAATTAAAAATCAAATATGTCACTTCAGCAGAATTTTATGAGGTCAGAAATACAGTCACGGATAAATTTGCTTTTTGTGACTGTACACTGATTGTTGCTATGGTAACGCTTCAGGAACCATACTTTCCCAAACATGTCTTTTCATATATCAATTTAAGAAACCTTGTTCTATTTCTGGAGTACGCCGGCATATTTGTAACCGACCGCCAATATGAAAATGTCCTTTGAAAATGCTCAAATATCACCTTTGTCAAATTTCTGAAACCCCACCCACTTTGCAGAGCATGGATAAAAACCGAGGTTTTCCAAATGTAATGTTGATTCTTTATTTCCAACCAGGATGTGTTATATATTTATACATATGGATCATTTGTGACATTTGGTTTATTCTAAAGTAATGATTTCATTTGGAAATCCATCAATTTTAAGTGATTTTTTGCCACTTTTTTAGCCGAAATGTTCATATGCTGTTTCCATGGCAACGGGCATGCATTTTGATGAAAGGAGTGTTGATTGTTTGGTTTTGTGTCCTTATAACCAAGATAGGAAAGTTTCAGCAAAATCGGTGACTATGCGTGGCACAACTTTTTAAGTGGTTACAGAGAATTGCTCTTAAAATGAGAAAAAATTGATTTTAGTGATTTCGTTTCTGCAACAAGGGACCTAAGTCCAAATTTCATAAAACTTAAAAATTGCATACATAAAGTTTATGACAGTCAATCAATATTTAAAAAAAATGCATGATAGTATGTGGAAAGCTTATTTCTTATGAATACAACAGCGAAAACCTGGATAAAACAGTTGATTTACGTAAATTCCATAAAAATGAACAGATTTTAATGACACAAAGGTCCTAAGTCCATAGTCCAGGTTTTATGTTGTATCAAATTATTTGATGGGAAATATTGTCTAGAAAGCGAAATGTTGGTACTTGAGGCTCAATATGTGTTAATAATGATTATACGGCCATACAATTTTGAAATAAATCTGAAAAAAAAATATGGAGTAAGGCCCTTTTATGCATAAACATCCAATTTTGGACTTAGGACCTTTGTAAAAATGATATAATCCTATTTATTTCAACAATTTATAGAAATTTGATGGTCAAAGGGAGTTAATACGGTGAAGAAATTAATGAAAGTAGACCTTATGCAACAAAGGTGAAAAAAGGCATGGTTTGGCATTTTTAAACTCCAATAACTCTGTTGTTTATGGTCAGAAACATAAAGTGTGGGAACTAGTTCTCCTAGTTAGAATGAGGGGAACGTTTTGAGACCAAAGTTGAGCAGATTTGGTGAAATTTTCTGTTTTGCAACAAAACCACATCGTCAACAGCAACTCCATTCAAGGAACGCTGCTAAGTTTTTCATCAAATGGGTTGGGTAATAAAACAGAACTTTGTTTAATACCTCTTTGTAGTATAGTCAAACTATTACCCCTCTGTACCGTGGACGACCTTATGCACTATTGCACTTGGCCTTTGGCCTCGTGCAACAGTGCATCAGGTTGTGCACGGCACCTTGGGGTAACAGTTTTGTCTATACTACAAACAGGCATGAGCTAACTGTATACTTTTACATAATATACTTAAAGCCATTAAAAACGCAACTGGTACAAGTGTTATTTTTCCTATAAATATCAGCTTGATACACTTTGTCTTTAGACTAACAAGCGTCCCTAACGTAGGAGAACGTTTTGCCGAAACTTGAGCTCAATTGCACACTTCTGCCAAAAGATAGGTGAAAAATGACAAATTCATCAAATTTTTGGGTAACCATATTAAATCTTGAAATTTTATTCAATTTCAGCGTGCAAGTACTGCGTTTCACTCAAACAAACTATAAAACGGTTTACAACACAAAATTTACTTTGCTGGAAGGACCTAAAATTTATGTTTTAAATTTCATTTTTTCGTGAAATTTCCCCAAAATTTGAGATATCACCAAAGCTTCAATAAAACTGAATCATTTAAAAGTTGGCATATGTAAGTTGTAAGGTCCTAACCCATGGTCATCATTTATCGCAATATTTACCGTCGAAAGTGTCACATTTTCGTTAACTTCCGGTTTTCATGCTGAAACTTTGATGACCATTTTGAAGGTTAAAACGTCAAGACAAAAAATCTGTTGCGTATGCATAGAAAGTAGAGCAATGTTGAAATTTTCCAAAAGTTTGAATTCAAAAGAGCCATTCATAATGAAGATCTGATATCCAGATTATTAAGGTGATTTTGCAGTTTTTGTGCCGAAGTTCGAGTTGTGTCCCTTTATCAAAAAATACAGCCTGGCTTATCTAGACTGCTTTATCTGCACCAAAAGAGTATTGGCTTGATATCGCGTCCATAGTTTTCATGCTTTTATTTTGTTAGAATGATAAAATAGCATTAAATCTAGAGTAAGGTTATACTGTAAAAGTTGCGTTTTTACTGGCGTTAAGTATATTTGCCTTTATGATATACTTGAAGATCTGATATCCGCTGTTCATCGACAAGTGCATGACAAAATAATAAAAAAAACAGTCTGTTAAGTGAGCCATAAAACTCCTTGGAAATTCACAAGTATCTATTTCTACTATTTTGCAGGGACACTTGTTGCTCAACTAGTTGCTGATGACCCAGATGGTGACAATGTAATATATAGCATGGCCGCTTCTGTAAATGACTTTCCAGATATTGCAGTTGTGTTACAACTAGAAGAAAACGGAAGGTAATAACATTGGGTTTGGGAGTTAGTAAAATTAAGGGTTTCAAATAGGCTGTTTTCCTAAATAAGATGTTTGTTTACTTTTGTTGACATATTGCTTTTAGACGCTTATATATTCATCAAAGACATATAGACCAGCACTAAATCACATATATTTAAAGCAAGAAGGGGTTGTATTCTTCTTGATACTTTTGAAATGAAAATTTATTTTGATTATCTACTCTATGTGTTAGTATTAGTATTGTTATATGACTAGAGAGTATCTTGTCTCCGGATGTGTCTAATTTGTCTTCGAAAATCTCTGTCTACCTAAATACTGGTCTAAACTCGCGGACAGGTTGATAGAAAATGAAAACCAGAGCTTGCTAGTTTTTACACGTTTCTTATATCACCCTCCATAATACTAAAATAACATGATGATTATGAAATTTGCATGGGCTGCATGAAATTGGCATGAGTGGCTGTTTCAACTCCAACAGGCAAATTACAGTTTTGTTTTGTTTGGTCATATTTCTTTGTTTGAATAAACGAAACGTAAAAAATGCTTTTTTATGAGTAAAATTCTGCATTCAAAGAATTTATATACATTTCAAAATGCAAAATACTACATTGAAATATTAAAAAAAAAAACAGTTGCTTAAGCCTGTGAGAAAGTCCTTATGCTAAACTTGACTTCAACAATACAACTCTAGTTACAAAAGTGAAAGTAGATTTTTTTCATTTACAGTTGAAAAGTCATATAACAAAACAGTTATTGACCTCAATTTCGGTAGACATAATAATTTATTATATAACTTTTAAATAGACATCTTTTGATTGGCCCAGATGCCTATCCACTCGAGTCCATAAAACTATATATCACATGGGCTGCTGGTTTTTCCCATTCAATATGAGTTACTAAAAATAGACTTCATAGAAGCTTTCCATAACAGGTGTGCTTTCAGCATGAAACTTGCATGATTTACTGTAAATATAATTCAGTGAGTGACAGCAGCACAAAATTCACAAGATTTGGTGTTTCATCATATACATGTAATTCAGACTTTGCTGTTGAATAAAGTAATTAGCAGAACTCTTAAATTAACTAATGAATTCTTCCTTCTTGATTGATGCAATAAACTTGTAATGGTCCATTGAATAATTCAAGGGGTGACATGTTTTAATTTCTAAACAAAATTGCAGTTTTTTCCCTAAAGATCAGTTTTGTCTTAGCAAACAGTGTAGACCCTGTTGATATGCCACATTATGTGGCATTTAATCTGGATATTCTCTGTCTGAAATTGTAACTACAAATAAAGTATGCATTCATTCCTCTTTTAACTGAATGAAATCAATTTGTCATCATGTAAAACAAAGAAATTCAAGACTTTCCAAGACATAGACTAGTCCATAGCCAAGATTTTGTTGTTGCTTTTTTTGTTTAGAGAAATTATATAATAAAACAATTGTTTACTATTGAGGCATCGGACATGAATATGATATCAACCTGAGAGTACCAATATTGACCAATGCCTCAATAGTCAATAATTGTATATTGTCTACCCTTAAAAGAGATAGTCATATTGGCTTTTATCCTCACTGAATATCACGTTTTTTTTTTGGGTAATAAATCCTCATGTCTACTCATTGAAGTCAATAATTGTATAATATACATGGGACAACTACCAATAAATGAAGGTAAATAAGTGTCCTGTCACATATTTATTCATTGATTATATATATTTGTACAGATGATGCCTAATATACAATAGAAACTGAGCATATTGCGAAGTTGTTTGCGCTTGTCAGTTGTTAGATATCTTTTTCATCTAGTACATCTCTATACTACCCTAGACTCAAGACGCCCTTTTCATATATTGTGTAATCATGTAGTGACAGTTCGCATTCCAAAGGACATCTTGGCTCAAAGAGATGAATGCATTTAAAATCACACTGAAGAATGCAAAATTCAACTTTCCTCTAGAAATCTTCACTTTTATGCATATTGTGTATCCATGCACAGGAAGAAGATCTCAAATACCTTCTATTCATAATATTTTAGCATGTTTGCTTTAGAAAAGTTGTAATGCGTCCTCACATTATTTCATCAAAACTGCCGCTAGCATGACGTGAGGGGTGTCTGAGGGAAGTGCAAATCTTTACAGCTTTAAAGAGGATGAAGTGATTTGAAATATAGTTTGATATATGCTGGACATATTTTACTGCCCTAACAATACTGTATACCAAAACCATGACACTCCACAATGCCTGCTATATAGCAGAAGGAAAAAATGAACAAGCACATGACTTTATAGCCATTTTAGTATCATTTGGTTGCAATTACATTATCACATGGTGTCATTGCGTCTGGGAGTGATAATAAAGCCATGTATTAGAATTTATTTACCACTAATGGGTAACATTATTTGTTAAAGTTTTGTTATGACAACGTTGCTTACATAATGACAAAATCCTAATATGTTCATCTCCAAAAACAATTTAAAAGTAATTTTAATGTCATATGCTAAATAAAATCTAACATTCGTGCCCTGTATCATTGAATGTATTGAACTCGTTGCAGAAAAGTGATAACATGTTTAGTAAATCTCACAATTTGCATCATTTCCTCAACTCATTTAATAAGTTTAAATTAAAATTTAAATATACATAAACACTACGGTAACATCCTCTATGTAACACACCCATATGTTATGCATACTGATAGAGACACAATAACACTGGTAGATTAACAAGCATAACAGACAATAAAAGAAAAATAAACCAAGCATTTTCATCAATGAGATGGTCATCAAACTAGAATGGCCACATTTAATTACGTTTCTTTAATACCGAAATAGTTATCAATCTTAAATGGACACATACACAATCTTGCTGGGCCGCGTAGCACAGTCGGTAACGTGTCAGGCTACAGATGCGTGTCTGACTGCAGATCCAGGGGTCGCGAGTTTGATTCCGGTCCGGTCCCATACTTTCGTGGAGATTGATCATGAAATGATTTCTAGAGTCATTCTCCTCCCTTCCGCTGTTTCATTCAAGAAGGGTTTTTGTCAGTTACAAGCGAAAGTATGTCCACGAATTACTGGTTAACCGCTTGTTCTAGCCTGCCCAGGAAAAAGTGTGGTTAGGTGAACTGACCGTCCCGCAATGACCACAGCTGTTGACTTGGGACGTAAAGCAACAAAAAAAAAAAAAAAAAAAAACATACACAATCTTACATGAGTGCTCTTGTTTTATTGATTTTCTTATTTATTAATGAGTTATGTAAAGAGATAAATTGCAGGATTTGCCAAGCATTACATCTTTTTTTCAAAATGATTTGACTATTGTCAGGCCCACCAGGGTTTACCTGTTGGATTTCTTTTGCTCTGGTATTCATTTTATTTACTGTTGAGTCCTTATCTTTGCTTTATCTCCTTTTTATATCTTGATTTATAGGTTCTAGGAGATGATGCATTGATAAGTTATTGGTCTTTCATGCAAAACAAACATCTATGTGTCTCGATATACATCTGAACTAAGGGTGAGGTTGGTCGGCCTTGAAACCGGGTTAAGCTCTCCAGTAAAATATTACCTTTCCAAGGCGGTGCTTCTTTTGTGGATCATTTATGTTATTTCTGTCTTGTTTTTGACATTCTTTCGTGTGCATCTGTTTATTGATGCCTTGTAGTCACCTGCTGGGAAAGGGCTGACCTCTTGGCCCTCCTTTGTGATGTCTAAGTGTGAAGTTGTCACTTTCCCATTCATTGGTATCCTGGGTCAGTTGTGGTGCTTGATTGTATCAATTCCTGATCTTTCATTAATCAAATTGCGCTAAAATACCTTGAAGTCAGATCGTTTGCAAACAAAAATATTTAAATTTTGTCAATAATGCATGTAAAGTTTTTATGGCTGTCATTTCATAATGCCACAAAATAGGTAACCGACTAAAGCAACGTCCTTTAATAAAGGGAAAATCTCACCCCTGGGTGATAAAAAAACATTTACAAATCCTATGTATACTTTTGCGGTTCATAAATATCAAAATACTTCTGAGATCTGCAAATTTTAGAATTTGCTTTTGTCATTATATTTAAAATGCGAATGATTGTTACCAGAAAAAATCATTCTTACATGTTTTTACATGTAAAAAGTTTATAGCTCAGGACAAGACTAAATAAGGACATCACATACACAAGGGGTGTGTCTAAACATAGAAGTAGCACAAACATAATTGCCATCTTAGAACAGTCATTCATAGTGCTATTAGGCTTTCATCTATGTATTGCTGTAGATTTCTTCTGTGCTTGTTAAAATATAAATGCTGATAAATTTGAAAGTGATCTAACTTAAGCATATCTTGTATTATGAAAGTAATTTGAATTTCCAGTCAGGTGTGCAAAGGAGATGTAATGGTCATACAGCTAATTTATGATTCTTTTCTTGCCAGGTTAACTTTCAAGCCTTGTGAAACCTGCTTTGGAATATTGAGGGATATACAATTAGTGGCCACAGATATGCCAGCGAATTCACTGATAAAATCGCTCTCTGTAGTAATAAACATAACGATAGATGTTCAGCCTGTGAACAATGCTCCAGTTATAGTTGTGCTTGACAAGGACAGTAACATAATTCAGCATCCAGATCCTACAGATGATATAATGGTAATATAACGAGTACTATCCTGTTTTTTTAGTCTGTTTAATCCATTATTAAATAATCCGTCAGATGTGACTTGATCATACTCACTTACTGGTTTTGTTATACGTACTTTTATGTGTGTAACTTTGCGTTCAAATATCTTTTCCTCCGGTCTGTGATATTTGATTGTGCCATTTCCGCCTCACTCATTTTAGGGAACTTTTGCAACGACAGTAGTGCATGTCTGTACTATCTCACTTGAGCTGTCTCTATTTATGTACACAGAGTATTCAAGTAGTTGATTCATCATCATCATCATCATCATCATCATCATCATCATCATCAATCCTTTCCCAAGGATGGGGGCCTGTCCTTGAAGATGTGCTCTTTAATTACGGTGGTTTTAAGGGTCTGTTGAATCGAAAGTGAGCTTCACTTGATTATTTTAAACCCCTTCCTCCTACGTTTTCTTTGACCTGCTAGATATAATTTTTCTAACACTTTCTATATTGTAGCTTGTGTGTTTTGGCAATCAAGCCCATGCTGCCCTCTAAGTGACAAAGTCACCATATCCTACAGGTTCAAAACATAGCATCTATATCATGGATGGCATGCTTTGTGTAATGGAAGTCTGAGGTAATCTCCTCGTTTACCTTAATGTTGCAGATTCAGTTGATCATGGCAATGTCATTACGCCACATGCTTTGCAAGGTGTCAATGGTCAAGGCTATCGATGATGCTTGCTGTATCCCACTCCTCACAAATGATTAGTAGACCCGTCCTCTGGCCGAGAACAATACACAGGTGTTGGTGTTTAGAAGAAGGGATAGGCACGTGGCCAAGCTTTATGTGCCAGAATTTTTAGAAGACTTCGGACTTATACTATCATTATTGCTCCTAAGATGCCTATTTGTCCAGGCTTTGGAACTTGATACAACTGCATTTCTAGTGTATCAACAACAAACAGTCACCACAGAAGTTTACATTTATAGCCCGATCTTTAAGACAGGCGCCACCTTGGTCCTTTCTAGGCTTCTTCATCAGGTTCAGATTCGTGTTTTCTTCTCCATCCCTGACACATAAAATTTATGAGAAAATAATATATCCCATTAGATAGTCAGATAAATATGTTTCAAGAATGATTTAACAGATATGCTACAACTATTATTTTCTCATGGTCCAACACAAATATTGCTTATAGACACAGAATGGTTAGTCACAGGTATATAACTAAGATAAATAGAGGATCTCCTTTTGTGTTCTTATATTTTAAACTGGAAACTGTTATTTGATTTTATCACATGATGTCGCATATGGAAGTGATAATGCGCTATGAATTAAACATGATAAGCTACTAGTGGTTTACATATTATGCAACGTTATAAATGATGACAAAATATTAAAGCTGCATGGTCTGTAACTTTGATCTTTTAATTTTAGAACTAATTTTTCTATTTTTCAAGAACACAGTAAAAAAACTAAAATTCAGGTTTACATTTTACCAACTTCCTAAATCTTAACAAATTATCAGTATCAAACAACAGCATTTATGTTAAAAGTAACTGTCTATAATTATTGGAGGGACGCAAATAATTACCAACAAGAGAAAAACACGCCTGTTTTATAAGATAATTCACTTTTCCATGCAGTTTTCAGCTATAGTGAACAGATTTATTGTGAAAACATAACTTAATTCTACTTTTACAAATGATTTAAAAACAAAATAAAAAAATTCGAAAAATGTTCATAGTTGCAGACTTAGTCTCTTTACCTTTTTCACGCCATAATTTGCGATTTGAAGGTCATATGAAAAAAAGAGTCTAGCATTTATGCTTCTGTATTATAGAGTTTATTAACCCATATAAACCTAGCATCCTTTTTGAGGGACTTAGGCAAACAGTGGAGACCCACACCAGACACCGCTGAAGGAGGCATCTGATTAGGGTCTCTGCTGTTTGGTTACAGTATGTTATATTGGAATAACATTAATGTGTGCTATCATAAATATGATGCTGATGGTACAAAAGAAGTCCGATTTGTACCATGCTTGGTTGCTAAGTAATGGCTTCTATACAGTAATTGTCTTTAATTTATTAGGTTTGAAAAAATTGGTTGATGTGTATGTTTTCTGATATGATAAATATTTTCAGCTGATACCTATTGCAATATATGTTCAAAAGACGAAATAATGCTATACATGTGAAGAAAAAAAAAATTTTTTTTCATGTTGCTATGGTTTGGCTGTAAGCTAAAAGATGTAGACCAGTGTGAAGAAAAATGTTCATTATTATTTGATGGACATGTCAAGATTAGCCAAACTTTCTGGTGTAAAATTGTGAATATTTTCTTATCTATCATATAGACTATTTGTTTTGTGTACTCACAAGAACCAATTCATTAAGATGGTTCTTTTGAGTTCCCACAGCACATGTTTGGTTGAGATATAAGATGATTAATTTTCAATAACACACTCTAACCAAAAGGCCAGTTTGATGTTTCGTATAATGTGCATACTTTCAGATCTATTTAGACAATGTGTATGGGGAAGAAACATTCTCAGCTCTTATCGTTGTTTATGACTTTGATACAACTGACCAGCTTACTCTAAGTAATGTGACTTCATCAAACGGTACACTTTCATTGACTGTAATTGATTCGGAAAGAAGAGATGACTATTTTGACTGCAATGTAACATGGGTAAGCTAACATTTATATATGTCTAATGTTGCAGTGTTACATTCAATCTATATATATTCTATATGATATTCGTATGCATAAGCTTAAGATAGCAAACTTTTGAAGCCGTTAGATAAACAAGATCAGAGTTTTGTTCTTTGATATCAACCTTTCAGAGGAAAACTTCGATTAAAATAAGCTGTTTTTGAAATATCGCCATGGATGTTTAATTTTATCTGAATTTGTCTGCAATGAATGATGCCTTAAACAAGTGTGAACATTTAATAATAAACCACAATTCCTGTTCAAATTTGGTCAATAAGTGGTTGTAACTGCTGTTCACTATATTCTGTAATTATTACTTGCTTGCAGTACCCCTCCCTATTTAAAGAGATATCATATCTTTCCTAGTTTGGTATTTGCGACAATGAGTGCAGTCTACCTATGTAACCATCTTACTGCAGAAGAGAGTGAGCATTTAATTCACTTAATATAATAGATAGGCTCATTAGATATTTTGGTATTGCTTAGTCACATTTTGGGCCTTATCAAGAGAAATCCTGTCTTTGGGGTTTTAGGCAAAGTAATACTCAACCCAGCCTGCGTATAGCTACAATGACTTATGTGCACCAAGATGAGCTATTATTTTTCTAGAGAGAAAAGGTCAAAGCTGCTGATCTGAATGCACAGACACGCAGTCCTGTCTGAACTTTTTTGTTTTTGTTTTTTTTAATCAACAAAGTCATGTTTTCTATCGCCATTGCCCATTTAGTAGTATTTTGTGGTCGTTTGGCAAGTCACTGCAGAAGGGTTGATATACTTTATAATTGTTTACAGTAAACTTTAAAGATTGTATGCTATACAACAATAGTTTTCATTTATTTCTTAATGTGATTTGAATGCTCACACTTTCAAACCATAATATCATAAAGAAAAAATAGTACACATGTGAAGGTATTTATTTGGGAATAGACTCAATTAGGTTTGCTAAGATGTAGTCAAACTATGGCTGTCATAGCTTGCATACACTTATAAATGAGAACATTCTGTCCACATGAAAGTAAATTGATTGTTAATTTGATCATCATAAACGATTGCACCTACCAAGAAGGCAAAATAACTAGTTCAAACGTTGGCAAACCATAATATCCATTTCAAACGCTAAACCTTTGTGAATCTCCTCCTGACCTTTGAAAAGGATTCAAAGGTGAAACGATAAAATTCACAACTTTTCCTTGATTAAAGACACTTTTGTGATTTTACTTGTTGAATGTGTTGACATTTTGGTCCAAGTGAGTGGTCTTTGCCTTTTGGGTTGATTGCTTTTGAACATTTGTAATTCAATACACCTTACGTGTATATACTCATGAACCAGTTCATGACTTATTGGACGTTTTGCAAATGCAAAATGTAATTTGCACAACTTTTCTAGTTAAGGTAAAGACCTAAATACTCTAAAACCTGTCTAAAACGGCCACTCTCAAAAAGACCAAAAATTGGGTTTTAAGACCGATTATTGCTTAATGCAGATCAAAAGTATTGCAGAATGCCCCAAAGGGAGCATTCTGCAATATTTTTGACCTGCATTAAGCTACTTTTGTGTCATTAAGACCTTGGTTTTGTCTTTTTTTGAGTGGTAGACAGGTTTTACTGTTATTTGTGTATGGAAGAAATGAAGGCTCTAGAGAGATTGTGCTTATGTGCAGGCTTGTTTGGGTTGTTACTGTTCTCACATGCGCTTAGTACCAACATATCATGCATAAACTTAACCCATTTAAGCCAAATGGAATTTCACAATCTAAATAATTGGACCAGTCCATTTCTGTTTTAAGAGTTGTTGGATGGTATTTTTCAATTTTATTCAAATTTTAATAGAACATTCTGTAAGCAGACACCGGAGACCCTAATCAGACTCTGCATTCTATGGCGTCTCATCTGTGTTGACACTGTTTGCCTATGTCCCACAAGAAGGACGCCAGGCTGATATGGGTAAAATGCCATTCTACAGTTATGAGCTTAAGGGTATGCTGCAACATAACATTTCCTGAGCCTTTTATTTTCTAGTGCTTGACTGGTAGGCCTGTTAAGGATCCTTCGAAAATGGCATGGTTAGTTATACAACTGTTATATGAACAACCAACTCCCTTTACTGGAATTGAGAGCGTACAGATTGTCGTACAAGATTTAGAGGGAGTCTATTCTGATGTAATAACACTAAAGATTGTTATGGTGGAGATGCCCTGCTTACATGGTGGTACATGCTTTGGTAGGTTTTATAAATGTTACTGTTTTTACCGGCTGCAGTTTAACAAGTTATATAATAATGAATTTTAAGCCTGAAGTAGCTATGCTCTGTTCTAAGGCAGCAAGTTCGTTATTGTTTATTGCTTATTGTGTTTTTTGTGAATGTGCCTTTGTTTGTTTATGGTTTGGTATTTTTTTCTTCTGGGTGCCATCGTTTGGTATGTGATCTGTAGTTGCGAAATTTCTTAGTCAGTTTCACTTCTTCGTCTGATAGCCATGCTTAACCCCTTTCAGACCAATAGAGAAAGTTTCATAAAGTTTGATACAGTACAGTACAGTCAGTGTGGTCGATTGTATATAGAGGATCTTACAGGAGTGCTTGTGTTTTATTGAATTTATTAAACGAGTTGAGGAAAAGAGATAAAATGCGAGGTTTGCTGAGCATTTATCTCTTTCTTGCAACCAGTTTGATAAATTCAATAATACAGGAGCAGGAATGTTGGATTATATTTATCATATTATTTAAAATTATTTTGATATATTTCGGCTCGTTAACGTTAACGTGCCTTAAGCGTGACGTTTAATGCGTCATTTCATAACGTTTCCCAAAAATTTGTAAACCACTAGTGGTTTATCCATTTTGATGCATGGCGTTTATCAAAGCAAACAGTACTGACTCGGAAGAAATGCTGCATAATACATCAGTCTTCACTGTTGCCAAAGTATCCATTCATGGTTTTTTGTCTCAAAATGGATAACATAGCTGTCAACTTGCCACTGAAATGCTGTTATATCATTGTGTATATAAATTATTTGTCTGTTGGCCTGACTGTACTTAAAACACAATATGATGACATTCTAATATGACATACAAAATGGTTCCTATGTAATATATACTGTTGCAAATCGATATAGAACATAATTTTCTTATTGCGTATTATAATACATTTATTTCTCTTCTCCTTCAGTTGATAGCCAAAGTGGTTACTCTTGTTCAGACACTCGTCGAATATCAGACTTCTTTGATAACTATGCATGCACATGTACATCAGGATGGACTGGAGAACAGTGCGACCAAGACGTAAATGAATGTGATTTGTCTCCTTGTGCCTCACCATACAGTTGTAATAATCTTATTGGAAGTTATGAATGCAAATTAGCTACTTTTGCAATTGTCCTCATTGTATTGTCCCTCGTGATTCTGATAGTTATTCTAATTGTGGTCTATGTGGTAGGCAGGAAGATACAATCATCAAAGTAAGTTTAAATTGTTTACTTTCTAACTTATGTTTGTCAGGAAAGTACATCATTAGCCTGTTGTAATTTAGTAAATCTTACACTGGCACATCAGAAGGCACACTTTCTTTTGAATGTGAGAAGTATAACTATCACAAGTAAATAATACCTCACCTAACAAACTGACAATCATCATGTATGATGTTGATACATTAATCCATTTTGCGTTGTTGATATACAGAATGTCCTGGAGACCTTGAAATGTATCAGGCGATCAGGTACTTTAAATAAAGAGCCAAGCAGACCTGTGTAATTAATTCCAAAAAAGTAATTCTACTATTGCTATTAGCATTATATGATGTCTACATGAAAGATAAAAGTTAGTTTCACGTGATCAATATAGCTCTCATGCTAATGTGTGGTTACAACTATCCTTTGAAATAGTCTTCTGAAATCAAAAAGCCAATTACCTTTGGTCTTGATATTTAGCATTAGCAATATAGGTCGTACAAAGTTGTTCAAAATGTGATCCTGTGTTAACCTTGACCTACTTTAAGACAATGTCAGTTTGATATCATAATGAATTTGTATGAGGAAAATTGTAAACCTTAATTTTATTGAAAACTGTTGAATGGAAGCCATTTTACTTGCTAGATGTGTGTAATATTATGCAACAATTACTACAAATATACACCACAGTTCAAATTAAAGTAATTATACTTGCACGTACAAGAGGTGTTTCATGTTTTTTAACAAATTTGAAAATGCTGTTACCCATTTATTTTTTATTATATTGGGTAATAATTAAGTTCCATGTGTTAGTCTGATATCCAGAAATACGCAGTCATCAAGTAAATATTTCTAAATTTTCAATTTCTGGTTTGAAACATTCTCTACAGATGAGTAGTCAAGTTTTAAGCGTTTAAAAAGGCTGTCTGAAACCAAATGTACTAAATCTTTCTCAAACAATTCCTTTAAAGATATGAAGATTTTCTCTTGGAACCTTTTATTTATTGTAAATAGATATTTAAAATATATTCTGTTGAATAACAAAGCATTCCAGTTGGTTATTTACTTTTTGGAAGCAACTTGAACATCAAATTTTAGGGTTTACAGTTTCCATAGCAACACTAAATTGTATGCAAAATACTCAAATGCAATATTTGGTGATCAGTTTTATCGGTAATAGATACTTAAATTGTATAAAAATTGAGTAGGCTGTGAGTTTTGAGAAATTGCTTTTCAAACTTCTTCCAAGACACATTTTCTACATGAGATACCCATTTAGGCACTTGTATGGAAGAACTTATTAAGCCCAGTTTCCAAGCAAAAACAGACACACATAGGCTGCGTTTCATTTTAATAATAGACTGAGTGTACCTCTAAACTACAAAGAAAATTTTACACTTAAATGCGTATTTTTTTAGAAGATACACATGTTTTAGCTCTTAAAATCAGTTAAAAGGGGGTGGGAATTTATTTAGAGCCACCGTGTTATGACTATGTTTTAGATTGCCATCTTGTCTATTTGGCAATACCAGGGACACGTCCGTTATGCATGAAAAACAAAATTTGTTTGTTTTAATTATATGCAACCGCAAAAAGTGAAATTCATATCTGTTCTAATAAACATGAAACAGGTCTAGTATAATTAACCTAATGAGACAACAACTAAAATAATACAAAAAGGTTGAATTTAAACTTTTAGCCAATGGTACTCGTATTGAACTGTCATCAGCATAATTAAGCAACTATTCTCAGAAACCATTAGGAATATAAAATTTGAATTTATCTTGAATCATCCATTGGAAAAAAACATCCTAACTGTGACCTAGTTTATCTAATGTCTGTGACTGACATCAACATATGGGCCTCAATGCGAGGAAACCTGTCTTCAGAGGTTTGCCAACAATACAGGCGCAGACCAGACTGTGTATCAGCGCAGTCTGATCAGCACCTTTGTTATTCGCTTTTTGGAAAGTATCATATGTTACCTTGCTACAGGTGAAATTTCACTTCTCTACATAGTCTCTGTAGCTGAGGAGACTGGTCTGAAATTCGCTTTGTAGGAAACCCCGAAGACAGGTTTTCTCACGATGAGGCCCATATTTAAGCAGCAAAACTAGTAAGTCTGGCCCAGAAAACTTAAAAACTCTTCTGAAGCCAGAAATTTATGATGATTTAGTTTTATAGATTCAAAAGAGTTGTTGGAAAGCTTAATTTTAGTGATCAATTTAAAAGTATAATTAGACCTTACAAAAAAGTAGGATACAGCTTGAATATCACATGACTGGTTGTAAACCACCCGAAGGTTATAGCTATGGTTTCCTCTTTAATTGCATGAGGGTGAGGCTGGTCTCAGACTCACTGACGACCCTGATACAACGTTTTCATTGGTTCGTTGGTGCTGTGCATGTTCGTTGCAGACATATGGAGGATTCGCATGAAGAAGGTCAATGCTGAAAAATTGATAAATTTACAGCATTTTTAAACTAGCCAATTTTTGACTAATGCACATATTGGATAATGGATAATAGTGCTCTCTCCTCCTAGAGTATTCAGTGTATCCTTTCTTTACTTTGCAGGTCTGTTGCAGACATACTGAAGATATGCATTAAAAAGTTGAATGGTTAAAAATATTTTTCATAAATTTACAGCATTTTAAACTTGGCTATTTGTCAACCAATCCATATATAAAATGGTGGTTTAAACAGTGCACACTTTGTGAAATCAACCTCTTTTACAGCTTTGGGTGTATCCTTTCAACACTTTGTGACTATGTTACATACATATTGAAGATGTGCATGAAGTAGGTTGGTCTCAATTAATATTTTAACTTGTAGCAGTTTTAGCTTAGCCATTTTTGGATCATTGCAGTGTATACATTGTTTCAATTGTTTTCGATTTCAGTTTAGAGGACAGTCCCATTGTTTTGATTGTAACAGTTCCCAGTCAATGCTTGTCTTTAACTTTACATATTTCTTTTATTTAGGTCAGTGAATGCCTTGCGCAAATTTAAGGAAACATAATGTTGCGGCGGGTATACTGAAAGCTTTACCTGCATCCCAATTCTTGTTTCACTATTATATTGCAGCATGTTACAAAGCAACAATGATTATTTTTCATTATTTAATAGAATAATGACCATTTTGAATAGTTGACTTTGTCATAATTGAAATAAGTGATGACTGCATTAACCATGTTAAAGGTTTAGATAAATAAATTATTTTAGGGTAAGCATGTTGAACATTTCATATAATATACGTGTAACATATATTTTGGTTGAGGAATTTGCTAGTTAAAATAGCATTTGAACATTCTTTTTCAACAATCTACTTTGGAAGATAAAATACTTAGTTAGAGGATACTGATATATAATGCAAGTTATGCTGCTGTGTTTCAACTTAAACCCATTCTAATATGTAAAAATAATGTAATTTAAATTCATGTGAAACTTAAATTGTTATGTAGATATTTCATGTAAAATTGACTGCAGGAAACCTGTTGTTAAAATATTTAAATGAATTTACACGTGGATAAAGTAAAACAAAAAGACACCACAGATATTCAGATATTTATTATTATAAAAAAAACAAAAGTAGTGCATAGCTAGCTTGGAAAAATCATTAGAAGGTAGACAAATGTTAAGATTATTCAGCCACAAGTTTATAAAGGCACATGGTTATTCTGATTTCTACCCTAACATCTTTAAAACCTTATAGTATAGCATTTAACATTTGTTACAGGAAGAAGAAGATAGAAAATGTCAACATTAGGTCCTATGTTACAGCAAATCTAAACTCAAAACCTCGAAAAGGACTTTCAGCATTTACAAGCAAGAATGTAAACCTTAGAAAAGGGGTCTCCTTGCTGACATTAGACGATGAAATCCAATATGAGGCTAGTGATCATGATAGATCAAGAACAAATGTTAGCCTAAGAAGAGGAGTGTCTGTCCTCTCAGTCGATGATCTTTATATAGACACCAAAGGGGGAGACTTCTACAACTCAAGTGATGAAGAGGCAGAATCAGGACTATTTACAATTACAGGGTACAAGGGCACTATGGTTACTGTAAGTCTTTAATGATATTAAATGCACCATCATGGAAATAGAATCCTGAAGATTTGACCAATATTTGACAAAATTTTGTTTCAATTTTGATAATCAATAATGCAAACCCACTGTACTGTCACTGTGCCTCGTGTATTATAGCTAACTCATTTTTATCAACATGTTTATCTCAATCAACAACATGTCACTATATATTTACTTAAAACCAAAAGTAACTTTACACTTTGAACTACTGAATATATCTTTACTGTTTTTGGTTTTAACCAAATTAAATATTGCAATGAGTTGCCGGTACCCGCCCTGACCTAATTCACAAAAAAACAACTTAGGCAATTTAATCTTCTTTAGAGTTATCTGTGCTTTCATTAAAATCTCAAAATCAGCATTTCCTAGCAAAATTCAAAGTAAACCTAGAATTTGAACACGATATTTAAAGGGTCATCGATTGCCCATTAAAACAACTGCAAGTAGTTAGACATTGTGTCTCTGATGTATAGTTTGTTCCTGACAGCATCTTAAAGTTTTTTCACTTTGAAATTATCTCTCTTTGAATTAAAACAATAGTAAACTTTAGTCCTTGCTAAAAGTTTTATCTCAGATAACATTTGAGGATTTTAATCAACGATTTGTTGTGACTTCAGCCCTGAGCATGTGACTAGATAAACTGATAAAAACCTCCCATCGGTTTGGCAGAAATACAGCAAAATATTGTATGGGAAATTCCATTGAATTCACTGTAAAGTTCACAAAATGGGTGTGTATGTGACAACACAACTCTATTTAGTGTTTCTTAAAGGGAGAGTGATCCGGGCTGATTTGATTTTTAAGCGACAATGCCAAAGCCTGTTTTTTCAGACTGGTTCTTTAAAGTTAAAAATTGGCTGATCGCAAAGCAACAGTAACACATCAAAAGTGATGCATTTAGGAAAAGTATATTTTGCCCCTTGCCCCTCTTATTAGGGCATTGTGGTTGCATTTAAGACAGCAAAACATGAAATTCAACTGTCATATGAATAATTGGTTGAACTTTAATATGAATTAAACACATTTGAAATACCAGTCACCAATGCCGAGAAGAGTGTTATATATAATAACAGTCTAAAGGTACGTTTGATTGAGTATACAAAACACAATTGTAAAGAAATTTGGACTCTGAGAACATTTTAGTTTAATCCCTGTTCCTGTTCATATATTTCATCTGTGACTATGGAATGTCTCTAGATCTACATGCGCTTTAATTGACATTGATGGAACCTTAGCCTTCTGTCATTTAAATTCTACCGGGCCACATAGCGCAGTTGGTAACGTGTCTGGCAACAGATGCGAGTCTGACTGCAGATCCAGTGGTGACGAGTTCGATCCCGGCCCGGTCCCATACTTTCGTCAAGATTGATCATGAAATACTTTCTACGGTCATTCTCCTCTCTTCCACTGATTCATTCAAGAAGGGTTGTTGTCAGTTACAAGCGAAAGTATGTGCACGAATTACTGGTTAACTGCTTGTTTAAGCTTGCCCAGGAAAAAGTGTGGTTAGGTCAACTGACTGTCCCGCCATGACCATAGCTGTTGACTTGGGACGTAAAGCAAAAAAACAAGCAAACAAACATTTAAATTCTGTCAGTCCATTGTATATGATCTCGAACATTTTATCAAAACACCCATATGTCAGGCAAATATGGATGTTTCTTTAATTGATTCATGCCAAATGTATTTCTTCTTAAATAAAATCTCAATCCTTTGTGATATTACATTATTGATATGAAGTTATTCGCAGGCTACCTTTATCAAGTTACTGTGTATTTTATTGTTTCGGTGTGTACTTTGCTGTTCCCTTTTTGTTTTGTTTAAAGTAAGTAAGGGTGCAAAGATCAGGAATCGATACAATCAAGTACCACACCTGACCCAGGATACCAATGGGAAAGTGACCAACTCACAGTAGACACAACAAACGAGAGCCAAGAGGTCAGCCCTTTGCCAGCAGGTGACCACAAAGCACATATAACCAGACGCGCATAAAGACATAGCAAACACAAGACAGAACAGAAACATAAAAGATCCACAAAAGAAGTACCGCCTTGGAACGGTCAGTAAAATATTTTACTGGAGGGCTTAAACCAGTTTAACGGCGCCAACCCTTAATTCAGATGTGGATGTTAAGCTGTATTTTGCTTCAATATATTTCATCATGGCAAACAAAGCATATATATTTTTTTCACACCAGATCAGGGTTTCCACTATTTCTACCCATAGGAGAAAGTTCTATCTCACATACCCCTTACCAACCCCTGGGAAAGATAAGATTCAAACTGCCTCATGTTGGAAGAAAAATAACGACATTGTTATGTTAAAATGACATGTAAACGTGTTATATCACCTATTAGCATATTTCAGGAACTTCTGAAAACCTGTTTTTGAATATCAGAATGCAGTATTAAATGGTGAGCAAGAAAAAGAATCCATAAATTGTGTGGGGATGGGATAGAAAAATCTGTCTCTCGAAATCACTGTTTGTCATCAATCGGCAAGCCTCGTGATGCCAAATGGTGATCCTAGGGATTTCTATTTCACACTCACACTTGTTATAAATTCTTATAAAATTAATTATATACTGCATCATTAAGCAGCATTTCACAGTGTTAATTCATAATACAGTACAGGTCTGACATCTGTCATTAGTAAACATTATCCCACAAACTTCTCCTCTAATATCATTTGGTTGATTATTGCAATATACATGTATCTCACACTTATCAGACTAAATATTAACGAGCCTGTACATGAGTGTTTGAACCTTATTCTAAGGGTGAGAGGCAAGGGTTTGGACAATCCTGCACAAATGTACGAACTCACCAGAACCTTCACTGCAAAGTAGCTTGCATAGGGTACAATTGTTACTTGCTAAAACTAGTAAGGTTAAATTTACTTTTTATGACAGTTTAAATACTGGACATGATCAGACTCTCATACATTACATATTTGTGAAAATATTGCTTTGAATGACAGGCACTGGTATCTGTTGGCTGCTTATGCTCAAGGCAATGAGTCTAAGCTATAGTGCAGTGGCCAATATCTATCCTGAGAAATGGCTATGTTGTCATCTGACAGTGGTATTGTCATATGCTGTTTGGAAATTGGGTCAAATTGAGAGATTATTTTACATGTGCATATAGCTTATATCAATAAGTAAGTGAGTATGATCAGGAAATGCCACAATCACCTACTACAGACCAACCCATGGCACCATGAGGAAGAGCTACAGGACATTTCCAGTAACAAGACATTCAAAAGTCAATAAACGCAAAGCAACCAGCTCTCTTCTTCGTCAAGATGATTGCAAAACTAGAAAGGACATAATGTAATGCATACCAAAACAAAGAACAACACAAAACCCTCACTAACAATGTCTGATTCCTATGCCCACGCAATATTTTAAATAATCACTTAAGCTGATCTGCACTTTATGTTTGAGCTGCATATGCTTTAAAACTAATGTTGAAAATTGTCATCCATAGGGTCAGCAGTGTACAGAAACAGCCACTCCCACTCCACAAGGTAGTACAGGCCAAGATGATTATCTTATGAAGAGACCAGGAGAACGAGAACAAGAATTCCAGCATCCTAAACCAAATTCCCCACTTGAAATGGATGAAAATTTGACAAAAATACTGACATCACAGCAAGATGGGGACTTTAAATGTCATAGACCTAATTTTCTGCTAAAATCAGAAGACACCTTTAATCAACAAAAGCATCTGAAAGCTATTGACGGCTTCAATCAATCAAGACCAAAGCCTGCACTAAGATCTGAAGGTGACAATCCTCTTCTATTAGAACCAAGCCAAGTAAAGAGTTTTGACAATGTTGGACCAAATTCACCACTACAATTAGATAGAGACAACGCACATTCAATATATCAGAAGCAACCTGAAGAATTTAAATATACTAAGACAAACTCTACTCCATTCTTTACTTATCAGATTCCACTTAGAAGTGCAGATGACTTCAAACATCCTAGACCTAACCCTATACAGAAATCAGTAAGCGACGTCTTTCTCCCAATGCAAATAAGCCAAAATGACTTGCAGCGTTCAATGCCAAGCTCTCCATTGAAATCAGAAGGTGGTTTTATTCTACCAATGCGACTCCAAGAGGAAGACCTCAAACATTCTAGACCAACAACTCCACTCACATCAGAAGACACTTTCAAACATTCTAGACCAAATTCGCCACTGATAGAATCAGAAGGTGACATTTCGTATTCTAGATATTTTAGACAAGAGCTCGAGATCAGACATTCTAGGCCAACAACTCCACTGACATCAGAAGACACTTTCAACCATTCTAGACCAACTACCCCAATTAAATCAGAAGGAGAGTTGAATCATTCCAGGCCAACGTCTCCAATTCAAGCACAGAGTCACATTAGGCGATCTAGACCAACCTCCCCACTGCAATTAAATGGTAACTTCAAGTATTCTAGACCGAAGTCTCCAATGTCAATGCAAAGTTCAAGACCAAGCTCTCCAGTATCCAGGCCAATATCCCCAATGAAATCAAATGATGATTGTCAACATTCTAGGACAACTTCCCCAATGAGATCAGGAACATACGTCAAACAGAATAGACCAACTTCCCCACTGAAGTCAGGAATCTACATCAAACATTCTAGACCAACTTCTCCACTGAATTCTAACAGCAAATCCAAAACCAAATCTAGACCATATTCACCACTGAAATCAGAAGCAAGCGTAATTCATTCTAGACCTAAATCCCCGCTGAGGTCAAGAGATGACATCAAGCATTCAAGACCAACTTCCCCACTGAAGACAGAAGACAACGTCAAGCATTCTAGACCAACCTCCCCACAGAGGGTAGATGACAACATCAGACATTCTAGACCAACTTCCCCAGAGAGGGCAGGAGACAACATCAAGCATTCTAGACCAACTTCCCCTCAGAGGGTAGAAGACCACATCAGACATTCTAGACCAACTTCCCCACTGAAGACAGAAGACAACATCAAGCATTCGAGACCAACTTCCCCACTGAGGACAGAAGACAATATCACGCATTCTAGACCAACTTCCCCTCAGAGAGTAGATGACAACATCAGACATTCTAGACCAACTTCCCCAGAGAGGGCAGGAGACAACATCAAGCATTCTAGACCAACTTCCCCTCAGAGGGTAGAAGACAACATCAGACATTCTAGACCAAAATCCCCACAGATGACAGAAGACAACATCAAGCATTTGAGACAAACTTCCCCTCAGGGGGCAGATGTCCACATCAAGCATTCTAGACTAACACAGATGTCAGAAAATGACTTCAAGCATTCTGGACAGATATCCTCCATGAAATCTGAAGGCAATTTCATGCATTTTAGACCAACTTCTCCGCTGATGTCAGAAGACAACATCAAGCATATTAGACCAACTTCCCCAAAGAGGCCAGAAAATGACTTCAAGTATTCAAGACCAACTTCCCCCCTGAAGTCAGAAGGCAATTATCTGCATTCTAGAACAACTTCTCCACAGAGCTGGGAGTACAACATCAACCATTCTAGACCAATTTCCCCACTGAGAGCGAAAGATAACATCAAGTGTTCTACAGCAACTTCCCCACAGAGGTCAGAAAATGACTTCAAGTATTCAAGACCAATGTCCCCCCTGAAGTCAGAAGGCAATTACATGCATTCTAGACCAACATCTCCACAGAGGCCGGAAGACAGCATCAAGCATTCTAGACCAACTTCCCCATTGAGGTCTGAAGACAACATTGAGCATTCTAGGCCAACTTCTCCGTTGAATTCCGACAATGACTTCAAGTTTTCTAGACCAATATCCCCCCTACAATCAGAAGGTCTCTTCATGCATTCTAGACCAACTTCTCCTCTGGAATCAGAAGGTGACATTTCATATTCTAGGCATTTTAGACAAGAGATTGGGTACAAAAATCCTATACCAAACACTCAACTGGAATCAGAAGATGGATTTAAACATTCTAGACCTAATTCACCACTGAATGCAGATGTTGCCATTTCTAGGCACTTAAAGAAAAATATCAACACCAACCAGTCTAGGCCAACGTCCCCACTAACACAGGAAGATGTTTTTATACATTCTAGACCACTCAAAGCAGAAGGTAAGAATGCTAGACCAACCTCACCACTGAAAACGAAAGGCGTTATCATTCCTTTCAAAACACAAAGTGATGTCATGTATACAAGACCAACTTCTCCGTTCAGCCAAGAGAAAGACTTTAACCAACCAGGACTAAATTTCCATCTTAGTTCAGTGAGCCAAGTCAAGGATTCAAGACCATCTTCTCCACTGAGATCAGATATTGACTATAAGCATGCTAGACCATCACATTCTATACAAAACATCCCACAGAACTTAGAGGCAAATTTTAACAACTCAAGCAGCCTAAAGCAAGAGATGGACAATCATCCTAGAATGAAATCTGCAAAAACACAAGATGACTGCATTAGTACAAGTACCCTTAAAGAAGAAGATGTATCCAGCCAACTTATTCCAAAAGCTTTGCTAACAACAAAAGGTGACTTTGTCAATCCAAAGCGACAGAAAGAATTAGATGACTTTAATCATCCTAGGTCTTATGCTCCACCTGACTCTGATGACAATTTTGTTCATCCTAAGCCAAATATGCTGCTTACTACAGATGATGCTGACCCACTGGCTTTCTTGAAACTCCAGGCCAACTCTAGCGTACCACCGATGTCTTATTTCACAGTAAGTTATTTCTAGCTACAATAGTAGTGGTAAATATATAGCCAATCATCAAGTTTTCTACAATCAGTTTACATAATCAAAGTGAACATTAAATTTGCATGTAATTTTTATATATCTTCATATTTGCTTTGCAGACAAAATTATTTTGAAATATATTATAAAACTTGATGCATTTAGCAGACGACAAATTCATTATAGAATGCCTATTCACAGTTTTAATAAGACAGCTATCTATATCAAGCTTCTGTTTAAGGGCTGCCATAACGTACATTATTCTTAATCACAATCTTGTTTATTACGAAGATACAAACAACTAAAATAGACCTACATTAATTTATTTTTATCACTTATCATAAGTGTCTACATCAGTATGACTCATCTGAAAGACTTGTTCAAAAATAGTCCAAACAGCAAAGTGACGCTTTTGTGACCTATATCAAAAACAATTGTATTCTATACCAAGGGACATGATGCAGTCTACGACCATATACTACTATCAATCGGCAAACCTCATATGACTCTGAAAGCCTCCATGATTGGCATGATGAAAACATCCAAGGTTTGCCGATTTACACTTCTATATCACTCTGCTTTGGAAGCAAATTTGTTAATTTTTATAACTATGTTGTCCATACGGGTTCCTGTATCAGATTATCCAGCCTTGATAGGCTCAACTGCTACATGCCACCACAGGGACTTGTAGCAATTTTGCTTTTTAATTTCTATACCTTGTTAAAGTATAGAGATCAATAAGCAAAATTGTTACAAGTCCCGACAAGGTATAGAGATTAATAAACAAAATTATTACAAGTTCCTGTGCAAGCCACAAGAGAGGTGAGGGAAACCGCCATGGCATGGCAACTGACACCCCTAGACAAACCAAACCAAAGTCTCGCCTTCAAAAATAAAATAGGAAGCACTACCTAAAGTCTAATGATATGGTTCACAAGTTTGTCATAACATTAGTTATTTATTGTCACACTTTGTCGTATGTTTCAGTGTAGTTTGTAAGTGGCTTTATATTGTGTATGATATAAACTTTGACCAACATTCAGAACTACAATGCAGTAAAAGTAACAAAGTTGACATCACAATAACTTACATCATTAAGGGGAGGGGCTCTGTGCTTCATTTGACTGACAATAACTTGTCTGCGTACAAAAATTCGCCAAATTCTAGCACTAGACAACATTTTTACAAGGCTTTTGTCTGGCTATCCGCCGTATACTACAATCAGGACTTTTTGGATATAAAATGTACACTTCCCTCCTATAGACCGTACACCAGAGAGCTGAATAAATGAACAATAAATCAACAAACGCAGCTTTAAAGTAAGTTTGTAGTATTTCTAATGTCTTGATATGCTATACTTGGATATCGTTCATGTTTCAGAGTACGTTATTTAAATATTAATCCTTTACCTAAACAGTCTTTAAAGCATAATATATTTTTGTGAGTGATATGAGGAAATCATCAGTGATTTGGAGAACGTTTTTGTTGTTCTTAGCTGTAATATAATTTTGCTGTCCTTGTATTGTAGTAAAAAACATACGTCAATATATCAGCAACGACAGTGAAATATGCTTGCAATGTAATAGCAAACAATTTACTGAGAAAAATGAAATATACTCACCTTGTAGTGTACCGTGTGTCAATTCCCTCTATTCAGAAATCCGGTGTATAATGATATGCAGTGTTTATGTTTCCTTAGAAATATTGGTAAGGCCCCCTCAAGAAGCAATTGGACCTCTGTGAAATACATTGATGCCTAAAATTTCTGACAGAATGACAAAAATATTCTGGATCAGCGCATGTAGTTCATTGTTTTTGCAGTTCAGTGGGGAAGGTCAGACATTTCATGTGATCAGGTGATCAAACATGGCTGACCCATAGCATAACGAACAGTATGACTATAACCAAAATGCTTTTTGTCTCTAAATTGTTTAAGTTATTGCCACATTTATAGACATTATAGGCATGCTATATCATCGTTTATTAGTTACCTCTCATATAAACTGCATTGTTTCATGTGGACCTGATAAACATTGCTTATCTCATGACATGTGTCTTTATCATGTCATCATAACGTTACACTTTTTGAATAACGTCGTCGATGGCGTTGAATCAACACGAAAATCGATAATTACGTGATAATCGCTAGTTTGAAGAGTGAATCAACATGTAAACTGATAAATAGAATACCAGGTTTGCATCTTTTGATATCAAGTTTACCAGGCCTGGTGTTGGGGACGCATGTTGAATCGCTCGTCAAGCTTTGGGATGTCAATAAACACCTGGTATGCTTGATATCATAAGACACTCACCTAGTATTCTCTATTTACTTTTTGCAGTATCAGTGGTAATACTTTCATTACACAAACACTTAGGAGTGGCATATAAGTTTTTGCAGTATATATCAAGTCTTCATGAAAATATTATTCTGAATTTTAATAGTATCTAAAATCATCTGATGTATGAAGATAAAATTATCAAGATTTGTGGTACAGTTGACGTAAGAAAGAGGGCTAAGATCATAAACCAATACAATCAAGCATCATAGTTCACGTAGATGCAGCACTATATCTCACAGTGTCATGTCTTTCAATCGTAACAGATCGATATATTTGCATGATTTTATATTTAAGTCACAACACTGTTATTCAGAGAGTGAATTGTTTTGTGCAGTTTATCTACATAATTATATGATTAAATGTCTATATAACTAACAATGCACTGTCAATGTACGAATTGAAGATTGCCATTGCAATTGGCATGTTTCCACTGACTAGACATATACATTTTTGCTGGGTATCTCTTAAAAAGCTGATACGTGAACATGGAGATCTCTGGGGAGCTTGATAACACAATTAGCAGTTCGTTTAAAAAACACACAATCCAACAAATGGTCAACTTGTGGAAAAAATCCAAAGGCGACCAGCAAAAGCTCTTACCAGTATATACATATGCACAGCCTGCTGGTTCACATAAAGATTGACAATTGATGAATACTCAAATAAAAGGGTAAATCTCTAGCCCAACTAGATAGTCATTATAGGCGCTTCAAACAGTTTTATACGTATATGCAATAATTGCCAGTATAGCATTGTTTGTCCCATTTATAGCACAGTGAGTTAAAGTGTCACTAGTGAGCAATTTTATTAACTCTTGTTATAACATGTAAAATGATACTGTTTTGCATACTATTGCTCAAATATTGTTTTTAGATATATGCAAAATAAGGATAAACCAAATACAGACATCAAAGTGGACAATATATGGGCCTCGATGCAAAAAAATCTATTTTCCCAGTTTGCGAGCAACAAAGTAATAGACCAGCCTGCACATCTGCAGTCTGATCAGCGCATTTGTTATACGCTTTTTGGAAAGACTCATATCTAAACAAACTGTAAGAATAGTTTCTGGCTAGTCTCTCTAGCTGTGCAGGCTGGTTACGGTAAGTTTGTTTGAAACCCCAAAGTCAAGTTTCATATGATGATCTGTTTTTCAATTCATTATCATTTTAGGTCAAAAAAAAGGATGGGAAAGCAGTCACAAAAGAACAAGATGGAGGTTTAACACATGAAGCTATAGATCTTGACATATTTGAGGTATTATAATAAAGAGTGCAATTTTATGGAGCCACATAATAAAAGCTTTCTCGTGAGAAATAAGTATGACTAGGAGATGCCACAATCACAAACCACAGATCAACCCACATGACAGGGCTGCAATCAGAACTACCTCGGCCTATTCCGCGAAATTCGGTGGAATCAGACCATGGTTATACATTGAGGATCTACTTAGATTACGTGGGTGATAACGTGATGCTGGTATTATTTAATGTGACGCTGACGTCACAGAAGCAATGTTTACACAATAACAAGTGAGATTGCAGCAAAGAAAGTAAGGTTGCAAAGATCAGGAATCGATACAATCAAGTACCACACCTGACCCAGGATACCAATGGGAAAGTGACAAACTCACAGAAGACACCACAAACGAGAGCCAAGAGGTCAGCCCTTTCCCAGCAGGTGACCACGAAGCACATATAAACAGACGCGCACAAAACATAGCAAACACAAGACAGAACAGAAACATAAAAGATCCACAAAAGAAGTACCGCCTTGGAACGGTCAGTAAAATATTTTACTGGAGGGCTTAAACCGGTTTAACCGCGCCAACCTCACCCTTAATTCAGATGTGGATCAAGACACATAGATATTTGGTTTGCATGAAAGACCCCTAACTTATCAATGCATCATCTCCTAAAACATATAAATCAAGATATAACAAGGAGATAAAGCAAGGATAAGCCTCAGATTAGTCTGCGCATACACACAGTCTGATCAGAGCCGTTGCTAGTCGCTTAAGTAATCTACGAGTGTTAAGCTACTGACTGAACATCATTTGTAGTTTCTAAACTTAAAAGGAGTCTGCACATGTTCGTCTGAGTCTACACTTTTCAAAATGCTACATTGTTGGAAATCACATGTCATGGCTCATTTACAGATTGCTCAACTTGACCTTCTTCTTGTTTTCTCTAATATTTGTATACTGTTTACCAGGGTGGAAAAGGATTAGTCAATACCAAGAAGAAGTTGCTGTCTAAAGATTGGTTTCAAGACGATCCTGAAATTGAATCATATCTGGTAAAAACTTAACACATAAATCAACATCTGAACGGAAGTAGATGACAACAATAGCCATATTTCATCATTTTAATTCAACTTCTGTTTGATAATGCATAGAAGTGCCTTTTTACATACACCAATATTGCCTTCACTAACTATGACAAGTTTAACGCTATCCATTCTGATGGATTTCATCAAACAAAATGTTACAATAAGTATTATTTTGTCCATTTTGCATTTTAAGATGTCACAGGTCGAAATTTCTAAAACAATTGATATATTCTTGTCCCTAAATTGAGCTTTTGTGATTCTCTGATGTCTGTCCTCCGTCATTGCCTGTCAGTCCATCTGTTGTCTGTCTGTCATCTGTCAGTTAACAACTTGCTTTAAACAACATCTCCTCCTTAACTACAGGATGGAATTCCACCAAACTTCGCAGGATTAATCATTGGATGATCCTCCTTTAATTTCCATGCAGGATTCTGGTTGCCATGGCAACCAAAAATAAAAAAAACTTCTTGTTCTGAATCACAAGGCCTAGAGCCTTGATATTTGGTATGTAGCATGATGTAGTAGACCTGTGCCAAGTTTGTTCAAATTATACTCTTGGGGCTAAAATGGCCTGGACCCAGGGGTCACATGTTTTACATAGGCTTAAAAAGAGGAACTATGAAAAAAATCTTATCTGGAACAACAAGGCATAGGGCTGTGATATTTGGTATGTAGCATTGCCTAGCGGGCTTCACCTAGTGGACATCACCTGATGAATATCACCTAGTGATATTTGGTATGTAGCATCACCTAGGGCTGACCTCTTGGCTCTCGTTTGTGATGTCTAATTGTGACGTTGTCACTTTTTCATTGGTATCCTGGGTCAGATGTGGTGCTTGATTTATCGATTCCTGATCTTTGTCCTCTTTCTTACTGCTACCAAGTTTCTTTAAATTATGCTCCTGTGGCCAAAAAGGGTCTCGCCCTGGTGGTCTCATATTTTATATTTGCTTATATAGGGAATATCATTAGAAAATCTTCCTGACTGAAGCCACAATGCCTAGAGCATTGCTACTTGATATGTAGCAACATCTAGTAAACCTCTACCAAGTTTGTTCAAAGTATGCACCCAGAGCCAAAAATGGTCCCATGCTGTGTGTCACATGTATTGCATAGGCTTACATAGGGAAAACATTAAAAACATATTTTAGTCTGAAACCACTAAGCCTAGAGCCTTGATATTTAATATGTATCCTCACAAACTAGACCTCTACCAAGTTTGTTCAAACTATGGCTATTGGGCTAAATATGGCCTACCCTAGGATTGTCCTGTTTTATATAGGGTGATTTTATTGCAAAGCTATACAGTGATTCACATTTCCCCAAAGCTATTATACCTAACGACTACTACAACTACTCATATGAGCCATGATTGCTTAGTGCCTGTAGATAAGCAGAACAGTGCAACAAAATTTACCTCAGCCCCCCCCCCCTCCCAAAAGGCGAGGTCAAAGATCAAATGTTTAAATTTTCCAACAAATAGGCCAGTTGTCAATATTTTTAGCACATAGAGGAACAATAGATATAAAGCATATCAAATGGAATATTAGCTTAAAGGCCAGGGTCTGATCCCCTGGGTGGACCTAGGGATTGAGCTGATGCCAAAAATCAACTTTTTTTCAAAATATGATCATGTTGTATATCAAATCAAAGAATATGGATCATACAACAACATGCTAGTAAATATTATACCCTTACACACGACCTCGACACCTAGGATGGGCTTGAACAGTCAATTATTATTGCTTGTCTGCAATTAGCACTGTTGCATATCAAATTAATGGAGAATGAAGGATAGAACACCATGCAAGCAAATATTCTGCTTTTTACACACTCTTGACCCCTGGGGTGGGTTAAACAGGAATTCTGAAAATGGCCATGTTGCATATCAAATTAAAGGGAAGGAAGTGTAGAACAACATGCAAGCAAAATGTTTGATCTTATACATATCCCTGACCTGGGTAAAAGGTCAGACTTTGAAATTGTGTATGTTTTATTTAACTTGATTAGCAGATTGATACTTAAACATTGACTGACGTACATAATTGACATGCTTTTGGTTATGATGTGAGGGATAGGCAATAAGGACTAAGGTGTTGGAGAAATGGGATTTAAATTTTGTGACGAGCATCCTCTTGTCATTAGTCAGGACTCATGTGAGCGATCCAGTGCCCTCTTGTCTTAATAAACATTGTACATGTAGTCCCTAAGGAAATGCCATATTATGTGGGATATCATTAGGTATTTGCTAATGTACCTGTTTATCGGTATCCAGAGTAAAAAAATGTTTATTTGTGTAGAAAGCCACGAGCAAGCCCTGGAAGGTTGCTTCAGCGTGATTTTCGTCATCTAAACATGACACATAATTTCCCCCAATATTATGGTAGAAACAAACAGAATTTAAAATTATAACTAATGATATTCAATTTTGTGGATTTAATCAATGTTTTGATTTGCCAATGCCTCAAAGCACTGCCACTGAGTAAATTAACTTACTGTCGTGCCAACCAAGAGTGACAGTGACGTAATACTTTGTTTACAATTGCTAAGTGAAACACTTTCGTAGACACTTCACTTGAGCTAACACGAATCGATAGATCACTTGTGTATCAATCCTATCCTGGGGATAGGATTAATACACATGAGATATATCGATTATAAGTCCCTGATAAGTTTGTAAACAAAACATGAAGTCACTGTCACTCTTGGCTGGCAGGGCAGTAGTAATTCTTAACCTTACACTGGTAATATGTCTTCTGCTTATTAGGTCATCTGTATATAACCATATGCACTCCAGAATTATTTGGCCATGGAAGCAAACATTATGAACCCTGATTAGACTATGAAAATCTATCATGAGTGTGAGGGCAGGATAGAAAAATATGTCCCGATGATCATCGTTTGGCATCACGAGGCCTACCGAGTGATGACAAACGGTGATCCCAAGGGATGGATTTTCTATCCTACCCTCACACGAATAATGGATTATATTTCTTGCTCACCACTGTTTTTAATTGAAAATAAGATTCCAGACATAACATAACAACATGGCTAATATGATGCAAAAATGTTCATTTTTAAAAGCTGCCAAAAATTATCCTGCTTTGATTCTACCATAACCACAAAATTAAGATGAAAGATTTATTTGATTCACTACTTAGTTTAATCAACATGCTATTGGAATCGAACATGCCAATCTTGTCGGCAATGCTCAAACATTATTTTAAAAGGCCAAGACGTGTATAATGAAAAATTATTTCTAAAATATTTCCTTATCAGGACCTATGTATTCTTTGACGACCTTTCATTGATTTACAAATGAAGAACAACAGTGCAACTTACCCCATATCAGCCATCTGTCTGATCTGTACATAGAATTATTCAAAACCGTTTAGTTTAAACATATTTTATTCGATAAACTCTTTACATGTGTAGAAACAAGAGCACACATACTAATCTATTACATACAGAGGCTATCAAATGGAATTCAGAAGAGCATACATACCAATCTATTACATACAGAATTTATAAAATGTGTTTCGGAAGAGCATGCTAACTAATCTATTACATACATAGTTTATAAAATGGGATTCAGAAGAGCATACTTACTAATCTATTACATACAGAGTTTATAAAATAGGATTCGTAAGAGTTTACTTACTAATCTATTACATACAGAGTTTATAAAATGGGACTCGTAAGAGTTTACTTACTAATCTATTACATACAGAGTTTATAAAATTGGATTCGTAAGAGTTTACTTACTAATCTATGACATACAGAGTTTATAAAATGGGATTATGAAGAGCATACATACTAATATATTACATACAGAGTTTATAAAATGCGATTGGGAAGAGCATAAATACTAATCGATTACATGCAGAGTTTATAAAATGCGATTCAGAAGAGCATACATTCTAATCTATTACATCTATCTTCTGAATCCCATTTTATAAACTCTATATGTAAAAAATTATTATGTATGCTCTTGTTTCTACACTTGTCAACCCAATTTGTTTAAAGTTGGTCCATTGATTCATTTTGATTCCAGTTTTTACATTAATGTAAACTGATGCAAATAATAATTGTCTGTTTAGAATGCAACTGTATCATTGGATGAAGAGGAACAGGACGAACGTCATGAACATGAGACTACAATCGGATAGCAGGTAATTTGATAGATGCCTATTTTCAACTATGCATTACAAAATTCGAACATATGACAGGCTAGTATACCAAAATTCAATATATAGAGTCTAACATACATTGTATATATGAATGTATTGTATATATGAAGGATTCAATACAATCTGACATTCAATATCAAGTATATGCTCTCAACATAGACAGTGGTTGAAACAGTTCAAATAGCATCCACTAATCAAGAAAATACTATTACTTTTGATTCATAGAAATTTCATTTTATTTACTATATGAGCTTTGTCATAAGAACTTGTTTTTGTTGTATGCAAACAGTCCAATCAACGTATTTGCTATTTTTATCAGAAATATGTAATCCAAAAATGTTGTTGTTGATCCTGTTGTGTGTATGGGTTTTGTGATGGGTCCGTTTTGTTGAGTGATGTTGGTGTCTTTTCTAGTTTGCCAATCATCTTGTTGAGGAAGAGATGGCTGGTTGCTTTACTTTGATTGTGATGTGGTTGTCTGTGTTCTGCGTATCTTCCTTGGGTGCCATGGGTTGGTCTATAGTCTCTGAATTTGGCATTTCCAGGCCCAGAGGTTATAAAGCTTTTTTCATGCTCAACTTAGCTGAGCAGTAAATTTACCCTGCTCATAAATGTTAAAATTCCAACAATTGTTGGCATTTTAAAAATGTATTAGCATGATTAAAACAAAATCTTAGAGACTGAAAGCAAGAAAGTTCTTTGTTGACATTATTTTAGTTTTTATGAGCAGTTGAAATAAAATTTCGTGCTCGGTTCAGTTGAGCATGAAAAAAAGTTTTATAACCTCGGGGCCTGGTCATACTCACTAACTATAGATAAACTTATGTAGCGAAGCAGACTAGTTGGAGAGCTTCCTTGTAGATAGCCCCTAAATATGATATTCTGGTGATAAAGTCTTTATATTTGATTTGGTTCTAAAACACATCGAATTATCATTGATATGGGCTAAAAATAACAAATAGATAGCAAACTGGTGTTAAAAGAAGTGGCAGTCTTAAATGAACACCCGTCTGACACAATAAATAATATACTGTTCAGCATAAACGTTGACCCACTTGTTTCTGTATTTTATTCAAACTTTTGTTCTTCCATAAAGAAATAAAATTACATTTTCCAAAAGGCATCTTATCCTAGTGCAGTATAACCATAACAAGTCCATGCTACAAAAAGGGCAATTGGCTATGATTGACTAAATATATCTGACCTACCTAAATGCCTATGACCAAAGAAGCTCGCACAATAAGGCCTACATTTGCCCTAATTTGTCACAATAACAAAAACAGAAACACAATTAACGCAGTAAAATACATTCACAAAATATCATGTATGTATCAAAGCACTTCATCAATTTCAAAGCCGCAAAAACTTTTGCCTTTCCATTGCCACCACTCTATTATGCCTATATACTGGATACCGTAGTGATCAAAGTATGCGCGAACGCATTGCTACTTTCAAAAAATATTAAAGGAAGGAGTGTCAATCAATTATAAAGGCTTAAGGTCTTCCTGCGCATGTGTACGAAGTCTTCAAAAACGTGACGTTTGTCATTAGAAGGTGGAATTTCGTGTGTTTCACTTTGTTTAGATGCCTTCCCTCCACCTTAGATCCAAACTGTCATTTGGACAAAAACATATCGCTACATACATACACAATATATGTAATGGCTATCTTGTCTAGGGGAGGAACAGAGTGGTACAAGCCAACGATGACGTCTAACAACTGACAAACGTAAAAAAATATCAGAATGCTCATTTGTTTTCTTTTATATTAAGCATCAACCTAATATTATACATTAATCTATGGTTCCATGCGTGTTAGAGTATCTAGCTACCTTGATTTGTTGTCAGATTACCCATACAGACTTTGTGTCTGCGCCATATCTCATGAACCTCTGCTCTGATTCAGAAGTTATTCCACGCATGTGTCCACTTAAATGAGACAACATACAGAGTAAGGTTTTTATCGCCCCACTCCAAAGTCGTCACATTAATAGGGGATGAGACAGGGTCAATGGTCACAAATACAGAATTTGACGTGTACACTTGAGTGACCTCTCTTTATTGACCTGGTCTGTGATTGGGTAACTAATAAGCAGTGTTTATTATCCATTTTCATTTGTTCTGGCTTGCGTGTACCAATTACTAACTGGGCCTCATCATGAGAATTCCTGTTCTTGTTGCAGGCAACCAACAAAGGCAGAGACCAGCCTGTGTATCCACGTCATCTGATCAGTGCAGTAATTATTCACTCTTTGAGACAAACAATATCAAGACTTGACACATGCAAAATTTCAAGATTCTAGCTAGTCTATGAATCTGTACAGTCTCGTTTGAGCATGGCCTGGTTGTAAACTCCAAAGACAGGTTTTCTCTAAAATGTAACTTAATGTGTCCGCGTATCTTTCATACCATGGATGGGTCATGATAAATGATTGTGCATTTCCGGATCTCAAGGTTATAAAACTTCTTTTCATGCTCACTTGAATTGAGCATGAAACTAATCTTCTTCATAAATGTTAACAATTACAACAATTAATGGCATTTTAACATTTATTAGTACAATTAATTGATTTATCATCTGTAAGTTTTAATGCTAGAAAAAATATTGTTCAGCATTTTAGTTTAATGAGCAGTTGAAATTCATGCTCGGTTGAGTTGAGCTTGCAAAAAAAGATTTGTAACTCAGAACCTGGTCTTGCTTACTTTGTTTTTGCTTTTTTTCAGAATGGTTCATCGGTGGAAAACATAAAAGATGCTAAAATATCAAGGCTAGAAAATGAGGATAGCAGCAAATTGAAAAATAGTGTTTAAATTCAGACAATAAATGATATCATTTTTTTTTAATACTATTTTTAATTAGATCTTTAGAAATTTTTTGAAAATATTTAACACTTTTTTTTAATTTTTATTTACTTACTTATATATTTTATTAATACTAACCCAAAGAGAAGCGCAACAGACATGTTTTGTATTTGCTTTTGAGGTTTTGCAGGTGCGCGCTCACGCACATTTGACAAATGTCAAGGCCCAGTTATCTTAATATCACAATAAATATATTGATTAGAATACTCAGTCTTTTGAGCTCAGCAACAACGCATCATCATCTTATCAAACAAAATACATTGGTATGTTCTGCTAGTTGGTATAGAGGATCTTATTTTAGTGGTAATTAAATATGAAATTTATGAAACTAGCTAACAAATTCCATATGAAATAGATTTTGTTTATCATATGACATGTTTAATCATTTAGTCTTTAAAGAAGACAATAAATGCAATAGAAAATGTTAGGGTGTCAACGACGTCACTATGGCATTTAAACATAGACTTTTTGAGTGTAAAATTGTATTTTTCTTACCCATCAATTTAAACATTAAGATAGGGCTTTTGAGTACAACAACAAATGTTTTGGTTAAGGGATAAGAAATAACTTTCAATTGCCCACTCTTATCCGGAGACTTGCGTCATTATTGTTATTAAAAGTGTGGTCATATTGCCTTTTATGACTTAACGTTATCCACTGATAAACAGCAATGTCATATGCATAATGATAAGTGGCAGTTATTTATAAACTTAAGAAAATGCAGTTGATGCAATGTAAGTACCTGGTTTGAACCTTACCAGAGGCACTGTGTTGAGTCCATGGGCAATACATCTTATTCTCAATGCCTTGTACTGGTTAGATCCAGTCAAACTTCCCGACATGACCAAGATTTTAATTCGAAAGCACATTTTTGTGTGAAAACAACACATTTTTGCCATATGTACGTGGTGTTGCAATGAGTGTCATTTCTTAACGTCACCAAAATGTGTAATTCACTAGTGGTTTATCGATTTTAATACATGGCTTTATATTGCTCCCTTACGCAACTTATATTAGATAAGCTAATTAGTCAGGTAACAATGTGTAGTAATTTGGCCATAATGCTGTCATGTTTACTTATGAAAATTTTCGCGCTAAAAAGCACTTTTAAAATATTTGAGTGTCTTATGATAAATAGAATCTAACATTTGTGCTAAGTTGTTTTTATTTTAATTAATTACACGCTAGAGAACCTCTGTACTCGAACAGTGTGGTTATTGCGTGGTGGTTGCAGTCAACGAGTGCACAGAATAGTGTACCTAACTGTTAACAAGGATAATAGTTTGGTCAATATTTTACTTCTTAAAATATTCTTTGCTAATTGTCACTTATAAATTCATCTGTGTATCTGCTTAACAACATGTAAGTGAGTTAAGCGATAGTCGATGCAGCGCCTGCGTTATGCAAAAAGGGTGATTTTTCTCCTAAAAAGGGATGAAAGGCATTCTTATTTATGTCCTGGAATTTATGATTTCTTTAGCTAAATTGCAAAAATAACGGTACTTTTCATGAGAAAAAGTTTGAAAATCTGAGGCTGGAGCATTTTGAAAGTTATTTAAGCTTTTCATACTGTACGCAAAGTTTTATATATTGAGTGTTCTGGACCAGTGATCGGGTCAATGATTGCAACATATTGATTTTATTTTGATCTCTGATTACTGGGCCAGAACACCCGATATACAGAACAGTACAGTAAGTACAGTATGAAAACCTTGTATAACTTTCGAAATGATCTGTCCTCAGATTTCAAACTTTGTGCACTTTAACGGACTGGTATTTTGCATTTTATCAAAAGTAAGCATAAATTCCAGAACATAAGCAAAATTCCTTACGTCCTCTTTTTCAGGAAAAAAACACATTTTTGTCATAACCCTGCCGATGTAGCGACTATCATTCAATCCACATAAATCTTGTGTAGCATCCATCCAGCCGGATTTATATGTGACAATAATTAGCAAAGAATATTTTCAGATGTAAAATGTTGACCAAAATATTATCCTTGTTAACAGTTAGGTACACTATTCTGTGCACTCATCGACTGCAACCACCATGTGATGACTGCGCTGTTCAAGTAAAGTGGTTCTATAGCGTGAATTAAGCTGGTTAGAAGAAATTATAAGATGTTTGGCTCAGACTCCATAGGTATTGCAACCATTGCACAGTGCGCACGTGCATAATTGAAATTGTGAGCATTTAAGGGCGATCACATGAAGCGGAGATGTTGTTTTCCCATACCATAACTGATCTTAACAGAACAAATGGGACGGAATTATTTCCTTTTTGAGAGTAATCCTCATTTTAAAAAGGGGTGCAAATGAAGAATATTACTCCATGTCTCTGTAGTCTCCCTTGATGAGCTTCCTGGTTCTAAGTCAATAATAGCAAGCATTTCTGTTAGATTCTTGTTTTAGAAAGAAATCCAACAAAATAACATAGGAGCGTACCTATATATAAAGTTTGGACTATGTTAACTTGAGTATTCATGGATTGTTTAGGTCTTCAAAGACGCAACAAAACATGCAAACATATTTTCTATTCATAGTAATATCTTCTTAAATATGTTAATACGTTATTTTTTTTAATTAGATTTGATATTCATATGTATGCTAACTTCTGTGTATTTATATCGGTTTTATACTAATCTTAAGTATTATTGTCTATATTACACATAACTGGAGTATGCGTGCTTCTAAATGGCCTCATTACAGCTGCTGATAACGTCATGTAGATGCCCCAAACATTCACCAGTACTTTCGTCTCTAGGCAAAGAGTCAATCTCGTTTTATAGGCATTACGAGATTGACACTGAAGATAATTAGGAAATAATACTATCTGTGTGTATCTAAATTCGCATATTACTTGCTATTTAATTTCTGACAAAGCCATTGAAACGTGCATCGTTCATCTGCAGTCAAATAGGTTGAAATTTGTTCACAAATTAAATATACCAATATTTTTTCTTTCTGTTAAACACGTACAGGATGCCTCAGTTTTGAGCTAAAATAGTATTTGACTTATTGTGAAGTCTGTTTTGCTTAGATAGGTTAAAAATAAGATTTCAATAGTTAGTGTATAGTGACTGCAAACGGAAACTATCAGTTCCTGAAATGGTCAAATGTATTATTTTTGGTTATCTACGAAGACGAGAATTTCGTGCCTGGGCTAGCTAATGGAGAAAGAATTATGGCTGCTTTAAAATTGTTTCCAAATGCATTCTAATCATATTTTTTATTTTATTTTGTTCGACTGTTAACCTTTTTATTCATCGTTTTTGTGTATTTTCTTAGAGCTATTAGTAATAAAACGATAAAAAAATATATATAAATATGTTTGTTTTGTTTTATCAACACGTGATGATTTCAAAATGATGGTAGTCATACTATTTAGCTCAGCTAAATTCCAGTAGAAATGTGCATTTTAAACATCTTTCTAACAAGACTTTTCAGCGGAAAAACCATCCTCTGCCCACGCCCTTAAAGCTGGAAATGAGTAACAAAATTAACTGAACAGCACAGCCAGATCATTGTTCTTAGGCAATGCACTTCTCAATCGGTTTACATACCTATCATCTATATAGAAATATATAATAATATTTCATCAAAATATACCAAAAGTTTTCAGAGACTGGGCAAGATCACAAGTACTATTCATTCGTATAGAGACGTAAAGCCTGGTAATATATCTAAAAGAACGTCGGGTAATATCAGTAACACTGTGTGTTGATATGTTCAAAATAAAAAATAATATTGACAGCTCAATGTAACATATGTGAGGCAGAAAAAGTAGTTACACTGTCTATGTATTTGTAGATTTTGCAATTACATCCTGGGACGTTTTAAACTAGATCTACTGCCTGTAAGTCTTTGGGTGCCCCTGGACAAAAAAAAAACACAAAACCATATAAACCCACCCAGCTTAGCACTGCTTCTAAGTTTAAAATACATAGAAGAGGATTTAATGCCCTATTGTTATAAAGTGCTAAAATAACTTTAGCCAAATGAATACAGCTTTCTTTCGAAAAGGTAAGTGAATATGATCAAAAAATACCACAATTACTCACTGTAGACCAATCCATGGCATTGTGAGGAAGATACACAGAACATTAACTGTCACAAGACATCAGGAAGACAATTAAAGTAAAGCAATCCTCTCTCTTTTTCTCATCATCATGATTGTAAAATAAAAAGGACACTGTGTACTGCATAACAAAACATGGACCTAACACAAAAACAGCATCAATGGGAGCAACAATAAAACAATGAATCAACAACAACAAACCAACGCCTTAGAACAGACAACAGCCTAAGCGTCTGGACAAGGGGTGGGGCTTAAATGCATTTTACTGGTACCAAATCTTCACCCTAGATTCTACTGATGTTAAAACACACACAAAAGTTTTTGCATGGAGACTTTCTAACTTATGAAATGTATGAACACAGAGAAACAATCTAAACAAAATTCACACACTATGATGAAACAAAGAAAATAAAAAGGGCTCATGACTCGCAGACAGTCAGAGCTAAAGAAAACCAAGTTTCTGTCGTGTTTCTAGTCTTCAACTTATTTTACAGAGATCAGCAAGTTAAACTAAAATCTCCTAGTGCCAGAATTAAATGACCGCCCTCGTAGAAGCAGATTAAATGCCATATTGGTATAATTCAGTAAGACAACTTTTAGCCACATAAATACAACTTTCCGTCCATACCACAATCACACGCTACAGACCAACCCACGGCACCGTGAGTAAGAGCCACAAAACACGAACAGTCATAAGATATCAGGGAGACAATTCCCCATCAAGATGATTGAAAACTAGTTTGGTATAATGGTGAAACGTATTTAGGATATAGACGTGAAAATGGGTTAGGGTGGGGTATTTTAGTTTTGTTAAACAGACATTTATTTGGGAATAAGTGCATAGTATTTGCTCATGCACCAGACTGTAATATGTAATCTGGACTACCGAAAGCAAAGGAAACACAAATTTTGCCTAGCATTTTTTATCATTATAATGATCTGATGAGCAAGCAAAATTTTCAGGGCTTCCCTCTATGAGATTTCGCATTTTGCACAGGCTCGATGGAGACGCCCATCTAAGTTGCAGTCATATATCTTAGTCTTGATCGGTCATCAAGTATACTTACTATGGTTTTAACTTCTAGCACATTATAAATGGCATAACCAACCAAAAACACACCTGATTACCACACATTCCTGTCGGTTTCAAATACACTTATATCACCAGAAAAATGAATCTGAAAAAAAAATAGAAAAGTTCTATCCACTTGCATTTACATGTTATTGCATGCCCTTAATCAATAATAAATTAAAGCATCTTGTTTATCAAATAATACTGTTAACAGACTATCAATCCTCTCCCTTGCATTGACAGATCAGTATCATAAAGTAAGTGAGTATGATCAGGATATACCACAATCACAAACTGCAGACCAACCCATGGAACCGCGGGGAAAAGCTACACCACATTCACACTAACATGACATCCAAAAGACAACAAAAGCAAAGCAACCAGCTATCTCTCTTCCTCGTCAAGATGATTGCAAAACTAGAAAGGACATAAAGTAATGTATACTGAAGCAAAGACCAACACAGAACCCCCACAAACAATGAGAGGTACATAAAACAATAAATCAACAACAACAGAAAAACCGCCTTAGAAAGGACAGCATCCTAAGCCACCGGGGGGGGGGGGGCTTAAATGCATTTTACTTGCGCCGAACCTTCGCCCTAGTTTCTGTTGTTGTTAATACACAAAAATTGTTTAGCTCGCATGGAGGCTTCCCAACTAACGCAAAGCATCTTCACAGAGAAACAATCTAATCAAATTAACACACTGATGAAACAAAATAAAAGGGCTCACGAGTCACAGATAGTCTGAGCTAAAGAAATTCTCAAGTTGAGCTACGGTGGGCCCAGCCAAGGACAAGCATCAGGCACCAACCTACGGATTAAAGCCTTACGTCAGGGCCGTCATTGAGTCTGAGGTCTGACCAACCGTCATGCAATTAAATAGGAAACCATAGCTATAAACCGTGATTGGGTTTACAGCCAGGCATGTAGACTGTCGCATGATATCCATGTCGTATCCCACCCTTTTACAACGTTTAATTATCTTTTTTAATTGATCACTAAAACTAGGCTTTCCACCAATTCTTATATAAAGTTTATAAACTAAATCACCATATAATACAGGTTCTGAGTCAAAAATTTGTTTCTGTTGTTGAATTCATCAACATTAGAACATACTCTCGTAATTAAAGAATCAAGCCTGTTATCAGTATCACCCTGACTCGACTGGTGGTTCACTTTAGCTCTGGTTGTCTGTGTGTTATGGCCTTTTATTCTTTATTTCATAAGTGCTTGTTTGTTTCATCTAGCCGTTTTTCTCTGGGCGCTGTCTCGCCGCTACCCGCATGTGTCTCGGCAGCCAACTTTGGCAATAATCTCTCAGAGTAAGAGAGAACTTGTTGCTTTACTTTAATCATTCATTTAAATTTGCTTTGATGCTTTACGTCCGAGTGAACAATTTTCAGACATGTTGGGACATATATCTATTTTTTTCAAATAGACAATATATTTAATAAATAGTTCCTGTATGTCATTACCTTTTGTAAAATAAGCTGTGTTTGATACAGGTGTAAGCCGAAATAAGAATTAGAAGCACGTGAATAGTTTTGTTGACTTGGATGATTGAGGTCGATTTGACTACCTCTCATGATTGAGTCCAACTCTGGAAAAAGGCCGTTGAATACCGTTCATTATCAGTTTGGCAGGGTAGACAATTGTAATATTTGCATCAGGGTTCTGCTGCTAGAGTTGCTTGTAACTTGGCCACAGCGTTCTACGAGCTCTCGTTATCTCTGCAGGATAGTCTTTAGAAACGCTAAAATTTGAATCTCTCAACATACTACCTTTTTAAATGATACTCTCTGTTAATGTAGATTGTTGGAACACTGCTATAATTGGCCTTGGTCTATTTCGGTTAGAGCGACCGATTCTTTGGGCCCTGCTCACCTCGAGTTCATCAACTATAATGTCAAACTGGTCACCTATAAATTGGCACAGAAGCACTCTGCAATCCTCGTTTCTAGCTTCCATCAATCCGTGAAACAGAATATTATTTCTTCTACTCCTCGCCTCAAGGTCAATCGACTTGTACTATAGCATTTTTATTCTATCTTCATACGATATTACGACAGAGTCAAGTTTTGAGATGTGTTTCTGCTGCTTACATATTTTGTCAAGTTTCTGTTCTAGGTTATCGAATCTAGCTTCATTTACGTTCAGCTTACTTAAGATAATATAAAGTTTTTCATCAGTGGGCAACGTGCTGTAATGCAGATCCAGGGGTCGCGAGTTCGATCCCGGTCCGGTCCCATACTTTCGTGGAGATTGATCATGAAATAATTTCTACGGTCATTCTCCTCCCTTCCGCTGATTTATTCAAGAAGGGTTGTTGTCAGTTACAAGCGGAAGTATGTGCACGAATTACTGGTTAACCGCTTGTTCAAGCCTGCCCAGGAAAAAGTGTGGTTAGGTGAACTGACCGTCCAGCAATGACCATAGCTGTTGACTTGGGACGTAAAGCAACAAAACAAACAAACAAACAAACAACGTGCTGTAATCTATATCAGCATTTTCCTCAATGTATTTTGCACCACCACCGCTTGAGCTATTTAATTTTCTCTTCTTCTTACCATGAACTGGTTAAAAAAAGTGATTCAGAATGACCAGAGCTATCAGAGTGCATTTCTTCACTAGTGCCAGAGTCCAGAAAAATTTGTTGTGTCATGTCGTCGCCATCTTGGGTGTGACCAGACAAACACAAAAATATATTACCATCGCGTCTTGAATAGCCTGGAACCATATTCCCCTTGTTTTCCCCTCTAGAATGTCCTCCATGGGTCCTAGTATCCCTTCCTCTATCAATATATGCCATTTCTAGCCTAAAAATACAAATATTTCTGTATTTCATAGATATATTTTGGAGCGCGAATTGAATGCGCCCTTCCCGCTAAAACCACATGATATTGTACGATTACATTTAACTTATATCATGAATTCCTTTCATTTATATTTAATTATCAAACATTATTAAAATATCCTCTCTATATATATTCTATCTATAGAAGAGTGTCATACCTTTTTCACAGCGTACTATGAAAGACTATCATTGCAGCCTCAATATAGGCTAGAGTGATGATTCTGTAAGCGATCCGTTGCTGGGTGAAAAAGAAGGGTCACTTCTAATTTAGTGGCCCTTAGCCGAGATCTTACGACATCACGTTACTATGGGACTGCTGTACACTAATCACCCAAAACATCACATCCTTGTAATCGCTAAAGTAAAATATAATATGGAAACTGTATCATGCAGATGATGTAACAGTGCTCGCCATAAAGGGTGTGCTTTATTTTATACTTGACATACGAGGGGTGATCGATAAATTCGCGAATTTCTTTAATATTAGACGCAGGATTAGGCGTTGGTTAATGAAACTTTGGCAACATGCTGAAATATCAATTTGGAACATTTTGACGACGTGAAGTCCTGATGGCGTCAGAACTAATACCATGACGTCACATTTATGACGTCACTGTAAACGCGCATCGTCGAGAATTGGCGGACGACGTGGTTCACGAACAGCATACTGTTATTAAATTCTATGTAAAATTAGGAAAGAATATGCCCGAAATTAAAGAAGACCTGCAAAAAGTTTACGGGGACTCTCGTTTCACAAATAGTTGTTTTCACAAGTGGTTTCATCAATTCAGTGACGGTAGAAAGTCTGTGAAAGATGACCCCCGCTCCGGCCGAAAAGTAACAGTAAGTACGGACAAAAGAATTGCTACAATATGAGAATATGTTATGAAAGATAGGCGAATTACTGTTCGGACTTTGACATTGGTTATGGGAATGCTCAAGATATTCTGACAAATGTACTTGGAATGCGAAGGGTTTGTGCACGTTGGGTGCCTAGACTGCTTGTTCCAGAACAGAAGACGATTAGGGTACAAATATGCACATAACTTCAACAGAGATTGTCGGATGAAGGTGATTCATTTCTTAATAAAGTGATAACATGTGATGAAACATGGTTTCATTTCTTTGAGCCCGAAAGTAAGCAACAAAGCTCAATAGGGAAGCATACGTGGTCCCCTTCACCTGTAAAAGCACGCCTTTCGAAGTGTGTTGGCAAAGTAATGTCAATAATATTTTGTGATACGAAGGGAATTGTACACAATCATATGGTACCTGACAAAACTATTGTAAATGGTGACTACTATTCCGGTGTACTTCGAGAACAACTCTGGAGAGCTATTGGAGATAAGCTCCCGGAATAGTACAAGTCAGGATTCATTCTACATCAAGATAACGCGCCAGTACATGTCAGTCGTGTTGTAAAGCAAGCTATGTGCGATTTAAATATAGAACCACTTCAACACCCACCATACAGTCCAGATTTGGCTATTTGTGACTTCTTTCTGTTTCCAACCGTAAAAGATCACCTTCGTGGAAGGAAATTCGAGTCCAGAGAGGAACTAGGTACTGCAATAACGGAGGCGCTTTGAATGGTGACACGTGACGGCCTGCAGCACGTGTTCCGCACGTGGGTGGAAAGATGGGACAAGTGCATTAAAGCGAATGGGTCTTACTTTGAAAATGAATGAACTTTATTTGTAAGTACCTCTAAAAGTATTTACATAATTTAGAAAATTCTCGAATTTATCGATCACCCCTCGTACATCTTGATTTATATGTGGTGGTGTGACAGTGCTTCACTCAGAGTGGACCCAGCACTTGATTGGAAGAAGGAGAAGAAGAAGAAGAAAAAGATGTGTCTCTCTATTTTTCTCATACAGGGTCCATTGTGATATTGTGACTGCTGGAGGGACTGTGGGCAAGAAGTTGATCCCTTCTGGCTGTTTGAGAGTTGTCAAATCATCTTGCAGTGCCCCATTTTATATTTGTGCTGGGAGTGTGGTGGTGCCCTGTGGTTCATCCTGTGCATAAATTGTTCCTCATTGCGGGGGTCTTTCTCCTACTGTAGACGATGCCCGGACCACGGGAAGTTTAAAGCTCTCATCAATTGGTCATATGGGCCAGAGGCGTGGGTTCTGGTATGTCTCATCAACTTCTTGTAGATAGTTTTAAAAGCTCGGTAAATTGTTTTTATAAAAGCTCAATTTATTTTTAGCACTACCTGGCATAATGATATGATGTGATTGCGCTAGTGTCAGACGTGTCACACCTTAGCACAGTTTCAATTTGAACAAGATCAGCTAAGTTCAAGGAATTTCATGGCTCCAACAGGTTAACCCATTTCTATATATTCGTTATACTGTGTGGCAACTCTTGGGACATCGAACCTAATCCAGGTCCTGATTCCACCAATGGCACTTCACACTACCCATGTTGTGCCTGTGAGGAAAGCGTTGGCTGGGAAGACCGAGGGATCTGTTGCGATACTTGCAATATCTGGTACCATGTAGACTGTTGGGGCATGTCTACAACTATGTATAGCAGCCGGCAAAGGCATTGTATGGGAATGTATTAAGTATGGAATTCCAAACTTTTCCACTACTTTATTTGATGCTTCAACTTCTCTCGATTCATTATCATCCCTGTACCAGATAACATCGCCCCCCCCCTCCGCCACTGCAGCTTCTTCGCCTATAGTATAGGAGCAGAGTGAAGCTAGGGCAAAGACAGCCAAGGCTGTCTTGAACCACCCCGTACGAATTTCGACTATGAATTGTCAGTCTACGAAGAATAAGAAGGCTAAACTTCATACTATAATCGACTCGGCAAAACCAGATATAATTTTGGGGAATGAATCTTGGTTAACACCCGACATTAAAAACTCGGAAATCTTCCCAGAATCTTTAGATGCAGTCCAGAAAGACAGAGTAAGTGATGCCCATGGAGGTTTCTTTGCAGTTTTTAAGCGTGACTTACTCTGCACAGAAACCCCGGAACTGGACACCAACTGTGAAATTGTTTGGTGTAAGCTGAATATAATTGGAAGTAGGACATTGTATCTTGGTTCATTCTATCGACCCCTGACAAGATGACAATGATTATCTTGAGGAACTCAATATCTCACTGGGTAGGATCATGTCAAACAGAAATGCTCATGTCTTGATAGGAAGGGACTTTAACTGTGGCGATATAGAGTGGAGCAGTATGCAAGTACCCCACGGGGTACAAAAACGGCAGACTCAACAACAACTTTTGGATATCATAGGTGAGCACTGCCTAACACAAGTAGTAAATATCCCGACGCCGCTCGATAAATCACTTGTCCTTCTTTTCACAAATGTTCCACCCCCTGTAGGTAGAGTTAAGCAGATGCCCACGATCGGGAAAGCGGATCATGACCTCAACTACATTGGGTATGATATAAAAGCTAAAAGAATAAAACAGGCATCACGCAAAATCTATCTTTATAATCAAGCAGATATGACAGGTCTACGCGACCACATCTCCCAGTTTATGGAGTCCTACCTCTCTGAAGACCACAGTCACATGTCAGTAAATGAAATGTGGGTCAAATTCAAAACAGGCTATTTAGAGGCTGTAGAGAGGTTTATTCCAACAAAAATGACCAAAACAAAGTATAGTCTGCCATGGATCGGTGTTTTGATCAAACGGCTTATGAAGAGACGCCAAAAACTCTACCTTCGTGCTCGAAAGTCAATGATCCTGACGTGAAGAACCATTATAAGCAGTTCTGGGCAATCCTTCAGAAGGTAAAGAGAGATGCCTATTGGAAACTGCTCATTTCCAATATTTTCACGTTTTAGAACGACCCCTCGGATCCCTATCAAATAAAAGTGGAAAAGTATAGAAGTTTTGGTCATTTGTCAAATCATTGAAGAAAGACGCCACATTTGGGATCACATCACTTAGGGGAAACTGAATTCTGAAAACAGATACTTAAGAAAAAGACGATATTTGCAACCGGCAAATTCAATCTGCCTTCACATGTGAGGCAAATTCTGACCCTCCTTCAAAAGGGGCTAGTCCATTCTCCTCCATGGGAAATAACAGATGATCCGAAAGGGGTCGCTAAACTGTTGGATGGACTTAATGTGCATAAAGCACCTGGCCCAGATGGACTCAATGCCAGAGTGCTCAAAGAGTGTAATGCACAGATCTCACCAAACCTAGCACTTATCTATAATGAATCTTTAGCTCAGGGTAATGTTACAGATGATTGGTGACAAGCAAATGTATCCCCTGTCTTTAAAGGGAGAAAAATACAATGCTGCAAACTACAGACCAGTGTCGCTAACCTGCGTCTGTTGCAAACTTTAGAGCATATATTAGTAAGCAATATCAACAAGCACTTAGCCTTAGATAGCATACTTGCTAACTGTCAGCATGGGTTCCGAACTCGGAGGTCTTGTGAAACCCAGCTGGTGCAGTTTGTGCACGATATTATCGACAACCAGGATGGTGTGATGAATCAGGGGCACTAGCAGACAGATTTGATCATCATGGATTTCGCAAAGGCCTTCAACAAGGTCCCACACAGGAGGCTATTACATAACCTCGATTACTATGGGATACGAGGGTCCACCCATAAATGGATCAGCTCATGGCTCTCGGGCACAGTCAACAAGTATTTTTAGACGGTCAAGCCTCAGATCCAGTCTTTGTTTAATCCGGTGTACCCCAGGGGTCAGTCTTAGGACGGATCCTTTTTCTAATTTTCATAACTGATTTACAGGATAATATCAAGTCTTCAGTTTGCCTGTTTGCGGACGATTGTGTCCTGTATAGGAACATTCATTAATTGCAAGACTGTCTCATTTTGCGGGAAGATCTTGACAGTCTTGGGCTCTGGGAGGCCGTTAAGCACATGAAGTTCAATGTTGCCAATTGTCACTCTATGAGAGTGACTCAGCATTACTCACACAAACAAAACATTCATGACTACACTCTGCATCAGCAAAGTTTTGAAAACATTCAGTCTGCGAAATATCTTGGTATAACAATCACAGAGAACATGGATTGGGGTCAACATATCTCTGATATTTCATCCAAAGCGACTAAGACTTGAGGTTTCCTCCGAAGGAATTTGACTTTCGCACCTAGGATTACTAAGGAGGTTGCATACAAAACTTTGGTACGCCCTAAACTGGAGTATGCAGCACCCATTTGGAGCCCATATAGTAAAACTCAGATTCATCAATTGGAGAAGGTACAGAGGACGGCAGCCCACTGGACCTGCAGAAGATGGAGCAACACTAGACATGTTGGCGAGATGCTCGATGAGCTAGAATGGCCAACTCTGGAGACCCGGAGGGATCAGTCCTCTCTGCCTTTCTTCACAAGATTCATTGAGGGATTTCGTCTATTGATAAAGACAAGTACTTGACCCTATCTCAGAGAACAAGATCAACCAGGGCATCACACGACTCACAGTATTGCAGGCCCCAGACCTATTGTGATGCCCTAAAGTATTCTTTTTTCCAAAGGACTATTCCCCATTGGAATGATTCGGCTCCAACTGTGGTCGCAGCTGAGACCACAGTAGAGTTCCGGGTACTCATTTAATTAACTCAGCCAGAAGGGTTTTTTTCTTTTTTCCCCTAAATTCAAAATTCACTCACCTCTGATAATGAGCATATATGATCGACAGAGTATTAGTAGAAAGAAAGACGTAGGGTAATGTGTGGTAGGGTAGATGGGGTGCGGGCTATGTAGGCTTGGTGGGCTTATGGCGGTGGTTCTGTTGTTGTTGACTTTTTGTTTATTGTTACTCCCATTGTGGGAGTCTGTAATTGTTCTATGTTTTGTTGTACGTTACTTTATGTCCATTCTAGTATTGCAATCATCTTGATGGGGAAGAGAGAGCTGGTTGCTTTGCTTAATTGTCTTCCTGGTGTCTCGTGATGGAGTGCATCCTAGGGGCAGAAATTGTCCTGCTCATGGAGTGCAATGTGAAATATGCAAAAAAAAATAACCACTTCACATCTGTATGCAGGGAGAAACGAAAATGGACAGAACCAATAGATGAAACAACGATGAGACAGTCACGTTGTTATACTCATATGACGAGGATAAAAGAGAAGTGAAGAAGATAAAATTAGAATTGAGATACAGAGCAGAAGAAGTAGAAGAAAATATAATGAAAACTTAAGTTTAATGAAGAATATTATAGATAGGAATTTGGTAAAGAAGATATAGACAAGAATCAGACAGGATACAGAGAAAAGGAGACAAGATAAGTTAAATATATTATATATATAAGAGATTATACAGACAGCTATAGAAAAACTCTATATACATTGAGATGATAAAATGAAAAGATAACAGAAAAGGGAGAAATCCGTTTATTTTTCCTTATTTGAGAAACTAAATTTAAGAAGAAAAATAAAGATGACATTAGAGATGGCTGACAATAATGTAGTTACAATTATTTCTGAATCTAGAAGCTTGAGAGCCTTGCCATTCAGACCAACAGAAGATCAGCTCTCTGTAGGGAGAGAGTGGGAGGAATGGCTTGATGCAATAGAAAGAGAATTTAGATATTTCAGAATTAACAGTCCAGCTGACAGAAAAGATGCTTTAATAATATATGGTGGGACTGAAATAGCGAGATTATAGAAAACATTACCAGACAATGATCCTGATGGAAACTTGGACGATTATCAGAAAGTAAAGAAAAGGCTGAATGATTACTTTCTACCTAGAAGAAATAAGCATCATGCTCGATATATATTTCTGAAAAATAGACCTGAAGTAGGAGAAACCATCCTAGCATATGCCACAAGATTGAGGGAGAAAGCCCATGGGTGTGATTTTGACAGCAGTAATGATGATAGAATACTAGAGCATCTTATTCAAACAATTGAGAACCAATACCTAATACAGAAATGTATATATGATGGGTGGACATTAGATCAGTTTCTGACTCAAGCTAAGCAAATTGAAAATATATCAGTGCAGGTGGATGACATGAAAACGGACCAATGGAGCAAGAAAATATCTAAAGTTGAAGAACAAAGAAGAGAATGGACACAGAGTCAAAACTACAAACAGTTTAGAACACAGCCCTGTTCTTATTGCGGTTTGACAGGAGTGCATCCTAGGAGCAGAAATTGTCCTGCATATGGAGTGTAATGTGAAATATGCAGAAAATATAACCACTTCACATCTGTATGCAGGGAGAAACGAAAATGGATAGAACCAATAGATTAAACAACGATGAGATTGTCACATTGTTATACTCATATGACGAGGAAAGAGAGTGTCAACAAAGCTGATGTGACACACCATAGCTGCCAGAGTTTAGATGATATTTCAGTAGCACATGTTAGAATAAAGACATTCAAACAGTCACTGCCTCAAGAGAATGAGATTCTCGACAGATAAAGGAATTGCAAGAAGGGATCAGTAGACTTCAGAAAGATCTTGATTCTGCAAAGAATTTGATACAGCAGGTTTTGGTGTGGCGGCGAATGGAAGACGTTGGGTTAGATGTAGAAAGCAATGAAAAGGAACAATTAAGGGATTCATATGATTTGTCATGCAACACAGATATGAAACACACATATTTAACATCAAAGAAAATTTACATCGGAACTACAGAAAGCATTGAGGGTCTTGTTCAAAATAATAAAATGAATGTGAAAAATGAAGAAAGGAGGACTTTAAGCAATCATTCAGGTCACAGAAGTAAGAGTAAAAGAAAGCAGAAGAGGCCCTAGCCATAGACAATACAATTCATAGTGACTATTGGTTTAATTAATCAAACCCTTATAAGTTGATTGAACTAACAACACTATATACATATTACATGTCTTATCTATTTGAATTTAGTTAATTGTTGGTGTAAACAGCAAACTCCTGAATTTTTATAAAAAGGGAGAAATGTAGTATCTAGCTCTATGCTATTGGAACCAGCCAACGTCATTATGACGTTACGTTATTAACGTCGTTGCTTAGTTACATGATTATTGCTATGTTACTCTTGATCTATTAAACATGTATTAACTTAGAGTTGTTGAGACATTACATATGGTTGAATGGCTCTTCCTCGCTGTGCCATGGTGTTGTCTGTGGCTTTTGATTGTGGTATTTCCTGATCATACTCACTTACCATTTTGTATGGAATGTGATGGGGATAGGCAGGCTGAGTCACCATCTGGGAGTTATGTGGGTGTGGTGGGATGGGAAGGGAGGGGGTAGGTAGGCAGTGCCTGAGGAAAGATTGGCACAAAATCTTTGGAAAAGGTGAGTAAAGAAAAAGGTGATATATGGGTTCTGGGCGACCTAAATTATCTGAAGCTGAATTGGGATAAGGATGATGTCCACTACATCAAAACAGGATGTGCCCACACCAGGTTATATGATAGTTTCATTGAGACTATGTCAGATTTTAATCTCAGTCAGATGGTACGTGACCCTACTAGACAGTGTAACATCTTAGATTTGTTTCTAACTACCAATGATACCCTAGTGACCTCTGTCAACGTCATACCGGGTTTGTCTGATCATAACATTGTTAAGTGCCTAGTTGATACAAAGCCTGCTTCTACAAAGAAAGCTCCCAGAAAGGTGCATCTTTATAGGAAGGCAGACAGGGTCTCTCTTAAAGCATATATGACGGAATTCTGTAACTCATTTGTGCTGAGATACGAGGGTAAGTCAGTTGAAACTCTTTGGCTTGAGTTCAAGGAGGCTTTCAACACAGGTATTCAGAAGTTTATTACCTCAAAATATGCTGGACAAAATAAGCACTTACCCTGGATAACTCAGTCCATTAGGAGAGAGATCAGAAAGAGAAACAGGTGGTATCAAAAGTTTAAACACAACTAATTCAGCTAGTGGAGGACCTTGCAAGAAATTTAACCTCAGGTAAACAGTCAGATCTCATACTACTAGACTTCAGCAAGGCCTTCGATAAGGTAAATCACCTCAAGCTTCTTTACAAACTTCAAGTGCATGGTGTTCAGGGTAAGCCACTGGGGTGGATTGAATCCTTCCTAATTGGGAGAACACAGTGTGTGGTCCTTGATGGTGACACCTCTACTGAACTCCCAGTCTCTTCTGGAGTTCCTCAAGGGTCAGTCTTGGGCCCCATTCTGTTTCTTCTTTATATTAATGACCTGCCTGATAATATACAATCCAATGTCCGTCTATTTGCGGATGACACTGCAGTGTACTTGGCAGTCCAAGGTCAGGAAGACACAGATATCATCCAAAATGACCTAAATATATTGCAAGAGTGGGAAAAGGCATGGGACATGGAGTTTAATCCATCCAAGTGTCAGGTCGTGCACATATCCATGTCTCGTAAGCTGATCAAAAACAAGTACACTATGCACAGACAAGTCCTTGATTCCATAGACCATGCACGGTACCTCGGTGTCGATATTTCATCCGACTTAAACTTCAGCCTTCATGTCAACCGCATCACAGCTAACGGTTCAAAAAGCTTAGGTTTCCTTAAAAGAAA